>CM060920.1:19247500-21747500 GCA_030737875.1 Allium sativum | reverse complement strand
GAATAAAAGTGATACTTTTGATATTTTTAAGAATTTCGTTAAACAAATTCAAAATTTAACTAATTTGAAAATAAAGAACATATGAAGTGATCATGGAGGAGAATTTGAAAATGACAAATTTGATTTATTTTGTCAAAAGAAAGGAAATTTTCATTTCATAGAACTCCACAACAAGATGGAGTTGTAGAACGTAAAAATAGAACTTTAAAAGAATATGCGAGAACATTATTAAATGGAAGTACACTACCAAAACATTTTTTGGCTGAAGTAGTTGCAACATCTTATTATGTTTTGAATCGTGTTTCAACCTCTTAATAAAAATACTCCATACGAGCTTTTTACTGGTAGAAAACCAAATATATCTGATTTTAAAGTTTTTGGATCAAAATGTTTCATTTTAAATACAAAAGATCACCTTGGAAAATTTGATTCAAAATCTGACAAAGGAATATTCTTAGGATATTCTAAACGAAGCAAGGCTTATCGTATTTTCAATAAAAGAACCAGTAAAATAGAAGAATCACTTCATGTTTCGTTCCGCGAAAATTTTATTCAAAATTCTTCAAATAAAGAAATTACAATAAATAATTAGTCTTACGATGATGATTTGATAATATATAGAGAAGATGAAAACATTGGTCATAACAATATAGAGAATAATACTATAGAAACTCAAGATAATATCAATAATCAAAATATTCCTGTTAATGAAATCAGATCTCCACCACGAATATTACGAGATCATCCAACGCAAAATATATTTGAGAAATTACTTCAAGCGTTAGAACAAGAAGTCAACTTAATTTGGTAAGTAATGCAACCTTCTTATCAAATATCGAACCCAAAAATCCTAAAGAAGCATCAACAGATGAAAATTGGATAATTGCCATATAAGAAGAATTAAACCAGTTTGAACGAAATGAAGTCTAGGAATTAGTCCCAAGACCAAGTGATCAAACATTTATTGGAACAAAATGGGTTTATAAAAATAAAGCAGATGAATTGGGAAATATCACCAGAAATAAAGCTAGATTTGTTGCACAAGGTTACAATCAAGAAGAAGGCATAGATTATGAAGAAACCTTTGCTCCAGTTGCACGACTAGAAGCAATTCGAATATTATTAGCATACATTTGTCATCATAACTTTAAATTATATCAGATGGACGATTAAAGCGCTTTCTTAGATGAATACATTAAAGAACGAGTATACATTGAACAGCATCCACTATTCGCTCATGAAAAATATCCTGATCATGTTTATAAACTGAAAAAGGCATTATATGGTTTGAAATAAGCACCTCATGCATGGTATGAACATCTCAAAACTTACCAGTTAGATTCAAGATTTCAAATTGGAAAGGTTGATCAAACACTTTTTATCAAGAAAGACCATAAAGATATTCTAATAGTTCAAATATACGTAGATGACATTATTTTTTGATCTACAAATTGTAACACCTCGTATTTCAGTGTATGATAGTAAAATAAGAATAACTTAATTAAATATTCATAATTAAGTAAAACGGACTGCGCCATTGCATTCGTCTGGAAATTCTAGTCAAGATAGACAACTGGTTTGCGTAAAACGGACACCGTATGAAGAAGTTATGAGCATTAGAAGTTTGTATAAATATAAGGAGCTTATGTGTGTGTGTGTGTGTATATATATATTAAATAAGTATATCCATAAAATTCAAAAATCAAAATCGTGGGTAGGAAAGTTCGGAGGGATAATGGATCGTTGGGGTCAACCTAGGGGTCGACCCACCAAAAGGGTGGTCGACCCACCCGCGAATCTGGAACCTTCTTTTTTTGACGTGGACGATTCTGGTGTTTTACATTTTGATATGAGGGTCCCGGTTCCCCCGCTACTCCTATAAATAAGACCCTAGGCCTAACCCTAAATCTCATAATTCAGCGGCTACACTGGAGCTATGCCATTGCTCTCTCTCCCCTCAAACATATTCAGAAATTTATATTTGTAAATTAGAAAATCTTAAATTAAGATCTAGAGGTAAGAGAATTGTGTTTTTCATTAAAAGGCGTTCAGAATTACGTGAAAAGCAAGATAACATCCCAGATCCAATTTATCCATGTTCTTCCTATTTTTCTTTACCTTCTCTTTTAATGAAAATAGTCGATCCACGTTATTAGGTTTCAAATCAAATTAAAGAGGGAAAGAAAACCATGGATGATAGAACGAATCGAATCAAAAAATTAGGAAAAGCATGAAAGCTGAGGGGACTAAACTATAGCCTTTAGATAATGTTATGACTATCGTTTAGCATTCCCCTTTTAATAAATTGTGAAATTGCCGGTTTAATTATAAACTGTTGTTATAACAAGTTGAGACGTTAATATGAATAGATCAGAAATTCATATGTTGAATCTATTGGAATGATTACATGTTAAAAACAACTTGTTAAGAGTGGTTAGAAAAAACTGTTGTGTGTACTACATGTTAATTTGTCACATGAATCCTTACTTGTATGAGTTGGCACAATTATATGATTAAATGTTTTCATGTTAGAATTAATTACATCAATATAGTTTGGGGCATAAATCAAACTATGATTATAGACTTATTTTGGGCATATAGCACATGATAAATGTAACACCCCGCATTTTTAAGTATAATTAAAAATGAAATAAAATATATGAGAATATGCTTATGATAGGTAAATAATGGTGATGCATAAGAAGAATTAATTAATACATGAAAGAGAAGAAAAATTAGTTCGATAACGGTGTGTGTAACAGAAAAGATAGTAAAATGAGGATAATTAATTTAAGAATCAGGAATTAGGTAAAATGGACATCACCATTGCGTTCCTCTTGAAAATTTACATGAAATAGAGTCCGAGTTTTCGAAAATCGGAGTCCGGATGAAGAAGTTATGGCCTGTAGAAGATTCAGAAGGTTTTGGTCAGCACAGAACTGGGCAGGTCGACCTGGGGGTCGACCAGGGGGTCGACCTGGGAGTCGACCTCCCCCATGTAGATCGACTATAGTGTCGACCTCCCCCCCTACAGGTCGACCTGGTCGGCCTGTTTCGGTACAGAACACGTTTTTGAAGCCCAAAGACGATTTTTGATGGTCCGGATTGGTTTTAGGGTTAATCTGATGGCTGAAATGAATTGCTACACCTATAAAAACAACCTAAGACCTAGCCTACTCTACACACAATTCTATTCTGCTTCTTCTCTGCCTCTGTTCTAAATAAAAATAAAAATGGCGTCGCTACTCTGTTGGAATCAAAACTAGAAGCTAATCAACATCAACCTAAGCAACTCAATTCAAATTAGAGATTAAAGCTTCTGCAACGATTCTACAACAATTAAAGTTCTTTATTTAATCCAATCAAGGCAAGTACAGTTATTTTCCGATATAAACGTTAATTCTGATTATGCATGAATAGTAAATCTGAATCTGAGGTTATATCTGTTCTGTTCTATTCAGATCTTATTTTGTCTCTTTCCTCTTTCTGTTTTATAGCCAGGCTACCACGAGCCTGAGCTAATCTCATAAGAGATTAACATACGCTAAAATGGTTGGGACAGTAAAATGAATGATGCATAAATTGGGCATGACCAATAGATGACTGATTTAAGGAAAGAACATAGACTGTTGCTAGAACGTAAATCTGAGACATATGACTGGACATGTTATATTTATAACAAAAGGTGTATTGAACATATGATTTGAGGACACAACATAGGAAGGCATACAATTGGACATAAATATAGACTATATTGAACCTATGACTTGAGATAAAGAGGATATGGCTTTGGTATAAAGATTTACATTAAAGTAGGATATCTATCAAATGTAAATAGCACCTAAGTAGGGGATTTTTGAATATATGATCATAGTGTGAATCATGACAACTATTTAGGCATGCAAACTTAGGCCAAATTTATAATTAGGCAAGATATGTTTGTGAAACTTTAAGGAATGATTAAATCTGTTAAATTTACCTAATTTTCTAGTTCTGCTATATTTGCCAAATCTGCTAGTTCTGTTATATTACTTAATCTGCTAGTTCTGCTCTACTTCCTAGTCTGCTAGACCTGTTCATCTGCCAAATCTGTCATTCGCTAAGTCTGTTGAAAATGCCAAATATGCTCGGTTGAGATGTCTAATCTGTTATCTGCTAAATCTGCTAGTTTGCTTAATCTGCTAAATCCATTAAGTCGCCTAATCTGTGAAAATCTGATTATCTGCTATATCTATTAAGTTGATATATTCAGTCTGTTATTGACATGTATTTTAGGCGTGGGCATAAATGGTAAATTATTAATTAATTGGCCTCAAAGATGAAAATGGATAACTCGAGGTTAGAATGAGTTTGCGGCGTAATTCTGCCCGGAACCGCCTGGCATATTCCAGTGGCCGCAAACAATAGGTTCTAATGTGAGAAGTTAGTCATAACGTGCTTAAAACCCGAGGTTAGACTCAGTTTGCGACAGAAACCTGCCCGGAACCAACCGGCCTAACCAGTAGCCGCAAACTGTCATTCTAATGTGAGAGGTTTGGGCATTAATACTTAATTAATGAAAATCCGAGATAATTATGATGTCTAAAACGTGTTGGGTAAGGTTAAACCAATTAGACCAATGAATCTGATAAACCCGTTTCGTGAATCAGTAAGCCCAATACAAAGTTAGATAATCTGTAACCAGTTAATCTGTAAGTCTGTTAATCTGTAACCAGTTAATCTGTAAGCCTGTTAATCCAAACATCAGATTCGTTAGTCTGAAAACCTGTTAACTTGATTGTCTGATCTGTGAACTAGTTAATCTAAATTTTGCATGTCTGAAACTTGTAGACAAGTTAAGCTGAAATCTGTTAGTCTGGGGACACAAGGTTAGGAGGGGAATTACTTGTGTCATTTGTTGTTTGGGACCCATATTAGTCAGTAACCCTTTCTGGCATCAAAACTTTGACCCAACAGTAAGTAGGGTCCGGGCACGCTTACTGAACTAATTATAAGCGATTCATTCTGATAATGGCGAGGGGTGTTGATGGTGCGTTCCAACCGGGTCATGTGCGTGCATGGATCCCGGTCTGCCTCTGAGGATGTAAGATGCCGTGACATCTGTAAATAAGTCTGTGCCAATTGGTTTCCACTTTAGGGAGTGATACACCCTACTGTGGGGCCGACACAAGATATTTATGTATTAGGGAGCCGATTGCTTGGGGTAGGGTTTTAGGGTACACTTAGTTCTGTCTGTTTCTGTTGGTACTGTCTGTTTCTGTTGGGTGGTAACACCTGTCTGTTTCTACGTGGTACCGTATGTTCGGGTGGTAAAGGCCCATTACTAGTGTACACCTAATTCTACATTCTGTTTCCGTAGAGATTAATCTGTTTCTGCTTCTGTCTGTTTCTGATCGTATAGTAAAGGCCCGTTATTAGCATTTTGTTTCTGTTAAATTATTCTGTACCCGTTTCTGTTTCAGTTTAGACATTAGGGTGGCACCTAATTCTGTTATACTAGTATTAGTGCAGAGAAGAACAATAGCTTATATCATTATGTTCTTCTGTTATATCTGTTACACCTGTTACAGTTATCTCTCATCCAGTTTTATTTTCATGTCGTGTTATTATTATCTGTTCATAACTGAAAATCACTGGACTTGCCAGACTTTTTGTTTGACCCTTGATGTTTCACCTCCTTTCTTACGTTCCCCCCCCCCCACCCCAGGTTACCCAAGGAGGGAATACTTTAGCTTGATCCGGATTTCTTCTGCTTGAAGTGCTTAAAGTGTGGCTTGGCTCTGTATAGCTTCCGTTCTATGGGGAATATGATTTTAAACTATGCATTCTGAAGGCTTTTGTACAAGACTGATATTCTGTACTTGAATTCTGAGAATGTGATTTGAAAGGATATAACCAAGTTTATTTCGGTTTCTGTTGAAATAAAGTTATAAATTTTTCAAGTACTATTTTATCTGTCTTGTAAGTTTCTGTTCTATTTACTAAAATGCTCCACCAAAGTTAAGGCATTCCCTTTGTGAGTGACCTTAACGGAGGTGGGGTGTTACACTTGGTATCAGAGCTAAAGATTACCAGATTAGATAGAAGTTTTTGAAAACTATTTTCAAAAAGGTTTTAAAAGGAAGTATTTTCAAAAGTAAAGCTTATTTTTGAAAAACATAATCCCCAAAAGCCATATATCTATCTTTTGATTCTCTGTCTGAATCCTTGTTCCCTTCTTTTTCTGAGTCTCCGGGGCTCCTGGCTTTTTGGGAGGTAACCTCATCGCGGCATGGTTCCGTAGGCTTGATAAGACTACGACACTTGTCAAAGGGCAAATAAGCGCCCGACTTCCATCTGTAGCCGTAGTAGTTTCACTTACGGCTAGTTTTCTTTCGAGCTTTGTAGGATTTTTCCGTGCGATGGAGGCAGCTTTCGAGGGACTGGTCAAGATGTTGCACAAGCATAGTAAAGATGAGAATGAGGGAGTTTGGCCAAGGAGCACAACCCAAAGATAAGAAACCCATGGATATGAACTTGGTTCAAAAAGCAGGCAAAAAGGAAACACAAAAGAAGGAAGAAAAGTCTGAAGATAAGGGGAAAAAGTGCTTTACTTGTGGGAGCTCGACTCATCTGAACAAGGATTGCAGAAAAAGGAAAGGCACTTGCTTCAACTGTGGAGAGATGGGACACTTCACTAGGGACTGCCCGAAGAGACGAGGGCAAGGAGGGCAGGCAAACACTCTTGAGGCTAGTGGCTAGGATAGAAATAGGAAAATTTCTATAGTAGGTTTAATTTCTTTATCTGATTATGGAGTTAAGACTATTTCTGATTCTGGTATTTTGATTTTGTAATCGATACTCTGCACTTTAATACTAGTATTATTTCTGAATTCCGCTGTAGACTCAGACCCATAAGGGTTATGGCTCATCTGTTTGAGATTGGGGTTTTAGGGATATCTGTGTTAGGCGTCAAGTATGACGCATACATTCTGAGTTTTCATGGGGTATGATTTTATCATGCTTAACTTCCTAAGAGCCATTAGGGAACCTAATCTGTACCAGTAGTCTGTAAATATCTGAATACTTCTGATAAGATTTCCAATTTTGACATTGTCTAAAGAGGGTAATCCTCTGGGTGTCAATTTGATGTTGGTTTCGGTCTTCGGGGCCGATACTTAGGACCCATGCCTAATGGGAACCAAGTTTTTGTTCTATCTGTACTCGCTTCCATCATTCGACTGTATCCTATCAATCGAATCTTCGAACTTTAGGTAGAAACTAATGGATGTAAACATGTGTTTGAGACATGTTACGTTTGATGGTTGCAAGTGGATGCAAGTGGTTGCTAGTGGTTGCCCATGGATGCATATACACACACTAAGCAATAGATCGGCTCGAAAACACTCTCATGCTGCATATGGATGTGTGAGCATTTTTAATTTTTGTGGATGCAAAATGATTGACTCAGCACATGGATGTTGCATATGACTGAATGGTTGTGCACTCATATAGAAATGATATGTATCGAGTAGGAAAATTGCATACATGTTGGACTCATGGCACTGGCATAATTCGCATTAAGGAGGTCAACTGAATCAGTGGACCGCCTGATTTTGCATTAGACAAGGAACATATACACACACTTCTTGAATATGTTCATAAAGCATTAGAAATCTCTTAAGGACAATGAATGCCTGTGATTGGTGATTGTGTAGATGGATGATTGGATGGTAGGACACATTCTTCTTAACTTGAAGATTTTGGGGATGAAATCCTTTAAGGAGGGGAGAATGTAACACCCCGCATTTTTAAGTATAATTAAAAATGAAATAAAATATATGAAAATATGCTTATGATAGGTAAATAATGGTGATGCATAAGAAGAATTAATTAATACATGAAAGAGAAGAAAAATTAGTTCGATAACGGTGTGTTTAACGGAAAAGATAGTAAAATGAGGATAATTAATTTAAGAATCAGGAATTAGGTAAAATGGACATCACCATTGCGTTCCTCTCGAAATTTTACATGAAATAGAGTCTGAGTTTTCGAAAATCGGAGTCCAGATGAAGAAGTTATGGCCTGTAGAATATTCAGAAGGTTTCGGTCAGCACAGAACTGGGCAGGTCGACCTGGAGGTCGACCTGGGGGTCGACCTGGGGGCCAGGTCGACCAGGGGGTCAACCTGGGAGTCGACCACCCCCATGGGGGTCAACTATAGTGTCGACCTCCCCCCTACAGGTCGACCTGGTCGGCCTGTTTCGGTCTAGAACACGTTTTTGAAGCCCAAGGACGATTTTTGATGGTCCGGATTGGTTTCAGGGTTAATCTGATGGCTGAAATGAACTGCTACACCTATAAAAACAACCTAAGACCTAGCCTTCTCTACACACAATTCTATTCTGATTCTTCTCTGCTTCTGTTCTAAATAAAAATAAAAATGGCGTCGCTACTCTGCTGGAATCAAAACTAGAAGCTAATCAACATCAACCTAAGCAATTCAATTCAGATTAGAGATTAAAGCTTCTGCAACGATTCTACAACAATTAAAGTTCTTTCTTTAATCCAATCAAGGCAAGTACAGTTATTTTCCGATATAAACATTAATTCTGATTATGACATGAATAGTAAATCTGAATCTGAGGTTATATCTGTTCGGTTATATCTGTTTTGTTTTGTTTAGATCTTATTTTGTGTCTCTTTCCTCTTTCTGTTCTATAGCCAGGCTACCACGAGCCTGAGCTAATCTCATAAGAGATTAACATACGCTAATGGATGGGACAGTAAAATGAATGATGCATAAATTGGGGATGACCAATAGATGACTGATTTAAGGAAAGAACATGGACTGTTGCTAGAACGTAAATCTGAGACATATGACTGGACATGTTATATTTATAACAAAAAGGGTATTGAACATATGATTTGAGGACACGACATAGGTAGGCATACAATTGGACATAAATATAAACTGTATTGATCCTATGACTTGAGATAAAGAGGATATGGCTTAGGTATAAAGATTTACATTAAAGTAGGATATCTATCAAATGTAAATAACACATAAGTAGGGGATTTTTGAATATATGATCATAGTGTGAATCATGACAATTATTTAGGCATGCAAACTTAGGCCAAATTTATAATTAGGCAAGATATGTTTGTGAAACTTTAAGGAATGATTAAATCTGTTAAATTTACCTAATTTGCTAGTTCTGCTATATTTGCCTAATCTGCTTGTTCTGTTATATTACTTAATCTGCTAGTTCTGCTCTACTGCCTAGTCTGCTAGACTTGTTCATCTGCCAAATCTGTCATCCGCTAAGTCTGTTGAAAATGCCAAATATGCTCTGTTGAGATGCCTAATCTGTTATCTGCTAAATCTGCTAGTTTGCTTAATCTGCTAAATCTGTTAAGTCGCCTAATCTATGAAAATCTGATTATCTGCTATATCTGTTAAGTTGATATATTCAGTCTGTTATTGACATGTATTTTAGGCGTGGGCATAAATGGTAAATTATTAATTAATTGGCCGCAAAGATGAAAATGGCTAACTCGAGGTTAGAATGAGTTTGCGGCGTAATTCTGCCCGGAACCGCCCGGCATATTCCAGTGGCCGCAAACAATAGGTTCTAATGTGAGAAGTTAGTCATAACGTGCTTGAAACCCGAGGTTAGACTCAGTTTGCGACAGAAACCTGCCCGGAACCAACCGGCTTAACCAGTAGCCGCAAACTGTCAGTCTAATGTGAGAGGTTTAGGCATTAATACTTAATTAATGAAAATCTGAGATAATTATGATGTCTAAAACGTGTTGGGTAAGGTTAAACCAATTGGACCAATGAATCTGATAAACCCGTTTCATGAATCCGTAAGCCCAATACAAAGTTAGATAATTTGTAACCAGTTAATCAGTAAGTCTGTTAATCTGTAACCAGTTAATCTGTAAGCCTGTTAATCCGAACATCTGATCCGTTAGTCTGAAAACCTGTTAACTTGATTGTCCGATCTGTGAACTAGTTAATCTAAATTTTGTATGTCTGAAACTTGTAGACAAGTTAAGCTGAAATCTGTTAGTCTGGGGACACAAGGTTAGGAGGGGAATTACTTGTGTCATCTGTTGTGTGGGACCATATTAGTCAGTAACCCTTTCTGGTATCAAAACTTTGACCCAACAGTAAGTAGGGTCTGGGCACGCTTACTGAACTAATTATAAGCGGTTCATTTTGATAATGGCGAGGGGTGTTGATGGTGCGTTCCAACCGGGTCATGTGCGTGCATGGATCCCGGTCTGCCTCTGAGGATGTAAGACGCCGTGACATCTGTAAATAGGTCTGTGCCAATTGGTTGTCACTTTGGGGAGTGATACACCCTACTGTAGGGCCGACACACGATATTTATGTATTAGGGAGCCGATCGCTTGGGGTAGGGTTTTAGGGTACACTTAGTTTTGTCTGTTTCTGTTGGTACCGTCTGTTTCTGTTGGGTGGTAACGCCTGTCTGTTTCTGCGTGGTACCGTCTGCTCGGGTGGTAAAGGCCCATTACTAGTGTACACCTAATTCTACATTCTGTTTCCGTAGGGATTAATCTGTTTCTGCTTCTGTCTGTTTCTAATCGGGTAGTAAAGGCCCATTATTAGCATTCTGTTTCTGTTAAATTATTCTGTACCCATTTCTGTTTCAGTTTAGACATTAGGGTGACACCTAATTCTGTTATACTAGTATTAGTGCAGAGAAGTGTAAAACAATAGCTTATATCATTCTGTTCTTCTGTTATATCTGTTACACCTGTTACAGTTATCTCTCATCTAGTTTTATTTTCATGTCATGTTATTATTAACTGTTCATAACTGAAAATCACTGGACTTGCCAGACTTTTTGTCTGACCCTTGTTGTTTCGCCTCCTTTCTTCCGTCCCCCCCCCCCCCAGGTTATCCAAGGAGGGAATACTTTAGCTTGATTCAGATTTCTTCTGCTTGAAGTGCTTAAAGTATGGCTTGGCTCTGTGTAGCTTCCGTTCTATGGGGATTATGATTTTAAACTATGCATTCTGAAGGCTTTTGTACAAGACTGGTATTTTGTACTTGAATTCTGATAATGTGATTTGAAAGGATGTAACCAAGTTTATTTTGGTTTCTGTTGAAATAAAGTTATAAATTTTTCAAGTACTATTTTATCTGTCTTGTAAGTTTCTGTTCAGTTTACTAAAATGCTCCACCAAAGTTAAGGCATTCCCTTTGTGAGTGACCTTAACGGAGGTGGGGTGTTACAAGAAATATGACTTGGGAAAGGGGTATAAACACATATAATTAAATAGGTAAAATTGTATAAGAATAAATATGCCTAGGATTACAATAAGAAATTAAAACAGCACTTATGGCACGAGGTTAGGTTGCGTTAGTGGTGGAAGTCTGCCTGGATCCGACCTGAATATCCACTAGCCGCTAATGTTGAACCTAATGTGAGAGGCCTAAGTGCAAAATTAAAAACATCTAATAGTGCAAAGACACAAGGTTTAGTCAACTTGTTGTAGAAGTCTTCCCGGACCCGCCCGGCAAATCCAGCATCCACAAGTGTAGGCTTAATGTGAGAGGTCTAGTGCTAATATATATATAACAAGATATGAATAAATGGCGATTATGGTAATTAAATTTCTTACTTAGAAAATAAGAAAGGAAGGGATGTAATGAACCGAGTTAGTGTGATAGGAAGGAAAAATGATGCATTTCCCTAAATGACCTATTTCTGAAAACATTGTTGCAAGTAAGCCACAGTAAATGAAGAAAAGTAAAGAAATTACTTGCTACCACGGATTTAGATGGGAATACATTATGAAGGTAAATCATTGATTCCTTCTATCAAACTGATAAGGTGCATGAAGTGTTTTCCTTAATATAATAAGGAATGTATATTACAGTGAATGAAGAATAATGGTTTAATAGGGGAGTGATAATAAGTTATTATAAATAAATAACATTATTGAAAATGTTGTATAATAGGTAGACTTGTCCTAGGGACAAGTGAATATTATAACTTAGGTTATAATAAACTAGTAAGGGAATGGGATAACTGGTGAATTGTGTTAAGGGACACTTAATTATAAATTAAGTAATCAGTAAATGGGAAAACTTGAAACCAGTTAAGAAAAGGCGGGAGAAAATATATTGTACTTAACTATAAATTCAGTAATTTGTAAGCTAGGGAGTCTGAAACCAGTTGATAAGAATGTTTATGCGTGTCCTAGGGACAAGAGGAAACTATAACATAGGTTATAATAAACAGGTAGAGAAACTTATTAATGGCCTTAGTTAATAGAACTAAGTTAATAAGTAAACAACGATAAGTTGTATTGACAACGTAAAAAATGGAATTATGATTAAATGAGAAAGAATGAGGAAAACGTATGAAATAAAATAAGTTATATTTAATCATAAATGGTAAGTGACATGTTAATTAGAAAACGTGTGAATTGGACATACTTAATTACATATTAGGTAAAACATGTTATTGTAATGATGAAATCGATAAGAAATATAAAAGAAATTCTGGATTACAGATCTTGGGCCAAAATCTAGAGAATAACATGTTGTGGGCTTATTAATAAACTTGAAGGGATTAAGTTGTATGACTGAAATTAATTTGCAAGAGAAACTTGGTAATTTGAATAAGAATTCAATATGAATTGGAATAACCAAGTTAATTGGAAACCTGATAAGGTGAGACAAGCGCATAATAAAATGTTTAGACGTAGGGTCTAATAAAATATTAAAGTGAGGCGCTTAAACTAGTCCGCATGTTTGAGGGTGAATTACCGAACGGGGTAGATCTTCGTGGTGTTATAAGGAACGAGGAGGAGCGCACATTCATCTGATTGTTCTGACGGCTCCGAAGGACTGGAAGGGGAAGCACGCGGCTTCCTGAGATACGTGAGGTGCTTCTAGTAGTCCTCTATGTGGCGGTAGATGTCTTAGGCTGTGTCCGCAAAGGTTGGGTCTGCGCGTAACTACTAGTTAGGTGGGCCTTGACTGTAGATGTAGCTATGAAGTTAGAATGCTGTGACGAGGTGACATAAAGATGGTTCAGTGGTTGACTCACGAGGAGGCAGAGGGCCAGGTCCAACAAGGATAGTCGACCATCGGACACCCATCATTGGCAGCTAGTGGTATGTGGAAAGACTCGAGCTAAACTATCGGGGTAAGGGGTTGAGGGGAGAAGCCACATGGAAGTTTAGATTGTTTGCGTTGGGGTAGTCGCTTTGCTCTGGTAGTCTTTACTAGTTGAGGGAGGGGCCGAGGTGGGGCTATAGCCACCACGGAAACAGACCCTAAGTATATCTTTATATAGAGGCTCTTTAAAGATGGGCCTGTACAGATATGGAAAAGCTCCCGACCGAGTTCCGTGTTTCTTGTATCGCCCTGCCATGGAACTTGATGCACATTAGAGGACGTGCAATTGAGGCATCGAGCTACAACTTAAGATACGTATGGTGGACAGTCTAGATACATGCATGTCGGCTCTAGGTGGTGTATCGTAGATTTGAGGGAATTACTCTGGTATGGAGTCTGATTCGAACAAAGGTGGTAGTCAATACGTTTACATAGCATAGTAATGATAGATATATGCAGAACATAATATGGATATCCGTACGTCACTACGACGTAGGAGAAGGGACTGCCTATATTTTGATGGTGTTACGGTGGAGACCGTGCGAGTGGGGTACCATAGGGTGTACCGCAGTATTGGGGGTAGGTACATATATAATGTATTAGGTTAATCCACTGGGAAGTAAATGGGTACGACGTGTGTGTAAGCCTTGAGTGCTGTTAACCCAAGTAACCTAATAAATAAGAAAGTACGATTGAACGATATATGTAGGATTATCCAAAGTGTAGTTTAAATCTAGTCGCCAGAACTTTTGTTCTGACCCCCTCCTCATAATATACTCGCAGGTTAGATTTGTGGCAGGGACATGATAGCCTTGATACTTATTGGGCAGTATATTAATACGGTAAGGCGATATTTTTATTATATTATATTTTATCCATTTCGCTGTGATATATTTTCTGACTTCTGACATATTTTATGTCTCTCTCTTTTCTGCAGGATACCAGAGCACAACAACTTGAGTTTCGATAGATTGGAGTTTTAGAAAGAAAAAAATTCCGGTCTATCGGAATTCGGGTTATCACATCTGGTATCAGAGCTTAGGTTCAGGATTCCTATATAAATAGTGAGCAAACGTATTTGTATTTTTAAAAATATAAATATATTATATATAAACCTATATCCATAGAGGAACCCACTAAATAGAAAGAGTATAACGTGGTAAGAAATGGGATGTTTGTTTTGTACACTAAAGGGATGAATATGAGACCCTTTGGTAATTTGGGTGGAAAGGGTACATTGTATTTTGTATGGAAGGAAAGTGAATCCCATATGATTAGTATTTTGGGTTAGTGGGATTGAAACCTTATGAATTGGAAAAAGGTTAAAAGGAGAAAAATGGATTAGGAACATATATATAGTTGAGAGAATTGGCCTTGGGGGTAGGTGCTAGGAAAGCCTAGAAGAAAATTGGAAACCCGCTTTGAGTCAAACCCCCTTGTTAACTTTTAAGAACATGAAATTATAAAAGTTTTGGGAAAATGGTTTATGGTGTTTTCAAGTTTTAATCTTAAAAGTTATAGTTTTAAATATGTAAAGTATACATATCGAGTTTTAAAGTAAAATTGGGTATATTTTGCGTATAGTGATTTCTTACGATTTTTTTTTGTCTAAGATAAAATTCTCTCAATAAAAGGTGCATATTATAGAGCATGTATAACTCGTTAGTTTTCTTGTTATATTTCATACAAGAATTTTTAGTAAAGATAGACTTGGAACCTTTATTCTTATGACAACCCTTTTTGATAAATTATTTTAAGATAATTTTGTGGGTGGACAAAATAAGTTGTAAAAAACGAATAGAGTGGATGTTGACACCTTGTAGTAAGAGACTAAACCAACCTTATTGGTAAGAACAAGTCATAAACCTGACTGAGAGCATAGTTGTCCGTATCTACTCCAGTTTTTGCGATTTGGAAAAAAAAATGATTTACATTTTAAAAAAAATACATGTTTTTATGGTTTGGCAAAAGAAAGTTTTCATGAGGAAAATAAAGTTTCGACACTTTTAATTTTTCGAAGGAAAAGGGAAAAACCATGTTTTAAAAGAATATGGAGTAGGTAAGGATTAGTGCCTAGGAAAGACGGGAAAAGTTTTGAGGATATAAAGTAAATAATGAGAATTATCTTGGAATAATAGGGAGTTCCCATAAAATGCGCCAGCATTGAAAAGCCTATGGTGTTTCTTAAAATAATTGTTGGTACACAGCTAGAGTTAGTACTGACTACTAGATAGAAAATAGGCAAGTAAGTGTTTAGATCCTGTTAAGGGTAAAACCCGATACAACATTTATGTTGGGATCGTTCCATTATTTGGTTCTTGTTGAGTGGTTAGGGTATCACCTAAACCTGTCGTAGATCCCATAGTTTGGACTTTTTTATTTGTGGCGGACATAGTCCCAAGATTCTTGGCCCTTAGTAGTAGCTGTGTAGGGTGTCGGTTCTCCTGTTTTAGTTGAAAGACTAGAGGCTTATTTAAATTTAAACTACGATCAGACGATTTAGTAAGCTAAGAAGAATAGTACAACTAAAAAGGAAACAGAAAATTAAATAAAGCAACAAAAATTGAAAATTATGAGAAAAATGGATAAGAATAAAAATTTTCAAGATAAGATGAAAAAGAAAACCAGTTTCCAAGAAAATTTTCTTATGTGGGTCGTGCTTGGATAGGAAAATAGGGAATCTTTTTAAATAGTTACATACAAATCCAAGTACGGTTAGAAAAAAAAGGTTGAAACAGAAAAGCTGGAGATGCGGGTTTTCCGTTTTTCACCTTTTTTTTACATAAGAAATCGAATTTAGAAAATTAGATTTTTTTTGAAATTCAAAATATAAAATTGGTTGGCAGGATTATGGATGAAACAATTGGATGAACTATGCTCTTACTCGGTAAGAGTTTGGAAAAATTTGGATGAAAAAGCTTTTTGATTTTCAAAATATCGCATTCATCTAGAATTGTCAGTATATTTAGGATGTGACCATCATATTTAAAATGGTTTTTGAAAAACTTGCATACATATAGGAGGTACCGCTTAGGTATGCATGCATTATTATGTTGTACTTCACTTTGCACAAGTACACAATGTTAGCAAAAATTGGATGCACACATGATGGATGTATATTATGCGAGGGGTTAATTTATTTTAACCTTATCAAATTTCAAGGACGAAATTTCCAAAGGGTGGGAGAATGTAACACCCCGTATTTTCAGTGTAAGATAATAAAATAAGAATAACTTAATTAAATATTCAGAATTAAGTAAAACGGACTGCGCCATTGCGTCCATCTCGAAATTCTGGTTAAGATAGACACCTGGTTTGCGTAAAACGGACACCATATGAAGAAGTTATGAGCATTAGAAGTTTGTATAAATATAAGGAGCTTATGTGTGTGTGTATATATATATATATATATTGAATAAATATATCCCAAAAATTCAAAAACCAGTTCAAAAATCAAAATCGCGGATGGGAAAGTTCGAAGGGAAAATTGACCGTTAAGGGTCGACCCACCAAAAGGGGGGTCGACCCACCAAAAGGGGGGTCGACCCACCCAAAGAGGGGTCGACCCACCCACGAATCTAGAAACTTCTTTTCTGACGTGGAAGATTCTGGTGTTTTAGATTTTAATCTGAGGGTCCTGGATCCTCCGCTACTCCTATAAATAAGACCTTAGGCCTAACCCTAAATCTCATAATTCGGGGCACGCTAGAGCTCTGCCATTGGTCTCTCTCTCAACAAACATATTCAGAAATTTATATTTGTAAATTAGAAAATCTTAAATTAATATCTAGAGGGAAGATATTGGTATTTATATTAAAAGGCGTTTAGAATTACGTGAAAAGTAAGGTAACGTCCTTGATCCAATCTATCCATATTCTTCCTATTTTTCTTTCCCTTCTCTTTTAATGAAAATAGTCGATCCACGTTATTAGGTTTCAAATCAAATTAAACGAAGAAGGAAAACCATGGATGATAGAATGGACCAGATCCAAAATTTGGTAAAAGCATGAAAGGTGAGTGGGTCTAAACTATAGCCTTTAGATAATGTTATGACTATCGTTTTGCATTCCCCTTTTAATAAATTTTGAAATTGCCAGTTTAATTATAAATTGTTGTTATAACAAGTTAAGACGTTAATATGAATAGATCTGGAAATTCATATGTTGAATCTATTGGAATGATTACATGTTGAAAAACAACTTGTTAAGAATGCTTAGAAACTACTGTTGTGCATACTACATGTTAATTTGTCACATGAACCCTTACTTGTATGAATTGGCACAATTATATGATTAAATGGTTTCATGTTAGAATTGATTACATGAATATAGTTTGGGCACAAATCAAACTATGATTATAGACTTATTTTAGGCATATAGCACATGAGAAATATGACTTGGAAAAGGGGTATAAACACCTATAATTAAATAGGTAAAATTGTAAAATAATGAATATGCCTAGGATTACAATCAGAAATTCTAACGGCACTTATGGAATGAGGTTAGGTTGCATTGGTCGCTGAAGTCTGCCCGGACCCAACCAACATATCCAGTAGACACTATTGTTGAACCTAATGTGAGAGGCCTAAGTGCAAAAATTAAAAAAAAGTAATGGTACGAGGTTAAGTCAACTTGTTGTAGAAGTCTGCCCGGACCCACCCGGTCCCGGCCGGAAAATCAAGCATCCACAAGTGTAGTCCTAATGTGAGAGGTCTAGTGCTTATACATATACATATATACATATATATAGCAAGATATGAATAAATGGAAATTATGGTAATTAAATTTCTAGCTCAGAAAATAAGGAAGGAAGGGATGTAATGAACTGAGTTAGTGTGATAGGAAGGAAAAATGATGTATTTCCCTAAATGACCTATTTCTGAAAACGTTTTTGCAAGTAAGCCACAGTAAATGAAGAAAAGTAAAGAAATTACTTGCTACCACGGATTTAGATGGGAATACGTTATGAAAGTAAATCATTGATTCCTTCTATCAAACTGATAAGGTGCATGAAGTGTTTTCCTTAATATAATAAGGAATTTATACTACAGTGAATGAAGAATAATGGTTTACAATGGTAAATGGTTTAAAGGGGGGATGATAATAAGCTATTATAAATATATAACATTCATGAAAATGTTGTATAATAGATAGACTTGTCCTAGGGACAAGTGAATATTATAACTTAGGTTATAATAAACTAGTAAGGGAATGGGATAACTGGTGAATTGAGTTAAGGGACAGTTAATTATAAATTAAGTAATCAGTAAAGGGGAAAACTTGAAACCAGTTAAGAAAAGGGGGAGAAAATATATCGTACTTAATTATAAATTAAGTAATGTGTAAGCTTGGGAGTCTGAAACCCCTTGATAAGAATGTTTAGGCTTGTCCTAGGGACAAGAGGAAATTATAACATAGGTTATAATAAACGGGTAGAGAAACTTATTAATGGGCCTTAATTAATAGAACTACGTTAATAAGTAAACAACGATAAGTTTATTGACAACGTAAAATGGAATTATGATTAAATGAGAAAGAATGAGGAAATCTTATGAAATTAAATAAGTTATATTTAATCATAAATGGTAAGTGACATGTTAATTAGAAAACATGTGAATTGGACATACTTAATTACATATTAAGTCAAACATGTTATTGTAATGATGAAATTAACAAGAAAATATAAAAGAGATTGTGGATTACAGACCTTGGGCCACAATCTAGAGAATAACATATTGCGGGCTTATTAATAAACTTAAAGGGATTATGTTGTATGTGTAACAACCCAGAAAATCAGAACCAATTTAAAATTTAATTTCGATGAAGTTAAAACGAATTAATTTATTTTAATTATATAACGAGCCTGAAATGTTGTGGCAGTTCGAAAATTCGATTTCAAATTTCAATTGAATATACAAAATTCAAAATAAGTCATAATTGGACAAAACAAGAAATATTTGAATCTGTTTAATCATATCTTTCTAACGGATGTAAGAAAATGAGATTCTGTTTTATAAATTGTAAGTTACGTCCAGTTTATAATTCAAAAAAGTCGGTGTGGAATTTATATATATTTTAATATATATAAAGCCCTTAAAAATAGCCATTTTGCAAACGACCTCATTTTTCGACGAAACCACTTTTGTTGGATCTGGGATGTAAAATTATTGCTAGATTCAAATTTTCATAATTTTCTAAACCAATATGTGAGCGTGGCAAAATAAAACGTGTTTTGACAGTTTTAGTCAAGTTGGATCGACCAGAAAATGGCCATTTTTCAAATGGTCTTCAAATTTGGTGAAATTAGTTTTGTTATGACTATATCGTCAAAACATAGCCAGATTTATTTTTCTGGAATTTTTGGGGTCCGTATGTGGCCCCGGTGAATGAAAATGTACGTTTGAATTGAATATATAATGATTTATATTTTAATTTAAAGAAAAACTGATCGTAACAGCCGAATTGGCTTACGAAACATATCCCATTATGTCCAGAATAGGGGTGTTTTGCTAGGGGCGACAGTCATTGGGTTTAATTTGGAGTTCGAATCATTAAACTTCTCATTTAATTAATTATTAAATTAAATAATATAAAATATTATATAAATACCCTCACTTTGCCAAAACCCTGGCCCACCCTTGAATCCGCCGTCATCCATAAACAAAGGCCCAAATGCTCCGAAATTGATTCCTTAATTTCTCCTCGTATTTGGTGAATTAGAGTATGATTATAAAACGAAATTATAAGAGCAAGATGAGATTTAGAAATCTATATGGGTATGATCTGAAGTTGTGGGGTATTTGGCTTGAAATTCGAGCCCAAACAGCACGCGTTTCAGCATGAGTTTCAATGCACAGAGGGGTGCGAGCCAGGAGCGATGCCAGGCGTGTGGAGGAGTGTCGAAGCTCTTCGATATGGAGGTGTTGGATCGGATTCTAGTGGCTTCTAGGGGGTTCGATTTTGGGTGAATGATTCGAACGTTGGGTTCCAGTATCGGTTGGCATCGATGAAGAAGACAGAGAAGGAAGGGGAAACAACAACGTATTTTCTAAACCCATTTAATTTTGTGATTACGGAACTTTAGTTATTCTAATTGGTAATTAAAGTTTACATCTTCATATCATTATAAAAAGAACATAATTTTAGAAATTAACAATGTCATTATTTTAGAAAATAAAAAATATACATTATTTTAGAATAGAAAATATACATTGATTTAGAATAGAAAACATATAATGATTTAGAATAGAAAATATACATTGATTTAGAATAGAAAATATACATTGATATAGAATAGAAAATATACATTTTTTTAGAAGTAAAATTATAAATATTATTGTTTTAAAATAGAAAATTAGCATTGCTTTTAAAATATTAAAATAGCATTATTTAAAAAATATAATCTTTACATGATTTAAAAATATGCTCTTTACTTAGATAAAAATATAATCTTTAGTTAGATAAAAATATATTTTTTATTTAAGTAGCAAAGTAAAAATATGTTTTTTATAGAAACGGTTTTAGAATAAAATTTTGACTTTTATTATATGAATAACAAATAAAAATATTATTTTTATTATCTAGAGAGCGATATAAAAATGTGATTTTTATCGTTTACGTCATTATATAAAAATGTGATTTGTATCCATTTAGCGTTGATATAAAAATATAATTTATACATATAGCGTTGGAGTAAAGATTGGATTTCTCTTTATATATATATATATATATATATATATATATATATATATATATATAACGATACATAAAAATATGATTTTTATGTATGGAAAGCGTTATTAAAAATGTGATTTTTAATATCAACTGCGTGAAACAGATGGCGATGGAACGGACTGAAATCAAAATGGAATCCAAACCGTCCAGAAATAAAGAATGACGGAGTGGAAACCCACGGTGAGAACTCTCTCACTGAATTCCTTGTACAGTTATTTATTTTATAACTTTATATATGAACTGCTCCTCGTCGTCCACAGACTATGGACGACTTGTTTGTTTGATTGTATTGTGTTGTTGAAATTGATTGTGATATGAAATGGACTGTACAAAATATTCATGTGTTGAATAAAATATAAAAATAATAAAAATATCATTTTTATTGTAGAAATGGACTGTATAAAATACTCGTGTGTTGAAATGAATATTTTATCGTTAAAAATATAATTTTTAACGTGTGTATGAATAAAATAAACATTCAATTACAAATCAAACAATTTGTTTATTTACACCCATTTTATTGATATAGATTGAGACGATAAATTTTACACGTCGCCCAACTGCATAAATAAATTCTGTGTTTGTGGATTGAAACCCCACACGGGTGTTGGGATGATATTTGACGTACACTAATCCGAATTTTTTAGTTGTATGTTAATCGATAGGTTGATAGACAATTGTAAGCATTAAATATTTATATTTAATGCTGATACAGCGTAGAATGCACTCTGGATGATGGTTGATTGTTTATCATGGCTATTGTATACATGTGTTGTATGAAATCCATATAAACAACATTATATGGTGATTGACTATGTCTGATTCCAGTTCGGAAAGAAATAATATTTAAAAATAATGGATATTTTAAAATAAGAAATATTTTAAAATAATACTCGGAAAAGAATCAAAATCTGATTTTTGATGTCCGATTTGGGATGGACACGAATATATTTAAATATATAAAGCCATGTTTATTAGATTAACGCCATTTTGACGTGAACGATATTTATATCGATTTTATTCATTTTTAAAATGAATATCAAAAAGGAAATGATTTCAAAATATAATATTTTGAAAATATTATCATTTATATTATAATGATGTAGAATATTCAATTTTGATTTAGAATTGAAAATGAAGTTGGAATCGTTTTTAAAACAAAGTTAAAACGATTTATAAACTACGTTTCAAATGGAATTGATGATATATATAATATATATGTATATATTATATATATTAAATGGCCTGAATAGAACGCGCTTGCAGCGACCGTTCGCGAATTTCGACCATTGACTTCGAATTGACGTTACGAAAGATCCGACCGTCGGATTCTCCTAAAACCAGAACTGCTGGGTTCGTATCGAAAAGAACTTTCCAACGAATATAAGATATTTGAAATCTAACGATTGGATTTGCAATTATGTCCAAAACAAATTTGGGAAAGGTCGTTGTAAGTGCAGTTTGATGACCGTTTATGGAAATCGACTGTACGGTCCTTGATAAAATTATTAAAAATATTAATAATTTGTGTAAAGTCATAATAATTAATTTAGAAAGAATTGGGGTGAAAATTCCATGTTTGAAAAGATAAAAAAATATTTTTATCGAAATGAACTAGTCATGAACTAGGACTATAATTCAATATTTTTAAAATAAATAAATTGGATTTGAAATGGTTTTAAAAATAACAAGAATTTCCAATATATGAATTGGAATGGATTTGAATCGAAATTATCTTCGGGATATTTCGATACTAGATTCCGTGATTATACGGACATTGTGGAGGAATTTGGAAGATATATATATCGTTATTCCAATACGATATTTGTTGATTTCAGAATTTGATGTTGAATATAAGCCGATATTTTTTCTATTCAGAGCCTTGTATTTAATATCAAATGGGATTTTTGGTTCGTCGTGAACGGTGTCTTCAATAACACTGTTCTTAAACCTAGTTCAAAAAAGATTTAATGAAGTATACCAATTAATTAATATTAATTGGGATTGAATTGAAATAGATTTTTGGGTTTATCGTGAACGATGTTTTAAATAACACTTGTTCTTTAACCCGATTAACAATCGAATGAGATTTTGGGTTGTCGTGAATGGTATCTTTAATAATATTGTTCTTAAACCCAAGGGAGTTAAGAAACTTAGAAACTAACTGGAAATTAGCTAAGTTGAATGGTTTCCTGGGTATTGATCTGATGTTGGTTTCGGCCTTCGAGGTTAATACTTAGGGAATTGTTCTCTTACTAATTTACGGTTAGAGACTGATGGAATGGAATGTGATTTTGGGTTTATCGTGAACCGTATTTTAAATGACATTGGTTCTTTAATCCAGTTAAAGACAGGATATGATTTCCCAAGTTGTATAATCATTAGTATTGATTTTTGGGAAGATTAAAACTAAGTGGAGTTTTAATGAATCTTTAATTAGATTGAAATGATCGAGACTGGAGTATCACCGGTTTTGCTCCAAAGCGATAGTTAAATTTTTAATTAGATTTGAATGTGAAATGATAATTAATTTTACCGATAACACCATGGTGTTAGATATGGAGTATTACTAGTTTTGCTCCATGAGACGAATAGGTTGGGATTGGGAAATAAAATAAATGATTACTTCGGTGTGGTTCGCTAATCACGACTAGTTTGGAAAACCATAACATGGTTTGAAAAGATATACAAAGGAAGATTAAAGAATAAATTTAAAAGGATTTATCTTTGATAAAATAAGTGGGAACCTTTCCCTAATGATGTGAATATCTGAATAAAAGAATATTCTGAATTGGAACGAGGCGTATGTTGTGTGTTTAGATCACTTGATTATTATATACGCGAGTTATTCGGAAAGGCTGGGTTTATACCCATTCTGAATAGCTGTTTCGACGATAAGTCGACGAGGAAGACGGTGGTTGAAGACCGGAGGTCTTCACATCGTTGGATGATTACTGATGTCTTGATTGGGCTGTACACCTAAGACGGGGTAATAGGTGGTGATCGTCCAGACATACTTAGAGATCGACCGGATATGCGAGGACCTCTCTCTTGTATTGAACATATGGGACGAGGAATAAGGTGCCTCCGGTTTCGTTCAGACCTAGAACGGACTTGTAAATGGATAATGTGTCTGATATTGTATTCCTTTATACTGTATTCGTTGATATTTGCTAAATATATATCTGTTTGGTGGCGGAGAATTTATTCTCTTGCTTAACACCCTTCTCTAAGACATACGAGCTTAGAGGTTATATATTGGCAGAAATCAGTGGTACGGTATGGATTGACAGTGTGTCATGCGGAGTTGCATGGATTAAGGCTTTTGTTGAAAAGTAAAGTCTTGTGGTTGATAATCAAAGCATAGCTTTAATATAGCGCCGCTTTGTGTACAGCGTTAATTTGTGAGCCTCACACCCTGGTGTGAACTAGAAACGGGAAGGACATCAGGGAAGTGGACATATGTTGGTTTCTAGCTAGGAGGGGTATCAGCGTTTTACGAGCCCTAGCACTTTACTCATGTGGATGTTGCTTATTGTTACTTGATGGACAGAGAGGCGCCTCGGATATATCGGCTATTGAGGGAGCCAATGGATATTGTCGTGTTACTGACTAGGTTTATGCCCCATAGGGCAGACTAGCATATATTTTATGGTATTGCCAATCATCGACGGATGACCGGCCCTGACGATCCGGGGGTAGTTGCGACTGAGACCTAAGGCACGGGCTAGAGTGTCTCGAATTAGTAAAGGATATTCCCTTTGCCTTGGTTCACAGATGGAATCCAACTTCCAATACGACATTCTGCGACTTTAATTGTAGAACTAGTATGGCGACATAGTGGTATGAGACATTCATGCCGTCTATGATTGATACATTTATGTTTGAAGTTGATTTCTTCACTTATAGTAATAATAAAAGATTAAATTTCACGTATCAAGCATTATTTGGCTAGGTAAAACCCTATCCTCCGGCTTGCGTTGCATTGTGTGATGGGACCTCGATCTTATAATGAAACGACCCGAAATCCCCCTTGTGGGAAATCACGGATTGAGTTGAGAACAAGCCACATTAGAACACAAACAGGAGAACATTTCATTGTTTATTACAATAATTCATCAGAATACAAGAATAAACAGAGTATTAACAAATAATATACATTATAAAATATCAGAGATTACAATACATTACATAGCAGCAGAAAATAATACAAAACACAACTGAAGGAGATATACAGATACAAAGCTTTCCGAATACCATTCCAGGTGTATACCAGGATCCTGTGAATATAAATCAAGATCAACAAATTCTCGAACTGCCGCAGCGCGGCGCGTTCTAATCAGGCCATTATATTATATATATATATATATATATATATATATATATATATATATATATATTTCGTCGATTTCATTTCAAAACGTATTTTATAAATCGTTTTAAATTCATTTTCAAAACGATTTCAACCTCCATTTCAATTTCAAATCAAAATTGAATTTTTCAATATAAATTCGTTTTAAATTCATTTCAAATCAATTTCAATCCGTTTTAAATTCAATTCAAAATGATTTCAATTCTATTTCAATTTAATTCGAATTTCAATTCATTTCAATTTAATTCGAATTTCAATTCATTTCAATTTAATTCGAATTTCACATCTTTTCAATTTAATTCGAATTTCAATTCTTTTCAAAATATCAGATTTTGAAATCACTTTCGATATTCATTGTAAAATGAATAAAATCGACAAAATTCCAGTTCGTGTTAAAATGGCGTTTAACTACTTAACACGGCTTCACATTTCAATATTCACTGAATATTATTTTAAAATATTCGATAATTCTGAACTGGAATCAGACATAGTCAATTACCATATAATGTTGATTATATAGATTTCACACAACAAATGTGTATAGCAACAATGAAAACAGCAATCCATCGTCCATAGTGCATTCTACACTGTATAAGCATCAAATATCAATATTTAACGCTTATAACAGCCTGTCAATCACTCGATCGACATACAGCTAATTATTGGGATTAATGTATGTCCAATTTCATCCCAATACCCGTGTGGGGTTTCAATCAATCGAACATAGGTTTTATTTATGTAGTTGGGCGATGTGTAAAATTTATCGTCCCAATCAATATCAGTCAAATGTGTATATAAACAAATCGTTCGATTAGTTTATAAATCTTTAATTTATATACACGTTAAAAATTCTATTTTTAACTATAAAATATTTATTCCATCACACAATCAATTTTCACAACACAACAATCAAACAAACAAGTCATCCATGGTCTGTGAACGACGGGTGTCGGGTGCTGCTAAGCACCATCTACATCCTAGTATATATTTCAAATAGAAAATAAATAAAAGTGAGGAGTTCTCACCGAGGGTTCCACTCCGTCGTGCTTTGCTTTTGAACTGCTGAACCGTCTGGATCGGTTTGAAATTCTAATGCAGTCCTTGTCCCGCTATTCATAATAAAAATTATATTTTTATTTCAAATCTGTATGGGTAAAAATCACATTTTTATTCTTTTCATTATATAAAAATCATATTTTTATCCTCTACATTATATAAAAATCATATTTTTATTCTCTCTATTATATAAAAATCATATTTTTATCTTCTCTTTCATATAGATAAAAATCGAACCTTTCATGGTTATAAAAATTAAACCTTTCATGTAATTAAAAATTAAACCTTTCTTGTAATTAAATATTAAACCTTTCTTGTAATTAACATCATATTCATTAAAATCAGATTTTCTTAACATAGTTATAATATAATAAATTGAAAATAAAATAAAATGAATGTAAATAAAAATAAAAGAACACACCTTTTAATTCGGATTTTGCTGGTTGGAGGTTCACTGGCCGGAGCTGGGTGGCGGGTAGGGTGGCGAGGCTGAGGTGCGAGGGAAGTGGCGGTTGGGTGGTGAAAGGTCGAAGGGGCTGAAGGTCAGGTGGCGGTGGGCCACTATCATGGGTTTTGGGGGGGTTTTACTGTGCGAAGGGGAAAGGGAAAAGGCGGACGGGAAGAAGAAGGGGGGTAGCGGTGTGCTACGGGGTCTGGCGGTGGGAGGCGCGGTGGACGAGGGGCTGGAGGCGGCGCGGTCTTCGATCGTGCCCCCATTTTTTTACTTCTGATCGAAGAACGAGGGGGGATGAGTATAGAGAGAGGGTAAGGGTAATATAATATATATATTTTATTATTTAATTATTTCGAAAAGTAACTTTTACATTCGATCTCCAAACGAGACCCAACGAATGTCGCCCCTAGCTAATTACCCCCATTCCGAACACAATGTCATATGTTTCGTAACCCAATTCGCTTGTTATGATCAGTTTTCATCAAAATCAACATATAACTCTATATATTGAATTTGAACGCGCATTTCAATTTACCAAGGCCACATAATAACCCTAAAAATTCCCGAAAAATATTTCTAGCTTTGTATTGACGATACGGTCCTAACAAAACTAATTTCGTCAAATTCCGAGATCGTTTGGAAAATGGCCATTTTCTAGTCGATTAAAATCAACTAAAACTGGTCAAACGTGTTTTCCTTTGCCACGCTCACATATTGATTCAGAAAATTACGAATTTTCGAATCTAGCAATAATTTGACATCCCGGATCCAACAAAAGTGGTTTCGTCGAAAACCAAGGTCGTTTGTAAAGTTTCCATTTCTAAGGGCCAGAATTCCATAGTGACTATTCTGAATTTTCAACTGGGCATATCTTTTGATTCCCGCTATGAAATTTTGATTTTTCGGATTCGTTGGAAAGATATTCTCCAATAGATTCTAATATTTTTGGTTTCGCTAAAATCCGGATTATTTTGAACCATGTTCATTCATTTGAAATTTGAAATCGAATTATCGAACTACCGCACCATTTTCAATTCCTTTTATAATTTAAAATAAATATTTATATTCTAACAACGATCTATATAAATATATACGTTCTAATTCTATTCAAAATAAATTTCTCGTCGTTATTATTTAAAATAATTCATTTTAAATATTCAAAATTCATTCAAATTGCCAAAATAAAATTTTTAAATTGGCTCGGATTTTCCGGGTTGTTACATATAATAGCTTCATTTTCTTTATTTAACATTGCGCTGTTTGTTATATGCACTAGTATTCTTGGGGTTAAACCCATTCTGTGTTATACAGCGTGGTCCCTTGATTTACCTAACTTTAAAAATCAAAAGAATAACCGTTTTAGTTCTCACACCAATCACGTGACTGAACTAGAGTTTATTGTTTTAACCTAAACTCTGGCTGCCCATATTTTCCACACGGGCAGCTAGTAGTTTTGGTTTTGCAGATTATATTCACAGGATCCTGATTTACAGCTGAAGCGATATTCGGAAAGCTCTGTATCCGTGTATTACTTTCAGTTGTGTTTTGTATTATTTTTCCGCTGCTATGTAATGCATTTTAATCTCTGATATTTATCGAATGTTTATTGGTTATTCATACTCTGTTATATTCTTGTACTCTGATGTAAATTGTTGTAATAAGCAATAAAATGTTCTTCTGTTTGCGTTCTGATTCGTCTTTTCATCAAAGCAATCCGTGCTTTCCTTCATGGGGAAGTTCGGGTGGTTACACATGGTATCAGAGCTTTGGTTTACAGAGCTCGAGAACAAGACACATTAGAACCGAACAAAAGAATTCATCAAAGGTTGGATTAGCAATATCCAATAAGAATGACTCGTTAGAGATGGGATCAGCAGTATCCTAGAATTAGCCGGAAGAGTGTTATTTTTAAAATAAAAATGAAAAAAAACTTTGTTTTGAAAATTTAACCCATATTATACGTATTTGAATATTTATTTTATATTGAATCTAGATAATCGAGTATATGAGATTTTGCATGTACGCGTCATGAACGTATATTCGAAGTTCTAATATATTTGATATGTAACACCCCGCCTCCGCTAGGGTCACTCGCAAAGGAATGCACTAGCTTTAGAGGGGCATTATTGGTAAACATGCACAGAAATATCACAAGACAGAACATATAAAATAGCGGAAGTAAAATCAAACTTTCATAACATGAATAAATAAGGTCTAAAGCCTTTTACATCAGAGTACATCAAAACCTGTCTTGCAATAGTAAAGAAGCATAAAGACTTTTTAATACATTATTCCCCAAGTAAAACAGTAAAGTAGCCATAGCCAAGAGAAGTCCAAGCCATCCATGATGACCTTCAAGCAGAAGAAGTCCGAACTAAACAGCATTGTTTCCTCCCTGAAACCTGGGGGGGAAACGGAAGAAAAGAGGCGAAACAAAACGGGTCAGTCAAAAAGACTGAGTAAGTCCTATCTACTTCCAGTATAAAAACAGGTAAAGGTAACATGACATGCCTAAACTGAAAGTAAACATAAGGATAACTACAAGATAGATAAACTAAACCGGGCTAGCCGGTTTAACTACTGTGGCAAGGTAAACTAAGGTATCATGATAAACTACGGTGTTATGATAAGTCAAGGTATCACATCGTCAGATTTCTATCGAGTACATTATCCCAAGGTATCTGCCCCGTCTATCATCCCACGGTATCTATTATGTATTTTAGTTCTAACATGTATATTTGCTCTGCACCCTCCGTACTAGTATCCCAGCCTTGTTATGTGTTAACCATGAATGTCCCTTACTCAAAGTCGTGTAATGGTCCATGTCAACCTAATATATCGCATATATAGGTTACTCAAATCATATGTTTCTTTCCATGTATATAAGTTCAGTCCTTTGCCGTACCTCGTACGGGCTTCCTCATGTCGTATTATCCTAGAAATCGTTTGGACTGTCACCCTTGTTCTAGCTAGGCTCTTCCATATGAATCATCGTTTGAACTACTAGGACTTACGCCACCTAGCACCACTAGGGATTACGCTTACCTATTGCACGCTTTCGTATTTTGGTTTGGGTTAAACCACCTAGGCCACTAGGGATTACGCTAACCCTCAACTGCGCCCTTTTTCCCACGCAATCACCGTGAATCGTTTTTCTATAACTGTATGCACATGTATCACATCGTGCCATCCGAGTCCTGTCACAGGGCAAAACAAGAAATACAGGACTCGGTCGGGAGCTTTAGATTTATCTGCCGATGCAGATACTAAGGTCTGCTTTTCTACACGTGGCTATGGTCCCACGAGACCCCTCCCTCAACTAGTGAAAGGCAACACAAGAGAAAATCTTGCATGAGAACTACACTCCGGCCAGCCCACATCCTACGGCCTACCTCACCCATAATTAGATAGCAATTATGGTCTGTTGGGTGTTCCCTGCCCTTCCGTACGTACACGCTTGACTCAAGATGGTAGATGATCGACGAACTTGCTATCTCGGGCACCTTATGTATTCGTCGACTCACTGCTATCCACCCCAGTCTTTAGGTCGCTCGCATAGCAACCAAGGCATATTCTTGGTTCTTCTACCGCAGACCTCAACCTCTCGTGAGCCTAGTATAATGACCTGGCAGCTCATAGAGGGATCCCAAGAATATCCTCACGTTCCCCGAAGCCGCTGCTTCGTTACCCAGTTCGTTGGAGCCTTTATCTAAATCAGATAGCCTGCTCCTATACGCATACTTAAACGTTGACCTAACGTATCGGGTTACCAATCTATCTAAGAAATGGTCCAAATTTCCTTGACTAAGAATTATTACTTAGTTTCCCTTAACTAAGGTTTACCACTTAGCCTTATTTCCATACTCCTGGTTAACTATGGTTATTTACCTAATCCTCCGAATTAGGGTTTATCTAATGGGTTAAGGGTCACTTAAGTTCCTAACTTAGCCCGTCTACAAACCATGTCAAAATTGGCTAAGTATCCAAGTCCAAGACTTAACCCTACAAACCAGGTGTCAAGTTGGCTAAGTATATTAAGCAATCCATAACTTAACCTCGTCTAATTACCATCTTAGATTGGTTAATTATATAAATTAACTTGACCTTGTCAAATTACCGAGTCAAATCGGTCAAGCGTATTCAAGTGATTCGTGACTTAGCCTTATCATGTTTTCACGTTAGATTGGTTAAGTATAGATTAACTTACCCTCATCAAATTAACGAGTTAGATTGGTTAAGTATAGGTCACTTAACCTCATCAAATCATCGTGTTAAATTAGTTAAGTGTTTAACTTAACCCCATTAAATTACCAAGTGGGATTAATTAAGTCTAGGCTAACTTAACCCCATCCGATTACCATGTTTAGATTAGTTAAGCTTAATCTTAACCCCGTCCATTAACTGTATTGTACGGTTAAGTGTCATTAAGAAAATTTACTTAACCTTATCACGTTATCGTGTTGGATTGATTAAGTATTGGTTAACTTAATACCGTCCACTAGTCGTATAAAAATGGTCAAGTGTCATTAGGCAAATCAAGTTACTTAACCTACCCAAGCTTATCATGTTTTGTTAAGTATCATTAGCCTAATCAAATTACCTAACCCATTTGTCCATATCATATTTGGTTAAGCCTCATTAATCAAATTAACTTAACCCTATTATGTGGCATTAATTTAATTAATGCACCCTCAACCTCTCACATTAGACCTTGTTGTGGTTACTAGTTAAGCCGGGCGGGTCCGGGTAGATTTACACCACAACCTAGTCTAACCTCGGGTCTTAAGCGCGACATGACCAACTTCTCACATTGGGTCCTATTGTTTGCAACTACTAGTTAGGCCGGTCGGTTCCGGGTAGTTTTACGTTGCAAACTCAACCCAACCTCGAGTTGGCCACACTCATATTATCTAAGTTCATCATGTTTCCAAAACATGTTACAAGTTTCCGAGCATTTGGGTAGACCTAACTTAATAGGTAAATTCCCAAAGGGTAGACCTAACTTAATAGGTAAATTCCCAAGCTCATGTTTTTATGCATACTTACATGTCGTCTTCCATGTTATCTTTCAAGTCATATTTTCAAGTATAAATGCATGTCCTATTCAAGTTAAGACCTTGCGACAAGTTCATGTTTATCTAACTACCCAAAATCGTGTTTTCCCAACGCAAGCAAATCGAGTCAACATAGTAAGGATACTATGCCACATATTGGTCTCAAACCATGCATGATGCCAAAAAGGGCTTGGCTTCCACATGCATAACATCGTAAAGGGATTGGCCCTAAACATGCATAGTGTCATAAGGTAACTTTGGCCACAAACATGCATATTATCACAAAGGGTTTTGTCATAAACATGCATAGTCTCATAAAGGACTTGGCCACAAACTTGCATGATAGCATAAAAGGGTTTGGGTTCATAAACATGCATAAGCCCCAAAATCTCATCTTGGCCAATTTTTCACAAGTAAAATGGTTCCTAAAGGTTCATGCTAGCATTTCATGCATAAAGATCCAAACTTGCAAGTTAAACTAGGTTATGCATAGCATGAGAGGCATGATTAAGTCACTCACATGGCCTAAGATCATAAATATGAACACAAGAGGCATGGTAAGGTTCATATGGATTCGCATAATCATGTTTAGCCTCATTTTATCCCATGTCAACATTAAAAATACCGTTTTGACCCAAAAGTAGCTAGAACTTACTTAGTTAGGCCTAGGGAAAGAAGCATGAATCATCTTGGCTAAGAAAGGTGCCTCCTTTGTAGAAGAATCGTCATGGAACTCGCATAGAAATGTTGATTTGGCCTTGATTTGGTGTAGCAAGCTTGCACCTTTTGATTTGAACTTGATTTGAGTGCATAGGCTCAAGGGATTTGAGATGGAGGCCATGATCACTTTGCATTTGGGCAGCACTTCGTGGAGAGGGTGAGTTATGAGGGTTTAGGGGGGGCTTAGGGGTGTTTTTATAGAGATTAGGATAGTTTTAGGCCCTTAGATTAACCCTAGGATAGATTAGGACCATCAGATCTCGGAAGCTTCCAGACCCAGCCCAAGCACAAGACTAGGTGAGACAAACAGGTGCACCAGGCCATATGCCCCGACCACCCCCTGTCGACAGGCAAGTCGACAGGGCTGTCGACTTGGTCTGGGCCCAAGTCGACAGGCCTGTCGACAGCCCTGTCGACATGGCCTAGGCGGGAAACTTCCCGCCTGGCCCCAAATCTGATTTCCAAAACTGTTTCCGAAATTCGAATTTCCCGAAAACTTCTTTGGGCCTTAACCGGGTCATACGGACTCCGATTTTCGAAAACTCGGACTCTATTTCGCGTATTTTTCCGAGACGAACGCAATGGCATAGCCCGTTTTACTTAATTCAGAATTTAAAATTAAATTCTGCCTTGATTCTCGTTTTAACATGTTATTGAAATACAGGTTGTTACAGGATAGATATTGAATCAAACTCTAGTCGCCCGAGGATGATTCTACCGATGACTATACAGCATCAGTAGTTTGTGTTCAAGTTCGAAAGTGGGATATCTATATATTTCCATTAGACTGATGTGAGAACAAAAACTAGATAGGGCTATTGTTGTGATTTGGCATCAAAAATATGATCTTTGAATATATATCAACATTATGTGTTTGAAACGTTAATCAACAAATCGATTGCTGGTTGTGTTGAATAAATTGTTGAAACAATAAAATTAACATTTTTATTGTGTATATGAGATGCTAATAACATTCATGTGTGAAACAAATGTTCGTTTGTTATAAATATTATTTTTAGCATGTTTAGGAACTAAATAAAATACACATGTGTTGAAATATATTTTTGTTCGCCAAAAATATCATTTTTATCCTATGTATGAAGTGTTAAAAATAACCGTGTATTGAAATAAACATTTGTTCGCTAGAAATATTATTTTTAGCTTAGTTCTGCATATATATACATATGTTGAATAGGGGAATGTATTAGCTATTGAGTAAAGAATTTAATTGCATGCCCAACAAATAGGTAAGCCTTAATGAGTTGGCTGCGCAATTTTATTATTATATAAACTCCTGTGAATGCCATTGGATGCGGAGTGCTGGTTGTTCTGTGTGAGATTATAAATGTCGTCGTAGGATAGTAACAATTAATTTTGAACTACACTACATGGCATACTGCTTGAAGATAGCATACTCTATCATATACCACATAAGCATTTGGAGTTTATGTGACAAGGTGGAAGGTTTACCATACAAGCGAGAGGCTTGTATGGCGATGACTATATTTCAGGTTGAACCGAAGACTAATATGGACTATATAAAATATAAAGGTAAATTGCTAGCTTAATAAAAAACACCAAACGGGTCTGGAGATGACAATAACCACGTCTCTCCAGTCATTAAGGCACAAAAACTATTTATAGGGTGACGCGAATTTATTCTCTGGAGTTATGATCTATACACACTCCCCTGTGGACACAAAGTTATATCACTAAAAATATGTGTATGCTTTTTAGGACATATTGGGTGCCTAATACGGCCCAATAAATTTCCAAACCCCTCTCCGTACAAAGGAGGTTATGGCGAAATCTTTCGAAAATTTAGGGTGTTAGCCAAATTTTTGAAAATTAGAAATTCTCAGAAACTGAAAAGTTGAAGAATGAATGCCAGAATGAAAGTTGAGTTGATTAGTTAAACAACTTTCAGCTCTGTTCCTTTTCGAGGACGAAAAGATTTTAAGTGGGGGAGATTGTAACAACCCGGAAATTCAGAATCAATTTAAAATTTTTATTTTAGCAATTTTAATGAATTTTGAAAATTTAAAATGATTTATTTTAAATAATAACGATGAAAAATTTAATTTCGACGAAGTAAAAATGAATTAATTTATTTTAATTATATAATGAGCCTGAAATGGTGCGGTAGTTCGAAAATTCGATTTCAAATTTCAATTGAAAATACAGAATTCAATATAAGTCAGAATTGGACGAAACAAGAAATATTTGAATCTGTTTAATCATATCTTTCTAACAGATGTAAGAAACTGAGATTTCGTTTTATAAATTGTAAGTTACGTCCAGTTTAAAATTCAGAAAAGTCGCTATGGAATTTATATATTTTTTAATATATACACATATATATATATAAAGCCCTTAAAAATAGCCATTTTGCAAATGACCTCCATTTCGACGAAACCACTTTTGTTGGATCCGGGATGTCAAATTATTGCTAGATTCCAATTTTCATAATTTTCTGAGTCAATATGTGAGCCTGGCAAAAGAAAACGTGTTTTGACAGTTTCAGTCAATTTGGATCGACCAGAAAATGACCATTTTTCAAACGGTCTTCAAATTTGATGAAATTAGTTTTGTTAGGACCGTATCATCAAAACATAGCCAGATTTATTTTTCTGGAATTTTTGGGGTCTGTATGTGGCCCCGGTAAATTAAAATGTACGTTTGAATTTAATATATAATGATTTATATTTCAATTTAAAGAAAAACTGATCGTAACATCCGAATTGGCTTACGAAACACAACCCATTGTGTCCGGAATGGGGGTGTATAGCTAGGGGCGACAGTCATTGGCTTTAATTTGGGGTTCGAATCGTTAAGCTTCTCATTTGATTAATTATTAAATTAAATAATATAAAATATTATATAAATACCCCTCACTTTGCCAAAACCCTAGGTCACCCTTGAATCCGCCGTCAGCCTGAAACAATGTCCCAAATGCTCCGAAATTGATTCCTTAATTTCTCCTCATATTTGGCAAATTAAAGTATGATTATAAAACGAAATTATAAGAGAAAGATGAGATCTAGAAATCTATACGGGTATGATCTGAAGTTGTGGGGTATTTGGGTTGAAGTTCGAGCCCAAACAGCTTGCGTTTCAGCGTGAGTTTCAATGCATAGGGGGGTGCGAGCCAGAAGCGATGCCAGGCGTGAGGAGCAGTGTTGAAGCTCTCCGATATGGAGGTGTTGGATCGGATTCTAGCGGCTTCCAGGGGTGCGATTTTGGGTGAATGATTCGAACGTTGGGTTCCAGTATCGGTTTGCAACGATGAAGAAGACAGAGAAGGAAGGGGGAAATAACAGCGTATTTTCTAAACCCACATAATTTTGTGATTAAGGAACTTTAATTATTCTAATTGGTAATTAAAGTTTACATCTTCATATCATTATACAAATAACATAATTTTAGGAAATAAACAATGTCATTATTTTAGAAAATAAAAAATATACATAGTTTTAGAATAGAAAATATACAATGAATTAGAATAGAAAATATACATTGATTTAGAATAGAAAATATGCATTGTTTTAGAATAGAAAATATACTTTGATTTAGAATAGAAAATATACATTGATCTAGAATAGAAAATATACATTGTTTTTAGAAGTAAAAATATAAATATTATTGTTTTAAAATAGAAAATTAGCATTGGTTTTAAAATATAAAAATAGCATTATTTGAAAAATATAATCTTTACATGATTTAAAAATATACGCTTTACTTAGATAAAAATATAATCTTTAGTTAGATAAAAATATAATTTTTATTTAAGTAGCGAAGTAAAAATATGATTTTTATAGAAACGGTTTTAGAATAAAAATTTGACTTTTATTATATGAATAACAAATAAAAATATGATTTTTATTATCTGGAGAGCGATATAAAAATGTGATTTTTATCATTTATGTCATTATATAAAAATGTGATTTGTATCCATTTAGCGTTGATATAAAAATATAATTTATATATATAGCATTGGAATAAAGATTTGATTTCTATATATATATATATATATATATATATATATATATAACGATACATAAAAATTTGATTTTTATATATGTACAGAACATAAAAATACGATTTTTATGTATGGAAAGCATTATTAAAAATGTGATTTTTTATATCAACTACGTGAAACAGAAGGCGATGGAACGGACTGAAATCAAAAAGGAATCCAAACCGTTCAGAAATAAAGAATGACGGAGTGGAAACCCACGGTGAGAACTCACTCACTGAATTCCTTGTATAGTTATTTATTTTATAACTGTATATATGAACTGCTCCCCGTCATCCACAGACCATGGACGACTTGTTTGTTTGATTGTATTGTGTTGTTGAAATTGATTGTGATGTGAAATGGACTATATAAAATATTCATGTGTTGAATAAAATATATGAATAATAAAAATATCATTTTAATTGTAGAAATGGACTGTATAAAATACTCGTGTGTGGAAATGAATATTTTATCGTTAAAAATATAATTTTTAATGTGTGTATGAATAAAATAAATATTAATTTACAAATCAGACGATTTCTTTATGTAAAACCATTTTATTGATATAGATTGGGACGATAAATTTTACACGTCGCCCAACTGCACAAATAAATTCTTTGTTTGTGGATTGAAACCCCACACAGGTGTTGGGATGATATTTGACGTACACTAATCTCAACTATTAGTTGTATGTCAATCGATAGGTTGACAGACTGTTGTAAGCGTTAAATATTTATATTTAATACTGATATAGTGTAGAATGCACTCTAGATGATTGTTGATTGTTTATCATGGCTGTTGTTTACATGCATTGCATGAAATCCATATAAACAAGATTATATGGTGATTGACTGTGTCTGATTCCAGTTCGAAAAGAAATAATATTTTAAATAACGGATATTTTAAAATAAGGAATATTTTAAAATAATATTCAGAAAAGAATCAAAATCTGATTTTTGATGTCCGATTTGGAACGGACACGAATATATTTAAATATACAAAGTCGTATTGATTAGATTAACGCCATTTTGATGTGAACATTATTTATATCGACTTTATTCATTTTCAAAATGAATATCGAAAAGGAAATGATTTCAAAATATAATATTTTGAAAATATTATCATTTATATTATAATGATGTAGAATATTCAGTTTTGATTTAAAATTGAAAATGAATCGTTTTTAAAACGAAGTTAAAACAATTAATAAAATACATTTTAAATTGAATCGACGATATATATATAAATTATATATGATATATATCAAATAGAAAGCGCCGCGCAGCGACCGTTTGCGAATTTCGACCATTGGCTTCGAATTGACGTTATGAGAGTCCGACCGTCGGATTCTCCTAAACCAAGAACCGTTGGGTTCGAATCGAAAAAAGCTTTCCGACGACTATAAGAAATTTGAAATCTAACGGTTGGATTTGGAATTATGTCCAAATCAAATTTGGAAAAGGTCGTTGTAAGTGCAGTTCGATGACCGTTTATGGAAATCGACTGTATGGGCCTTGATAAAATTATTAAAAATACTAATAATTTGTGTAAAATCATAATAAATGATTTAGAAAGAATTATAATATAAATTATTAAAAAATACTAATAATTTGTGCAAAATTATTAGAATTGACGTTATTAGAAATATTTTTATCGAAATGAACTAGTCATGAACTAGGATTATAATTCAATATTTTTAAAATAAATAAATTGGATTTGAAATGGTTTTAAAAATAACAAGAATTTCCAATATATGAATTGGAATGGATTTGAATCGAAATTATCTTCGGGATATTTCGATACTGGATTCCGTGATTATACGGACATTGTGGAGGAATTTGGAAGATATATATATCGTTATTCCAATACGATATTTGTTGATTTCAGAATTTGATGTTGAATATAAGCCGATATTTTTTCTATTCAGAGCCTTGTATTTAATATCAAATGGGATTTTTGGTTCGTCGTGAACGGTGTCTTCAATAACACTGTTCTTAAACCTAGTTCAAAAAAGATTTAATGAAGTATACCAATTAATTAATATTAATTGGGATTGAATTGAAATAGATTTTTGGGTTTATCGTGAACGATGTTTTAAATAACACTTGATCTTTAACCTGATTAACAATGGAATGAGATTTTGGGTTGTCGTGAATGGTATCTTTAACAATACTATTCTTAAACCCAAGGGAGTTAAGAAAATTAGAAACTAACTGGAAATTAGCTATGTTGAATCTTTTCCTGGGTATTGATCTGTTGTTGGTTTGTCCTTCGGGGTTAATACTTATAGAATTGTTCTTTTACTAATTTACGGTAAGAGACTGATGGAATGGAATGTGATTTTGGGTTTATCGTGAACCGTGTTTTAAATGACATTGGTTCTTTAACCAGTTAAAGACATGATATGATTTCCCAAGTTGTATAATCAATAATATTGATTTTTGGGAAGATTAAAACTAAGTGGAGTTTTACTGAATCTTTAATTAGATTGAAATGATCGAGAACGGAGTACTACCAGTTTTGCTCCAAAGCGATAGTTAAATCTTTAATTAGATTTGAATGTGAAATGGTAATTAATTTTACCGATAACACTGTGGTGTTAGATATAGAGTATTACCAGTTTTGCTCCATGGGATGAATAGGTTGGGATTGGGAAATAAAATAAATGATTACTTCGGTGTGGTTCACTAATCCCGACTAGTTTGGAAAACCTTAACATGGTTTGAAATGATATACAACGGAAGATTAAAGAATAAATTTAAATGGATTTATCTTTGATAAAATTAATGGGAACATTTCCCAAGATGTGAATATTTGAATAAAAGAATATTCTGAATTGGAACAAGGCGTATGTTGTGTGTTTAGATCACTTGATTATTATATACGTGAGTTATTCGGAAAGGTTGGGTTTATACCCATTCTGAATAGCTGTTTCGACGATAAGTCGACGAGGAAGACGGTGGTTGAAGACCGGAGGTCTTCACATCATTTGGATGATTACTGATGTCTTGATTGGGTTGTACACCCAAGACGAGGTAATAAGTGGTGATCGTCCAGACGTACTTTGAGATCGACCGGATGCTCGAGGACCTTTCTGTAACACCCCGTAATTTATAACATTAAAATTCAGAAATTAAAGTATACTTAATTTTTAGAAAAGAATTAAGTGAAATGGGTTGCGCTATTATGTTCGTTTCAAAATTTTGGATCAAGATAGACATTTGGTTTGCACAAAACGGATACCTTATGAAGATGTTATTAAGCATTGAAGTATGTATGCATATGAGAAAAATATATATATATATAGATATATATAAAAAAATGCAAAAAGTTTCAAAACAGCGGATTGGGAGGGGAATAACCGAACCGGCCCATTTTTGAGGTCGACCCTAGCCCTGCTGGGTCGACTAGGGGTTGATTCAGGGTGTTTGGCTGTCAACCCGTGGGCCAATTCGCTCAAAGGAAGATGTGGCATCTAAATGGTTCTCATGTTTCAGGGTTAATCTAATGGTCCTAAATAACTTCCTACATCTATATATATACCCTAAGAGCTAACCCTAATTCATAAATATTATCTATGACACCATTATGCTGTCAAACTCTCTCTTAAACCCTAGCCGCTGCCTCTAAATCAAATCTCAAGTATTCAACTTCAACTCAAATTAAGGATTAGAGCTTCTACAACGATTCAAGAAGATAAATCAGCAACACCGCAACGTTTCTACACTAATTTCAGTGCATAATTCTATTCTTTAACCACGAAAGGTGAGTATGGTGATTTTCACAATATAATGGGATTAAAAGTAACATGATGAAGTTGTAAAGAGGATTCATATGTATGTATGTAATTTAAACCTCATCCAAGTCTTCACCTTTTTGATTCATGTCATCATATGCCTATGTTTCTATGTAAAATTCATACCTTTATCAGTTTATTCATGTTGAATCTGTCATTATGCCTCTATGCCAGTTTACATGCCCCTTTATTTCATGATGTTGTGTTAATTCCAATTTTCTGTTATTTGATTCTCTCTTCTTATCCCTATTCCTTTTATTTTTGGATCTAGGCTACCATCGAGCCTATGTTAAAAATACGTGCGAATGCAAATACGTGGGAACGATGGGAATATGTGAAATATGGAAAATTGGATATTATTGGATATTTTGGATAATTGGATAATATGTGAAATTGGCATATTTGGGTATGAATTACATGGAATTGATGAAATTGCCTATAATTGTAAATTTGTAATTGAGGCTAATTAATATGTAATTAGTGATAATTTGGAATAGGCAATATTATAAACATGATAATATGTTTAATTGGATATACATGACATGAAAATTGGTTATGGGTGAAATACGATTATTAATAAACCTTTGACACGAGGTTAGGCGCAATTGTGGCGTAAGACTGCCCGGAACCGCCCGGCAAATCCAGCTACCATAATTGGACGTCTGATGTGAGAAGTCAAAGGAATGAATTGTAGGCGCAACAGTTAATGACACGAGGTTATACCCGGTTTGTGGCGTAAGACTACCCGGAACCGCCCGGCAAATCCAGCGGCCACAGAGCGTTCGGTCTAATGTGGGAGGTCATGCACCATTCGTCATAAGGAATGAATTAAGGAATACTAACCATAATAAGACATGTGTATGGTTAGAGGGTTAAGTGGGGTGACATGTAAATTATGACATGTAAATATGGACTTAACCGGTATAAGATAAGACATGTAAATTGTGACATGTAAGTATGGACTTAACCGTAGCATGTGTAATACATGGACATTTAAATTAAATGGTTAAGTGGGAGAAAAACCTAGTGGGGACCAAGCATAGGTGGGAGGCTTGTGTCAGAGGGGGACCTGTTTCAACCAGTAACCCGTTTGAGTATCTAATTGGGCTCGGTACTAGGCCGGGGTTGGGGCACGCTTACGGGACTTAAATGTAAGAGGTCAAAACGTGAATAGCGGTGGCAACGCAAGTCCAACGGGTTCATGTGCGTGCATGGGTCCGGACTGGTAGGTAAGACGTTGTTGCATCATGTAGGTATGGCCGTGCATTTTATGTTGGTATCGGGTTTGCCACTTTGGGGAGTGATACACCCCACTATGGGGCCAGCACGGGTGACTACGGGATTTAGGGAGCCGATCGAATGGGTAAGGTAAGGGTACCTTAGCGGTGGTAGCAGCAAGCCGGCACCTACGATAGCAGCTAGGTACAAGTAACTACCAAGTTTGTCATGTGGGTACAGTTAGTGGGAAGGGATCAACCTTTAGTAAATAAAGACTAGTAGATGTGCGGTGTAATTAAGTAATGTGGTGTAACTTAGCAAAAGTGCGGTGTAATGAAATACATGTTGGTTGAGTTGGATAGTCCTTTAGGTGCTAGTCTGATGTTGACTTCGGTCTTCAGGGTTAGTACTTCGAGGGTTGTTTGCTGAGCCAAGGTGTAGTATTGTCTTAGTACTTAGGAACGAAATCATCTTGTCCATCCTTTTTTATCTACCTTATCTATGTTACAGCCATATCATGATGCCTATTTATGTCTTGATCATTTACCTTACCTATTATTTGTTAAAATTACTGGACTCGCCAGACTTTAGGTCTGACCCGTTTTGTTTCCACCTCTTTTCTTTCCTCCCCCCCCCCCCCTAGGTTTGTAAGGAGGGAATACTACAGCTTAGTGTCGATTTCTTTTAGTTGCTTGAAAAGAGTAGATGTATCGCTTTAGACTCTCTCATCCTTATGGCTTTACTTATGCTCAGTGGGGATATATGCATTTAAGTTATTTAAGTATTTTCTTCTTTATGTACTTTAAAGTTTTTGGAAAAGACTATTGATCCTGTTGTTATGGTTTTGGAGACTACTTATGTAAGCTTGTTCTGAGTTATGATGCTATGAAATAAGTTGTATCTTCCGCTGTGTTGTCTTATATATTTATTCTTGTAATTTATCTGTTCTATACAACAATAACGCTTCATGGACATTGATGCATTCCCTTTGTTAGTGACATTAATGGACATGGGGTGTTACACGTGGTATCAGAGCTATGGTTACAAGAACAGATAAAATGTTTGAAAAGTGTTTTCAAAGGTAATATTCTCCTAGAAAATATTTTCAAAAAAAAAAACTTGTTTTAAAGAAGCTATTTTCAAGGAAAGTTTACTTTAAAGAGCATAATCCCCACAAGCCATACATCTCTCTTTCGCTTCCCTTGTTTTGAAACTCTTTCTTTTTATTTTCATCATGTCTGGAGCATCTGAGATACCAGAGGGTGTTCATGTACCCGGTTGGTTTCGTCAATATCTCGAGGCTTGGGCCACTGCCGCGTGTCCGGTCGACGTTCCTCCTCCCCCAGCTCCAGTCATTCCTCCACGTGGGATGCTTTCTCCAAGATATGTAGAGACTTTTGTTCGATGGGTGGAAAACCCTTTAGTGGGTCTGAAACGTTCGTTGAAGCTAGAAATTGGTTGAAAGAAGTGGAGGATCTGTTTGGCATTTTTGATTTGGACAATTATAAGAAGGTCCAGTTGGCTGCTTGGTTGATGAAGGACGAAGCTTCGTTTTGGTGGGAGGTTACTAATGGAGAGCGTTCTGTAGAGACATGGGTAGATTTTAGGGGAAGGTTTGAGTTGAAATTCCATTCTTAAGCTGAGGAGAGTATGTACATGGAGAGGTTCTTGACATTGAAGCAGAAAAACTTGACCGTGAAGGAGTATATGACCGAATTTAATAAGTTGGCGAGATTTGGGCTAGAGTTGGTGAATACGCCTCACAAGAAGGTCTTGAGGTTTGCAAAGGGCCTAAATGAATCGCTTTACAGTTTGGCTATGTCCCACATTCCAATGGGGGCTACGTATGAAAAGCTTATCAATATGGCATACATGCATGAAGAAGAGAAGGGTGTAAGTACTTTTAGGCCACAAAATAAGAAGGAGGATCCAAAGAAAGCCCAACAACAAAAGAAAGGTGGTAAAGAAAAGAAAGTGTCACAACTGTGGGATACCCGGCCATTTGAAGAAAGACTGTTGGAAGAAGAAGAAGTTCGCTTGTTATCATTGTGGTGATCCAGGTCATGCTGTCAAGGACTATCCTAAGAAGCAAGGGCAGAGGGCAGGTTCTACTTCTGGAGGGCAGGTTCAGGCTCTCATGGCTCCGGGACAGGAAGGAGGTAGAAAAATTTCTGTCGAAAGTTTGATTTTCTTGTTTGATCATCCTGTCTGTACTTTATTCGATTCTGGCGCATCACATTCGTTTATCTCTACATCATTAGTTGAAACACTGCACTTAAATACTAGTCTCGTTGTGGATCCCATTGTAGTCTGAAATCCTATTGGTGGGTCGGCTCATTTATCCATGGTTTGTAGGGATTTGAGATTGTCTATCTTAGGCGTTGGTTTTGAATGTAATGCTTTTGTGCATGGTTTCATGGGCTATGGGTTGATTCTAGGGATGGATCGGCTTGCCAGATATGGTGCCATCCTAGATTATGAACGAAGGGTAGGAAAATTGTTGACTCATAGTGGAAAGACCCTTGATATTTCTTGTGACCCTAGAGGATCGGTGATGCTTAGTTATCTTGAGTCACTTGATGCATCCAATGATGAATTACATTCTGTTCATATAGCCCCTGAATATGTTGATGTCTTCGATGAGGTAAGGGGTCTACCCCCAAAACGTGAGAAAGACATTCGTATTTATCTTGTAGACAATGCAAAACCCTTATCTCTGCTAGTACGCCACAAGGCTCCTCGTGAGAGGAGGGAACTCAATAAGAAAGTAGGGGAGTTGCTTGAGAAGGGGTTCATAAGACATAGTATATCGGAGTTGGGTGCTCCAGTAGTATTTGCCACGAAGCCGGATGGGTCACTTAGACTTTGTGTGGACTATAGAGAACTTAATAAGCTTACTAATAAGAATAGGCACCCACTGGCGAGGATTGACGATCTCTTCTATCAGTTAGTTGGCGCCTCAGTGTTTTCGCAGTTGGACTTAGCCACTGGTTTCCATCAATTGAGAGTGGCTGAGGATAGCATAGACAAGACTGCCTTTAGGACTCCGGAAGGTTTCTATGAGTGGCTTGTGATGCCCTTCGGTTTGACAAATTCCCCCGCATACTTTGTTGACTTGATGAGTAGGGTGTTTAGGGAGTACCTTAATAAATTCGTGGTGGTCTTTGTGGATGACATCTTGATCTTTTCTAAGAGCGAGGAAGAGCATGCCCTACATCTTAGGGATGTGTTGGAGACCCTTCGAGCGCATAACCTTAAAGCTAAATTTTCTTAATGTCACTTTTGGAGGAAGGAAGTGTGATTCTTAGGGTACGTGGTTTCCAAAGAAGGGATAGCTGTGGATCCCACAAAGGTGGTGGCCATCCAAGATTGGAAGGTCCCTAAAAATGCTACCGAGGTGAGGAGTTTCTTGGAGTTGGCTGGCTACTATAGGAAGTTTATCAAGGACTTCGCAAAGATATCAGCCCCATTGACACGCTTGACCAAGAAGAACCTAGTTTTCACGTGGAACGTAGATTGTGATGATGCATTCCAACGTTTAAAGAGAGCTTTGACCACTGCCCCAGTCTTAGTGTTGCCAGATGGGAGTAAGCCATTTACCGTTTATACCGATGCTTGTGGGACAGGACTAGGCGCAGTCTTAATGCAAGAGGGGAGGGTAATAGCCTATGGAGGAAAGCAGTTGAGAGTGCATGAGAGAAATTACCCTACATATGACCTAGAGTTGGCCGCTATTGTTTTCGCGCTTAAGTCTTGGCGCCATTATCTTCTTGGCAAGAAATTCGAATTGTTCACAGACCACAAATCACTAAAATACTTGTTCTCTCAGAAGGACTTGAATTTAAGGGAGAAAAGGTGGATGGAATTCTTAGCGTCCTACGATTTCGAGACAGCATATACCCCTAGCAAGGGTAACGTGGTGGCAGACGCCTTAAGTAGGAAAAGTTTGTCCTTGAATTCGTTGTTTGTTGAGCGGCGAAGCTTAGAGTTCATCTCTACGTTTGACTTTAGACCTTCCATTGACTTTGTACCGGTTTGCTAGCATCCTTAGAGGTCAGACCTACGTTTTTGGGACGGATTGATGAGGCACAGCGAGATGACCCACAGTTGGTTGAGTTAGTAGAGAAGCTCATAAGGGGGGTCATCGAGCCATCTCAGAAGGTATACCCTAGATGATAAGGGTTGGATACGTAGGGACGGTAGACTTTGTGTACCACGAGACGAGAACTTGAGGAAGACCATTCTTGATGATGCACATCGTTCGAAGATGACCATTCATCCCGGCGGGGACAAGATGTACATGGACATGAGACGAGTTTACTTATGGGTCGGTATGAAGAGGGATGTGGCCGAGTTTGTCGCTAAATGCTTGGTGTTCCAACAAGTAAAAGCAGAGCAAAAGAACCCCCGTGGGTTGCTTCACCCATTGGAGGTCCCACAATGGAAGTGGGAGAGTGTCTCGATGGACTTTGTCGATGGGTTACCGAGATCAAGGAAGGGTAATACGGGAATTTGGGTCGTGGTAGACAGACTTACTAAGAGCGCTCATTTCATTCCCCTGAAGAGTAAGAGGACTGGTCCATGGTTAGCCTCCGTATACATTCGAGAGATAGTTCGTTTACACGGTGTTCCTCCTAGCATAGTGAGCGATCGTGATCCTATCTTTACTAGCGAGTTTTGGAAGAGCTTGCAAGAGGCGGTAGGGACTCAGTTATGTCTGAGCACTACATATCATCCTCAGACGGACGACCAGACCGAGACGGTGAATCGTATTCTAGAGGACCTTTTGAGGCTATGTGTTTCATACTTCGGAGGTACATGGGAGGAGTATCTTCCTTTAGTGGAGTTCGCATATAATAATAGCTTTCAGTCTAGCACTGGCATGGCACCTTTTGAGGCTCTTTATGGACGACTGTGTCGTTCACCTACATGTTGGTGGGAATCTACGGATAAGATCTTACTTGGGCCCGATATGATTAGAGAGACTTCGAAAAAGATTGATTTGTTTCAAAGGAGGATGAAGGCGGCGCAAGATAGGCAGAAATTTCATGCGGACAAGAGGAGGACAAATCTTGAGTTTGATATTGGAGACATGGTATTTATCAAGGTGTCTCCATTACAGAATGTTGTTCGCTTTGTGTCTGTTGGGAAGTTAGCACCAAGGTTCGTATGGCCGTTTCCAATTAAGGAGAGGATTGGACAGATGGCGTATAGAGTGGAGTTGCCCGAGAGACTTAGTGGTGTACATGACGTATTCCATGTATCACATTTGAGGAAGTGCTTGCATGTGACCGCGGAAGTAGTAGAGTCGAGCTTGCTTAGAGATGTGGAGATAGAGAGTGATGCGACGATTCGACAAGCTCCTACATGCATTCTTGGGTCAGAGGTCAAGAAGTTGAGGAATCGAGAGGTCAATCTAGTCAAAGTGCAGTGGGGAGATGATGAGAGCGACGCTACTTGGGAGACGGAAGAGAAGATGTGTTCATTGTAACCTTTTCTTTTCGAGGGTATGTCTTTTAATTTCTCCTTTATCGCTTAGCTTGTACTTGTTCTATCTTTAGTATGTCCTCTCGCTAGTATCTTTGACCATTAGATAGGGTAATCCTATGGTTGAAACATGTGTTTGAGACATGTTATGTATGGTGGATGCATGTGGATGCAAGTGTTTGCTAGTGGTTGCTCGTGGATGCATATACACACACTTTAGGCACTAGATCGACTCATTCACTTTCATATTGCATATAAATGGATGTATTTAGTAAAATGAATGTACATTGAATGTGTGTATCATATGGATGTTGCATTTAAATGAATGGTTGTGCACACATGTAGTAATGATATGTATAGGGTTCATTGCATACATGATGGATACATGGCACTATCATTATTTGCATTAAGGTGGTCGACTGAATCAGTGGACCGCCTGATTTTGCATTAGTATACGGACATATACACACACTATGCATATGTACATGAAAAGCATTAGAAATCTTTTAAGGACAATGGATGCTTGTGAATGATGGTTGAATAGATGGATGATTGGATAGTAGGATACATTCTTCTTAACTTGGAGATTTCGGGGACGAAATCCTTTAAGTAGGAGAAAATGTAACACCCCATAATTTTATAACATTAAAATTCACAAATTAAAGTTTACTTAATTTTTAGAAAAGAATTAAGTGAAATGGGTTGCGCTATTATGTTTGTTTCAAAATTTTGGGTCAAGATAGACATTTGGTTTACACAAAACGGATACCTTATGAAGATGTTATGAAGCCTTGAAGTTTGTATGCATATGAGAAATATATATATATATATATAATTAAATAAAGAAATATGCAAAAAAGTTCAAAACAGCGGATTGGGAGGGGGAATAACCGAACCGGTCCATTTTTGAGGTCGACCCGAGCCTTGCTGGGTCGACTAGGAGTTGATTCAGGGTGTTTGGCTGTCAACCCGTGGGCCGATTCGCTCAAAGGCAGATGTGGCATCTGATTGGTTCTCATGGTTAAGGGTTAATCTAATGGTCCTAAATAACTTCCTACACCTATATATACACCCTAAGACCTAACCCTCATTGCCTATAATTGTAAATTTGTAATTGAGGCTAATTAATATGCAATTAGTGACAATTTGGAATAGGCAATATTATAAACCTGATTATATGTTTAATTGGATATCATGACATGAAAATTGGGTATGGGTGATATACGATTATTAATAAACCTTTGACACGAGGTTAGGCGCAATTGTGGCGTAAGACGGCCCGGAACCGCCCAGCAAATCCAGCTGCCACAATTGGACGTCTAATATGAGAGGTCAAAGGAATGAATTGTAGGCGCAACGGTTAATGACACGAGGTTAGACCCGGTTTGTGGCGTAAGACTGCACGGAGCCGCTCGGCAAATCCAGTGGGCCACAAAGCGTTCGGTCTAATGTGGGAGGTCATGCACCGTTCGTCATAAGGAATGAATTAAGGAATACTAACCATAATAAGACATGGGTATGGTTAGAGGGTTAAGTGGGGTGACATGTAAATATGGACTTAACAGGTATAAGATAAGACATGTAAATTATGACATGTAAGTATGGACTTAACCGTAGCATGTGTAAGACATGTACATTTAAATTAAATGGTTAAGTGGGAGAAAAACCTAGTGGGGGACCAAGCATAGGTGGGAGGCTTGTGTCGGATGGGGATCCATTTCAACCAGTAACCCGTTTGAGTATCTAATTGGACCCGGTACTAGGCCGGGGTTGGGGCACGCATACTGGACTTGAATGTAAGAAGTCCAAACGTGAATAACGGTGGCAACGCATGTCCAATGGGTTCATGTGCATGCATGGGTCTGGGCTGGTAGGTAAGACGTTGTTGCATCGTGTAGGTATCGCCGTGCATTTCATGTTGGAATCGGGGTTACCACTTTGGGGAGTGATACACCCCACTGTGGGGCCAGCACAGGTGTCTCGGGGTTTAGGGAGCCGATTGAATGGGTAGGGTAAAGGTACCTTAGCGGTGGTAGGAGCAAGCCGGCACCTACGATAGCAGCTAGGTACAAGTAACTACCAAGTTTGCCATGTGGGTACAGTTAGTGGGAAAGGATCAAACTTTAGTAAATAGAGACAAGTAGATGTGCGGTGTAATTAAGTAATGTGGTGTAACTTAGCAAAAGTGCGGTGTAATGGAATACATGTTGGTTGAGTTGGATAGTCCTTTGGGTGCTAGTCTGATGTTGACTTCGGTCTTCGGGGTAAGTACTTGGAGGGTTGTTCGCTTAGCCACGGTGTAGGATTGTCTTAGTACTTAGGAACAGAATCATCTTGTCCATCCTTTTTGTCTACCTTATCTATGTTACAGCCTTATCATAATGCCTATTTATGTCTTGATCATTTACCTTACCTATTATTTGTTAAAATTACTGGACTCGCCAGACTTTACGTCTGACCCGTTTTGTTTCCACCTCTTTTCTTTCCTCCCCCCCCCTCAGGTTTGCAAGGAGGGAATACTACAGCTTAGTACTGATTTCTTTTAGTTGCTTGAAAAGAGTAGATGTATCGCTTTGGACTCTCTCATCTTTATGGCTTTGCTTATGCTCAGTGGGTATTTATGCATTTATGTTATTTAAGTATTTGCTTCTTTATGTACTTTGAAGTTTTTGAAAAAGACTATTGATCATGTTGTAATGGTTTTGGAGACTACTTATGTAAGCTTGTTCTGAGTTATGATGCTATGAAATAAGTTTTATCTTCCGCTGTGTTGTTTTATTTATTTATTCTTGTAATTTATCTATTCTATACAACAATAACGCTTCATGGACATTGATGCATTCCCTTTGTGAGTGACATTAATGGACATGGGGTGTTACACTCTCTCCTGTATTGGACATATGGGACAAGGAATAAGGTGCCTCCGGTTTTGTTCATACCTAGAACGGACTTGTAAAGGGATAGTGTATCTGACATTGTATTCCTTTATATTATTTTCGTTAATCTCTGCTAAAAATATATTTGTTTGGTGGCGGAGAATTTATTCTCTTGCTTAACACCCTTCTCTAAGACGTACGAGCTTAGAGGTTATATATTGGCAGAAATTAGTGGTACGGTATGGATTGACAGTGTGGCATGCTGAGTTGCATGGATCAAGGCTTTTATTGAAAAGCAAAGTCTTGTGGTTGATGATCAAAGCATAGCTTTAATATAGCGCCGTTTGGTGTATAGCGTTAATTCGCGAGCCTCCCACCCCGGTGTGAACCAGAAACGGGAACGACATCAGGGAAATGGACATATGTTGGTCTCTAGCTAGTAGGGGTGTCAACGTTTTACAAGCCCTGACACTTTACTCATGTGGATGTTGCTTATGGTTATTTGATGGATAGAGAGGCACCTCGGATATATCGGCTACTACGGGAGCCGATGGATATTGTCGCGTTACTGACCAGGTTTATGCCCCATAGGGCAGACTAGCATATAGTTTATGGTATTGCCAATCATCGACGGATGACCGGCCCTGACGATCCGGGTGCAGTTGCGACTGAGACCTAAGGCACGGGCAAGAGTGTCTCGAATTAGCACAGGATATTCCCTTTGCCTTGGTTCATAGATGGAATCCAACTTCCAATACGACATTTTGCAGTTTTAATTGTAGAACTAGTATGGCGACATAGTGTTATGGGACATTCATGTCGTCTATGATTGATACATTTATATTTGAAGTTGATTTCTTCACTTATAGTAATAATAAAAGATTAAATTTCGCGTATCAAGAATTATTTGTCTATTATAAGGTAAACCCCTATCCTCCGGCTTGCGTTGCATTATGTGATGGGACCCAGGTCTTATAATAGCTTCATTTTCTTTATTTAGCATTGCGTTGTTTGTTATATGCACTGGTATTCTAGGGGTTAAACCCGTTCCATGTTATACGGCGTGGTCCCTTGATTTACCTAACTTAAAAAATCAAAAGAATAACTGTTTTAGTTCTACACCATTCACATTACTGACCTGGAGTTTATTGTTTTAACCTAAACTCTGGGTGCCTATATTTTCCACACGGGCAGCTAGTATTTTTGGTTTTGCAAATTATATTCACAGGGACCTGATTTACAGCTAAAGCGATATTCAGAAAGCTCTGTATCCCTGTATTGCTTTCAATTGTGTTTTTTTTTCGCTGCTATGTAATGTATTTTAATCTCTGATATTTGTCGAATGTATATTGGTTATTCATACTCTGTTATATTCTTGGACTCTAATGTAAATTGTTGTAATAAGCAATGAAATGTTCTTCTGTTTGAATTCTGATTCATCTTGTCCACAAAGCAATCCTTGCTTTCCTTAACAGGGAAATTCAGGTCGTTACAGTATGACTGAAGTTAATAAGCAAACGAAACTTGGTAATTTGAATACGAATTCAATATGAATTGGAATAACCAAGTTAACTGGAAACCTAATGAGGTGAGACAAGCGCGTAAAAGAATGTTTAGACATAGGGTCTAATAACATATAAAAGTGGGGCGCTTGAACTAGTCCACATGTTTGAGGGTGAATAACCCAACGGGGTAGATCATCGTGGTGTTATTAGGCATGAGGAGTAGCGCACATTCATCTAATTGTTCGGACGGCTCCGAAGGACTGGAAGGGGAAGCACGTGGCTTCCTGAGATAGGTGAGGTGCTCCTAGTAGTCCTCTTTGCGGCGGCAGATGTCTTAGGCTGTGTCCGCAGAGGTTGGGTTTGCTCGTAACTACTAGATGGGTGGGCCTTGACTACAGATGTAGCTATGCAGTCAGAATGCTATGACGAGGTGACACAAGGATGGTTCGGCGGTTGCCTCATGAGGAGGCAGAGTGTCAGGACAACCAAGGATAGTAGACCGTTAGACACCCGTCATCGGCAGCCAGTGGAATGCGGAAAGACTCGAGCTAAACCCACGATACCATTTCACCCTTCACTATAAGGGTAAGGGGTTGAGGGGAGACACCACATGGATGTTTAGATTGTTTGCGTTGGGGTAGTCGCTTAGCTCTGATAGTCTTTACTAGTTGAGGGAGGGGCCGAGGTGGGGCCATAACCACCACGAAAACATGCACTAAGTTTATCTGTATATAGAGGCCCTTTAAAGACGGGCCTGTATAGATATGGAAAAGCTCCCGACCAAGTTCCGTTTTTCTTGTATCGCCCTGCCACGGAACTCGGTGCACATTAAAGGACATGCGATTGAGGCATCGAGCTACAACTGAAGATACATATGGTGGACAGTCTAGATACATGCATGTTCGCTTTGGGTGGTGTATCATACACTCGAGGGCATTACTCTAGTATGGATTCTGATTCGAACAAAGGTGGCAGTCAGTACATTTACGTAGCATAGTAATGATAGATATATGCGGAACGTAATATTGATATCCGTACGTCACTACGACGTAGGAGGAGGGACTGCGTATATTTTGATGGTGTTACGGTGGAGACCGTGCGAGTGAGGTACCATGGGGTGTACCTCAATATTTGGAGTAGCTACATGTATACTGTATTAGGTTAATCCACTGGGAAATAAATGGGTATGATGTGTGTGTAAGCCTCGAGTGTTGCTTACCCAAGTAACCTAATAAATAAGAAAATATGATTGAATGGTATATGTAGGATTATCCAAAGTGTATAGTTTAAATCTAATCACTAGAACTTGTGTTATGACCCACTCCTCATAACATACTCGCAGGTTAGATTTGTGGAAGGTACATGATAGCCTTGGATACTGGTTAGGCAGTATTATTAATACGATAAGGCTATATTTTGATTATATTATATTTTATCCATTCCGCTGTAAGATATTTTCTGAGCTCTGGCTTATTTTATGTCTCTGTCTTTTCTGCAGGATACCAGACCACAACAACTTGAGTTTCGATAGATTGGATTTTTTGAAAAAAAAAACGGTCTGTGGGAATTCGGGTTGTCACATCTGGCATCAGAGCTTACGTTTAGGATCCCTATATAAATAGTGAGCGAACGTATTTGTATTTTTAAAATATAAATATTTTATATATATATACCTAGATCTATAGAGGAACTCACTAAATAGAAAAAGTATAACATGGTAAGAAATGGGTTATTTGTTTTGTACAATAAAGGGATGAATATGAGACCCTTAGGTGATTTAGGTGGAAAGGGTACAGTGTCTTTGTATGGAAGGAAAGTGAATCCCATATGATTAGTATTTTGGGTTAGTGGGCTTGAAAACCTTGTGAATTGGAAAAGGGTTAAAAGGAGAAAAATGGATTAGGAATATATATATATATATATATAGTTGAGAGAATTGACCTTTGGGGTGGGTGTCTAGGAAAGCCTAGAAGGAAATTGGAAACCCGCTTTGAGTTAAACCCCATTGTTAACTTTTAAGAACATGAAATTATAAAAGTTTTGGGAAAATGGTTTATGGTGTTTTCGAGTTTTAATCTTAAAAGTTATAGTTCTAAATATGTAAAGTATACATATCGAGTTTTAAAGTAAAATGGGGCATATTTTGCATATAGTGATTTCTTACAAAAAATTTTGTCTATGGTAAAATTCTCTCAGTAAAAGGTGCATATTATAGAGCTTGTATAGCTCGTTAGTTTTCTTGTTATATTTCATACAAGAATTTTTAATAAAGAAAGATTTGGAACCTCTATTCTTATGACAATCCTTTTTGATAAATTATTTTAAGATAATTTTGTGGGTGTACAAAATAAGTTGTAAAAAAAAAGAATAGAGTGGATATTGGCACCTTGTAGTAAGAAACTAAACCGACCTTATAGTTAAGAACACGTCATAAACCAGATTGGGAGCATAGTTGTCCGTATCTACTCTAGTTTTTGTGATTTGAAAAAAAAAATGATTTACATTTTTTTTAAAATGACATGTTATTATGGTTTGGCAAAAGAAAGTTTTCATGAGGAAAATAAAGTTTCGACACTTTTGATTTTTGTAAGGAAAAGGGCCAAACCATGTTTAAAAGAATATGGAGTAGGTAAGGATTAGTGCCTAGGAAAGACGGGAAAAGTTTTGCGGCTATAAAGTAAATAGCGAGAGTTATCTTGGAATAATAGTGAGTCACCGTAAAATGTGTGAGCATTGAAAAGCCTACGGTGTTACTTAAAATAATTGGTGGTACACAGCTAGAGTTAGTAGTGACTACTAGATAGAAAATGGGCAAATAAGTGTTTAGATCCTGTTAAGGGTAAAACCCGATACTGCATTTCTGTTGGGATCGTTCCATTATTTGGTTCTTGTTGGGTAGTTAGGGTAACACCTAAACCGGTCGTAGATCCCATAGTTTGGACTTTTCTGTCTGTGGGGGACATAGTCCCAAGATTCTTGGCCCTTAGTAGTAGCTGTGTAGGGTGTCTGTTCTCCTGTTTTAGTTGAAAGAGTAGAGACTTATTTAAATTTAAACTGCGATCAGATGATTAAGTAAGCTAAGAAGAATAGTACAACTAAAAAGGAAACAGAAAATTCAGTAAAGCAACAAAAATGGAAAATTATGAGAAAAAATAGATAAGAATAAAAATTTCCAAGATAAGATGAAAAAGAAAATTAGTAACCAAGAAAATTTCTTATGTGGGCCGTGCTTGGATAGGAAAACAGGGGATCTTTGAAAATAGTTACATAAGAATCTAAGTACGGTTAGAAAAAAAGGTTGAAACAGAAAAGCGAGAGATGTGGAGTTTTCCGTTTTCCTCCTTTTTATAACATAAAAAATCGAATTTAGAAAATTAATTTTTTCTGAAATTCGAAAAATAAAGTTGGTCGGAAGGATTATGGATGCAACAATTGGATGAATTATGCTCTTATTCAGTAAGAGTGTGGGAAAATTTGGATGAAAAAGCTTTTTGATTTTCAAAATATTGCATTCATTTAGAACTGCCAGCATATTTAGGATGTGAGCATCATATTTTAAAAGGATTTTTGAAAAACTTGCATGCACATAGGAGGTGCCGCTTAGGCATGCATGCATTATTATGTTGTACTTCACTTTGCACAAGTTCACAATGTTTGCAAAAATTGGATGCATACATGATGGATGTATATTATGCGAGGGGTTAATTTATTTTACCCTTATCAAATTTCAGGGACGAAATTTCCTAAGGGTGGGAAAATGTAACACCCCGTATTTCCATTGTAAGATAATAAAATAAGAATAACTTAATTTAAAATACAGAATTAAGTAAAATGGACTGTGCCATTGCGTCCGTCTCGAAATTTTGATCAACATAGACACCTGGTTTGCGTAAACGGACACCGTATGAAGAAGTTATGAGCATTAGAAGTTTGTATAAATATAAGGAGCTTATATGTATATATATGTATATATATATTAAATAAATATTTCCAGAAAATTCAAAATTCAGTTCAAAAATCAAAATAAAATGGGCAGTTGGTGGTCGACCTAGGGGTCGACCCACCCACGAATCTGGAACCTTCTTTTCTGACGTGGACGATTCTGGTGTTTCAGATTTTGATCTAAGGGTCCTGGTTCCTCCGCTACTCCTATAAATAAGACCCTAGGCCTAACCCCAAAACTCATAATTCGGGGCTACGCTGGAGCTCTGCCATTGCTCTCTCTCACCCCTCGAACAAATTCAGAAATTTATATTTGTAAATTAGAAAATCTTAAATTAAGATCTAGAGGGAAGATATTGGTGTTTTTTATCAAAAGGCATTCAGAATTACGAGAAAAGCAGGTAACGTCCCAGATCCAATCTATCCATATTCTTCCCATTTTTCTTTCCCTTTTCTTTTAATGAAAATAGTCGATCCACGTTATTAGGTTTCAAATCAAATTAAAGGGGAAGGAAAACCATGGATTATAGAACGGATCAGATCCAAAATTTGGGAAAAGCATAAAAGGTGAGTGGGTCTAAACTATTGCCTTTAGATAATGTTTTGACTATCGTTTAGCATTCCCCTTTTAATAAACTGTGAAATTGCCAGTTTAATTATAAATTGTTGTTACAACAAGTTGAGACGTTAATATGAATAGATCAGAAAATTCATATGTTGAATATATTGGAATGTTTACATGTTGAAAAACAACTTGTTAAGAATGGTTAGAAATTACTGTTGTGAATACTACATGTTAATTTGTCACATGAATCCTTACTTGTATGAATTGCCACAATTATATGATTAAATGGTTTCAGGTTAGAATTGATTACATGAATATAGTTTGGGGCATAAATCAAACTATGATTATAAACTTATTTTGGGCATATAGAACATGAGAAACATGACTTAGGAAAGGGGTATAAACACCTATAATTAAATAGGTAAAATTGTAAAAGAATGAATATGCTTAGGATTACAATAAAAAATTATAACTGCACTTATGGCACGAGGTTAGGTTACATCAGTGGCGGAAGTCTGCCCAGACCCGACCGGCATAACCAGCTGCTACTAATGTTGAACCTAATGTGAGAGACCTAAATGCAAAATTAAAACATGTAATGATGCTATGACACGAGGTTAAGTCAACTAATGGTAGAAGTCTACTCGGACCCGCCTGGCAAATCCAGCATCCACAAGTGTAGGCTTAATGTGAGAGGTCTAGTGCTTATATATATATATATATAACAAGATACGAATAAATTGCAATTATGGTAATTTAATTTCTAACTCAGAAAATAAGAAAGGAAGGGATGTAATGAACTGAGTTAGTGTGATAGGAAGGAAAAATGATGTATTTCCTTTAATGACTTATTTCTGAAAACGTTGTTGCAAGTAAGCCACAGTAAATGAAGAAAAGTAAAGAAATTACTTGCTACCACGGATTTAGATGGGAATACATTAAGAAAGTAAATCATTGATTCCTTCTATCAAACTAATAAGGTGCATGAAGGGTTTTCCTTAATATAATAAGAAATGTATATTACGGTGAATGAAGAATAATGGTTTACAACGCTAAATGGTTTAAAAGGGGAATTATAATAACCTAGTATAAATAAATAACATTAATGAAAATGTTGTATAATAGGTAGACTTGTCCTAGGGACAAGGGAATATTATAACTTAGGCTATAGTAAACTAGTAAGGGAATGGGATAAATGGTGAATTGAGTTCAGGGACACTTAATTATAAATTAAGTAATCTGTAAAGGGGAAACTTAAAACCGGTTAAGAAAAGGGGGAAAAATATATTGTACATAATTATAAATTAAGTAATTTGTAAGCTTGGGAGTCTGAAACCCGTTGATAAGAATGTTTAGGCTTGTCCTAGGCACAAGATGAAATTATAAGATAGGTTATAATAAACGGGTAGAGAAACGTATTAATGGCCCTTACTTAATAGAACTAAGTTAATAAGTAAACAACTATAAGTTGTATTGACAACGTAAAACGAAATTATGATTAAATAAGAAAGAATGAGGAAGACATATGAAATAAAATAAGTTATATTTAATCATAAATTGTAAGTGATATGTTTATTAGAAAACATGTGAACTGGACATACTTAATTACATATTAAGTAAAACCTGTTATTGTAATGATGAATTCAACAGGAAAGTATAAAAGAGATTGTGGATTACAGACCTTGGGCCACAATCTAGAGAATAACATGTTGCGGGCTTATTAATAAACTTGAAGGGATTAAGTTATATGACTGAAATTAATAAGAAAGAGAAACTTGGTAATTTGAATAAGAATTCAATATGAATTGGAATAACCAAGTTAACTGGAAACCTGATGAGGAGAGACAAGCGCGTAAAAAAATGTTTAGACATAGGGTCTAATAACATATTATAGTGAGGCACTTGAACCAGTCCGCACGTTTGAGGGTGAATAACCCAGTGGGATAGACCAACGTGGTGTTATAAGGCACGAGGAGGAGTGCACAATCATCTGATTGTTCTGACGGCTACGAAGCACTCAAAGTGGAAGCACGCGACTTCCCGAGATATGTGAGGTGCTCCTAGTAATCCTCTGTGCGACGACAGATGTCTTATACTGTGTCCGTAGAGGTTAGGTCTGCACGTAACTACTAGGTGCATTGGCCTTGACTGCAAATGTAGCTATGCAGTCCGAATGCTATGACGAGGTGACACAAGGGTGGTTCGGCGGTTGCCTCATGAGGAGGCAGAGGGTCAGGACCAACAAGGATTGCAAACCGTCGGACACCCGTCATCGGAAGCCAGTGGGATGCGGAAAGACTCGAGCTAAACCCAAGATACCATTTCACCCTTCACTATCGGGGTAAGCGGTTGAGGGGAGACGCCACATGGATGTTTAGATTGTTTGCATTGGGGCAGTCGCTTTGCTCTGGTAGTCTTTACTAGTTGAGGAAGCGGCCGAGGTGGGGCCATAGCCACCACGAAAACAGACCCTAGGTATATCTATATATAGAGGCTCGCTAAAGACGGGCCTATATAGATATGGAAAAGCTCCTGACCATGTCTCGTGTTTCTTGTATCGCCCTGCAACGGAACTCGATGCACATTAGAGGACGTGCGATTGAGGCATCGAGCTACAACTGAAGATATGTATGGTAGAAAGTCTAGATACATGCATGTTGGCTCTGGGTGGTGTATCGTACACTTGAGGGCATTAGTCTGGTATGGAGTCTGATTTGAACAAAGGTGGCAGTTGGTACGTTTACATAGCATAGTAATGATAGATATATGCGGAACGTAATATTGATATCCGTACGTCACTACGACGTAGGAGGAGGGACTGCATATATTTCGATGGTGTTACGATGGAGACCGTGCGAGTGGGGGACCATGGGTGTACCTCAATATTGGGGGTAGCTACATATATATTGTATTAGGTTAATCCACTGGGAAGTAAATGGGTATGACGTGTGTGTAAGCGTTGAGTGCTGTTAACCCAAGTAAACTAATAAATAAGAAAATATGATTGAACGGCATATGTAGGATTATCCAAAGTGTATAGTTTAAATCCAGTCACATAACTTGTGTTCTGGCCCGCTCCTCATAACATACTCATAGGTTAGATTTGTTGCAGGGACATGATGGCCTTGGATACTGGTTAGGCAGTATTATTAATACGGTTAAAAGGTTAAAAGGAGAAAAATGGATTAGGAATATATATATATATATATATATTGTTGAGAGAATTGACCTTAGGGGGTGGGTGTCTAGGAAAGCCTAAAAGAAAATTGGAAACCCGCTTTGAGTCTAACCCCATTGTTAACTTTTAAGAACATGAAATTATAAAAGTTTTGGGAAAATGGTTTATCGTGTTGTCAAGTTTTAATCTTAAAAGTTATAGTTTTAAATATGTAAAGTATACATATCGAGTTTTAAAGCAAAAGGGGGTACATTTTGCAAATAGTGATTTCTTACGAAATATTTTGTCTAAGATAAAATTCTCTCAATAAAAGGTGCATATTATAGAGCATGTATAGCTCGTTAGTTTTCTTGTTATATTTCATACAAGAGTTTTTAATAAAGAAAGATTTGGAACCTCTATTCTTATGACAACCCTTTTTGATAAATTATTTTAAGATAATTTTGTGGGTGGACAAAATAAGTTGTAAAAAAAAAAAGAATAGAGTGGATGTTGGCACCTTGTAGCAAGAGACTAAACCGACCTTATAGGTAAGAATAAGTCATAAACCTGATTGAGAACATTGTTGTCCGTATCTACTCCAGTTTTCCAATTTGAAAAAAAAGATGATTTACATTTTTTTTTAAAATGACATGTTTTTGTGGTTTGGCAAAAGAAAGTTTTCATGAGGAAAATAAAGTTTTGAAACTTTTAATTTTTGGAAGGAAAAGGGCCAAACCATATGGAGTAGGTAAGGATTAGTGCCCAGGAAAGACGGAAAAGTTTTGAGGCTATAAAGTAAATAGCGAAAATTATCTTGGAATAATAGTTAGTTCCCGTAAAATGCGTAAGCATTGAAAAGCCTAGGGTGTTGCTTAAAATAATTGTTGGTACACAGCTAGAGTTAGTAGTGACTACTAGATAGAAAATGGGCAAGTAAGTGTTTAGATCCTGTTAAGGGTAAAACCCGATATTGCGTTTCTGCTGGGATCGTTCCATTATTTGGTTCTTGTTGGCTAGTTAGGGCAACACCTAAACCGGTCGTAGATCCCACAGTTTGGAATTTCTGTCTGAGGGGGACATAGCCCCATGATTCTTGGCCCTTAGTAGTAGCTGTGTTGGGTGTTTGTTCTCTTGTTTTAGTTGAAAGACTAGAGGCTTATTTAAATTTAAACTGCGATCAGATGATTAAGTAAGCTAAGAAGAGTAGTACAACTAAAAAGGAAACAAAAGATTCAGTAAAGCAAATGGAAAATTATGAGAAAAAATGGATAAGAAAAAAAATTTCTAAGAGAAGATGAAAAAGAAAATCAGTAACCAAGAAAATTTTCTTATGTGGGCCATGCTTGGATAGGAAAATAGGGAAACTTTATAAATAGCAACACCCTGTATTTTCAGTGTAAGATAATAAAATAAGACTAACTTAATTAGATATTCAGAATTAAGTAAAACGGAATGTGCCATTGCATTCGTCTCGAAATTCTGGTCAAGATAGACACCTGGTTTGCGTAAAACGGACACCGTATGAAGAAGTTATGAGCATTTGAAGTTTGTATAAATATAAGGAGCTTATATGTATATATATAATTAAATAAATATATCCAGAAAATTCAAAAATCGGTTCAAAAATCAAAATGGCGGGTGGGAAAGTTCGAAGGGAAAATGGATCGTTTTGGGTCGACCCACCAACAAGGGGGTCGACCGACCCAAAGGGGGGTCAACCTAGGGGTCAACCCACCCACGAATGTAACATTTGAGATTTTTGACCGTTCAAATCGACAATGATCCTTAATGTCGACATAAACAGATAGAAAATACGGATAGTTATTGAGATTAAAATAAGAAAAAGAAGAAAACAAACACAGAATCTCGCAGCGGAAGGACAAAATATAATAAATAAATAATAGTTAATGAAGCTGTTACAGCATACATTTTATTATATTTTAAAATGATTATTAGACTAAATTAACATACAACATACCAATGCATTTGCAGCGGAATAATAATAATACGTTTGTTAAGCTCCATCTTCATCTTCATAATGGTATCTTCAAAGCAAGTGAAACCTCGCTAACTGCAACTCGGTCTGGCCCGAGAGTATTGCAAAAAAAGAAACACAACAAGCACTTGGATCAAAACTAAATCATTCTCATATTAATTAAATCAAATTTCATGTAATAATATGAGCGCAATAACTTAAGATATGTCATGGGAATTTCCATCTCTTAAGGATCCGTCAAACTAATACTATATAATATAATACGCTATTATAATAATGTCTATGGTTAAATATAACATAATAAAATATTGTAAGCGGGATTACCATTATTACCCGTACACCATTTATACCGTTGCCATACATTTTGCATATAACACACCAGTACGTCGGCGGATAGGGATGCACCGTGATACGACAACATTAAATCAAAATCGTAGGGGGTTCGATTAGGATAATATGACAAGGCACACGAGGAATGCCCAGAGTATGAATATACTAGTTGCACGCCCGGACTGGTGATAACGCATAGCTGCGACTGTCGCCCACCTCGGACGACACTCCCAAATCACGGATGCGCATCAAATCAATCAAACCGAGGGACTATAGTAATAAAGGAAGAAGTGTTGCCGATGGAGGTAGCTAACCCCACTTGGTCACGGTATAGCCTTGTTTTAGTCATTTTATTTATGGCCCGAAGGTCAAGGATATCCATCATCGTTCTCTTTCTTCAAATCCAGTAATCGCCTCCAAATCCATCCAACACCATTTCTGGAACTCCACCGCGTACACATTTGTTAAAGTGGTTTTCGGTATTTGCAGAGAGTATGACAATATCCGATCCTGGTCTCTTTAACAACCAATCGTCACATTTTTCCCACTGGTCAGTTCTTTTACATTTCGAAGAGGTTCATACTTCATATCAAAATATCAGATTTTCAAAATCATTCAATATTCAAGATAGGATATTATTCATACTAAAATCTCCATTTAAACCAATTAAAATCTTGAAAAAATTCCAGCTTTAATAATTTAAATATTAAAATAGTTAACATTATATTTAAAATAAATTAGATATATAATTGAAATAGTTTGAAAATAAATAGTTTGTAATTAAAATAGAATTTATCAAATTTATTAAAATATATAGTTAAAACATTATGTAATTTATAAAATAAATTGTTAATTATAAAATGATTTATTTAAAAAAGTTATAAAATAAAATAGAAATAAAGAAAAATAGTTTATAAATAAAAATATTATTATTAAAATAGTTTATAAAATTATTTGAAATACTACAGTTGGAATTAGAATCATTTCTCTAACATTTTCAATTAAACTTGAAGTCATATTTAAATCTTCAATTCAACCAACTCAATTCTCAATATTTCCATCGATTAAACTTCCAATTTACACTTATTTCAATTCGATCAAATTAATTCAAATAGCTACATTCCAAATCAGATTCTCATTTTCAATGATTTCAATTTATAACAAATATCGAGTTCACAATTCATATATAATTCAAATCAATGTTGATTCATAATAAATTTCAAAGGTGGGTGAAACTATTCAATTTCAATTAATTTTATTTACATTATATTTCACTTTATTTAGCTTTAGTTACAATACTAATTTATTTCCCCTTTTTGTTTATATTTCAAAATTTAAGGTTCAAGTTCAAAGGAAATAAATTATAAAACATCACTTACATTGTCTTTAAAACAATATTTCAAAATTCATGGTTAAATCAAATTTTATTTAACCAACTGGTGTCCGTATATAATTTTCTATCCTATGGCCAAGTGATACTTAAATTTTTATTTTAGTATTTTATGAAAGGATATATATCATTTCAACTCAAATCAGGGACATAGGTATTTATCATTTCAACCTACGTTCTTAATTCATTTTAATGATTAATCTCGGGTTTATTCGATGCTCGTAACATCTGGGGTAATGATTGGGATTGATCAGCACAAATAATGGTCATATATAAATAAATGTGAATAACAGGTAAGTTCACACAATTAACATCAATACATCAAACATATCAAATTCAAGCCCTTCATCACATCAATGCATACAAACAGTCCAATATCATATAAACTTACAAATTTTCAGATGTCAGGTTTTAAACAGTAATTAAATGTCGAAATTTTACTTAACTGTAAAATTATATTTAACAGTCAAGACTAACTACACTGTCGATGCAAATAAATGTAAATATGCAAATTTAAACTGTCAAACATCAATCCATACAATCATATCATGACATAATATTAATTTAACTAATATTAGAATACATAAGTTACGCGTGAGTGGGTTTAATCACTCACCTTGGATTTAAACAAGTTTGAAATCAAATTTTTAGCCCAAAATTCAAAGTTCTCAAAATCAGCCCAAACCAACGGCATCGCAAAGAGCTCGTCGATACGATTCCAACGCAGTAAACCGTGTGTCATTCTGAAGTCGTATGCAAAAGTTATACGTGCTTTACTATTGGAAATTAAATAAATAAATAAATAAAAACGAAATATGGACCAAAATCAATAAAACTTGCCATGTCACCTACCTTCCACGTCAGCCACTCCAACTTCTTCACCTTCAATTCTATCGTGCGCGTTTCCAGGTTCAGACAACCATTGTCGCATCTTTCTTATACCATATCTCCATTATTACGCAATGAAAATCAAATCCGACTACACATACAAACTCTCCTTCAAAATCTCCATCCACTGATCCCCATTTCCTGGAACTCGCCCTCACCTTGTAAGATGCGACTTTAGCCCATCCCTCACGTCGCGCGACAAAAACTTCGAGGAAACCTACATAATTAAGTCATCAAATTTTATTTATAACCATAAATACTCAAAAATAATAATAAATTCAAAAATTAAATAATAGAAAATTACGGGTTGTTACACTCTCCCCCACTTAAAACTTTTCGTCCTCGAAAAGGCGTAGTAAGGGAGTTGTCAATTCATATATATTTAGCCATATAATTTCTTATTCAACTTGTCTCGTTTGTTAGATTACATAAACAATTTCATAATATTTTAGTTCAGAATCGTGAATTACCATACCCTGATTTTTCCGAAAATTTGAATTATACATATCTTAAAATATACAAGTCGATATCTAAATTCTTCTCTTGCATTAGAAAATTATATTCCAATAGATCCAAAAGATTCTTGTTTCAAAGAATTCCGACTTATTTTATACTCTATACATTCATTTAAACTTTAATTTGGAAAATTTTGAACTACCGCTACGCAACGAGCTTGTTTTTAATTAATTTAACTAATTCGTTCAACCATCGTCAAGTTTATAACTATAAGCTTTTTCACTTATATTTTCACAAAACCAATCATTATTATCAATACATTTAGTGTATTACTAAATAATTTTCTTGATTGATATTTCATTGATTCGGTTAATCCATGTTACTTAGTTAAATTGAATTTCACAATGTAACTAAGTATATCTTGTTTTATTACACAACTTAAATTTTATTTATAACCAATCAAAATTTTCTACTTTGATTTTCCATTCTTATACTTGTGCATTAATTAATTGCTTATTCTTATAACATTCAACTTCTTAGTTAATTGGTATGTTATTCATGTTATAGAATCGAATTGATTATTACATAAGTTCAATGGTTACCGTTCGTTTCAATTTATTATCCAATTCTTATGATCTTTTTTATAACTCTCTTACTATTCAGAAGAATTCATTACTTATTCAAGATTTCAAGAATTAAATTTCGGGTTCTTTTTTCTTCAAATTTTTTTTCATATAATATATCGTTTACATAAAACCATACTATAAAAGATTTAAATAAAGTTCAATTTCATAAAACAAAATATAGAAAATATTAAATGTCTCCCTACTTAGATTCTTGAAAATAAACATCGATGATGCGTGCACTCATCACCGAAATCATTTCCAAGGCAAGAGGGTATACACTTATTTCTAAAACTCATATGAAACAAATTTTCTATATGAAACAACTTTTTTGTTAAATATAAATATGCTATTTCAAAACCATTTACAAATCAACATTATAAAACCACCCGAAATCAAATTCTCAAATTCATATTTTACTTCTTATTTTATTATCAATAAATTTCAATATTTGATTTTCTTAAACCAATCAACAACCAATGGTTTTAGTTATTAATTAATCGAGTAATAAATGATTAAAATTTAATATTATCATCAACAAAATCAAAATCAACATATTCAAATAATTCTATATATAAATTGTGACGATCCCAAAACCCCGTGACACGGTGTTAAGGATAATCATTGGAATATAACACATTAATCATCATTAGCAGATCACAGATAATAGCATAAACAGAAAATAGAATAATTCACACACATATGACAGCGGAATCATATAGATATCATCACATCAGAGAAGCACAGTACAGGATACAACTTAGTGCATAATGATACATAATTAGTCACCATCGTCTGAGGCGGAAACATACATAAAGAGTACATAAAAGGAATATCAGTCTACATCACCAATGGCGGAATCATAATATAGATACAATAATGGCGGAGAAAATCCAAGTTAGCACGTTGTAGTCAAGCCTCGCCATGAGCCAAAAGGTGCGTCAGAAACCTGTAACTAGGCTGCCCGTGTGAAAATGAGGGCACCCGAGTTTGCAAGGTGAAACAAACTACGAGTCAGTCATGGGACTGGTATGAGAAATCTACTCAACTTATTAACAACAATAATAAGGCAAATCAAAGGACCACGCCACTTTCGCGGAACGGGTTTACTCCAATGAGTGTTGGTGCATGATATAAAGTAAACGATTAAATCATCGCAATGCCTTTTTTTATAAAATGAAGCCATTATAAGACTCAGGTCCCATCACACAATGCAACGCAAGCCGGAGGATAGCGTTTTCCCTTATAATGGCCAAAAATGCTTCATACGTATAAAACAAAAGTGTTTGATATTATTGCTAGTGCATATATGTTTCAAAAGCAAATTCAATCATAAATATCAATCCTAGACGGCAGTGGTACCATATATCATGTCGCTATACTAGTAATACAATCACATTCGCATATTTCGTATTGGAAATTGGATTCCTTCATGAGTTGAGGCAAGGGGCAAGCTCCTCTCTGATTCGAGACACTCTAGAAAATGCCTTGGGACAGCACACAGCAATCCCCTGGATCCTCCAAGGCCGGTCCTCTCTTACTTTTGAGGATTGACAATTCCTGAACACACGTTTCCCGGTCCTTACAGACCTATAATCGAGGCGCCTCGTATTCCAACAACCACACAGGTGAAAAGTAGATATAAATGTCAGGGCTGGGAGGTCACTGACACCACCATAGCTAGAAAGAAACGTCGTGCACTCCTTGGGTCCTTCTCCCGTTTTTGACTCATACTGGGGTGTGAGGCTCACGAATTAACGTTATGCACAAAGCTACGTCACACAGACCATGCTTTGATCATCAACCACAAGACTTTGCTTTGCAACAGAAGCCTTGATCATATGCCACTTAGGCGTGCCACACAGGCAATCCACCCCATGCGACTGATTTCTGTCAATACATAACCTCTGAGCTCGTACGTCTCAGAGAAGGGCGTTAAGTAAGAGAATAAATTCTCCGCCGCCAAACAGATATATTTTTAACAGAGATCAATCAACGCAGAACAAAATCCAATGTCAGACACACAGTCCATTTACAAGTCCGTTCTGGGTCTGAACGAAACCGGAGGCACCAATTCCGCGCATATCCGTACAATCAACAGTATGTTTGGACGGCTACTATTTCAATTCCTTCATGGTAGCTACTCCAATCACGAGCATCTGTAGCGCCCATCCATCCAATGTGGAGATCATCGGTCTTCAGCCGTCTTCGACTCTTCGACTTCTCAACGTCGATCGATTATTTGAAATGAGTTAAACTCGGCCTTTTCAAATAACCCACGTATATTTAGATTTTCAAATCAGTTAATCACATGGTTGGACTATTCAACATTCACATCTCAGTTATTTAGTTATAATTTTCATGTCAAATACATTCAACCATCGCATATCAAGCAAACACAACAAAATTGGTTTATCTCCACTCTATATACTCTATAGTATTTTATAACGATATATTGCCATTTTTATTTAATATAAAATGGCCATATTTAATTAAACGACGTTTCGGGTCGTGTCGATGCACTGGCGCTGCTTTTCACTAATATTGTTTTACACATATCTGAAAATCTAACTGTTGGATCTTCACAAATTTTACATCATTGGGAAGGTCATTTCAAAACGAATCCAACGGTTTCAGTTTTGGGAAAATCCGACGGTCGGATCTTCCACACTAGCCATTTGAAGTTACGATTTCAATTTACGAACTACAGCGACGTTATTCGATTTAATTTAATTATATTTATATATATATATATAAATATAATCGTTTCTGCCGCTGTTTTTCTTCAGTTTTGAATTAAACATTCCAGACAATCCAACCGTCGGATCTTCACAAAGTTGGTGCCGTTGGAAAGATATTTCCAAGGCGAACCCAACGGTTGCGGTTTCGGGAAAATCCAATGGTTGGATTTCCTGCATGAGACGACCCGAAATCCCGCTCTTTCGGAGACAAGGGTTATCTTGGCAATATAACACAGAAACAGATAATTGCAGAAAAAAATAAAGTAAATACACCAGACAATGAACAATAGAATATACTGGATAAACGTAATCATCAGAGTTACACATTATACAGGATCTTACTTAGAACAAATACAGTTCAGCTATACATAAATGTCTACAGCGGAAAACAAACAAAATATGTACAATAGAAGCTGAACAGCATAAAAAGAGATAAATGATAGAATCCATCTTCAGCTCCAGCTATCCAGAAAGAACCAGCTAAACCTGAATACAAGGCTGCCCGTGTAAAAAAAGGGGCACCCGAGTTTGAAAGTGAAACAAACTACGAGTCAGTCATGGGACTGGTATGAGAAATCTACTCAACACATATATAATTTGGCTAATCACAGGACCACGCCACTTTCATGGAACGGGTTTACTCCATTGGATTGCCAGTGCTTTAAAACAAATCATTCTTTTAAAACATCGCCATGCTTTTTATAAAATTAAGCCATTATAAGACTCAGTTCCCATCACACAATGCAACGCAAACTGGAGGATAGAGTTTTTACCTTATAACGGCCAAAATATGCTTGATACGAATAAAACAAAGGCATTTGATATTATTGTTAGTGTTTATATGTTTTGAAAACAATTCCACATCATAACTATCAATCATAGACGACATGAGCGTCCCATGCCACTATGTCGCCAAATATATATATATATATATATACAATCGAAACCGCACGATCACGTATTTGGAAATTGGATTTCCGTCATGAACCAAGGCAAAAGATAGTCCTTACCGAATTCGAGACGCTCTAGCCCGTGTCTCAGGAACAGCCGCAACTGCCCCTTGGATCGTCAGGGCCGGTCCACCGATGTGGATTATTATGCCTGAACACTACGTCTCCCCGCCCTTTGGGGCGTAAACGAGCCAACGAATGACTCCATCGGACCCGGATCGTCCGATCAAACCGAGGCGCCTCGCAACAGCAACAACCACATAGGTGAAAAGTATATAAATGTCAGGGCTGGTAGGTCACTGACACCACCCTAGCTAGAAAGAAACGCAGGCCCTCCCTGATGTCCTCTCCCGTTTCTGGTTCATACCGGGGTGTGAGGCTCATGATTTCACGTTATACACAAAGCTACTCCACACAGGCGGTGCTTTGGTCATCACCACAAAACTTTGCTTTTCAACAGAAGCCCTGATCACTGCATCTTAGCATGCCACACAGGCAATTCATGCCATGCGACTGATGTCCATCGATATACAACCTCTGAGCTCGTGCGTTTCAGAGAAGGGCGTTAAGCAAAAGAATAAATTCTCCGCCACCAAACAGATGTATATTTAATAGGGATCAATCAACACAGAATAAAATCCAATGTCAGACACACTGTCCATTTACAAGTCCGTTCTGGGTCTGAACGAAACCGAAGGCACTAAATACCTGGCAAACCCATCGATCACCACGTACGTCTGGACGATCACCACTCATTATCCATATTTCGGGATGCCTCCCAATCAGGACCTCGGTTACTTTCCAAACGAGGTGAAGATCTCCGGTCTTCGACCATCGTCTTCATCTTCGACTTTCAATCGTCGGTCAATTATTTGAAATGAGAATTAACTCGTCCTTTTCAAATAATTCACGTATATTTAGAATTTCAAATCAATTTATTTCAATGGTTAAATTATTCGACAACACCAATTTTGTTATTTAATGTAATTTTCACTCCAAACACATTCAACCATCAAAAGCCACATAAATCGAGCAAATTCAGTTTATTTCCATTCCATATTGTTTATGATATTTTATAACGATTTATCGCTATTTTTATTTACTTTAAAATAGCCAATTTATTTAAAACGACGCTTCGGGCCATAACGCGGCCGTGGCGCTGTTTTTCTTCAGATTTGATTTACACATATCTGAAAATCTAACCGTTGGATCTTCATAAAATTTACATCATTAGAAACGTCTTTTCAAAACGAATCCAACGGTTCCAGTTTCGGGAAAATCCGACGGTCGGATCTCCCGGTACAATCGTTTGAAGTTTCGATTTCAAAATACGAATTGCAGCATCGTTATTCGATTAAATATAATTATATTTATATATATATAAAAATATAATCGTTTCTGGCGCTGTTTTTCTTCAGATTTGAATTAAACATTCCAGACAATCCAACCGTTGGATCTTTACAAAGTTGGTGCCGTTGGAAAGATTTTTCCAAGGCGAACCCGACGGTTGCGGTTTCGGGAAAATCCAATGGTCGGATTTTCCGCACTAGTTGTTTGAAATCACGGTTTCAAAATACGAACTGCACGGCCTCGTTTCGTTTTAATTTTATTTATATTTATATATTTATATAAATATAGTTCATTCAATGATTTCAATATCGTTTTCACTTCAAATATTTCGCTAACGCCTTAAAATTTTGGAAAATTTCGACATAACCTCCCCTGCACCGGGAGCATCGGGAAATCTCAAATAGCTTCCCCGGTCCTTCTAATCTCAAAAAGAAAAAGAAAAAGCCAAGCGGCTAGCCAACAGGCTCATAAAATCATCACCCAAACAAAACAGTAAATGTGTACCTATTTGTCGGGCACAAAATTTTATTCCTCTTCTCTAGCCCCTTTGCTATAACCTGTTCAATGAATATGCATGTACATATATATAGTTCTTATCATTTATCATTTTCTATTCAACTTCATATTTGATTTCTATTTGGTTTAAAAACACCATTCATTCTAATGTTACATACATAGGTACAAATCATATCATTAGCTAATTAATGAATATTTCAACTCATATATTATTTTTTTGAACAAGTGGCTATTTTTAACACTTCACATTTCAACGATTCACGCATATAATAAAAATGTGATTTTTATTGTAAAACAACTCATTTCAAAACACTATTATTTTATATATTTCATATTGGTGATAAAAATAGGATTTTTCTTATAAAACAATTTCTTTCAAAACGAGATTATTTTACACAGTTCATATAGTCGATAAAAGGTGATTTTTATTATCAAACAATTTATTTCAAAATATGAATACCATTCAACACATGAATTTCAATTCAACGAATGAATATCAATTCAACACATGAAGGTTTTCTATAGTTTCTATATATAGATAGAAATGTGATTTTTATATTTAAAACGCGAATACCATTCAACACATGAATTTCTAATCAACGAATGAATATCAATTCAACACATGAAGGCTTTCTATTCAATGAATAAATATAGTTTAAGCAAATGAAAATAATTCAAACACACGAATATTATTCAAAATTTCGGCAGCATAACGGCATGGTAGTTAAAACCGGGACCGTCCCTAGTACGGCTCCTCGCTCTACCTTAAAACCTCGCGGTTTTTGACAATGGGGATCATGCATCTAGTTCGCACGCAGGCGGCATGTATATATTTATTTCATTTCCACAAACTAATCCTATGTGGTTTCAACCAAATATTTCTCAACCACAAATGGGTATTTTTCAACCACAATCAATCAATATCAACCACAAATAATCCCAAACAACCATTCGCTATCAATCAATTTTCACAACAATTTCAACCAATAAATATCGTCCATGGTTTGTGGACGAGGGGCGTATATATATATATATATATATATATATATATATATATAGCAATTCACTTTTATTTCAACACATATATAATTTTTACAACGCATATATAACTTATACATCGAACGTACAACTTATACAACGTTTATACAAGAGGTGTACAACGCTTATATAACTCATACATCGACTATATAATTTATACATCGTCGTTTTCCATATTGTTTATAAATTAGAAATCTCACCTTGGGTTCCACTCCGTCAATCTTTACGGAACGGTTTGGATTCCCTTTTTATTTAAGTCCGCTTCATCGCCGTCTGTTTTATGTAGTTGATATTAGAAATCAGCTCTTCAATTCTATGCCATTTATAAATAAAAATCATATTTTTATTTCTATACAATCTAAAAAAAATTATATTTTTACATCGCTATTTATTTCAAAAATAATGCTCTTTCAATATTTTTCAAAAATAATGCTCTTTCTATATTTTTCAAATATTATGCTCTTTCTATATTTTTCAAAAATAATGCTCTTTCTATATTTTTCAAATATTTTATTCTTTCTATATTTTTCAAATATTTTATTCTTTCTATACTTTTCCAAAATCAAGTTCTAGTTTTATTTCTAAAACAAGTTCTATCTTATTTTATACACAATGCAAATCCCAGATTTAAAAAGCAATGCTATATTTTTCTATTCTTCAAAACATATTTATTTTATTTTTCATACTAATGTTACCTTTATTTTCAGAAGCAAATCTAATTTTATTTTCCATGTACAATTAAAACTGAAAATAAACAAGGTTATATTTTATTTTCTAAACCAACGTATATATTTTTTTCCAAATCTAAAAATAAAAATAAATCAATGCTAGCTCATTTTAGAATCTGAAAAATAAATTAATGTCACATTTTATATTATACAACTGAAATTTAAAAACCATAGTTATTTATCAAAGAAAAAGGTAGGAAAAACTCACTGTTTTTCCCCCAGAACAGTATTCGAAAGTAGCCCCAGAACTAGGGTTGGGTGTTGCTGCCGCCTGGAGCCGCGGACTGTCGATCGGAGGAAGTCGCAGGTAGCGCCTTGGCCTGCGTCACCTCCACCCCCAACCTGGACAAATTCGAACTCCCCCTCGTGCTTCAAATCGAGATCGAACGGAGCGACTTCGAGGGTTCGATTCGCGACGGCAGGGAGGAGAGGAGGGTCGAGGGTAGGTTTGATTTGAAGGGGAGGAGGAGGCCGTTCGATTTAGGGTGGTGGCGCTGGCGAACTTCGCCTGAGGCGATCGGAAAAAGGCCGGGAGCGGGGGAGCACGAGAGTCGTCAGAGCAAAAAGGTTTACGGGGTTTTTTTTTATATTTTTAAATTAATGAAATAAAAAATCCTATTGGCCGATGCTATATTAAATTCAAAAATCGGGGTTTTCTTGGACGAACTCGAAATCCAACCAAACGACTGTCGTCCCTAGTGTTTTACCCCCATTCCGAACACAATGGGATATGTTTCGCAGGCCCATTCGACTGTTTCAGTCAGTTTCCATTCAAATTAAAATATAAAACATTTAATATTCAATTTGAACGTGCATTACAATTTGCCAGGGCCACAAACTGATTCGAAAAATTCCAGAAAAATAAATCTAGCTACGTTTTTACGATACGGTCCCAACAAAACTAGTTTCGTCGAATTCTGAGACCGTTTGCAAAAAGGCCCATTTTTGGTCGATCCAATTTAACTGAAACTGTCAAAACACATCTTCTTTTGCCACGCTCACATATTGATTCAGAAAATTATGAAATTTGAAACCTAGCAATAACTTTACATCCTGGATCCAACAAAAGTGGTTTCGTCGAATTCCGAGGTCATATGCAAAATGGCCATTTTCACGGCCTATATAAATTCCATAGCGACCGTTCTGAAAATTCATTCGGCCATAACTTTTGCTTTTCGTTATGAAAATTCGATTTTTCAGATTCGTTAGAAAGGTATTCACTAACAGATTTAAATATTTTTGTTTTCACTAAAATCCGTTTTGTTTTGCACCCGGTATAGTCCGACAAAGTTTGAATTCAATTTTTGAAACTACAGCGCCATTTCAGGCCTTGTTTATAATTATAATTAATTATATTCGTTTTCAATTGTCGATTCAAACTCAGTTTTCATCTCTATTATTGAAAATATTTATTTTAAATATTTAAAACCCATTATTTTAGCCAATTTAAAAATTTTAAATTGGTTCAGATTTTCTGGGTCGTTACAATCTCCCCCACTTAAAACTTTTCGTCCCCGAAAAGAAACAAAGTCGAAAGTGGTTTGACAAATCTACAATCACACAACACAACCAACAATCAAATCGTTTTAACCTTTCAAAAATATACTGATCAACCTCCATACTCTTTTCAAAATCATTAAGCCTATAGAATTTAAAAGTGCACATCCATGAAAAGAAAATAACAACAGAGTAGAGAATTAAATGGTAATGCAAAGTAGGGTAAATGCACCTTGCACCTGAGTCAATCAGAGATATCTACTCGGCATCTAGGATAAGCTTTCTGAATGCTCTCCTCAGTTTCCCAAGTACAATCTCGCGGATCTCCACTCCATTGCACTTTGACTAAGCGAACCTTCTTGTTCCTCAGCTCTTTGGTTTCTTTGCCTATTATCTTTAGCGGCTCTCTTCTCACAGCTAATTCTGGGGTAATTTCAATGTCATGTTGAGCTGCTTCTTCCACGATCAAGTCTGGATCATGAACGTGCTTTCGAAGTTGGGATATGTGAAATACATCATGAATTTCAGGCAGCCAATCAGGCAGTTTGACCCTATAAGCGAGAGTTCCAATCCGTTCCAGAATAGGAAACGAACCTATGAATTTGGGCGCTAACTTTCCAGTTTTACCGAACCGGATAACTCCTCTCATCGGCGATACTTTCAAATATACATAGTCGCCAACTTCAAAGGATATATCTCTTCTTCTTCTATCGGCATAGCTCTTTTGTCGGCTTTGAGCGGCGAGTAATCGCTTCTTAATAAAATCGACTTTGTCGGCAGCTTCTCGAATCATATCAGGCCCTAACACAAGTCTATTTCCAGGCTCGACCCAACAAGCAGGAGATCGGCACGGTCTACCATACAATGCTTCGAATGGCGACATTGTCAGACTCGCCTGGTAGCTATTGTTATAAGAGAATTCAGCCAAATGCAGATGGTCTTCCCATGATCCACCGAAATCTAGAACACAAGCCCGCAGTAGATCTTCTAAAATGCGATTCACCCTCTCAGTCTGACCGTCTATCTGAGGGTGATAAGCGGTGCTCAAGTTTAACTTCGTTCCCAGCTCGACTTGAAATGCTTCCCAGAATTTGCTAGAGAATATTGTATCTCTATCACTGACTATGCTGAGCGGCACTCCATGTAGTCTAACTATTTCCTTGAAGTATATCTGCGCCAGACTCTGAGCGGTTCTATTTGATCTGACAGGTATGAAATGGGCGGTCTTCGTGAAGCGATCTACGATCACCCAAATACTGTCATTCCCTTTTCTGGTTCTGGGCAGACCATCGATGAAATCCATAGAAATATGTTCCCACTTCCAACCAGGAACTTCCAGTGGTTGTAATAATCCAGCCAATTTCTGTTGGTCGCTTTTGACTAGTTGGCAAGTAGGGCATCGACTAACGTATATCGAGATGTCTCTTTTTAACGACTTCCACCAGAATGTGCGTTTGATATCATTATACATTTTATTCACATCCGGATGGATACTGAGCTTAGATTTGTGGCATTCATCAAGCACATCTCTTCTGAGTTCAGGAATTTCTGGAATGCAAATTCGTCCTTCTAACCTCAAAATCCCTTCGCTGTCTAGCTGGAAATCCGAAGCATTGCCTTCACGAATTCGCAGACTCATTCCTTTGATAAATTGGTCATTTTCTTGGAGAGCCGATATCTTATCAATCAACGAAGTCGCAATGATGAAACTGGTGATCATTTCATTCTTTCGGCTTAACGCATCGGCCACGACATTGGCTTTCCCTGGAGTGTATAGAATTTCAAAATCATATGCTGCAAGAAACTCCAGCCAACGTTGCTGCCTCAGATTCAAGTCCTTCTGAGTGAACAGATACTTTAATGACTGGTGATCTGTAAACAGTTCAAATCTCTCACCCAGAAGATAGTGTCTCCAGATTTTCAAAGCAAATACTATAGCCAATAACTCAAGATCGTGAGTTACGCAGTTCTTCTCGTGCGGCTTCACTTGACGGCTAGCATAAGTAATCACTTGGCCCCTTTGCATTAACACTGCGCCAAGGCCTTCTCTAGAAGCGTCAGTCCAGACCTTCAAATCCTGGTTGCCATCGATGATGGTTAACACTGGAGCAGTCGTTAGTCTTAACTTTAGCTCTTCGAAAGCCTCCTCACTTTCTGGAGTCCAATTGAACTTAGAGTGCTTCTTCGTAAGCTTCGTTAAATGACCAGATATCTTCGAAAAGTTTTTAACGAACTTCCGATAATAGCTAGCCAATCCGATAAAACTGCGGACTTCAGTGGGGGTACTGGGCTGTTTCCAATTTTGAATAGCCTTACTTGGATCCACAACAATTCCTTCTTTTGATACGACGTGGCCCAGAAATTTCACTTCATCTTGCCAGAATATACACTTGGAAAACTTTGCTTTCAATACATTTTTCCTGAGGATTTCTAACACTTGTTCCAAATGTTTTTCATGTTCGGCTTTCGATTTAGAGAAGATTAGAATATCATCAATAAAAACCAGAACAAATTTATTCAAAACTCCTCTGAATACTCTGTTCATTAGATCGACGAAGTAAGCGGGAGCGTTACATAAGCCGAACGGCATTACTAACCACTCGTAGAATAAGTCGGGGCCTCTGAACGCTGTCATTGGAACACACTCTTCGGCAATTCGAAGTTGATGGAAGCCTGTAGCTAGGTCCATTCTTGAGAATACTTGTGCTCCATTTAATCGATCCAACAAATCATCAATCCGCGGCAATGGATACTTGTTCTTTATTGTCTGCTTGTTCAGATCCCGATAATCCACACATAAACGTAGAGTACCGTCAGATTTCGGGACAAATACCACTGCTGCTCCCCAATCAGAGAAACTAGGCCTGATCAGACCCTTCCATACTAGCTGTCGTGTTTGATTGTCTAATTCCTCCTTCTCTTTCAAGGACATTCTTCGAATAGCGTGAACTACCGGCCTTGCATTCGGAATTAAAGCAATTTTGAAATCTATTTCTCTCTGCGGAGGTAAGCGAACAACTTCCTCGAACACATCCGCATAGTTCTTGACGACAGGAATATCTTTCACTAAGTCGGGAATATTCTCTGTGACTTCAGGTACATTTTCTATTTGAGCTGGGGAAACATTCAAAGCTGCCCAGAAGTCTTTTCTATTAGATTTCTGACCTTCACAGGGGATGGTTATATAATTTCCTGATTTAATCCTAGCCCTAACAACTCTTTCGGCGCATCTAACCTCTGCTTCATATTTGGTTAGCCAATCCAATCCCAGAATAAGATCGAATTCATTAAAATTCATAACGATAGAAATAATAGGGAATTTATAACAAGAAAAGGAGACAGGTACTGCACAAATCCAACTGAGATTGATAGAACCCCCGACCGGATTCTGGACAGTCATTGGTTCCTTGAGCTTCCTCAAATTCAAATCTAGCTTCTTAGTGGCAACCTTTGCAATGAAGCTTCGTGATGCGCCTGTGTCAAACAGTACTTTAACTGGAATGTTTTTGACAGTAAGCGTTCCTTCTAAAACATCAGATCTTCCTTGACTTGCTGAGGGATCAGAAGTTTCTGCTACTTCATTCACTTGAACTATTTCAGTCTTTTTCAACTGCCAGCAATCTTGCTTTACGTGACCAGCCTGATGGCAGAGATTGCATTTTCTATTCACTTGAAGTCCTTCTTTGGATTGAAGTCCACCTTTTAATCGCTTCCTTAAGGGTCTGCAGTTTATAGACAAATGCCCCTTCAGATGGCAGTTAGAGCAAGTGGCGGTCTTTACTGGTTCCTTTTCAGATTTAGCCCTTTTTCTCTTGGCACTGGGCTTCTTACTGACATCAGACTTTGTACTGGCTTCAGGAATATCAGTTTCCGACTCTTCTTTATCACTACAACAGACTTCTTCTTCGTCGCGCAACATTCCTTTCTTATGGACATCTTCATACTGATAAGCCATGTATATCATTTCAGTAAAAGGAAGCTTCACATTTCTCAGTACACTATTCTGATATCTCCTTTGCAGGCCATGAATAAATCTCAGATTTTTCCTCTTTGGATCTTGAATCAGATAAGGAGCAAAGTGAGCAAGTTCGTTGAATTTCTTATGATATTCTGGGATGGTCATATCACCTTGTATCAAATAAGAAAATTCATCACATAATCTCTCGGTTGCTTCGGGAGGAGTAAATCTTTCTAAGAAAATCACTTTGAATCTGTCCCAGGTGATATCACCTTCTGGATTATCTTTAATAATTGAATCCCACCAAAACAAAGCTTCTCCTTTGAGAGCCCAAGACGCCAGTAATCTTTTCTGATCATCCCTCAGCTTTAAACCCTCAAAGATTTTCTCTGCAGAACGAATCCAAGCTTGTGTTTCCATAATGGACTCTTTGCCTAAGAATGGCGATCCACCCAGATTTCGAAATCTCTTGAATAGAACTTCTATATCGGATTCTGGCTGCGGGAGCACAACCGGCTCATTAGCTGGTCGAGCCATACGATTTTTTCTTCTGTTCCTGTCACTCATTTTCTAGTACGTCTGCAATTAGCAGACAAAGTGTCAGGTCAACAGAAAAGATATTTCAAAATATAGAGATAAATACTTCAATGTAAATGCGTCTACTGGGGTGTATTCCATTCTGCTTTACTCATACTAGGATATTGCTGATCCTATCTGTATAGAGTTACCTGTCCTAGAACACTACTGGTTCTATTTCTGACGAGTTCGTTCAAATGTTATATTCCAGAACTAAGCTTAACCAAATCTCTGATACCACGTTGAGACGACCCGAAATCCCGCTCTGTCGGAGACAAGGGTTATCTTGGGAATATAACACAGAAACAGATAATAGCAGAACAAAATAAAGTAAATACACCAGATAATGAACAATAGAATATACTGGATAAACGTAATCATCAGAGTTACACAGTATACAGGATCTTACTTAGAACAAATACAGTTCAGTTATACATAAATGTCTACAGCGGAAAACAAACAAGATATGTACAATAGAAGCTGAACAGCATAAAAAGAGATAAATGATAGAATCCATCTTCAGCTCCAGCTATCCAGAAAGAACCAGCTAAACCTGAATACAAGGCTTCCCGTGTAAAAAAAGGGGCACCCGAGTTTGAAAGTGAAACAAACTACGAGTCAGTCATGGGACTGGTATGAGAAATCTACTCAACACATATATAATTTGGCTAATCACAGGACCACGCCACTTTCATGGAACAGGTTTACTCCATTGGATTGCCAGTGCTTTAAAACAAATCATTCTTTTAAAACATCGCCATGCTTTTTATAAAATGAAGCCATTATAAGACTCAGTTCCCATCACATAATGCAACGCAAACCGGAGGATAGAGTTTTTACCTTATAACGGCCAAAATATGCTTGATACGAATAAAACAAAGGCATTTGATATTATTGTTAGTGTTTATATGTTTTGAAAACAATTTCACATCATAACTATCAATCATAGACGACATGAGCGTTCCATGCCACTATGTCGCCAAATATATATATACAATCGAAACCGCACGATCACGTATTTGGAAATTGGATTTCCGTCATGAACCAAGGCAAAAGATAGTCCTTACCGAATTCGAGACGCTCTAGCCCGTGTCTCAAGAACAGCCGCAACTGCCCCTTGGATCGTCAGGGCCGGTCCACCGATGTGGATTATTATGCCTGAACACTACGTCTCCCCGCCCTTTGGGGCGTAAACGAGCCAACGAATGACTCCATCGGACCCGGATCGTCCGATCAAACCGAGGCGCCTCGCAACAGAAACAACCACATAGGTGAAAAGTATATAAATGTCAGGGCTGGTAGGTCACTGACACCACCCTAGCTAGAAAGAAACGCAGGCCCTCCCTGATGTCCTCTCCCGTTTCTGGTTCATACCGGGGTGTGAGGCTCGCGATTTCACGTTATACACAAAGCTACGCCACACAGGCGGTGCTTTGGTCATCACCACAAGACTTTGCTTTTCAACAGAAGCCCTGATCACTGCATCTTAGCATGCCACACAGGCAATTCATGCCATGCGACTGATGTCCATCGATATACAATCTCTGAGCTCGTGCGTTTCAGAGAAGGGCGTTAAGCAAAAGAATAAATTCTCCGCCGCCAAACAGATGTATATTTAATAGGGATAAATCAACACAGAATAAAATCCAATGTCAGACACACTGTCCATTTACAAGTCTGTTCTGGGTCTGAACGAAACCGGAGGCACTAAATACCTCGCAAACCCATCGATCACCACGTACGTCTGGACGATCACCACTCATTATCCATATTTCGGGATGCCTCTCAATCAGGACCTCAGTTACTATCCAAACGAGGTGAAGATCTTCGATCTTCGACCATCGTCTTCATCTTCGACTTTCAATCGTCGGTCAATTATTTGAAATGAGAATTAACTCGGCCTTTTCAAATAATTCACGTATATTTATAATTTCAAATCAATTTATTTCAATGGTTAAATTATTCGACAACACCAATTTTGTTATTTAATGTAATTTTCACACCAAACACATTCAACCATCAAAAGCCACATAAATCGAGCAAATTCAGTTTATTTCCATTCCATATTGTTTATGATATTTTATAACGATTTATCGCTATTTTTATTTACTTTAAAATAGCCAATTTATTTAAAACGACGCTTCGGGCCATAACGCGGCCGTGGCGCTGTTTTTCTTCAGATTTGATTTACACATATCTGAAAATCTAACCGTTGGATCTTCATAAAATTTACATTATTAGAAAGGTCTTTTCAAAACGAATCCAACGGTTCCAGTTTCGGGAAAATCCGACGGTCGGATCTCCCGGTACAATCGTTTGAAGTTTCGATTTCAAAATACGAACTGCAGCATCGTTATTCGATTAAATATAATTATATTTATATATATATAAAAAAATATAATCGTTTCTGGCGCTGTTTTTCTTCAGATTTGAATTAAACATTCCAGACAATCCAACCGTTGGATCTTTACAAAGTTGGTGCCGTTGGAAAGATTTTTCCAAGGCGAACCCGACGGTTGCGGTTTCGGGAAAATCCAATGGTCGGATTTCCCGCACTAGTTGTCTAAAATCACGGTTTTAAAATACGAACTGCCCGGCCTCGTTTCGTTTTAATTTTATTTATATTTATATATTTATATAAATATAGTTCATTCAATGATTTCAATATCGTTTTCACTTCAAATATTTCACTAACGCCTTAAAATTTTGGAAAATTTCGCCATAACCTCCCCTGCACCGGGAGCATCGGGAAATCTCAAATAGCTTCCCCGGTCCTTCTAATCTCAAAAAGAAAAAGAAAAAGCCAAGCGGCTAGCCAACAGGCTCATAAAATCATCACCCAAACAAAACAGTAAATGTGTACCTATTTGTCGGGCACAAAATTTTATTCCTCTTCTCTAGCCCCTTTGCTATAACCTGTTCAATGAATATGCATGTACATATATATAGTTCTTATCATTTATCATTTTCTATTCAACTTCATATTTGATTTCTATTTGGTTTAAAAACACCATTCATTCTAATGTTACATACATAGGTACAAATCATATCATTAGCTAATTAATGAATATTTCAACTCATTTTTTTTTTTTTGAACAAGTGGCTATTTTTAACACTTCACATTTCAACGATTCACGCATATAATAAAAATGTAATTTTTATTGTAAAACAACTCATTTCGAAACACTATTATTTTATATATTTCATATTGGTGATAAAAATAGGATTTTTCTTATAAAACAATTTCTTTCAAAACGAGATTATTTTACACGGTTCATATAGTCGATAAAAGGTGATTTTTATTATCAAACAATTTATTTCAAAATATGAATACCATTCAACACATGAATTTCAATTCAACGAATGAATATCAATTCAACACATGAAGGTTTTCTATAGTTTCTATATATAGATAGAAATGTGATTTTTATATTTAAAACGTGAATACCATTCAACACATGAATTTCTAATCAACGAATGAATATCAATTCAACACATAAAGGCTTTCTATTCAATGAATAAATATAGTTTAAGCAAATGAAAATAATTCAAACACACGAATAATATTCAAAATTTCGGCAGCATAACGGCAGGGTAGTTAAAACCGGGACCGTCCCTAGTACGGCTCCTCGCTCTACCTTAAAACCTCGCGGTTTTTGACAATGGGGATCATGCATCTAGTTCGCACGCAGGCGGCATGTATATATTTATTTCATTTCCACAAACTAATCCTATGTGGTTTCAACCAAATATTTCTCAACCACAAATGGGTATTTTTCAACCACAATCAATCAATATCAACCATAAACAATCCCAAACAAACATTCGCTATCAATCAATTTTCACAAAAATTTCAACCAATAAATATCGTCCATGGTTTGTGGACGAGGGGCGTATATATATATATATATATTTATTTATTTATTTATTTATTTATTTATATGTAGCAATTCACTTTTATTTCAACACATATATAATTTTTACAACGCATATATAACTTATACATCGAACGTACAACTTATACAACGCTTATACAAGAGGTGTACAACGCTTATATAACTCATACATCGACTATATAATTTATACATCGTCGTTTTCCATATAGTTTATAAATTAGAAATCTCACCTTGGGTTCCACTCCGTCAATCTTTACGGAACGGTTTGGATTCCCTTTTTATTTAAGTCCGCTTCATCGCCATCTGTTTTATGTAGTTGATATAAGAAATCAGCTCTTCAATTCTATGCCATTTATAAATAAAAATCATATTTTTATTTCTATACAATCTAAAAAAAATTTATATTTTTACATCGCTATTTATTTCAAAAATAATGTTCTTTCTATATTTTTCAAAAATAATGCTCTTTCTATATTTTTCAAATATTATGCTCTTTCTATATTTTTCAAAAATAATGCTCTTTCTATATTTTTCAAATATTTTATTCTTTCTATATTTTTCAAATATTTTATTCTTTCTATACTTTTCCAAAATCAAGTTCTAGTTTTATTTCTAAAACAAGTTCTATCTTATTTTATACACAATGCAAATCCCAGATTTAAAAAGCAATGCTATATTTTTCTATTCTTCAAAACATATTTATTTTATTTTTCATACTAATGTTACCTTTATTTTCAGAAGCAAATCTAATTTTATTTTCCATGTACAATTAAAACTGAAAATAAACAAGGTTATATTTTATTTTCTAAACCAACGTATATATTTTTTTCCAAATCTAAAAATAAAAATAAATCAATGCTAGCTCATTTTAGAATCTGAAAAATAAATTAATGTCACATTTTATATTATACAACTGAAATTTAAAAACCATAGTTATTTATCAAAGAAAAAGGTAGGAAAAACTCACTGTTTTTCCCCCAGAACAGTATTCGAAAGTAGCCCCAGAACTAGGGTTGGGTGTTGCTGTCGCCTGGAGCCGCGGACTGTCGATCGGAGGAAGTCGCAGGGAGCGCCTTGGCCTGCGTCACCTCCACCCCTAACCTGGACGAATTCGAACTCCCCCTCGTGCTTCAAATCGAGATCGAACGGAGCGACTTCGAGGGTTCGATTCGCGACGGCAGGGAGGAGAGGAGGGTGGGTTTGATTTGAAGGGGAGGAGGAGGCCGTTCGATTTAGGGTGGTGGCGCTGGCGAACTTCGCCTGAGGCGATCGGAAAAAGGCCGGGAGCGAGGGAGCATGAGAGTCGTCAGAGCAAAAGGGTTTACGGGGTTTTTTTTATATATTTTTAAATTAATGAAATAAAAAATCCTATTGGCCGATGCTATATTAAATTCAAAAATCGCGGTTTTCTTGGACGAACTCGAAATCCAACCCAACGACTGTCGTCCCTAGCGTTTTACCCCCATTCCGAACACAATGGGATATGTTTCGCAGGCCCATTCGACTGTTTCAGTCAGTTTCCATCCAAATTAAAATATAAAACATTCAATATTCAATTTGAACGTGCATTTCAATTTGCCAGGGCCACAAACTGATTCGAAAAATTCCAGAAAAATAAATCTAGCTACGTTTTGACGATACGGTCCCAACAAAACTAGTTTCGTCGAATTCTGAGACGGTTTGCAAAATGGCCCATTTTTGGTCGATCCAATTTAACTAAAACTGTCAAAACACATCTTCTTTTGCCACGCTCACATATTGATTCAGAAAATTATGAAATTTGAAACCTAGCAATAACTTTAAATCCCGGATCCAACAAAAGTGGTTTCGTCGAATTCCGAGGTCATATGCAAAATGGCCATTTTCACGACCTATATAAATTCCATAGCGACCGTTCTGAAAATTCATTCGGCCATAACTTTTGCTTTCCGTTATGAAAATTCGATTTTTCAGATTCGTTAGAAAGGTATTCACTAACAGATTTAAATATTTTTGGTTTCACCAAAATCCGTTTTGTTTTGCACCCGGTATAGTCCGACAAAGTTTGAATTCAATTTTTGAAACTGCAACGCCATTTCAGGCCTTGTTTATAATTATAATTAATTATATTCGTTTTCAATTGTCGATTCAAACTCAGTTTTCATCTCTATTATTGAAAATATTTATTTTAAATATTTAAAACCCATTATTTTAGCCAATTTAAATTTTTTAAATTGGTTCAGATTTTTTGGGTCGTTACACCACACTAGTCGTTTGAAATCACGGTTTCAAAACACGAACTGCACGGCCACGTTCCGTTTTAATTCTATTTATATTTATATATCTATATAAATATACTTCATTCAAAAATTCCTATATCGTTTCCACTTCAATTATTTCACTAACGCCTTTAAATTTCGGAAAATTTCGCCATAACCTCCTTTGTACGGGAGGGTCTGGGAAAATTCCCAAATAGCCACATGGGCGTCTCATGTCAAAAAGAAAAAGAAAAAGCCAAGCGGCTAGCCAACAGGCTCATAAAATCATCACCCAAACAAAGCAGTAAATGTGTACCTATTTGTCGGGCACAAAATTTTATTTCTCTTCTCTAGCCCCTTTTCTTTAACCTGTTCAATATATATGCATGTACATATATACAATTTCTAACACTTATCATTTTCCATTCAATTTCATATTTGATTTGCTTTGGTTTAAAAACACCATTCATTCTAATGTTACATGCATAGGCTAAAATCATATCATTAGCTAATTAATGTATATTTCAACTCGTGCACGTTTATTTGAACAAGTGGCTATTTTTAACACTTCACATTTCAAAGATGATAATTTTGGCGAACTAAAATATATTTCAACACATGACTATTTTATTTAGTTCCTATGCATGTTAAAAATAATATTTCTTTCACAAATATTTATTTTAACATCCGCATCTCTTTAGCATATCACACATATGATAAAAATGATATTTTTATCATTTAAAATATTTATTCGACAAATAGATGTTTCAACACTTCATAGTTTCAATGAAAATGTAATTTTTTTTTGTTCGATCTTTTTATTCAACACATGAACTTTTCCACTACACACACTTCTCAACAAATGAGCATTTCCACACATGGACATTTTATTTATGTTGTTCATATCGGAAAGATGGGATTTTTGTTGTTGAAACTATTTATATAATGCGAATATTTTTCCTACTTCATATATATATATATAAAAATGTGATTTTATTGTTTAAACACTTCATTCATTCACAAATGAATTTAATTTTCACACAACACTTTTCCACACACAAACATTTCCACACAGGGATATAGTTTCAACATATGACTTTAATTTCTACGCATGAAAATAATTTCAACTTATGAAAATAATTCTAACGCACAAAGATTATTCAAAATTTCGGCAGCATAACGGCAGGGTAGTTAAAACCGGCACCGTCCCTAGTACGGCTCCTCGCTCTACCTTAAAACCTCGCGGTTTTTGACAATGGGGATTCATGCATCTAATTCGCACGCAGGCGGCATGTTTATTTTTATTTCCACAAATATTTCCAATTCATTTCAATCACCAATGGGTATTTTTCAACCACAACCAAACATTATCAACCACAAACAATTATTCAATGTAACAACCCTGAATTTTGGGGTAAATTTAAAATTTATTTTAAGTAATTTTAAATGAGTTTTGATATTTAGAATAATCTATTTTAAATAATAATGATCACAAATTTGGTTCAAATCGAAGTTAGAATGAATAAATTAATTTTAATTATAAAAAAGAGTTAGAAATAGCGCGGTAGTTTGAAAAGTCAAACTTGAACTTTGACTGACCGTATAGGACGCAAAATTTAACGGATTTTAGTGAAACTAAAAATATTAGAACCTATTTAAAAATATCTTTCCAACGAATCCGAAAAATCGAAATTTCATAGCGGAAATCAAAAGTTATGTCCAATTCAATTTTTAGAAGGTCGCTAGGTAATTTGCATAGGTCAATAAAGCTACTTTTCACATATAAAGGAATTTCGACTCGAAACCACTTCCATTGAGTCCGGAATGATGTTTCTGCATTTAAAAAGTATAAACACTTATATATTTGGAGTTTCGAAAATTATTTGTTTAAAAATGTATTTTTAATATAAAATATATAGCCATAGAAAATAGTGATTTTTCAAACAGTGTCCATTTCTGACGAAACCACTTTTGTTGGATTCGGAATATTAAATTATTTCTAGGTTTCAAATTTTAGAATTTTTTGAGCTAGTACGTGAGCGTGGCAAAAGAAACAGTATTTAGTCAGTTTCGGTCAAAATTAATTGACTGAAAAATAGCCATTTTTCAAAATGTCTCAGAATTCAACGAAATAAATTTTGTTGGATTTGTATCATCAAAACAAAGCTAAAAATGATTTTTTGGTAATTTTAAGAATTAAAATATAATTACAATTGATTTTTCAATGTAAACGGGCAAATTTTTGACTTTAAAAATTCATTAAAAATTCATACGGGCTCATAATTGAACGAAATTAATTTTCATAGGTCCAAAGCATCAAAACATAGCTAAATATATTTTTTGAGAATTTTTGAAGTTAATTTGTGACCTCGGTGAATTTTCATGTACGGTATACATTAAAATATTAATAAAATAATGTAATTATTCTAAAACTCATAATAAATTTCGGAATTGGGTCCTGTAATATGTTTCATTGCGTTCATAAGGCCTCAAAACCTTAAGAACGACAGTAAGCATGTCTAAATCGGAGTTCGGACCAAAACGGGCCTTAACGGGCTAATTAAATTATTAAATAATGATTAGGAAAACCTAAATAATATTATAAAACTCGAAATTTACTGTTCATCGTCCTTCCTCTTCTCATTTCAGCCGCCACTTGAACCCACCACTCTTCAAAACTTCATTCTCAGTTTTCTCCTCCGTTTCTTAACGGAATTTAGCGTGTGAGTACTCATTTCGAAGCTCTTCCCGAGCTCTTCGATCTCCGACAAGTCCCAACACCTCTCGTGCATCGTAGCTCCGCCACCAAGGCATGGAACCCGCCGCCGTTTGCTGCCAACCGGGCCCCACCACGGCGATCGCACCTCCTCCCTTCTCCGGCGCAGGTAGACCTCTCCAAGCCGGACAACCTCCAACAAACGGTTCGTGAAACCATCGCCTACAACTCCAGAAAATCGAATTTGAAGTTTTGAACGTTTTAAGGTAGATTTTATTTCAGATTTCCCCACGCTTATAAGCGTTACACAGCCAGTTGTAAAAAGCTGATTTTGATTTTTCCTATGAATTTGCATTAGAATTGTCCTAGATCCGCAATTGTTTTGAACTCGAACATCAAATCTGTTCGAACCTGAATCTTCTTCTCTGACCAAACACGGTGAGAATTTTATTTTTAAATTTAATTTAATTTAATTTAATTTATTAAATTATTATTTGCATGATTGTTAACCGTAGATCTAATATGTTATGATATTTAGAACATAGATCCGAATTGTTCACCCCGTATGTTGTTAGACCTGAAAATTTAGGGAAGAAACCTGAATTAATAATTAATTATAATTAATTATGGTTATTTGTTTAATCACGCTACGTTGATTTTACATATGTCAAGTTAAAACATCACCTTATAATTACATTGATGTTAATTATTGGAATTGGATTTGTTGTCATGGTTGGATGTTGCTGTTATGTGATGTGATGAAAATTTACTTTTTATGGGATGCAAATAAAATAGGAATGCGACTTGTGGTGGAATTTACATATTATTATGTGAAATTAAAATAAGATGAAAATTTGACCATGTAAATAAATAAAATAAAAAAAAGACGATCTTTTTATACTTAAAATAAAAAGACAAATCTTTTTATATTGAAAACAAAAAGATGAAAATCCGACGATGTAAATAAAAAGACAATCTTTTTGCATTGTATAATAGAAGAGATAATATTTTTACATCGTAAAATAGAAAGATTAATATCTTTACGTTGTAAAGTAGAGAAGTTGATATTTTTACATTATCAAAATGAAAAGTTGATATCTTTACATTGTAAACATAAAAGTGAATATTTTTGCATTGTAAGTAAAAGAATGAATTTTGCGATGTAAAGTAAAATAACATTTTTATATGTTATTTAGATAAGAATTCTCACCGCATGAATAAAAAACTACATTTTTCTATGTAATTAAAAGATGCATTTACATCGTATGTCAAATTTAACATTTTTGTTAATGTTAAAAATAAGAATTTACATTGTATGTCAAATTTAGCATTTTTGTTAATGTTAAAAATAAGAATTTACATCGTATGTCAAATTTAGCATTTTTGTTAATGTTAAAAATAAGAATTTACATCGTATGAGAAATTAACATTATTCTTGGTGTTAATAATAAGTAATTTGCAATGCATGAAAAATTAACATTTTCAATGTTAATTAAGTAGTTATTTCATCGTATGTGTAATTAACATTTTCGATGTTAATATTATGAAAATACACCGTAGGATGTCATTAACCTTTTCAATGTTAATATTATAAATAAAAAAGAAATTACATCGTAGGATGAGTAACATTTATTTCTAATGTTAATAAAAGAAAATCCACCGTATGACATTAACATTATGTTATAATGTTAACATTTAAAGAATTTGACCGTAGAATAAGTTACATTATTTTATAATGTTAACATTTAAAGAATTTGACCGTAGAATAAGTTACATTTATTTTCAATGTTAATATTTAAAGAATTTGACCGTAGAATAAGTTACATTTATTTTCAATGTTAATATTTAAAGAATTTGACCGTAGAATAAGTTACATTATTTTATAATGTTAATATTTAAAGAATTTGACCACAGAATAAGTTACATTATTTTATAATGTTAATATTTAAAGAATTTGACCGTAGAATAAGTTACATTATTTTATAATGTTAATATTTAAAGAATTTGACCGTAGAATAAGTTACATTATTTTATAATGTTAATATTTAAAGAATTTGACCGTAGAATAAGTTACATTATTTTATAATGTTAATATTTAAAGAATTTGACCGTAGAATAAGTTACATTATTTTATAATGTTAATATTTAAAGAATTTGACCGTAGAATAAGTTACATTATTTTATAATGTTAATAAAAAAGAAATTCAACTGTATGATAATTTACATTATTTTATAATGTAATAAAAAGAACTACACCGTATGATAATTTACATTTATTTTAATGTTAATATAAAGGAATTACACCATAGGATGATTTAACATTATTTTCAATGTTAAAATAAAAGGATTTCACTGTAGGATTAAATTAACATTATCTTTAATGTTAATATTAAGAGAATTACGCGGTAGGTTTAAATTACATTATTTTATAATGTAGTATAATGGGATTTCACTGTATGTTCATTTACATTATTTTATAATGTAATTATAAAAAAGAATTATACCATAGAAAATGAACATCATTTTAATGTTAATTAAAAAAAAAGAGGTAATTTACACCGTAGGATAAATATACATTATTTTTAATGTATGTAAAAAGAGGAAACACACCATAGGGAAAAGATTGCATTTTTTTGTAATGTATAAAAGAATTTACACCGTAAGTGAAATTTACCTTTTATTTAATGTAAGTAAAATAAGAAGGTGGCAAAAATGATAGTTTACATTTTTATTTTATAAAATAAAATAAGGATGTATCATGTAAATAAAGATTTCGTTTTATTATGTAATTAGGAAGGAAAACTACATCGTAAAATAAAATTACATTTTAGATGTAATTGAAATTATGAATGCGCTCAAAAGAGAATGAATATTTTATATGTAAATAGAATCATAATATAATTGAAAGATGAAGGGGAATAAATAGTACGATGAATTATAATTTACATTTTAAGGTAAATTATAGAGATATGAAATAAATTAAAAGGAATGATTCATCGTCAAATTATAAATTACATTTTCATGTAAATGGAGAAATGAAAAGATAAGAGAATGAAAATGTACATAAGAATGATAACAAACGATTTATTTATATATTTATATATAAATATAATTAAAATTAATCGAATCAAGCGCGGTAGTTCGCATTTTGAAATCATATCTTTAAACGAATATACCGGAAGATCCAACCGTCGGATTTTCCCAAAACTGAAAACGTTAGGACCGTCTCGGAAAATTCTTTCCAACGATATAAGATATGTTATGATCCAACGGTTAGATTTTGAGATATGTGAAAATCAAAATTGGTTGAAAACAGCGCCAAAATCGCCATTGATCTGAATCGTAGTTGATTAAAGATTTAATTATTTTTAATTAAATACAATAGGAAATAATCGTTATAAATTAGAAATAACGATAAGGAAGAGTTTTCTATATATATATATATATATATATATACGAAGATTATTTGGAAAGGCCGAGTCAATCTCATTCCAAATAATCAACCGACGATAAGAATTGAAGAAGAAGACGACTAATGAAGACCGTCAATCTTCCCCTCAGGAAGACAATGATTGAGGCTTTGAATTGATTTGCTCCCAATTCGAGGTCATGATCGTCGTTCGAACGAACATGTTGATTGAACGGATTTGACTTTCGTTCAGACCCAGAGCATAAGTTTAAATGGATGGTGTGTCTGACATCGTACTTCGTTATATATCATATTGTTGATTTTCTATTAATATATAAATATTGGTGGTGGAGAATTTATTCTCTACTTAACACCCATTTATGTATTGATGGAGAAGCAATGGTATGGTATGGAGTGACAGTGTGGCATACTAAGATGCAATGATCAAGGCTTTGTTGAAAAGCAGGCCTTGTGGGATGATCAAAGCATAGCCTGTTTAGGCATAGCTTTGTGTATGACGTGACTTCACGAGCCTCACACACCGGCGGAGTCTAAAACGGGAGAAGGGAACGCAGGGAGTGCACACGTTTCTTTCTAGCTAGAGTGGTGCCAGGGACCTACCAGCGCTGGCATTTATTCATTGTGGTTGTTGGATTGTTCGAGGCCTCGGTTTATGCGGTCGCCACTGGCCGTATTATAGGTCCAAAAGGACCGGGAAGCGTGTGTTCAGGCATAACTAATCCACAAAAGTAAGTGTGGACCGGCCCTGCAGCTATCCAAGGATTGGACAGAGTACCAATCCTGGGGCATTGCTAGAGTGTCTCGAATCGGTAAGGATCTCCTCCCTAGCCTTGACTCAGATGGAAATCCAAATTCCAAATACGACCCTGCGGTTTTGATTGTATTACTAGTATGGAGATATAATAGGATGGGGTACTATGTTTCCTAAGATTGATACATTTATTTTGAAATGTTTTTATTATACACTAATAATAATATTAAACTCGTATTTTCCGTATTTAGCATGTTTAATCACCATAAGGGAAAACTCTATCCTCTGGTGTGCGTTGCATTGTGTGATGGGACTTGAGTCTTATAGTGATTCCATTTTTCTAAAAAGCATTGCGATGTTGTACGTTCTGACACTTTAAATTATGCACGACAATCCATTGAGTAAACCCGTTCCGCATTAGCGGCGTGGTCTTTGGATTTGTCATATTATTATTACTAAACTAGTTATGAATTCTCATACCAGTCCCACGACTGACCCGTAGTTTGTTTCACCTTTTTGCAAACTCGGGTGCCCTCTTTTCTACACGGGCAGCCAAGTAAACAGGTTCATTCTTTGCTTGGAGTCTTCTTGGAGTTTCACATTATCTTTGCTTGGATTTGCTTTTGCGGAGAGGTGATGACTTGGAGCTTTGAGGACAGCTATCATTTACTTCTATTGCATTTTTCTATCTTTAAGTTCAGTCATTAGACTTGTTTCATTTCGTATTGCTTATTTTGGGAGTTGGAACTTATTTTCATTTCTGCAAACTTGATGTAATAATTTGGATTCTGTGACTGTTGGGATTCTGTGGTTTATGACATTATATTTCCGCTGCTATAATGTTATTATTCTATGGTATTTCCTCTGCTATGTTGTATTAGTGATATGTATTGTTATATTTATGTAGTATTCCATTTGATTACTCCTTACTTTCACGTGAGTGGAAGTTTGGGGTTATCACATTCAACCATTCGTATTTTTCATCCAATATTTCACATCAATTCACCACAATAAATATCGTCCATGGTTTGTGGACGAGGGGAGTACATATATATATATTTATATATATATATATATATATATAATTGCTATATTTCACTTGCATTTCAACACATATATCAATTATTCTATGCATGTAAAATTTATACTTCACTTATATAGCTTACACTACGTATGTACATGAGGTATACAACACGTATGTAATTTATATTTCGCTAATATAAATTATACACGACATTTTCCATTCAATTTCACGTTAATTTAGATTTCTCACCTTGGTTTTCGGAGCGCTAAAAATCGATACGATGTCAGAAAAATCTGCGGCTTCTTCTATTGGGTAGAGAGCTTCCTTACGGTCCCGATGTTTCCTGTTTCATCGAATTTCGTCAACACACCAAAAAGATATGATTTTTCAAAGTGTAAGGATCAAAGAAAACCTCACTTTCACGAAGCTTCAAAACTAGGTTTACAGTTTTCGCGAGAATCGAGGCACGAGGGGATGATCGGCGAGTTGGACGTGGAAGAGGGAAGAGAGGGCTTCCTGTCGGTGGTGGTTTGGTGGCGTTCGGTGGTCTAGATCGGCGGTGGCGACGGTGGAAAGGTCGGGACTTTGGGGCTTCGATACGGACGGCACAGGCGACGAGGGGCGGCGATGGTTAGTCGGATTTGAAGAGGGGATGGAGGCGCGTCGAGGGGTGGCGGTGGCGAAGGCTGTAGGTGGCGGTAGCGGCGGCGATCGGGGCTGGAAGGTTGGGAGCTCGGGTCGCCGTTCGTTCGAGGGGATTTTATTTTTTTTTATTTTTAAAATTTATGAATGGAAGATTCTGATTGGCCGAGGACTATATTAAATTTTTAAATAGTGTTTTCTCAAACGAACTCCTTTTTAAACCCAACGACTGTCGCCCCTAGCTAAATACCCCCATTCCAGACACAATGGGATATGTTTCGTAGGCCAATTCGACTGTTACAGTCAGTTATTTTTCAAATTAAAGTATAAAACATTTAATTTTTAACTTTCAACGTACATTTCAATTTGCCAGGGCCACAAACTGATTCGAAAAATTCCAGAAAAATAAATCTAGCTATGTTTTGACGCTACGGTCCCAACAAAACTAGTTTCGTCGAATTCTGAGGTCGTTTGAAAAATGGCCATTTTCTGGTCGATCCAATTTAACAGAAATTGACCAATCACATTTTCTTTTGCCACGCTCACATACAAGCTTCAAAAATTATGAAATTTGAAACCTAGCAATAGTTTGACATCCCGGACCCAACAAAAGTGGTTTCGTCGAATTCCGAGGTCGTATGCAAAATATCAATTTTCCAGGGCTATATATTCCATATACCGACCCTTCTGAAAATTCATTCGGCCGTAACTTTTGATTCCCGTTACGAAACTTCGATTTTTCAGATTCGTTAGAAAGGTATTGACTAACAGATTTACATATTTTTCGTTTCGCTAAAATCCGTTATATTTTCCACCCTGCACAGTCAGTCAAAGTTTGAATTCAAATTTTCAAACTGACTCACTATTCCTAATTCACTATTTTATTGAAATATTCTATTTCAATGGTTCAAATTCCTTTGAAATCACCAATTTAAAAATTTTAAATTGGCTCGTATTTTCCGGGTTATTACATAAATAAAATACAATACAAAACAAAATTATGTCAATGAATCCTATTCGATTGTTTAGAAATCCCTATCGATGCCTTGGCGTCCCAAGTACCGACCAGAATTCATAAATATTCAACAGAACAAATTAACACAATTCAAAATCATTTTACATCAAAATTACGAGTACGCTCTCTCATATACACTCAAACTCATTCTATTGTTTTACTACCCTATCTCTAATGAATTAATCCCAAATAGAGCCAAGGTTTTCGCTAAACCAAAGCTCTGATACCAAATGTAACATCTGAGATTTTTGACGGTTCAAATCGACAATGATCCTTAATGTCGACATAAACAGATCAAAAATATGGATAGTTATTGGGATTAAAATAAGAAAAAGAAGAAAGAAGAAAACAAATACAGAATCTCGTAGTGGAAGGACAAAATATAATAAATAAATAACAGTTAATGAAGCTGTTAAAACATACATTTTATTATATTTTACAACGATTATAAGAGTAAATTAACATACAACATACTAATGCATTTGCAGCGGAATAATAATACGTCTATTGAGCTCCATCTTCATCTTCATAATGGTATCTTCAAAGAAAGTGAAACTTCGCTAATTGCAACTCGGTCTGACCCGAGCGTATTGCAAAAAAAGAAACACAACAAACACTCGGATCAGAACTAAATCATTCTCATATTAGTTAATTCAAATTTCGTGTAATAATATGAGTGCAATAACTAAAGAGACGTTACGGGAATTTCCATCTCTTAAGGATCCGTCAAACTAATAATATATAATATAATACACTATTATAATAATATCTATGGTTAAATATAACATAATAAAATAATGTAAGCGGGATTACCATTATTACCCTTACACCGTTTATACCATTGCCATATAGTTTGCATATAACACACCAGTACGTCAGCGGATAGGGATGCGCCGTGATACGACAACGTTAAATCAAAATCGTAGGGGGCTCGATCAGGATAATATGACAAGGCACACGAGGAATGCCCAGAGTATGAATATACTAGTTGCACGCCCGGACTGGTGGTAACGCATAGCCCCGACTACCGCCCACCTCGGACAACACTCCCAAATCACGGATGCGCATCAAATCAATCAAACCGAGGGACTATAGTAATAAAGGAAGAAGTGTTGCCGATGGAGGTAGCTAACCCCACTTTGTCACGGTATAGCCCTGTTTTAGTCATTTTAATTATGACCCGAAGGTCAAGGATATCCATCATCGTTCTCTTTCTTCAAATCCAGTAACCGCCTCCAAATCAATCCAACACCAATTCTGGAACTCCACCGCGTACACAGTTGTTAAAATGGTTTTCGTTATTGGCAGAGAGTATGACAATATCCGATCCCGGTCTCTTTAATAACCAATCATTACATTTTTCACACCGGTCGGTTCTTTTACATTTCGAAGAGGTTCATACTTCATATCGAAATATTAGATTTTCAAAATCATTCATTATTCAAGATAGGATATATTTCATAATAAAATATCCATTTATACCAATTGAAATCTTGAAACAATTCCAACTTTAATAATTTGAATATTAAAATAGTTAACAGTATATTTATAATAAATTAGATATATAATTGAAATAGTTTGAAAATAAATAGTTTGTAATTAAAATAGAATTTATCGAATTTATTAAAATATATAGTTAAAACATTAAGTAATATATAAAATAAATAGTTAATTATAAAATGATTTATTTAAAAAAATTATAAAATAAAATAGAAATAAAGAAAAATAGTTTATATAGAAAAAAAATATTAAAATAGTTTATAAAATTATTTGAAATACTATAGTTGGAATTAGAATCGTTTCTCTAACATTTTCAGTTAAACTTGAAGTCATATTTCAATCTTCAAGTCAAGCATCTCAATTCTCAATAATTCCATCGATTAAACTTCCAATTTACACTCATTTCAATTCGATCAAATTAATTCAAATAGTACACTCCAAACCAGATTCTCATTTTCAATTATTTCAATTTATAACAAATATCGAGTTCACAATTCATATATAATTCAAATCAATGTTGATTCATAATAAATTTCAATGGTGGGTGAAACTATTCAATTTCAATAAATTCGATTTACATTATATTTCACTTTATTTAGCTTCTGTTACAATACTAATTTATTTCCCCTTTTTGTTTATATTTCAAAATTCAAGGTCCAAGTTCAAAGGAAATAAATTATAAAACATCATTTACATTGTCTTTAAAACAATATTTCAAAATTCATGGTTAAATCAAATTTTATTTAACCAACAGGTGTCTGTATATAATTTCCTATCCTATGACCAAGTGATAGTTAAATTTTAATTTTAGTATTTTGGGAAAGGATATATATCATTTCAATCCAAATCAGGGATATAGGTATTTATCATTTCAACCTACGTTCTTAATTCATTTTAATGATTAATCTCGGGTGTATTCGATGCTCGTAACATCTGGGGTAATGATTGGGATTGATCAGCACAAATAATGGTCATATATAAATAAATGTGAATAACAGGTAAGTTCACACAATTAACATCAATACATCAAACATATCAAATTCAAGTCATTCATCACATCAATACATACAAACAGTCCAATATCATATAAACTTACAAATTTTCAGATGTCAGGTTTTGAAAAGTAATTAAATGTCGAATTTTTACTTAACTGTAAAATTATATTTAAAAGTCAAGACTAACTACACTATCGATGCAAATAAATGTAAATATGCAAATTTAAACTGTCAAACATCAATCCATACCATCATATCATGACATAATATTAATTTAACTAATATTAGAATACTTTAGTTACGCGTGAGTGGGTTTAATCACTCACCTTGGATTTAAACGAGATTGAAATCCAATTTTTAGCCCAAAATTCAACGTTCTCAAAATCAGCCCAAATCAGCGGCACCGCGAAGAGCTCGTCGATACAATTCCAACGCAACAAACCGCGTGTCATTCTGAAGTCGTGTGCAAAAGTTATATGTGCTTTACTATTGGAAATTAAATAAATAAATAAAAATGAAAAATGGACCAAAATCAATAAAACTTGCCATGTCACCCACCTTCCACGTCAGCCACACCAACTTCTTCTCCTTCAATTCTGTCGTGCGCATTTCCAGGTTCAGACAACCATTGCCGCATCTTTCTTATACCATATCTACATCGTTATGCAATGAAAACCAAATCCGACTTCACATACAAACTCTCCTTCAAAATCTCCATCCATTGATCCCCATTTCCTAGAACTCGCCCTCACCTTGTAAGATGCGACTCTAGCCCATACCCCACGTCGCGTGACACCAAACTTCAAGGAAACCCACAAAAAAATTCCATAAGTTGCTAATCTTCGTTACAAATCTAAATATGATCTCTGAACCGCGAATAAATCCATGTACTTATTCCAAATCCGAGCCCTACCGCGTTTGTTGTTGACGTCTCTTCCGACAGTTCCATTCAGCGCCACGATTTTTTTATATGGGTTTAAAGCTCCTCTCGAGATGCACTGTATGCAATTTGTTTTACAATTTTTTTGATTTACGTGTGGAACCTAAGACTTCACTCAGGCCATTGCTTGTCGGTCTTAGTAAACCCCACGGGTAGTGATATACCCCGATTTTTCAACGCCTTCACACTACCTAGGTAGTGATTTTATTTTGATGTATAAAGAAATGTTGTGAATAGGCCATTGAAATTTGTAAAGAAAAAAAAGAGATGCGGCTACAGAAAAATGATGAATTAGGCTATAAGGAGAGAATTAGGTTAAGCGTTGAAAGTGCATTTCTATTTATGGGGAGATATTTTTTTGATATTTTCCATATACCGTTATTATTATTATTTGTATGAACATTGATTTAGCCCCTGAAATATTATCTCAGTATAAAGGTAATAGCCAAACATATCAAGCAACGAAAAGCTAGTTGACAACGGATAAATGTTGGTCCGCTCGATTAATTACAGGAAATTAAAGAATTTTTATTTTTCCTTTTATTTGTTACATTACATTCAATGTCAACATTAATTAGCTCATCGTAAAAGGAAGTATAAGATTCGTTGTTCTTTCATTGAAATTTGAAACAATAATGTGCATGACAATGCAACCATTTACAACAATGGAAGATAATAAAAAAAAACTATCTATATATGAAAATGTAAGTAAAAGATATATCATTAAATCATACCAAAAATCAAAGATCATATTAAATTGGATATACAAATTAATTGAGCAATTAAATTTTAAAATAATCAATTCATTTTAAGTCTTAATAATTTTCTATAAATTTTCAATTACATTTCTAAAAACTTTAAACTGCTTTCTACCAGATAAACATTTATTTTCAATTTAATTTCAAAACATGTTAATTTTACTCAAATCAACATAAATTCAAACTAACTTTGCAAATCAATTTTATTTGTATTTAATTCCAGCATTGATTATTTACCAAATCAATTGAATTTCAATTGTAAATTAAATAAATCAATTTCATCCAAACATTTTAATATTAATTACAAATTTCAATATTTATAATTACAAACCAATTGTAATTTCATTTACAATAACTACAAGTTATTATTATTGTAAACAACCAAAATACATTACTTAATCAAACTAATCAAGTATACAAATAAATTTACATAATTAAGTTATCAAATTTTATTTATAACCATAAATACACAAAAATCATAATAAATTCAAAAATTAAATAATAGAAAATTACGGGTTGTTACAACGAATCTGGAAATTTCATTTCTGACGTGGGCGATTCTGGTGTTTTAGATTTTGATTTGAGGGTCCTGGTTCCTCCACTACTCCTATAAATAAGACCCTAGGCCTAACCCTAAATCTCATAATTCGGTGGCTAGGCTGGAGCTCTGCCATTGCTCTCTCTCTCCTCAAACATATTCAGAAATTTATATATAAATTAGAAAATCTTAAATTAAGATCTGGAGGGAAGAGATTGGTGTTTTTTATTAAAAGGCGTTTAGAATTACGTGAAAAGCAAGGTAACGTCCCAGATCCAACCTATCCATATTCATCCTATTTTTCTTTCCGTTCTCTTTTAATGAAAATAGTCGATCCACGTTATTAGGTTTCAAATCAAATTAAAGGGGGAAGGAAAACCATGGATGATAGAACGGATCAGATCCAAAATTTGGGAAAAGCATGAAAGGTGAGTGGGTCTAAACTATAGCCTTTAGATAATGTTATGACTATCGTTTAACATTCCCCTTTTAATAAATTGTGAAATCGCCAGCTTATTTATAAATTGATGTTATAACAAGTTGAGACGTTAATATGAATAGATCAGAAAATTCATATGTTGAATCTATTGGAATGATTACATGTTGAAAAACAACTTGTTAAGATTGGTTAGAAACTACTGTTGTGCATACTACATGTTAATTTGTCACATGAACCCTCACTTGTATGAATTGGCACAATTATATGATTAAGTGGTTTCATGTTAGAATTGATTACATGAATATAGTATATGATTATAGACTTATTTTGGGCATATAGCACATGAGAAATATGACTTGGGAAAGGAGTATAAACACCTATAATTAAATAGGTAAAATTGTGAACGAATGAATATGCCTAGGATTACAATTAGAAATTGTAACTGCACTTATGGTGTGAGGTTAGCTTGCATTGGTGGCGGAATTCTGCCCGGACCCGACCGGCATATGCAGCAACCACTAATGTTGAACCTAATGTGAGAGGCCTAAATGCAAAATTAAAAACATGTAATGGTGCTAAGACACGAGGTTAAATCAACTTGTGGTAGAAGTCTTCCTGGACCCGCCCGACAAATCCAGCATCCACAAGTGTAGGCTTAATGTGAGAAGTCTAGTGCATATATATATATATATATATATATATATATATAACAAGATATGAATAAATGGCAATTATGGTAATTAAAATTCTAACTCATAAAATAAGAAAGGAAGGGATGTAATGAACTGAGTTAGTATGATAGGAAGGAAAAATGATGTATTTCCCTAAATGATCTATTTCTGAAAACATTATTGCAAATAAGCCATGGTAAATGAAGAAAAGTAAAGAAATTACTTGCTACCACTGATTTAGATGGGAAAACGTTATGAAAGTAAATCAATGATTCTTTCTATCAAACTGATAAGGTGCATGAAGTGTATTCCTTAATATAACAAGGAAGGTATATTACAGCGAATGAAGAATAATGGTTTACAACGGTAAATGGTTTACAACGGTAAATGGTTTAAAAGGGGAATGATAATAACCTATTATAAATAAAGGGTGCGTTTTTTACTGGTCCCTATTAAGTTTCAAAATATAAAAAAAAACCCGGTGATAAAAAACTTATAAAATACATCCCTATTTTTGAATTTCCGCTAAAAAAATTCCTGATCTACCCTTATGCACCTAAAAAACTATCCAACAACTATTTGTCCTCATTTACTCAGTCCACCGCTCCTATAATCTCGCTCAAAAACCTAATCCTACAATTTTGGAAAACCGTCAATCATTCCAACAGCGTTTTTTTTTTTTAACGAAAAACTGGAAAATTAAATACAAATATTATGTAAAATTGCATACATTTATGCAACTAAGTAAAATAATTGCATACATATATTAACATTATACAGAAATAAATTATTACTTGAATGTAGTGACTACAATTTTTTTATTAAGATTTGATTTTTATGAAAAATTGCATACATTTATGAAAAAAAGTGAAATAATTACATACATATACAGAACTGTACTGCATAATTTCTGAAACAAACGAAATGACAAAAAAATAAATACATATGATTATAACAAAATGATATATATACGCAAATAACAGAAATATGTGCATACTTACATGAAAATTTTCATAACATTTACATGTACTACATCAAAAAATTAGTACAGACCACGTTTACACGTACTACATCAAAAATTTCAGAACATTTACAAAGCAGAGATGATGGTCTTTTGAATAACAAATAGTTTTGTTAAGACCCAGCTTATTGCGCAAACCACATCTAGTACTCTCTGTAGAAACAACTGCAGATTTCAATTATTTGGAAAAGGATGGAGGACCAAGCTTCAACAACACCACTACACCAATATCCGCCGGAACGCTGTTATCAAAAAAAGAAAATCAACATTAATAAGCTTAATGTATAGGAACCTAAATTACAAACACTGCTTCAGGATAATATAAATACATGCGTAAAATTCAGCAAAAACAATAATTTCTGAATATTTATATGCATGTATTCCAGATATATGCATAGAAATATGAATATATTTGTAAAATAATATGTTTCTCTGTATGTTTGATAAAAAATTGCATACATATATGCATATATCAAAAATAGCTGCATATTTGTCTGCAACTTTTAATCAGAAGTTCAGCAAAAATCAAGATATTTTCCTATATCTTACACAATAATTTCTGAATATTTATATGCAAGTATTCCAGATTTATGCATAGAAATATGAATATATTTGTAAAATAATATGCTCTTCTGTTTGTTTGATAAAGAAAAGGAAAAAAACAGCTTCAGTTTCATATAATTACATGCGTACAATTCAGCAAAATAAAAATAATTTCTGAATATTTATATGCAAGTTTTCTACATATATGCATAGAAATATGAATATATTTGTAAAATAATATGTTTTTCTCATTGTTTGATAAAAATATGCGTACATATATGCATATATTTTGAATAGATGCATATTGGTCCGCAACTTTTAAGAAATTATTTGGAAATAAAATCAGTTTTTTTTTAAGAAATAAAATCAGCTGAAAATTTCATTTAAATAACGTTACTTGGACCAGTTTGATTGGGATGACCATGAACCTATTAGTCTTCTCTAATGGCCTTATCTCAAATTATAACCTTTCAGCATGTTCTGAGAATCTAGCACATTACATCTACCTAATATGTTAGAAGCTATCCCGATACAAGGAACTAAGCTATCTTGATACAAGGCTATGTAAATTTTGACACTAAAGTAAACAAGAATATAAATTGTAAGATCTAAGGATTAACAACCAAGAACTAGGGTATCTAAAATGCAGAATTAGTTGAAGAACTGAAATGGAAATTGCTGGAAAGTACATGTACAATTAACTAAAAACAGGAGTTTAAATTGTTGAAAGGAAAGATACTCGGAATAAAGAATGAACAGGAAAAGAAATCGCAGGAATTGAACAAGAATCTAAACTATAAACGGGAATGTAAAATTGCAGGGAAGAGGAACAACCATTATACTAATTTCTGCAAGTAAAACTTGCTGAAAGAAAGTTTGCTACAGGGAAAAAATGAAAGATAGGTTTGCTTCAGATTTTCCCCACACATAAGGGCATCAATACAACCTGTATTTATACATGAAGTGACACGGGCCATCCAACCCTTCACAGTCCCTAAACAACATAAACCAACTTAGCATTCAGGCCCAATAGAATTTAATCTGCTTAAGATCGTTACATATGGTGCTCTGTTTTGTTCGGTTGTTGGATTTCAGTTTAATTATGGATCTAATCACGAGTTAATTTTGACCATGTAATCTAACACAAATATATAATGTTAAATAGCAATACATATTATGTTTGAACATGTATGAATATAAAAATGATTTGCTACACATTCAAAACTTTGTAGAACTTGTCGCACACATATGTTTGTGATCATTGGATTGCTGCATCAATATTTGACAAAGCAACTGTTAGCTTTGGAAAATTGTATTATAGACCAAATTTAAGTATGCAAACTAACCCTACAAAATTACAATAAAGTAAGCAAACTAACCCTAGAAAATTACAATTTAAAGTTCAAAGCATGTAAAAATCCAATTATCAGCACCTGAGTCAACAATCGGGGCCAGATGATGCATGCCCGAGCCAGTAACTTCCAATTACTGAAATAAACTGTAGGCCGATGGCCTTGTTGCTGCAAACGTCGAGATGGAGGCTTCCTGCTGGAGCAGCGATCGATGGTGCTGAACGATGGTTACTGGAGCGTCTGCTTCATTCGCGAACTACCCGAGCCTACTTGCTGCAAACGTCGAGATGTAGGCCGATGGCCTAGGGGCTGATCGAAAAGGCAGCAGCGATTGAGTGGCGGCTTCCGATTTGAGGAGAAGGGAACGATGTGATTTGAGGAGAAGGGAACGATGTAAGCAGGGGAGTTTTGGATCTGGAGCCGCCGCCGCCATGGATTGCTCATTTTTGTTTCTATACAAAATAAAACCTAATACGTAACCTATAAACAATCCATACACCGGTAAAATTGAAAGAGGGCATTTCCGGAAAAATAAAAGCTACGATTCAAAAATAGGGATGAGATTTAGATGTTTCAAAAGGGGAGGATGTGAGCCTAATTAACTTTATTTTTAAGGATGTGAGCCTAATTTTCACATAAATAAATAACATTAATGAAAATGTTGTATAATAGGTAGACTTTTCCTAGGGACAATTGAATATTATAACTTAGGTTATAATGAACTAGTAAGGGAATGGGATAACTGGTGAATTGTGTTAAGGGACATTTAATTGTAAATTAAGTAATCAGTAAAGGGGAAAACTTTAAACCAGCTAAGAAAAAGGGGAGAAAATATATTGTACATAATTATAAATTAAGTAATCTGTAAGCTTGGGAGTCTGAAACCCGTTGATAAGAATGTTTAGGCTTATCCTAGGGACAAAAGGAAATTATAACATAGATTGTAACAAATAGGTAGAGAAACGTATTAATGGGGCTTACTTAATAGAACTATGTTAATAAGTAAACAACAATAAGTTATATTGACAACGTAAAACGGAATTATGATTAAATAAAAAAGAATGAGGAAAACTTATGAAATAAAATAAGTTATATTTAATCATAAATGGTAAGAGATATGTTAATTAAAAAACATGTGAATTGGACATACTTAATTACATATTAAGTAAAACATGTTATTGTAAATATGAAATCAACAAGAAAATATAAAAGAGATTGTGGATTACAGACCTTGTGCCACAATCTAGAGAATAACATGTTGTGGGTTTATTAATAAACTTGAAGGGATTAAGTTGTATAACTGAAATTAATAAGCAAGAGAAACTTGGTGATTTGAATTAGAATTCAATGTGAATTGGAATAACCAAGTTAACTGGAAACCTGATGAGGTGATACAAGTGCGTAAAAGAATGTTTAGACATAGGGTCTAATAACATATTAAAGTGAGGCGCTTGACCCAGTCCACACGTTTAAGGGTGAATAACCTAACGGGGTAGATCATCGTGGTGTTATAAGGCACGAGGAGGAGCGCACATTCATCTGATTGTTCTGACAGCTTCGGAGGACTGGAAGGGGAAGCACGCGGCTTCCAGAGAGACATGAGGTGCTCCTAGTAGTCCTCTGTGCGGCGGTAGATGTCCTAGGTTGTGTCCGCAGAGGTTGGGTCTACGCGTAACTACTAGGTGGGCCTTGACTGCAGATGTAGCTATGCAGTCAGAATGTTGTGACTAGGTGACACAAGGGTGGTTCGGCGGTTGCCTCACAAGGAGGCTGTGGGTCGGAACAAACAAGGTTAGTAGACCGTCGGACACCCGTCATCGGCAGCCAGTGGGATGCGGAAAAACTCGAGCTAAACCCAAGATACCTATTCTCCCTTCTCTATCGGGGTAAGGGGTTGAGGGGATACGCCACATGGATGTTTAGATTGTTTGCATATGGGCATTCGCTTAGCTTTGGTAGTCTTTACTAGTTGAGGGAGGGGCCGAGGTGGGGCCATAGCCACCACGAAAATAGACCCTAGGTATATCTGTATATAGAGGCTCTTTAAAGACGAGCCTGTATAGATATGGAAAAGCTCCCGACCGAGTTCCATGTTTCTTGTATCGCCCTGCCACGAAACTCGATGCACATTAGAGGATGTGCGATTGAGGCATCGAGCTACAACTAAAGATACGTATGGTGGATAGTCTAGATACATGCATGCCGGCTCTGGGTGGTGTATCGTAGACTTGTGGGCATTACTCTGGTATGGAGTCCATTTCGAACAATGGTGGCAGTCAGTATGTTTATGTAACATAGTAATGATAGATATATGCAGAACGTAATATTGATATTCATACGTCACTACGACGTAGGAGGAGGTACTGCGTATATTTCGATGGTGTTACGGTGGAGACCGTGGGAGTGGGGTACCATGGGGTGTACCTCAATATTGGGGGTAGCTACATATATATTGTATTAGGTTAATCCACTGGGAAGTAAATGGGTACGACTTGTGTGTAAGCCTTGAGTGTTGTTGACCCAAGTAACCTAATAAATAAGAAAATATGATTGAACGGTATATGTAGGATTATCCGAAGTGTATAGTTTAAATCCAGTCACCAGAACTTGTGTTCTGACCCCCTCCTCATAACATACTGGCAGGTTAGATTTGTGGCAGGGACATGATAGCCTTGGATATTGGTTAGGCAGTATTATTAATACGGTAAGGCTATATTTTGATTATATTATATTTTATCCATTCCGATGTGAGATATTTTCTGAGCTCTGACATATTTTATGTCTCTGTTTTTTCTGTAGGATGCCAGAGCACAACAACTTGAGTTTCGAAAGATTGGAGTTTTTGAAAAAAATCTGGTCTGTCAGAATTCGGGTTGTCACACAAATGATCAATTATATTAAGAATTTTCAAAAATAATGACCAATGAATTTGAAATGTCACACATGAGAGAACTATCCTATTTTCTGGATTTGCAAATTAAGCAATTATCTGATGGAATTTTTATTAATCAAGAAAAATATTATATTAATTTAATATATCGTTTTGGAATGGAAAACAAGTCAAGTAAACCTACACTAATGAGTACATTGACACATTTAGATATAGATGAAAATGGTAAAAGCGTCGATCAAAAGTTATATCGAAGCATGATAGGTTCACTTTTATATTTAACAGTAAGTAGACCGGATATTATGATGAGTGTTTGCTTATGTGCTCGATTTCAAGCTAATCCAAAAGAGTCACATTTAAGAACAGTTAAACGAATATTACGATATTTCAGTAGTACGAAAGACTTTGGACTATCTATCCAAAAGACTGTTCCTTTAAACTAGTTTAATATAGCGATGCTAATTTTGGAGGATCACGAACAGATCGTAAAAGTACAAGTGGAACATGTCACTTTATTGGTAAATCGCTTATATCTTGGTTTAGCAAAAAGCAAAATTGTGTTTCATTATCAACATGCGAAGCTGAATATCTGCTGCATTAGCTTGTGCTCAGGTATTATATATGCAGCAAACACTAAAAGACTTCAATGTAAAGTTGTCAAATTCCATAATCTATTATGACAATACAAACGCAATAAATTTATCTAAGAATCCAGTAAACCATTCCAGAACTAAACAAATTGACATCAGGCATCATTTCTTGAGAGATAATATTGAAAAATAAACAATTAATTTAGAATTTGTTAACTCAGGAAATCAAATTGCAGATATCTTTACTAAACCCCTTTTAGAGAATTCCTTCATTAAACTCCGACGACAACTAGGAATTGTATCATTGAAAGATCTCTAAAAAGTTCTTCGATTATCATGTGCTTATAGTGTCTTAATTTCTTTTTAATCGATGACAAATGGGGAGAAATATCTCTCATGCTATCTATGTTGTATACCATTTTTATATTCCATGCTATTATATTTCCATACTATTGGAAATTGTGCTAACACTTGTGAATGCAGGGAATCAAATAGTAAGATTATAAAATTATGAACTAACAAATTTGTGCAGAAATTCAGGGGGATCTATACATTCAGGGGGAGAAAATCCAAAGTGTTGTCATCAATCAAAAAGGGGGAGAATGTTGAATAACGAGATTTTGATCGATGCCAACGAATGAACCTACTATGGGACTCGAATCATAAAGATAAGGTTATATATATGTATATATATATATATGTTCATTGAGTTGTGTTAGAATTATGTTAAAATCTATCCTCAAGTATACACGAATGTGCTAATCAAGTTATATATATATATATATATATATGATTAAAACCTTAAAAAGCCAGACATGTGCAGAAAATGGCATACCAGTCAACTGGTAGGAAATCCACCAGTCAACTGGTAGGAAATCCACCAGTCAACTGGTCAAGCTATCTCCGCACATAACGGCTAGTTTTAAAAGTTTTATATAAATAAATTAATTTTAGTCAACTGATGATTTTTAACCAGTCGACTGATTCGACCTAGGAACTATTTTCTTTAGAGTCACAATTCTTCATGAAGAGATTCCTCTTCATTAATAAAAGGAAATGGACATAACTTTTGATGGAAACTATTCATGAATAATTGCTACTCTTATACTACTATATAAACAAGTTTAATCATGTTTTATAATCACCTAATCTATCCGAATTTTACTAATTTTTCTGATCATCATTCTACTCTCTCCATTTACATTCTTTGCAATTAAAAAGCTCTCCAATTCAAATACTTGTTGAATCTGTGAATCAATTGAATATCATTTGATTCAACAAGAAATGTTCTTCCTTAAACGTACGCATTCAAAGCATATACTCGAGGATCAGATTATAGGATGGTTGTACTTAAAATATTGACTATCCGTGTTGATTCAAGAACAAAAACAAAAAGTCAAACACTTGTAATAGTTGAAGACCTGTTTAGTTGCTTAGGCGAAAGGAATCCTTGTTGGGGCTCGGGTGTACTGACCTATTCCTTCGGGTTAAGAGAGGGCATTGATTAGTGAATTCCAAAGAGGAGCTTCGGGACTGGGCATAGGGCGGGAAGTCTGAACTAGTAAAAAAACTCCTGGTGTCACTTTACTTTACTTTCTGCATTTACTTTGATTTATCTCCATAGCTTAGAGTTTGTTTGACTATTGCATATCATTTAGCTAGCATATCATATATATTTCGTTGTATCCATATATATCCTTTAAGTCATACATATCGACTACTTTTCAATTTCTCTCTGAAGTGAAGTGCTATTGAAGAGTTATAGGGCCATCGTAATCATTTGGGATTGTTTGGGAAACAGTGTGTTCCTTATACCCATAAATCAAGGAAAGGAAACAGATTTAACCTTGTAATCGGGAAATTAAGGGTAGTGGAAACGATGTTATCCATGTTGCCATGAAATTAAGTGGATTGTACTAAGATTTTGATCTAGTAATAAAACTCTGTGAAATCCATAGTTGCGTGAGACTGGACGTAGGAGCAATCATAATCAGTACAAAATTCGGTGTGTTCATTCCTTCTCTGCATTTTATTTTTGTTTATTTCTGTGTTTGTGTCTGATTTTGTGTCCGTGATCATCTTTATGATGTGTTAATCATATAGTAGAACATATTAGTTTTGTATTTTCTTAAATTCCTTGAAAACACTATCACCGCCTCTCTAGTGTTAGTTTTGCCTTAAGATTAATTTCTCATTCCCTAACACTACCTTCAATAATATCTAAAAATCAAGCATCTTATATTAGAGGTAGATCAAGTAGTGATAATATTTTAATCACTCAAGAGTTATTTTATGGGTATAACATAAATAACATTTCACCCAGGTGTATGCTCAAATTAGACATTAGGAAAGCATTTGATTCTGTATCATGGAGTGCTTTAATTACTATAATGTCTAGAATGAATTTTCCAATGTCTTTTTTGGCATGGATATGTACATGTATATCTTCCCCATATTATTCAATTTCTAGGAATGGTAGTTTGCATGGGTATTTTAAAGGAAGTCAAGGTGCTCGACAAAGTGACCCTATTTTTGTGTATCTCTTTATAATGGTTATAGAGTTGTTATAATCCTTATTAGTAGGAAATGTTCTCAATAACGAATTATAGTTACATCTGAAGTGTAAGAACCCTTTGATAACCCATCTTTTGTTTGCTAATGACCTCATAATATTTACTAAGCCTTCTATTTCTAATATACAAAGTAATCTATCTACTCTCAAGAAATGTCAAGAAATGCAATTTATTTTGGTTTATCTCTTATATGCTCCAGAATTACTAAACAAATGTGTGTACCTCTGTTTGAGAAAATTAATGGCATACTTCAACAGTGGCCTAGATGAAAATTATCTCAAGCTAGTAGATTAATGATTAAACAATCAGTTATTAATGCTATGACAACCTACTAGTTAAGAAATTATATTTTGCCAAAAAAGCTGCTTAAAATGATCAATAGTGCTTCTAAAAAATTCCTTTGTCATGGTGATCCGTTTAGTAAGAAATTAATGCCCATCTCCTTTGGAGAGATTTATGATGGCAAGAAGAAGGGTGATTCGGTATTACGAATTTGTTTTTATGGAATAAAGTTGTTGTCTCTTCATACATAAATAAGCTTTTTTTAGTGGTGATAATAGTCTATGGAAAAAAATCAATGACAACCGAAAATTATACCATGCGCTAATGGCTTCTTCCTCTTCCCTTTTCTCTTCTTCTTTCACCTTTGATTCGTCCTTCCCCTCTTTTTTTTGTCGTCCTCCTGATCCTCCTCCATTGATAAATCCCACCTCTGGAATTTCATCTCATCAAATTCAAATTCTAGATCCAGATCCACTTTTTGGATCATCAGTCCAGATCTCTCATGACCCAATAAATCGCCAGAATATGCCACTTGATCGTAACAACCAGTCTCCAATAGATCCAAATATTGAATCGGCTTTACCACAAAACAATTGATCTTACAAACCTGATATCAATAATCTTGCAAATTCATCATCTTTGCTATCAGATCTAGCAAAAACCATTCCGACCTTCTTCCCTCTTAATAACATTCCTACAAACACTTCATCGTCATCGCGCCCAATGCTTTTAAACTCTTTGAATCAGATTCCGCCCTTAATTAAATCCGACTTTGCGTCGTGGTTCAAGGCTCTGTCATGTAACGCGGACAGTTACAAACCATCCATTTCGATATTCCAAGGGATGCGTCTAAAAAGAGAATCCCTGATGTGGTCAAACAGGAAGGTTTGAAATTCTGGAATGATTATGTTGTTGGTTTTTTCCTTGAAGGTACTCTATCATATATTACTGTTGTGAACTTTCTACGTAAGTATTGGAAATTGAATGGCGAAGTAGATATAAAGTCCGATCGTTTCAATTTCTTCTTCAAATTTTCAAACGAGCAAGATAAAGAGAAGGTATTGCACACAGATCCTATTTTCATCAGGGGTCGCATGTTTATAATCACTAGATGGGATCCCACTATCGGAAACTCACAGTCCCAAATTAGGAAAGTTCCGATTTTGATTCACCTTCATCAAATACCTCTAATACTCTGGACGTTGTATGGGATCAACTGGCTAGTATGTCACTTTAGTCGACTTGTCTGTTTTGACGAGAGCACGGAAAAAATGCAATGTTTTAGATACGCAAAAGCTCTAGTAGAGATTAATCCATACTTCAAGCTACCAGACAACATTGAAGTAGAGGAACTGGGGGTTAACTGTCCCTCAGTCAAAATATTTTATGACTGGAGACTGTTTATATGCACTGTCTGCAAGGTTTTTGGCCACAGCACAACGTAGTGCGAACATAACACTGAGCTTGAGGTCATGGAGGATGCTCATCGCCTAAAGCAAGATGGAAAAGTTTATGACAATAGAGGTTTGAATATGAAGAGAAACTGGAATCATAATAAACTGCAAAACAATCAGAATGCATGGAAGGAAGTGATTACTATAAAGAAACAAGTATGGGTCAGGAAATTAAATTCTGAACAGATGCAAAATGAGGCTAAGGTTAATGCAAATGAGAGGGATCTTGGCAAAGAGCATCAAAATGTATGAAGAGTTTTAATCATAGACAAGGATGGCTTAGTTCATGAGCAAAGTGACATCAACGGTGAAAACGTGGAGCCTGATAGGAACATATCGAAGAGCAACTCAGTCATGAAGTCAAGTCTGAACAAAGGGAAACAAGTTATTATTGAAACTGAACTGTCAAATGATATAGCCACTGAATAAATCAGTCTTCACAACAATTTTTCTATTCTGGAAAACTTATCTTCTTTGGAAGTGAATAATGATGGTTTGGCATCGACATCAACGATTGAGGAAGCAAACTCGTCCGCAATCATTCCTGTTTCTCAGGAGAATCCCACTGATTTATCCCTTAAGTTTGATGTTTGCCCTAGCTCCAAATTCAGTTACAGACTTAACTCTCCAATATCCTCTCCATACTCGCACTTGTCCTTACCCTCTCACATCGCACTTTCTCCACCAATGTCAAAAACTGATGATATATCCCCTTCTAAATCAGCAGATCAATCATGCTCTCGCTGCAGTAAAAAAAATAAGAAAAGAAAAAAGAAAAAGACGCAATGTATTCCAATGGTACTGACGATTTGAACGAAGGAAAAGAATATCCACCCAGTGATACTATGCCTCTGTCTGCTCTTAAACATCCTTCTAAGATGCATTCAAGAAAGCATCACATTAAATCACTTCCCCAATGATAAATCACAACATTGCTTTCTGGAATGTTAGGGGTCTTCATTTGACCTCAAAGCAAAGTGATGTAAAAGCATTTATTTATGAACATAAAATCCAAGTAATCTGCTTATCAGAAACAAAACTGGACCATAACCTAACTATGACAGCGGCTTACTTCATGTGTCCAGGTTGGAATATGGAACATAATCTTGCCAAAGCTAATTATTGTCGTTTACTAACGATGTGGAATCCTAAATTCTTTCACTTGAGCAAAGTCTCCTCTTCGGATCAGTATATTCACTTCAAATGTCGACATTTGCCAACCAACTCTTATTTCTTTCTTACTTCAGTCTACGCTCAAAACTCATCATCTTCACGTCAAAATTTTCTTGATTGTCTCTCCCTTCTTTGAATTCTTCTTCTGAACCATGGTTAATTGGCGGTGATTTCAATTGCATGTTCTCTTGTCATTAGAAATCTAGTGGTTGCGCTCTCTCGGTCAAGGATATAGCACCACTTAATCAAGCGTTAATCAAATCTTGTCTTACCTCCATTTGTAGCTTTGGATTTGATTTCACATGGTCTAGTAAGAGCTCATATGGTCATCCAACTCGTTACAGGCTAGATCACATTTTTGCCAATATCCAATTCCTTAATCAATGGCCTAACTCTTTTAATCAAATTCTCCACTCATCCCTTTCCAATCATTGCTCTTTATTGTTCCATTGGGGAAAGGATTTGGCTATTAGCAGTGGTTACTTCTCTTTTAAAAATTTTAACTTTTGGACTAAACATGTAGATTTCTCTTCTATTTTACTACATGTATGGTCTCAGCAGTACCCCGACAACCCTTTGCAGAAACTATTATGTAAACTTAGATCTCTCAAATTAGCTCTAAAGGCTTGGTCTACCTTGAATTTTGGCGCTGGTTCAAAATATTCATCCAAGATTAGACTGGAACTGGCTAACATTTAGGAACAAATTCTTATCTATCCGCATAACATTGAGCTTCTGCATGATGAAAGGAACTTACAAAAAAGATTGCGTGAAGCTCTAGATTTTGAAGTACAAGCTTCAAGACAAAGTACTCATCTTAGGAGAGAGTTAGAGGCGGACAGAAATACCAGATACTTCCATAATTCAATCAAAATAAAAAAGGCGAGTACCTCAGTTCACATGGTCACGGATATTCATGGTTCGGTACAAACTTCAGAAGACAATATCAACCGTGCTTTTGTGGATTACTTTTCTTCTATTCTTGCTGCGCCAGACCATGCTAATTTAAATGTGTGGCCTCTTTCTCATATTAGTCTGCCATTCATTAATGAGGATAAAGCTGCTATTTTAGTAAGAGAAGTTTCTGTGATGAAATAAAGGCTGTTGTGCTCAGTCTTGACGCAAATAGTTGTGGTGGACCAGATGGTTATAATGCTTTCTTTCTCCAGCGATGTTGGACTACGATTGGCGATGATATTGTTTGTGCAATGAAACATTTCTTTTTTCATAATCATATGCCTAAGAGTCTATCGTCAACTGACATTGCCTTAATTCCGAAAATTGATAATCCAGTTTCAGTCTCTGACTTCAGGCCAATTTCTTGCTACAAAGTTTTGAATAAAATTATTGCTAAGATTTTGGCAAATAGATTGCAAGCTGTGCTTCCATATATTGTATCGCCAAATCAATCCACTTATATTAATGGTATAAGTATAAGTGACAATATTTTGATTACCCAAGAGCTCTTGTATGGTTACAAAAGGAAAAATATATCGCCTAGATGCGTGCTCAAAATGGATATTCGTAAGGCTTTTGATTCCATCTCATGGCATGCTATTTTAGCTATTTTAGCACGTATGAATTTTCCTTTACCATTCATTCCCTGGATTCATACCTGTATTTTGTCCCAATATTATTCTATCTTGAGGAATGGTAGGCGGTGTGGTTTCTTTAAAGGGGCGAGCGGAGTGAGACAGGGGATCCAATTTCTGCTTACCTATTCATCATCACCATGGAATTGCTCAACTCATTAATTATGGAACAAGTGCACAACGGCAACCTTCAGCTCTATCCAAAATGTAAGGATCCTCTTATCTTACATCTTCTTTTTGTTGATAATCTAATTTTATTGAGAAAGCCAACTGTTCAGAACATTAGCTGTATTTTCCATACTCTTGAGAGATTCTACAGCATTATTGGGTTAAGGATCAATATGAGTAAATAGCAAATTCTAATTGTTGGCTTGTCAATACGTGATAAGGCTGACATCATCAATTACTCCGGGCTTATGGAATTTCCGCTTAATGCATTTTATCTGGGTATGCCACTAATCAGTTCTAGGCTAAATAAACAGCAATGTTTGCCACTATATGAAAAGATCATTTCTAGACTTCAACAATGGCCGAATTGTAGTCTATCACAAGCTGGTAGACTTACTATAATCCAATCTATTGTACGAGCAATGACCACTTACTGGATGAAGCACTATGTTCTTCCAACTAAGCTAATTGATATGATTACAAGTGCGAAGAATAAATTTTTGTGGCATGGTGAGCCATTCTCCAAAAAGTTGATACAATTTGGTTTTCACAAACTTTATGACGATAAAAAGAACGGTGGGCTAGGCATTACTAATCTTTACCTATGGAATCAAGCAGCAATATCTTCTTACTATGACAAATTATTTGCGGTGGACAAAGGACTTTGGGCTTGTTTGGTTCAAGCTAATCTAATAGGTACTAATTACTGGACAATGCCAATTCCGAATAGCTGCAGCAGGAGTTGGAGGATCATTCTAAAGCTTAGAAATACATTCAAGAGTTTCATGCAATGTAATTATAGAACTATTGCAAACTTATCTTTTTGGCACAACCCATAGGCTTTCCAAGGCTTGATTCTAAGTGATGTAGTGGAGGAGAATGTGATATTTACCTCTAGTATACCCTATTCAGCAATTGTTAATGACTACATTCACAATGGGACGATATTATACCTTACTATAGTTCAGCGACATTGAGAGGCCTTTGGAATACAATATCTAATCAATATTGCTTTCCATTTGATAAATCTACTCTTTCGATGGGAAAAGAGCATTCCATTAAAATGGTCTATAATCTTCTTCTTCCACCTAAAATACTTTTCCATGGCACTCATGAATTTTGAGTTGTGGAAGTTCGGCCAAAGATAACCTTCTCCTTTGGAAAATTATGGCTGATGCAGTCAATACAAAAAGCTAATTGTTTTCACATGGAATTATTGATAATGATATTTGTGTTCTCTGTCACAATGCATTGGAAACAAATGTTCATCTCTTATTTGAATGCTCTTTTGTGAATCGAATATGGAGCAGACTATTGGCCACTGGTGGTTTCCATCGTCCCTCGTATTCAAGTGAAATTGAATGGTACAATATCTTCAAGGCAACCAGATGTAAGAATAAGAAGAGTTGCATACTATTAAAGATACTCAAGAAATTTATTTCAGGAGTTTGGAGAGAAAGGAATAATCGCATTTTTGGTATTGGAAGCTTGAATTCATATCAGCTTTGCTCTCTGATTCATAATTCAATGTTGAAATCACTAGCCATGTAAATTCAGTTTTGATCAAGTTTTTGTTTTTACTTTGTCAATCATAAACTCATGTAATTTTGGTTGTGTAAATAAATAATTTCCACTTGCCTTTTCAAAAAAAATAGTCTATGAACAAGATGGGTTCATAGGAATTTAATCGGTGGTAAGGATTTTTGGTTAATGAATACTCCTCAAGGATGTAGTTGGAGTTGGAGATGCATACTGAAATTAAGAGATACTATATTGCTGTATGTTCAGATAAATTGTAAGTGTATCTGGAATACATCTTTTTGGAACTCACCTTAGTCAAAGAAAGGTTTAATTTTGAGCAAAGTTGTGGATGTCAATGTGAGATATAACAATGGTATTCCAGATTTTGCTGTTGTGTATGACTATCTTGATGAAGATGATTTAATTCTACCTTACTCAAGTTCTGCTTCTTTTAGACAAACTTAGTGGGATATCTCTATGTCAGCAGTTTTTCAAAGTGATAATGCAATATTATGGAATGGTATGTATCATTCTATCAAATATGTGTACGAACTTTTAATGTTGAATCGGGGGACTTTTGCATGGGCATCCAGAATCTGGAGTTTGGGAAGTTCTGCAAACTTTTTTTTTTGTTATGGAAGGTCATGGCAAATGCGTTGAACACGAAGGATTGGCTTCATACAATTAGATTGATCAATGATAATTCTTGTATTTTTTTGTAATGCAGCAGTTGAGAATAATGTCCACTTGTTTTTCAAGTGTACTTTTTTGTATCAAATTTGGTTGAAGATTTTGGAGAATGGCAACTTCCATAGACCTTAGAACTCTAGTTGCACTGAATGGTTTAACTTTTTAGAGCTACAAGGTGGAAGAATGCTAAAACGAAGACATTGTTGAAGATTTTGAAGTGTTTATTCATGGCATCTGGACTAAGAGAAATAACAGGATTTTTGGAATTGGAATGATGAACTCCAATCAGTTATACGCCAATATACACAAAGAAATCTTGAAGGATCTGCATGTGCATGGTGATTGATTTTGTTGTCGTTCATTTGTTTTGTTTTTGTTAGTGTGTAATTTTTGTCTTGCTTCATTTCATTCTCTTTTTTTTGTACATAGGTGAGGTTTGTTGTTTTGTAATTATGTATATCCTGTAGAGAGCTGAGTTTGTTGTAAATCTAGACTTTTGTAATTGTATTCAATGTGAATAAAAATTTTCTTCTTGCCTTTCAAAACCACTATTTGAAGCTTTTGAAATTACAAAATTAACCCTATAACATTAAACTATAATCCGTGGACATTTTGGTCAATCCATATTCCTCTCACCCGCGTTTCCGGCAATTCTCCTAGTATTCTCCCATAATCCCAAACCTCTCCAACAAACAGAACACGTTCTCATTCAATGACAAATGAAAATGCTGAAGCATTTCTCTCTCATCCTCCTTGCTCATAGCATCTTCAATGCAAATGTAATTGTGTTAAAAAGTGGATTACACATAAACAATTGCCAACGTGTTTTAATTTTATTCTTCAAATGAAATTGTGATTTCAACGTATAATATGATGTGTCAAGAAATATTTCACATTGTCAAACCAAATGTCTAGTTTCAAACATTCTATTTGACATTATGATTACCTATTTTTTCTCTATCACTCCTCCATGGTAGGTCTCTCTCTAGCAACATGCTTTTTTGTAGATGTATTTGCTGTCAAATTTTTATCGAAATCATTAACCTGTTTTGCCGCATAGGAAAATTTTACCTTTTCAGAATCTTTGTATTGGAGCCTGTTACTATTTTCGTTGTCATGTATTTGATGCCCATGCCTCACATTGTCAAAGGACTGTTTCCATGTAGGACGTGACATTACTTTTCAGATCTCCATTTCGAGTATCCTACTTTATGCTTCATTCAGTAACTGTACCGAAACATTACTGTAACACCCCACGTCCATTAATGTCACTCACAAAGGGAATGCATTAACTTCCATGGAGGTTTTAAGTGAATATAGAACAGTAAAATTACAACAAGACAGATATAAAATAGTACTTGGAAATTCAAAAACTTTATTTCATTGTAGCAGAAGTCAAAACATGTTTGATTACATCATAACACCATATTCAATGTCAAGTACAATATCTATCTTGATAAAACAAGTACATAATCCCATTACATGAATAGCCATTAAAAAGAAAGATAACAAGCTGGACTTTACTTCAGCAGTCCAAGCTTTCCAGAAGATAAGCGATCCAACTAGACTCCACTAGAACTTGGCCCAACCTGCGGACCTGAAGGGAGAAAAAGGATGGAAAAGAGGGGGTCAGACATAAAGTCTGGTGAATATGATAATTCTACAATACTATTACCAAAATAACTGGACTAAGGCATAAGCTGGAAAACAAGAAAATGTCTATGAAGAGCAGATTAAGGACATAGACAATCACTAAAGGCAACGTTATAGGCGCTCCTAAATACTAAAGGATAAACACTATACTACACCACACCAGTCACCCTAAAGATTCATCCCACTTAGCTTCACTTAGAAACTTTCCCAATGGCTTTACGTACCCCTAGCTGACTACATAGGTGCCGCCTGCCCCTATCTCCACTAGGTGTACCCTACTTCCCATTATTCGATCGGCTCCCTAACTCGTAGATACCCGTGCTGGCCCCACAGTGGGGTGTATCACTCCCCTAAAGTGGCAACCTGATACAACGGACATGCACGGCTTATACCTACACGATGCAACAACGTCTTACCTACCAGCCCGGGTCCACACACGCATATGAAACCCGTTGGACTTGCGTTGCCACCGCTCCCTGTTTTGGCCTCTTATAGTCAAACCCAGTATGCGTGTCCCGTCCTCGACTTGGGTCGAGCCCACAAAGATACGTTTTGGGATACTGGTTGAAATGGGCCCCCACTATTTACCACAAGCATTCCACCTAAGCTTGTCCCCATTAGTCCATCCCACTTAATCCACTTAGTCATGTTCATTTACATGTGTGTTTGGTTAAGTCTAATCGTATTTCAAATGCCTCTAAAGGCAACCACCAGATTCCTCATGCCACCCAAGGCACCTACTTAACCCCCATGTCCCACCTTACATGATTATCTAGTTAAGTATTTCTTAGTTCATTAAGGCCATAACCTCATAAAGACCTCTCACATTAGACTGGCATTTATGGTAGCTGGATTTGCCGGGCGGGTCCGGGCAGTCTTACACCATAAAAGAGTCTAACCTCGTGTCTTTACAACTGTTATGCTTTAGTTTGGGCCTAGGACCTCTCACATTGGGCCGACATTTGTGACTACTGGATTTGTCGGGCGGGTCCGGGCAGGTTTACATCACAAACGGGTCCAACCTCGTGTCCTAAGCATTGATTATTAATAATAATCCACTTTCCCCCAATTTTAATAATTCCCTACTTGAATTATTAATTACTTCCAATTTTTAACAATGTCCATAATTGACTCAATTACGGACATCCATTCATGGTATGCAAAATCTTACAAAATTGCACCCAATTTATTAATTCCTAATATTACCCCTACCCCACGTTTGAACGTTTATTCGCAAAATATATGTTAGACTCGAATAGCCTAACTCATAGCATAAAAGAGATTATCATAATAACAACATGTATATGTGACCAAATGAATCATAATAAGGGGTGAAACTTGCATATGTCCAACTTGCATAGATTATACATGTCATGGACCTAAAGGTGTCAACTTGTTCAAAATTCACCTAATATAATCTCAATCAATTTTCATAAACTTACGTATGAACATGTGTGAATCAACATCATCTAATTTTTTAACAACATGGTTTTATATGGGTACACCTAACTCAATAGGCAAATTCCCATAATCAAGTTTTATTTAATTATAGTTTCAAGTTTATGGGTACACCTAACCTAATAGGCAAATTCCCATAAACAAGACCCATTTAAATTAAGAAAAAAAAACATAACTTTAAGCATGATCCAACAACATCATGATTTTTCAACATAATATAGCATGATTTATAACATGGCATAGTATGATAGTATAACATAGCTTGACATGATTCTCAACATAGCACGACATAGCATAAGAGAATTTACAACATAGCAGGACATAGCATATATAATTTACATCATACGACAACATAATAACATAATAAGAGATCCACAATATATAGAATTTACAATTACAAATCACATCACTTTCTTGTGATCCATTCATAACTGAGTCAAATTAGTTTGTAATAGTCTTGTGAGAATCATCATACTCACCAACAAAAGAAAAGAATTAGAGAAAGAATCTTTTGATTTGTTTTGTTGAGAAGAATTTAGTTGTGGATGATTAGGCTTCCTCTTCTTAGTTTGTGACGGCTATGCTGAACTCCATGGCAGCAGCATGACGGTAGCTTCTCTAATTTTACAAGTGATTTAGGTCTAGGGTCTACCCACTTATTTATAGATTTTAGAATTCATTTAGGCCATTAGATTTAACCTAGAAATAACCGCAGCCGTTCAGACAAGATGGGGTTTATCTTGTTGACTCAGCAATGAGTCAGAAGTGACTCAGCAAACACTCAGCATATTAATAAACTTCTATTCATGTCATAAATATATATATATTTTTTCTACAATGTACATATTAGATACATCCCCCTTTACTTATTATTGTTTTTATATACATATTAGATACATCCCCTCTCTTACACACTTATTAATATTTTTATATTCATATTAGATACATCCCCTCTCTTACATACTTATTAATATTTTTATATTCATAATAGATACATCCCCTCTCTTACATACTTATTAATATTTTTATATTCATATTAGATACATCCCCTCTCTTACACAATTATTAATATTTTTATATTCATATTAGATACATCCCCTCTTCTACACACTTATTATTATTTTAGCAACTTTAGTGTTAATAGAAAATTCGGGGTGTTACATTCTCCCCTCCTTTTAGGATTTCGTCCCCGAAATCTTCAAGTCTGGAAGAATGTATATCCTACCATCCAAATGTCCATCTACTCATCCATCATACACAGGCATCCATTGTCCTTACAGACTTCTAATGCTTTATGATCATATGCAAGTGTGTGTACATGTCCTTACCTAATGCGAAATCAGGCGGTCTACTGATTCAGTTGACCCCCTTAATGCAAATTATGTAAGTGTCATGAATCCATTATGTATGCAAAAGATCCTAATTGCTTACATACTACTTCTATATGCGTGCACACCCATTCAACCGAATGCAGCATCCATATGATGGTACAACCATTATACATCCATTATACTAAATACATCCATATATATTCAATATGCAATATGTAGTGACTGAGCCGATCTAGTGCCTAAAGTGTGTGTATATATGCATCCACGAGAAACCACTAGCAAACACTTGCATCCATTTTGCATCCATCATACATAACATGTCTCAAACACATGTTTCAACCATAGGATTATCCTAACTAAAGGTCAAAGATACTAATGAGAGGACATACTAAAGATAAGATAAGCTAAGCGATAAAGGAGAAATTAAAAGACATACCCTCAAAAAGAAAAGGGTACAACGAACGCATCTTCTCTTCTGTCTCCCAAGTTGCGTTGCTCTCATCATCTCCCTATTGCACTTTAACCAGTCTGACCTCTCGATTCCTCAACTTTTTGATCTCCGACCCAAGAATGCATGTAGGAGCTCGTCTAATTGTTGCATCACGCTCTATTTCCACCTCTTTAAGCAAGCTCGGCTCTACCACCTACGCGGTCTTGTGCAAACACTTCCTCAAATGTGATACATGAAATACGTCGTGTACTCCACTAAGTTTCTCAGGCAACTCCACCCTATATGCCATCTTCCCAATCCTGTCTTTTACAGGAAACGGCCCTACAAACCTTGGTGCTAATTTCCCCACGGACCCAAAGCGAACAACATTCTGTAACGGAGATACTTTGATAAAAACCATGTCCCCAATGTCAAACTCAAGATCTGTCCTCCTCTTATCAGCATACGATTTCTGCCTATCTTGTGCTGCTTTCATCCTCCTTCGAATCAACTCAATCTTCTCCAAGGTTTCCCTAACCATATCGGGCCCAAGTAGGATTTTATCGGTAGATTCCCACCAACATGTAGGCGAACGGCAAGGCCTTCCATAAAGAGCTTCGAAAGGTGCCGTGCCAATACTAGACTGAAAGCTATTATTATATGCGAATTCTACTAACGGAAGGTGCTCTTCCCATGTACCCCCAAAGTCTAGGATACAAAGCCTTAAAAGATCCTCTAGAATGCGATTCACCCTCTCGGTCTGGCCGTCTGTCTGAGGATGATATGTGGTGCTCAAACATAGCTGAGTCCCTACCGCCTCTTGTAAACTCTTCCAAAATTCGCTAGTAAAGATGGGGTCACGGTCGCTTACTATACTAGAAGGAATACCGTGCAAACGAACTATCTCCTTAATGTATACAGAAGCCAACCACGGAGCAGTCCTCTTACTTTTCACGGGAATAAAATGGGCGCTTTTAGTAAGTCTATCTACTATAACCCAAATCCCCGTGTTACCCTTCCTTGATCTTGGTAATCCATCCACAAAATCCATTGAGATGCTTTCCCATTTCCATAGTGGAACTTCTAGTGGGTGAAGCAACCCACCGGGTTTCTTTTGTTCTGCTTTAACTCGTTGGCACACCAAGCATCTAGCGACGTACTCGGCCACATCCTTTTTCATACCGGCCCAAAAGAAAACCCGCTTCATATCTTTGTACATCTTATCCCCGCCGGGACGAATGGTCGTTTTTGAGCGATGAGCATCATCAAGAATGGCCTTCCTTAAGTCTTCGTCTTGTGGTACACAAAGTCTATTATCCCTTCGTACCCAACCCTTATCGTCTAGGGTATACCTACGAAGATGGCTTGACGACTCCCCCCCTTTGAGCTTTTCTACTATCTCAACCAATTGTGGGTCGTCTCGCTGTGCCTCACCAACCCGTCCTAGAAGTGTAGGTCTAACCTCCAAGGATGCTAACAGACCGGGTACTAAGTCAACGGAGGGTCTAAAGTCAAACATAGAGATGAATTTTAAGCTTTGTCGTTCAACAAACAACGGACTCAAGGACAACCTTTTTCTACTTAAGGCGTCTGCCACCACGTTACCCTTGCCCGGTGTATATGCTATTTCAAAATCGTAGGAGGCTAAGAATTCCATCCACCGTTGCTGCCTTAAATTCAAATCCTTCTGAGAGAATAAGTATTTTAATGATTTGTGGTCAGTGAACAGTTTCGAATTTCTCACCAAGAAGATAGTGACGCCAAGACTTAAGCGCGAAAACAATTGCGGCTAGCTCTAAGTCATGCGTGGGGTAATTCTTTTCATGAACCCTCAACTGCCTTCCACCATAGGCTATTACTCTTCCCTCTTGCATGAGGACCGCGCCAAGTCCCGTCCCACAAGCATCAGTATAGATGGTAAACGGTTTATTCCCGTCTGGCAGCACTAAGACTGGGGCTGAAGTTAAGGCTCTCTTTAAACGTTGGAACGCATCATCGCAATCTTTGTCCCACGTAAAAACCAGGTTCTTCTTCGTTAACCGTGTTAATGGAGCTGATATTTTTGCGAAGTCTTTGATAAACTTCCTATAATAGCCAGCCAACCCCAAGAAACTTCTTACTTCGGTTGCATTTTTAGGGACCTTCCAATCTTGGATGGCCACCACCTTTGCGGGATCCACTGCTATCCCTTCTTTGGAAACCACGTGCCCTAAGAACCGTACTTCCTTCCTCCAGAAGTGACACTTAGAAAATTTTGCCTTAAGGTTATGCGCTCGAAGGGTTTCCAACACTTCCCTAAGATGTAGGGAGTGCTCTTCTTTATTCTTAGAAAAGACTAAGATGTCATCCACAAAGACTACCACGAATTTGTTAAGGTATTCCCTAAACACCCTACTCATCAAATCAACAAAATATGCAGGGGCGTTTTTCAAACCAAAGGGCATCACTAGCCATTCATAGAATCCGTCAGGAGTCCTAAAAGCAGTCTTATCTATACTATCCTCAGCCACTCTCAGTTGATGAAAGCCAGTGGCTAAGTCCAACTGCGAAAACACTGAGGCGCCAACTAACTGATCAAAGAGATCGTCAATCCTCGGCAGTGGGTGTCGGTTCTTTTTAGTAAGCTTGTTTAGTTCTCTATAGTCCATACAAAGTCTAAGAGACCCATCCGCCTTTGTGGCAAAAACTACTGGAGCACCCCACTCCGATATACTACGTCTTATGAACCCCTTCTCAAGCAACTCCTTTACTTGCTTATTGAGTTCCCTCCTTTCACGAGGAGCCATGTGGCGCACTGGCAAAGATACGGGTTTAGCATTATCCACAAGATAAATTCGAAAGTCTATCTCCCGCTTTGGAGGTAAGCCCTTCACCTCCTCAAACACATCCGGATATTCCCGGACCACTTCTACCGATCGCAGGTTCTCTACAGACGCGTCAAGCGATTCAAGATAACTTAGCATAACGGAATTTATGGGATTACAAAAGATGTCGAGAGCATTACCAAGGCGAGTCACAAGCCTAACTACTCTCCTTTCACAATCAAGAATGGCCCTATTTCTAGACAACCAATCCATTCCTAAAATTAGCCCATAGCCCGTGAAGCCCAATACATAAGCATCACATCTAAATTCAACGCTAAGTATAGAGATTTTCAAATCCAAACATATCATGGTCAAATGAGCCGAACCCCCAATTGGATTTGAAACGACCAAGGGATCCTCTACTAAACTGGTGTTCAAGTGCAGTGATTCAACTAATGATGCAGAGATAAACGAATGAGATGCGCCAGAATCGAATAAGGTACGGACAGGATGATCAAACAGAAAAACTAAGCTTTCAACAGAAATTGTTCTACCTCTTTCTTGCAGCGGTGGGGCCGCAATAGCCTGAACTTGCCCCTTTGCCTGCCCTGGTGCCATAAGAGCCTGCACCTGTCCTCCCGAGGTAGACCCTGCCCTCTGCCCCTTCTTTGGACAGTCCTTCACTAAATGTCCCGCATCTCCACAATGAAAACAAGCAGTCTTCTTTTTCTTTCTACAATCTTTGCTGAGATGGCCAGGCGTCCCACAATTGAAGCATTTCTTCTTCCCTTTGCCATTATTGTTTTTACCACCCTTCTTATTTTGCTGTTGGGGTTTCTTCTGATCCCCTTTCTTTTCAACTGCCTTATCCTCATGCATAAGTGCCATTTCTACTAGCTTTTCAAAGGTGGCTCCCATAGGGAAGTGGGTCATAGCCAACCCTTGCAACGGTTCATTCAAGCCTCTAACGAACCTCAAAGCTTTCTTCTCTGGCGTGTTCAACAACTCCAAGCCAAACCTTGCTAACTGATTAAATTTATTGACATATTCCTTTACTGATGAGCTCCCTTGCTTTAGTGCCAGCAATTTTTCCATATTTAAGTTCTCCTCTGCCCTTGAAAGAAACTTTGCCTCAAACCTTCGTCTGAAATCCGCCCATGAATCAACTGGACGTTCCCCGTTAGTGACCTCCCACCAAAACGAGGCCTCTCCCTTCATTAACCAAGCAGCTAAACGGACTTTCCTCCCATCTTCCACTTCAAAGATATCCAACAATTCCTCAGTCTCCTTAAGCCAATCTCTGGCCTCCACAAACGTCTCAGTCCCTTGAAAAGTTTTTCCTCCCATAGCCTTGAATTCCTTGCACGTCTTTGCAAAAGTGTCAACACGAGGAGGAGGAGGAGGAGGAATGGGTGCAACTAGGGGTGGAGGAGTATCCGCTGGGCCTGCAGTGGTGGCCCTAGCCTCCAAGTATCTCCTAAACCACCCTGGAATCGTCACACCTTCTGGGAGATTAAGATCTTCAGCCATGCTGAAACGAAAAAGGAAAGATTCAAAATGGAGAATTCGAAAGATAAAGATAAGGATATGGCTATTTGGGATTATGTTTTTCATAAAAACTCTCTTTAAATAACATGTTTTTTTTTTTTTTGAAAGCACTTCTTCCAAAAATACTTTAGAGAAAAAAAAATATTTTTCTAAATTTTTTTTTTTATCTGTTCTGGTAACCTTATGCTCTGATACCACGTGTAACACCCCACGTCCATTAATGTCACTCACAAAGGAAATGCATTAACTTCTATGGAGGTTTTAAGTGAATATAGAACAGTAAAATTACAACAAGACAGATATAAAATAGTACTTGGAAATTCAAAAACTTTATTTCATTGTAGCAGAAGTCAAAACATGTTTGATTACATCATAACACCATATTCAATGTCAAGTACAATATCTATCTTGATAAAACAAGTACATAATCCCATTACATGAATAGCCATTAAAAAGAAAGATAACAAGCTGGACTTTACTTCAGCAGTCCAAGCTTTCCAGAAGATAAGCGATCCAACTAGACTCCACTAGAACTTGGCCCAACCTGCGGACCTGAAGGGAGAAAAAGGATGGAAAAGAGGGGGTCAGACATAAAATCTGGTGAATATGATAATTCTACAATACTATTACCAAAATAACTGGACTAAGGCATAAGCTGGAAAACAAGAAAATGTCTATGAAGAGCAGATTAAGGACATAGACAATCACTAAAGGCAACGTTATAGGCGCTCCTAAATACTAAAGGATAAACACTATACTACACCACACCAGTCACCCTAAAGATTCATCCCACTTAGCTTCACTTAGAAACTTTCCCAATGGCTTTACGTACCACTAGCTGACTACATAGGTGTCGCCTGCCCCTATCTCCACTAGGTGTACCCTACTTCCCATTATTCGATCGGCTCCCTAACTCGTAGATACCCGTGCTGGCCCCACAGTGGGGTGTATCACTCCCCTAAAGTGGCAACCTGATACAACGGACATGCACGGCTTATACCTACACGATGCAACAACGTCTTACCTACCAGCCCGGGTCCACACACGCATATGAAACCCGTTGGACTTGCGTTGCCACCGCTCCCTGTTTTGGCCTCTTATAGTCAAACCCAGTATGCGTGTCCCGTCCTCGACTTGGGTCGAGCCCACAAAGATACGTTTTGGGATACTGGTTGAAATGGGCCCCCACTATTTACCACAAGCATTCCACCTAAGCTTGTCCCCATTAGTCCATCCCACTTAATCCACTTAGTCATGTTCATTTACATGTGTGTTTGGTTAAGTCTAATCGTATTTCAAATGCCTCTAAAGGCAACCACCAGATTCCTCATGCCACCCAAGGCACCTACTTAACCCCCATGTCCCACCTTACATGATTATCTGGTTAAGTATTTCTTAGTTCATTAAGGCCATAACCTCATAAAGACCTCTCACATTAGACTGGCATTTATGGTAGCTGGATTTGCCGGGCGGGTCCGGGCAGTCTTACACCATAAAAGAGTCTAACCTCGTGTCTTTACAACTGTTATGCTTTAGTTTGGGCCTAGGACCTCTCACATTGGGCCGACATTTGTGACTACTGGATTTGTCGGGCGGGTCCGGGCAGGTTTACATCACAAACGGGTCCAACCTCGTGTCCTAAGCATTGATTATTAATAATAATCCACTTTCCCCCAATTTTAATAATTCCCTACTTGAATTATTAATTACTTCCAATTTTTAACAATGTCCATAATTGACTCAATTACGGACATCCATTCATGGTATGCAAAATCTTACAAAATTGCACCCAATTTATTAATTCCTAATATTACCCCTACCCCACGTTTGAACGTTTATTCGCAAAATATATGTTAGACTCGAATAGCCTAACTCATAGCATAAAAGAGATTATCATAATAACAACATGTATATGTGACCAAATGAATCATAATAAGGGGTGAAACTTGCATATGTCCAACTTGCATAGATTATACATGTCATGGACCTAAAGGTGTCAACTTGTTCAAAATTCACCTAATATAATCTCAATCAATTTTCATAAACTTACATATGAACATGTGTGAATCAACATCATCTAATTTTTTAACAACATGGTTTTATATGGGTACACCTAACTCAATAGGCAAATTCCCATAATCAAGTTTTATTTAATTATAGTTTCAAGTTTATGGGTACACCTAACCTAATAGGCAAATTCCCATAAACAAGACCCATTTAAATTAAGAAAAAAAAACATAACTTTAAGCATGATCCAACAACATCATGATTTTTCAACATAATATAGCATGATTTATAACATGGCATAGTATGATAGTATAACATAGCTTGACATGATTCTCAACATAGCACGACATAGCATAAGAGAATTTACAACATAGCAGGACATAGCATATATAATTTACATCATACGACAACATAATAACATAATAAGAGATCCACAATATATAGAATTTACAATTACAAATCACATCACTTTCTTGTGATCCATTCATAACTGAGTCAAATTAGTTTGTAATAGTCTTGTGAGAATCATCATACTCACCAACAAAAGAAAAGAATTAGAGAAAGAATCTTTTGATTTGTTTTGTTGAGAAGAATTTAGTTGTGGATGATTAGGCTTCCTCTTCTTAGTTTGTGACGGCTATGCTGAACTCCATGGCAGCAGCATGACGGTAGCTTCTCTAATTTTACAAGTGATTTAGGTCTAGGGTCTACCCACTTATTTATAGATTTTAGAATTCATTTAGGCCATTAGATTTAACCTAGAAATAACCGCAGCCGTTCAGACAAGATGGGGTTTATCTTGTTGACTCAGCAATGAGTCAGAAGTGACTCAGCAAACACTCAGCATATTAATAAACTTCTATTCATGTCATAAATATATATATATATTTTCTACAATGTACATATTAGATACATCCCCTTTATTTATTATTGTTTTTATATACATATTAGATACATCCCCTCTCTTACACACTTATTAATATTTTTATATTCATATTAGATACATCCCCTCTCTTACATACTTATTAATATTTTTATATTCATAATAGATACATCCCCTCTCTTACGTACTTATTAATATTTTTATATTCATATTAGATATATCCCCTCTCTTACACACTTATTAATATTTTTATATTCATATTAGATACATCCCCTCTTCTACACACTTATTATTATTTTAGCAACTTTAGTGTTAATAGAAAATTCGGGGTGTTACAATTACGTACCCATCCTCCTTCCGTACTTCCTTTAATTTCCAATCTCCTTCTTCACAATAGTTGATTACTAAAATATCTTCAAATCCCTAACGTAACCCAAAGAGGCAATCGATTGGTTTCCTTTGTTGCACGTCTTTCATAGTCCTCTCTCCATTATGACCAAGATCCAAAATGGACAAAACCTAACATATCAGACGGTAATCTTTTCATTTAATTTATCTTATTGTATTGAAACAACGTCTAATGAAGTAAATAGGTTTGCAAGAATAGTTTCCCTATTTGAAATCAGGTATTTTTTCTTTCCTTCATTTTATTTTATTTTTCATTACGAAATGTTGACAAATAAAAATTGGATTAGCCGAATTTTCATATATTTTTGAGGGCATGGATTATTTGCTAACGTTTGGTGGCTTGATTGAGAACTAAAATGTTTATATAAACTGGAATTTCTATTTAATGTTGATTTGAGCATAAAGGTTACATGTTCAGACAAATGGGAAGCTGATTGGTAGCGGATACAAATGGATAAGGAATTAACCATTTGATTCAATTCCTTTGGTTTCTCAACGATTTCATTACTCACAAGGAACTATTGTTTTTTTTTCATTATTAATGTATACATTCGTAATACATAGGAAATTTAATAGGGCAAATTATACAAAAGCGATTAATTAAACAGATGGTTTGGACAACCAGTGCAAAGATTGATTACAAAGGGAAGTAATGAAAGGTAATCTCCCATCCTCAATATATTTGTTACGTTAATAATATTGAGTAGCATTCCTCATAGAAAAATGATTCTGACTTTTCTTTCTGTCATATTTGTACTTAATTCTGTATTCGACAAAACTACCAAATTGGACAAATGTATTAGGACTTTTTAACTGCCTTTAGCGTAGTTGTGACAGCTAAAAGTAGTGCAAAGTCATATTTCATTATTGCTTTTAACAGAGGCTGCTTCGTTGTTCACTCTCGATATCAAGAAGAGCAAGAAGAATGCTTTGAGTATTTTGAACATACTGTCCTTACCACAAAACTTGTTGCCTTGGTTATTGATAAAGAACTGGACTTGCGTACAAGGCTAATATCATGTAAAATACTTGACGTTGATTTAACTTTGACTCTTTCCGTTTACCATTCATCTACTGCTTTATAGGATTCTCTTGACAAAGACATGGATGTTATAGATTCAAGGCTCGAGGGGATTGATGAATGATGCTAAGTAATTAAAGATGTTAATTCTAATATTCTACACAGTATGACAGCTGAAGTTGTTAATTCTATTATTCTACAAACTTATGACAGCTAATGATGTTGTAGCTAGCAGTGGTAGTGTAGATTGCTTTAGTGCTGTTACGGTTGGACTTTCAACCGCCAAACCGTACCAACCGTATACATGGTTACCGTTTACTACGGTAACGGTGATGGTAACGGTTGTGGATTTTGATAACCGCGGTAAACCATACCGGCCACACATGATTTTTTTGTAGTATTTCATACAAAGATATGTGTTTTTTTATAACTTAAGGTAGATAAATAACATATGTACAAATTGTTTACGTTTTAATTTACAGACAACGTGCACATGGATGGGTTGTTTCATTGATAAACAAACTAATTCTTAAGAAAAAAAAGTTAGAATTTGAATTATTTATAGATAACAATGTAAATTTACGGCAATGGTTACGGTAACGGTTAGACGGTTACGGTAACGGTTATAAAATTTGCTAACCGTCAACTACGGTTGCGGTTATGGTTAGAGGTAAAAGTGATGTTAATAATTCTATAACCTACATAAAGCGGTATTATTAGCACGCAACCGTGCACTACGTCTAAATATAACTTATATGAATTTACCGTTGATGATGTAAATCCTGTTTTAGTTTAAAGATTAAATTTTACCATTTACAATTTGAATCTTGAACTAACTTTGGGCCCATGTACATACATGGGAACTCTTATGATTCTGCAATCTATTTATGAATCCATGACCTGAAAATATCGTTAACCGCTATATTTGAAACTTCAAAAGTGTTTTTTTATACGGATGTGACAATTTTAGTAAGTTATTTGCATAAGAAATAAGATATGCTATTTGGCTAAAACAAAGTAAAATGAAAATGTGGTCAACATGAGTTAACGAGATGACCCTACAAATGCTATCTGGCAGTAAAAGTTTGCTTTTTTATATTTGCAAAAAAATGATATTATAGACATCTATCTGCATTTAGTAAGGATATTACACATCTACAAATGCTATGTGACTTTATACCTCTGCTCTTATTCTAGCTTTGACTGTGTTCGTATTCTAGCTTTCTCATTATCAAGGTGTATTAAACAAATTGGCGTCATGTTTGTAGTGATATTTTTGAAAGAAAAAAAATTATTTATTCATAACTAATGTATTTTTTTGTCTTTATACGTGAGAAATGTTATATGCTAGAATTTATCATATTTATAACTCATACTGACAGATTAATTTACTGTACTTTTCTATTGACAGTTAGGTACTTTTTTACGTTTAGTACTCATTGAACATTGTTTATAAACAAGATCTACTGGAAACTTTAGTGACACGGGATGTTATGGAACCCAAAATTTGATGACACTAAAGAGAAATTTACGTTGTGCAGTGTATATACACCATGGCTACCGCGTTCCAACATTTTTTGCTACGTTACGGGTATTTTTCTTCTTCTTAATATGACATTCTGATAAATTGTGTGATGTTGTTTTCTTTATTGTACATACATTTTATTCTATAAACATAAGGTGCTTGGTCTATGAAAGGGGTAAACATGTACTATTTAAGAATAAAATCGCCATGCTGCCTTTTTGGACAAATAAACTGAAATAAAAAAAATTAAATGCAATAGCGAGGCAACACCTTTGAATAAAAACCGTCTTTTCTATATTTTTACTGTCTTGGGGCTTTATAATGAGACAACTTCTATACATAGTTTTATTCAAAATTCATGCCTTTATTGTTACATTTTAAAAAGCATTCGCTACTTTACAAAGCCACAAGAGAGCTAAAATATAGCAAAAAAAAAAATTATTCAAAGGCATTGTCTTATCACATCATTTGATCTTTTATTTCATTTTATTTAAAGAGGCATGGCCATTTTGTTCCTAAATAATATGTATACTTCTTTACAAACCAAGTACCTTAAGGGGTCTATAGAATATTCAACCAAAAGAGTTAACATGATCAATGAAGAAACATGGTAATCATTATTTTTTTCCTTTTAGTTTTCATAATATAAATTTGTTATATAGGCATAAATCCTTTTGCCAATTCTCACGGCAACGTTGTAAAAAATCATTCAATTTTTTTACCCACAATACGATAATAAACATAGCATTATTCTCTTTTAATACCTACTATTTATTCCCTTTCAAATTCCATAATTTAGATAATTGGTAGTTTGGCATCGATATTATTATTGGGAATTTTCACTTAATGGGCTTATTTTTGTAGAGTAATAAGTTTTAAGGACGACACTTATGAAAAATTAGTTTTAAGGACAATTCTGCACGAAAAAGGTAAAAGCGGTCATCTTTTTACATTATAACTTAAAAAGATAACCGTTTTTATCTTTTTCCTGTATAACTTAAAAAGATAACCGCTTTTGTCTTTTTCATGCAGAATTGTCCTTCAACTAATTTTTTAGAAGTGTTGTCCTTAAAACTTATTACCTTACAAAAAGAAGCCCTTTAACCTATTGTCCACATTATTATTTGTTTCTATGTTTTATATGATGTTGTATCTCATCTTTATCATGCTGCTAAAACATGCACAGCTTCAGCATACTTATCTTACCACATCTACTTGCTAAAACATGTTGTATGATGATACCCTCGGGATACCCGAAAACCCCCCATTATTCTTTGTATTATAGGAGATGGATTGTTTATTATTTACTTAACTTATAATGGTGTTTCAATACAGTTATATTCATATCATTTACTATGATGTGTAATCTATATTTCTGATTATAGGTTAAATGAATATTCACTCCTTTATGAGTGAAAGATTGAGGTGAAACTGTTAAAAATGAAATGCACTTCATATAGAAATGCCTCTATTCTGTAAGTTGTATATCTTTCTATGATGTTCTGATTTCCATTTTATATTCTTGATAAATGTTTTATTAGGGTGCTGCTTTTCACACCTTGGTTTACACTTCCATCCACCTTTATAAATTTAATACAAATGATTATTTTTTATACTCTTCTGGCCACCATATATTATTCTTTCACTCGGTTATTCACCACCGTACTTCTCTTAAGAAAAACATGTACTTCTCTACAATTTTAAACCCTAAACACTAATAAAAGCAGATATTCGTTTGTTCCTAATAGGGATGGAATATAAAGATAAAAAAGAGGTTAGAATTGCTTGATTTTTATTATTTTCTATTTTGTTATAGAACATGTTGTTTGGTTTTTTGATGGTTAGGGTTTTCCATTGCATTTTATGATATTTTTTCAGCACCGTTGGAAATTTCAAGCTTGGAGGATATTAAATTTGATGACGTTGTAATAGGGAATGACAATGTAAGTTTTAACTTGAAGGGTTTTTATTTATATAACTTATGTATCTTCTTTTACGACTTGATACATTAATTTTTTTGTCGTTTGATAGATGGAGTATTTGAATGATGATAAATTGTATGATAAACATGATGGTTGTCATAATATGATGTAAGATGTTCGATCAAATGACGCGAAAAGACATAAATTGTAAAACCCCGTAATTTTAACAACACTAAAAGAGGGTAAATTAAATAATAATTAATTTAATATTCAGGATTAAGGGAAACAAACTATGCCATTGCGTCCGTCTCGAAATTCTGGTTATGATAGACATTTGGTTGCGTAAAACGGACACAATATGAAGAAGTTATGAAGGTTTGAAATTTTGATATGCGCAAGAGAATTATATATATAAATATAGGGTCCAGAAATTCAAAATGAGGTTCATAAAATTCAAAATCGTTCAAATCACGAAAATGTGGGTGAGCGGGAAAAATCACGCCCAGGGGAGTCTACCCTTAAGGGGGGTGTCGACCCCTGGATCGATCCCCCAAAAGAGGTGTCGACCCATGGGTCGACCACCCTAGGGCTAACTTGGGAGGTCGGTTCTAGGGGCTGGCAGCTATATATACGGCCTCATTTGTCTTGTTTTCTTACACTAAAATCAACAGAGGCCTAAATACTGTCGGTGCCTGGACTGAATCAAATCTTTTCCTTCTTCTGCAATCAAAATTTTGAGATTCAAGTGTAGATCTGTGATTCAACCTCCACTTTTCTCCTTATATTCTTATAGATCTGAACACTGTGAGTTTAAGTTACCTTTAGTTTAAATAATTAAAAGTAAAACATGATATGACTGTAATTTGGATCTATGCCGGTGAATGAATCATATCAGATCTATTGAAATGTGTGATTCTATGATATCCTAAAATAAATATGACTTGGATCTCAACCTTTAACATGTCAGATATACTTTTGATTATATATCTATTTTACTATTTAGATCATCTAGTAACTATTATGTTTGTAGTTAATTTGGATCTATCATTAGTTGAACATCTAAATCCTTGTTTAGATCTAATCATGCCTATTATGACATCCCTACTATGTTAGAACCAGTTTTATTATCACAAGTTCACCAATCTGTTCTTATATGTCCACCTTATCAATATGCCATTATATGTTTATGTCAATTTTGTTAGAATAATCATTTCTATCATCTTCCCTTCACCCTTTCCCAGTTATTTTATATAGCCAGGCAATTTTCGAGTCTAGACATGTCGCTAAAATTATACGAATGCGTTAGTTTGGGAACGAGGGGAAAACGTTAAAATTAGACATAACTTGAAAAGGGGAAATTTGGCATAACTTGGATAATGTTTATGAACATGAATTTTGTCATATAATTCATTATGAACATAATTGGGGAAAAAGGGGCATGAAAACCTATAAGGATGTAGGTAAAATTGGATAATAATGAAATACCTAGGATTACAGTAATTAGCAACTGTAACTGCGCCTAGACACGAGGTTAGATTACACTTGTGGTGGAAGTCTGCCCGGAACCGCCCTGCATATCCAGCAGCCACAAGTGGTGAATCTAATGTGAGGGGTCTAGGTGCACAAATATGGGACGTGCTGAGACACGAGGTTAAGCCCGACTTATGGAAGAAGTATGTCCGGAACCGACCGACATATCCAGCATCCACAAGTGGGAGGCTTAATATGAGGGGTCCAGAACATTATAACCATAAATGGACATGGTACTGAATTGGAATACTTAATCTAGTTGAATCCATAGGGATTGTATGAACATGAACTTGAATAGGGGTTAAGTAAATTTGTTTGAACAGTGGGTGGGTTAAGTAAATCTAAGTGGGTGGGTAATATATATGTATAGGTCCACAAAACCTGAGGGGTTATGTAATTAAAGACACCCTTAGGTATATATAGCCTGTGGAAATCCTAGTGGGGATACAAGACAAGGGGAAGAGCTTGTATCATCTTGTGTGTGGGACCCATTTCAGTCAATAACCCATATAACGGTATCGAACGAGTATTCCATGCTAGGTTGGAGTAGGGCACGCTTACTGCGCTGATTGTAAGGGATCTAAATGTGGAGGACAGTGTGGGCGGCGCAAACCGACTCGGGACATGTGCGTGCATGGGCCGGGTAGATGGAGATAAGACGACTTTGACACCAGTAGATATGGTTGTGCACATCAACGAAGGGTTGCCACTTTAAGAAGTGATACCTTCTATTGTGGGGCATGCACAGGGTATCTACGGAGTAGGCAGGCGATCGATTTGGGTAGTGGTTAGGGTACATCTACACTCTGGTAAAGTTTAGGAGCCTATTAGGATTGGGCTGCCTGTGGATAGTATGGTGTGAAAACCTCTCACCAGAAGTATGCCTAAGTCTACCATCTTATAGTTGTTGGGATCATCTCATTATAGTTATACTAATATTACTGCAGAGTAATCATTTGAGAAGTGTATACACCCTATCATGTTTACCTTGTCATACTTAGCTTTTATGATGTTATATTTCTTATCCACATTATATGCCTATCATGATACTTTTACTTATTTACTTGCTAAAAGTAACTAGACTTGCCAGACTTTATGTCTGACCCTTTTTATTTCCTTTTCTCTCTTCCGTCCACCCCCTCTCCAAAGGTTCACAGGGTGGGAATACTCAGGCTTAATCAGGACTCAGTTATCATCTTGCTAGGAGCTGCTTTTGAAGTATTGCTCAAGTTCTCATCTTTGATACTATGGCTTTGTCTCTCTTGGGGAGTTATGTTTTTTCTTTTATGTATTTATGTACTCTGATGGTACATGACAGAAACTGTGACGGCCCGCCCCGCACCAGCCGACATTTCCCTCGAAATGCGCTGTACCGATGTCCAACCAGTACGGAATGGACGTCAGAAGAAAGGATAAGAAGACAAGAACTAACAAGGAACCTGTAGAATGTCTCACAGCGCATGGAATAAATTTTAATAATAACATACTTTGACATAAACAGGCGAGACAGTGCATAAGCTGAAAACTAAACATCATAGCAGCGGAAAATCCAAGTACAGCTTATGTTCCACATCATCATTATTACAACTTTAAAACTGTCTCTAAAGAAAAGTAAAGGAAAAGGTACACTACTAATGCCCAAAGTAGTGACCAACAGCGACACAGGGAGAATATCTATATATACCATACGTGGAAGCCTCGTGCTCGTCTCTGGCACAGCTACTCGTGCATAACCAGCTAACCTGTCTCTAGTCTGCTCGTGAGAGCACCCAGAGTAATAAGAAGAGACATAAAACTTTGGGTCAGACAAAAAGTCTGGTATGAGCGATAAGGAGCAAAACAGAACAATAACAGGTATACTAAACCATACCTGAACCTGGACCTGCAACCAAAGAGTTAGCACTACATACCGTACAGTACTCTAAGGTGCCACTAAACATGGTATAAAGATAACGGGGGAGGGGTGTGCATGTCATGATGAAGGCAAACAATCAAACATAGCAACCATCCTCACATCTCTCACTCAGTGCGTAAAGCATACAATGCCCACCACTGTCAATCACTAGGCCCATCGAAGTAGTGACGGAGTTCGACTTGGACAATTACTGCTACCACCAAGCTTACCTCATGGAGTCATGACTAAATCTTTACAAATGACCCCACTTCATTGGTATATAGCCATTTTATTCGTACCTAGGCCACTGTGGCCTTGAATCCGTTCACGTACCCCCTACACATAGTGATCCAAAGTTATAGACATCGACAACCCCTTACAACACGTCCCGCAGCAAAGCCCAACTCATGAAGTCAACTCGTTGGTTCCCAACTGGATCCTATGTACAAACTTCCCATTTGGGCTACCTTTGCATCTCGGGTTTTGGTCGTCACCTTCTTCTCCGGATCGGTCTTCATTTTTTCTCTTTACTTTACTTCAGGTCGTGGTCATCAGCTCCTCGGTTCGGATCGGAATACCCCATAAGGGTCGAGTCGTGCTCCTCCAGCTCGTGACTCATCGTCAGGTCCTACTCGTGATGCAACGCCATTGGTTCGGAGTCCACTAACCGGATCGGATCGCGCCCCCTAGAGTGGTTCGGGTCAGGGTAACTCATGCTCACGAGAGCGGATCGGGTCGGGTCTTCATCACCTAGTTCGAGCTCGACTCCTGGTCGGATCGGGGTCTCCAAGCAGTTCGGGTCGGATGCCCTCTTCAGGTCGTGTCACCATGCTCAGGTCAGATCGTGGAGCTTCAGGTTTGAGCGGTTCGGATCGTGCTTCCTCCTCCGATCCGATCCGGTTCGGGTACATCGAGGTCGGAATGGGATCGGGTCTTTTCACACGTCGGAGTACTCTTTCGTTTGGTCGATATCTTCTACGCTAGAGTACTCGCAAGCACCTTTGGTAATTTCCTGCACTTCTTTCCAACGACTTTTTTACGCCATTCGACGGCGTTTTCGACCAATCTAATTTTTCTAAGCAATCACAAAGCATACCATACAGTCATAGCAACATATAGGATTGACCACTAACACCAAAACAACAATATGATAGGTTAAAACGGACCAAACATAGCCAAAATCCCATATTTTCCCTTAAGCATGTTTAAGCAAAATTAATGGCATGATTAGTAAAACTTAACCAAATCAAACCCAATTTCTAACAGAGGCCTAAAACATTATTTTGGATTTTATAAATATTTTTCTAGAATTTATTAATGTATAAACTCGCTAATCAACACTAATTACCCTTATTTAACCGTAATTAGTGAGGAACTATGCAAATCACTCACCTTTGCCACAAATAAATTACCAAACCTGAAATGAATCTCTATTTGGCATGAATACTGATGTCCAACAGCAGCTCTAATCTTTCTTTGGTGCTATTCCCCTTTGATTTGATGTTACTAAGCTTAATCCGTGATTAAACGGTGATTAGAGACGATTTTAGAGGTTAGAGGCCATTGTTAGGGTTCCTAGGAGGTAAATGGCGGCTAGAAAACTGAAATGAAATGAAAACCTAGCTCATTTCAGCCGTCCTATAACCCCAATCCTGAAATGGGTTATGGGCCCATCCGCTAATCACCTCATTCGGCCCGGTTAAGCAGTTTTTCACCTTCTAAACCCTATTTCAGCCATATTTCCCAAACGGTAAGTCCGTTTTTCACATATGACCACTCTACGGAAAGTTAAACCATCATCCGGATCTAATGGAAGTGGTTTTAGGTCAAAACTCCTTCCCAATCAAAAGTTATGGCCGAAACGAGATCAGCTAGGGGCAAAACGGTCATTTAAAAGTCAGCAAAAATCTTGAACATGGGAAATGACCCCAATAGTCGTCTCCCAAAGTTACATGACCATACGATTTCGTATGTGAAAGAAATAAATATTCTACGATCATTCGATTCGTAGAATGCGGGTCGTTACATTCTCCCCTCCTTAAGAAATTTCATCCCCGAAATTCCTTAACCCAAAACATACAAAACATCCCGCATGCCTACCAGCCATATACAATAATCAAACATGCAAAACAAACAAAACAAGCCTATCCTAGCATGCGGAAAAACTAAATTGAAACTGAAATCTTACCAGACGAAGAGTTCTGGATACGTCTTTTTAATGTTCTCCTCTGTCTCCCAAGTACAGTCATTTTCATTCTCGCCCCACTGAACTTTGACTAGATTCACCACTTTCCTTCGAAGTTGCTTCGTATCGTTCCCCACAATACGCATAGGTCTGCGGTTCCCAACCGCTTCGGGTTCAACCTCGATATCATCCAACTGATTAGGTTAAATAGCCACACTAGGGTCGTGCACAAACTTCCTTAACTGGGAAACATGAAATACATTATGAACTCCTGCCATCTTCTCTGGTAATTCAACTTTATATGCCAAATTCCCGATTTGCTCAAGAATTGGGAATGGACCAACAAATCTTGGTGTTAACTTGCCTCTCCTACCAAATCGTATTACGCTCTTTAACGGAGAAATCTTGACAAACACCAAGTCGCCAATGGAGAACTTTAATTCTCTTCTCCTCTTATCAGCGTAACTCTTCTGCCTATCTTAAGCAGCCTTCATTCGCTGTTTGATAACCTTGATCTTGTCTGATGTTTCTCTTATTACTTTCGGTCCAAGCACATATTTCTCACCGGTCTCTAACCAACATGACGGTGAGTTGCACGGTCTCCCGTACAAAGCTTCAAATGGAGCCATGCCAATACTGGATTGATAACTGTTATTGTATGCAAACTCTACTAGATGCAAATGGTCATCCCATTATCCACCAAAGTCTAATATGCAGGCTCTCAAGAGATCTTCTAATACTCGATTCACCCTCTCTGTCTGACCGTCGGTCTGAGAATGATACGCGGTACTGAGATGTAATTCTGATCCTAACGCCTCTTGTAAGCTCTTCCAAAATCCACTAGTGAACAACGGATCTCGGTCACTCACAATGCCTTTGGGTACTCCATGAAATCTCACTACCCACTTTATATACAGTTCCGCTAACTTAGCCGCCGTCCTATTTGACTTGACTGGTATAAACCTTGCACTCTTGGTCAAACGATCAATAATCACCCAAATGCTATCATGGCCCGATCTAGTCCTCGGTAAACCATCGATGAAATCCATTGAAACTTGCTCCCATTTCCATTCTGGAATTTCTAATGGTTGTAACAAACCACTAGGCTTCTTTTTCTCAGCTTTAACTAGCTGGAAATTCATGCATTTGAATATAAACTTCCCAACGTCTCTTTTCATCCCTTCCCAGTAGTAGGTCTGCTTCATGTCTCGATACATCTTGTTACCACCGGGGTGTATAGTCAGTTTTGAGTGATGACATTCTCTAAGCACTTCATCTCTCAATCCATTGACATTGGGTACAACTAGTCTTCCATTCTTTCTAAGTCATCCATCTCGATCAAGCCCATACTTGTTCATCTCTTTGTCGATTCCCATCTCTAACTTTGAGATGATTTCCAATAGATTAGGATCGTTCCTCTGACTGGAACCAATCTGCTCAATCTAAGTGGGTCTGATCGCCAAAATTGCTAACATTTCTAGATCCAATTCGCACTTTGGTCTGAAATCATACCCAGCGATGTACTCCAGTTGCTTCCATTCAAGAAACATAGCCCCTAGACGGGCATGCCTCCTACTCAAGGCGTCAGCTACCGCATTGCCCTTTACTGGTGTGTATGCGATATCAAAATCATAGGAAGCCAAGAATTCTAACCATCTTTGTTGACGGAGATTTAAATCCTTCTGAGAGAAAAGATACTTTAGTGACTTATGATCAGTAAACAACTCGAATCTTTCTCCCAAGAGATAATGTCTCTACATCTTCAATGCGAACACGATCGCTGCCAATTCCAAATCATGGGTAGGGTATCTTCTCTCGTGCGGTTTCAATTGCCGACTTGCATAAGCTACAACCCTACCTCCTTGCATCAACACAGCACCTAGTCCAGTACCACATGCATCCGTATATACTGTCATCTCTTCATTCCCTTTAGGAATGACTAACACTGGTGCACATGTCAACTTTTCCTTTAGACTCTTGAATGCATTCTCGCACCTTTCGTCCCAGACGAAAGCTTGATTCTTCTTAGTCAACTAAGTCAACGGTGTCGCAATCTTGGAGAAGTCTTGGATAAACTTACGATAATATCTAGCTAATCCCAAGAAACTTCGTACGTGTTGCATTCTTGGGCGTAGACCAATCTTGTACCGTAGCCACCTTTGCAGGGTCCACGGCAATACCATTTTCTGAAACAACATGACCCAAGAATCTCACTTCTCTCCTCCAGAAGTGACACTTACAAAATTTTGCTTTCAATTGGTGTTTTCTCAACACCTCCATCACTACTCCCAAATGTTCCTTGTGTTCTTCTTCTGTCCTCGAGTAAACAAGTATGTCGTCCACGAACACAAGGACAAACTTATTCAACTGATCTCTGAATACCCTATTCATAAGATCCACAAACTATGCTGGTGCATTGGTCAACCCGAATGGCATGACCAACCACTCATAAAATCCAGACGGCGTCCGAAATGCCGTTTTAGCTATACTCTCAGCTTCCACCCTAAGCTGATGAAAACCTATCGCGAGATCCAACTGGAAAAACACTCTCGCACCACTCAACTGATCAAACAAATCATCTATCCGTGATAGAGGATAATTATTCTTCCTCGTCAACTTATTCAATTCGCGGTAGTCTGCACACAATCGAAGGGAACCATCTGTCTTGATAGCAAACACAACTGGTGCTCCCCACTCAGAAACACTTCTTCTGATAAATCCCTTCTTCAAAAGATAGCTTACTTGCACCTCGAGCTCTCGCTGCTCTCTTGGCGACATACGACAAAGTGGCATCACTATAAGTCTGGCATCTTTCACTAAATCAATACCGAACTCGATGTCTCGGTGTGGTGGAAGCCCGGTCACTTCCTCGAAGACGTCCGGATACTGGCCAGCCACGGGCACACCTGACAACTCATCATGCGGGATGTCGAGGGAATTTAGAAAACTAGCCCTTACCCCATCACTGGGTAGACCACCAAACACTACCCTCCTCCCATCATCCGCTCTAACTGTCACCAAAAAGCACTCACAGTCTACCACCACCCCATGTCTTTGGAGCCAATCGACTCCCAAAATAATGCCAAACCCAGTAAAGCCCAAAACAAAGCAATCACAAACAAACATGCATCCATGACTCGATAAGACCACATTACGGCAAATCATGCTAAGGCTAGTCGAACCACCAATCGGGTTCGACACTACTAAAGGTCTATCGACAATCTCGGGCTCCAATCCCAACCAATCTACCGGGTCACTAGATATGAAGGAACTGGAAGCTCCGCTATCAAACAACACTCTAACTAGAACATCATAAATAGAAAGCATACCTTGAATAATGACACTCTTTCCTTTCTCCGCTGCAGCTGGGGCATTCGACGAAGAAGGAATAGAATTAAGGGCATACGCTTTCACCATCTGTTTCTCTTTCAAAGGTTGTGGACACTTATCCTTTTGATGTCCAACTTGGCCGCAGTTGAAACACTTCCTATCCGCTGGCTTCGCCCGGCAATTACTAGCATAATGGCCCTTCTTGCCACAGCTAAAGCACTCAACATCTTTCTTATTTTTTTCTTCTGGCCATCATTGGTCTGATTCTGCTTCCTTTTATTCTGAGAACCATTCTTGCCTCCACCGCTTGCTTGCGGCTTTGGCTCTTCTGCAGATGCAACCTCAGTCTTCGACTTAGGGTATAGGCTCTCTGATCTCAAAGCTTTCCCCACAATCGATTCAAACGTCTCATCGATGTGGTTAATAAGCCTTTCCCCCAAGTACCGATCCAAGCCTATTATGAACTTCTCATTCTTCTTCTCGGGAGTGTCAATGAGGGATAACCCATACTTCGTTAAAGTATCGAACTCAGCAATATGCTCCGAGACTACTCTACCATTCTGCTTAAGCTCAAGAAATTTCCTAAACAACTCTGATTTCTGAGCAGTTGGGATAAACTTATCACTAAAGCGAGCCTTGAACTGATCCCAAGTAACTTGATCCTCTGGAGTAGCTGCCTTGATAGCATTCCACCAATCCATTGCCCGTCCTTGCAGCTGACGGGATGCTAGCCTTCTCTTCATTGCATCCTCGATACCCAAATCTTCAAAGATGCGCTCACAGCTATCCAACCAATCTTGAACATCCATAGCCGACTCCGTTCCATGGAACGGTTTCCCTCCAAGGCTAGTGTAATCCTTACAGAGCTTGGCGAAATCGGCCCTAGGCACCTGCACCGCTGTACCACCACCATTAGCAGCATTAGGAACTGCTCCATGTATGTCTCTAAGCATTTCTCTCATAAAGTCAGTGAACATCGTCCTCATATCAGGAGCATTCCCATTATTAGTTCCTCTACCAGTACCCCTCGTATATCGGCTCATCGTTCAATTTGTAAAGAGAAACGATTAACCATCTTCTTTGTGGTGTCAGTGCAGTGCGACTTCATCCTTAGCTGTACCAATAGTATATATATAGATAGCTTTTGAAAACCAAAATATAACAAGTACGCGCTCTCATATACATACTATCTCTCCCTGGTGTCTTTCCCTAGGTTAGTTGCGCAACCTAGAGCTCTGATACCAAGTGTGACGGCCCGCCCTACACCAGCCGACATTTCCCTCGAAATGCGCTGTACCAATGTCAGACCAGTATAGAACAGACGTCAGAAGAAAGGATAAGAAGACAAGAACTAACAAGGAACCTGTAGAATGTCTCACAGCGCATGGAATAAAATATAATAATAACATACTTTGACATAAACAGGCGAGACAGTGCATAAGCTGAAAACTAAACATCATAGCAGCGAAAAATCCAAATACAACTTATGTTCCACATCATCATTATTACAACTTTAAAACTGTCTCTAAAGCAAAGTAAAGGAAAAGGTACACTACTAATGCCCAAAGTAGTGACCGGCAGCGACACACGGAGAATATCTTTATATACCATACGTGGAAGCCTCCTGCTCGTCTCTGGCACAGCTACTCGTGCATAACCAGCTAACATGTCTCTAGTCTGCTCGTGAGAGCACCCAGAGTAATAAGAAGAGACATAAAACTTTGGGTCAGACAAAAAGTCTGGTATGAGTGATAAGCAGCAAAACAGAACAATAACAGGTATACTAAACCATACCTGAACCTGGACCTGCAACCAAAGAGTTAACACTACATACCATACAGTACTCTAAGGTGCCACCAAACATGGTATAAAGATAACGGGGGAGGGGTTGTGCATGTCATGATGAAGGCAAAAAATCAAACATAGCAACCATCCTCACATCTCTCACTCAGTGCGTAAAGCATACGATGTCCACCACTGTCAATCACTAGACCCATCGAAGTAGTGACGGAGTTCGACTTGTACAACTACTGCTACCACCAAGCTTACCTCATGGAGTCATGACTAAATCTTTACAAATGACCGCACTTCATTGGTCTATAGCCCTTTTAGTCGTACCTAGGCCACTGTGGCCCTGAATCCGTTCACGTACCCCCTACACATAGTGATCCAAAGTTATAGACATCGACAACCCCTTAGCACACGTCCCGTAGCAAAGCCCAACTCATGAAGTCAACTCGTTGGTTCCCAACTGAATCCTAAGTACAAACTTCCCATTTGGGCTACCTTTGCATCTCGGGTTTTGGTCGTCATCTTCTTCTCCGGATCGGTCTTCATTTCTTCACTTCACTTTACTTCAGGTCGTGGTCATCAGCTCCTCGGTTCGGATCGGAATACCCCATACGGGTCGAGTCGTGCTCCTCCAGCTCGTGGCTCATCGTCAGGTCCTACTCGTGATGCAACGCCATTGGTTCGGAGTCCAACTAAGCGGATCAGATCGCGCCCTCTAGAGTGGTTCGGGTTGGGGTAGCTCATGCTCACGAGGGCGGGCCGGGTCTTCATCACCTAGTTCGAGCTCGACTCCTAGTTGGATCGGGGTCTCCAAGCAGTACGGGTCGGATCGGATGCTCTCTTCAGGTCGTGTCACCATGCTCAGGTCAGATCGTGGAGCTTCAGGTGTGAGCAGTTCGGATCGTGCTTCCTCCTCCGATCTGATCCGGTTCAGGTAATTTCCTGCACTTCTTTCGAGTGACGGTTTTACGCCATTCGACGGCGTTTTCGACCAATCTAATTTTTCTAAGCAATCACAAAGCATACCATATAGTCATAGCAACATATAGGATTGACCACTAACACCAAAACAACAATTTGATAGGTTAAAACGGACCAAACATAGCCAAAATCCCATATTTTCCCTTAAGCATGTTTAAGCAAAACTAATGACATGATTAGTAAAACTTAACCAAATCAAACCCAATTTCTAACAGAGGCCTAAAACATTATTTTGGATTTTATAAATATTTTTCTAGAATTTATTAATGTATAAACTCGCTAATCAACACTAATTACCCTTAATTAACCATAATCAGTGAGGAACTATGCAAATCACTCACCTTTGCCACAAATAAATTTCCAAATCTGAAATGAATCTCTGTTTGGCACGAATACTGATGTCCAACAGCAGCTCTAATCTTGCTTTGGTGTTATTCCCCATTGATTTGATGTTGCTAAGCTTAATCCTTGATTAAACGGTGATTAGAGATGATTTTAGAGGTTGGAGGCCATTGCTAGCGTTCCTAGGAGGTAAATGGCGGCTAGAAAACTGAAATGAAATGAAAACCTAGCTCATTTTAGCCTCCCTATAACCCCAATCCCGAAATGGGTTATGGGCCCATTCGCTAATCACCTCATTTGGCCCGGTTAAGCAGTTTTTCACCTTCTAAACCCTATTTCAGCCATATCTTCCAAACGGTAAGTCCGTTTTTCACATATGACCACTCTACGGAAAGGTAAACCATCATCCGGATCTAATGGAAGTGGTTTAAGGTTAAAACTCCTTTCCAATCAAAAGTTATGGCCGAAATGAGATCAGCTAAGGGCAAAATGGTCATTTAAAAATCAGCAAAAATCATGAACATGGGAAATGACCCCAATAGTCGTCTCCCAAAGTTACATGACCATACGACTTCGTATGTGAAAGAAATAAATATTGTACGATCCTTCGATGCGTAGAATGCGGGTCGTTACAGAAGCTTTATATTATTGTAATGGTTTTTATGCAGTTCTAGACTTGTGATATTTTGGACCACGATGTTATGAATTATGTTTTAAATAAATTTTTAAATTCCGCTGCTATCTTTTATATCTGTCTTGTAATGTTCTGTGTCTGTTTACCTATAATGCTTCACGAACTTAATGCGTACTCTTAATGAGTGACATAACGGACGTGGGGTGTCACATTTGGTATCAGAGCTGAAGGTTACCAGATTAAATAAAAGTTTTTGAAAATTATTTTCAAAAAGGGTTTTAAGAAAGCATTTTTCAAAAAGAAAAGTCTCTATTGAAAAATATATTCCCCAAAGCCATATGTAATGTCCTTCGATCTTTTGTCTAAATCTCATTCCTTTTCGTTTCAGCATGTCTGGGGTAACCTAATTAGTCTGAGGGCATTACGATACCAGGCTGGTTCCGTAGGTATCTAGAGGCCACGGCCCTTGTAGGAGGTCAAGCTGACGTTCCTCCTCCAGCTTCACCCGTCGGTCCTCCTCCTCCAAGAGCAGATAATTTCGCTAAGATCTGCAAAGATTTCTGTGCCATGGGAGGGAAGCCATTCCGTGGAACTGAAACATCCGTATAGGGTAGGAATTGTGTAACACCCAGCATTTTTTTTAATATAATTAAAAATGAATTACATGTATATATGCATAGATAGGTAAACAATGGTGATGTACAATGAAAATTAATTAATACATGTAAGAGAAGGAAAAATTAATACGATAACAATGCAGAGGCATATATTGATGTCAATGTTAAAAATTAATGTGTAATAGAATTTACAATTAAAATATTAGTGCATGAAAGAAAATTCAATACGTTAAAATAGGCAATGTGTCAGTGCAATACATGCAATAAAAAGAAATAGATTTCATGCAAAGGTATTAGGTTGCATGGAATAGATGTTTTGGCATTAAAGGGTATCATAATCAGTGCATATATATATATATATATATATATATATATATGTGTGTGTGTGTGTGTGTGTGTGTATACATTAAAATGCAAAAGGAAGAAAGAGGTGAACTAATAACATGCAATTAATTATGTGAATGTGAATATACGCATAAGTTAATATATTGAAAGTTATATTGTTAATGCATAGAATAATAAAAAGAATTGAGCGCATAAAAGTAGAGTGCATTAATTACAATGAATTAATAAATAAATAAATGCATTAAAGGTAAATTGGTTGATTGTGAAATAAGGATGTGCAATCAAAATAAAAAGAAAGTTAAATGCATGAAGGAAAATTAATTGATTAAAGAAAGACATGAAATGGTTTGAAAACAAAGAAACATTAATATAATTGATGCAATTAAAGGAAGGTTTAGAAAGAGAGAGTTGAGGAATTAATTAAAATGTATGAAATGCATACGATGGGAAGAAAATAGAATGCATGCATATATATATATATATATATATATATATATATATATATATATATGGAAACAAGCGATGAATTAACGAAGTAAATTGCAATGCAACATTGAAAATAAAAGTAGATGTAAATTTTGGTGTTTGAAATTCAAAAGTAGTGAATTAATTGCATGCAATATAAAAGGATTAAGGCATGCCATAAAACATGAAATTAATTAGGGGAAGAAAAAGAGGCATAGTTAGTTTAAAATAAAGGCAATTGAACGTTAATAATAGAAAACAATGCAGCCAAATAAGTGCGCTTGGACCCAACTTGTTTCTTGGTGCATGCGTACGTTTATGGTGCAACATACCTGGGTTGGTCTAGCCTACTCTAGAACATTCTTTTCTTTAGCGAGGTGTAAGGTTTAGATGGATTCTATTTTAATCCTAAGGCCCTAGTTGTTCTAAACTACCTATAAATAAAACTCTAAACCCAACCCTAAAATTCACAATCCCAAAGCTACGCTAAAGTTCTGCTTCTTCTTCCTGAGGAAATCCTCTTCTCCTCTAAAAATTAATGGTGACGTTGTAACACTTCTTCAACTCTAACTAAATTAATTATTCTTCTTTAACACAAGATAGATGAAGATTAAAGATTAGTAATTTAACATCCACATCCGCTTCTTAAATTCAATCAAAGCAAGTTTCTGAATCGAGTTGAAAGGAAAGCAAAAATCAATGTGAGCGGATTTACATTACACTTTTTGTATAATTGTATAAATATCGTTCGTCGTTCCCTAGTTAAAGATTCAATTTAAAATACATGTTGTAATAATTGTAATGCCTGTTGTATACCTATTATATTCTTCTTCATCCCAATTCCTTTTTAATGTAATTTGGAATTGTGAATAATATTAATGTAATTTGGAAGAATATTGGGAAATTATTGAGGTATAATATGTAATTGGGAATTTTGGAGCGTAAGTCATAATGAATCTTTGAGTATAACTTAGGAACGAGAAGTTATGCTAAATACCACATAATTATGAATTCCGATCTAAGACATTAACAGGAATATGTGTGAATTGAAATCATTGGATATGGAATGGGATTTGGGAAGAGGTGATTCATTGCGGATCTAATATTATGGGTTTGAAGTTTTAAAATATAAGTTTGAATTGGGGATTTGGATAATGGATTTAAAGTTAAAAACCTTAATTTGATAAAGGAATGGGTAAATTAGAAACCTAATTAAAATTATGTAGGTTGGGGTAAAACTTATCTTAGGTAATTATGGAACCTAACTTATAAGTCTGAAATTAGAGACATGAATACTTTCATAAATTTGGGTAATTGATATATTAAAAATGATTTGGGGCATGAATCGTAAGTGTACAATCCATTTAAAAGATGAACATGCCAAAAACCCGAGGTTAGAATGAACTTGCGGTGGAAGTCTGCCCGGAACCGCCCGGCATAACCAGCAACTGCAAGTAACATGTCTAATGTGAGAGGTTATTGACATATTTACATAACGCCTAGACACGAGGTTAGACTGCAATTGCGGTAGAAGTCTGCCCAGAACCACCCGGCATATCCAGCATCCACAAAAGGTTAGTCTAATGTGGGAGGTCTAGTGTGTAAACATATAAATAAATATATTTATATAAGAATCAAATGTAACACTTAACCAAGATAATACACGAGTGGTTGTATGAGTGTAATAAGAAAAAGTGGTTAAGTGGGTTTGATTGAATAAAAGGATAGGGTTAAGTCAAATTGGGTATGTGGACAAACTTAACCAACATAATTATGGGGAATGATAGCAACCTATTATGAACATTTAGGGGAAATATGAAAGTCATATAATAGGTAGACTTGTCCTAGGGACAAGGGAAGATGATAATAAGACTACAGAATGGGACAACTTATATTATAAAATAAGTTGAATACAAACTACAAAGTGATAATGAGAAATATCTTGATAAACAAAACATGAGTTATGATTAGAAAACCTTAGTTAAGAGAACTATGTAAATAACGATAAAGATAACTAAGTAGTAAATCTTAGTTAATAGAACTAAGGAATAAACCCTAGTTAAGAGAGCTAAGTAATAAGTCTTAGTTAAGAAAACTAATCAATAAGCCTTATTTAAGAAAACTAAGCAAACAACGATGGATTGTGGAGACATCAATGTTCGCTAAACGGAATTTCTATCAAATTAGAAAATCGTTAACATGAAATATCGTGATAATAAGACCGCAAGCACACGACGTACAATTGTTAGTACGGAGCAAGTACGGGTCGATCCACGGGGAAAGAAACAACTTCAATGTTACTCAATCAAATTCAACCAAACTTTGGATTGTTTACTAACAAAAACTAAAGAAAACTTGAAACTAAGTTGAGGGCTAAATACGAGATTAGAGAGCAATTTAGAGGTAAATCCCCTCTCATATTTATGTAAATCAACAAACATACAATCTATGATCCCTATTTTTAATATTAAGTGACATAAATGTTGTATTTATCATAAGTGTAGTTTATTTATGTTATTAGTTAACATAACATAAACAATCAGACTATAACACAACACTTAAACCACTCATTGTTCTCATGAAAATGACAACAAAGAAAAGTCTATTTTAAGTATGATCTATTCACCATTGTAATTAGTGACATAGATCATCAAATTTTGTTCTTGCTTTTATTTCATAATCAAAAACCACTTAGCAAATATTGATGTAACTTGTGTTTATATTGAATAAGAATAGCTCATTTGCAAATGCAACATAAGCTATCAAACTCATATGTATAAACTTAGATCAATATCTCCTATCAAGAAGCACAAAATGAGAGATCACAAATCATATAAATGTTGAACTTACATGAAATTAGAGAGCTTCATTACCCCTAAATTGTAGGGGCTTAGCTTCTAATGTATGTTATCATATTAACACATGTAACTTTCAACATTGAAAAATAAAGCAAAATGAAAGAAAATCTAAATAGTACAAGAAAAGAACTAAACTAAGTGCACGTAAGTAAGTCTAAACTATAAACATGAAGTAGAGAGCGATCAGCAAATTGAAGAGTTATTTTCGTTGGTTTAAGTTCACCCAAACCAAGTTGTTGGTAAACGGAATATGGAATCAAATTGACACTTGCACCCAAATCAACTAGGCATTTGTTAATTGTTGTATCTCCTATCTTGCACGAGATCTAGGGCATCCAGGATCTTTGTATTTAACGGGGATCGATTGGGTCAAGACTTCGCTAAGTCCGACTAAAAAGACATTCTTGGGTACATAAGTGTGTTGTTTTTGGGTACTCAAGTCTTTGAGAAATTTAGCGTAGGTGGGGACTTGTTGAATGATGTCAAGAAGAGGGATGTTAACTTTCACTTGTTTGAAAATTTCCAACATCTTTTCCATTTGGTCGGAATGTTTCTTTGGTCGAAGACGATGAGGAAATGGAATACGAAACTCAGTAGGTCGGTCTACTTGAGTTGGAGAAGAATTAGACTCGGAATATGGATCAAGATCATTCGTGGTTTTAGAATAGTCGAGAGGAAGATCCGGTACACTATTTGGGTTTTCAACTTGATTATCGATTTTCTTGCCAGATCATAAAGTCGTGATAGCATTCAATTGAGTTACATTGCTATCCTGAACAACATGAGCTTGGTTTTGATTTGGATTCTGGCTCTTGGGGTTTGGAATGGGTTGACTCAAGAAAGTACCTCTTTCCCGTTCACTTACGGACGTGGCTAACTGACTCATTTGCATTTCAAGTTTAGCGATCGATTGACTCGTGTTTTGCATGTACGAAGTCAATAAATTTTGCAAATTGTTATTTGATTGGAGATTTTGAGTCGTTGCTTTATTCAATGTTTTGAGACTTTTCTCACGTGAAGTCAATCGTTTTTCGTCCTGGGGAACAAAAGATTGTTGTGCTTGATTTTGAGAAGGTGGCACAAAATTTTGGAATTGATTTTGTTGAAAGGGGGGATTCGAAGGATTATTTGTAAATGGTTGAAATGGGGGTCGAACCAAATTCGAATTTGGGTTGTTTTGGGTCCAAGAGAAGTTAGGATGATTTCTCCAACCAGGATTATACGTTGGAGAGAATGGGTCGTTCCTAACTTTGTTGAAAGCATTGAGTTGTTCTAACGAGTGTGGGCATTGATCGGCAATATGGTTAGGATCGTTACATTTGAAACACGAGTGTTGTAAAGTTTGAGATTGACTCATTTGATTTGATGAAAGAACATTATTGAATTTGGTTAACATTGCGTCGATTTTCGCTTCTAAAGCAGATGAAGATCCTACCGAATGTGTATTTGATTGGGAATAAATTGATTTCTCGTTGGATCTTTCCCATTGAGCTGATTTTTTGGCCAAGTTTTCGAGAAATTGCCAAGCGGTATCGTGATTTTGGGCTAGAAAGTTTCCTTGGCACATCGATTCGAGCATGGTTCGAGAGTTATTTTCGAGTCCATCGTATAAAATTTGACAAAGAGTCCATTTTTCGAAATTGTGATGTGGACATTTGACTAGAAGTTCTTTAAATCTTTCGAAATATTTTGCAAAGGATTCTCCCCCAAATTGACGAAAATTAACGATTTTGTTTCGAATTTTGGACGTTTTTTCCAAGGGCTGAAATTTCTTTAGGAAAACTTTCACAAATTCATCCCACGTTCCAATCGTATTTGAAGGCAATCTATACAACCATTTTTCGGCGTAATCGGTAAGTGCAAATGGAATTAACCTAAGTTTGATTCCATCGTCACTTAGTTGTTGAAATTTTATGGTTGCACAAAGTTGTTCAAATTTGGTTAAGAAAATGTAAGGGTCATCACGTTCAAAATTGCTGAATTTAGGAAGAGTATTTATGTGATTTGAATGAATTTCAAAGTGATTACCCATTGGGGCGGGCAATATGATGCAAGAAGGAATAGAAACTCGATCGGGGAAGATTCTATCCATAAGAGTTCGAGGGGGGTTTTCTTCGCCTATGGTTGAAGGGACGTTCGTTCGAACTAAACGATTAGTGGAAAAATAACTTGTCCAACGATTCGTATTAGTGTCATGAGTCCAAATACTCATGCATCAGCGAGAAGAATAAGAGAGAAGAACAAATTTGAGAAGAGAATAGAAGCGAATTTTTTCTTTACAAAATGAGAATTGTTTTTTTTTTCGAAAGAGAAAGGAAAGCTGATTTTAACAAAATGAAAATCTTTTTTTTTTTGAATTTTTGGATAAGAGAAAAAATGATTTGATTTACAAATGAAGATGATTTTTTTTTTTTTTTTATTTTTCTAATTTTTTTTTCTTTTTTTTGCTTTTATTTTATATATGCATGAATCTAATGCAACAAAATGAATGCAAAGATTAACTACAAATTTTCTATCCTTAGTGGCTCCTAACCCAAAATTATAAAGTGACACGTTTGATTACTTAAAAAAAAAAGATTTCTCAGCTAGTTAATGGAAAGGAGTTATCGGTGCACCAGGAATCACCCTAGAAATGGAACTGAAGGTTTAAGTACCTTCAAAGTAACAACCAATATAATATTTATGAATCACCGTAATATTTATAAGCGGTAATTTCTCTGCCGTAGTCTAGACACCAAGAAATAATTCGTTCCAAATATATCAACTATCACAATATAATTAAGCCCTAAATGATCCCGCGACTCCCTTTAGTCCAACGTCTAACCGTTATTATTAGTCAATTCCTATGATGATATGCAATTTCTGGGCTAAGATAGGGCAATGAACTCCCCACCTTATGTGAATTGGGGTGTGCCCTTAAGAAAATAAAATAAAATGAGATGAATGCAAAACAGAAATTAAACGTGTATTAACAATGCAACTACGAATGATTTTAATTTTGTTTTTGGATTTTTTCTGCAAATGCAAGCAAACAACAATGCGATTAAAATAAAGGGGTTAAAACACGATACCAGAGGGTCTGGATTTATTAGCAAATTTTTTTTAGCAAGCAAGCAAAGCGGCGCAAAGCAAGGCGATCCAACCAACAAAGCAAGCAATTCCTTATTTTATCTGCTTTGACTACTTGAAAAGGGAAGATGAGATATAAACAAATGAAAGGAGAAAGATTTTTTTTAAAGAGAAGTCTAAAACAAGAAAACTCAAACTTAAGTTAAAACAAAACAAAATTATTTATATGGGAGAAGGAAACCAAAAGCAAATTAAAACAAGAAAACAATTTTTTTTTTATAAAGAAAGACTGAACTATAGAAAACTAACTAAAGACTAAACACATATAGACACTCACAAAAACAAAAGAAAATGCTGTAACATTTGAGTAAACAAAAGAAACGGGAAAAAATGATCAAACTAAACTAAACAAAAGACAAAATAAATAAAATCAAATCAAAAGCCCACCGGCCTACTAAGCCATATGGTAATCTCCAGAAGGAACGCCACTCTCTGTTTCAATTAAAAAAAATCGCAGATGGAACAAAAGATAAAAAATCAAAGATAGAACTTTGGACCCCAAAAAAGAAAAAAAATTGTGGCTTTCGAAATCAAAGGCGGAGGGGGGACAGAAAGGTTCTGGTGTTTGCAAACGTGTAAAGGAGTCGGTCAGATTTTGGAGTTGTTGATTTTGGGGAGTTATTGATTTGTTAGTCGATTATGGGTTTGTGCAAGGCGATTTGGGGGTGATTAAGGATTCAGAGGGATTGGTAACTCACGGTTTTTGGGTAGATGAGAAGTTTCGATTTGGTTATATTGGCAGTATCGTGACTTTGGTGGATTCGGGTTTTGGGGAGGAGGTGACTGGTTGTGGAAGAAGGCGACTTGCGCGTTTGTAGTTTGTGGTCCGTGGATTGTTTTGATTGGTTATCGAAGGGCGTTGAATTTCTGGCTGAAGAGGGTTCACTTTTTGGGGATTGCGTGAGGGGTGGAATTGTTTGTGGACTGGAATATTGGGTGTAGTAGTGGTGATATGAATTCGAAGTGGACAGAGAAGTTCGAAGTGGGTGAAACCGCAATCGACGCGGTCGATGGTAATGGCTAAATTGTGGGTTAGTATGTGCGAAAGTTAATGGGCAGTGGGTAATTGGATATAGAATGGAAAGCTATGTAAATGTACTGAGAAGGAGGTAGAGTATTCAGATTGAAGAGCTTGGAGTGTTTGCAGGAGTTTCGAACTTGGAGTTGGTTTTGGCAGAGAATGGTGTTAAGGTAGGTGCTGTTTAAGGCAATGTGGATGTGGTTATTGAAGTGGTTCGGGAATGGGAAGTTGAAGTTTGTGGAAGGCTTCGGGTTTTGGCTTTGGGTGGTGAGGAAGAAGGTCACGGAAATCAGTGAATGGTTTCGGGGACTGGTTTGTTGTGGTTTACTACGATGATTGGGGATGTTGCTTTTGAATTGGGGGGTTGTTAAATTTAGAATTGGAGGAGGATGAAGTGTAGTGGTAATGTGGATTGCAGCTTTGTTTGAATGGGTGTGAAGTGGACGACAGGTCCTGGTTGTGGTTGTAGATAAGGTAGATGAGGTAGGGGGTTTGTGAGTGTCGTGTTATGTGAAGGTGGGTAGAGAGTGATGGATGAATTGTGAGGTGGTGTATGATGTGGTTACAATATGATGTGGTGGTGGCAAATGTGTAGAAGTAGAATGTTGGTGCTCTTGACTCTTGAGGGAGTTGTAGATGTAAGGATTTGTTGACTGTAGTGGGTGTTTATAGTCTTGTGTAGGAGCAAAAAGGAGAAACGTGCACAAAGAAATGCGCAGGAATGATATGTAAGTAGAATGTAAACAGACATAAGTTATAATGGTTGAAAAACAGAATGTATAATAAGAGTAGTGCAATGAAAACTGTTGAAAATTTTCTATTTGTAATGAAACAGAATTTTCTCTTTGTAATGAAAACAGGAATGGTATAAGAACAAAGTAAAAACAAAGAACAGTGCAAAACAAACACAATAACAGAAACTAAGAACAACAAACAAAAACAAAAAACAAAAACTAAGAACAATGCAGTGGTTCTTTTTTTTATTAAGAAAATGAAACTGAAAGAGGATGATTAAACAGAAAATAAACTAGATAAAAATGAGAAGCTTTGTTTTTTTTAAGATGGAGATATGAACTGAACAATGGTGCACAGTAACAAGATTACAAAAACAATGGCATGAGGTAAACAAAAACAGAGGCAACAACTACACAGTGAACACGAAGATAGACATATGTTTATTTTATTTTTTAAACAGGAACTAGAACAATGAAACAAACAAACACACACACAAAATCTAAACTAGACACAAAAACAAGAGAACACACAAAATCTATGAACAAGATAAAACGAAACAAACAAGCAAACTCTTTTTTTTTTAATAAAAGATTTACACAAACAAAGAACACAAAGAAACAAGCACACAAAAGAAAACAAGAAGATGCACAAAATGAAGATGAAGAACACACACAAATAAACACAAAAACACACACAAAACAAATGCAATATCACAAAAAACAAATGACACACACAAGAAATGCAAACAACTTTCTTTCTTTTTTCGAAAGAAAAAAATAAAAGGAAAATTAACATGAAGAATAAAATTAGAATTAAATTCTCTCCCCCGGCAACGGCGCCAAAAACTTGTTCGCTAAACGGAATTTCTATCAAATTAGAAAACCGTTAACACGAAATATCATGATAATAAGACCGCAAGCGCATGGCGTACAATTGTTAGTACGGAGCGAGTACGGGTCGATCCGCGGTGAAAGAAACAATTTCAATCTTACTCAATCAAATTCAACCAAACTTTGGATTGTTTACTAACAAAAACTAAAGAAAACTAGAAGCTAAGTTGAGGGCTAAATACGAGATTAGAGAGCAATTTAGAGGTAAATCCCCTCTCATATTTATGTAAATCAATAAACATACAATCTATGATCTCTATTTTTAATAATAAGTGACATAAATGTTATATTTATCATAAGTGTAGTTTATTTATGTTATTAGTTAACATAACTTAAACTATCAAACTATAACACAACACTTAAACCACTCATTGTTCTCATGAAAATGACAACAAAGCAAAGTCTATTTTAAGTATGATCTATTCACTATTGTAATTAGTGACATAGATCATCAAATTTTGCTCTTGCTTTTATTTCATAATCAAAAACCACTTAGCAAATATTGATATAACTTGTGTTTATATTGAATAAGAATAGCTCATTTGCAAATGCAACATAAGCTATCAAACTCATATGTATAAACTTACATCAATATCTCCTATCAAGAAGCACAAAATGAGAGATCACATATCATATAAATGTTGAACTTACATGAAATTAGAGAGCTTCATTACCCCTAAATTGTAGGGACTTAGCTTCTAATGTATGTTATCATATTAACACATGTAAGTTTCAACATTGAAAAATAAAACAAAATGAAAGAAAATCTAAATAGAACAAAAAAAGAACTAAACTAAGTGCACGTAAATAAATCTAAACTATGAACATGAAGTAGAGAGCATGTAAATAAATCTAAACTATGAACGTAAAGTAGAGCATGGAAATCAAAAGAGACATAAGATAGACATAAAAGAAATAGGCTTGGAAGCCGTTTTTATTTATTTGATCACTTACACTTTCATATGCAAAAAGGGGATGCAAAATACATGGAACAAAGGGGTATATATACATGATCTAAAACCCTAATTACTTTCCTTGGGAATTCCCCAAAATGCCCATTCATGAAGCTTCTAATTGAAATTAGCCACTAATATGTCATGTAGAATGCATGAGGCCTTTTGTCACATTCAATGATATGAAGTGTTAGACCAAAAAGTGGTTCTAACACCCAAATTGACTAAAAGCAGAATGAAATAAGATCAAAAGTAAAATGAACACATAGGATTTATAGTGGTTCGGCGAAGAAATGCCTATGCCCACTTGTTTTTCACTATTTTCAATAATGTTGTTGCAATTACAATAAAATATTCACTGAATTTCTCTCAAAACTCACTTGCATTCACTCAATTGCCTAAAAACAAATAATGAAAGAAGATTTGGATTTTCCGAGACTGCTGGAATTCGGGTTATGGAGGTGGTTCAACTCTCAAAGTGCCAGAAAAAAGATCCTTTTCTTTGTCTCCAAACAGGGTATTTATAGGTGAGAATTTGCTCAGAACCCGATCCGGATCGGAGCCACGTGTCATCCATCCCATCAGCCTCGGGTTCGGATGGATTTCTATGTTGACAACGCATCAGAGCAGTGGACGTTGTGGGTAGGAACTGGTCATAGCCGCTCCGAATAACCAGGCTCTCATGCAGGGGAGTTACGTGGAAGACAGGCTCGGATCGGAAGGGTGTGCACAAGGGGTTCGGATCGGAGTACCCGATCCGACCCGGGTTAACTTAGGACTAATTCTTGTTTTTACTCTGCTCCGCTCCGATCTGTCTTCGTAGCAAGTTGCTCTCCGATCCGAACAGCCGAGCCTCTCTGATTCCAACCACAATAGTTCACCGATCCGAACAGCAGACTTTATCCGATCCGAACCGCTACACTGCTCCGATCCGACCGCTTCAGTGTTTTTCAAGTTCTTCAATATTTCACATCTTGACTTTGTGTTGCCCAGTTCACAAAGTGGGCTAACATTTTGCCCCCTCAAAGGATGCTTCTGTTGGAGACGGAGCATGCTTTGACTATCATTGCGCAGCGCTCTTCGAGGTGATTTTTCTTTTGATTTTCCTTGTGTTTTCATCTTTTTCTTCAAATTTCAATTTAATTCGTTGCTGAGCTAAAGAACTCGGTTCGGTTCGGATTCCAATCCGAACAGACCCCTTCTCCTTTCTATTTTTCACTAGACTATTGGGCCAAGCTTTGCTTCTGGACTGTCCATCCGATCCGAACGGGGGTTCTTCTACTGGGCTGCCGATCCGAATGGGGAGACGAATGGACACTCTACTCCTCTATATAAGCTGAGTCTTCTTCCTTCTCTCCCTTTTACTGTTTTACTTCCCAAGTTCTGCAAAACGAGAAAAAACCTAATTCGTGAAGCATCAAAATTCCTTTTAATTCTCGAAGTAATTACATCGGTAGGTTATAAAACTTTAGATAATTCCTTTTTTAATTGATTTCGATTCGAATTCGTAGATGATTAGGACGATCTGAGCATGGAATTTGGATGATCTTGCCACCGTGACCCCCCTCGTCATCGTCGCCAGTAGACTCGTCGTCACCTCGAGGTAGTAACAGAGGGGGTTAGAATTCGTGGTTAAATGCGCCAACGCATAGTCGCTTGGCTTTGATTTGGGTGATGGGCACGAAACTGGCCTTGGCGTTGGTTAGGGAAGAAATAGGATGAAGGAGAAGAAGAAGATAGTAGGGAATTGGTTCGGTTCGGAGGGATATGGAAGGTGAAAAAATAAGGGAAAGAGGAAGGAAGTTCAGGAAGTCGAACCGGGTCGGGGCAAGTTAAGAAAGGAAAAAGAAAAGAAATCCAGGAGATCGGATTGGGTCGGAGCAAGTATTTAAAGAAGGAGGAGAGGGAGCTCACCTAACCGGATCGGGTCAGACCGTAAGGTAAAAGGAGGAGAAGTATGACTATGTGATCTGATCCGAACCGTCAGGGGACTTTACCTCCGAACCGATCCGCTTTTGATTTCTGAGTTCCACATCTTATCCGAGCTCAAGTCGAGGCCGCACCTCCGATCCGATCCTCATAAACGCACCCGAACCGAACCGAAGAGCAGTTCACCTCAATATATGAAAGCTTGTTTAACTGGCCCAATCAACTTTTGGCATAATCTTCAACCTAATGGACAGTTAGGATAGTGCCTTGCAAACGTAACTGGACACCAAGAACTACTTCAACTCTTTATATTTTGCCAAATTTTTTCTTCGCACTTTTAAACATTTACTTTGCACTTTCCGTATACATTGTTTACACTTTAGTTTGCACACATGCACGGGGGGATACGGGCTAATTTGCTCTAATTTGTGCTATTGCTTCTTCAATAGTTTTATGACCATGAGACCCAGACGCTCTTCCAGACTAGCTGAGAGGAAAGAAGCCCCGGAAACCTCTAACAAAATTACTCTCGAGGACATATCTTCTCCGTCGGATCCAGAATGGAATAATGAGGGTTCAGACTACGGGGTTGGAAATCGTGAAAGTGACGAGGTGTCTTCAGAGAATGAAGTTTCTCTAGGTTTTGAGGAGGAAGGAGGGATTGGTGACGACCGGGCCCCTGATGAATTTGAATCGGCTGTCATATTGGAATCACCTCCAGATTCCGTTGAATCAACAATCGACAACGACCGACTTATCCGAATTTGCTTAAAGTACGGGATAATGAAAAAGGACACTCTAGTGCCTTCGAGATCTGATCGTCCCCACAATCCTCCGGAAGGATATATGGCAATCACCCGGTTGATGTGCATGGTCAGTGCTATCCCTCCATTTTCTCCCTTCATCGTAGATTTTCTAAGACAAATGCGGATTGCCCCCATGCAGCTGCATCCCAATTCTTATGCCTACTTACACACTTTATATATAGCATATCGTGAGATCCTAGGCATAAAACTCACTTTCGATGACGTTCATTTCTTCTACAACTTCAAGCATCGGACTCGAGAAACTCCTTCTTTTTGCTATTTTGAATCTGTTCCCAAGAGGAAGATAATTTCAACGCCATTCAGTAGTAAAGCTGGAGATTCCAGACTGGAGTGGTTTTATGTGAAGCGACAGCCTGGATGTGCCAGGAGGTGGACGAAATCAAGTAAAGCACTGATTTTCTAAATCTGGGCTCTATACACTCGAGTCATCGCCTTAACTTGTTTTTCTTTTTTGCTTGCAGTCGACAACCCAAAACAAATATCAGATCAGGTGTTCTTTGACCGGATGCACCAGCTTCTTAATGGCGACCAGAAATTCCTGACTATTGATGAAGTCCTTAAGGACGAATATCTTCACTTTCATGGGCTATTATCCGTTTTTCGTAGTATCGATCATGGGACGGCTCCATACGTATATATTCATCCAGTGGATGTAGTCCCAGAGACAGGAGAAGGTTCGGGAGCTCCTACAGTGCCTCTTCAAACTTCACCTTCTCCATCTTCTACTCAAGATGACGAATTGGCTAACTTGGCCGAAAAACATCGTGAAGGGTATACTGCCCCTGAGGAGGCTACTTCTCCGGAAAGGTCAATATCCTCCAAAGAGTCGCCACTTAATGCTTCCAAGGGAGATGTCCCCAGTACTGATGACCCATTATTTCAGGGTTTGGGGGATCTCCCCTTACCTGAAACTATATACACTTCGGAGGATTTTAGTAAGGACCCCTTAGTCTTCACCTCTTCTGAAGAGACTACTCCTGCTAAGGCCAAAGAGCATGCCCATACTAGTCTAGCTTCAGACTCGGGTTGGTTGGGGGGAACACACCACTTAGGACACGCTTTACACAATAGCATTAGCATTCATTGTACCTCTCTCTCTGTGAAACTATTGATTCTGAATTTCATTTGTCTTATTGTGCAGGCAAGATGTCCCGATCTTTCTATGATATCAGGAAGCTTCGCCGTAGCATGTCTAATCCACCTCAGGATATCGAGTATGATCGCCGCGATGATCGCGGTAGGGAGGAGAGAAGGCCTTATGAACCCTATCGCTCTCGACCCTCACGTTCTCGCTCTCCCGTTCGGTCGGACCAAGAGAAATATAAAGGTTATCAAAGTCGTAGGGAAGAGGACAGGCCACAATCGAAAGACTCCACCTCTTCCCACGAGAAGCGCAGCAGAGAGAGAAGTCCTCCAAAAGATACTGAGTCTCGAAGTAAACGCAAGGTCCCTGCTACTAAGCGGCCTAGGACAGATAAAGAGACTATTGAATCCTCCACACACAGGGACACTGAATTGACGATCCCCGCTCCTCCACCACCAGATGCGGAAACTGCAATCAAGCGGGCGTATTTGGAGGAGCAATTTCCTGAGCATTACTTCGAGACTTTCACTTTTTTACCTGCCCTTGAACCTATTTCTTCCAGGTGGGCAGACGAGGCCAAAGCAAAGATAGACGCGGTTGGAAAACAGTATTCTGAAATGTTCAAATATTCACGCAACCTTTCCAGAATTATCCGTACTCTAATCACGACTGCTGATTCAATGCAAAAAAACGCGGAAGAAGATGCAAAGGCCTTAAAGGATCTAGGAAAAGATTTAGAGGACACACAGGCCCAGCTCGCTGTTGCTCAAAGGGACGCTTCTAACTTCAAACAACAATTTGAAGATATGAAAAAACGTTATCATGACTTGCTTGAATCTCACACTCAAGAGCGTTCTGAGTTAAAAAAGCAAGCTGATGATGCTAAGTCAGAAGCCGCTAAGACGCGCCTTGCTTACACTGATCTTGAACGGAAAAATGTCGAGTTGGCAAGGAGGAATGCTGAGCTAGAAAAGAAAAATGCTGACTTGGCTTCAAAGCTACTGGAGGCAGAGAACAGGGCTGCCCTGGCGGAGGGCAACGTTGAGTGTGCTATTAAATCTACGGAGGAGGCCCGCAAACAATTATCAGAGGCGGAGGCAGAGATTCAGGGTTTCGGCGAATTAATGATCGAATTCTTTGCACATATCATCCGTCGCCGGAACATTTCTTGGATTGAGGATTATCCCTCCACTCTAGTTCATATATGGAGTCAGATTGTTAAGTGGGAAAAAGAGGAGCTCAAGGTCGACTCCATCGATGAAGACAAGCTGATGGAGAAATACTTGAGGGATGATGAGCCTGAACGCCTAGCTGAAGGGCGCCGCCTCATTGCTGATGCTATGGAAGAAGAGAGGCGGAGGACTAAACAGAAGAATGTTCCCGAGGCTGGTTCCTCTTCCACTGGCCCCGCAACTTCTGAAGTAGTGGGGTATGATCCTGAAAATCCGGGAATCCCTCGAACAATTCTGCTATCCCTTATTCCTGAAATGGCATCAGAGACAGTAGTTACCCCTGCCGAGAAGTCTTCGGAAGGTATCCCTAACTTTTCTCCTCAATTCGTCAAGGCTATTTCTACCTTTCGCCACGTGATTGAGCAATCGATGAAAAACCCATTATTTTCTCCTGAGTTGATAACTGTTGCTTCTCACTCTGTAAGTGTTGAGCCATCCGGAAAGACAGAGGTGACTCAGGGAGCCGCATCTGGGGCAGAACCTACAGAGAAGACAAAAGATGGGAAGGACAAGGCTGCTCCTATAGATTTGGGAGAAGGAAGCGAACCTTCTAAGGCTGAAACTCCCCATGATGAAGAAATGATAGCAGCCTTAAAGGATGATGGCGGCGACGGAGGACATGAGGAAGATCCCGAAGTAGCAATAGTCGGGGAGTCGGAAAGCGCCGATGATGTTACTCTGGCTGCAATGAAAGCTGATCAAGATAAACGCTTGTAGTTAAAAGCCGAAGACCTAGACCCTGAAGCCCTCAAGCCTCTCGCAGTTGTGGATGCGGGATCAAGGTTAGTTGTTAAGCTCTCAACTAGATCTATTACAGAGGAACTCGCTAAAAAATCTTCTCTTGATTTCAGCGCTCCGCCCTCCGGGAAGAAGTCAACCGGTTCCAGCACCGCATCTTCAGGAAAGAAGAAATCAAAGCGCATCCTGACTGAAGCCGAGAAAGAGGCGAAGGATGCGGAGAAGGCCGCCAAAAAGTCCAAGCCTCACTCGAAGTCTAAATAGTGGGTTGTCTTGTGTCGTTTTAGCATTTAGTGAACCAACAATAGCTGCTACAAGAGTGGCTCTTGCACCTTCTTTTTTAGCTATTTTCCTGTACAAATTCATTCATTCGTAAATAAATAAAAAATAATTCATTTTGTGCAATGTCTGTTTGTCAGTAGTTCTACACTTATGTAAAAATGCATGTCTTACTACAGTTATGAAATGAAGTTACGGAGGGAGGAAATACGTGTATATATATGTGCCTCCAGTCAATTCTCAAAAATTATTTAAGGCTTAATCAAGCAACCTGAATGCTCCCGATTTTCTGACGGGATAGCATTTTCTGTGTCGTCAACGCCTGTCGTTTTTTCTGGCATTTCTTTTATACTCTCCTGTCTTATACTCAGGTTAGAGTTCTTACTGAGGCGGTCCCTTGTCTGGGTGTACCTTCATGCCTCAGAGGACGTCGTCTTCCCATCCTTTTATACTCTCTCTCTCTCTGGAGAGTTAGAGTTCGAGCTCAGCAATCTATTCATTCCCCGGTCTTTCAGCGGGGAAGGATCTCTTTCTCAGCGCTCAGTCGGAGACGCTTTTATACTCTCTCTCTCTCTGGAGAGTTAGAGTTAGGGGAAGGATCTCTTTTTCTGCGCTCAATCGGAGACGCTTTTATACTCTCTCTCTCTCTGGAGAGTTAGAGTTAAGAATGTCGTTTTCTCATTCTTTTATGTCTTGTCGCACAAATAGTCGTTGTGCTTTTTCTTATGTTTAAACTGTTTTCAACCTTTTCAGGTTTTGAATCATCTTATATTCCGTAATCACAACAGAATAGTCGATGAATGTATATATATAATGCATAAAAGTAAATAACACACGATATTTTTATAGTGGTTCGGCTAAGTCGTAGCCTACATCCACTTTATAGTCCTTTATTCATATCATCAGATTTTCCCAAGGCAAGTCGTGCCCTATTACAGAGTTCATAAGAAAAATAACAAAGAGTACAACATTTCTAATCCAAATATCGCATCAAGTGTTGGGCATTCCATGCCCTAGGGACTTCTTCGCCATCTACGGTCGTTAACTTGAAGGTTCCTTTTTCAAGTTTCCGTTGGATGACAAAGGGTCCTTCCCACTTTGGACCGAGGTGAGGAAGGGATGGAAAGACTCTCTTTAGCACCAAATCTCCTGGCTCAAAAGTCCTAAGGCGAACTTTTTTGTCGTAATAGTGTGCCATCTGACGTCGATGCCTTGCAGCACGCAAATCCGCTTCGTCCCTTTTTTCTTCGATTTCATCAAGAGACTCGAGTAAGAGTGCCCGATTCGTCATCGGGTCATAATATGTCACCCGGTGGGAAGGGACTTCAAGCTCAACTGGAATTACTGCTTCTGAGCCAAAAGAGAGAGAGAAAGGGGTATGACCAGTAGCCGTCTTAAATGTTGTCCGATATGCCCACAAAGCTAGGGGCAATTCGTCAACCCATTTTGCCTTTGCGCGCTCTAACCGTTTCTTGAGGATGGATTTTATTACTTTGTTTATTGCTTCAACTTGCCCGTTCGACTGCGGATAAGCAACCGCGGTGTATCGTTTGGCGATCTTATACTTCTGGCAGAAATTTCTGAATTCAGTACCATCGAACTGGGTTCCGTTGTCAGTTATAATGGTCCTGGGGATCCCGAATCAGCATATAATATTTCTAATCACGAAACTTATCACCTTTCTCGCCGTGATTTTGGTCAAGGGCTCAGCTTCCACCCACTTCGTAAAATAGTCCACAGCGACTATTGCATATTTCGCTCCTCCTTTAGCAATCGGTAGAACTCCAATGATATCAATTCCCCATGTGGCAAATGGCCAAGGACTCACCATTGATTTGAGTTGGGTCGACGGTGCTCTGGGGATTTTGGCGAATCTCTGGCACTTATCGCAGCGTCGTGAATAATCAGCCGCATCTTTATTAATTGTGGGCCAGAAGTATCCATATCGCAATATCTTTTTCGCTAAAGTCTGACCTCCTGTATGATCTCCACACTCACCTTCGTGCACTTCTCTTAGTACATGTTTGATGTCGTCGTGTGCTATACATCGTAACAGGGGCATAGAAAATCCTTGCCTATAAAGAGTATCATCTTGTATGACATATCTGGTAGCCTTGCGAACTATAGCCCTTTTCTCACTCTTCTTTGACGGGAGTGTGCCATTCTTAAGGAAGTTCTTAATTGGGGTCATCCACGACTCCTTCTCTGGTTCCGCTTCGAAAGCGAACTCAATTTCCATTGACTCAAAGCTTGGCAATTCCAACGTTTCAATTGGAATTATTTCAGTTTCTTCTGGATTGTCGGAACTAGCTAGCTTTGCCAACCTGTCTGCTTTCTGGTTTTCGGCCCTTGGGATATGAGTTATACTGTACCGCTCCAGGTTGCTCAATAGCTTTCTCACTTTCCTGAGGTAGGCGATAAGTCGAGGTCCTCGAGCCGCAAATTCCTCTCGCACTTGGCAAACAACGATTTTAGAGTCACAGAATATGTCCAACATTTTTACTCCGAGGTCTTTAGCAAGCTTCAGCCCGACAATCAGGGCTTCGTATTCAGAGTCATTATTAGTCGCCGTAAATTCTAATCGTAGAGCGTAATATAACGACCGTCCTTCAGGAGTGACTAAGACGATTCCAGCTCCGGACCTTCGTTCGTTCTTGGCTCCATCTATGTATAGCTTCCATGGATCTATCTTTAACTCATCCTCGGACTTAACCACTCTGTCATCGATTACTTCCTCCTCTGGGATGGTGAATTCTGCTATAAAGTCTGCCAGAGCTTGCCCCCTGATCGACCTTCGTGGTTGAAAATTTAAATCAAACTGACTTAATTCTATATTCCACTTGATCAACCTTCCCGATGCTTCGGGTCTCTGCAACACCTGCCTCAGGGGCTGGTCAGTGTATATGGTTATTGGATGAGCTTGGAAATAATGACGAAGTTTTCGGGATGCGATTAGGAGGCTGTACGCGAGCTTCTAATTCTTTGGGTAGTTGCGCTCTGCCGCTGCTAATTTCTTGCTTACATAATATACTGGCTTTTGCACTTTGTCTTCTTCTCGGACCAAGGCTGTGCTAACGGCGTGAGCTGAGACTGCCAAGTAAACAAACAATTCTTCGTGATCCACTGGCTTTGACAAAATCGGCGGTTTTTCTAGTAGTTCCAATAAATTTCGAAAGGCTTCAACACAGTCCGGAGTCCACTCGAAGTTCTTCTTTCCCCTTTTAATCAAATCAAAAAACGGGACGCATTTGTCTGTGGCTTTAGAGATAAATCTACTCAACGCAGCTACTTTCCCTGCAAGACTTTGGACGTCTTTAATTCTCCTCGGCTCTTCAATGTTTCTAATCGCGGCTATTTGGCTAGGATTGATTTCAATTCCTCGGGAGCTCACAATGAAGCCTAGGAACTTTCCCGATGCCACTCCAAATGAGCATTTCAAAGGATTCAACTTCATCCGATACTTTCGCAGGATACCAAACATTTCCGCCAAGTCTTGCGTATGGCTGGAGGACTGTTTCGATTTGACAAGCATATCATCCACGTAAACTTCCATAGTCTTCCCTATTTGATTATAAAACATTCTGTTCACTAAGCGCTGATAAGTGGCTCCGGCGTTTTTCAATCCGATTGGCATTACAACATAACAATATAACCCCAAATTTGTAATGAAGCTCGTATGTTCTTGATCTGGCACGTGCATAGGAATTTGGTTGTACCCAGAATATGCATCCATGAAAGAGAGAAGTTCATGACCTGCTGTCGAATCTACAAGCTGGTCAATCCTGGGAAGTGGGAAACTATCTTTTGGGCAAGCTTTGTTCAAATCTGAAAAATCAATGCAAGTCCGCCACTTTCCATTCGGCTTCTTTACCAAGACGGGATTCGATATCCAGTCGGGATATGTCGAATCTCGAATAAATCCGTTCTGCTTCAGCTTCTCCACTTCCTCTTTGAGAGCAGCCGACCTCTCTGGGCCCAGCATACGTCTCTTTTGCTTCACAGGCGGATGCTTCGGGTTTACATTTAGTTTGTGACTTATAATGGATGGCGATATCCCACACATGTCAGCGTGGGTCCAGGCAAACACGTCCAAGTTCGCCTTCAAGAAGTTCGTTAGTTCTTTGGCTCGACGTGGATCCAATTGAGAGCCAATCTTCAAAACTCTTGTTGGATCAACTTCCTCAACGAGAATTTCCACTGTCGCTTCATTAGGAGTTGCATTTCTAATCTCTGGTTCCTCGTCTTTTCTAGGATCCAGGTCTTCAGGTGTTCCTTTGGGCAACTCCTTTGGGGTCGATCTCTCTAATTGCTATGCCGAGCCCCCCTTTGGGGGAGGCGAGGCATTTTTATTCTCGATGTTAAGTCCTTTCATCAACATCTTTAATTCGGCAACATAGCAGGCCCGTCCGGAAACTTGATCCCCTCTCATTACTCCAGTTCCGGCTTCAGTTGGGAACTTAAGCAATAAACACCAAGGGGCGATACAAGCTCTGAACTCAGCGAGGGCAGGCCTTCCCAAAAATGCATTATAAGGCGAATCTACGTCCAACACTACGAATTGAAGCATCCACACTCTTCGGCGTTCTCCTTGCCCCAAGGTCACGGGCAATTCTATGTACCCCATGGGAGCTGTTGACGCCCCGTTGAAGCCTCTGATCCATCCTTCACATGGCTTCAAATCTTCGGATTCAAGCTTCATCTGATCAAATGACTTTTTAAATAAAATATTGACTGAACTTCCGTTGTCTACTAATGTAACACCCCACCTCCGCTAGGGTCACTCACAAAGGGAATGCACTAGGTTTGGTGAAGCATTATTGGTAAACATGCACAGAAATATCACAAGACAGAACATATAAAATAGCGGAAGTAAAATCGAACTTTCATAAACATTAATAATTAAGGTCTAAAGCCTTTTACATCAGAGTACATCAAAACCTGTCTTGCAATAGTAAAGAAGCATAAAGAATTTTTCATAAATTATTCCCCAAATAAAACAGTAAAGTAGCCATAGCCAAGAAAAGTCCAAGCCATCCATGATGACCTTCAAGCAGAAGAAGTCCGAACTAAACAGCATTGTTTCCTCCCTGTAACCTGGAGGGGGGGGGGGAACGGAAGAAAAGAGGAGAAACAAAACGGGTCAGTCAAAAAGACTGAGTAAGTCCTATCTACTTCCAGTATAAAAACAGGTAAAGGTAACATGACATGCATAAACTGAAAGTAAACATAAGGATAACTACAAGATAGATAAACTAAACCAGGGTAGCCGGTTGAACTACTATGGCAAGGTAAACTAAGGTATCATGATAAACTACGGTGTTATGATAAGTCAAGGTATCACATCGTCAGATTTCTATCGAGTACATTATCCCAAGGTATCTGCCCCGTCTAACATCCCACGGTATCTATTATGTATATTCTTCCTGGTTCTAACATGTATATTTGCTCTGCACCTCTCGTACTAGTATCCCAACCCGCGTCACGTGTTAACCATGAATGTCCCTTGCCCAGTGCCATGTAATGGTCCATGTCAACCTAATATATAGCATATGTAGGTTTTCCCACTCATATGTTTCTTTCCATGTATAAGATCAGTCTTTTGCCGTAGGCCGTACGGGCTTTCTCATGTAAACGTTTTATCCTTGAAGTCGTTTGGACTGTCACCCTTGTTCTAGCTAGGCTCTTCCATATGAATCATCGTTTGAACTACTAGGACTTACGCCACCTAGCACCACTAGGGATTACGCTTACCTATTGCACGCTTTCGTATTTCGGTTTAGGTTAAACCACCTAGGCCACTAGGGATTACGCTAACCCTCAACCGCGCCCTTTTCCCCACGCATTCATCGTGAATCGTTTTTCTATAACTGTATGCACATGTATCACATCGTGCCATCCGAGCCCTGTCACAGGGCAAAACAAGAAATACAGGACTCGGTCGGGAGCTTTAGATTTATCTGCCGATGCAGATACTAAGGTCTGCTTTTCTACACGTGGCTATGGTCCCACGAGACCCCTCCCTCAACTAGTGAAAGGCAACACAAGAGACAATCTCGAATGAGAACTACACTCCGGCCAGCCCACATCCTACGGCCTACCTCACCCATAATTAGATAGCAATTATGGTCTGTTGGGTGTTCCCTGCCTTTCCGTACGTACACGCTGGACTTAAGATGGTAGATGATCGACGAACTTGCTATCTCGGGCACCTTATGTATTCGTCGACTCACTGCTATCCACCCCAGTCTTTAGGTCGCTCGCATAGCAACCAAGGCATATTCTTGGTTCTTCTACCGCAGACCTCAACCTCTCGTGAGCCTAGTATAATGACCTGGCAGCTCACAGAGGGATCCCAAGAATATCCTCACGTTCCCCGAAGCCGCTGCTTCGTTACCCAGTTCGCTGGAGCCTTTATCTAAATCAGATAGCCTGCTCCTACACGTATACTTAAACGATGACCTACCGTATCGGGTTACTCATCTATCTAAGAGGTGGTCCAAATTTCCTTGGCTAAGAATTATTACTTAGTTTCTTTTAACTAAGGTTTACCACTTAGCCTTATTTCCATAATCCTTGTTAACTATGGTTATTTACCTAATCCTCAGAATTAGGGTTTATCTAATGGGTTAAGTGTCACTTAAGTTCACAACTTAACCCGTCTACAAACCACGTCAAAATTGGCTAAGTATCCAAGTCCAAAACTTAACCCTACAAACCATGTGTCAAGTTGGTTAAGGATATCAAGCAATTCATGGCTTAACCTTATCTAATTATCATTTTAGATTGGTTCAGTATATGTATTAACTTGACCTTATCTAATTACTGAGTCATATCGGTCAAGCGCATTCAAACGATTCGTGACTTAGCCTTATCATGTTTTCATGTTAGATTGGTTAAGTATAGGTTAACTTAACCTCATCAAATTAACGAGTTAGATTGGTTAAGTATAGGTCACTTAACCTCATCAAATTATCGTGTTAAATTAGTTAAGTGTTTAACTTAACCCCATTAAATTACCAAGTTGGATTAATTAAGTCTAGGCTAACTTAACCCCATCGAATTACCGTGTTTAGATTAGTTAAGTGTGGATTACTTAACCCCATCTAATTACCGTGGTTAGGTTAGTTAAGTCTTAATTACTTAACCTCATCTAATTACCCAGTCGGATTAGTTAAGTGTAAATTACTTAACCCCATCCCCTAATCATCTTGCATGGTTAAGTGTCATTAAGGAAATCAAGCCCGGTCCCACTTAACCTACCCATTCGTGTCATATCGGTTAAGTGTCATTAGTCAAATTTACTTAACCTTATCATGTGGCATTAATTTAATTAATGCACTCTTAACCTCTCACATTAGACCTTGTTGTGGTTACTAGTTAAGCCGGGCGGGTCCGGGTAGATTTACACCACAACCTAGTCTAACCTCGGGTCTTAAGCGCGACATGACCAACTTCTCACATTGGGTCCTATTGTTTGCAACTACTAGTTAGGCCGGTCGGTTCCGGGTAGTTTTATGTTGCAAACTCAACCCAACCTCGAGTTGGCCACACTTATATTATCTAAGTTCATCATGTTTCCAAAACATGTTACAAGTTTTTCAAGCATTTGGGTAGACCTAACTTAATAGGTAAATTCCCAAAGGGTAGACCTAACTTAATAGGTAAATTCCCAAGCTCAAGTTTTTATGCATACTTACATGTCAACTTCCATATTATCTTTCAAGTCATATTTTCAAGTATAAACACATGTCATATTCAAGTTAAGATTTCGCGACATGTTCATGTTTATCTAACTACCCAAAATCGTGTTTTCCCAACGCAAGCAAAGCGAGTCAACATAGTAGGTATACTATGGCTACATGTAGACCCCAAAACATGCACGATGCCACAAAAGGGATTGGCTCCAAACATGCATGGCGTCATAAGGGGGTTTGGCCTTAACACATGCATGATAGAGTCATATAGGGATTGACCATAAGCATGCATACTATCATATAGGATTTGGCCACAAACTTGCATAATATCATAAGGAGGTTTTGCCACAAACATGCATGAAACATAAGGGGTTTGTGTTCATATGCATGCATAAGCCCCAAGGTCAAGTATTTGCCTATGTTTCACAAGTCAAATGGTTCCCAAAGGTTCATGCAAATCTTCCATAGACAAAGATCCAAACTTGCAAGATAAACTAGGCTAAACATAACATGAGTGACATGATTAAGTTGCTACGTCTTAGTCTAAGGTCATAGATCATAGAAAAGGGACAAAGTTAGGTTCACATACATGCATACTTATGCTTTATCTCATTTTATCCCATGTCAACATTAAAAATACCGTTTTGATCCAAAAGTAGCTAGAACTTACATAGGCAAGACTTAGAAAAGGGGTCATGCATCATCTTGACGAAGAAAGGTGGCTCCTTTGAAGAAGAACCTTCATGAAACTCGCATAGCAATGTTGATTTGGCCTCTATTTGGTGTAGCAAGCTTGCACCTTTTGATTTGAACCCGATTTGAATGCATAGGCTCTAGGGATTGGAGATGGAGGCCATGATCAAAATTGATTTTGGCAGCACTTAGTTGCTAGGTTTGATTTTTAGGGATTTAGGTTAGGTTTAGGGTCTTTTTATAGAGATTAGGATAGTTTTAGGCCCTTAGATTAACCCTAGGATAGATCAGGACCATCAGATCTCGGAAGCTTCCAGAACCAGCCCAAGAACAAGACCAGGTGAGACAAACAGGTGCGCCAGGCAAGTTGCCCCGGCCACCCCCTGTCGACAGGCAAGTCGACAGGGCTGTCGACTTGGTCTGGGCCCAAGTCGACAGGCCTGTCGACAGCCCTGTCGACGTGGCCTAGGCGGGAAACTTCCCGCCTAGCCCCAGATCTGATTTTCAAAGCTATTCCCGAAGTTCAAATTTCCAGAAATCTTCTTTGGGCCTTTTACGGGTCATACGGACCCCGATTCTCGAAAACTCGGACTCTATTTCGCGTATTTTTCCGAGACGAATGCAATGGCACAGATTGTTTCACTTGATTCAGAATTTATAATTTAATTCTGTCTTGATTCTTGATTTAACGTGTTGTAAAAATTCGGGTTGTTACAACTAACACCTTATGAACCAAGGCCGGCCCGATGGTGGTAGTAATGACCAACGGATCATCAGTGGGTGATTGGATCCCAGTATTATCTCTGCTGCAAAATACCACGTCGTCAAACATTGTCTTCTGTTGTTTTATGGGGGCGATATCTTCCAAATCATCACCTTCATTCACATCTACGTGCTTGGCAGCGTTTACATATTGATCCATTGCTCTAAAGCTACGGATTGCTGGGTGAGGTCCACCCACTATGGAGTTGATAACAATTCCCTTGCCTTTCTGCTGCGCTGTAGGCTTGGGAACAGGTTGAATCTGTTTTGGAGCCTGCTCTCCTTGCCCCCTGTCCCTCGGGGCAACCTTATATTCATCCAGTTTCCCTTCACGCAGCAGCTTCTCAATCACATCTCTCAAATGCCGACATTCATTGGTTGAATGCCCATGAGTTCCATGAAACAAACAAAACTTCCCAGTTGCCATTTCTTTCTCTGTCGAGTCACGAGGTGGCGGTCTTTTGTATTGCAAAACATTGTATGTATCCAGGTAAATATTCTCCAGAGTGTCGTTCAACGGTGTATAATTCTCATAAGTTTGGAATCGGGGCCTTTTGCTAGGATCACTTCCCCTATTTCTATTTCTTCTGTTACCGTTCGTATTACGGTTATTGTTGTTGCCCCCGTTTCCAGAATTGTTGTTTCCAACCTTGTTTCCCACATTTACTTCAACTTTTCCGGAACTTTCCCCAGACTGCTTTACGGCGACGTTACTCTGAACATTTTCTTTTGAAGCCGCTTCAGACTTTCTCTTTCGGTTTGCCCTGGCCTCCTCTCTTCTTAAATAAATATCGGCTTTTTCATAGAATATCTCTCTTGTGGAGGGTGTCTTCCCAGAAAGGTAATCCCCAAACTCGGATTCAGGATCGATTCCTTCCTTTAATGCCATCAGAATGGTGGGCTCATGCGGGTCACTAACATCAATCACAGCTAAGTTAAAACGGTCAAGATATGACCTCAAAGACTCTCCTGGCGCCTGCTTAATTCTTGATAGTTCAATAACACTTTTGGACTTTCGGGTATGGAGTCGGAACTGATTCATAAAACGTTCGCTCAGTTCCCTATAATTCGAAACCGTACGAGGGGGAAGTCGGGTATACCAGAACAGCGCCACATCTTCTAAATAGATTGGGAATGCTTTACACTTCACTGCATCACGGGCAGCAGCAGCATTCATGAGCCACGAGTATCGCATCAAATGCTGTCCCGGATCAGTTCTCCCATTGTACTTGTCCATCTGTGGCAGGTTAAAACGCCGAGGAAACTGAAAGTCGAGGATGTCGTCAGTGAAAGGAGTATGGCTTCGCTCAATGCCATAATCTTCATTGGTATAGTTCCGACTCTCGGACATAATCTGGCGCACCATTGCCTGTACATCAGCATTAGTTAGGGGCCGTTCAGGTTCCCTGGCCCTGGTATCCGGGTTCCTTCTGGGCTCTTGTTCAGGAGATGCCCTTCTTCTTTGAGTTGCTTCTGCTCTATTCCGTTCCCAACGCTCCCGCTCGATCTCGGGAGGAGGGGACTGGAGCCTTTGCCCCTGAGTGGGATCATTGTTTCCTAGTGCTCGTGCAATATCCTCGCGAGACCCCAAAGATCCGAATGTCAGCTGCTCCAAATTCTGAGGTCGTTCGAGCGGCCTTCGTTCACGGGGCCGCTCTTCCTCGTAAGAAGAAGACTGATCCACTGGTGTATGACGAACCGGGGATGGGGTTCTCTGTCTACGGAGTTCGCCAATTTCCCTGCTCATGAGTCTCATATTTTCTTGCATCATGAGATTAGTGCGCTCGTGGATTTTCATAGCCTCCCTAGTACTCTCAAGCATGTCAAGTAGGCGCGAGAAATCTCCTTGAGTAATGGACGCGGATGGATTGACCTGATCATTGACCCTGGTGGCTGGAATCGGAGCATTTGTAGGGACTCGAGTAGAGGTTCCAACATCACCAAGTGTCGGATCGGTTCGGAGATGGGAGATCGGGTCGGTTCGGAGCTGGGGAGCCTGGTCGGGTCGGTACATGGCAAGCTGCTCGGGTCGGTTCAGGTTGGGGGAATGCACTGCTTCAGAATCTCCTACCCGGATCGGATCGGAGCTCTCCCTCTGAAGGCGGTTCAGGTTTCCTGCATCCGTTCGTCCTGCTGCTGAGCTCTGCCCACGAGACCTTGTCACAACCGCATTTTGCTGATCTTCACCAGCTCCATTTCCTCAACCAGATTGAACTTCTTTGCCTTTTTCTTTGGCCATGGTTCTTCAACAATCACTTCAACAAATATCTAAGAGCGTCGAAACTTGAGGATTAACTTCTTTGAACTCAACGGTCCAAAAAGTAGAACGATAACCCCGAAAAATAAAGAATTCAGATGGTTCTCAGTGAAAGCACTAAAATGTTAGACCAAAAAGTGGTTCTAACACCCAAATTGACTAAAAGCAGAATGAAATAAGATCAAAAGTAAAATGAACACACATGATTTATAGTGGTTCGGCGAAGAAATGCCTACGTCCACTTGTTTTTCACTATTTTCAATAATGTTGTTGCAATTACAATAAAATATTCACTGAATTTCTCTCAAAACTCACTTGCATTCACTCAATTGCCTAAAAACAAATAATGAAAGAAGATTTGGATTTTTCGAGAGTGCTGGAATTCGGGTTATGGAGGTGGTTCAACTCTCAAAGTGCCAGAAAAAAATCCTTTTCTTTGTCTCCAGACAGGGTATTTATATGTGAGAATTTGCTCAGAAGCCGATCCGGATCGGAGCCACGTGTCATCCATCCCATCAGCCTCGGGTTCGGATGGATTTCTTTGTTGACAACGCATCAGACAAGTGGACGTTGTGGGTAGGAACTGGTCATAGCCGCTCCGAATAACCAGGCGCTCATGCAGGGGAGTGACGTGGAAGACAGGCTCGGATCGGAAGGGTGTGCACAAGGGGTTCGGATCGGAGTACCCGATCCGACCCGGGTTAACTTAGGACTAATTCTTGTTTTTACTCTGCTCCGCTCCGATCTGTCTTCGTAGCAAGTTGCTCTCCGATCCGAACAGCCGAGCCTCTCTGATTCCAACCACAATAGTTCACCGATCCGAACAGCAGACTTTATCCGATCCGAACCGCTACACTGCTCCGATCCGACCCGCTTCAGTGTTTATCAAGTTCTTCAATATTTCACATCTTGACTTTGTGTTGCCCGTTCACAAAGTGGGCTAACATGAAGTTTAAGAGCAAGTGGGCTAGTTGAAAGATGGGCCCTCCACTATCCATAAGATGATTTAATTTTTTGCCTTCTCTTGTGTATGTGCATGCTTTCCTTCATCTCTTCATGTGTATATATCATTTTAGCTCCTAAATTCCTACAAGAGTTAATAACAAGGAACAAGTAAAAAAATTCACAAATTAAAACATGCACAAGTGACCCCTTTTTTACCCAAAATAAGTGATGATTTTGAAAATATTTAAAACATGGTTTGATCGTATAAAATACCCAAAAATGTTCATTTATTTAACTAAATAAGAATAAATATGTGAATATAAATGTGCATTTTTTCGTGCACATCAATCAACAGATGGAAGTATGACTGAATAAGAAGATATGAGGAAAAAAATTATATAAGAAATAAGTTAAGATGGATAATGGGGTACAAAGCTTATTAATGAAACTTACAAGCAATGAGTCATCTATGAAACATTAATAAGCAAGAGAAACTTGGTAATTAGAATCGAAAGACAAAATGAATAAGGACAACCAAGTTAAAAAGAACAACAAGCGCATAATTAGACATAGGTCTAATAACACATAAGAATGAGGCGCTTGAACCAGTCCATACGATAGGGGATAAATAACCAAACGCGGTAGATCATCATAATACCATAAGATACAAGGAGGAGCGAACGTCCATCTGATCATGCAGAAGGTTCCAACGGACTGGGTTAAGAAGCACACGGCTTCTGGGGACGTAGGGTACTATTTGTATTCCTCTGTGAGTTGCAGATGATCCGCCTGTGCTCACAGAGGTTAGGTCTGCTTGGGTGAACCAATGAGTATGCCTTGATTGCAATAATAAGGGTCAATCAAAAGACTAAGATGGACGAGCGTGATTCGGCGAGACCAGTTAGTGCCTTGTGATAGCAACTCATCGTCTACCTACCATCTTCAGTCAGTACATAAAGCGGAAAGGCCGAGAACTCCAAAAGACCATATACTTTGCTATCTAGTTATGGGTGAGGTTGGCCTATAGGTTTGAAGGGCATAAGGGGCCGGGGTTAAGTTCTCATTCTTGATTTTCTTGGGTGCCTTTCATTTTTTAGTTGAGGGAGGGGTCTAGTGGGACCATAGCCACTATAAAAGCAGACCTTAGCATCTACAATCGGCAGATATCTTAAAGCTCCCGACCGAGTTCCATATTTCTTGATTAGCCCTACCATGGGACTCGGACGCACATAGAGAGAACATGTGCAGTAGACATCGAGACCGATTGACGATACGTACATGGGAAATTCTAGTTACACTCATGTCGCTATGGGTGGTGTAATCATAGACTAGAGGGCATTACGTAAGAACCTAGTGGGATATAGGGTAGCAGTCCAAACGCTTACATAATACAGAGGATTCTACGAAAACGTAGCGTTGATATATATATATATATATATATATATACGTATGGAAATTTATATGAACATTGAGTAATGGGACTGTATACTTACCGAAGAGACTGTGCGAGTACGGGGTGGCTACATATACACTATATTAGGTTGATCCACTGCTGAGTAGATGGGTGGGACGTGTGTGAAGCCTAGAGTGCTAATATCACAAATAACCCAATAAACTAAGAAAAATATAATAGAATGGTATATGTTGGATTATTCAGAAGTTTATTCTAAATTCATTCACACAGAACTTATGTTCTGACCCCCTCCTCATAACATTCGCAGGTTAGGTTCATGACATAGACTGTATGGCTTTGGATACTGATTAGCAGTATTATTATTAAGGTAAGGCTTTGTTTTAATTACATTATATTTTATTCCTTCCGCTGTGAGATGTTTTCTGAACTCTGACATGTTTTATGTCTCTGCCTTTTCTGCAGGATACCAGAGCAAACCAACTCGGGTTTCGATGGATTGGATTTTTGAAAAAAAAATATGTCTGTCGGAACGCGGGTTGTTACATCTGGTATCAGAGCTTCAGTTTAGGGTTCCTATATAGATAATGAGTGATCGTATTTGTATTTTTAAAAATATAAAAATATCATATATATATATATAAACCTAGATCCATAAGGGAACCCACTAGGTAAAAAGAGTAGAATGTGGAAAGAAATGGGATATCTGTTTTGTACACTAATAGAATGAACATGGAAAGTTGAGACCCTTAGGTATGTTGGGTGGAAAGTGTACAGAATGATTGGTACTAGAAAAAGATGTATCCCATACGATAGTAACTGAGATTAGTGGGTTTGGTAGGGAAACCTTAAAAACTTGAAAAAGGCTCAATTATGGAAAATGGACTAGGAATATATATAGTTGGGAGAAACGATTTCGTGGTTGTATCTAGGAAGGCCTAGGTAATTTGGAAACCCAATTGAGAAAATTGTTGTCCTTGTCTACTCCAGTTGTGTGATTTGAAAAAAAAAAGTTTCGCATTTTTTTTAATGTTGTAACATGTTTTTGTGGTTTGGCAAAAGTAAGTTTTGGCAAAGAAAGTAAAAGTTTTAGCATTTTTAATTTTTGGAAGAAAAATGTAATGAAAAAAAAGCCAAACCATGTTTTTAAAAAAAAAGAATGGAGTAGGTAAGGATTAGTGCCTAGAAAGAACGAGAAGAAGTTTGAGGCTATAAGTAAATAGCAAGGACCATCTTGGAATAATGGAAAATTCCCGTAGAATACATAAGCATTGTGAGGCCTAGAGTTGTTGCTTGAAAAAAAATGTAGGTTAGTAATACATGGCAAGGACTAGTAGTGACTACTAGATAGTGGAAGGGGAAGTAACTGTTGAGAGTTGTGGTTGGATTTTTCTTTAGTGAAATAGTCTTATGATTCTTGGCCCTTGGTAGTAGCTGTGTTAGGGGTGAGCGTTCGGTCGGTTCGGTTGGTTTGGACGTAAAAAAACTCAAACCGAATTGAAACCGAACTTTTTACAAATCGAACCGAACCAAATTAAGTTCGGTTAATTCGGTCAGTAACCGATTTAACCGAACTTGAAGGATATACTATAATTTTACTGATGCATTCACTTGAAGTAAACCATAAATTGATGTTTGGAAAAAGTTTATACAATAAATTTTATGTTTATGATAAGATTTGATCTATTTGCAAAAAATGTCTTTGTATTATATAGCTAAACTAATTATTTAAAGTATACCAATACCATTAAGCTAGATAAAAAAATTACAAGTTCGGTTAGTTCGGTTAAACAGATAACCAAAAAAATATATTTTACAAACCGAATTCAAACCGATTTAGTTTTGAAATCGTACCGAACTGACCGAAATGAACCGGTTTGGTCGGTTAATACGATTTGAACCGAATATTGCTCACCCCTAAGCTGTGTAGGATGCTGAAAGATGGAAAGGCTTAATGGAAAGATAAGCTAAGAAGGAGAATAGCCTAACTAAGAAGAAAACAACGAATTCGGTAAAGCAACAAACATGACGGGAAAAGAAAATGAAAATCTTAAGAAAAGATGAATAAAAATAAAAAAATTCCAAGATAAGTTAAAAAAAAAGTGAAGAGAAAATTTTCTTATGTAGTTGTACTTGGATAGGAAAATAGAAAATCTTTATAGAGTAGTTACATAAAAATCCAAGTACAATTAGAAAACGTACATAAAAGAAAAACGGAAGAAGTGAATTTTTTCGTTTTATACCTTTTTGTAACATAAGAAATTGAATTTAGAAAATTAGATTTTTCTAAATTTCGAAATTTAATGATGATTGTTAGGGTTTTGGATGCAACAATTGGATGAGCTATGCTCTTATTCTTAAGAGTGTAGGAAAATTTGGTTGAAAAATGTTTTGATTTTTCAAAAATATTGCAATCATATAGGACTGCAAGTATATTTAGAATGTGAGCATCATGTTTTGAAAAGAGTTTTTAAAAGTTTGCATACATATAGGTGGTACCAAATTAGATATACATACATTACTATGATGTATTTCACTTTGCACATGTGTACAATGTTTGTAAAAATGGGATGCACACTTGATGGTTTGATATTATGCGTGGGACTATATATTTTACCTCTATCGAATTTCGGGGACGAAATTCTTTAAGGGTGGGAGAATGTAACACCCCGCATTTTTTTTAATATAATTAAAAATGAATTGTATGTATATATGCATAGATAGGTAAACAATGGTGATGTACATTGAAAATTAATTAATACATGAAAGAGAAGGAAAAATTAATACGATAACAATGCAGAGGAATACATTAATGTCAACGTTAAAAATTAATGTGTAATAGAATTTACAATTAAAATATTAGTGCATGAAAGAAAATTCAATACGTTAAAATAGGTAATGTGTCAGTGCAATACATGTGATAAAATCATGCAAAGGTATTAGGTTGCATTCAATAGATGTTTTGGCATTAAAGGGTATCATAATCAGCGCACATATATATATATATATATATATATATATATATATATATATATATATATTAAAATGCAAATGGAAGAAAGAGGTGAATTAATAAGATGCAATTAATTATGTGCATGTGAATATATGCATAAGTTAATATATTGAAAATTATATTGTTAATGCATAGAATAATAAAAAGAATTGAGCGCATAAAAGTACAGTGCATTAATTACAATGAATTAATAAATAATAAATGCATTAAAGGTAAATTGATTGATTGTGAAATAATGATATGCAATCAAAATGAAAAGAAAGTTAAATGCATGAAGGAAAATTAATTAATTAAAGAAAGATATGAAATGGTTTGAAAAAAAGAAACATTAATATAATTGATGCGATTAAAGGAAGGTTTAGATAGAGAGAGTAGAGGAATTAATTAAAATGTATGAAATGCATACGATGGGAAGTAAATAGAATGCATGCAAATATATGTATGTATATATATATATATATATATATATATATATATATATATATATATATATATATATATATAGGGAAACAAGCGATGAATTAAAGAAGTAAATTGCGATGCAACACTGAAAATAAAAGTAGATGTAAATTTTGGCATTTGAAATTCAAAAGTAGTGAATTAATTGCATGCAATATGAAAGGATTAAGGCATGCCATAAATCATGCAATTAATTAGGGGAAGGAAAAGAGGAAGATTTAATTTAAAATAAAGGCAATTGAACGTTAAAAATAGAAAACAATGCAACCAAATAAGTGCGCTTGGACCCAACTTGTTTCTGGGTGCATGCGTACGTTTATGGTGCAGCATACATAGGTTGGTCTAGCCTACTCTAGAACCTTCTTTTCTTTAGCGAGGTGTAAGGTTTAGATGGATTCTATTTTAATCCAAAGGCCCTAGTTGTTCTAAACTACCTATAAATAGAACTCTAAACCCAACCCTAAAATTCACAATCCCAAAGCTATGCTAAAGTTTTGCTTCTTCTTCCTCAAGAAATCCTCTTCTCCTCTAAAAATTAATGGTGACGTTGTAACACTGCTTCAACTCTAATTAAATTAATTATTCTTCTTCAACACAAGATAGATGAAGATCAAAGATTAGTAATTTAACATCCACATCCGCTTCTTAAATTCAATCAAAGCAAATTTCTAAATCCAGTTGAAGGGAAAGCAAAAACAATGTGAGTGGATTTACAATACACTTTTTGTATAATTGTATAAATATCGTTCGTCGTTCCCTAGTTAAAGAATCAATTTAAAATTCATGTTGTAATAACTGTAATGCCTGTTGTATACCTATTATATTCTTCTTCATCCCAATTCCTTTTTAATGTAATTTGGAATTGTGAATAATATTAATGTAATTTGGAAGAATATTGGGAAATTATTGAGGTATAATCTGTAATTGGGAATTTTGGAGCGTAATTCATAATGAATCTTTGAGTATAACATGGGAACGAGAAGCTATGCTAAATAGCACATAATTATGAATTCCGATCTAAGACATTAACAGGAATATGTGTGAATTGAAATCATTGGATATGGAATGGGATTTGGGAAGAGGTGATTCATTGCGGATCTAATATTATGGGTTTGAAGTTTTAAAATATAAATTTGAATTGGGGATTTGGAAAACGGATTTAAAGTTAAAAATCTTAATTTGATAAAGGAATGGGTAAATTAGAAACCAAATTAAAATTATATAGGTTGGGGTAAAACATATCTTAGGTAATTATGGAACCTAACTTATAAGTCTGAAATTAGAGGCATGAATACTTTCATAAATTTGCGTAATTCATATATTAAACATGATTTGGGGCATGAATCGTAAGTGTACAATCCGTTTAAAAGATGAACATGCCAAAACCTGAGGTTAGAATGAACTTGCGGTGGAAGTCTGCCCGATACCCCCTGACATAACCAGCAACTGCAAGTAACATGTCTAATGTGAGAGGGTAGTGACATATTTACATAACGCCTAGACACGAGGTTAGACTGCAATTGCGGTAGAAGTCTGCCCGGAACCACCCGGCATATCCAGCATCCGCAAAAGGTTAGTCTAATGTGGGTGGTCTAGTGTGTAAACATATAAATAAATATGTTTATATAAGAATAAAATGTAACACTTAACCAAGATAATACACGAGTGGTCGTATGAGCGTATTAAGAAAAAGGGGTTAAGTGGGTTTGATTGAATAAAAGGATAGGGTTAGGTCAACTTGGGTATATGGACAAACTTAACCAACATAATAATGGGGAATGATAGCAACCGATTATGAACATTTAGGGGAAATATGAAAGTCATATAATAGGTAGACTTGTCCTAGGGACAAGGGAAGATGATAATAAGACTAGAGAATGGGACAACTTGTAGTATAAAATAAGTTGAATACAAACTACAAAGCGATAATGAGAAATCTATTGATAAACATAGCATGAGTTATGATTAGAAAACCTTAGTTAGGAGAACTAAGTAAATAACTATAATGATAACTAAGTAGTAAATCTTAGTTAAGAGAACTAAGTAATAAACCTTAGTTTAGAGAACTAAATAATAAGCCTCAGTTAAGAAAACTAAGTAATAAGCCTTAGTTAAGAAAACTAAGCAAACAACGATGGATTGTGGCGACATCAACAGATGGAAGTATGACTGAGTAAGAAGATATGAGGAAAAAAACTTATGTAAGAAATAAGTTAGGATGGATAATGGGGTACAAAGCTTATTAATGAAACTTACAAGCAATGAGTCATATATGAAACATTAATAAGCAAGAGAAACTTGGTAATTAGAATTGAAAGACAAAATGAATAAGGACAACCAATTTAAAAAGAACAGCAAGCGCATAATTAAACAAAGGTCTAATAACACATAGGAATGAGGCACTTGAACCAGTCCATACGATAGATGATGAATAACCAAACGTGGTAGATCATCACAATGCCGTAAGATACGAGGAGGAGCGAACGTCCATCTGATCATGCAGAAGGCTCCAACGGACTAGGTTAAGAAGCACGCGGCTTCTGGGGATGTAGGGCAATCTTGGTATTCCTCTGTGAGTGGCAGATGATCCGCCTGCGCTCACAGAGGTTAGGTCTGCGTGGGTGAACCAATGAGTATGCCTTGATTGCAATAATAAGGGGCAATCAAAAGACTAAGATGGACCAGCGTGATTCGGCGAGACCAGTTAGTGCCCTGTGATAGCAAATCATCGTCTACCTACCATCTTCAGACAGTACGTAAAGCGGAAAGGCGAAGAACTCTGAAAGACCATATACTTTGCTATCTAGTTATGGGTGAGGTTGGCCTATAGGTTTGAAGGGCATAAGTGGGCCGGGATTAAGTTCTCATTCTTGATTTTCTTGGGTGCCTTTCATTTGTTAGTTGAGGGAGGGGTCTAGTGGGACCATAGCCACTGTAAAAGCAGACCATAGCATCTGCAATCGGCAGATATCTGAAAGCTCCCGACCGAGTTCCGCATTTCTTGATTAGCCCTGCCACGGGACTTGGGCGCACATATAGAGAACATGTGCAGTAGACATCGAGAACGATTGATGATACATACGTGGGAAATTCTAGGTACACTCATGTCGCTTTGGGTGGTGTATCATATACTAGAGGGCATTACGTAAAAACCTAATGGGATCTAGGGTAGCGTCCAAACACTTACGTAATACAGTGGATTCTACGAAAACGTAGCGTTGATATATATATATATATATATATATATATATATATATATACATATGGGAATTTGTACGAACATTGAGTAAGAGGACTGCATACTTACCAAAGAGACTGTGCGAGTAGGGGTAGCTACATATACACTATATTAGGTTGATCTACTAGTGAGTAAATGGGTGCGACGCGTGTAAAGCCTAGAGTGCTAATATCACAAATAACCTAATAAACTAAGAAAAATATAATAGAACGGTATATGTAGGATTATTCAGAAGTTTATTCTAAATTCATTCACACAGAACTTATGTCCTAACCCCCTCCTCATTACATTCGCAAATTAGGTTCATGAGAGAGACCGTATGGCTTTGGATACTGATTAGCAGTATTATTATTAAGGTAAATCTTTGTTTTAATTACATTATATTTTATTCCTTCTGCTGTGAGATGTTTTCCGAACTCTGACATGTTTTATGTCTCTGTCTTTTCTGCAGGATACCAGAGCAAACCAACTCGGGTTTCGATGGATTGGTATTTTGGAAAAAAATACATCTGTCAGAACGCGGGTTGTTACAAATTGGGTCAAGGAGACCAAGGACTTGTTTATAATCTTTGAAGTGGAAGACCAAAGGAAGATTCAGTTAGCTGCCTGGCTACTGAAAGATGAAGCTTCGTTCGGGTGGGAAGTAACCCAAGCTTGACGTCCGGTGGAGACATGGGATGATTTTAGAATGAGGTTTGAAATGAAGTTTCTTTCTCAAGCCGAGAAAAGAATGCAAATGGAGAGGTTCTTGGCGCTCAAACAAGGAAACATGACTGTTAAAGAATATGTGAACAAATTCAACAAACTGGCGAGGTTTGGATTGGAATTGGTAGATACACCAGATAAGAAAGCTTTGCAATTTGCTAAAGGGCTAAATGAACCCCTTCATGGGTTAGTTATGTCCCATATCCTAATGGGAGCGACTTTTGAAAGCCTTGTTGAAATGGCCTTGATGCATAAGGAAGACAAAGGAGAAAAGAAGAAGTTAAGGCTTATGAAACAATGCAAAACAAGAAGGTATAGCCCAAGAAGGGACAACAACAACAGCAAAAACAAAAGAAAGACGGAAAAAATGACAAGGATATGGATAAGAGGAAGTGTCATAGTTGTGAACGTGAGGGTCACTTGGTCAAGGACTGCAAAAGAAGGAAGAATACTTGCTTCAATTGTGGAGAAGTCGTACACTTTGCTAGGGAGTGCCCGAAGAAACAAGAACAAGGACAAAGGGCAGGAACTTCTGGAGAGCAACTGTGTGCTCTCTCAACCAGTGCTCTGGATAGAGATAGGAAGATTTCCGTGGAAGGTTTAATTTCTCTTTCCAGTCACCCTATTAGAACTCTTTTTGATTCTGGTGCTTCACATTCATTTATATCTAGTTCTATGGCTGAATCTCTACACTTAAATATTAGTATGGTAGTGGATCCCGTTGTTGTCTCAAACCCCATTGGTGGTTCGGCTCATTTATCCATGATTTGTCGGGATTTGAGAATATCCGTGTCAGGCGTCGAGTTTGAGTGCGACGCATATGTGCTCGCGTTTATGGACTATGGGTTGATTCAAGGGATGGATTGGCTAACCATGTATGGTACCATTTTGGATTGTGAGAGGAGGATCGTTAGGCTACTGACTTGTCATGGGAAGACCCTCGAGATTTCTTGTGACCCACAAGGTTCTGTCATGCTTAGTTTCCTAGAGTCTCTTGATGAATATATCGATGATTTGCGATTGATACCAATTGTCCATGAATATTCTGATGTCTTTGATGAGGTTCGGGGTTTACCCCCAAGGCGCGAGATAGATTTTCGCATATATTTGGTAGACAATGCAAAGCCATTTGCATTACACGTGCGTCATATGGATCCAAGAGAAAGGAGGGAGCTTAGCAAATAAGTAGGGGAGCTACTAGAAAAAGGGTTTATTAGGCGAAGCATATATGAATGGGGTGCTCCAATGGTATTCGCAACTAAGTCAGATGGTTCGCTTCGCTTATGTGTGGACTATAGAGAGTTGAACAAACTTACTAAGAAGAACAGGCACCCACTCCCAAGGATAGATGATATGTTTGACCAGCTTGTAGGGGCATCAGTATTCTCTCAGCTATAATTGGCCAGGGGATTCCATCAGTTTAGGGTGGCCGAGGACATATAGATAAGACTGCTTTTAGGACTTCAGATGGTTTCTTTGAATGGTTTGTAATGCCTTTTTGGTTGGCGAATGCACCGCCTATTTTGTTGATCTGATGAGTAGGGTGTATCGGGAGTTTCTAAATAAATCTGTTGTGGTCTTTGTTGATGATATCTTGATTTTCTCGAAGAGCGAGGAAGAGCATGCCTTGCATATAAGGGAAGTTTTGAAAACTTTGCATGCGCATCAGCTTAAGGAAAAGTTCTCCAAATGCCATTTTTGGAGAAAAGAGTGAGATTCTTAGGGCACGTGGTTTCTAAAGAAGGGATAGTAGTAGATCCCGCAAAAGTAGTTATAGTTCAAGATTGGCAGATCCCAAAGAATGCAACGGAGGTGAGAAGCTTTTTGGGGTTAGCAGTCTATTATAGGAAGTTCATTAAGGACTTCGCAAAGATATCAGCCCTACTCCCCAAGAAAAAGAAACTGGCGTTTTCATGGGATATAGATTGTGATGCTGCTTTCCAACGACAGAAGAGGGCTCTGACAGCAACCCCAGTCTTGACCTTGCCCGATGGAAATAAAGTGTTTACAGTGTATAATGACGTGTGTGGTACAGGACATGGTGCGGTTCTGATGCAGGAAGGAACGGTAGTATGTTATGGAGGAAGACAGTTAAGGGTACATGAGAAGAACTACCCTACCCATGACTTAGAGCTAGCTTCCATATTTTTCGCACTTTAGACGTGGCGCCATTATTTTCTTGGAGAGAAGTTCGAGTTTTACACTGATCATAAATCTCTCAAGTACTTGTTTTCGCAAAAGGACCTTAATCTGAGGCAGCAAAGGTGGATGGAATTCTTAGCATCTTATGACTTCGAGATTGCTTGTACCCCTGGCAAGAGTAATTTAGTGGCAGACGCACTGAGTAGACAGAGGATGATCTTAAGTCCTTTGTTCGTAGAAAGGAAAAGCTTGGAGTTTATATAGGAATTTAGACCCTCGACCGAGATGTTAACTGGCTTATTCGCATCACTAGAAGAATGGCCTACTCTTATGGATCAAATAGGGGCTTCGCAGCGAGAGGATCCACAGATTTTATACATTTGGATAGGCTCAGCAAAGGGAAGATTTCTAGTCACCTCAGTAGATACTCCAAAGACGATAAAGGGTGGTTGTAACGAGATGGAAGGCTTTGTGTTCCTCGAATTGGGAGCTTGATAAAAACAGTCCTAGAAGAAGCCCATCATTCTAAGATGACTGTTCATCTAAGTGGCGATAAGATGTATAGTGATACGAGGAGGGTTTTATTTTGGGCTGGGATGAAGAGAGATGTGGCAGAGTTTGTTTCTCAATATTTGGCTTGCCACCAAGGTAAAGTTGAACAAAAGAAGCCCGGTGGTTTACTTCGTCCTTTGGACGTTCCGCAGTGGAAATGGGAGAGCGTCTCTGTGGATTTCATAGATGGTTTGCCTAGATCGAAGAAAGGCAAAACCAGTATTTGGGTTGTAGTGGGTAGACTTACAAAGAGCGCACATTTCATTCCGGTTAAGAGCAAAAGGATGGCAGCATGATAGGCAGCAGTATATGTCTGAGAGATAGTCCGTCTTCACGGCTACCTTCCAGTATTGTAAGCGAATGTGACTCTATTTTCACTAGTGAATTTAGGAGGAGCTTGCAAGAAGCATTAGGTACACAATTACATTTAAGCACCACTTATCATCCTCAGATAGATGGACAGACAGAGAGGGTAAACAGAGTTTTAGAGGATCTTTTGAGGCTGTGTATTCTAGACTTCCGAGGTACTTGGGAAAAACATCTTCCTTTAGTGAAATTCACCTACAACAATAGTTTTCAAGCAAGCATTGGCATGGCACCTTTTGAAGCATTATACAGACGACCCTGTAGATCACCGACTTATTGGTGGGAATTTACGTAAAGACTATTACTTGGACCAGATATGGTTAGAGAAACGTGCGAGAAGTTTGATCTTATCAGACATCGAATGAAGACCGCTCTAGATAGGCAGAAATATGATGCTGACAAGAGAAGGATTGACATTGAATTTGAAGTAGGAGATATGGTTTTCATTAAGGTATCTCCATTGAATAATGTGGTTCGGTTTGGATTTGTAGGGAAACTGGCACCAAGATTTGTAGGGCCATTAATAATCACGGAAAGGATTGGCCAAATGGCCTATAGAGTGAAGCTACCCGAGAGATTATATCTACCGTTCATGATGTTTTGCATGTCTCTCATTTGCGGAAGTGCTTACATGATACCACGGAAGTTGTCGAGCCAAGTCTATTTGAGGAAGCAGAGGTGGAACGGGAGACAATAGTCAAACGAGTCCCAACCCATATTCTTGAACCAGAAGTTAAGAAGCTATGCAGCAAAGAAATCAAGTTGGTGAAGGTTCAATGGGGAGATAACCCAGAGGATACGACTTAGGAGACCGAAGACAAGATTCGTGCTTCGTACCCTTTTCTTTTCGAGGGTATGTCCTTAACTCCTTTTCCAAAGCTTTTATTTATGTTTGCTTCTACCATCTAAGTATGTCCTATCAATCGAATCTTCAACCTTTAGGTAGGAGTCCCATGATTGTAAACATGTGTTTGAAACATGTTATATTTGATGGATATAAGTGTTTGCTGGTGGTTGCTCGTGGATGCATATACACACATTAGGCACTAGATCGACTCAATCACTCTCATACGCCTATGGATGTGTGTGCATTTTTATTCTTTTTATGAATGGAAATGGATGTATCATCATATGGATGTTGTATTTGGATGGATGATTGTGCACCCATATAGAAATTACATGTTATAATAGGATTATTTGCATACATGTTGGATTCATGGCAATAACATACATTGCATAAAGGAGGTCGACTGAATCAGTGGACCGCCTAATTTTCGCATTAGTATTGGGACATATACACACACCTTTGCAAATGTTCATATAAGCATTATAAATCTATAAGGACAATTGATGCCAGTGATTGGTGGATGCGGAGATGGATGTGGATGGTAGGATATAAATTCTTCTTAACTTGAAGATTTTGGGAACGAAAGCCTTTGAGTAGGGGAGAATGTAACACCCCGTAATTTTAACAACACTAAAAGAGGATAAATTAAATAATAATTAATTTAATATTCAGGATTAAGGGAAACGGACTGTGCCATTGTGTCCGCCTCGAAATTATGGTTAAGATAAACATTTGGTTTGTGTAAAACGGACAATGTATGAACAAGTTGTGAAGGTTTGAAGTTTGTATAGGTGCAAGAGAATTATATATATACATATGGGGTCCAGAAATTCAAATTGAGGTTCAGAAAATTCAAAATCGTTCAAATCACGAAAATCTAGGTGAGTGGAAAAAATCTCGCCCAGGGGAATCGACCCCTCAAGGGGGGTGTCGACCCCTCAAGGGGGGTGTCGACCCATGGGTCAACCCTATAAGGAGGGTTCAACCCCCATAGGGCTGACGTGGCAGGTCGGTTCTGGAGGATGTCAGCTATATATACGGCCTCATTTCTCTTGTTTTCTCACACTGAAATCACTGGAGGCCTAAATGTTGTCGGTGTCTGCACTGAATCAAATCTTTTTCTTCTTCTGCAATCAAAGTTTAGAGATTCAAGTGTAGATCTGTGATTCATCCTCCGCTTTTCTCCTTCTATTCTTCTAGATCCGAACAATGTGTGTTTAAGTTACCTTTAGGTTTAAATAATTAAAAGCAAAACATGATATGACTGTAATTTTGATCTATGCACGTGAATGAATCATATCAGATCTATTGAAATATGTGAATCTATGATATCCTAACATAACTATGACTTGAATCTCAACCTTTATCATATCAGATCCACTTTTGATTATAGATCTAATTTACTATTTAGATTATCTGGTACCTATCATGTTTGTGGTTAATTTGGATTTGTCATTAGTTGAACATCTAAATCCTTGTTTAGATCTAATCATGCCTATTATGACATCCCTACTATGTTAGAATCAGTTTTATTATCACAAGTTCGCCAATCTGTTCTTATATGTCCACCTTATCAATATGCCATTATACGTTTATGTCAATTTTGTCAGAATAATAATTTATGTCATCTTCCCTTCACCCTTTCCCTTTTATTTTATATAGCCAGACTATTTTCTAGCCTAGGCATGCCGCTAAAAATATGCGAATGCGTCAGTTTGGGAACGAGGGGAAAACGTTAAAATTATACATAAATTGAAAAGGGGAAATTTGGCATAACTTGAATAATGTTTATGAACATGAATTTGGGCATATAATTATAAACATAATTGGGGAAAAACGGGCATGAAAACCTATAACGACATAAATAAAATTGGCTAATAATGAAATGCCTAGGATTACAGTAATTAGCAACTGTAACTGCGCCTATACACGAGGTTAGATTATACTTGTGGTGGAAGTCTGCCTGAAACTGCCCGACATATCTAGCAGCCACAAGTGGTGAATCTAATGTGAGGGGTCTAGGTGCACAAATACTAGACGTGCTGAGACATGAGGTTAAGCCCGACTTGTGGAAGAAGTCTGCCCGGAACTGACCGACATATCCAGCATCCACAAGTGGTAGCTTAATATGAGGGGTCCAGCACATTATAATCATATATGGACATGGTAATGAATTGGAATACTTAACCTAGTTGAACCCATAGGGATTGTATGAACATGAACTTGAATAGGGGTTAAGAAAATTTGTTCAAACAGTGAGTGGGTTAAGTAAATCTGAGGGGGTAGGTAATATTTATATATATAGGCCCACAAACTTAACCTGAGGGGGTTATGTAATTAAAGACACCAATAGGTATACATAGCATGTGGAAATCCTAGAGGGTATACAAGACAAGGGGGAGAGCTTGTATCATCTTCTATGTGGGACCCGTTTTAGTCAGTAACCCATATAACGGTATCGAACGAGTACTCCACCCTAGGTCGGAGTGGGGCATGCTTACTGGGCTGATTGTAAGAGTTCCAAACGTGGAGGACAGTGTGTGCGGTGCAAACAGACCGGGGACATATGCGTGCATGCGCCGGGTAGAGGGAGATAAGACAACCGTGACACCAGTAGATATGGTTGTGCACATCAACGTAGGGTTGCCGCTTTTGGATGTGATACCTCCTACTGTGGGGCCGACACACGGTATCTACAGAGCAGGGAGCCGATCAGTTAGGGTAGTGGTTAGGGTACATCTAGACTCTGGTAAAGTTTAGGAGCCTGTTAGGATTGGACTAACTCTGGATAGTATGGGGTGAAAACCTCTCACCATAAGTACCCATAAGTCTACCATCTTATAGTTGTTGTGATCATCTCATTATAGTTATACTAGTATTAGTGCAGAGTAATCATTAGAGAAGCATATACACTCTATCATGTTTACCTTGTCATACTTACCTTTTATGATGTTATCTTTCTTATCCAACTTATATGCCTGTCATGATACTTTTACTTATTTACATTTTAAAAGTAACTAGACATGCTAGAGTTTACGTCTATCCCTTTTTGTTTCCTTTTATCTCTTCCGTCCCCCCCCCCCCCAAGGTTCGCAGGGTGGGAATACTCGGGCTTAATCAGGACTCGATTATCATCTTGCTTGGAGCTGCTTTTGAAGTATTGCTCAAGTTTTCGTCTTTACTAATATGGCTTTGTCTCTCTTGGGGAATTATGCTTTTTCTTTTATGTATTTCTGTACTTTGGTGGTACAAGACAGAAGCTTTATATTATTGTAATGGTTTTTATGTAGTTCCAGACTTGTGATATTTGGGACCACGATGTTATGAATTATGTTTTAAATAAACTTTTAAATTCCGCTGCTATCTTGTATATCTGTCTTGTAATGTTCTGTGTCTGTTTAATTATAATCCTTCATGAAACTTAATGCATTCTCTTAAGGAGTGACATTAACGAAAGTGGACTGTCGCATAAATGCATAATGTAAATGTGGAAGGAAGCGCTCGTGTAGAGGAAGGTGCTGATGGCCTCTCCATTTTTAGGTTATTAATTTAGACAGTGGCCAGCAGAGGAAATTTGAAATATTTTAGGTGCTTTTAGTTTTGGTGACCAGAAGTGTAAATTGAGGTGTGAATAATAGCACCCTTTTATTATAGCTTTTATTTAGATCATTACTTCCATAAATGATAATAAAATTTGCTTAGTCCTCATATGTGTTATATATGAAGTAAAATCATGATATATATTCGTCGCAACATTCCATCCTTCAAATCAAAAGTACATATTGTTGAATCCATATATTTACTACTTTTTTTTATCTAGATAACATTAAAATAATACCTGGAGATACAAATATAAGTGAAGCTTTTGAATCCATATATGAATTCTTACGTTTTCATATCAAACCAAAATAAATTATCTTTTAGTCAAAAGGGGAATTTATAAATGTCATTGTACTTTCATCTCTGGTTAACAAAGGTTTGAATTTTAGTATTTTTAATAGTATATTTTGTGTATAATGAATCATATATCAAATTTCGAGATGAAAAAAATATATGAAAAAGTTTGTTGCTTAACCTATTGAATCACTTCATTTTTTTTGGAGTTACACTTCCATTTATTTATTTTTCAAATTTGTAACTCTAATAATTTTCATTTTTTATTTTTGCAACTTTTTAATTTCAAGGGAAGCACATAAGTGAAAGTAGAGCCTATGACTAGCCGCTACTTGGATTTAAGGGCATTGTTACTGACTTATCAAATATTGTTAAGGGAGAGTCAATTTTTCTTTTTAAATTCTTCATTAAGAAGAGTACCAATGAGGAAAGTAGTTACTTAACAAATAAAGATAATTTTACCTTCTTACCCATTTAGGCTTAATTTCACTCTTTTGTTCATTAATCTAATTTTAAATGGTTAATCAACACCATTAGTTGTGGAGAAATCAAACCCTAACCAAAAAACATAAACGAAAACGAAAACAATATGATATTGACTCATGAGAGTGAATGTTATGTTGGAGTTGATCAGAGTGATGAGATGGTAAGATATAATTTCAGTTTATTAAATCATGTGCAATTGTTGTTAGAGTTAAGTTAGTGTCGTTTCAGGCTCTATTCTGTTGTTGGTGGTGATGTTGATGTGCAAGGGCTGTAGTATTTTTTTCGATTGGCACATATCTATTTTTTAAACCCTTACGGATGAGCGTTTTCAGAGGAATAAGATTGAATAATTTTTTTTGGTCGACATAAATATGTCGAATTTTATAATTACGGAGGAAATGCATAGAAATGATTAATAATTTTCGATATATCACTGTTGAATACATATATAATTGATTAAGTGCTGCATTCGGTGTAGTGGTGATGCATTGCTTATTTTAATTCGGTTTCCTTTGTCGAATAAGTTTCTTTTTTTAATCTGGTTTGAAAGGGAAATCCAGGAATATCAAGTAGTGTAAAATAATATATTTGTGTAGCCCCTTGGCAAATTTTCAAAGAGTGTGTTTTTAAAAATGGTCCCCTTTTAACAAAAGTTGGAGTGTCAATAACAATACCCGAATATAACACACATGTATTAGTGGTTCGTACTTTATACTTACCTTACTATAGTACCGCATGTTCATGAATAATTTCGAATTTTAATTCTTCGAATAATCTTTTGCCTTAATTGTATTTGTAGATTGAATTTCATAAAGGTAATGACCTATGTATATTCCGTCCGAAGTTAATTGTAGGATGTGCTGAGCTTTCTTCCATTTTGCATGGAATGGGCTGAATTTATAGTAATCTACCAAATATTAGCATTTGGATCAAAAAAATGCATGCATCCGTGAAAGCGTTTGCATGCGTAGTCTTTTGTTGCAATTAGTAATTAAATATACCAAAATCCAGTTGTCAATTTACACTGAATATTTGTGTACCATATCGCTTTATTGGAAAATTTACACTAAGCAAAAAATTTCGTTGCAATTTGTATTTAAACTTACCAAAACTGATGCACGTATGGACAGAAGAAAAAAAATGTATGGACTATTGATAAAAACAATGGGACGTCACTCCAGCTAAATTATAAAATAATTGTACGTTCGCATTAGCTATTTCCACCCTATGAATTATGAAACGATATGAAAAATAATGAGTATTTTGGGCCAGCTAATACTCATTATTTAGGATCAGTTGGTATACTATATTGGCAAAGGCGTAAGTTGAAAATTTTATTGGTTACTTTGTACTGTAATATGCTTGAGGTTTTTTGGGGTCAGCTAACAATTAATGTATTGATTGATTGACTAACATACGGTTTTGAGTATATTAATTGTTTCTAAAATGTAACGTTATTTAGAGGAAGGATTAACATCTATTTCTAAAACAATCCATTTGTAGTTTGAAGCTTTTTGACACTACTAAAACTAGATCGTCAAATACTTTTACCAAACCAAAGATGTGAAATACTTGAGCAAAATGCGACATTCATATTCTCCAAATGAAAAGAATATCATTATTTTCTTCAAAATAAACCTTTTCATTTTTTGATATATGTGATATTTATGCGTATATTTCAACTAAACAACTGTTACTTTCATGCGTTTATGGTTGGCGAACCAAATAATTAAAATTAAAATCTATTTTTATTAATCGTCCAGTGAAAAAAGGTAGCCAAATCATATTTATTTTGTGCAAAAAAGAAGTCGATGTATGTTTTTCTTTACACACATCCAACGAACGTACCATAGGTACTGGTATAATAAAATGCTAAATTATAAAAAATATAATCAATAGCTGGTAATTTCAATACATTTGTCAGTTTCTATTCGATGCTTGAATGCTTGCAGTTTCAATGCTATGGTGACTAGTTGTAATGTTGTTGTGGTGTGTCTGTGACTGGTTATAATGCTTCTGACTATGAACTTTGAATTTCTTGTATAGCTGCAAATAGCTAAGCTGTTAACTATTGTAACTTGGCTACTTAATCGTTTAATCGCGAATAACAATCGATTTGATGAACTGATATGAATACACCAAAATTAACAATTCTGATTTTCATGAAACCCTAGTCGTTCGAAAATCATGGCGGCCTAAATAATTTCTTGGCGATTTTTTTCTTTTCCTTCATTCTCTATTCCTTCGCCTTCTTATAACTACTCTCTCCTCAATCCCACACCAAAATATTTGCTACTTCCAATAGACAGTGATTCTTGGACCCTTTACTTGGTGTCGCTTCATGAAGTCGGCAATTATTTGAACTACCATTTTCAGGTTTAAAGAAAAGTATTCAAATAGATCTCTTCCCCATCAGTAGAAGTTCTAGCTATATTTTATTTGACCAAAGGGATGATGTAAATATGTCTTGCTCATCAACTTTCCAAGGTAATAATAAAAATACAGGAGGAGTTATGCAAGACCATAACCAACAATCCATTCTGTTCACTTCTTCTCTTTCATCTAAACAAACTACAATGCACCGAGCAATACAAAACTAGCCACAACCAGGCACAAACCACTTAAAAAATATATTATATAATACAAACAGTACAAAACAGCAAACATCTCTTGCATTCAATATTATATCTTTTCACCGCAGCAAACCGCGTTTGCATGCTTTTTTACTATTAAAAGTTTATAACGGCAAAGTCTTTGCCATTATAAATTTATAAAGGCAAAGACTTTGCCGTTATAAATTTATAACGGCAAAGACTTCGCCATTATAACCATCAGCCTCTGTTCACTCAACCAGCCACGAACCACGTCCAAACCAGCCACGAGTGACCGAACAAGCCATACCTGGTTGTTCCGTGGTGTTTACTAACTGAACAAGCCATTGTTGGTTGTGCTCTAAAATATTTTTTTAGAATTTTCCGAGCAAATATGAAAGTTGTGTTTTTAGCATCCAAAAGTATGCATCGTCGTCTTCCAGCTTCCCAAAAGTATGTCATCCAAATTGAGTTATTTCAATAGACATAACATATTCAATTGAATAAAGATCTTGCAATATAAAATACTAAATTATAATGTGACGGCCCGCCCCGCACCAACCGACATTTACTCCAAAGGTGCGTTGTACACATGTCCAGTTAGCACGGGACGGATCGTCAGAAAAAAAGGGAAGAAGGAAATGAACTAACATGGAACCTGTAGAATGTCTCACAGTGCATAGAACAAAATATAATAATAACATACTTGACATAAAACTAGTGAGACAGTGCATAAGCTGAAACAACTAACATAGCAGCGGAAAATCCAAGTACAGCTTATGATCCAAAGTTAAACATTATTACAACTTTTCAAACTGTCTCCAAAGCAAAAGCAAGATAAAGGAGGTACACTACTAATGCCCAAGTAGCGACCACCAACGACACAGGGAGAATATCTATATATATCCTACATGGAAGCCTCCTGCTCGCCTCGGAATCAGCTACTCGCGCACCACCAGCTAACCTGTCTCTAGTCTGCTCGTGTGAGCACCCAGAGTTATAAGAGGAGACATAAAACTCAGGGTCAGACATAAAGCCTGGTATGAGTGATAAGCATCTAAACAGAACAATAACAGGTAGACAAAAACGTACCTGAACCTGGACCTGCAACCAAAGAGTTAGCACTACATACTGTACAACACTCTAAGGTGCCATTTCAAATGGTGTAAAGATAACGGGGGTGGGGGTGTGCATGTCATAGTGATGGTAAACAATCAAACATAGCAACCATCCTCACATCTCTCACTCAGTGCATAAAGCATACGATATTCACCACTTCGATCAACCAACATACCTTGCTACGATCACTTTGCCCCATGAAGTCATAAATGGCTTCACTGCACTGATAACGTAGCCTCTAATCCTTTGCTATGTCCACTTTGCCCCATGGAGTTGCAATGACCCCACTGCACTGGCTCATAGCCTCACTAATCCTTTACTATGTCCACTCTGCCCCATGGAGTCATAATGACCCCACTGCACTGGCTCATAGTCTTACTACGCATCACTTTGCCCCTCGAGTCGTAATGACTCTACTGCAATGATAACGTAGTCTTGCTACCATCACCTTGCCCCTCGAGTCATAATGACCCTACTGCACTGATAAGTAGCCCATCATCCAATTTCAGTGGTGAATCGAAGTTATGAACGTCGACAACTCCTTAGCACACGTCCCGCAGCAAAGCCTAACCATGAAGTGAACTCATTGGTCCCCAACTGGACCCTGAGCTCTAACTTCCCATATTGGACTACCTTTGCATCTCGGGTTATTGGTCAATACTGGATCGGGTCGGGTTCCCCTTCTAGCCATCGGTTCGGGTCGGGTCCTCTACTTTGAATTGGTTCGGTTCGTGGTCTTCCTCTGGTAGCGGTTCGATTCGGGTTCACAACGTTGCCTCGGTTCGGGTCGGGTGTCCCACTTCGGGTCGGTTCGGGTTGCCATCTCCCATTCAGTTCGTGCTCCAGCTCCGGTAGCCTCGTCTGGTCCCGTTCCCTATTCTAATCCGATCCGATCCTTTCGCCTTACTCCGGCCCGAGCCCTTCGTCCTTAAGTCGATCCGATCTGAGCCCTTCGTCCTTAAGTCGATCCGATCCCCAGCTTAACCAACATGGCCTTCCTTTTTGCCAAGCCTCTCAAGTGTTAAGTTCCAATCCGATTCGGATGCCCTTGCCCGTCCACTTATCCGATCCGAGCCCCATATCCGATCCGATCCGGTTCAAAACCTGCACATTTCCTGAGACTTTTCTAACGAGTGTTTTACGTCATTCGACGACGTTTTCGACCATTCTAACTATTGAAATCAATCACAAAACATACCATATAGTCATAGCAACATGCATAATCAACCAAAAACATCAAAACAACAATATAATAGGTTAAAATGGATCAAACCTAGTCAAAACCCCATATTTCCTCTTAAGCATGTTTAGGTGAAACTAATGACGTAATTAATAAAACTTAACCAAATTAACCCAAATTCACATCAGAGGTCTAAAACATTATTTTGGATTTTATAAATATTTTTCCAGAATTTTATCATGTTTAAATTCGCTAATTAACAATAATTACCCTTAATTAGCCATAATTAGTGAGGAACTATGCAAATCACTCACCTTAGCCCCAAATAGACGTAGATCTGAAATAAATCTCTGATTTGATGCGAATCCCAATGCTAAACAGCAGCTCCAACGTTGATTTGGTGTAGATCTCCCTCGATTTGATGTTGCTAAGCTTATCCCTTGATTAGAAGATGATTTGGAGGTGATTTAGAGGTTGCAGGCCATTTTTAGGGTTTCTTGAAGATAAGTGGAGGCTAGAAAACTGAAATGGAATGATTCTCTACCCTTTTCAGCCTCCCCTAACCCTAGTCCCGAAATGGGTTATGGGCCCGTTCACTAATCACCTTATTTGGCCCGGTTAAGCAGTTTTTCACCTTCCAAACCTTATTTCAGCCATATCTCCCAAACGGTAAGTCCGTTTGGCTTTTATGACCACTCTACGGAAAGGTAAACCATCAAACGGATCTAATGGAAGTGGTTTCAGGTCAAAATTCCTTTCCAATCAAAAGTTATGGCCAAAACAAGATTAGCTAGGGGCAAAATGGTCATCTAAAAATCGACAAAAATCATGAACATGGGAAATGAGTCTAATGGTTGTTTCCCAAAGTTACATGACCATACGACTTCATATGGGAAATAAATAAATATTCTATGATCCTCCGATGCGTAGAATGCGGGTTGTTACATCCCTCCCCCCCCCCCCCCCACCCTTAAGAAATTTCGCCCCCGAAATTCCCTAACCAAAACACACAAAAGGGTCCCGCATGCCTATCAACCATAAAACAACAATCAAACATGCAAAACAAGCAAAACAAGTCTATCCTAGCATGCGGAATAACTAAATTACAAGGTAAATCTTACCAGGCAAAGAGTTCTGGATACGTTTTCCTAATGCTCTCCTCTGTCTCCCAAGTGCAATCATTCTCGTTCTTGCCCCCACTGAACCTTGACTAGCTTCACCTCCTTCCTTCGAAGTTGCTTCGTATCGTGCTCGACAATACGAATCGGCTTGCGGTTCCCAACCGCCTCGGGTTCTACCTCGAAGTTCTCTAACTGATCAGGTGAAATAGTCATATCTGGGTCGTGAATGAACTTCCTTAGTTGGGAAACATGAAACACGTTGTGAACTCCCGCCATCTTCTCTGGTAAGCCAACTCTATATGCCAAATTCCCGACTAGTTCAAGAACATGGAATGGGCCAACAAATCTTGGTGCCAACTTGCCTCTCCTGCCAAATCGTTTCACGCTCTTCAACGGAGAAATCTTGAAAAACAACAAGTCACCAACGGAGAATTTTAAGTCTCTTCTCCTCTTGTCAGCATAACTCTTCTGCCTATCTTGGGCAGCTTTCATTCGTTGTTGAATGATCTTAATCTTATCCGAAGTTTCCCTCACCACATCTGGTCCAAGCATAAACTTCTCACCAGTCTCTACCCAACATGATGGTGAGTTGCACGGTCTTTCATACAAAGCTTCATATGGAGCCATACCAATTCTGGATTGGTAGCTACTATTATATGCAAACTCTACTAGATGCAAATGGTTATCCCATGATCCACCAAAATCCAATATACATGCTCTCAAGAGATCTTCCAATATATGATTCACCCTCTCCGTCTGACCGTCGGTTTGAGGATGATATGCGGTACTGAGATGTAATTCTGACCCTATCCAAAACCCACTAGTGAACAACGAGTCTCGGTCACTCACAATGCTTTTAGGTACTCCATGAAATCTCACTACCCACTTCATATACAATTCTGCTAATTTAGCTGCCGTTCTGGTCGATTTGACTGGTATAAATCTTGCACTCTTAGTCAATCAATCCACAATTACCCAAATGCTATCATGTCCTGATCTAGTCCTTGGTAAACCATCAATGAAATCCATCGAGACTTGCTCCCATTTCCATTCGGGAATTTCTAATGGTTGCAACAACCCACTAGGCTTCTTTTGCTCGGCTTTAATTAGCTGGCAACTCATGCATTTGGATATAAACTTCCCAACGTCTCTTTTTCATCCCTTCCCAGTAGTAAGTCTGCTTCATGTCTCGATACATCTTATTACCCCCGGGATGTATAGTCAGTTTTGAGTGATGACATTCTCTAAGCACTTTATCTCTCAAACCATTCACGTTGGGTACAACTAGTCTTCCATTCTTTCTAAGCCATCCTTCTCAATCAAGCCCATACAAGTTCATCTCCTCACCGTCGATGTCCATCTCTAACTTGGAGATGATTTCTAATAGATTAGGATCGTCCCTCTGGCTGGAACCAATCCTCTCTATCAAAGTGGGTCTGATCGCCAAACTAGCTAGCATGACTGGATCCAATTCGCACTTTGGTCTGAAATCAAACCCCGCGATATACTCCAGTTGCTTCCATTCAAGAAACATAGCCCCTAAACTGGCATGTCTCCTACTCAAGGCATCGGCTACCGCATTACCTTTCCCAGGTGAGTATGCGATATCAAAATCATACGAAGCCAAGAACTCTAACCATCTCTGCTGACGGAGATTCAGATCTTTCTGAGAGAAGAGATACTTTAACGATTTATGATCGGTAAACAACTCAAATCTTTCTCCCAAGAGATAGTGTCTCCACATCTTTAGCGCAAACACGATCGCTGCTAGTTCCAAATCATGGGTAGGATACTTCTTCTCATGCGGCTTTAGCTGCCGGCTAGCATAAGCTACAACCCTACCTCCTTGCATCAATACATCACCTAATCCGGTACCACAAGCGTCCGTGTATACCGTCATTTCTTCATTCCCTTTAGGAATGACTAACACTGGCGCATGCGTCAACTTTTCTTTTAGACTCTTGAATGCATTCTCACACACTTCGTCCCAGACGAAGGACTGATTCTTCTTAGTCAACTGAGTCAACGGTGCTGCTATCTTGGAGAAGTCCTGGATAAACTTACGATAATATCCAGCTAACCCCAAGAAACTTCTTACATCTGTTGCATTCTTGGGCGTAGGCCAATCCTGTACCGTAGCCACCTTCGCAGGGTCCACGGCAATACCATTCTCTGAAACAACATGGCCCAAGAATCTCACTTCCCTTCTCCAAAAGTGACACTTGGAGAATTTCGATTTCAATTGGTGTTTTCTCAACACCTCCATCACTATCCTCAAGTGTCCCTTGTGTTCCTCCTCTATCCCTGAGTAAACAAGGATATCATCTACGAACACAAGAACAAACTTATTCAACTGTTCTCTGAATACTCGATTCATAAGATCCACAAAGTAGGCTGGTGCATTGGTCAACCCAAATGGCATGACCAACCAGTCATAAAATCCAGACGGCGTCCTAAATGCCGTTTTCGGAACACTCTCCTCCGCTACTCGGAGCCGATGAAATCCTGTCGCGAGGTCCAACTGGGAGAACACTCTTGCTCCTTCCAGTTGATCAAACAAATCATCTATCCATGGTAGAGGGTACTTATTTTTCCTCGTCACCTTATTCAACTCGCGATAGTCCACACACAAACGAAGGGAATCATCTGCCTTAGTGGCAAACAAAACTGGTGCTCCCCACTCGGAGACACTTCTTCTAATAAATCCCTTCTTCAAAAGATTGCTGACTTGCACCCCGAGCTCTCGCTGCTCCCTTGGTGCCATACGACGAAGTGACATCACTATAGGCCTGGCATCTTTCACTAAATCAATACGGAACTCAATCTCTCGGTGTGGTGGAAGCCCGGTCACCTCCTCAAAGATGTCCAGATACTGGCCAACCACGGGCACATCTGACAGCTCATCCTGCAGGATGTCGAGGGAATTTATAAAACTAGCCATTACCCCATCACTAGGTAGACTACCAAACACTACCCTCCGCCCATCATCCGCCCTAACTGTCACCAAAAAGCCCTCACAGTCTACCACCACCCTGTATCTTTGGAGCCAATCGACTCCCAATATAATGCCATACCCAATAAAGCCCAAAACAAAGCAATCACATACAAACTTACATCCATGACTCGATAAGACCAAATTTCGGCAAATCATACTAAGGTTAGTCGAACCACCAATCGGGTTCGTCACAACCAATGGTCTATCGACTATCTCGGGTTCCAGTCCCAACCTATCTACCAGTTCATTAGATATGAAGGAACGGGAAGCCCCAGTATCAAACAAAACTCGAACTGGTACATCATAAATAGAAAGCATACCTTGAATAACAACATTTTTTCCTTTCTCCACCGCAGTTGGGGCATTCGACGAAGAGGGAACATCATCAATAGCGTATGCTTTCACAATCTACTTCTCCTTAAGAGGTTGTAGACACTTATCCTTATGATGTCCCACTTGGCCACAGTTGTAGCACTTCCTTTCCGCTGGCTTGGCCCGGCATTCTTTAGTATAATGGCCCTTCTTACCACAGCTGAAGCACTCAACTTCTTTCTTGTTCTTTTTCTGGCCATCCTTAGATTGGCTCTGCTTCCTCTTATTTTGAGAGTTATTCTTGCCTCCACCGCCTGCTTGCGGCTTCAGCCCTTCTGCAGATGCAGCCTCAGTCTTTGACTTAGGGTAAAGACTCTCTGATCTCAAAGCTTTCCCCACAATCGATTCAAAAGTCTCATCGATATGGTTGATAAGCCTTTCCCCCAAGTATCCATCCAAACCAGTAATGAACTTCTCATTCTTCTTCTCAGGAGTATCGATAAGAGATAGTCCATACTTTGACAAAGTGTCGAACTCAGCAATATAGTCAGAGACTGCCTTACCACTCTGCTTGAGTTCCAAGAATCTCTTAAAAAACACTGACTTCTGGGCAGCTGGAATGAACTTCTCGCTAAAGCGAGCCTTGAACTGATCCCAAGTAACCTGATCTTCTGGAGTAGCTGTTCTAGTGGCATTCCACCAATTCATCGCTTGCCCTTGCAGCTGAGGAGACGCTAGCCTTCTCTTCATCGCATCCTCGATACCCAAGTCGTCGAAGATACGATCACAGCTATCCAACCAATCCTGAACATCTGTGGCCGACTCCGTTCCATGGAACGACTTCCCACCAAGGTTAGTGTAATCCTTGCACAACTTGGCGAAATCGACCCTAGGCGCCTGCACTATTGGACCACCACCAATTCCGGGATTGGGAACTGCCCCGTGCACCTCCCTAAGCATGTCTATCATGAGGTCAGTAAACATCGCCCTCATGTTAGCAGCATTCCCATTATTGGCTCCCCTACCAGCACCTCTTGCATATCGGCTCATCGTCAATCTGTAAAAGGGGAAACGATTAACAACCCCATAGTGGTGCTAGTGCAGTAAGACTTCATTCTTATACTACTAATAGTATATACATATATAGCTTTTGAAAACCAAAGTAATCACAAATACGTTCTTTCATAAGCGTACTATCTCTCCCTAGTGTCTTTCCCTAGGTTAACTACGCAACCTAGAGCTCTGATACCAAATGTGACGACCCACCCCGCACCAACCGACATTTACTCCAAAGGTGCGCTGTACACATGTCCAGTTAGCACGGGACGGATCGTCAGAAGGAAAGGGAAGAAGGAAATGAACTAACATGGAATCTGTAGAATGTCTCACAGCGCATAGAAAAAAATATATAATAATAACATACTTGACATAAAACTGGTGAGACAGTGCATAAGCTGAAACAACTAACATAGCAGTGGAAAATCCAAGTACAACTTATGATCTAAAGTTAAACATTACTACAACTTTTCAAACTGTCTCCAAAGCAAAGGCAAGATAAAGGAGGTACACTACTAATGCCCAAGTAGCGACCACCAACGACACCGGGAGAATATCTATATATATCCTACGTGGAAGCCTCCTGCTCGCCTCTGAATCAGCTACTCGCGCACCACCAGCTAACCTGTCTCTAGTCTGCTCGTGTGAGCACCCAGAGTAATACGAGGAGACATAAAACTCTGGGTCAGACATAAAGCCTGGTATGAGCGATAAACATCTAAATAGAACAATAACAGGTAGACAAAAACATACCTGAACCTGGACCTGCAACCAAAGAGTTAGCACTACATACTGTACAACACTCTAAGGTGCCATTTCAAATGGTGTAAAGATAACGGGGGTGGGGGTGTGCATGTCATAGTGATGGCAAACAATCAAACATAGCAACCATCCTCACATCTCTCACTCAGTGCATAAAGCATACGATATTCACCACTTCGATCGCCTAACATACCTTGCTACGATCACTTTGCCTCATGAAGTCATAAATGGCTTCACTGCACTGATAACGTAGCCTCTAATCCTTTGCTATGTTCACTTTGCCCCATGGAGTCGCAATGATCCCACTGCACTGGCTCATAGCCTCACTAATCCTTTACTATGTCCACTCTGCCCCATGGAGTCACAATGACCCCACTGCACTGGCTCATAGTCTTACTACGCATCACTTTGCCCCTCGAGTCGTAATGACTCTACTGCACTGATAACGTAGTCTTGCTACCATCACCTTGCCTCTCGGGTCATAATGACCCTACTGCACTGATAAGTAGCCCATCATCCAATTTCAATGGTGAATCGAAGTTATGAACATCGACAACTCCTTAGCACACGTCCCGCAGCAAAGCCCAACCATGAAGTGAACTCATTGGTCCCCAACTGGACCCTAAGCTCTAACTTCCCATATTGGACTATCTTTGCATCTCGGGTTCCCCTTCTAGCCATCGGTTCGGGTCGGGTCCTCTACTTTGAATTGGTTCGGTTCGTGGTCTTCCTCTGGTAGCGATTCGGTTCGGGTTCACAACGTTGCATCGGTTCGGGTCGGGTGTCCCACTTCGGGTCGGTTCGGGTTGCCATCTCCCATTCAGTTCGTGCTCCAGCTCATGTAGCCTCGTCTAGTCCCGTTCCCTATTCTAATCCGATCCGATCCCTTCGCCTTACTCCGGTCCGAGCCCTTCGTCCTTAAGTCGATCCGATCCGAGCCCTTCGTCCTTAAGTTGATCCGATCCCCAGCTTAACCAACATGGGCTTCCTTTTTGCCAAGCCTCTCAAGTGTTAAGTTCCGATCCGATTCGGATGTCCTTGCCCGTCCACTTATCCGATCCGAGCCCCATATCCGATCCGATCCGGTTCAAAACCTGCACTTTTCCTAAGACTTTTCCAGCGAGTGTTTTACGTCATTCGACGACGTTTTCGACCATTCTAACTATTGAAATCAATCACAAAGCATACCATACAGTCATAGCAACATGCATAATCAACCATAAACATCAAAACAACAATATAATAGGTTAAAATGGATCAAACCTAGCCAAAACCCCATATTTCCCCTTAAGCGTGTTTAGGTGAAACTAATGACGTAATTAGCAAAACTTAACCAAATTAACCCAAATTCACATCAGAGGTCTAAAACGTTATTTCAGATTTTATAAATATTTTTCCAGAATTTTATCATGTTTAAATTCGCTAATTAACACTAATTACCCTTAATTAGCCATAATTAGTGAGGAACTATGCAAATCACTCACCTTAGCCCCAAATAGACCTAGATCTGAAATAAATCTCTGATTTGATGCGAATCCCAATGCTAAACAGCAGCTCCAACGTTGATTTGGTGTAGATCTCCCTTGATTTGATGTTGCTAAGCTTATCCCTTGATTAGAAGATGATTTGGAGGTGATTTAGAGGTTGAAGGCCATTTTTAGGGTTTCTTGAAGATAAGTGGAGGCTAGAAAACTGAAATGGAATGATTCTCTACCCCTTTTCAGCCTCCCCATAACCCTAATCCCGAAATGGGTTATGGGCCCGTTCACCAATCACCCTATTTGGCCCGGTTAAGCAGTTTTTCACCTTCCAAACCTTATTTCAGCCATATCTCCCAAACGTTAAGTCCGTTTGGCTATTATGACCACTCTACGGAAAGGTAAACCATCAAACGGATCTAATGAAAGTGGTTTCAGGTCAAAATTCCTTTCCAATCAAAAGTTATGGCCAAAACAAGATTAGCTAGGGGCAAAATGGTCATCTAAAAATCGACAAAAATCATGAACATGGGAAATGAGTCTAATGGTTGTTTCCCAAAGTTACGTGACCATGCGATTTCATATGGAAAAGAAATAAATATTTTACGATACTCCGATGCGTAGAATGCGGGTTGTTACATATAAATAATATAATCAAAAGCTACGTTTAGTGATACTCTTTGATTTCATAACATCGATATCTTTACATTTATATGAATTGCAGAGCGTGCGAATGGGTTTATGGTGCTCCATTTTCTTTCCATGAACTACCTTGTAGCTAGGATTGGATTTTAGGTGAAGTATTGTCATTAATTCCTCAACTGAATCTTGAAGTGGGATTCATCCAATGAAGAGGCAACGTTTGGTAGATTTTTGTGGAATTCTACTTCAAAAGATGTCACTCGTGTTCATGGTGCAACCAGTGAGGATGAAGGATGAGATTCAAGGGGTGGGTGTGGTTGGAAGATGATAGTGTTCGTCAAGAAGAACTCACGTAGAGTAGTTCGTGGAAAATTTTAGAATCCTATGCTTTAGAAAGGCGTTCTTAACATAAAGACTGAAAACCTGAATAAAGCAATTCCCTTCCTCTAACAACTTGAGTTCACCAAAACACCCCATCAACCACTTCTCTTTCTTTACAAATGTCCTCGTTTTTATATATAGACCCTTAAACTGTGCCATCTTTACACATGCCATCAGCCCCTCTAAGTATGGTTCAGTCATTGGGTCAAATCAAACGCTCAACATCAAAGAAGTTATCGCAACTTGCTCAGTACGCGAACTCATAAGTCTCTTATAAGTAGTCAATTAATCCTCCATCATCTAATCCAGTTTCCGAACCATCCTATCCTGCATAGTTTCAAAAACATCTTCCTTTACGTTCGATAAGGACAACAACACTATGATTTGCCTATTCATAAATCAAGGATGGTGCCTCGTTTAAGAACACACTTCAAATATCATATGCGAAGTCATAAAATTGCTCAAAGTTGGCGTCAATGAAAGCTTGACTCCATCGTTTTTGCTCGCAGGCCAAACTGCAGCCACTCCAATACATACTCTATATCGAATTTGGTAAGTAGAAGGGATTATCTTTGGAAAGTCAAGTCTTTTGGAAAGCTTGTTTGCAATTTCATCGGCAAGGTTAGGGGTTATCTTCCAAGTTACATCAAAGAAGTTGTAGTTGTTTATTTCAATGTCTTTTATTTCACGAGCCTTGCATGGATGCACGTTTGCCATTTCATATGTGGATGAAAAGCATTGCCCTAGTTGTGCTGCATACCTAGCTACATTCTTGATATTGAACTTCCCAATCCAGCTAATAATGTGGGACACTCTTTCAATGTCCTCTATTTATCCTCCAACCAACTTCGTAATTAGCTAAAATTTCATGAAAATGAATAACAAAAATTTTTGCAACGAAAATATATAAATATTCGAAAAATGTCTATTTTCAGTTTATTATCTATGATAATTTTGTATATGATAATATTGTAATGCTTAATCATTTATCTTCGAATCAATTAAATCTAGTCAGAATACTATCGTCTTTGTGATATCGTGGTTTCAAAATTCTTTTTGGTGACCTAGAAGATGCTCCTTGGTAACGGCACAAATACCAAATGTTTTAGTACGGATAGCCCTTTGCTTTAACCTAACCCGTTCTCATGTTTTTCCCCTTCTACAGCTCTTAGTTTCGAAATCGGACTGTATGCTTTCAGAAGTGAGATCATCAGGTTGATTGTTTTCGGTGTTGTCATTGACATTACCCTGGGTTGTAGTTTGCTTTCATGTTGGTGACGGTTTCGTTCTTTGTGGTTATCTTCCCTGTGTCGTTACCAAGCTTTTGCCTCCTTTTGTTGGTACCGATAATATTTTGACCATATCTTTTTCTTCCTGCTTTGGGTATCGGCTGTCTTGGTGCTTTGACGTCGCTCTTGTACTTCCGATGCACTCTCCTGGTATTAGTTGTACTATGATACCCATTCACCGTTGCTTGCTTTCTGTGCTAAATCTAGTAGCAACAATAACCGGGAACTTTAAATTTTTTGTATAGTTGCAAACAAAATTACAACTAGTCACAAATTTATCTAGTCTGTTTCCTTTTTCAATACCAAAATTATTATTGAGGGGACCATATAAAAAAATACTGTTACTTGATCAGTTTGAATTCTGTTTCTTAAGTGCCAGAGGGCACTAAACAATCAGGCTGAAATACCTATCATATTTACACCTTGCAGACAAATTTCATTGGAAATACCTATTGTATTAACCCTATTGGAGTGCCTCTACGGGAATTCCTTACTATGTGAAGACTATATAAATTTGTCTACATGTGAAACGCTAACTCTAGAGACTTTCGCTTTCATCAATGAGATGTTTTTGCCCAACGGAGTCAAGAGAAGGAGGTAGTGCACATTGAAATATCTGATGAACTATCAATTGGGGTCCACTTTTTTGTGCTTTGTCAACAGCCGGAGGTGGCATTTTTTTTGAAAAAAGCATACCTCACTGTTGTACACTTTTCTACATCAAAAATGAGGCATTACCCATAAATTTTAATGGCATTAAATAGTCATTAACCAGATAAAAATATAGCTGAGCAATACGAGAGCTTAATAATTGTTGTTTAACACAATTTAATTCTACGGCTTTAGCTTTCGCTGCTGAGGGAAAGAGAGAACTTAAATAAAACACCAGAGGTATATAACCAATATATACCTGAATGACTATGGTTGGAATGGATAGTAGCCGTGCAATATTAGCCATGCAATACTTCCTACCCAAAATTAAATAACAATTTAATTTATCATTTTGTAGAAATCATAAATTATTTATACCTATGAGCATAGTAAAGAAATTTGTGAATCTGGTCTCCACTTCTGCTAATATAGAGCACGGAAAGCAGGAGGACCGAGACAAAATCATAATTGAATTTAAAAATGGATTATAACTACTGTAGTTATTACAACTGAAAGGTTATTTGGTGATTTAACGATTTAACTTTAGTTTCAAATCAGAAAACGATCAAATTCCAAATAATACAGGTAATACAACTCCACAAATCAAGAATTTGTTAGGGAAAACGTCTTCAAAAACGCCTTGGGAATAAAACCTAACCTTGCACGAAAAAAAATAAGAATGAATTGATGGTGAACAAAACAAACAACAGATAGTCACCAGCAAAACAATCACGGATCAAGCAGTAAAAGAAAGAACTTAAGAGATTTATACTGGTTCTACTAACATCTTGCTATTGTACATCCACTTGGGGAGAGGAGATTTTATTACTTTTCTAAATAAGAAAATATTATAAGACTGGTAACATAGAAGAAGAAGAAGAAAAAATACAACTTTGAGAGATGTACCATACATTTACCTAATCCCTATCCTTATATAAGGATTAATACTTGGGGTTTAAATAATTAATTTATGGTTATAAATCAATGCCTAATTAATTCTCCAATTAGAGAATTAATTCCTTACTTCAATATCCGAGAAGAAATTTCTTCACATTCTTCCACTTATGTAGTTAATTTATTGCCCTGTCTAATTTTACAAAAAGAGGCAATAAATTTTTTGATATCTTCCAAATCTTATGCAGTTGGAAATATTATATTAATCAAATTAACAATATTTCTCAAATCTTCTCTAAATGGAAATATTGTATCACCATAATCAATAATATCTTCCAAATCTTCTGCAAACGGAAATATTGTATCACAAATTCTATCAATCTCCACCTTGATATTATATTTCCTTGAAAGTATACCAACTCCACCTACATCCTCTTACTCTGAGCATCTTCTCAGACAAGACATCATGGTTACTTTCCCCAATGAGCTTCGACATGGCCATCACCCGTTGCATTTTGTCCACAAACTCCGGGAACGCCACCACCTGCCAGCAAAGAGTACAAAGTACCCCCCTTCAAGTAAGATGTATCAATATTCACTATGAAAACAAATGTATCCATGAACCATCTCAACTCTCTCCCGACACTGTGCCACAACGTGGCACCTAGCATTTCGATAAGCGATTCTCGCTTGAGCAACGCCCGAACTTATCAGTATGCAAAGAATTATGCATATCCACTGTTTTGTCCTTTGATCTCTGACTAACTTCAGACGATCCCTTCTTCCGCTTGTCAAGCACATTCTCTTGGCAAAATCCCACCTTGTTGAAGCTTTTTCCTTTGATCATATTATGTCTATGTAGAAAATCAAAATCCCTTCTCGTATGCCTAACTTTGACATCTTTTCCACGAGAACTGTAGACTCCAATCATTGACTTTCCAAGTACAATGCTTTCCCTCAGGAGATACAAATTATGAAACATATCTCCCTTCATCATTATAAATGCACCCTTAGAAACCTTTAGACTATCATTATCAATAGTCACCTCACATCCATTGGATGCTAGCTGCCCAAGAGATATCATTGACTTCCGAAGACCTGGAACATAACGGACACTTGTCAAAGTGCGTATTACCCCGTCATACATGTGAATCTACACGGTACATTCGCCCATGACTCTACAACTAGCATCATTTCCATACAAATCAGTTTCCCTTGTTTTCTTTTAAAAGAACTAAAATAATTCTTATTAGGTGTCATATGAAAAGACCTCCCCCCTCCCGTATCTAGCACCCAATGGTCTGGTACATCTGATACTACCGCTGTCAACAAGTCATTAGATAAAAATTTCTCCACCAAAACCGAAGAATTTCTAGCTTCAATTTTTTTCTTTAAGTCCAGACAATCTCACTTTCAATGGCCTGGTTTCTTACAAATGTAGCTCTTCCCATCTCTTGACTTTATTTTCTTCTTCTTCTCCCCTTTCTCCATACCAGCTAATAAGGCTTCCATACTACTTCCTCCTTTATCTTCACTCAACCCCTTAATCTGATCCCTTAAGTCCTCAGATAGAAGAGTTGCCTTCACATCATCTACTGTTAGTGTATCTCTGGCATAGATTAGACTATTAGTGAAACCTGTGTATCGCTCGGAAGAGAACACAAAATAATCATTGCTATTTGCTCCTCATCCACTTTCAAGTCAACAGTCTTCATCTTCATCACGAGATCATCGAAGAAACTTAAATGTTCCTTCACTGAAGTACCCTCTCTCATCCGCATGGTGAAAAACGTCTTCAGCAAAATCAGACGGTTGGTTAGCGACTTCTTTAAATAAAGTTTTTCCAGCTTGGTCCAAATGTCCTTAGCAGTGGTCTCACCGCTAATCTGTGAAATGACATTTTCTTCCATTGCTAATTGTAAAGTAGTAAATGCCCATCATTCCACATCCTTCCTTTCCACGACTGAAATATTATACGTGAACTTTTCAAGAGCAAACACCATAGGATGAACATCGTTTCTCATCGGAACTGCTATCATCCTCCATTGCCACTTCTCGAAGTCTTTATCCCTATTCCATCTTTCTATTGCTAACTGAGATCCTGCTGCCATATATGTCCCTTTGACATATGGCCTTGATACAATTGTTGAATTCTCCCCATCTCCTACCATAATGACTAAGACCCTTCCGTAATCAACCTCGTAGCTCTGATACCAATTGTTGGGGAAAACGTTTTCAAAAACGCCTTGGGAATAAAACCCAACCTTGTAAAAAAAATAGGAATAGATTGATTGTGAGGAAAAACAAACAACAGATGGTCATCAGCAAAACAATCACGGATCAAGAAGTAAAAGAAAGAACACAAGAGATTTATAGTGGTTTGTTAACTGGCTTTTTGGTCCGGTTCCCAAAAGTACATAAGACACCCTCAACTCAACGCATCGCGTGGAGCTAAGGGCAAGAAGAACGCACAGGAAAGAGGGAAACAAGTTGAAGTGGGATCACGCCGACAGAAACCTCGCAATTCCCCTAACCTGTCTCCGAACAAAGGCCTCAAACCTTTGGAAATCGCAAGCCCTAGGTCTCAGACCCCACGGCACCCGCTAGCACAGCCTTCTTACCCCTCGGGGGATGAATTTCGTACCCCTAGGGTACGAAATTCGAACTCCTCGAAGGTACGAATTTCGAACCTCGAGGGTTCGAGATTTGTATCCACAGGGTACGTATTTCGAACCTGGGGCTCGAAATTCATACACTAAGGAGGGGTTCAAAATACCGACCGCGCGCAGGAGGAGGGACTCAAAATTATGGAGGCCAACATGAGGGACTAGAAATTCTTGGTGTGGTCCCCTATTTTCACTTACTCCCACCTGACTACTTCCCTATAAATACCCCTTGGCCTCACAGTTTAAAGGGGTTGGAATTTGTGACATTGAGACCTCTAGAGAGCTCCTTTAATGATATCTCCTCTCTGAGGAAGAAGAAGGGCAAAAGTGTCTTTTTCCTAACATATGTAATATATGATAATTTTGACATCATATAACTTAGAGATGAATGTAATGAGATGTCATGAGATGGTCTTGACCTTATAACTTTGTGTTATTAATAATATTCCAACGACTCTTTAAAGTAGACGTAGGCCTATATCGAGGCCAAACCACTATAAATCTCTCGTGTTATTTACAGCTTTCCGCTCTTGTCTACACGACCAAATTAATAATTCTTATTAGTTGGAATCTTCGGTGTTTATGACATTTTCTGCCGTTAACATTTGGTGCTTTCACTTAGAATTGAACTCAGGGTTTTGCGCCTTTGTCACACATTGTCATCTCGACCTTCGATGAACTTTAGGTTCCTTTGCTAAACCTGCCGCCGAGTCCGCTCACGATGGAAAAGAGACCAAAGAACGCAATGGTCGGCTCTTCAGCTGCAGCTGAAGCCAGAACATCCCAACAGCCTCGGCTGGCAAATATCCTGGCCGCTATGGAACCCGCTCCTTCTGCGGACCTCAAAGCTCCCGCAACACAAGCGCAGATCCACGGGCTTGGTGAGAAATATGAGAATAGAGTCGTCGATCTCAATCAAGCATTAAAGAATAACATCGACCTTATGCGACAACTTTAAGAAAGTCAGGGCATCATCGCTCGACTTCAGCTAGCTCAGAACAGCACTCGACCTCGGCCTGCTATCTCGGAAACTTCTTCATCCGAGTCAAGTGGCCCACATCAACGAAGGAGGTTTAGTCTCATCAACAACGTCGCCGTCCGCACGAACGCCCTCGGCAACGGCAACGACAACGGGAATGGCTACGCCAACGGCAATGGAAACGACAACGGTGACTGATCTACAGTTACATATAGCGAGGGGCACAATACCGAGATTGCTCGCGCTTGATCATCAATGACGGACCGGGCCCGACCAACCAAACCCTTCGTCGACAAAACCCAACGACCGCTAATCAGGATGATGGGCCTGCTATTCCAACGGCCCGTGGTCTTCTAGAACAGGATCTGCATCAACCTGCTCCGCCTCGTCGTCCACAACATGATCCGATTATAGATGTCGAGGACATGGAAGAAGATGACCCAGACATCCATCATAGAAAATGCCCTCGCAACAGAACTCCAGAACCTTGCCAAAATACGTGGATCCCGATGGTGGATCCCCATCCAACTTATCTTCACGACATGGTCCGAAGGATCATGAGGGAAATGTGAGAGAACGTGCATGATTCATAGGAGGCGGACATTAGGCGTAGCCTCTTCACAAGAAGGATAAACAAAGCTAAGTGGTCATGATGCTTCAGCATGCCACATATGCCGCTCTATGATGGCACCACCGATACCTGTACCTTCCTAAACTGATATGAATGGCAAACGGACTCGAGCCGGGGCAACGACCCAGTCAAATGAAAGTGCTTCCCAGTCTTCTTATCTGGAATCATTTTGTTATGGTTTTCTCGCTTCCCACTTGATTCCATTAATAACTTCAGCCAGTTAGCAACAGAGTTGGTCAAACATTTCAGGGTGCATATCCTGACTACAAAGAATGCCCTCACTCTGTCCAATCTATACCAACTGCCCACTGAGTCGCTCATAAGCTACCTCTCCCGATTTAACATCGCCCTCGCTGTGGTCAAGGATCCGGACCCTCGCACCATACTCTTTCAGTTAGCAAAAGATGTCCTTCCTTCTTACGAAGTCGGGACATGGATCAATCGAAAGCAGCCAAAAAGCCTCGACGCTTTCTACGAAAAGGCGGGGCAATACTTATGCCAAGAGGAAGCAAGACGGAACTAGCTCTCGGAAACCAGTCGCCCTAACGACTCTTGAGAGGACACTGCAAATAATAACCTCTGAGGAAGACAAGTAGGAGAGCCCTTTGATTAGGACAAGGGGGGGGGTCCTACAGGCAAAGACCGAATAATGGTAGGCAAGGCGACCGAAATAATAGTCAAGCCCCGACCAAACCAAGGAAACCCGGCCCTTACCGAGCCTTCGAAACGTACACCCCACTGATTGAAGACTTGGAAACAATTTACTTAGAGACATGCAACATATTGCCATACAAGAAGCCGCATACCAGAGACTCAACTGACCTCAAGAAAAATACGGGAAGGTATTGCCGATACCACGACGTGTACGGACATAACACCAATCAGCTCAAGGACGCAATCAAGAAGCTTATCGGTGAGAAACAACTTGAGCAATACATCCAAGGACCTTTTCCTCCCGAAGCAAATTCAAAGCCTCAGACGCCCGCTAAGCCAGCCCCGTGTCCTTCTAACCTGAGGTGAGGAATCGTGATCAACACTATATATGGTGGACTTTAACCTACACATGACAACTTTCGGAAAATGGAAGAGTATGTGAGTTCCATAAAGCAAGCTACGTATGAGGCTTGCTCTACTCCCGATGAATCCGTCCCAGCCAAGCTTCAAAAGTGCATGTGGGATGACATTGTCTTCTGCGAAAGGGATTCTACGGGAATTGAAATTCCAACCACCGATCCTCTAGTAATCACAGCCCAAATTGGTGCTGCTTCCGTACGAAGAATATTGGTTGACTTAGGAAGCTCGGTTAACATCATTTTCAAAGTTGCTTACGACTAGATAAAATTAGAAGCAAAGGACCTCCAACCATGCCATGCCACGATCCACGTCTTAATGGAGCTTCCAGTTGTCATGTAGGAATCCTTGATCCACCCATCGAACTCGGGAATGGGGACCGAAGCCGAGTCCGAGTCCTCACCTTCATGGAAATTGACATCGTCTTCCTATACAACGTCTTCTTTGGACGTCCTTTCCTCACAGAATTTCAGGCCTGCATGTCATTGTGGTCCATCTTAATGAAATTCCCAACAGAAAACGGGATTGAAACAGTTAGAGGCGACCATGCTAATGCCGGAGAATGCTATGCAATAGAATGGAAGAATGCGCGCAATAAGGAAAAGGGAAAAGTCATGCCCATGCCTTTTTGTTCCAAGACCACCTCCACATAGAAATCAGCGGCGTTTGGGCCTTAGCTCAGATGACACTGCCGTCTTTCCGACGACCTCGATCCACGGAAGGACGAAGTGCCCAAATATGAGAGGGCTATCCACTTGAACCTACAGTGGATGTTCCAGTCAATTTTCGAGCCCACTGGGTTCAAAATTTCGAACCTCCCGGGTTTGAAAATTCGAACCTCAAGGGGTTCGAAAATTCGAACCTCACGGGTTCGAAATTCCGAACCCCTAGACTCGAAATCTCGAGCCCTTTGGGCTTGAAATTTTGAAACCCTTGGGTTCGAGATTTCGAGCCTCTTGGGGTTCAAAAATTTCCGACCCAGGTTTAAAAAAAAAATGATGATCATACCCCCGGGTTTGAAACGCCATGCCACACTCTCTCGTATACGTACTCCATGCGTGTGCATGTCGACTCTCGTGCATCCACGGAGGCGACGCACTATGGACACTTAGCAATTTGAGCATGGCGCATCCTCCAACAACGGCTCACCCTCTCCACTGAGGAGAATGAGCCCCACAACTAACGCTTATTCGCCTTTTGAATTAAAGGATGAACTGATAGATTTGCTACTATCTCAACCAACACAAAGCACATCATGTCAAAGACAAGACGTACTTTGGGGGGGAAAATGTTAACCGACTTTTTGGTCCGGTTCCCAAGAGTGCATCAGACACGCTCAACCCAACGTATCGCGTGAAGCTAAGAGAGAGGGACACTCAAGAGAAAAGGAGACAAAATCAAGAAGGTACTGCATCACTCAGAACTTCGCGGCACTCATGACCCATTTCCGAGTCGAGATCTCAAATTCGGAAGGAATCGCACGCCCTGAGACGCCAGGAACCGCGGTCCTTCCACACCTTGGAAAGCGGACCTTGCACCCAACGGGTGCGAAATCTCGCACCCAAGCGGGCGCGAAATCTCGCACCAAGCTGCTAGTGGCAGGTGCGAAATTCTGCTAGTGGTCCCCTATTTCTACCTACTCCTACCTAATCCTACCTAACCTCTCTCCTATAAATAGCCCATGGCCTCACACTTCAAAGGGGTTGGATTTTCTTCACTTGAGACCTTCCTAGAGCTTCATGAGCTCCATTAATGGCATCTCCTATTTGAGGAAGAAGGAGAATTAAATATTATTTTTCCCAAATACCTAGCATACGACAATTATGAAAGTGAATGTAATGAGCATGGCTCTACCTTGTACCAAAGTGGACGTTGGCCTAATCCGTGGCCGAACCACTATAAATTCTTGTGTCATTTACTGCTTTCTTCTACTAAGTCTTACGACCGAATTAACTATTCATAGTAATAGGAATTTTTGGTATTTATGACATTTTTTTCCGTCAACACTGCTGGATATGCCAGTCGGGTCTATGCAGACTTCCGCCACTAATGCAACCTAACCTCGTGCCATACGTGCAGTAACAATTTCTAATTGTAATCCTAGGCATATTCATTCTTTTACAATTTTACCTATTTAATTATAGGTGTTTATACCCCTTTCTCAAGTCATATTTCTCATGTGCTATATGCCTGAAATAAGTCTATAATCACAGTTTGACTTATGCCCAAACTATATTCATGTAATCAATTCTAAATTGAAACCATTTAATCATATAATTGCGCCAATTCGTACAAGTAGGGTTCATGTGAAAAATTAACATGCAGTATGAACAACAGTAATTTCTAACCATTTCTAACATGTAATCATTCCAATAATTTAATAGATTCAACATATGAGTTTCTTGATATATTCATATTAACGTCTCAACTTGTTATAACAACAATTTATAATTAAACTGGCAATTTCACAATTTACTAAAAGGGGAATGCTAAACGGTAGTCATAACATTATTTAAAAGCTATAGTTTAAACCAACCCACTTTTCATGCTTTTCCCAAATTTTGGATATGATCCGTTCTATCATCCATGGTTTTCCTTTCCCCTTTTATTTGACTTGAAACCTAATAACGTGGATCAGCTATTTTCATTAAAATAGAAGGGAAAGAAATAGGAAGAATTGAATAAATTGGATCAAGAAGTTTACCTTGCTTTCACAATTCAATAATCTTTTTATTGATGTTGATTCTCTCTTTCAGATCTGATTTCATAATTTTCCTAGGTTAATATTTTAATTTTTTTGAATATATTTGAGAAGAGAGAGTGTGTAATGGCAGAGCTCCGGTGTAGATATCGAATTATGACATTTAGGGTTAGGTCTTGGGTCTTATTTATAGGAGTATGGAGCAACTAGGACCCTCAGATTTGACCAAAAACCATCCGAACCATCAAAATATCAGAAAACTTTGATCTGCAAAAATCTGCCGCCGCGGCCGACCCTGTAACAACCCGGAAAATCTGGGCCAGTTTAAAATTTTTATTTTGGAAATTTTAGCGAATTTTGAACATTTAAAATGGATTATTTTAAATAAAATCGACGAGAAATTTATTTTGAATATAATTCGACGTATATATTACATACGTCATAGTTAGAATATAAATATTATATATAATTATAAATAGAATTGAAAATGGCGCGGTAGTTCGATAATTCGATTTCAAACTTCAATTGAATGTACCGGGTGCAAAACAATCTGGATTTTAGTGAAACAAAAAATAAGAGGATCTAATTGAGAATATCTTTCCAACGAATCCGAAAAATCAAAATTTCATAGCGGGAATCAAAAGTTATGTCCAGTTGAAAATTCTGAATAGTCGCTATGGAATTCAGGCCCTTAAAAATAGACATTTTGCAAACGACCTCGGATTTCGACGAAACCACTTTTGTTGGATCCGTGATGTCAAATTATTGCTAGATTCCAAATTTCAAAATTTTTCGAATCAATATGTGAGCGTGGCAAAGGAAAACGCGTTTGACCAATTTCAGTTGATTTTAATCGACTGAAAAATGGCCGTTTTTCCAATGGTCTCAGAATTCGATGAAACCAGTTTTGTTAGGACCGTATCTTCAATACGAAGCTAGAAAATATTTTTCGAGAATTTTTAGAGTTAGTATGTGACCCCGGTAATTTGAAATGTACGTTTAAAATTCAATAAAATGATTTAAATGTAAATTTAACGGAAACTGATCGAAACGATTGAATTGTCCTACGTGGCATATCCCATTGTGTTCGGAACGGAGATAAAACGCTATGGACGATAGGCGGTGGACCTCGTTCAGGGGTCGTATGTAAAAGTCAACTTTTTAGAGAATAAAGTAATTAAATAAAATAGAAAAAAACCCCTTTCTTCCCCTTAATCTCGTTCTGGCCCCCCCCCGATTAAATTCATTCAACAGAAAAAAAAGAATCGACGCCCCCGCCAATCGACCATCGCGACGTCGCCAGGGGGGAGTAGCCGCCGCCGCCCCCTCTTCTTCTCCCTCCGCCTGCCTCGCCCTCGCTCGACGCCCTCCGCCAAACGCGACAGCGCCTCCACCCGAAGACCCACCCCCAATCCGACGCTCCAGTCCCCCTTCCGCCGCCTGGACCACCGCCTCACCCCCACCGCACCTCCCTCCCTCCTGAAACCCTAGCCGACAACCCACCGCACCTCCTCCACCCCGCTGGCCCCGCCGACAACCCCGACAGCCCTCCACCGAACGCAAGGACCCCTCCTCTCCGTTTGAAAACGATGTAAGTTTTAAATTCAAGTTTTATTTATTTTTCTTAATTTAAAAACTGAATTTTATTCGATAGGAAAATTTAAAAACTGAATTTTATTCGATAGGAAAATTAAAGATAGAATTTTTATTCGATAGGAAAGTTAAAGATATGATTTTTATATGATAAGGAAGTTAAAAATATAATATTTATCGTATGTAAAGGTTGAAAATATAATTTTCATATTATAGAGATAATAAAAATATAATCTTTTATATTGTAGAAGAGGAAAAATGTGATTTTTATAAAGTAGCAATATAAAAATATATAATCTTTATATGGTTATGATAATAAAAAATTCAATATTTAAATTAGAAAAGGCGAGAACTTTATTTTTATAAAGGCGAAAACTTTATTTTTATAAAGGCGAAAACTTTATTTATGAATGGGCGAAATCTTTATATAGGGAATAGCGTTATAAAAATAGATTTTTTATCTATATATTAGCGGTATGGAAATGCGATTTTTATCCATATGGATTTGAAGTAAAAATTCGATTTTTATATATTGAATAGCGAAATAAAAATGTGACTTTTATTTTAAAGACATCAAAATATAAAAATGTGTGATTTTTATATATGTAGTGACTACGGGCAACGAAGATGATAAAAAGGCGAGAATGAAGAATATTTCTATAAATGAAGTGTCGTGAAGTTGGATAGCTATCGGTGAGAACTTCTCACTCTAAATTTCTTTTTCTAGTTATATATATATATATATATATATATATATATATATATATATATATACACTAGGATGCAGACGGTGCTTAGCAGCACCCGACACCCGTCATTCACAGACCATGGATGACTTGTTTGTAAAATTGTTTGGTTGTGTAGTTGGTATGATTATTTGGTTTGAATTGAATTGTTTGGTGAAATGAAATGGATTTGATTGATGTGTGAATGGCGTGGGCCTTCACTAGACCGGGGATAAGGCTAGGCCTCGTCCCGTTTCTAGTATCGTGCCATTATGCCGCCGAAATTTCCCAAAATATGTTAGAAAAATAAAAATATCATTTTTATTGTGTAAATGAACTGAATAGAAATTCATGTGTTGAAATAGAATATTTTATCGTTAAAAATATAATTTTTAACGAGGGAGTGAATGAAATAAAATATTCATTTACAAACCGGACGGTTTGTTTATGTACACCTATTTGAAGGACATTGATTGGGACGATAAATTTTACACATCGCCCAACTGCACAAATAAAATCTGTGTTTGATTGTTTGAAACCCCACACGGGTGTTGGGATGAAATTTGGAAGTTCACTCATCCTGATTGATTAAATATGTCGATCGATTGATTGACAGGCTGTTATAAGCGTAAGATATCTATATTTGATGCTTATACAGTGTAGTGCACTTTGGTTGATGGTTGATTATTTTTCAATGCTATTATATACATGTGTTGTATGGAATCCATATAATTAACATTATATGGTGATTGATTGGGCCTCATTCCAATCGGGAAAATAAGGAATATTATAAAAGAAAATTCATGTGTTGAATATAAAAATAGTCATGTGTTGACGATGTTCATGTGTTGAGTGAAATATTTTATACAATGAAATTTACATCTTTATCATATTTAAAATTAAAACTACATTACGGTTGAAGTCTAATTGAAAATCAAACGATAGATACCATAGTTTTATAAAATATTTTACATAACAAAAATAGTGATGTGTTGACAGTACTCATGTGTTGAGATTAGTCGTGTGTTGGAAGAAATATAAATTCATGTGTTGAATAGAATAAATATTCATTTGTTGAATAGAATAACGGATTTATTGAAATATATAAAGCCGTGTTGATTAGAGTTGCGCTATTTTGACGTGAACGATATTTATATCGATTATATTCGTTTTTATAATGAATATAGAAAAGAAGTGATTTCAAAATATAACATTTTGAAAATATTATCATTTATATAGTAATGATATGAAATATCCAATTTTGATTTGAAATTGAATATAGAGTTGAAATGGTCTTGAAAACAAAGTTAAAACGATTTATAAAATACGTTTTAAAAGGAAATCGACGAAATATATATATTATATATATATATATATATAATGGCCTGAATAGAACGCGCCGCGCCGCGGCAGTTCGTGAATTTCGACCATTGACTTCGAATTGACATTACGGGAGATCCGACCGTCGGATTCTCCTAAAACCGGAACCGTTGGGTTCGTTTCGAAAAGAGCTTTCCAATGAATATTAGAAATTTGAAATCTAACGGTTGGATTTGGAGTTATGTCCAAATCAAATTCGAAAAAGGTCGCTGTAAGTGCAGTTCGATGGCCGTTGTTGGAAATCGACTGTATGGGCCTTGATAAAATTATTAAAAATATCTATAATTTGTGTAAAATCATAAGAAATGATTTGGGAAGAATTGAGCTGGAGAATTCCATATTTGAAAAGATAAAAATAAATTTTTATCAAAATGAACTAGTTTTGAACTAGAATTAAAATCAATTTATTTTTGAAATAAATAAATTGAATTTGAAAGTGATTTTAAAAATAATCAATATTCCCAATACGTGGATTGGACTGGAGTTGAATCGAAATTATCTTCGGGATATTTCGATGTTGGATTTCGTGACTATACATATATTGCTATGGGAATTTGAAAGATATATTTTATATCGTTATTTCCAATACGATATATGTTGGTTTCAGAATTTGATATTGAATATAAGCCGATATATTTTCTATTCAGAGCCTTGTATTTAATATCAAATGTGATTTGGGTTTATCGTGAATCGTGTTTTAGAAGACATTGGTTCTTTAACCCAGTTAAAGGCAAGATGTCGATTTTTGAGAAGATTAAAACCAAGTGGAGTTTTAATGAATCTTTAATTAGATTGAAATGTGAATTGATAATTTAAATTATCAAATCTGAAAGGTGATCGAGATATGGAGTACCACCAGTTTGGCTCCAAAGCGATAGTTAAATCTTTAATTAGATTTGAACGTGAAATGGTAATTAATTTTACCGATAACACCGTGGTGTTAGATATGGAGTATTACCAGTTTTGCTCCATGGGATAAATAGGTTGGGATTGGGAAATAAAACAAATAATTACTTCGGTGTGATTCGCTAATCCCGACTAGTTTGAAATGATATCCAAAGGAAGATTAAAGAATAAATTTAAAAGAATTTATCTTGGATAAAATTAATGGGAACCTTTCCCTAAGAATGTGATTTTGTGGATAAAAGAATATTCTGAATTGGAATGAGGTGTTCGTTGTGTTTGTGTAACATTTGTTTACTATATACGTGGGTTATTCAGAAAGGCCGGGTTTATACCCATTCTGAATAACCGATTCGACGAGATGTCGAAGATAAAGACGGTGGTTGAAGACCGGAAGTCTTCACATCATTTGGGTGATTACTGATGATCTTGATTGGGCTGTACACCCAGGATGAGGGAATCAGTTGGTGATCGTCCAGATGTACCTGGAGATAGATGGATATGCGAGGAAAGTGCCTCCGGTTTCGTTCAGACCCAGAACGAACTTGTAAATGGATTGTGTGTCTGACATTGGATTTTATTTTGTGTTGATTGATCTCTATTAAATATACATCTGTTTGGCGGCGGAGAATTTATTCTCTTGCTTAACGCCCTTCTCTGAGACGTACGGGCTCAGAGGTTGTATATCGATGGACATCAGTCGCATGGAGTGAATTTCCAATGTGGCACGCGTAAGTGGCAATTGATCAAGGCTTCTGTTGAAAAGCAAAGTCTTATGGTTGATGATCAAAGCACGGCCTGTGTGGCATAGCTTTGTGTATAACGTGAATTCGCGAGCCTCACATCTCGGTATGAGTCAAAAACGGGATACGGACCCAAGGAGTGCACGACGTTTCTTTCTAGCTAGGGTGGTGTCAGTGACCTACCAACCCTGACATTTATAAACTTTTCACCTATGTGGTTGTTGGATACGAGGCGCCTCGGATATAGGTCTGTAAGGACCGGGAAACATGTGTTCAGGAATAACTAATCCTCAAAAGTAAGAGAGGACCGGCCTTGGAGGTTCCAAAGGATCAGAGTGGGGTCCTGAGGCATTGCTAGAGTGTCTCGAACGCGGAGAGGAGCTTGCCCCTTGCCTCGACTCATGAAGGAATCCAATTTCCAATACGTGATATTGCGGTTTTAATTGTAGAACTAGTATGGCGACATAGCCGCCTATGATTGATACTTATGATTGAAATTGTTTTGACACTATACACTTATAATAGTATTAAATAATGTGTTTTAAACGTATCAAGCATGCTTTGGCTGTTATAAGGTAAAAACCCTATCCTCCGGCTTGCGTTGCATTATGTGATGGGACCTGGGTCTTATAACAGCTTCATTTTTCTTTATTTAGCATTGCGCTGTTTGTTTTATGCACTGGTATTCTTGGGAGGAAACCCGTTCCGTGTTATACGGCGTGGTCCCTTAATTTACCTAACTTTAAAAATAAAGATTAATAGCTGTTTTAGTTCTCACACCAGTCACATGACTGAACTGGAGTTTATTGGTTTAACCTAAACTCTGGGTGCCCCTATTTTCCACACGGGCAGCTAGTAGTTTCGGTTTTGCAGATTTATATTCACAGGATCCTGGTTTACAGCTGGAACGATGCTCGGAAAGCTCTGTATCCGTGTATCACTTTCAGTTGTGTTTTGTATATTTTTCCGCTGCTATGTAATTTATTGTAATCTCTGATATTTGTTGAATGTAATTTATTCATTTATACTCTGTATATTCTTGTATCTGATGGAATTGTTGTAATAACAATGAAATGTTCTTCCGTCTGCGTTCTATTTTGTCTTGTCCTCAATTCTATCCGTGCTTTCCTTCACGGGGAAGTTCGGGTCGTCTCAGTTTGGTATCAGAGCTTTGGTTTACAGAGCTCGAGAACAAGGCACATTAGAACCATACGAAAGAATTCATCAGATATTGTATTAGTAATATCCAATTAGAATGACTCGTTAGAGATAGGATCAGTAGTATCCTAGAACGAGTGTGAAGAGTATATTTTTCAAATGAAAACAATTTTGTTTTAAAAATTGAAATCGCTTTATACGTATTTGAATATTTCTTTATTTTGAATATGGACAATCCAGTATATAAAGGTTTTGCATATACGCGTCATGAACGTATATTCGAAGTTTTAATATACTAGATAGATATAGAATCACACTCTAGTCGCCCGGACATGATTCTGATGATGGCGCGCCATCACCAGTATTTATTTTCGTGTTTCGAAGGTGTGATATCTATATATTTCCATTAGACTGGTGTGAGAACCAAAACTAATATAGCTAGAACACTTTGTTGTGAATTGGCATCAAAACATGATTTTCTGTATATGTATCAAAATTATGAATTTGAAACTCTAATTCACTAATTGATTGATGTTTGTGTTGTTTGTTTATTTGTTTGATAATTTTTAACCATTTAGCCTAATTGAACCAAATATTGAATTGTATTGAAAATTGGTCGCATTTGCTTGCATATACATATACTTACATTGAACAGGTCATAGCAAGGAGGCTAGAGCAGAGAATAAAATTTGTTTGCCCGACAAATAGGTACATGTTTACTATAATTTACTGTTTTGTTTGGGTGATGATGATTTTATGAGCCTATTGGCTAGCCGCTTGGCTTTTTCTTTTTCTTTTTGAGATTAGAAGGACCGGGGAAGCTATTTGAAATTCCCCGATGCTCCCGGTGTAGGGGAGGTTATGGCGAAATTTTTCGAAAATTTAGGGTGTTAGCCAAATTTTTGAAATTTTTGAAAAGTTCTTAGAAACTGAAAAGTTGAAGAACTTAAGCCGTAATCAAAACAATGGAAGTTGAGTTGAATTGTTAAACAACTTTCGACTTTGTTCCTTTTCGGGGACGAAAAGTTTTAAGTGGGGGAGATTGTAACAACCCGGAAAATCTGGGCCAGTTTAAAATTTTTATTTTGGAAATTTTAGCGAATTTTGAACATTTAAAATGGATTATTTTAAATAAAATCGACGAGAAATTTATTTTGAATATAATTCGACGTATATATTATATACGTCGTCGTTAGAATATAAATATCATATATAATTATAAATAGAATTGAAAATGGCGCGGTAGTTCGATAATTCGATTTCAAACTTCAATTGAATGTACCGGGTGCAAAACAATCCGGATTTTAGTGAAACCAAAAATAATAGGATCTAATTGAGAATATCTTTCCAATGAATCCAAAAAATCAAAATTTCATAGCGGGAATCAAAAGTTATGTCCAGTTGAAAATTCTGAATAGTCGCTATGGAATTCAGGCCCTTAAAAGTAGACATTTTGCAAACGACCTCGGATTTCGACGAAACCACTTTTGTTGGATCCGTGATGTCAAATTATTGCTAGATTCCAAATTTCATAATTTTTCGAATCAATATGTGAGCGTGGCAAAGGAAAACGCGTTTGACCAATTTCCGTTGATTTTAATCGACTGAAAAATGGCCGTTTTACCAATGGTCTCAGAATTCGATGAAACCAGTTTTGTTAGGACCGTATCTTCAATACGAAGCTAGAAAATATTTTTCGAGAATTTTTAGAGTTAGTATGTGACCCCGGTAATTTGAAATGTACATTTAAAATTCAATAAAATGATTTAAATGTAAATTTAATGGAAACTGATCGAAACGATTGAATTGTCCTACGTGGCATATCCCATTGTGTTCGGAACGGGGATAAAACGCTATGGACGACAGGAGGTGGACCTCGTTCAGGGGTCGTATGTAAAAGTCAACTTTTTAGAGAATAAAGTAATTAAATAATAAAATAAAATAGAAAAAACCCCTTTCTTCCCCTTAATCTCATTCTGGCCCCCCCCGATTAAATTCATTCAACAGAAAAAAAAAGAATCGACGCCCCCCCCCCCCAATCGACCATCGCGACGCCGCCAGGGGGGGAGTAGCCGCCGCCGCCCCCTCTTCTTCTCCCTCCGCCTGCCTCGCCCTCGCTCGACGCCCTCCGCTAGACGCGACAGCGCCTCCACCCGAAGACCCACCCCCAATCCGATGCTCCAGTCCCCCTTCCGCCGCCTGGACCACCGCCTCACCCCCACCGCACCTCCCTCCCTCCTGAAACCCTAGCCGACAACCCACCGCACCTCCTCCACCCCGCTGGCCCCGCCGACAACCCCGATAGCCCTCCACCGAACGCAAGGACCCCTCCTCTCCGTTTGAAAACGATGTAAGTTTTAAATTCAAGTTTTATTTATTTTTCTTAATTTAAAACCGAATTTTATTCGATAGGAAAATTTAAAAACTGAATTTTATTCGATAGGAAAATTAAAGATAGAATTTTTATTCGATAGGAAAGTTAAAGATATGATTTTTATATGATAAGGAAGTTAAAAATATAATTTTTATCGTATGTAAAGGTTGAAACTATAATTTTCATATTATATAGATAATAAAAATATAATCTTTTATATTGTAGAAGAGGAAAAATGTGATTTTTATAAAGTAGCAATATAAAAATATATAATCTTTATATGGTTATGATAATAAAAAATTCAATATTTAAATTAGAAAAGGCGAGAACTTTATTTTTATAAAGGCGAAAACTTTATTTTTATAAAGGCGAAAACTTTATTTATGAAAGGGCGAAATCTTTATATAGGGAATAGCGTTATAAAAATAGAATTTTTATCTATATATTAGCGGTATGGAAATGCGATTTTTATCCATATGGATTTGAAGTAAAAATTCGATTTTTATATATTGAATAGCGAAATAAAAATGTGACTTTTATTTTAAAGACATCAAAATATTAAAATGTGTGATTTTTATATATGTAGTGACTACGGGCAACGAAGATGATAAAAATGCGAGAATGAAGAATATTTCTATAAATGAAGTGTCGTGAAGTTGGATAGCTATCGGTGAGAACTTCTCACTCTAAATTTCTTTTTCTTGTTATATATATATATATATATATACTAGGATGCAGACGGTGCTTAGCAGCACCCGACACCCGTCATCCACAGACCATGGATGGCTTATTTGTAAAATTGTTTGGTTGTGTAGTTGGTTTGAGTATTTGGTTTGAATTGAATTGTTTGGTGAAATGAAATGGATTTGATTGATGTGTGAATGGCGTGGGCCTTCACTAGACCGGGGATAAGGCTAGGCCTCGTCCCGTTTCTAGTATCGTGCCGTTATGCCGCCGAAATTTCCCAAAATATGTTAGAAAAATAAAAATATCATTTTTATTGTGTAAATGAACTGAATAGAAATTCATGTGTTGAAATAGAATATTTTATCGTTAAAAATATAATTTTTAACGAGGGAGTGAATGAAATAAAATATTCATTTACAAACCGGACGGTTTGTTTATGTACACCTATTTGAAGGACATTGATTGGGACGATAAATTTTACACATCGCCCAACTGCACAAATAAAATCTGTGTTTGATTGTTTGAAACCCCACATGGGTGTTGGGATGAAATTTGGAAGTTCACTCATCCTGATTGATTAAATATGTCGATCGATTGATTGACAGGCTGTTATAAGCGTAAGATATCTATATTTGATGCTTATACAGTGTAGTGCACTTTGGTTGATGGTTGATTATTTTTCAATGCTATTATATACATGTGTTGTATGGAATCCATATAATTAACATTATATGGTGATTGATTGGGCCTCATTCCAATCGGGAAAATAAGGAATATTATAAAAGAAAATTCATGTGTTGAATATAAAAATAGTCATGTGTTGACGATGTTCATGTGTTGAGTGAAATATTTTATACAATGAAATTTACATCTTTATCATATTTAAAATTAGAACTACTTTACGGTTGAAGTCTAATTGAAAATCAAACGATAGATACCATAGTTTTATAAAATATTTTACATAACAAAAATAGTGATGTGTTGACAGTACTCATGTGTTGAGATTAGTCGTGTGTTGGAAGAAATATAAATTCATGTGTTGAATAGAATAAATATTCATTTGTTGAATAGAATAACGGATTTATTGAAATATATAAAGCCGTGTTGATTAGAGTTGCGCTATTTTGACATGAACGATATTTATATCGATTATATTCGTTTTTATAATGAATATAGAAAAGAAGTGATTTCAAAATATAACATTTTGAAAATATTATCATTTATATAGTAATGATATGAAATATCCAATTTTGATTTGAAATTGAATACAGAGTTGAAATGGTTTTGAAAACAAAGTTAAAACGATTTATAAAATACGTTTTAAAAGGAAATCGACGAAATATATATATATATATATATATATATATATTATATATATATATATATAATGGCCTGAATAGAACGCGCCGCGACGCGGCAGTTCGTGAATTTCGACCATTGACTTCGAATTGACATTACGGGAGATCCGACCGTCGGATTCTCCTAAAACCAGAACCGTTGGGTTCGTATCGAAAAGAGATTTCCAATGAATATTAGAAATTTGAAATCTAACGGTTGGATTTGGAGTTATGTCCAAATCAAATTCGAAAAAGGTCGCTGTAAGTGCAGTTCGATGGCCGTTGTTGGAAATCGACTGTACGGGCCTTGATAAAATTATTAAAAATATCTATAATTTGTGTAAAATCATAAGAAATGATTTGGGAAGAATTAAGCTAGAGAATTCCATATTTGAAAAGATAAAAATAAATTTTTATCAAATGAACTAGTTTTGAACTAGAATTAAAATCAATTTATTTTTGAAATAAATAAATTGAATTTGAAAGTGATTTTAAAAATAATCAATATTCCCAATACGTGGATTGGACTGGAGTTGAATCGAAATTATCTTCGGGATATTTCGATGTTGGATTTCGTGACTATACATATATTGTTATGGGAATTTGAAAGATATATTTTATATCGTTATTTCCAATACGATATATGTTGGTTTCAGAATTTGATATTGAATATAAGCCAATATATTTTCTATTCAGAGCCTTGTATTTAATATCAAATGTGATTTGGGTTTATCGTGAATCGTGTTTTAGAAGACATTGGTTCTTTAACCCAGTTAAAGGCAAGATGTCGATTTTTGAGAAGATTAAAACCAAGTGGAGTTTTAATGAATCTTTAATTAGATTGAAATGTGAATTGATAATTTAAATTATCAAATCTGAAAGGTGATCGAGATATGGAGTACCACCAGTTTTGCTCCAAAGCGATAGTTAAATCTTTAATTAGATTTGAACGTGAAATGGTAATTAATTTTACCGATAACACCGTGGTGTTAGATATGGAGTATTACCAGTTTTGCTCCATGGGATAAATAGGTTGGGATTGGGAAATAAAACAAATAATTACTTCGGTGTGATTCGCTAATCCCGACTAGTTTGAAATGATATCCAAAGGAAGATTAAAGAATAAATTTAGAAGAATTTATCTTGGATAAAATTAATGGGAACCTTTCCCTAAGAATGTGATTTTGTGGATAAAAGAATATTCTGAATTGGAATGAGGCGTTCGTTGTGTTTGTGTAACATTTGTTTACTTTATACGTGGGTTATTCAGAAAGGCCGGGTTTATACCCATTCTGAATAACCGATTCGACGAGATGTCGAAGAAAAAGACGGTGGTTGAAGACCGGAAGTCTTCACATCATTTGGGTGATTACTGATGATCTTGATTGGGCTGTACACCCAGGATGAGGGAATCAGTTGGTGATCGTCCAGACGTACCTGGAGATAGATGGATATGCGAGGAAAGTGCCTCCGGTTTCGTTCAGACCCAGAACGAACTTGTAAATGGATTGTGTGTCTGACATTGGATTTTATTCTGTGTTGATTGATCTCTATTAAATATACATCTGTTTGGTGGCGGAGAATTTATTCTCTTGCTTAACGCCCTTCTCTGAGACGTACGGGCTCAGAGGTTGTATATCGATGGACATCAGTCGCATGGAGTGAATTGCCAATGTGGCACGCGTAAGTGGCAATTGATCAAGGCTTCTGTTGAAAAGAAAAGTCTTGTGGTTGATGATCAAAGCACGGCCTGTGTGGCATAGCTTTGTGTATAACGTGAATTCGCGAGCCTCACATCTCGGTATGAGTCAAAAAGGGGATACAGACCCAAGGAGTGCACGACGTTTCTTTCTAGCTAGGGTGGTGTCAGTGACCTACCAGCCCTGACATTTATAAACTTTTCACCTATGTGGTTGTTGGATACGAGGCGCCTCGGATATAGGTCTGTAAGGACCGGGAAACATGTGTTCAGGAATAACTAATCCTCAAAAGTAAGAGAGGACCGGCCTTGGAGGTTCCAAAGGATCAGAGTGGGGTCCTGAGGTATTGCTAGAGTGTCTCGAACGCGGAGAGGAGCTTGCCCCTTGCCTCGACTCATGAAGGAATCCAATTTCCAATACGTGACATTGCGGTTTTAATTGTAGAACTAGTATGGCGACATAGCCGCCTATGATTGATACTTATGATTGAAATTGTTTTGACACTATACACTTATAATAGTATCAAATAATGTGTTTTAAACGTATCAAGCATGCTTTGGCTGTTATAAGGTAAAAACCCTGTCCTCCGGCTTGCGTTGCATTGTGTGATGGGACCTGGGTCTTATAACAGCTTCATTTTTCTTTATTTAGCATTGCGCTGTTTGTTTTATGCACTGGTATTCTTGGGAGGAAACCCGTTCCGTGTTATACGGCGTGGTCCCTTGATTTACCTAACTTTAAAAATAAAGATTAATAACTGTTTTAGTTCTCACACCAGTCACATGATTGACCTGGAGTTTATTGTTTTAACCTAAACTCTGGGTGCCCCTATTTTCCACACGGGCAGCTAGTAGTTTCGGTTTTGCAGATTTATATTCACAGGATCCTGGTTTACAGCTGGAACGATGCTCGGAAAGCTCTGTATCCGTGTATCACTTTCAGTTGTGTTTTGTATATTTTTCCGCTGCTATGTAATTTATTGTAATCTCTGATATTTGTTGAATGTAATTTATTCATTTATACTCTGTATATTCTTGTATCTGATGGAATTGTTGTAATAACAATGAAATGTTCTTCCATCTGCGTTCTATTTTGTCTTGTCCTCAATTCTATCCGTGCTTTCCTTCACGGGGAAGTTCGGGTCGTCTCAGACCCCCTTCATGGGTGTCGACCCCTGGGTCGACCCCGGGGTAGGCCCCAAAGAGCCTGGGTCTCGGGTCGAACCCAAACGGTCGGCTCTTCCTTGGTTTGCACACCGGATTTCTAGTTTGGAATTTTTGAACTTTTTTTTTGAATTTCTGGATTTAAAAGTATATATATATATATCCTTATGCGTATACAAACTTCAAACCTTAATAACTTCTTCAAACGGCGTCCGTTTCACGCAAACCAAATGTCAATCTTGACCAGAATTCCGAGACGGACACGACGGCATAGTTTGTTTCACTTAATTCCAAATATTTAATTAGGTTACTATTATTTTATTATCTTACACTAAAAATACAGGGTGTTACAACAGAGGCCAAAGCTCTCGCCACAATCACCACCAAGATGATGATCAACTTTGCTGTACACAACATTATTACTCGATATGGGGTCCCTCAAGCTACCATTTCCGACAACGACACTCAGTTTGGGAGCGCCAAATTCAAAGGCTTCTGTCAGCGACACAACATCGAAAAAAGATTCTCGGCGGTGGCTTATCCCCAAGCCAATGGGCAAGTTGAGGTGGTTAAAATGGTCATCAAATCCATCATCAAGAAATGTCTTGAAAACTCTAAGGGCATGTGGGAGGATGAGCTTCCTCTAGCCCTATGGGCCTACCGAACCACCCATAATACAGCAACCGGACACACTCCTTTCTCCCTTGCCTATGGATCTGAAGTTGTTATCCCATTGAGCTCAAACATCAATCTCATCGAGTTGCTTATTTCAATCTGAAAACAAACCAAGATTTACTTTTGGGGTGAATCGACTTGCTAGAAGAAAAGAGGAATGAAGCTGACCACATAACCGCCGCCTAACAGCAACGAGTAGCCCGATACTTCAATTTCAGGGTCCATCATAAGGACCCCAACGTTGGAGACCTCGTCTTAAAGCAGGTTTTCATCCACCAGCAGGCCTTGCCCCTCGTTAGGAAGGTCCGTAATCCATACTATGGAAGCCCGGCGATGGATCGTTCAAACTTGCAATCGTGGACGGAGCTGAACTCCCAAGGGCATGGAATAGCGAACATCTCCGCTACTACTTTACATAACTTAGTTCATGGTTGTTTATGCTTTCCAATGATGTTTTGTTTTCTAGCAATTCAAGGCATTGTAAATGCTATTAATACCAAAATTATTAGTAGAAACGATGTTCAACTTCATATCTCTGTTTGTGTTTACTCCGCGCATGACACGTTTGATTCGTCCTGACCACCAGTTTGCGCACAAACAGTCGATCGCCGTATCGGCCCCCGAGCACAGGAGCTGGTACCACCATCCTAACCTTGAGCCAACCTCGAGGCCAAAATACACTGGCTACGACCAGCGCCCCGAGCACGGGCGCCGACAAAGCTACTCAAGTCGCCGGCCCGCGGCGCGACCGTGTATAAATAACCACTAACTCAAACCTCAGCCCTACGCCGAGACCGAGGATAAATTGTTATGCGCCCAAGTCCTAAGCGACTTGGGGCCGCCTAATAGCCAACTAGGAGTGATGCAAATCTCTCCCCTGGCTACGAGTGCCAACCGAATTTCGGCGTAGCACCGAGACCGACCTTAAATCGTTTCTTCCTCGAAGCTCTCAAGGCTAAGGGGTAGCCCATGACCACAATCCGACCCTATGGGCTGATGATCCAGGCTTCCCTTCTCGGCGAATAAATGACGCCTGTAGCTCGCAACAACTCGATGAACCACGTGAGAGCCATCCACCGGACGGACCACAAAACGCGACGTCCTACGCCTTCGCTATACTTGGGATTAACCCCGGGCATCCAAAACATCCTACGCTCAACCTTGTTCCGCAAACTACGGGTTTCCTGAGGTGAGGGAAACTTACTAAGAACAGCATTCTATCTCAACCCTCTTGAATAATCAACCCAAAGAGCGGTACCCCGTTCCTTCTGTGCTAATTGTAATGATAAGTATGCTTATTCAAGTACAGGATGTTGGAAAACATAAAAAGAACATCCGAACACTCGACATATACAATGATCTTTACTAATCCATATTCCATTTTCACACACACATCAAATGAACTACATGTCTAACATCTTTCTTTCTAATGATAGGGTGAACATGAAAACCACACCATGTTTTGAAAAACCAAAAGCAAGGGTCGTACTCGCGTAAACTATCGGCCTACACTACCAAAATAACGGTAAATTCTACTTAATTTGCTAACACTAATCATTTTTTGTTCTTGTGCTTGCGCTCTTTCTTTGCAGATTCGGCACTCGACGGTTCATCCTTCACGCTAGGCCTCTTCTTTCCTAACCCGCTCCTGCCTCCTTGGCCCTTCTGAAAAGTAGTCAATCCATGAGAAGCCGAGAGACGCCTCTCCTCTGCACCATTGCCGATGGAGATCTCCATGACATCAGTAGGAGTGACAAGTGGCATCAGCTTGGGTTCACTTCCAGTAGCAAGGCCTACAACAACATCACTCTTGTCCGGGATCTCCTTGCCTTCCCGCTCAGCCTTCTCCTTGGCCTCTTTAGCGGCCCGTCGCTCAGCAAGCTTCTGGGACCTATGCATTGTAGTATCGCCAGCCCTGGTTTTATCGAGGGTCTCGGCAGCCCTCTGCTTTGCTTCATCATCCTCCCTTTTCTTCTAGGCCTCGTCAGTAGCCCTCTTCTTCTCTGCCTCCTCATCGGCCTTACTCCGTACAATCGTCTCAGCGGCTCTCGGCTCAGAATCCTGTCTGGTCTTCATTAGGATCTCCTGCGTGGCAGCCTCATTATGCCTCTTCTTCTCCTCCACCACCTCACACTTGGCCACCATCATGCCCTTCAAATTCTCCACCAGGTCATGCATCGAAGGCACATAGACCTCCATCGGGCCTCTAGCAGCGACACTCTGTCTTTTAACCACCTCTTCTTCCTCGATAAGGTTTTCATAAAGGCTGGGAGTTATCCTTATATCCGAATAGGTGTCCAACTGATTGCCGCCTTCTCCAAAGCGTATTCCCGTTGGTGCTGGCCTGGATTCAATCACTTAGGGAACTACGGTGGCAGAGCCCGGTGTCATGGTTGATCCAGGAAGGGCTGCACAGTAAAAACACAACCTTTTAGTTCGTAAATTCGGTAACCACCTCATCCTCAGGGATACACGGTAAAGGGAATTTACTTCCGGTCAGGGATGGTGTTGGAAGGACGGGAAGGGTGCTCATTATGGAAGGTAAGGTGAATCTGGTTTCTCCTAGCTCCGAATGCTCAGGGTCGTACTCAGTCGAAACCCGAGCCGAAGCTGCGAGATCGATTGCTATAGCAGATCCAGGGGCCAATGGCCGATAAGAGCTTCCCTCTACAAATGTCTCCTCTACCACCACACTCTCAGTCATGGCAGATTTTCCCTTTTCAGCGGTGAGCTTCGCTAGCCTCTCTCTCTCAGCGTCCTCTAGCAGTAGCCTCTTACCTTCCTCTAACTTTTCACGCTTCTCATTGGTCAGGAAATCAATCATGAGTTGGCGTTCATTTAAAGTACTCACATCCACTTGGCGCAGATAGGCTTCATATGGGACCAACCTCTCCCAAGTTCGAGCCAATTCTCGGGGATAATCATCAACCCATGAGATTCCATGGAACCTCAGAACCTTAATGTTACTATCAAAATCAACATTCGAAGAAAGACAGAAGTGAAGGGGTATCGGATGGCCGAAAGATCGCGGAAGGGCTTACTAGAAATTAGGACCCGACAATGAAAAGAGCGAGAGTAGGAGGACGTAATCTGAAAGGTCACCATAACCAGCTTCTTCGCCAAAGTCAGTCTGACAAGACCTTCCGGCAATATCAGCTCAACGAAAGGTTCCGTATAAGGAACCACTCTGATCCAGAACCAAGGAAGTCAGAAGCGACAAATTCGACAGCCAAAGCCCAAGGGAAACCTTCAACAAATAACCCACTCAAATACTGATACACCTAAAGGAGACAACATCAAAGGCATTAAAGCGGAAGAACGCAAAAGCCACTCAAAACCAGCCTCCGAAACATCTACTACATAGCTACCGAAAAGGTCACATCCACAAATAAATAAGAATGACACCGAAAGCTACCCGCCAAGAATACAGGCTAGTGCAAAGGCCCTACCGGAGGGCTAGCCGAAACCCGGACAGGGATTACTGGCTACCCGTGCTAGCCTACCTAGTACCGAAACCCGTAGCGGTTTTGACCTGGAACTTATCAACATACACCATAGGGTCAATCCTCTCCACATGTCCACGATAAAGCCGAAAGTCTACATCCGGAGTTCATTTTCGCAAGCCTGCATTCAGAAGCTGCCCTCAAGAATTCAAGTATCATAACCAAATGCACCCAAGGCGGCTAAAGGTCAAACACCTGAGACCAAGAATAAAACGACTGGCCAAAATCCTTGGCGGGTCCGATAGTCATACGACGGAAAGGGCTCAGAACCATTATAAATCGGACACTAGGGGTCACATTACAAGGGGGGTCTATTCTCTTACCTTTTGATCCTTAAAAAAAGCATCTTAGAAAGTAATATCAATTTAGAATTCCATTCAATGACATCTATATATTTTCCATTGAAAGCTTAATAAAAGGAGAACTTCTTAAGAAAATTGCGATGTAAGTGTGTATGTTTAGTTTCCCTAATTGCAATAGTCATGGTTCATTATCAATTCTACATAGACGTTTGAGCTTGCATCCATCAACTCTATCGAATGGCGATCAAACCTCGACCACTGATTCTAGATCCAATCTGGTAATCCCTAGTGAGCCTACAACTTAGAGCTTAAGCATCATAATCCCTAACTAAAGTTGGCCGGGGAAGAGAACCCATCCACTTGAAGTTCCCTTAAGATATGTCCCCGTTAATCCACTTCCGGTGTTGACGAAAAATATCGTTAACATTTTGGCGCTAGAAGGAGGTCCTGAACCTCCGACCTTGGTGTTAGCAGCCACACATCTACCTGTGCTATTCCTTCCCGGATCAGACTAGATTTGAAGAAGCAAAGTTAGGAGCAATAAACCCAGGCGGAGGCCTTTAGAACCTCAAATGGATAAGTTGAGAACCACTAGCCGTAGGGTAATGGAGGATCAAGAATTGAGAGTAGAGGCTTTGCGAGTAATAAATTGGAAGAGGAAAATGGAACTACATACTTACGAGAAGGGAAATAGCGACTCTTCCAACATAGAACAATCCATGGCGTTTCCACCCAGTGGATCTACATCAGAGGACATTAGTGTTTTCCCCCACTTAAAGGATGCTCTCTACAGGGAAGTTAAGGGAATGAAGCTCGAACGTGAAATAATGGACGATTTCAACTGCTTCACTTGCAAGTGGGCTAAAGAGATGATGACTCAATCCCGGTATGTTCTAAAAAGAAAGGACGAAATTATTAGAACCATAACTGAAACGGTTCATAGGAGAATTAGGCCCCATCAGCGAAAAGAGAAGTATGCGCCAAAGATACCCCAGGAATGCTACCTCACTACTTCTAACGAGAATGTTTACTTCCTAACTAGGCACGAACTCGACTATTGGATCTCCATAAAGAAGAGGCCTAAATATGAAAGAAAAACAGGAGGACCTTACTATCATTACCATTTGATGAATGAACACGAGACTAATAAATGCAGAACTCTTGAAGAGGCCATTGTCAAATTCGTCAGTCAAGGCCAATTATGAGAATTTGTCAAAAAATCGAGATGAGTTTGACGAAATCCTTAGGAAGAGGATTGATAAGCTTGTGACAATGTACGGAAAGCCCCAAAGGGGTCCGATCGCCAACGGATTAAATCCCTCGTCATCGCCAAATTGGCCGGGGCGAGGGATCCCCCAGAGGGGGATTGTGTGTTAGTCTTTCTCCATGCCCAAACCAGAGGGGGCAGGGTTAAAGCATCGAAAGCGTAAGCCATCGTTTCACTCCAAAAATGGTCGTAGTGATGCATCTAAAATTAGCATGCCCTCCCTCTGCTCGTAGAAGAGTACGCCCTGCCTCTGCTAGAACTAACCACGTCCTACCTCTGCTCATAGAAGAGCACGTCCTACCTTTTCTTATGTTCCGCGTTACTCGCAGAAAGGAACGCAAACCCCTATCATCGCCTATGATGGTCAGGATAGGGCACCATTTGGAGGGGGGTGGCGTATAAGCCTCTATCAGTGCCTACGATGGCCTGTGTAGAGCATCGAAAGAGTAAACCTTAGTTATGTGCCTACGATGGCCCTGTCTAAGTTTCTAAGCCCTTATCATTGCCTACGATGGTCAGGATAATCCTGGAGGGATGTCGGGGTAAGTCCTTGGGCCCTGCTTGTGGATAAGCTAGCCAAGCGCTCCGGACGCACAGGCCCAGTGAGTGGCCAAGAAAGTACGTACATCCTCTGCTTTGTCAACAAAAGCCCAAGGGGAGGCTCAAGAAGCACGTACAACCTCTGCTTCCCGAATCAAATCCGAGGGTATACTCGCCCTATTAATATCGGAGGCAGTTCTGATCTTCAATACTAGTACCCGAATCCGGGTCAATTCGGCACTTCACTAATACCGTAGACGGTTCCGGTCTTCAAAACTAATACCCGAATCTGGGTCGATTCGTCGCTTCACTAATATCGGAGGGGGTTCCGGTCTTCAAAACTAATACCCGAATCTGTGTCGATTTAGCGCTTCACTAATACCGGAGGGGGTTCCGGTCTTCAAAACTAATACCCGAATCTGGGTCGATTCGGCGCTTCACCGATACCGGAGGGGGTTCCGATCTTCAACACTAATAACTGAATCTGATTCGATTCGATGCTTCACCAATACCAAAGGGGCTTCCGGTCTTCAATACTAATACCCAAATCTGGGTCGATTCGGTGTTTCACCAATACCGGAGGGGGTTCCGGTCTTCAACACTAATAACCGAATCTGGGTTGATTCGGCGCGTCACTAATACCATGGGGTTCTGGTCAACTGTTATTAATGCCCGAATCTAAGCAAGCCTCAGTGTTTCACCGATGCCAAAGATGGTTCCGGTCTTCTAAGCTAAAACCCGAATCCGGGACAATTCGGTGTTTCGTAAATACTGATGAAGATTCCAGTCTTATGTACATATTTGGATCAGGGTCAACCTAATCCTTTGCAAATGATGGGAGAAGCATTTCAACTCTGACTCCACCATGAACCACAGCACTAATCGCATACCGGTAGCCTCTATCATTCCTCTTTTGTACTCTAGGAAAGTGTCCCTGATTTACACGAATGCACCAAATACTCACACTAACACGCGAGACATGAAAAAGTATTTCGGGTCTTTTATGACAAAACGCGCTATGGCACTGTTACTCCTAAGACAGGTACGGGACACTGTTCTTGAAACCATGAGACGGACCCCAACACGACATTCTATGCCTAGTCATGACATAAAGAGGGATAAAAGGGAAAGCACCTAGATTAAAATACACAATTGCACGCCAAACCATATCATTATAGGTCTTGCACTTATCCGTATATGCTATTTACATAGTATACTACACTATGTTACTAAAATATAGGGTACTTTACGCACTACATAGATGTTTAAAAAAAGAAGGAAAGGGGGAAAGGAGAAGGAAGCACACTCCAACTCGACGACTCCCATGCGAGCAATAGACCAACTTCCGATAGGGTGCGCCCAATTCATGGAACCAAGAGGAAGTGGCGGAGCGACGAATCGCGGCACACAAAAGCTGATCGACCCTTTTCTACTTTTCCATCACCTCGCCTGGGTCATCCAAGGGTTTAGGTTGCCATTTTAAAGCTTGATTGAAAGTCTTACCCATCACGCGGAGATTTTTGTTTTCCTTCCTCAGATCAGAAGCATCCCCGCGTAAGGGCCGTTTCTCCTAATGTAATAGCTTAAGTTTGGAGGTATAAAAGTCAGCACGACGAGTATTTCCCTCGATCTCCTTCCTGACATAAAGACTATTCACGCATGCCTTTACCCATCTATACCCCCTAGCAGCGAAGGAATGATGTATCCCAAGGGGAAGGTCCATAATCTCACATTCCAAAGAGACGCATTCCGTCGAGACCTGTGAGTTATTAGAGGTAGAAACCCTAAGCACACATCCAAATATAATCTCCCATTCTTTGCATTTTACTAATACGTATTTGTATCTCACCTCTAAGTCCCAAACTTGATGTCGCAGCTCATCCCTTTCCTTATGAAAATCGACAGTAGGATTCATCTTCATGATCCTTCTTGCCTCGAAGATATCTTTGTCTTTTTGCCTTATTTGGGTCTCCGATACACGTATTTGTTATACAAGACGTTACGCCAATCGATCCCCGGATAAAACACATCTGCCACCCATGGTAGTAGGAGAAGTTCCCCAAAAATCTCCTAAACACAAACGAAACAATGCACTTCTATCCACAGAAGGGGAAGTATTCAGGTAAATCATCCTATTTAAATGAGCAGATAAGCTATCTTTGCAACGGTGTTTCAAAACCAGGAAAAAACATGCGACAAAAGAAAAAAAGGTAAAAACGAATACAATTCACATTCACATGTATTATTATCAAGGAACATATAGATATAACATATCATCTTTCCCTTGTATTCTTTTCTTTCATGTTACATATTAACTTTGCATGATGAGTCCTAAGTTTCTTTATTATTATCTCCTTGTCGTTCCCCAAGAAGTTGAAAGATAACTGAGGATACTTCATATAAATATGTTTGAGTTCTTTCAAGAAGCGTTCTTTGTCGGATGTAAAAGGAGGCTTAGTGAGAAATCCCCTCGTCAATTTAGAATGAAAACGAAGATCATCCTTATAAACAAAAATAAAAGAGGAAGGGTAAGAAGCAAGGATATCATTCCTATCACCACAAGAACAAGCCACCATAATTCAACTGGTATAAGTAAAGAAAGAATTAAGAGGATGGAATTTATACCTGGAAAATAAGGGAACGCACCGCCTGCTCTCTCCCCTCCAGCTCCAGAAATTTTACCCCCCCCACAAATCCATCATCTCCATACGAGCTGACATCACTACCACCTTCTTTATGCAAAATAGGATTCTCATCATCCCGGATGATTGGCAGTCAAACATCTTTTCAACAAACAAAAGGTCCTCAACCTTCACCTTCTCTCCTTCAGAATCTCTAATACCCTGATATAAGGCAATAACACCACTCATGATTTTGTTCTGAAGGAAGAGAGGAAAGTCCATGTCAGGAAACATGCCACGATTATCGCGGTAGACTGAGGGGTGAAACCTCTCATAACAATCAAACATCAAATTTGGAAAATGCACTTTCAAGAACAAAGAAATATGATCCCGAGTTTCATAAATTATTCTCCTGGCATCAGAAAGAGTCGCTTCCCTTGTTTTCAGTCTCCCGGCGTGTTTCATCAGAATATCCGATCGCACACGCCTAAGGGATAAAACTTCAGAAGTCCGGGAACTGTTGATAGCACTTTCCCTCTTAAGGGACTCTATCATATGACCATGAATCTCTTCATCACTGTTCTTCGCAGAGGTTATATCATGAACCTTAGACTCCAACATGGCTTTCTCTCTTTGAAATTCTTTCTTATCCTTGAATGAAGAAGCAGCTATAGATCTGGTAACATACCAATCCTTGGATACCTTTAAAAAAAAGAGAAAGGAAAAAAAGGTGGGAGAGGGAAAAGAAGAAAGAAGAGGGGGTAGGAGCAATGCAACATTAGTGCTCATGACAATAAGGCAGACAAAAAGCTGCAAGGGAACAGGGATACGAACCAGAAGTTATCGTTTAAGAAAACTGACATAAAACTCAAACCATCCTTCAGAAGCCAGTTTCTGAATATCGGAGATGCCGATGGAGGATAGAGCAGATCCTACAATTGTATCAAAGTCTGAAGCCTGAAAAGAGGGACCCATGGGGTCATAAGGAGAAAGGGAAGGTTCAAGCTCCCTTAAATCCAGACTTCCGTGAGAATCAGATCTCAGGAAACTGGTAACAAAATCGCTTCCAACGGTCTCTGCATAGGAGTGGCAAAGGTTGTGAAAACTTCTGAGAGAAAATACAAGTGGGGTACGCGGTAGCCAACGACAAGGTGACGCAACAATTTCACCTTCAGAAGAAAGGGAAAAAGAATTTTCCCTTTTGGGATGCCGAAGGGAATCGCTGTTAAAAACTGAAGCAGATCTTTTCTTAGACAGAAATTCGGGCAAAGAAGAGGCCACGGAAGGTGAAAATAAGTCATCTCCAAGAAACGCAGAACAAGGGGAGGAAGTTTGTTCTAGAAGACTCCATCCCTAAGAAGAATAAATATACCCAAGGAAAAAGCATGAGAGAAACAGTTCGGAATAATGATTCAAGGCATTTGGGATTTCACTCAAAGCATTGCTCACTTGGTGTTCCTTCATCCCCAGCTCCTCCTCTATCGAATAAAGCTCGAACTCATTCAGAATGAAATCTCTAGTTTGTGTAATCTCGTACATCACCCTGCCATGTGATACCATAAAATAAGCACGTAATTCAATTTAATTTTCTTTGATAATTATGCACAAATGCCACATAGGCATATGAACGATTTGGAATTTCATTATCCTATAAGACGATAACCCAGGCTAAGGAAACCAATGCTAGTAAGTTGAGTTATCCACTGCTACTGAAGAAAAAAGAACTTACCACCAGCTAGAGCTGAAATCCTAGGAAAAATAATGCAACGAATTTAGATGAACATTAATCTTGCTTGGGTAAAATGTTATGCAGGACAAGGACGGAAAGATCTACCTTGCATCCCAGCTGTCCACCTAAGAATGAATCAACGGACGAGATCTGTACGAAGAAAGTAAGGATACTACACGAGGATAAAAGGAAGGGATTATGCTTTGTATTCAAAATGCATAGGCGATTCTGATCAATCAAAAGGAGATCAATCAACGCTCCTGATTGAAGGAAGGCAGAGGGCACAAAGGCAACACTTCGAAGAAAAGACAAAAAATTGACTTGAAAAGTCAAAAACGCCCCTTCACTAAGGGGAGGGGGCAAATGTTACTATCAAAATCAACATTTGAAGAAAGACGGTAGTGAAGGGGTATCGGATGCCTGAAAGCTCGCGGAAGAGCTTAATAGAATGTAAGACCTGACAATGAAAAGAGAAAGAGAAGGAGGACATAATCCAAAAGTTCACCGCAACCGGCTTCTTCACCAAAGTCAGTCCGACAAGACATTCCGGCAATACTGGCTCGACGAAAGTTTCCGTATAAGTAACCACTCTGATCCAGACGAATTCGACAGACAAAGCCCAAAGGGAAACCTTCAACAAATAACCCACCCAAATACCGATACACCTAATGGAGACAACATCAAAGGCATTGACCCAGAAGAATGCAAAAGCCACTCAAAACCAGCCTCCGAAACATTTATTACATAGCTACCGTAAAGGTCACATCCGCAAATAAATAAGAATGACATCGAAAGCTACCCGCCAAGAATACAAGCTACCGCAAAGGCCCTACGGGAGGGCTAGCCGAAACCCGAACAGGGATTACAGACTACCCGTGGTAGCCTACCTAGTACCGAAACCCGTAGCGGTTTTGACCCGGCAGTTAAACATACACCACAGGGTCAAGCCCCTCCATGTGTCCACGATAAAGCCGAAAGCCTACACCCGGAAGTTCGTCCGCAAGCCTACATTCATAAGCTGACCTCAACAATTCAAGTATGATAACCAAATGCCCCCAAGGCGACTGAAGGTCAAACACCTGAGACCAAGAATAAAACGACTGGCCAAAAGCCCAGGCGGGTCCGATAGCCATACGACAGAAAAGGCCCAGAACCATTATAAATAGGACCCTAGGGGTCATATTAAAGGGGGGTCTCTTCTCTTACCTTTTGATCCTAAAAAAAGCAACTTAGAAAGTAACATCAATGGAGAATTCCATTCTATGACATCTATGTATTTTCCATTGAAAGCTTAATAAAAGGAGAACTTCTTAAGAAAATTGCTCTGTAAGTGTGTATTTTTATTTTCCCTAATTGCAATAGTCGCAGTTAGTTATCAATTCTAAAGAGAAGTCTGAGCTTGCATCCATCAACTCTATCGAATGGCGATTAACCTCGACCACTGAGTCTAGATCCGGTCTGATAATCCTCGGTGAGCCTACGACTTAGAGCCTAAGCATCATAATCCCTCACTAAAGTTGGCTGGGGAAATGAACCCATCCACTTGGAGTTCCAAGATCTATCCCCGTTAATCCACTTCCGGTGTTGACAAAAAATATCATTAACACTTAACATACATATTCTTAATATCTTCCACCATAGACGATTCTACCCGAAACTCCGTATCCTCTAGCTGCTCCCTCAATTGCTCCACCTCCCTCGGGTGTTCGTCTTTCAAACCATCGACCATGCTCAACACGTCTTTTTTGCTGGCCTCTGCATCTTCCTTCGCCTTCCTCATCTCCTCAAGCTGCCCCTTCAAGCTCTTATTCTCCATTCTCAAAGCATTATTATCATTCTGGAGTTGGGTGACTGTAACGTTATCCCTTTACAGATCAGCGCATGCTCTATCCACCTCGGCCTTTTCCCTCTTTAGGGTCGTGTTCTCGGTGGTTAGATCAGCTACGGTCTACGCAAAAGAAGCATGGGAATGGTCAGCCTCCTTCTTGAGCGTTTCGTACGCTTCCTTCATCTCAGATACAACAATGAGATTCACGAGTTATTATTCGAAGGCATGGGAATGGGCAACAGTATGCCCACGGCACAAAAAGCAAACTCACCGATCTCTGCGTTCAGATGGCCGATGGTGGTCTGCTCGACATCAGTATTCAGCTTCTGATTAGTAAGTTCCATATTTTTCCTCCTGGTCAGCTCTAAGAGATGGAAGGAATACTTGGTAAGCTTGTTGGCCTAATGATACACGGCCTTCACATGCATCCATACCTCCCGGGATTCCCTAGTAGGAGCTGGATAGAGATCAGGGACAAACATCAGCTCATCAAAGTAATGTCAAGGGAAATACTATTTCAAAAATGCTTTCCGCTCCTCTATGGAAAGCTCTTGTATCTGAGGCTCCGTCAGGTCTTGTATTCCCGTTGTAGTCGCTCTGTCCAGCATTGGTTGGCCAAGCGATGGCTCCTTCCCCTTAGTTTTCTGAACGGGAGCCAAAGGAGTGGTGTGGGAAGGAGTTGTCGATGACAGACGCGTTGACCCACCTAAGTCAAGTCGAAAATCTCCCTCGGACACTCGGATTGGAGGAGGGGGAGGAGGAGTCAAAGATTGTCGAGCCCTATCCTAGTGACGACTCTTGTCACCGCGATCTTGCGAGTGCGGAGCATCACCGTACAAGCTAGCCCCTCTCCTAAAGGCACCAAGAAAAGCATTTTAAGGATGTCGGCAGTCTCCGTATCCATAGCCTCATCCTCCGCGCCTTCTAGCCATACCACCTGTCAAAGGAATGGATCAAAGTCAGACAAGTCGCACACTTAGAGGAGCCACTATATTATGCAGTGTTTATGAATGTATGCCCTAAGTGTTCTCTCTACAAACCAGATTGTGGTCCGCTTGAAGGAATTAACCCATCTGCAGCAATAGCTAGTCCTTCCTTGCTAGCCGCAACTGGCTACAGAGACGATTCTAAGTCAAGTTGATTAGGGCCATCAAACTGGCCTTCCACCTCGAGCGAGGTGGCGGTCTCAGCCAGAATCACCGGAGATTGTGGTATGTCTAACGTTCCTCCCCCCGCCTCTCATGTCGGAGGCCGGACTGGAATGCTCAACAAACTTTTGTCCTCAGCAGCACTCTCCCGACCGCGGGCCTCATCTCCGCACACATCTCCTTGGAACTAGACAGCCTGTTTTAGCTTAGGACCAGCGGATGGCAGCTTTCTTTTCTGACCAGGGGCCGCGGGTTCTTTCACCACCTATTCCTTTGACCCGCTGCTCGCAACCACAAGCCTGATTATTACACGATTGTTGGGGAGAAATCCCCAGTGGCGATTGTGCTCCTGGCTTATTGCTACAGTAGTTTTGCGAGACTCCACTAGGATTCCCCGTAGGGCATCAAGGCGTTGCTAATACTCGACGATGATAGGCTCCTCGGGATTCCCTGCCATGATTAAAAACAAAATAAAAAATTAGGGCAGGGCATCCAAAAGCTTTCTCACAAGGAATGAAGTTTGAGAATACTTACTCCCTTCTATTCATCTCCTCAAAAAATCCGGGAGGGCAGCGCATGTAAAACCACTTGTGCTTGAACACTGACAGTCTGTTCACTCCCCCACAAAGAATTTGGTGGCGGGAGATGCCTCCAGGAACCACTGGGAAGGTGATATGTTGGCCCTCCTCTTAAGATAAAAAAGGTACCGAATGTCCTCTCCGATAGGATCCAAATGCAAATACTCACGATAGAGAACATAAGTGCCTAAGAGTGAAGCATAAGAATTTGGATGCAGTTGCGATGGTGCAAGGCGGAAATAGCGTAACATGCCTCGAATAAAGTCATTGGCCAGGGGCATACACCCAGAAAAACAAGCCTTCTTGTTCCAAGCAGTAAAACCCTCGAGCAGAAAGTGAGCCTTGTCACCTTCTCCCGAGGCACAGACATCATCCTCCGGAATGTTGAACAGCAACGCCATTTTCCTAACAACTGTAGCATCCATGCGCGAGGTACCGAGTCTTTCAGATTTTCCAAGATAACCGCGTCAGGCAACATATCCAGGGCTACCAGAGCCGCTAGTGCATTCCCACTAGTAATATCCACATTCTCGACCTCCTCATGAATGATCGGAGAATGTTGTCTCTCAGTTGGTCCCTCATGTTCGGATACTTCAGGTGAATTGGCCGTTTGAGAAGGAACGGATCCTTCAGTAGTCTCAAGCTCTCCGCCAGCCGAGCTACCACTACTGGTAGAACCAGACGTATGTGACAATGGCGGGGAAGTCTCGGCTTCCAGGATTTTTCCAGTCTTTGATCTTGTATACATTGCTAGCTGTACTTTAACACACTAGTACTAGACATCGCAGTGGAATAACCTATACCCCTCGTGTTGGTGTAAACTAACAGGTGCGTGCAGTGTCATACAAAATTAAGATGCATAGAGGAAATTTAATTAGTCCAACGGTTCAGTCACAGTTCGGGTATATGTGTTATCCTATGTGAAAGACTCGAATCCCTGTTCGCACAATTATCTGCATATGCATTGGCGCAACTGCGCAAGTGTACATGTGACATATATATCCAAAGGCGGGCAGTTGGGAGATTGAAATTCTGTACCAGAGAAACCATACCTCGCCAAGGCGCTGCGCGAGGTAGTTGTCCGAAGAAATTCTGACAAGAGGCTCAAGCCCGTCCCAGGGCTCGAAAATTCGAACCCCGTTCAGGGTTCGAAAATTCGAACCCCGTTCAGGGTTCGAAAATTCGAACCCCGTTCAGGGTTCGAAAATTAGAACCCTCAGAAGTTCGAAAACTCAAACCCATCTCAGGGTCTGAAAATTTGAACCCCTCTTAGGGTTCAAAAATTCGAAACCTTCACAGGGTTCGAAAAATTCGAACCCCCAGAGGTTCGAAAATTCGAACCCCCTTCAGGGTTTGAAAGTTCGAATCCATCTCAGGGTACGAGAATTCAAACCACTCGCAGGGTTCGAAAGTTCGAACCCCCTTCAGGATTCGAAAATTCGAAGCCCCTCCGGGGTTCGAAGCTCCCTCGCCGACCAGGCCTAGACGCTTCAACCCTCCTCCTCTTTTTTCGACCCCGAGCATTACCTAAGTACAATTTGAAGCATTGGGCTTTGAAGCTTTTAAATCAGTGGCGGTCAAGGAAAGAAATAATGGAAGAAAGAAAATGAAGGGGTGGCTATTTGTAAAGAGAAGTGAAATGTCCCTTGGCATTCTTGAGGATTCGAACCCCTTGGGTTCGAAATTTCGAACCTCAAGGGCTCGAAATTTCGAACATCCAGGGTTCGAAATTTCGAACATCCAGGGTTCGAAATTTCGAACCTCAAGGTTTCAAAATTTCGAACCTCCAGGGTACGAAATTTCAAACCTCTGGTTACGAAATTCCGTGCCCCACCTAGGTTTGGAATATCATGCCAAAAAAAAGAGGAATTTTTTTTGGTACTTCGACGATGACTATATGCTCAGGTACATGTATGCCTTGCGCATCCATACCGGCCACCGCGAACACACGGAAGCAATGCACGACGAATACTTAGCAACATAAGCACATCGCCGTACCAACAACATCTCGCTTGTAATTCCACAGCAAACGGGCCAGATAACTAACATCCATTTTCCTTTAGCTTACAGGACTAGTCGACAACTTTACTACTACCTCAACCAACATAAAGCACATCATGTCAATACAAGACGTACTTTGGGGGGCAAATGTTAACCTGCTTTTTGGTCTGGTTCCCAAAAGTACATAAGACATGCTCGACTCAATGCATCGCGTGGAGATGAGGGTGAGAAGAACGAACAGGAACGTGGGAAACAAGTTGAAGCGGGATCGCGCAGACGAAAACCTCGCAATTCCCCTAACCTATCTTGGAACAAAGGCCTCAAACCTTTGGAAATCGCACGCCCTAGGTCCCGAACCCCTCGGCACGCGCTAGCATGGCCTTCGTACCCCTCGGGGGATGAACTTCGTACCCCTAGGGATACGAACTTCTACCCCTAGGGGTACAAAATTTGAAATCGTTGAGGGTACGAATTTCGAACCCCAAGGGGTTCGAGATATTTACCCATGGGGTACGAAATTCGAATCCCCGGGGTTCGAAATTCGTACCCCGAGGAGAGGTTCAAAATATTGACAATGTGCATGAGGAGGGACTCGAAATTCTGGTGGCTGACAAGAGGGACTCAAAATTATGGTTGTGGTCTCCTATTTTCACCTACTTCTACTTACTCCTACCTACCACTTCCCTATAAATACCCCTTGGCCTCACACTTCAAAGGGGGTTGGAATTTGTGACCTTGAAACCTCTATAGAGCTCCTTTAATGACATCTTCTCTTTGAGGAAAAAGAAGGGAAAAAGTGTCTTTCTCCTAACATATGAAATATATGATAATTATGACATCATATAACATAGACATGAATGTAATGAGATGTCATGAGATGGTCTTGACCTTGTAACTTTGTGTTATTAATAATATTCCAACGACTCTTTAAATTGGACGTGGGCCCCTCTCGAGGCCGAACCATTATAAATCTCTCGTGTTATTTATCGCTTTCCGCTCTTGTCTACATGACCAAATTAATAATTCCTGGTAATTGGAATCTTAGGTGTTTACGACATTTTTGGCCGTCAACATGTTTCCACTAACATCTTGTTAGTGTACGACCACTTGGAGAGAGAAGATTTTATTACTTTTCTAAATAAGAAAATATTATAAGACTGGTAATAGAGAAGAAGAAGAAGAAATACAACTTTGAGAGATGTGCCATACATTTACCTAATCCCTATCCTTATATAAGGATTAATACTTGTTGTTGAAGTAATTGATTTATGGCTATAAATCAGTGCCTAATTAATTCTCCAATTAGAGAATTAATTCCTTACTTCAATATCCCAAAAAATACTTCTTCACATTCTTCCACTTATGTAGGTAATTTATTGCCCTGTCTAATTTTACAAAAAGTGGTAATAAATTTTTTGATATCTTCCAAATCTTCTACAGTTGGAAATATTATATTACTCAAATTAACAATATTTCCCAAATCTTCTCTAAGTGGAAATATTGTATCACCATAATCAATAATATCTTCTAAATCTTCTACAAATGGAAATATTGTATCACAAATTCTAACAGAGGTGAACATCCAATATAGTATTAATCATTCCCAAATACAAATACATAATGAAAGATACTAATTGTAACAAAGATAGTTTAACAATTCAGTATTCACAACAAGACAAATAGTACATAATTCCAAGTTTCAAGTGTCCATCTCCAAGCTGAACTGTTCCAACAAAGCATGTTAGCATTCAAAGCTTACTGTATGAAAAATAAAACTCTTTTAAAATAACAAATGATGACGATGAAATAGTTTTCAAAATAAAACTCAAAAGCTCGAGGGCAAAGACAAAATCATAAAGGAATTTAAGGCTGGATTAACTACTGTACTATTTTATTACCAATAATGAACGAATCTAGTATTACTGAAACATAGTGTGCAGGTTTTGGGTCGGCCTCAAAGTTATTTACGAAAATGCCATTACCAGTTGTTATCAGTTGTAGCCAGCTGTTAAGTTCCTGATCTACCAGAATGGTACCGACCGACCAAAATTGCACTAACTGACTAACATGGTACCGATCGACCCAATTAATGGCCGCATCTTGTATTCAAACCGACCCACTACCTTTATTCAGGACTGACCAAACAATACAAAATGGACTGACCCTAATCTTTTATTGACCAAAATGACCCATATGTTTTGTTAACCAGTTCGACTGGTTGTTTTATAACCATGTTGTAACACCCCACCTCCACTAGGATCACTCCTTAGAATGTACTAGCTTTGGAGGGGCGTTATTGTGAAGGTAAACATGCACAGAGATATCACAAGACAGAATATATAAAAATAAATATAAGTAAAACAGCGGTAGCAGATAAAAACCCATCATCATCATCTCACAAAACCAACATAGTCAAGTACATAGTATCAAAATGTCATGATCCAAAATACAACATAAGTCTAGATACGTAGAAACAAAATACATGGTAAAACATCAGTACTAATCCCCAGAAATAAAAGATAAGCCACAGCTAGCTCAGATCCATACATGAGCTATCCAACAAGCAAGCCAAAGATCCACTAAGCAGATGTAGCCCCTCCCTGAGAACCTGTGGGGGGGGGGGGGAAACGGAAGAAAAGAAGCGAAAGAAAACAGGTCAGTCAAAAAGACTGGTAAGCCCTAATACGATCAATCTATAAACTAATAAAGTTAACAGCATGATGGAAACTGAGGTAAACATACTGGCAATAGATAAAGGTGACATCACATAAGAAGATTAAGCTTTGCACCACAGTGTACTAGCAAACCTACGAAAAAGATCTTGATCCCTTAGCCCAAACTTTGGCCCAATAACATGAAGTGACCTTAGTATAAGGTCCAGCCCAACGATCTAGTCGATCGGCTCCCTATAAACCTAACACGTCCAGTGTTGGTGTCCATACGGCCCACATGGATGTAGTCAGACTGCGCTGGGTCCACCTTTGGGTGTATCAAGCCCTCGGGTGTCAACCCCAGACACCTAAGCAATAATGCACAGTCTAAATCTACTGGTACCCGTGCCTCGAGTTTGTCCAACATCGGACTACGTGCACGTCCGTAGCCCGCCGGACCCGCACCGCTGTACCACTCAGCCGTCGCTTTGGTCGCTTACATCAGTCCAGTAATCGTGCCCCGCCCTAGCCTAGCCTCTAGGGTTGTGAATGATACCAAACTGGGATTACTGCTGGAACAGACCACGTTGCTAGGGTTTCTAAGAGGGTTAAGTGTGGTTTTAACCCCTCATTAATCCTGGATTAAATTAGTTAAGTGTAACCACTTAACCCCATCTAATCCTCGCATCCCCATTATTGGTTAAGTATTAGTGGGCCATGACTTAACCCTAATCATGAGGCATTAATTTATTAATGCACCCAACCTCTCACATTAGACATCCGTGGTTACCTGGGAAGATTTACACCACGTCTAGGTCTAACCTCGGGTCTTACGGTGCAACATGACCAACTACCCACATTAGACCCCACGTTGTGGTTACCTAGGAAGATTTACACCACAACTAGGTCTAACCTCGAGTTGGCCATATCATGTTTTCTAACGTCATGTCCACTTTAAAACATATTTACAAGTTAACATATACTTGGGTAGACCTAACTTAATAGGTAAATTCCCAAGGGGTAGACCTAACTTAATAGGTAAATTCCCAATCTTTTAGTTTCATGTATTTTTAAGTTTACCCAAACCCTCCCAACGTCATTATCTCGCTTACATATTTGTCATAACGCATAAAGGTATAAAAGGTAACTTGACATAACATACATGATGAACTTCACATATCATAATAAACATGCATACATGTTAAACTTGCAAATCATGTCATAGTGAACTCGCATAAACATGCATAGCTTATTAAATATGCATAACATGGTAAGGTGAACTTGCATAAGCATGCATAATCCATTAAACTTGCATAACATGGTAAGGTGAACTTGCATAAGCATGCATAATCCATTAAACATGCATAACATGGTAAGGTGAGCTTGCATAAGCATGCATAATCCATTAAACATGCATAACATGGTAAGGTGAGCTTGCATAAGCATGCATAATCCATTAAACATGCATAACATGGTAAGGTGAACTTGCATAAACATGCATAACCCATAAAACATGTAGAGCATGGCATAATAAATTCGCATAAGCATGCATAACTTATGAAACATGTAAAACATGGCATAGTGAGTTCGCATAAGCATGCATAATCAAATAAACTCACATAAATCTCAACTTTCACCACATATTAACTTTAGAGTTTGTAAAGTGAAGGTAAGAGGGCTTACAAATATAAACAAGTCACAAATCCACCAAATAAGATGAAGAAGCCATTTTTAAAACCCAAAACAAAGCTTCAAATAAGAAAACCCTTTTGCAAAATCCCAAAAACACAAACTTAGCAAATCAAACTTGCAACTTAATGAAGTATGCAAGTTATTAAGCATTCATACAACATAGAAAAGGTTGTATGATCATCATATCTTCATAGGATTAAACTTTGAGGAAGGTGGAGGCTAGGGTTTTTAGGTGGAGGCCATTTGAGGATTCAATTTGACATAGTTTAGTTGCTAGATTGATTAATGAGGCTTTAGGGTAGGATTAGGGGTATATTTATAGGGAATTAGAGTGTTTTTAGCCCTAGGATTAACCCTAGGTTAGTTTTGGCCCGTCAGATCTCGGAATCCTCTAGAACCAAGCCACAAGACCAAGCCCAAATCAAAGTGGCGCGCCAGGCAAAACTGCCTGCTTACACCCTGTCGACAGGGCTGTCGACAGGGCAGTCGACACCATAGGACCCCTGTCGACATGCCTGTCGACATGGGGGCCCTGGCGGGAATTTCCCCGCCTAACCCCGATTAGCCCTAATCCTGGTTTTTAATTTGAAATTTAAATCTGTTTTTAGCATAGAAATTTCTGAAAACTTCAATGGGCCTTAACCGGGTCATACTGACTCCGATTTCCGAAAACTCGGACTCTATTTCGCGTATTTTTCCGAGACGAACGCAATGGCATAGCCCGTTTCCCTTGGTTCAGATTTTTGAATTTAATTCTGCCTCGATTTATGTTATAACAGTTTTATTGAAAATACGGGTTGTTATATTCTCCCCTCCTTAAAGGATTTCGTCCCCGAAATCTTCAAGTTAGGAAGAACATATCCTACCATCCAACATCCATCTACTCAAAACATCATCCACGAGCAGCCATTGTCCTTAAAAGATTCTAAATGCCGTATGAACATATGCAGAAGTGTGTGTATATGTACCTATCTAATGCAAAGATCAATGCAAAATATGTTAGTGAAATGTATCCATATGTATGCAAATCCCTAACATAATGTATAATATCTACATGCGTGCTCAATCATACATCCATATGCAACATCCATGTGATTGCATACAAATTTCATTCAAGAATAAGCATAAACACTCATGCATATGCAATATGAGGAGTGTGTGAGCCGATCTAGTGCCTAATGTGTATCATGCATCCACGAGTAACCACTTGCAAACACTTGCAACCACTCGCAACCATCAAACATAACATGTTTCAAACACATGTTTCATCCAAAGGGTTTCTACCTAAGGTTCTCATGATAAGATAGACACGATGGACTAGATAAACTAGATAGACATGGATAGCAAAAGAAAGATATACTAACAAAGGAAAGAGATTGAGAGTGTACCCTCAAAAAGGAATGGATAAAGCCCACGCATCTTCTCCTCGGTTTCCCAAGTTGCGTCTTCTTCGGCTTCGCCCCATTGAACTTTCACCAACCTGACCTCACGATTCCTTAGCTTCTTGGTCTCTGTCCCCAAGATACGAATCGGAGCTTTCCTTAAAGTTGCTTCTTTCTCTACTTCCACGTCTTCAAGAATGCTAGGTTCAACCACCTCAGCGGACTCATGCAGGCACTTTCGGAGATGCGAGACATGGAAGACATTATGCACTCCGGACAACTTCTCGGGCAATTGCACTTTATAAGCCACCTTCCCAATTCTCTCTATGATGGGGAAGGGTCCAACGAATCTCGGTGCTAACTTCCCAACAGCTCCAAACCGGACCACATTCCGTAAAGGAGAGACCTTTACGAAAACCTTGTCCCCAACCTCAAACTCCAATTCGGACCTTCTCCTGTCAGCATAGGATTTCTGCCGGTCTTGGGCCGCTTTCATCCGTCTTCTAATCAACTCGACCTTCTCGGATGTATCCCTAATCATGTCGGGTCCAAGTATAAGCTTATCCGTAGTCTCCCACCAACATGTAGGTGACTTGCACGGCCTCCCATACAAAGCTTCAAATGGTGCCATCCCTATGCTCGCCTGATAACTGTTGTTATATGCAAACTCAACAAGAGGAAGATGGTCTTCCCAAGCACCACCAAAATCCAGAATGCAAAGCCTCAACAAGTCCTCGAGTACCCTATTCACCCTTTCTGTTTGGCCGTCTGATTGTGGGTGATAGGCCGTACTCAGGTTCAACCTCGTGCCCATAGCCTCCTGCAAACTGTTCCAGAACTGACTAGTAAAGATGGGGTCTCGGTCACTGACTATGCTGGAAGGGACTCCATGTAGTCGTACTATCTTACGAAGATATACTGATGCTAGTCCAGATGCGGTCCTTTTGCTCTTCACTGGGATAAAATGAGCACTCTTCGTAAGCCTATCTACAATGACCCATATGCTCGTATTCCCTCTCCTTGACCTTGGAAGCCCATCAATAAAGTCCATAGAAATGCTCTCCCACTTCCATAGCGGGACCTCTAGCGGATGTAATAGCCCACCGGGCTTCTTCGACTCAACTTTTACTCTCTGACAAATAACACATCTCGAGACAAACTCCGCCACATCCTTTTTCATTCCAGGCCAGAAGAAAACGCGCTTCATGTCCTTATACATCTTATCACTACCTGGATGTATAGTCATCTTGGAGCGATGTGCTTCCTCAAGAACTTTCCTCACCAAGTCTTCTACCATCGGAACACAAAGCCTTCCGTCTCTCCTCAGCCAACCCTTATCGTCTATAGAATATCGAGCAAGGTGACTAGATGTCTCCCCTCGAACCAGCTTGTCCATGATCTCAATTATCTGAGGGTCTTCCTTCTGTGAAGCCCCGACTTGATCCAGAAGGGTAGGCCTGAGCTCTAGAGATGCCAAAGAACCGGTCATCGTCTCAGCTGTCAAGGAAAAATCAAAGGTTGCCAAGAACTCTAAATTCTTCATCTCAACAAATAGAGGACTTAGTGTCAACCTTTTCCTACTCAACGCATCCGCTACAACATTCCCCTTGCCAGGGGTATAGGCTATATCAAAATCATAGGAAGCCAAGAATTCCATCCATCTCTGCTGCCTCAAGTTCAGGTCCTTCTGCGAAAAGAGATACTTCAAAGACTTATGATCAGTATACAGCTCAAATCTCTCTCCCAGAAGATAATGACGCCAAGCCTTGAGTGCATATACAATCGCTGCCAGCTCTAGATCATGAGTGGGATAATTCCTCTCATGCACCTTAAGTTGCCTCCCACCAAAACATATAACTCTGCCCTCTTGCATCAGAACGGCGCCCAATCCCGTGCCACAAGCATCAGTGTACACGGTAAATATCTTACCACCATCGGGTAAAGCTAGAACGGGTGCGGAGGTAAGGGCTCTTTTGAGTCTCTGAAAAGCAAGCTCACAATCCATATCCCAAGCAAAGACTAAGTTCTTCTTCGTCAACTTAGTAAGTGGAGCGGATATCTTCGCGAAGTCCTTGATGAACTTCCGGTAAAAACCCGCAAGACCCAGAAAGCTTCTCACCTCGGTTGCATTCCTTGGCGTCTTCCAATCCTGAACTGCAACCACCTTAGCGGGATCCACCGCTAAGCCTTGCTTGGATACGATATGCCCAAGGAATCTGACTTCCTTTCTCCAAAAGTGGCACTTGGAGAACTTGGCCTTTAACTGGTGTGCTCTGAGCGTATCCATCACCTCTACTAGGTGCCTCGCATGCTCTTCCTCATCCTTGGAGAAGACCAGAATATCATCCACAAAGACCACGACAAACTTATTCAAGAACTCCCGAAACACCCTACTCATCAAATCCACAAAATACGCGGGTGCATTCGTCAAACCGAACGGCATAACAAGCCATTCAAAGAATCCATCTGGAGTTCTGAATGCAGTCTTGTCTATACTATCTTCAGCCACTCTGAGCTGATGAAAACCCGTAGCAAGATCAAGCTGAGAGAAAACAGAAGCACCAACAAGTTGGTCAAAGAGATCATCGATCCTTGGTAACGGGTGTCTGTTTTTCTTAGTCATCTTATTCAATTCTCTATAATCCACACAGAGTCGAAGAGAACCATGTTCCTTAGTTGCAAACACCACAGGCGCTCCCCATTCGGATATACTCCTTCTGATGAAGTTCTTCTCAAGCAATTCTTTCACTTGCTTGCTCAGCTCTCGTCTCTCACGCGGAGCCATATGCCGAACGGGCAAAGAAACAGGCTTAGCATTATCCACCAGATAGATGCGAAAATCAATCTCTCGTTTAGGGGGCAACCCCTTAACTTCTTCAAAAACATCTGGATAATCTCGGACCACCCTTACAGACTGAAGGGCCTCCTCTGATGAGTCGAGAGATTCTAGATAGCATAACATGACGGGATTCTTCGGATTGCATGAAATCTCTAAGGTGTTGCCCAGGCGAGTCACAAGCCTTACAACCCTATGCTCACAATCCAGAATGGCTCCATATCTAGACAGCCAATCCATGCCCAAGATCAATCCGTATCCCCTGAAACCTAGAACATACGCACTACACAAGAACTCTACGCTGAGTATAGAGATCCTCAGATCCTCACATATCATAGATAGATGAGCAGAACCCCCAATGGGATTCGAAACACAAATGGGATCATCCACTAAGCTAGTACTAAGGTGCAAGTTATCAACAAGATCAGATGAAATAAAGCTATGTGAAGCACCAGAATCAAACAAGGTACGTACTGGAAGATCAGAGATATAAACAAGGTTCTCAACAGAAACACTACCTCGCTCGGGAACTGAAGCGGCATTGAGAGCATGAACTTGCCCTCCTGAAGGTCCAGCCTGTCCTTTCTTCTTTGGGCATTCTTTGCTAAAGTGCCCAGTCTCTCCACAAGAAAAGCATCCACCACTAAGCTTCCTTTTCTTCTTCCTGCAATCCTTAGCAAAGTGCCCAGCTATGCCACAGTAATTGCACTTTCCCTTGCCTTTGTTGTTGTTGTTGTTCCCGTTCTTGTTCTTGCCCTGATTCCCCTGGCTGCTTTGACCACCTTGATTGCCCTTGCCTTGAGAATCAGTCTTCTTTGCTTGAGTATCACTCGACTTGACTTCTTTCTTTCCATCTCCCTGAAGCAGAGCCATATTGACCAAACTCTCAAAAGTAGCTCCATGCGGAATATGTGACATCGCCAAGCCCTGTAGCGGCTCATTCAACCCCCTAGCAAATCGAAGAGCCTTCTTCTCCGGGGTGTTTACCATATCCAAACCAAAACGGGCCAGCTGATTAAACTTGTTCACATACTCCTTGACAGACATATCACCTTGCTTTAATGCAATGAACTTCTCCATTTGTAAATTCGCCTCAGCTGAAGATAGAAACTTGGTCACAAATCTAGCCCTCAAATCGGCCCAAGTCTCAACGGGTCTCGTCCCATTGGTGACCTCCCACCAATAGGCCGCCTCATCCTTCAAAAGCCATACTATCAATAAGATCTTCCTCTCGTCACCAATCCCAAAGATAGCAAACAGGTCCTCCGTGTCTTTCAGCCAATTCCTAGCTTCAACAAAAGATTTCGTGCCTAGGAAATTCTTGCCTCCCATTGCCTTGAAGTCTTTACAAACCTTCGTAAACTCAATCTGAGGATGCTGAGGGGGAGGAGGAGGAAGAGGAGCCTCAGCAACAGGAGGGGGGGGAACATTAGCAACGGGAGGGGGAATATTAACCGCTGGAGGAGGGGGAGCAGGAACCACCGGAGGAGGGATATTAGGGATAGGATTCTCAACTACAGGAGGAGGAGTGGGAGTAGGGTTGGCGGGACCAGCTGCCGCCCTAGCTTCCAGAAGTCTCCTATACCAGAGTGGTACGTTCACTCCATCTGGGATGTCAGGATTCTCAGCCATACTGAAACGAAAGATAAGATAAGATCAGGTCAAGAGAACGAGGGATAACGCTGATGGCTTTTGGGGATTAGCCTTAAAATAATCTAGACTTTATTTTGAAAAATACTTAGTAGGTTTTTGAAAATAGTTTTTCAAAAAGGGTCCTCTTTTTTTTTCAAAAATTTTGTTCAATCTTGTTAACCTTGTGCTCTGATACCAAATGTAACACCCCACCTCCACTAGGATCACTCCTTAGAATGTACTAGCTTTGGAGGGGCGTTATTGTGAAGGTAAACATGCACAGAGATATCGCAAGACAGAATATATAAAAATAAATATAAGTAAAATAGCGGTAGCAGATAAAAACCCATCATCATCATCTCACAAAACCAACATAGTCAAGTACATAGTATCAAAATGTCATGATCCAAAATGCAACATAAGTCTAGATACGTAGAAACAAAATACATGGTAAAACATCAGTACTAATCCCCAGAAATAAAAGATAAGCCACAGCTAGCTCAGATCCATACATGAGCTATCCAACAAGCAAGCCAAAGATCCACTAAGCAGATGTAGCCCCTCCCTGAGAACCTGTGGGGGGGGGGGGGGGGAAACGGAAGAAAAGAAGCGAAAGAAAACAGGTCAGTCAAAAAGACTGGTAAGCCCTACTACGATCAATCTATAAACTAATAAAGTTAACAGCATGATGGAAACTGAGGTAAACATACTGGCAATAGTTAAAGGTGACATCACATAAGAAGATTAAGCTTTGCACCACAGTGTACTAGCAAACCTACGAAACAGATCTTGATCCCTTAGCCCAAACTTTGGCCCAATAACATGAAGTGACCTTAGTATAAGGTCCAGCCCAACGGTCTAGTCGATCGGCTCCCTATAAACCTAACACGTCCAGTGTTGGTGTCCATACGGCCCACATGGATGTAGTCAGACTGCGCTGGGTCCACCTTTGGGTGTATCAAGCCCTCGGGTGTCAACCCCAGACACCTAAGCAATAATGCACAGTCTAAATCTACTGGTACCCGTGCCTCGAGTTTGTCCAACATCGGACTACGTGCACGTCCGTAGCCCGCCGGACCCGCACCGCTGTACCACTCAGCCGTCGCTTTGGTCGCTTACATCAGTCCAGTAATCGTGCCCCGCCCTAGCCTAGCCTCTAGGGTTGTGAATGATACCAAACTGGGATTACTGCTGGAACAGACCACGTTGCTAGGGTTTCTAAGAGGGTTAAGTGTGGTTTTAACCCCTCACTAATCCTGGATTAAATTAGTTAAGTGTAACCACTTAACCCCATCTAATCCTCTTATCCCCATTATTGGTTAAGTATTAGTGGGCCATGACTTAACCCTAATCATGAGGCATTAATTTATTAATGCACCCAACCTCTCACATTAGACATCCGTGGTTACCTGGGAAGATTTACACCACGTCTAGGTCTAACCTCGGGTCTTACGGTGCAACATGACCAACTACCCACATTAGACCCCACGTTGTGGTTACCTAGGAAGATTTACACCACAACTAGGTCTAACCTCGAGTTGGCCATATCATGTTTTCTAACGTCATGTCCACTTTAAAACATATTTACAAGTTAACATATACTTGGGTAGACCTAACTTAATAGGTAAATTCCCAAGGGGTAGACCTAACTTAATAGGTAAATTCCCAATCTATTAGTTTCATGTATTTTTAAGTTTACCCAAACCCTCCCAACGTCATTATCTCGCTTACATATTCGTCATAACGCATAAGGGTATAAAAGGTAACTTGACATAACATACATGATGAACTTCACATATCATAATAAACATGCATACATGTTAAACTTGCAAATCATGTCATAGTGAACTCGCATAAACATGCATAGCTTATTAAATATGCATAACATGGTAAGGTGAACTTGCATAAGCATGCATAATCCATTAAACTTGCATAACATGGTAAGGTGAACTTGCATAAGCATGCATAATCCATTAAACATGCATAACATGGTAAGGTGAGCTTGCATAAGCATGCATAATCCATTAAACATGCATAACATGGTAAGGTGAGCTTGCATAAGCATGCATAATCCATTAAACATGCATAACATGGTAAGGTGAACTTGCATAAACATGCATAACCCATAAAACATGTAGAGCATGGCATAATAAATTCGCATAAGCATGCATAACTTATGAAACATGTAAAACATGGCATAGTGAGTTCGCATAAGCATGCATAATCAAATAAACTCACATAAATCTCAACTTTCACCACATATTAACTTTAGAGTTTGTAAAGTGAAGGTAAGAGGGCTTACAAATATAAACAAGTCACAAATCCACCAAATAAGATGAAGAAGCCCTTTCTAAAACCCAAAACAAAGCTTCAAATAAGAAAACCCTTTTGCAAAATCCCAAAAACACAAACTTAGCAAATCAAACTTGCAACTTAATGAAGTATGCAAGTTATTAAGCATTCATACAACATAGAAAAGGTTGTATGATCATCATATCTTCATAGGATTAAACTTTGAAGGAAGGTGGAGGCTAGGGTTTTTAGGTGGAGGCCATATGAGGATTCAATTTGACATAGTTTAGTTGCTAGATTGATTAATGAGGCTTTAGGGTAGGATTAGGGGTATATTTATAGGGAATTAGAGTGTTTTTAGCCCTAGGATTAACCCTAGGTTAGTTTTGGCCCGTCAGATCTCGGAATCCTCTAGAACCAAGCCACAAGACCAAGCCCAAATCAAAGTGGCGCGCCAGGCAAAACTGCCTGCTTACACCCTGTCGACAGGGCTGTCGACCGGGCAGTCGACACCATAGGACCCCTGTCGACATGCCTGTCGACATGGGGGCCCTGGCGGGAATTTTCCCGCCTAACCCCGATTAGCCCTAATCCTGGTTTTTAATTTGAAATTTAAATCTGTTTTTAGCATAGAAATTTCTGAAAACTTCAATGGGCCTTAACCGGGTCATACTGACTCCGATTTCCGAAAACTCGGACTCTATTTCGCGTATTTTTCCGAGACGAACGCAATGGCATAGCCCGTTTCCCTTGGTTCAGATTTTTGAATTTAATTCTGCCTCGATTTATGTTATAACAGTTTTATTGAAAATACGGGTTGTTATACATGTCGTCGTCTTGCACTTACGGCCGACCCGCCCATCTACTTTGACACCGACCCGTCTTGTACTTGAACTGACCATCCCATTAAACTCATACAGAACGACCAGTGCACCTTGATCACGACCGACCCTTTATTTATGATTTCTGACCATCCCATCAACTTTTAGTGGATTAACAATACACATATTTCTATGTAGGGACAATACGGTCAAACATCATGAATGGACATGAACCAAGAAATCCAGTACATATGTAGACATAAAATACATATATATACACATTTGTGCATACATATATGTGTATATATATATCTACATAGTAGGAACAGTGGTTCAATATGCTCAAGTGCATCTCAACATGCAAACACAAATAAATAGCATTTACAAATGGTCAACAACTTCGTGGACACATCAGTACATGTATGGGTGAAGTTACAACTAGCAACATCGTCAAGCCATGCACAAGAAAAGTGACAGAGCAACATACACAAATGGACAGGCCAGAGAACATGACATGCACAACAAAACCATTTCAGGCCAGCCCTACAAATACAATACAATAATCCAATGCAAATATACACAACAGTCAAAGTGGTGAAGGAGCAATGAAAATGGGACATAGGAGCGTGGTGCAAGCCTCAAGTTTAATATTCATGAAACGGTTTTTGTTTGTAAACTCATCACAACAACATAATAAATGTCAGCAAGTATCACTCAAGAATGAACACAAAAAATCTAAGAGTAAAGCCAAAAATATGATGCACACAGACACGAGCATATGCAGTGTCAAACAAAGTTCAAGCCAATGTGAAATAGCAGGTTCAATCATGCACAAGGATGGTGCAACATCTCAGGTGCATGGTTCCAAATCAGGTCAACATGCAACACTCACCACAAAACATGTTCAGGTCACACAAGTCACCAGTGGAAGCAAACTCATGCATGCAAACATACATACATATACACATTGCTGTATATATATATGTATGTATGTATGTATGTATGTATGTATGTATATATATATATGCAATACGGTCAAAATGCACGGTTCAAGAAATGGGGAACAAAAGCAATCGAGAAATGTATACATGCACATACAGATGTGAACATACATGCACCAATTCTCATGTGAACAAGCCAAAGTGATTAAGCATGCGACAAATGATAATACAACATAAATATTCATGACAAGAGAAACATATGCAAGAATGATTTTTGGCAAATATAATATTCCAAAAACCATAGAAAACAATTAAGGCGAGTGAAATGGCAGAGCATTTCTAGATTGTTCCCTGATTTTTTTAACCACATTTTTGGACAAGGATTATTCGAATCTAGCTCCAGAAAATTACAAAGTGTTTAATCGACAATTGTAATTTGGGCAAGAAATCAATTGTGACAAAGTCAAGCACAACATCTATTCTATTTGCAAAGAGATATTTTGGTAAATCCACAATTTATATGGCAACCAATTCAGACAATCTCAGGAAGGAAAATCACACAAGAAATTCATTAAGGCCAAGTCAACAAACGTGAAATCAGAGAGCTAATAACGGTTTTATAACCCTATATAAGCACACAAAAATCATCATAGGCAAATGATCGAAAAAACCAACAAATAATTTGAAGAATTAATTAAGAGAACTCACATATTTTTTCGATAGCAAGAGCCCAAATCAGTCGTGAAGCAAGCCATAAGAATTCGAAGCCATAGGAGAATCAAATCATCAAACAATCGATCAAGATTTTGGGATTTCTGAGAAACCCTAATTTCATTTTAGTTTGTCGACATTTATTTGAGAGCAAAAGCTTTCAAATGGAATAAAAGGAAAGGGGGTCGTCTTATTTTATTAAAGGAAAAGGGGTTTTCTCCAATTTTTTATATTGTTTTGTTTTTTCTTCACAAATTGTAATCATCCATTAGTTACCTAGTTTGTTTGTAAAACTGGAGTTCTATAATTTTTCTATAAAACTAGGAGTTTACTAGTTTGTTTGTAAAACAAGGATTTACTATCTATAGGTTTTATAGTTAGAGTTTATAGATTACGAGTTTGTAATTCGGGGAAAATCTGATCTTAGGGATAAAGATTAGTCTAAGGTTTTGAGCGTACGATTAGAATAGGAGAAAGGTTTGCGAGTTTACAGGGTTTGGTAGGCGAGAACTGTTTTAATACCTAGTAAGAATCTTCGGAATGCAACAATAGGCAGGTTTTGCCGAAGATGGGTAAAAACTTTATCATTTACTTCTGCATTTATATTCTCTATTATAATTTGTGCTACTATTTTTTTAATATCTTGAATTATTTCAATAAACTCTATTAACCCTCTCCCCCTCTAGAGTTAATTTAGATCCAACAAGTGGTATCAGAGCATGGTATTTTCATTAACTCTAGAGTCATTGTGTTCCCTAGTTGTCAGTCTATAGAGAGTCAGTCTAGCCATATTCCAAATATTTTTATTGGCACAGATTTATTAAATTGGAAATCAGAAATGGAGTCCTATTTAAAATATGTTAATATTAAATGTTGGTATACTGTTATTAATGGATATGATTGTGTAGACAGGAGTGATATTGAGTTTAATTCTCGCACTACTCATATTTTATATTCTTATATTAATGATATCCAATATAACCATATCTCCCATTGTTTCTCTGCACAGGAAATCTGGAATACTCTCGATACGAAGTATAGAAGAATTGACAATAGCAGCTCAAAACCCCAAAAGGTCAACTAAGCTTCAGATCTATATTTGAAAGGAGAAACAGATGAAAATTCAAGTAGATCAGACGATGGAGACACAACAGACAATGAGACTGAAAGTTTCTCATATGAAGATTTGGTTTATATGTGTAGTGATTTAATAAAAACTATTGATAATATCCTTTGGAAAAACAAATCTTTGAAATCTAAAATTCACGAATTGAGCAGCAAAAATAACTTTTTGGAATCAAAGCTTTCAAATGTCCTAAAATTAAAAAAATCTAATTGCGAAAAATGTTCGAATTTGAAAACTGATCTCGCTCATCTCAATTAAAACATTTAAAAGCTTGAAGAGGAAATTCTGGTTTTAAAAGATAACGAGATTGAGCTAAAATGTACAAACAATTCCTTGCAAAAAGAATTTAAAATATTTAAAGCTGTCAAAAATTCCAAACATGAAATTGTTGAAAAAGAAAGCTAGTTGAAAAGTGATTTGATTTTAAAAGAGCTTGAAAACGAAATTACGAAATTCAAAGATTCTAAAAAACTTGAGTTTGAAAAGCAAAATCATTTTGAATTTGAAATCTTTGAGTCCAAGACCAAAATCAAACTGCTTGAAAACGAAAATTTGTTTTTAAAAAAATGATACTGAAAGGTGAAAGAACAGTATTAATCACTGTTCAAGATGAATGAAAATTCTGATCTTAAATCCAAAATCAACGATCTTGAATTATGTTTTAAACGTTTCTCAACCGGAGAATTTTTTTTGAATATGCTGTTGAAAAATCAATTTTCTTCTGGTAATAGGAATGGTCTCGGTTTTTGGAAAACAAATGATTTTAAAAACTAAATTATTGTGATTTTAAAAATCCTTCAAATTGCTTCAAGAAGGATCGTTTTGAAAATTCGAACTTTGAAAATTTCAAAGGGTTTTTGGATCACAAACAAGATAAGAATTTGTTTGATAACAATCTATTTAATCCTTCTTGGACCCTAAAAAGAAATAAAATGAACTCGTCTAAAATGAAACAAGTTTGGATTCCTGAGAGTTTATAATAAAAGCAAGTTTGGGTACCAAAATGTGTGAACAAAACTGTGAGCGGTTATACAAATTTTGTTAGACCACTCGATCCCCTAAACTATTAGTTACCGGAGGAAGCTGAGGAGCTATAGTACAAATGAGAAGTAATTGTAAGTTGTTCCATATTTCTGTATCATTCATAGTTCATTAGCCAAGTTTGCTAAGTTACAGATTCATTTGCTTACATCTAATTCAGGTATGATCTCTAAACTGACTTTTTTTAATATTCTTTGTTTTACTCTTTCTATTTTTTTTTCACCTTCGACCTCTTCTATTTACTTTCTTTTTATTATTCTGATTTGATTTGACACTGCCATATTATTTTTTCTTTTATTTTGACCTTCTTAACTTCCAATTGCAGAGTTCATGATTTTCTAGAAAGTTGCTTCATTTGAATAAAACTGCCATGTTTTAAAGATCTTGAATTTAAACTTGTAAATATCAACAATTGTTTTGAAGTTTATTTTTTATGTCTGAATTCCTAACAGTGCTAAAGCGTTCTTGTTATATCTTGAACACTATTATTTTGAATTCTAAATTTTTTGAAGATCTGAAAAATTAATGAAATTTCACACACCTCTATCGTTTTTGAGTTTCTTCTAATTCTTTTTTGGATAGGCTTGAAATATTATACTCACTACAGCACATTGCTATTTTTCTATTGTGATAATTTCGTTGGTTTTTGGATTGGCTTGAGTATTTCTGAATTAAGAAACATTTGGCTTGAATCATTGTGTTACATCTTGAAATTCATTATTATTCATGATCATCTGACTTAGATATTTGTTTGTTGAAAGCATTTGAATTTTTTTATATTTTGAATCTCACATACTTCCTATATTTGAATTTAATAATCTTGTGTGATTGATTTTTTTATCTCAAAATTTACATTTATTCAAGTTATTTCAAATAAAGCGTTTTAATTTTGGATCATGAACATCTCTCAAGCTTAATGTAAATATTTAGAAAATTTCTCTTGTGCTTGTTAGAAATAATTGTGAAAATTTCTTTGAAAAACTGGTCTTGAAACTCATTATATTTTCATGATCAATTGGCTTGAATATTTGATTGTTTGAAATCATTTGAAATTTTTTGATTTCTTGAATCTCACACATATCTTGGATTTGAAATTTATAATTAGGTGTGACCAATTCATTGAATCTTAAATTCCTTCAAACGATTTCAAATAAAATGTATTTTTAATCTTGAATCATGAATCGTCTTTCGTGACTATCAGAAATATCTGTGAAAAAATTCCCTTGACAAGTCTGATTTGAAATTGATTATTATGCTGCTCTAATAAAAGGAATCGTTTTGAAGATGTTATTTTATGACTGCTTGTTTTGATAAAAAAAATTGCTGCTCTGAGAAACTGGTCTGAATTGGATTATGATTTGTCTTCTTGAACTTGTTGTAAAAAAAATTCGGAAAGATTTCTTGTGAAACTTCTTCTAAATTTGTCTTGTTGCTCTGGTAAATGGAACTGAATTGTTAAATTATTTTCTTGGGCTTGGTAAAAGGATATTGTTGTTTGGGTTACACTATTGTACCACTATAGGCAATTTGAGCACAAGTGGTTTCAGTCTTTGGTGTCTTATAATATTCTCTCTCATCTGTTTTGATTCTCTATACTGAAGTTCATCTTGTACGGTTTCTTCATATCACTCTTGTCTTGTATAGATCTTTCAATTTCCTCGTGTAATTGTTTTTTTTCAATTTTAAAATCACTTATTTATTATTTATTCAGAAATTGAAATCAATAACCAAAATGAACTGTATTTAGAACTCATCAAAATTATTATCAAATTATTGAAATTTTGATGAGTTGTGGCTATAGTATATTTCACAATAAGAGGAGATTTTATTTAAATTTTCATGATGGTCGAACAATTGTTATAATTTTTTTTTTGTAATGAACCAGGGATTTTCGACCCCTAAAATCGATGTAAAACACCATGTCAACTATTCAGGTATCGCAAATACTGGATCGTTAATAGAAAGCAGTTAGAGAGTGAGAAACAGGAAGAAAGAAAGCTAGAATAAAGAAAAAGAAAATCACAACAGAACAGAATCAGAGTAAACAAGAATCTCACAGCGAAACAAATAAAATATATTATATAACATAACTTTTGAAATAAAAACTTATAACTGTTTATACATACCATTCCAAAGTACAACACATAACATCACAACGAATATAAACTCTATGTATATTTAAGGTTGAAGCCTTTTGCTCCAAGCTCATCCAAGTACCTGTAAAATCCCGACTACTTAACTGCCCATACAAATTTGGGCACTAAAGAGTTTAGGGTAAAAACAAAACAAAATGAACTCTGGTTCAGTCATAGGTCTGGTGTGAGTAAACTCCAATCACTTGGTTTAAGATTTAAAAATCCTTTTAAACGTGATGACAATCATAAGACCAATCCACATATAAGTTCAGATGGTTCTTACCTTGCGATAATCCAAAACATTCGGCTTTTTTATCAATACTTTTCTGATATTATGATAGTGCCTAAGTCAAGTAAATAACAATCTAGTAGAATACTTGCATCTCACGTTCTTCATACACATTATACAATCAACAACCGCAGAATCTTATTGGAGATTGTATTTCCAACTATGAAAATTTGTGGAACCACCTTCCGATCAGTGTACTCTATTATGGATGCGTTGGAGTTCAACAAGAACATCTTGCAATTCGGCCATACATGACAGGCCATTCATTTCGCCTGAATGTTCCGAATATATTGTCACCTTGCGGTTGGTTTACAAACTTAACCATTCCCGATAGCTACATAAATGAAAGAAGTAACAAATATGAATATTCTCTAGATGGTGACAATATTCCCTAATTGGGTGCGACCCACTTAGCCATGCTGCTTGCCCAATTTTTATCACTTCCCGGTTGATGAGGCTTTACCCTTATACAGATCATGAACAACACGGATTTTCAGAACTAATTTAAAATTTTGTTCTTGCTATTTTGATGGATTTTGAATATTTAAAACGATTTATTTCAAATAATAATGATTTAAAATTTATTTTAATCAAATTTAGAACGTATAAATTTATTTTAGTTACAAAACGAGCCTAAAATGGCGCAGTAGTTTGAAAATTCGATTTTAAATTTGAAATGAATGTGCATAATTCAAAATAAATCGGATTCCATTAAAACCAGAAATATTTGAATTTGTTTAATAATATCTTTCTAACGAATGTAAGAAATTGAGATTTCATAATATAAATTGAAAGTTATGGCCAGTTTAAATTTTAAAATAGTTGCTATGGAATTTTATATATTTTAATATAATATATAGCCCTTTAAAATAGCCGTTTTGAAAACGAACTCTGATTTCGACGAATCCAATTTTGTTGGATCCGGAATGTCAAATTATTGTTAAGTTTCAAATTTCATAATTTTGGAGTTAATATGTGAGCACAGTGAATTTAATCGTGTTTTGTCAGTTTCAGTTTGAATTGGATCGACAAGAAAATGGCCATTTTTCAAACGGTCTCCGAATTCGATAAAATTAGTTTTGTTGGGACTGTATCATCAAAACATAGCTATATTTATTTTTCTGTAATATTTGGAGTCAGTATGTGGCCTCGATAAATTAAAATGTACGTTTAAAAGTCAGTATATTGATTTATATTTTAATTTTAATGAAGGCTGATCGAAACGGTCAAATTGGCTTACGAAACATATCCCAATGTGTCCGGAGTGGGGGTATTCCGCTAAGGGCGACAGTCGTTGGAGTTTGTTTGGAGTTTGAACGCAGAAATTTCAACATAAATTAATAATGGAATAAATAATAATAAAAATACTATAAAAGGGTCGGAATAAAAAAACCTAATACTCTAAAACCAGCTGCCGCCAGAAGCTAAGAAATCGATGGCTAATATCGTTCAAATCTTCACAGCCATCTCTCCATCAATCCGAGAAATAATTTCGAAAATAAATAAAAAGAAAATCGAAGAGAAATCTCTGCTCTTCAACTGGGTATGGAACAAATCGTGTTTAGTTCATCAAAAGGGAGGATTTTCTCCCTCAAACTGCCGGACTTCGCAGGGATTTCTAGGCCGACTAGGGTCCTCGAGTTGAACGTGCCGCTTGCCGTTGATGGGGGGTTCAAAGGCGCGCAAGGTGGTGACTTCGGATCGGACGGCAACGGACTATGGAGTGCGCAAGGGGGATGAGCGGAGCGAGGCTATGGGTTTCTCGCAACAAACAAAACGAAGGAAGGAGGAGGATTAAGCCTAATGAATGTAATTAATTTTTTTAATTATTTTGGTAATTTAATTAATGTAATTAAGTGCTTAAACAAGTATATCTTTTGCAAATATATACGGAATTGGATGATTTTCGAAGCGTTGGAACCGTGATGACGATATATACACAATGAAGCAGACCAGAACTGAAACAGAGGCCATTTGGATTTTTGATAAAATTAAACCTTTGTTTAATTTTATTAAAAACAATCGTTATTAAATTATTTCTAACCGACCACTGTGAAAACTTCTTCTTACTCAAATTATTTTACAGTTATTATATAATAGGTTGCAGAAGGGGCTTAGTAGCTCCTGACACTATTTTTTTGTACAAACCATGGTTGATTGTTTGTTTGGATTGTGACTGGGATTGTCATTGATTGATAGTGTTGTATATATAAAATTATTTATATAAAGTGTATATAAAATTATCGTGAAAAGAAAATAAAATAAATATCCATTTACAAATCAGACGGTTTGTTTATGTACACCTATTTAACTGATCTGGATTGGGACGATAATTTTACACATCGCCCCACTGCACAAATAGTAATCAGTGTTTGTTGTTTGAAACCCCACAAGGGTATTGGGATAATATTTGACATACACTGATCCAAATAATTAGTGGTATGTCAATCGATGGGTTGACAGACTATATAAGCATTATTTATTTATTTTAATGCTTATACAATTGTAAAATGCACTCTGGATGTTGTATGAATTTTGAATGATTTGTTTATCATTATTTTTGTATACATGCGATATATGAAATTCATATAACTAAAATTATATGGTAATTGATTGAGTTTGATTCTAGTTTAGAATTAATGAATATTTTAAAATAATATTCAATGAATAATCAAAATGTGTTTTTGATGTCCGATTTTGGATGGACATGAAAATATATAAAAATATATGCAGCCGTGTCAAGTAATCAAACGCCAATTTAACACGAATGGGATTTTCTGTCTGTTGAATTCATTTTTATAATGAATATCGAAAAGTGATTTCAAAATCTGATATTTTGAAAATATTATCATTTTAATATTATAATGCTATAGAATGTTCAATTTTGATTTAAAATTGAAATAGAAGTGGAAATCGTTTTAAAACGAATTTATAAAATACGTTTTGAATGGAAATTGATGATATATATATATATATATATATATATAAATGTTAATGGTCTGAATAGAACGCGCTGCACAGCGACCATTCGCGAATTTCGACCAATAACTTCAAATGGACATAACGGGAGATCCGACCATCGGATTCTCCGAAAACCGGAACCAATGGGTTCATATCGAAAAGAGTTTTCCAATGAGTATAAAAGATTTGAAATCTAACGGTTGGATTTGGAGTTATGTCCAAATCAATTTCATAACAGGTCGCTATGAATGCAGTTCAGTAGCCGTTATTGGAAACCGACTGTAAGGGCCTTAATAAAATTATTAAAAATATGGAAAAATTGTGTAAACTCATAATTAGGGTTTTGGAAAGATTTTGGATGAAAAATTCCATATTTAAAAAGATAAAGGTATATTTTTATCGAAATGAACTAGTTATTTTTTTTTGCATAGCAAGCGGGGTTAAATGGCCACTACCATATATTATTATCTAAAAAAATAGTACAAACAGAAATCATTACATACACCTAACAATAGAAAGGACCATTACATGTTTAGGAATAAATACACTACCAAACACTCTAGCGTTCCTTTCCATCCATATTGCATACAAAGCTTTCTTGAATAATTTCAAAAAAAGGATTCCATTTATGCTTTTCCATCTCGTTGCTTTAAAAATGATGTACCATTCATCCGCCTAATTCAAAGCAGCATTGTGTAGACCAAAGTGTGAAAGGAGATAAGTCCACACATACGACGAGTACTCACATTCAAAAAATAAATGGGGAATAGTCTCAGCAAAATTTCCACATAATGAACACAATTCATCATCTATTATCCCATGAATTTTTAGATTTCTTCTAGTATGAATAGCATTTAATAGTACTCTCCACATAAACACGTTCTCTTTCAGATTCGAGGAAGATAGACATATTCTTAAGTGCCAAGGAAACATTTCACTGCTCAACATTAATTTACCATAAACTAACGAGATAGAATGAGACTTAGCACACCAAGTTGCATGATCATAAGTCAACGGCAGAGGGGAATTGCGCAAGCCATTCCAGATAACATTCACAGCGAAGGAACTGCTATTTGGAAGATTGATATTCCCATTGGAAATTAAAGACCCCACTATAGCTTTTTCATGAATACCAGCCAAACACCTTAGATTATACTCAACTGAATCAGCCAGAATGCTACCATCAGAGGACCATGGATCATTCCAGAAAGATATATGATCAGCATGCTTGAACCCACTTCGGTAGAAAGGAAGAAATAAACCCCTCTGCTTCAGCAGATTCCGCCAAGACCAGCTACAATCAACCAGAATATCCATCATCCAGAAACACTTGTCTTTGATCAGGTTTTTTCTACACCAATATGACCATAAATTTGAATCATATTTTGCCAATTTGTCTATCCGCGTGGATTGAGAAGATATATTCCAAACTTTCATGTTCATAAATGAACTAGTTATTAACTAGAATAATAATTCAATTATTTTTAGAAATAAATAAATTGGATTTGAAAATGGTTTTAAAATAACCAGAATTTTCCAATGACTAAATTGGAATGGATTTGGAATGGAAATAATCCTCGGAATATTTCGATATTGGATTCCATAATTATACGTATTTTTGAGGAATTTGGAAGATATATATCGTTATTACCAATACGATATTTGTTGGTTTTAGAATTTGATATTGAATGTAAGCCGGTATAATTTCTATTCAGAGCCTTGTATTTGATATCAAATTGGATTTTGGGTTTGACATGAATGGTGTCTTTACTAACACTGTTCTTAAACCCAGTTGAGAAAAGAATAAATCTTTAAATTAAGATTTAGTGAAGTTTTCCAATTAATTAATATTAAATTGGAATTGAGTAAAAGAATTGGAATTTTGGGTTTATCGTGAACGGTGTTTTAAATAACATTTGCTCTTTAACCCAATTGACAGTGAAGAAAATGATTTGGAATTTGGAATTTATAATCTTTTAATTAAGATTAATGGAATTTTCGAAAATAAAGTTTTCCAATTTAATGTATTAAATTGGAACTGAATGGAATTCAATTTGGTAATAATCGAGATGAGCTTCTATGAAGGAAGACTATTACTATAAATGGAATTTAAAAGGCTTTGTCGTTATTCTATTAATATTTTAATCTGATACGGGAATTTATATCGATTGTATACTTTTATGATTTCCGTGTAGATTCCATTTTAATGGAAGATGATTTTGGGTTTATTGTGAACTGTGTTTTAAATGACACTTTTTCTTTAACCCAGTAAAGACAGGATTTATTTCCTAAATTTGACTAATCATTAAATAATGATTTTTAGTGATTAAAACTAAATAGAGTTTTAATAAATCTTTAATTAGATTGAAATGGGAATGGGATAATTAAAATTATCAAATTCGAAAAAGTGATTGAGAATGTAGTTCCACCAGTTTTACTTCATACGGTAATTAAATCTTTGATTAGATTTGAACGTGAAATGGTAATTGAATTTACCAATAACACAGTGGTGTAAGATACGGAGTACTACCAGTTTTGCTCCATGGGATGAATAGGTAGGGATGGGATAATAAAATGAATGATTACTTCGGTTAGGCATTAATCCCGACTAGTTTGATAAACCTTAATTTGGTTTAAACTGTGAAAAGATACTATAAAATCTTTTGAAATCATTTCCAAAAAAATGGATTAAACAATGTGTTTAAAAGTGACGATCTTTGATAAGATTGATGCGAACCTTTCCAGAATAAAGAAATATGAATAAAAGGATATTCTGGATTGGAATGAGGAGTATGATGTGTTGTTATAACACTTGATTATAAGATACGTGAATTATTCAGAAATACCGGGTTTAACCCATTCTGAATAATTGATATGACGACTAACAGTCGAAGAGATTGAAGATGGTGCAAGACCGACGATCTTCACATCGAATGGATGGGTTGCTACTGATGCCCATGATTAGAGTAGCTAACTTGAAGGGGATACAGTAGTAGCCGTCCGGATGTATTTGTTGATTTTTCGGATATGCGAGGGCCTCTCTCCTGTATTGGACATACGGAACAAGGAATAAGGTGCCTCCAGTTTCGTTCAAATGCAGAGCGGACTTGCAAATGGATGGTGGTCTGACATTGTATTCCTTTACACTGTATTCGTTGATCTATGCTAAATATATATCTGTTTGGTGGCGGAGAATTTATTCTCTTGCTTAAGACCCTTCTCTGAGATGTACGAGCTTAGAGGTTATATATTGACAAAAGTCAGTGGTACGGTATGGATTGATAGTGTGGCATGTTGAGATGTAGTGATCCAAACTTTTGTTGAAAAACAAAGTTTGGTGGATGATGATCAAAGAATAGCTTTAATTAGCATACCTTTGTGTAGCGTTAATTCGCGAGCCTTACACATCGGTATGATGGTGAACTGATGGTTAGATCAGTATACTTTTGATCTGAGGATGGATTCGGTCGACCGAGATAGGCTGGGTGTGGTCGCTACACACCTGGTAGGGACAGGGCACACCCCCCCGATTCCCAGAAGGATGGAGTAAGCGGCGTTTTCTCATGCACGGGACGTAAGTCGCGAAGATACTCGATATCCTAGATATAGTGCGGATGTGCATTACGGTGTTTTCTCATGCCTGGGACGTAAGCCATTGTGTATTGCACTACGCGATAGATCTTACGAATCAGGAGCCATCCGTATGGAAATCCAACTTCCAATACGACATTTTACGGTTTTAGTTGTATGCTATTGGCGGTATAGTGGTATGGGACATTAATGTCATCTATGATTAAAACATTTATATTTTAAGTTGATTTCTTCACTTATAGTAATAATAAAGGATTTGTTTTAAAACGTACTAAGTATATTTGGCTATTATAAGGTAAAACTCTATCCTCCGGCTTGCGTTGCATTGTGTGATGGGACCTGAGTCTTATAATAGATTCATTATTCTTTATTTAGCATTGCACTATTTGTTTTAGGCACTGGTATGCTTGGGGTTAAACCCGTTCCGTGTTGTACGGCGTGGTCCCGTAATTTACCTTATTTTAAAGCAAACATTTAGTAACTGTTTTAGTTCTCGCACTAGTCCCACGACTGACTCGGAGTTTATTGTTTTAACCTAAACTCTGGGTGCCTGTTTTTTCCATATAGACAGCTAGTAGTTTTCGTTTTCCCAGATATTTCTTCTTCTATGATCCTATCTTACAGCTGGAGCTATATTCGGAAAGCTTTGTATCCGTGCATTTCTTTCAGTTGTGTTAGTCATTGTATTTATACATTTTAATTTCTGCTACTTTGTATTTTAATCTCTAATATTTTCTGTGTAATATTTATTCATACTCTGATATATTCTTGTACTCAGATGTAATTGTTGTAATAAGCAATGAAATGTTCTATTGTTCGTGTTCTGATTTGTTGTGTTCTCAATTCAATCCGAGCTTTCCCGTAAAGGTGAGTTTGGGTCGTCTCAGATCACATCTCTATTTACTTTGAATGTCACATCGTCATTCCTGCCAAATCACAAATTGATTTCCGTAAAAATAGCACGGGTATAAAGCTAAGAGAAACAAATTCCTCTGGCACCAGTAAATATGATTCAAGGGATCAACTTATCTGATTTATTAGGTATAGTCTGTCAGACATTCATCCATACAAGTAGTCCTGGGACTGGACAAACCAAAGGCACTATTCTGTAAATTAATCTTAGGAAATTTTTACCTAGAATTGCCAGAACAGCCCTTGCATAAACTCAGTCTTTAATTATCTTCAACATATTTGATTCGCAACGCTTATGCCCATACAGAGTGGGTTATAGATAATAAATCTGATCCTGGTTCTGTCCGTATTGACAATAGGAAAATGGTTTTAAAAAAAAACTTTGATAACCGGTTAATTAAATATCAAAGGAAAACATCCATACAAACAACGATCCTATTTCCAAATGGAAATTCTATCGATCAATCATCAATCAACAATGAGCCCTTTAAATTAATTTATCATTAATTTATTCATTCTCCAATCTCTCTACACTACTTTTGCCCAGATATTTCGCCAACTTGTTTAGCCCCTTACAATTTTTGGAAAACGTTTACATTTACTTAAACTAATTATTTTCTATATCCCAGAAAATATTTCTTATTAACATCAGAAAACATTTCCATATATATTCACATTTTCTTATTTTCTATATTTAGAATATATAAGTTATCATTGGAAAACATTTCCATTTCTTATTCACGCATCAATATGCTTCCACGTCCATCTGTCTCTAACTATCAATCCGAAGGCCGAAACCAACATCAGACTAACACTCAAAAATCCATTCCACTTGACTAGTCCCCAGTCAGTTTATAATTCCCTTAACACCATTCTTAACTTATTATTAGCCAAAGCCATTTCATTTTCTATACTTAGAAAACCTCTCTGGTTATACTTGGAAAACATTCCAAAAAATCCATTTATATATTTAAACGAATGTTGTATAAAACATTGGTTATAACGATAATATTATAATACCTGCCTCCAAAATATTTAATTACAAAATATAACTTTTATTTAATAATTTGAATAAATAGATAAATAATTAATTAGATAAATAAATAATACGTCTTGATTTATAAATAGGAAAGTAAATAGTACTTTCCAAAATTTGATATAATCGAATTCCAACGTATAACTACCTTACGAATACTCCCTATTCGATTAGCGTTCTGAACTTCAGAATAACTTACCGTTTCAGGCCAATTCAATTCTAAATTTATTCTTGAATTTTCCACTTCCAAAACATTTACCCATTTCCTTTTATTACTATTCCAATTTGCAAAACGTTTGTTTTTAAATCATTATTCACTTTAAATTGTGAATATTATTCCTTTTGAGAAATCTGGACTCGTTCTGAAACGATTTCACTTCCGTTTCTATCATTCATTCTTGAATTTACATTTCTGAATTATTCAACGATAATTATTCCACTTCATTATTATAAGTTAAATTACTTTTTTTTAGTTATTTTCTAGCCTATTCGAAATTTAGTTTCTATTTAAAAATAGATCTTTAATTTTTAAAAACCCCAAATAGCTTTCTAATATATTCTATGGTATTTGAATACAAATTATCTCAGGGTCAAAGTTATTCAAACATCTCAAACACACAATAATCAACCACGGATTATTTATCACATCATATAATGCAATATATGAAAACAACAATATAATTGTTGAGGAATCTAGTTGGATCCCTCCAACCTATTATCCTGCATCCGCAGATGTTATCAATTTCATATTAATATGAAATATTGTAGTAAATAGGATCAATATTCAACGAGCGATTTATATATATAACTATATGTATTATTTCAATCAATTCATCCAAACAACCATCACACAATATTCAATCACCATTTATCAATTTTAAATAATGTTTATAAAATAATAAAAATGAACTGAGTTAGTGATTTTACTCACCTTGGTCGTTAATCGTTGAATAACGATTAACGTTCATTGATTATATTAGGCATTTTAATTGGCCTAAAATTGTAATGAGCTCCAAATGGTTCCAAACCAGTTCCATTGTGTAGCTTGCATCCGTATGATCCTAACGGATCCTATTTTGTTCAATTTAGGTAAATTATGCATAAGTTATGAGATTTTCAAGTTTGTATACGTTATAAAATTAAAATTTAAACTTTAAATTATTAGTTTGTTTTGGGGTCACCCTTTATTTAGACGGCCCGCGTCCAGTCAAACACAACCTGCACCAAATAGTAACCTTCTTCTCCCTTTTAACTTTTGAACGCAAGCTTTCAACTATTCCATTGCTGAAACTTTAAGTGATACTTCGTCTTCCATTCCTTAACTGATTTCCAAACTAAAAGTATCATTCAAGTCCTCTTCCCTACCCTTCTCTCCTCTACCGAACCTTGACCCCCTCCCACGCAACACTAAAGCAGGAAACTCCTTCTTACATTCACCCTTTTTCACCTTTTTGTCATCAAACCCATTGACGGATTTCTGAAATACAACACTGGAATGGCAGTCCAAGTTCGGGGAGTTCGGTTGGAGTGAGGCCCTTGTGAAGGCTATAAGAGAAAACAATGAAGTCGTCGGTTACGGTGGGACTGATAGAAACGGTTGAACGAGTTCCCATCCTTTTCACGTTAATTACCTCTACAATGGTCGTGGCAATTAAGGGTTAAAGTTTGGTTTTCACTTTATTTTCTGCCATCTTTAAGTTGCGCAATTTGCATTTATAGTGAAATAATACTTCAGTGTTAAGCAACTATATACAGTGTACCTTAACATATATAGGTTTATAGGCTTGTACGTATACGTCAATGCGAAGTAAATACTGTTATTATAATGTGCCAATTGATTAATGTTAAATTTTTAGTCATGTGAAGTCTAAGGCATGAGTTTGCACTTTAGTCTATTTTTAAGCTTCTACGTGGGGAAAGTTGGTGTACGAGACTTAGGAGTTAAGGAATAAAAACTTATATATTTATTAAGGTTATCTGGGTGCATAAAATTTCGTTCGTTTGTGGACTACTAACGACAAAATTAAAAATATCGTTGTGGCGAGGATTATGCCGTGATCCAAAAAAACATAATAATACATACAAGAGGACTTACTTTGAGAAATTCCAAAATGTTGATATTGGCTATAAAATACGTCAAACGAAATGTTGCTTATTTTCTAAAATAAAGTTGTAGAAAAATTCTATAAATTAAATTTACCATACGTCAAAAAATCTTATCCAAATTCAAAACCAATGCTTTATTATATTAAATAAATTGTTATGGCTTATAAACGATTCTATAACGACCATCTGAAAATTTTATTTGGGCATAACTTGTAATCTATAAGACGAAATCTTGATTTTCCACTTCCATTAGAAAAATATAGCTAAATAGATTCCAATGTTTCTTGTTTCGAAAAAATCCGACTTAAAATGAATCTTGTATACTCAGTTGAAGTTCAAAACGTAATATCACGAACTACCGCGACGTTACAAGCTCGGTTATAATTATATTATAATTAATATGTTCAAATGTCATTTATAAATAAATTCGATATTATAACTCGAATACAAACTCTGCTAAATATCTTATATTATCCGGTTTACACAATATTGCAAAGTCAACTACTACAGACTATTTCGGGAATAAATATATTTTTATCCAATTAATTATATTTATAAAATATCCAAGACTGTTTAGTTCAAGTCAATTTAAATCACCAAATCAATATTCAAATAATTAAATGAATTAATTACTAAAACGCTAAAATTACGGGATGTTACACTTTGAACTGGCGCTTATTTCATGAACATTTCCTTTATCTACCATTATTCTGCCATCCATCATGATTTTATATTTATATGGAGAGTTTAATATATTTTTTAAATCATCTTAAATAAACAGTGGAAATATTTGTGTTGGAATTGTGATCATATTATTTTTCAGAATTAGTGATAATTGAAAATTTTCTAGAATCCCGGTACAGATGAGCATATTTCATAATATGATTAATTTAAAAATTTATTTCACAACCATTTCTGTACCTACCACAATTCTATCATCCATATTGGTTTTATATATTGAGGAGTTTTTCTTTTGAAAGAATAAATAATTAAAATATAATATTCATAAGTGTTTCTCTAACCTCATTTAAAAATCCAAGCTCTAGTCATGCATGGTTATAAGATTACCATTTTTAAGCTGGAACTAACCTCATTTAAAAATATAAGATTTGGTTATATGTGGTCAGTGTGCTCTTAAATAAAAAAAGGGAAAATGGAAATACATAAATTTTTATAAAAAATCCTTCTTGATGTGTAAAAAATAGCCTATCTGTAACAACCCGAATTTTAACAACCCGTTAAAATAATACATCAAGGCAGAATTAAATTTTAAAATCATAATTAAGGGAAACGGGTTACGCCATTGCGTTCGTCTTGGAAAAATACGCGAAATAGAGTCCGAGTTTTCGAAAATCGGAGTCCGTATGACGAAGTTATGGCCCGTCAAAGTTTTCAGAAAATTTCAAGTTCAAAACTGTTTAAAACTAGAGCAAAATTTGAATTCAAACACACAGGGGGCAGGGCGGGAAAATTCCCGCCCAGGTCAAGTCGACAGGGGTGTCGACTGCACAGTTGACACCACCCCCCCATGTCGACTGCCCAGTCGACATGGGTGTCGACCTGCCTGGTCGAGCCCAGGCAGCCTGGGTGCACCTGCTTGCTGTTTGGACTGGTTTTGGGGGCCTGTGACGAATTCTGACGGTTCAGATCTGTTCTAGGGTTTATCTAAGGGCCTAAACTACTCCTAACATCTATAAATACAACCTAAGGCCTAACCCAATTCATAACAGATCATTCTTACACCTAAATGCTGCTGGAATCTCTCTTGAGCCATGGCCGCCGTCTCCAAATTAAAGCTTAAGCGTTCAAACTCAAATCAAATCAAAGATCAATGTTTCTACAACAAATTCAAGGGGATAGATCAATGACACTGCAACTTTCTAGGACAAATTCACTTCTTAATTCATTAGCCGTTCTCTGTAAGTTCTAGTTATTTTCAGGTTTAAATATTTAATTATAATGTGGCCATGAAATAAAGTGGATTTGGATTTAAGTATGTGTATCGATTCAGATCTATTTCTGTTTCTTCTTGAATCTTGATCTTTGGACTTTTCTATCTTTACTCTCATGCTAAGTTCATGATCTATTCAGCCTGTTGTAAATCAATTTTCTTTATTCATGTTGATATTATTATCCAGTTGTAATCTTAATATGCCTGTGGTGATGTTTTTCTCTCCGATCTTGTTTTGATGCAAAATTCTACCTTTCCCCTATTTATTTTCTTTTGATGAACCTAGGTCAATTTCGGACCTAGGCCTAAACTGCGATTTGCGTGCGATTGAATACGGGGGAAATATTGGGATATTGTCTTGTTGGATATATGTGTTTGATGGAATCGAAGGCATAATATGAAAACTGGATACTTGGGTATTATTGCCATTAACATGAAATTGGGTATTACCGTTATAATTAAAGTTCGCTAGCTTGGGTAAATTGGGGTAAACATGGAATAGATGTAGTTTGGTATGAAACTTGACCTGTGAAAAATACGGCAAGAATATTGATATGTATAACTTGGCTAAAATTTGACCTATGTAAATTGGGCATAGCTTTGTAAACATGTAAACTCTGAATCTTGACATATGTAAAAAGGCATGAAACAGGTATATATGTAAATTGTCTAGGATTAGGCATATTTAAATTGGCATATGAAATTTGGCATGGATCTTGATATATGTGTAATTTGGCTAGAACTTGATGTGTAAATTGGCATAAACTTGGCATACATGTAAACAGGCAAGAATTAGACATATATAAACCAACTAGAATTGGGTACATACATTATTGAGCATGTAATTTGGAATGTGGGCGTATGTTAATTAACATGTAATTGTCGTGTTTAGCATAATCATGATTACTGACATTTAATTTGGTATGATTTACATACCAAAAATTATAAACATGATTTAAAGGGAAGGTGGGCCATAATAGTAAATGTTGATTAATGTAAATTATGGACATAAAGATAATTGGTAATTTTTAGGAAACTTGCAATAAATTAGTCATTAATCACATAAGTGATTTATGGCATAAAATGGTATTAATTATATACCTAAATTAATGAGATTGATTGGAAACAAATTGGGCAGTAATTTGAATTTAAATAATTTACATAATTAATGTAAATTAGAAAATACGAATATGCTTAGCACGAGGTTGGATTGAGTTGTGATGTAAACCCGCCCGGACCCGCCCGGCTGTCCAGTAATCACAACAATACCTATCCAATGCGGGAGGCTAAGCATTGGGCCCAATAAAGACCCGAGGTTAGACTGAGTTGTGGCGTAAGACTGCCCGGACCCGACCGGCACACCGGCAGCCACAACAATATCTGTCTAATGTGAGAGGTTGGTGTCCTAATAAGACAACTAGAGCTGAGCTAGGGTTGGTAGGGTTAGGTTAACTAGAACACTTAACCAATTTCAACATGTTAACTAAATTGGTACGTAGGGTTAGGTTAATCTGGACTCTTAACCAATTTAATATGTTGACTACGGGAGTGGGTAAGGTTAAGCAAATTTTTAACCATTATAACATGATTAAACTGGACTAGAGAGTGAGGTTAAGTTAATGAGAACACTTAACCAATACAATGGGTTAATTAGACAAGTGGTTGCGGTTAAGTAGTAACACTTAACCTACATAACAAGACAAACGGGTGGGTTAAGTTAACTTGAATAAGTTGATAACACTTAACCATTATAATATGACCAGTGGGTGGGGTTAAGTTAACAAGAAAATTCTTAACCAATGTAACCAGATAGACAAATGGGGTTAAGTTAATAAACCACACTTAACCAATCAAACATAATAAGCGAGAAAGGTTAAGTTAATTAAGGTAAACACTTAACCATGGTAACGTAACGAGTAGAAGGGTTAAGTACATATTGGTTTGGTGGGTAATATTAGTAAATATAGGCCCACATACACTTAACCATTAAATACACATGGTTGAATCAGTAGCAGGGTTAAGTACACATCAGGGTTTGTGGGTAATATCATAGAATATAGGCCCACAGACTTAAACATTAGAAAAACCTAGTAATGGGGACCCATTTCAGCAGTAACCCACATTAGGTATCAACGGAACCCTGAGCTAGGCAGGGTGGGGCACGATTACTGGGCTGATTATAAAAGGTCAAATTAGTGGCGGTTGGTGCAGCAGTGCAGGTTCTAACGGAGTGCGGGCGTGCACATAGTTCGGCGCAGAAAATTTAGTCACTGGGCATCAGTAGGTATAAAGCTGTGCATCTTGATTGTGTCAGGGTTGCCACCATGAGACTTGATACACCCCTTGGTGGGACCAGCACAGGTATCTACAAGTAGGGGGCCGCGTGACACAAACGAGAACTAGGTCAAGTAGGGAGCCGATCGATAAGGTAGTAAGGGTGCATCGAATATATACATGGCCATTGGGGTGATCGAGGTGGAATCCTCATAATCGATGCACACCTGAAGGCTACCATAATTGCGGGGATCGGGATCACGTTGTAATTATTATATAACACGGGCTACTAGTTGGGACACTAGTAGGGGGTACGGATCCTTGTTACACAGGACACTAGTTGGGACACTAGTAGGAATACGGATCATTCCACGTAAGACTCTTATGAGGATGCTAGTTAGGTGGTGCAGAGCAAATAGATATCATTTTAGTGGTGAAGCTTAGAAACCTTGCGATGTTATTCTTGATAGAAACCATGCGATGGGATACTTGATAGGAATTATAGGACGTTATACTTGTTTCATCGTGCCCGAAGTTTATCTTGTTACCTTAGTTTACCTTATTATCATAGTTTATCTTGTTGTCTTAGTTTATCTTGCCTACCTTGCCATCATGCTTATGTTTACTTTCAGTTTATTCATGCCATGTTATCTTTACCTATTTTTATGCTGAAAGTCACTAGGACTTACTCAGTCTTTATGACTGACCCGTTTTGTTCCGTCTCTTTTTCTTCTGTCCCCCCCCAGGTTCACAGGGTGGGAATACAACTTAGTTCGGATCTTACCAAGCTCCAAGGCTCTTTCATGTATGGCTTGGATTTCTCTTGGCTATGGCTTGTTTTGCTTTATTGGGGAATACTGTTTTTATGCTTCTTTGTTTTTGAGCAAGACAGATATTTCAACTATGAAATTGGGTATTGGAAGTTGATGGGCTTTTCTTGTAAACATTTATATTTAATAAATGATTTGAAGTACTTCCACTTTATTTTCCGCTGTTTTATATATGTCTGTCTTGTAATATTTTTGTTCCAGTACCCATAATACTCCATTGAAGTTAAGGCATTCCCTTTGTGAGTGACCTTAACAGATGTGGGGTGTTACATTTGGTATCAGAGCAGAAGGTTACCAGACTGGGCAAAAGTTTTCAAAAACCTTCTGAAATTATTTTCAAAACATTTACAAAGAAGCAAATTTTCAAGAAAACTTTGTTTTAATTAAAAGGCGTATTCCCCAAAGCCATATGCACTATCTTTTGATTCTCTGTTGAAATCTCTTCTCTCTCTTCACCATAGTTTCGTAGGCATCCGACACATGTCGGAGGGCAAAGGAGTGCCCAACCTCCGGCTGTAGCCGTGGTAGTTCCATCTGCGTCTAATCTTATTTCAAGTTGGGTAGAGTGCCGTGCGTTGGAGGTAGTTTCGAGAGACTTGTCAACAAGCTATACAAGGATAGTAAGAACATAAAGATGAGAAACTTGTTGAAATGGCTTAATCCACGAAGGAGGAAAAATGTGAGAGGAAAGAGACCAAAGTGAAAGAATAGTAAAACCCATGACAAGAGAGAGTATCTTTAGTGAGAAGGGACATGTAGTTAAGTATTATAGGACAAGGGCAAGGGACAAGATCGTCGAGAGGACAATTGAATGCTCTCACTACTAGCGTACCTAAGAGAGTGGTAACGTTTCTGTTAAAAGTTCATCTTTTTTTTTTCTATCATCCCACTAGAACTTTGTTTTTGTACATCACATTCTTTTAATTCTGCTTCGAAAGTTGAGTCTCTTCACCTTAGTACTAGCATGGTAGAGGATCCCATTTTTATCTCAAATCCTGTTGGGGAATCCGCTCATTTATTTATGACTTGTTAGGATTTGAGAATGTCTATGCTGAGTGTTGAGTTTAGAAGGAATGCTCATGTTTTTGGTGAGCTATGGGTTGATTCTAGGGATGAAGTGGTTATCCGATAAGGGTGCCATTCTCGGTTTCGAAAGGAGGGTAGTTAGACTTTTGACTTGCCTCGGTAATACCCTCGAAGTCGCGTGTAACGTTTAGGGTTCTATTATGATTAGTTACCTAGAATCTCTTGATACATTAGTTGATCCGCTCGAGTAGTGTTCGCCACTAAGGCGGATGGGTCATTTCGCTTATGCATGAGTTATAGAGAGTCACCTAAGTAAGTACATTGGGCAGCATGGTCGACATTTGTTTATTTTCGAGAGATAATTCATCTATGTGGAATACTTTCTAGTAAATTTTGGAGAGCTTGTGTGAAACCATGAGTACGCTGTTATGTGTAAGCCGAGTATACAAAAAGGAGAATAAGTGAAAGTGGAACGAGAGGCAATAGTGAAATGGGTTCCAACTCATATTTTGGAAACAAGAATTAAGAAGCTACGAAATTGTGAAGTTAAAGATGGTCAAAGCACAATGGAGTTAAGCTCAAGGAAATGCGACTTAGAAGATTGAAGACTAGATTCGTGCATCATATCTCTTCTTAAGAATATATCCTTGATCCCTCTCTTCCTGTAGAGCTTACTTACATGCTATCTTTTGTGTATATCCTCTCGGTCCCATTCTCAATCTAATTTCTGTTGCAAACCCCATAGGGAGTATGACTCATCTGTTAGTAATACATGTTGGGGCTTGAGGGTGTTCGTTGGGTTGACTAAACTTTTTGGGTTTTATAGGATACGGGTTGGTCTTAGGAAGGGATTTCCTTGTGACCTAATAGGAGTCCATCATGCTTAGTTTCCTAGAATCATATATATTGGTTGGGATGAGTAATTCTTTGGGTGTCAGTCTGATGTTGATTTCGGTCTTCGGGGCTGATGCTTAGAGAGTTCTTCTCCTAATCAATATATATGTGGCATAGATTTCCAGTTTTGACATTGCCTAATGGGCACAAAGTTTTTACTAGCTTCTATCATTCGACTGTATCTTTAGATAGGAACAATTGGGTGAAAACATGTGTTTAAGACATGTTATGATTGATGGTTGCAAGTGGCTGCAAGTGGTTGCTAGTGGTTGCTCGTGGATGCATTTACACATTATGCACTAGATCGGCTCAATCACCTTTCATATTGCATATGCATGAGTGTTTACACTTGTTTATGGATGAAATTGAATGTGTTATCATGTGGATGTTGCATATGGATGGATGTTTGTGCACACATATAGTCTTTATGTGACTAGGACTATTTGCATACATGTTGGACTCATGGCACTAAACATATTTTGCATCTAGAAGATCAATCAGGCCTGATCATTTGCATTAGATAAGGAACATATACACACACTTTCTGCATATGTTCATATAGGATTAGAAATCTTTTTAAGGACAATGATTGTTTGTGGATGATGTTTTGAGTAGATGGATGAGGGATGGTAGGATACGTTCTTCCTAACTTGGAGATTTCGAGGACGAAATCCTTTAAGGAGGGGAGAATGTAACAACCCGAATTTTAACAACCCGTTAAAATAATAAATCAAGCCAGAATTAAATTTTAAAATCAGAATTAAGGGAAACAGGTTGCGCCATTGCATTCGTCTCGGAAAAATACGCGAAATAGAGTCTGAGTTTTCGAAAATCGGAGTCTGTATGACGAAGTTATGGCCCGTCAAAGTTTTCAGAAAATTTCAAGTTTAAAACTAGAGCAAAATTTGAATTCAAACACACAGGGGGCAGGGCGGGAAAATTCCCGCCCAGGTCAAGTCGACAGGGGTGTCGACTGCACAGTCGACACCACCCCCCCATGTCGACTGCCCAGTCGACATGGATGTCGACCTGCATGGTCGAGCCCAGGCAGCCTGGGTGCACCTGCTTGCTGTTTGGACTGGTTTTGGGGGCCTATGACGAATTCTGACGGTTCAGATCTGTTCTAGGGTTTATCTAAGGGCCTAAACTACTCCTAACATCTATAAATACAACCTAAGGCCTAACCCAATTCATAACAAATCATTCTTACACCTAAAGGCTGCTGGAATCTCTCTTGAGACATGGCCGCCGTCTCCAAATTAAAGCTTAGGCGTTCAAACTCAAATCAAATCAAAGATCAATGTTTCTACAACAAATTCAAGGGGATAGATCAATGACACTGCAACTTTCTAAGACAAATTCACTTCTTAATTCATTAGCCGTTCTCTGTAAGTTCTAGTTATTTTCAGGTTTAAATATTTAATTATAATGTGGCCATGAAATAAAGTGGATTTGGATTTAAGTATGTGTATCGATTCAGATCTATTTCTGTTTCTTCTTGAATCTTGATCTTTGGACTTTTCTATCTTTACTCTCATGCTAAGTTCATGATCTATTCAGCCTGTTGTAAATCATTTTTCTTGATTCATGTTGATATTATTATCCAGTTGTAATCTTAATATGCCTGTGGTGATGTTTTTCTCTCCGATCTTGTTTTGATGCAAAATTCTACCTTTCCCCTATTTATTTTCTTTTGATGAACCTAGTCAATTTCGGACCTAGGCCTAAACTGCGATTTGTGTGCGATTGAATAGGGGGAAATATTGGGATATTGTCTTGTTGGATATATGTGTTTGATGGAATCGAAGGCATAATATGAAAACTGGATATTTGGGTATTATTGCCATTAACATGAAATTAGGTATTATCGTTATAATTAAAGTTCGCTAGCTTGGGTAAATTGGGGTAAACATGGAATACATGTAGTTTGGTATGAAACTTGACCTGTGAAAAATATGGCAAGAATATTGATATGTATAACTTAGCTAAAATTTGACCTATGTAAATTGGGCATAGCTTTGTAAACATGTAAACTCTGAATCTTGACATATGTAAAAAGGCATGAAACTTGGTATATATGTAAATTGTCTAGCATTAGGCATATATAAATTGGCATATGAAATTTGGCATGGATCTTGATATATGTGTAATTTGGCTAGAACTTGATATGTGTAAATTGGCATACATGTAAACATGCAAGAATTAGACATATATAAACCAACTAGAATTGGGTACATACATTAATGAGCATGTAATTAGGAATGTGGGCGTATGTTAATTAACATGTAATTGTCGTGTTTAGCATAATCATGATTACTGACATTTAATTTGGTATGATTTACATATCAAAAATTATAAACATGATTTAAAGGGAAGGTGGGCCATAATTGTAAATGTTGATTAATGTAAATTATGGATATAAAGATAATTGGTAATTTTTAGGAAACTTGCCATAAATTAGTCAGTAATCACATAAGTGATTTATGGCATAAAATGGTATTAATTATATACCTAAATTAATGAGATTGATTGGAAACAAATTGGGCAGTAATTTGAATTTGAATAATTTACATAATTAATGTAAATTAGAAAATACGAATATGCTTAGCATGAGGTTGGATTGAGTTGTGATGTAAACCTGCTCGGACCCGCCCGGACCCGCCCGGCTGTCCAGTAATCACAACAATACCTATCCAATGTGGGAGGCTAAGCATTCGGCCCAATAAAGACCCGAGGTTAGACTGAGTTGTGGCGTAAGACTGCCCGGACCCGACCGGCACACCGGCAGCCACAACAATATCTGTCTAATGTGAGAGGTTGGTGCCCTAATAAGACAACTAGAGCTGAGCTAGGGTTGGTAGGGTTAAGTTAACTAACACTTAACCAATTTCAACATGTTAACTAAATTGGTAGGTAGAGTTAGGTTAATCTGGACACTTAACCAATTTAATATGTTGACTACGGGAGTGGGTAACGTTAAGCAAATGTTTAACCATTATAACATGATTAAACTGGACTAGAGAGTGAGGTTAAGTTAATGAGAACACTTAACCAATACAATGGGTTAATTAGACAAGTGGTTGCGGTTAAGTAGTAACACTTAACCAACATAACAAGACAAACGGGTGGGTTAAGTTAACTTGAATAAGTTGATAACACTTAACCATTATAATATGACCAGTGGGTGGGGTTAAGTTAACAAGAAAATTCTTAACCAATGTAACCAGATAAACAAACGGGGTTAAGTTAATAAACCACACTTAACCAATCAAACATAATAAGCGAGAAAGGTTAAGTTAACTAAGGTAAACACTTAACCATGGTAACGTAACGAGTAGAAGGGTTAAGTACATATCGGGTTGGTGGGTAATATTAGTAAATATAGGCGCACGTACACTTAACCATTAAATACACATGCTTGAATCAGTAGCGAGGTTAAGTACACATCAGGGTTGGTGGGTAATATCAGAGAATATAGGCCCACAGACTTAACCATTAGAAAAACCTAGTAACGGGGACCCATTTCAGCAGTAACCCACATTAGGTATCAACAGAACCCTGAGCTAGGCAGGGTGGGGCAGGATTACTGGGCTGATTATAAGAGGTCAAATTAGCGGCGGTTGGTGCAGCAGTGCAGGTTCTAACGGAGTGCGGGCGTGCGCACAGTTCATCGTAGAAAATTTAGCCACTGGGCATCAGTAGGTATAAAGCTGTGCATCTTGATTGTGTCAGGGTTGCCACCATGGGACTTGATACACCCCATGGTGGGACCAGCACAGGTATCTACAAGTAGGGGGCCGCGTGACACAAACGAGAACTAGGTCAAGTAGGGAGATGATCGATAAGGTAGTAAGGGTGCATCGAATATATACATGGCCATTGGGGTGATCAAGGTGGAATCCTCATAATCGATGCACACCTGAAGGCTACCATAATTGCGGGGATTGGGATCACGTTGTAATTATTATATAACACGGGCTACTAGTTGGGACACTAGTAGGGGGTACGGATCCTTGTTACACAGGACACTAGTTGGGACACTAGTAGGAATACGGATCATTCCACGTAAGACACTTATGAGGATGCTAGTTAGGTGGTGCAGAGCAAATAGATATCATTTTAATGGTGAAGCTTAGAAACCTTGCGATGTTATTCTTGATAGAAACCATGCGATGGGATACTTGATAGGAATTATAGGACGTTATACTTGTTTCATCGTGCCCGAAGTTTATCTTGTTACCTTAGTTTGCCTTATTATCATAGTTTATCTTGTTGTCTTATTTTATCTTGCCTACCTTGTCATCATTCTTATGTTTACTTTCAGTTTATTCATGCCATGTTATCTTTACCTATTTTTATGCTGAAAGTCACTAGGACTTACTCAGTCTTTATGACTGACCCGTTTTGTTTCGCCTCTTTTTCTTCCGTCCCCCCCCCCCCCAGGTTCACAGGGTGGGAATACAGCTTAGTTCGGATCCTACCAAGCTCCAAGGCTCTTTCATGTATGGCTTGGATTTCTCTTGGCTATGGCTTGCTTTGCTTTATTGGGGAATACTGCAGTTTGTTTTTATGCTTCTTCGTTTTTGAGCAAGACAGATATTTTAACTATGAAATTGGGTATTGGAAGTTGATGGGCTTTTCTTGTAAACATTTATATTTAATAAATGATTTGAAGTACTTCCACTTTATTTTCTGCTGTTTTATATATGTCTGTCTTGTAATATTTCTGTTCCAGTACCCATAATACTCCATTGAAGTTAAGGCATTCCCTTTGTGAGTGACCTTAACAGATGTGGGGTGTTACACTATTAATCCATTTTTCAAATCTGTGAAATGTGTTAATATTTTATAATGTATTATGACTTGTTGATTGATAGTTATTGGAATTTTAGATTATTTTATTTTTTTCACTTAAGTTTTATGTGTAATTGTAGTCCAAATCCATCACTATTTTTGTGCTCATTTTTAATTTTTATTTTAAAATAATTGGAAATCATATATTTAAAACTCTCTCCTTTTTATAAATTTCATCGTAAATCCATCATTCTACAATGTGAAATGTGTCACTACTTCTTAGAATATTATGATTTTTGCTTGACTGATTGAGATTTATGATGATCATTCTTCCTCTTAAGCTGATTATATATTTTAGTCATTTTTCATCACTATTTTAATATTTGTATCCTTTTGATGATAATAAAAGGGGGAGAATGGGTTAAGATTTTGAACGATGAGTGGTTATTCTTTGAATATTTTAATATTCAAATTTCAATTATAGTTTTTCACTCATGCACATGTCGGGTGGGAGTTTTTTTTGTAGGGGGAGCATACAAATATGGGGAGTTAAGTAATTCACTTTCAAACACATTTATGTAATATTATACTCAAAATCTTATTTTATATTTGTCATCATCAAAAGGGGAAGATTGTTGTATCTAACAATTCTATGATTTTTTTTATGATAACAAACATATATTTATTATAATAAATGTGTTTACAATTGTGATGTCATACTACATCATAGACAGAAATAAATATTTGCATTTAAATAAAATACAACTGCACAAGAATTTAACTATTTAAATATAATATTATGTTTCAGCATTTCAAAAGTAAAAATTTATAACCCCATTATTTGTAAATCTCACTGTAATACAATACATTTCATTTCATATTCAATTTTGACTACATTGCTCCTCACTGCAACACTCAACCACTCAGTTTATACATTGTTACCTCACTACATTTCTCTCCGTCACTCCTACATTTATTGGTACATACACTAACACTTTGACTTGACTTCAGTCTGTCTTCTTCACTATCGGTCCAGTCTTCTGTTTTCCTATAACAGAAGAAACACATAGTAAACTAGAACAAAAATATTTTTATATTCTAGCAAATATAATATTATTTTAAAAAAATATTTGCCTTAGAATTTTGGTGTGTTTCTCATCATATTTCATGACTTGATCTGATTTATATGGACATCCATTTGTATCTAGGCAACTTGTGATATCCATAGTGATACACTATAAATACAACAAGGTAGATAAATCCTCTAGTGCTCACATATATAAACTATGTGTGAACTATACATGTATACACATACATGTGTATGTATATACACATATTTCTATGCAGTGACAATACAGTCAAATATCGTGAATGAACATGAACCAAGAAATCTAGTACATATGTAGACACAAAACTCACACACACACACACACACACACACATATATATATATATATGCACACACATTTGTGCATATATATATATGTATGTATATTTATGTGTATCTACAAAGTAGGAACATTGGTTCAACAAGTTCAAGTGCAACTCGACATGCAAACACAAATAAACAACACTTACATATGGTCAACAACTTCATGGACACAGCATAAGAAGTCTGGGTGAAGTTACAAGTAGCAACATGGTCGAGCCATGCACAAGAAAAGTGACAGAGCAACATACACTAAGGGATAGGTCAGAGAACATGATGTGCACAACTAAACCATTTAAGGCCAGCCCCACAAATACAACACAACAAACAAATGCAAATATACACAACAGCCAAAGTGGTCAAGGTGCAATGAAAATGGGGCATAACAGCATGGTGGAAGTCTCAAGTTCAATATTCATGAAACAATGTTTGTTTGGAAACTCAACATAACAACACAACAAATGTCAGCAACTATCAGTCAAGAATGAATATAGTAAATCAAAGAGCAAATCCAAACAATACGATGCACATAAACTCGAGCTTATGCAGTGTCAAGCAAAGTTGAAGCCAATGTGAAATACTAGGTTCATACATGCACAAGAATGGTGCAACAGCTCATGTGCATGGTTCCAAATTAGGTCCGTAAGCAACAGTCACCACAAAACATATTCAGGTCACACAAGTCACAAGTGGAAACAAGCTCATGCAAGCTAACATACATACATATACACTATGCTGTATATATATATATATATATATATACGCGTGTGTGTGTGTGGATATATATGCATATATGGTCAAAATGCATAGTTCAAGAAATGGGGAACAAAAGCAATCGAGAAATGCATACATGCACATATAGATGTCAATATACATGCAACAATTCTCATGTGAACAAGCCAAAGTGATCAAGCTTGTAACAAATGATAATACAACATAAATATTCATGATAATAGAAACATGTGCAATATTGATTTTTGGCAAATATTAATATTCTAGAAACCACAGTAAACAATTAAGGTAAGAGAAATGGAAGAACACGTCTAGATTGTTCCTAGATTTTTTTAACCACATTTTTGTGCAAGAGTCGTTCGAATCTATCTCTAGACAATCACAAAGTGTATAATTGGCAATTATATTATGGGCAAGAAATCAACTGTGACAAAGTCATGCATAAATCTATTCTATTTGCAAAGAGATATTTTGGCAAATCCACAATTTATACGGCGTCTAATTCGAACAATCTCGGCAAGGAAAATCACGCAAGAAATTCATCAAGGCCAAGTCAACAAACGTGAAATCAAGGAGCTAATAAGGGTTTTATAACCCTATGTAAGCACACACAAATCATCACAGGCAAATGATCCAAACAAGCAACAAACAATTCGAAAGCAATTTGAAGAATCAATTCAAAGAACTTACATATTTTTTCGATCGCCAGAGCCCAAATATGTCGTGCAACAAGCCACAAGAATTCGAAGCCATAGGAGAATCAAATCATCAAACAATCGATCGAGATTTGGGGATTTCTGAGAAACCATAATTTCATTTGAGTCAGCCAACATTTGTTTGAGAGCAAAGCTTTCAATTGGAATAAAAGGAAAAGGGGGCCAACTTATTTTATTAACGAAAATGGGGTTTTCTTCATTTTTTGTATTGTTTTGTCTTTTCTTCACAAATCGTAATCGTCCATTAGTTACCTAGTTTGTCTGTAAAATTAGAGTTTTCTAGTTTGTCTTAAAGATTAGGAGTTTACTAATTTGTCTGTAAAACTTGGATTTACTAACTATAGGTTTTATAGTTAGGGTTAACGTATTACGGGTTTGTAATTCGAGGAAAATCTGATCTTGGGGATACAGATTGGTCTAGCGTTTTGAACGCAGGATTAGAACAAGAGCAGGGTTTGTGAGTTGATAGGGTTTGGTAAGAGGGAACTGTTATAATACCCAGTAAAAATATTGAGAATGGAGCAATAGGTAGGGTTTGCCGAAGCTGAGTAAAAACTGTGTTATTTGCTTTTGAATTTATATTCTCTGTTGTAATCTGTGCTATGATATTTTTTTTAATATCTCGAATTATTTCAATAAACTCTATTCACCCTCTCCCTCTAGGGTTAATCTAGATTCAACAAAAAAATGGGGCTTTCATAGCGTTTGAAAAATGCTATATAGCCTAACATGGCGTTTCAGAGAACGCCATGTAACGACATGCCGTCTTCGACCCTCTGATTTGAATAGAAAAAATAAAATGTTGTGAAAGATGACTTTTATATAGCGTTTATATTTTCTACCAAACACAGATTCTATAAAATATACTATCTGATATTAACTTCTTATAGCGTTTGTTTGTGTATGTTCTACAACATTTTCTTTGTATGTTATAGCGTTTATTGAGATATTTCTGCAACATTTGTTCTTATAATTGTTAGAGTTCTTATGTGTTTCTATAGCGTTTATTTTGTTATACTAGAGCACTTACAAGGTCTCTTTTCTATAGCATTTCTTATTCCACAGTGTTTTTGAATCGCTACTGCTTAATTCACGGATTTTTCATCATTTAAGCTTTTTAAATGTATACATACACATTTAAACATTTCTTATCCACATACAAATATGACAAATTTTCGCAAATAAACATCAAATTAAGGCATAATATTCAAGCATATCACTCAAACAACTTAGTATTCATACATAATATTTTATTAACTTTTCCATGTGCACATGCGATATGTCAAACATTTTTACATTAGTTACAAGTTACTTACAAAAAAGACAATTGATAAAATTAGTTTTGCTTTGCTTCTTATCCATGGAACTGCAACCGACTCCACTGACCAACGACGACCTTTATCTCAAACCTTCTTCTCTCCGTTGCTCAACATGCATTGCCTTATTTTTGGTTCTTTTTCTGTCATAGTCAGTTCGCCCCTGGTCTAGACCATTAGACCATCTCCACACACAATATAAAAAGTTAGATCAATCTATACATAAAACATCCAATAATGCTAATATTTTGTTGTCTAATGTATTACATCATGTGTTTAACACCTAAGATTGGCTAAAATATCACAAAAAATATGTTTTTCTACAAAATTATATCATGAAACGGTTTATCCATCATCATGAACAAACTTTTGTGACAATGTTTACTTAGCTTGGCAACAATACGATTGTTCAGGCCTTTGTCTTAAAATTATAACATGCGTACATTTCCATTTAATAAAAACATGACATATCTATCACAGTAAAACAGATGTGCATAAAGACATAACCCAAAGTTAGTTGTAACACCCCACCTCCGCCAGGGTCACTCGCAAAGGAATGCACTAGCTTTGGAGGGGCATTATTGGTAAACATGCATAATGATATAGCAAGGCAGGACATGACATATAGATATATATATGTAAATAAACAGAGTAAGTAATTAAAACAGCGGAAGATTTATAAACCATTTCAAAACTCAAGTCTGGTACATCAAAATGTCGCTTTTCCCAAAATTACAAGTCTAGATAAATACATCATTTGATAAACTGAAAATACATAAGTACTATCCCCAAATAAGAGTGATAAACCATAGCGGCTCAAATCCAAAGCATACTTGAGCTATCCAAGGAAGCAGCTAAAATCCAAGCTAGGCTCTAGTATTCCCTCCCTGAGAACCTGGGGGGGGAAACGGAAGAAAAGAGGCGAAAGAAAACAGGTCAGTCAAAAAGACTGAGTAAGCCCTGCTACGATCAGTCTATAAACTAATAAAGTTAACATCATGATGGAAACTGAGGTGATCATAGATAACAACATACTGGCATGAATAAATCAACTACAAGATAGATAGAGGTGTCATCGCATAAACAGAGTTAAGTTTTTGCACCACGGTGTACTAGCAAATCAACATAACAGGTATTGATCCCTTAGCCCAAACTTTGGCCCAATAACATGAAGTGACCTTAGTATAAGGTCCAGCCCCACGGTCTAGTCGATCGGCTCCATATAAACCTAACACGTCAACTGTTGGTGTCCATATGGCCCACATATGGTTGTAGTTAGTCTGTGCTGGGTCCACCTTTGGGTGTATCAAGCCCTCGGGTGTCAACCCCGGACACTTAAGCAATAATGCACAGCCCTAAACTACTGGTACCCGTGCCTCGAGTTTGTCCAAAATCGGACTACGTGCACGTCCGTAGCCCGCCGAACCCGCACCGCTGTACCACTCGGCCATCGCCCTTTGGTCGCTTACATCTGCCAGTAATCGTGCCCCGCCCTAGCCTAGCTTCTAGGGTTGTGAATGATACCAAACTGGGATTACTGTTAGAACAGACCACGTTGCTAGGGTTTCCCAAGAGGGTTAAGTGTGATTTAACCCTTCACTAATCCTGGATTAGACTGGTTAAGTGTGGCTTAACCCCATTCTAATCCCTTGTATTCCCAACTTGATTAAATTGGTTAAGTGTAACTTAACCCCATTCTCATCCCTTGAATCCCCAAATTGGTTAAGTATTAGTGGACCCTGACTTAACCCTAACCATGAGGCATTAATTAATTTAATGCACCTCAACCTCTCACATTAGACCTTGTTGTGGTTACTAGTTAGGCCGGGCGGGTCCGGGTAGCTTTACACCACAACTTGGTCTAACCTCGGGTCTTGGCACCCCATGACCAACTTCTCACATTGGGTCCTATTGTTTGTAGCCACTAGTTAAGCCGGTCGGTTCCGGGTAGAATTACGCTACAAACTCAACCCAACCTCGAGTTGGCCACACTTATGTTTTCTAAGTGTCATGTCCACTTTATTTCAAAACATAATTACAAGTCAACAATTACTTGGGTAGACCTAACTTAATAGGTAAATTCCCAAGGGGTAGACCTAACTTAATAGGTAAATTCCCAATCTTGTATTTTCATGTATTTTAAGTTTACCCAAAACCCCCAACGTCATTCTATCGCTTACATATTCGTAATAACGCATAAAGGATAGGGAGAGGGAACTTGGCACAACATACATGATAAACTTGCACAACAACCATGCATAACATGTTAGACTTGTACAACTTAGCATAGTGAACTTGCATATTACCATAAACATGCATAGCATGTAAAATATGCACAACTTGTCATTTTTAAACTTGCATAAGCATGCATAACTAAATAATCTTGCAAATCGTGGCTTAGTAAGCTTGCATAAACATGCATGACTCAATTAACTTGTAAATCATGACTTAGCAAACATGCATAAACATGCATAACTCAATTATCTTGTAAATCATGGCTTAGCAAACATGCATAAACATGCATAACTCATTTAGCTTGTAAATCATGGCTTAGCAAACATGCATAAACATGCATAACTCATTTAGCTTGTAAATCATGGCTTAGCAAACATGCATAAACATGCATAACTCATTTAGCTTGTAAATCATGTCATAGTAAATCCGCATATGCATGCATAACTTGTGAAACATGTAAAACATGGCATAGTAAATCCGCATATGCATAACTTGTGAAACATGTAAAACATGGCATAGTGAGTTCGCATAAGCAAGCATAATCAAATAAACTCACATAAATCTCAATAATCATACAAATCATGACTTAGCAAACATGCATAACTCATTTAACTTGCAAATCAAGGCTTAGCAAACTTGCATAAACATGCATAATCCATAAAACATGTACAAATCTCAATAATCACCACATGATAACTTTAGAGTTTGTAAAGTGAGGGTAAGAGGGCTTACTATGCTTATGCGGACTCAAATAACTATAGCAAATGTAAAGAACCCCTTATGCAACTAATTAAAACCCCCAAATGCAAGCAAACTTGATCAAGACTCCTCTTTTATGGTGCCAATTGAAAAACAAGCCTTTAATGCAAGCTAAGGAGGATCATACAAGCCTAAATATGCTTGTATGCATGGAAAATCACTTAGGAATTAAATTAGGATTTGTATGAAGAGGGTGGAGGCCATGAGAGGATGGATTTTGGCATAGTTTAGTTACTAGGATGAATAATGAATGATTTAGGGTAGGTTAGGGTCTTATTTATAGATTAGGTTAGTGATTTGAACCATAGGATTAACCCTAGATTCAATTAGGGCCATCAGATCCCGGAACTCTCTAGAAACAAGCCACAAGACCCAACCCCAATCAGAAATGGTGCACCAGGCTAAGCAGCCCGGGCACCCCCTGTCGACAGGGCTGTCGACAGGGCAGTCGACATGCCCAGGACCCTGTCGACAGGCCTGTCGACATGCGGGTCCTGGCGGGATTTTTCCCGCCTTGGCCCAGCTGGCCCAAACCCTTGTTTTTAATTTTAAATTTAAATCTGTTTTTACTTAGAAATTTTCTGCAAACTTCAACGGGCCTTAACTGGGTCATACGGACTCCGATTTTCGAAAACTCGGACTCTATTTCGCGTATTTTTCCGAGACGAACGCAATGGCATAGCCCGTTTCCCTTGATTCCCATTTTATAATTTAATTCTGCCTCAATTTATGTTATAACAGATTATTAAAAAATACGGGTTGTTACATTCTCCCCTCCTTAAAGGATTTCGTCCCCGAAATCTTCAAGTTAGGAAGAACGTATCCTACCATCCAATCATCCATCTACTCAAAGCATCATCCACGAGCAATCATTGTCCTTACAAGATTCTAAATGCTGGATGAACATATGCAAAAGTGTGTGTATATGTACTTACCTAATGCAAAAATCGGGCGGTTACTGATACAGTAAACCTCCTTAATGCATATGTATGTAAATCAGGCGGTTACTGATACAGTAAACCTCCTTAATGCATATGTATGTCAGTGAAATGAATCCATATGTATGCAAATCCCTAACATAATGTATAATATCTACATGCGTGCTCAATCATACATCCATATGCAACATCCATGTGATAGCATACGAATTTCATCCCAGAATAAGCATAAACACTCATGCACATGCAATATGAGGAGTGTGTGAGCCGATCTAGTGCCTAATCGTGTATAATGCATCCACGAGCAACCACTTGCAAACACTTGCAACCACTTGCAACCATCAAGCATAACATGTTTCAAACACATGTTTCATCCAAAGGGTTTCTACCTAAGGTTCTCATGACAAGATCGACACGATAAACTAGATAAACTAGATAAACTCTTTTTTGGATTACAAGAAATCCATTCAAAACTTTGACATATAGTACTAACCGATGAGTCTTAACCCCCTTATGGAGTTTACAACAGAAATAGGATCGAGAATGGGACCGAGAGGATATATGCAAAAGACAACTTGCAAGCAAGCTCCACAGGAAAACGAGGATCAAGGATGCTCTCTTAAAAGAGATATGATGCGCATATCTAGTCTTCACTCTTCTCAGTTACGTTTCCTTGAGCTTAACTCCACTGTGCTTTGACTATCTTTCCCTTCATGATTCCTTGGCTTCCTAACCCCTATTTCCCAAATTCGAGTTGGAAGTCATTTCATTATCGCCTTTCGTCTTTCTTTTCCACTTATTCTTCCTTCTGTATACCTGGCTTAAACATACAATAAACTCATGATTTCATGCAAGCTCTCCAAAATTCACTAGTGAATCCTGGATCTCGTCTACTTACTATAAAGTATTCCATGCAGCAGAACTTTCTCTCGAAAATACCAATCCACGTTGCCAATTACCCTATAAACGTGATTTTCTATAACTCATGCTTAATCGAAATGAACCATCCGCCTATGAGTGATAGGCCATACCTAGATTCAATTGCCTACCCATGGCTTCCTGTAGGTTATTACAAAACTGGCCAACTTCTTGAGGGTAAACCGTTGCTAACCATGATGCAGTCCTCTCGCTCTTCACCGGACTGAAATGAGCACTCTCCGTGAGTCTACCCACATACCCGTATTCCCTTTCTTTGATCTAGGTAGTCTATCCACATAATCTATCGAGATGTTTTCACACTTCCCTTGCGAAACTTCCAATGGAGGTAATGGCCCACTGGGCTTCTATGACTTGGCCTTAACCTGGTGGCACACCATGCATCCTGAGACCAACTCGGCCACCTTCTTGAGTGATGCGCATCTTCAAGGACCTTCTTTACCAAGTCTTTCACTCGAGGAACACATAATCTCTCATCGTGCCTTAGTCATCCCTTGTCATCTATAATATATCTAGTGAGGTGACTTAACATCTCGCCTCGAACCGACTGGTCCATGTTCTTGACCAACTGCGGATCTTCTTCCTGCGAAACCCCCTTCTTGATCCAGAAGAGTAAGTCTAAGCTCCGGGAATGCTAACTAACTAGCCAAACTGAGGAGGCTTCTTACTTCAATTGCCCTCCTCAGAGTTTTCCGGTTTTAAACCGCAACCACTTTAGCGGAATCCACCGCTAGGCCTTACTTAGGAACTATGTGCCCAAGAAATCCAACTTCTTTCCTCCAAAGTGACATTTGGAGAACTTGACCTTCAACTGGTGGCTCTAAGCGTATCCATCTCCTTCTCGAGATGTCTAGCATGCTCTTCCTCGTTGTTTTTGAGGAGATAAAAATATCGTCTATGACGACCATGACAAACTTGTTCAAGGACTCCCTAAACACCCTACCCATCCAGAGTCCTAAACGCAGTCTTGTCAATTCCATCCTCAGCCATCCTAAGCTGATGGAATCCGGTAGCTAGATCAGAAGAAAACAGATGCTCCTACAAGCTGATCAAACAAATCATTGATCCTTGGTAACGGTTATCTTACGATAATCAACACATAAGCGACACAAACCGTCCACATCAGTAACGAATACTACTGGAGCACCCTACTCGAAAATGCTTCGTCTCAGGAAGTTCTTCTCAAGCAACTCCTTGACTTGCTTTCTTAACTCTCATCTCGTGAGGTCACGTGCCTAGCCGGCCACGAAGCTGGCTTGGTATTACCAACCAGAAAATACGGAAATCTATCCCACGTCTAGGGATAACCCCTTTTTCCCCAGATATCAGGATATTCTCGGACCACCCTCACAGATTGCAAACTATCGATAGATGAGTCGAGGGATTTCAAGATAACATAACATGACGGGACCCATAGGGTTGCTAGAAATTTCTAAGGGTACGGCTGAGGCGAGTCATGAGCCTCACAACCCTATATACAAAAACCCAGAATGGCTCCAAAATAGGACAACCATTCCATGCCCAAAACCAACCCATATCCCCTGAAACCGAGAATGTAAACATCCCACGAGAATTCTATACTCAAGATAGAAATTTTCAAATCCACTCAGACCATAGACAAACGGGCCGAACCCCCAACTGGATTTGAAACACATACGGGATCATCAACTATACTAGTACTTAGGTGCAAAACTTTCAACTGGATCAGATGAAATAAAACTATGCGATGTGCCAGAATCAAACAAAGTTCGAACAGGAAAAATCAGAAAATGCAAACAAGATTTTCGACAGAAACACTACCTCTATCATAAGCTGGAAGAACGGTGTTGAGGAGATGAACTCGCCCTCCAGATAGTCCTGCACACTGAGTCTGACCTTGCCCTTGTTTCCTCGGGCAATCCTTGCTGAAATGTCCAAACCCATCACAATCAAAGCATTCGCCCCGCTTTCTCTTCTCCTTCTTCCTACATTCCCTGGCTATATGTCCAATTTCACCACAGAAACTACATTTCATATTCTTGCCCCGTTTCCCGGAATTTACTCTCTTGCCTTGAGACTCATTCGCCTTGACCTCTTTCTTGTCATTGCTACCTTCTTCTTGAAGTAGGGCCAAATTCACTAAACTCTCGAAAGTCGCCCCCAAGGGTATATGAGATATGGCCAAACCATGTAATGGCTCGTTTAATCCTAGAGCAAAGTGTAGGGCCTTCTTTTGAGCTGTATTAACCAAGTCTAAATTGACCCGAGCCAGTTGATTAAACTTATCTATGTATTCCCTAATAGTCATGTCCCCTTGCTTTAGTGATAAGAACCTTAGTCCAAACCTTCCTCTAAAGTCATCCCAAGTCTCGATTGGCCTAGTAGCGGTGGTGACTACCCACCAACGTGCAGCTTCTTCCTTTAGCAACCATACTGCCAATAAAACTTTCCTGCGGTCACCTATATCAAAGGAGGCTAAAAGATCTTCGGTCTCTTTCAACCAATTCCCTGCTTCTACAAAAGTCTCTGTTCCATTAAAATTCTTGCCACCCATCCTCTTAAAGTTCTTGCAAATTTCCGCAAAATCCGCTTGTGGGGGCTGAGGGGGAAGAGGAACATCAGCTATAGGAGGAGGGGGAGGAACAGCGGCCTCGACTGGAAAGACAACATTTGGGACACCCGGGACCGGTGCCGTGGCTTCCAAGTACCGACGGAACCAATCGGGTATCGTTACTCCTTCGGGCAAGATGAGATTATCAGACATGCTGGAAACGAAAAGAAAAGAGTTCAAACGAGGAGTCAAAGGATAGTGCTAATGGCTTTTTTGGGGAATAGCCTTTAAAAACAACTAGACTTTTCTTTGGAAAATACTTTATACTTGGTTTTGAAAATAGTTTTCAAAGAGTTTTTAAAACCTTTTTACCCCTTCTCGTAAACCATATGCTCTGATACCAAATGTAACACCCCACCTCCGCCAGGGTCACTCGCAAAGGAATGCACTAGCTTTGGAGGGGCATTATTGGTAAACATGCATAATGATATAGCAAGGCAGGACATGACATATAGATATATATATGTAAATAAACAGAGTAAGTAATTAAAACAGCGGAAGATTTATAAACCATTTCAAAACTCAAGTCTGGTACATCAAAATGTCGCTTTTCCCAAAATTACAAGTCTAGATAAATACATCATTTGATAAACTGAAAATACATAAGTACTATCCCCAAATAAGAGTGATAAACCATAGCGGCTCAAATCCAAAGCATACTTGAGCTATCCAAGGAAGCAGCTAAAATCCAAGCTAGGCTCTAGTATTCCCTCCCTGAGAACCTGGGGGGGGAAACGGAAGAAAAGAGGCGAAAGAAAACAGGTCAGTCAAAAAGACTGAGTAAGCCCTGCTACGATCAGTCTATAAACTAATAAAGTTAACATCATGATGGAAACTGAGGTGATCATAGATAACAACATACTGGCATGAATAAATCAACTACAAGATAGATAGAGGTGTCATCGCATAAACAGAGTTAAGTTTTTGCACCACGGTGTACTAGCAAATCAACATAACAGGTATTGATCCCTTAGCCCAAACTTTGGCCCAATAACATGAAGTGACCTTAGTATAAGGTCCAGCCCCACGGTCTAGTCGATCGGCTCCCTATAAACCTAACACGTCAAGTGTTGGTGTCCATATGGCCCACATATGGTTGTAGTTAGTCTGTGCTGGGTCCACCTTTGGGTGTATCAAGCCCTCGGGTGTCAACCCCGGACACTTAAGCAATAATGCACAGCCCTAAACTACTGGTACCCGTGCCTCGAGTTTGTCCAAAATCGGACTACGTGCACGTCCGTAGCCCGCCGAACCCGCACCGCTGTACCACTCGGCCATCGCCCTTTGGTCGCTTACATCTGCCAGTAATCGTGCCCCGCCCTAGCCTAGCTTCTAGGGTTGTGAATGATACCAAACTGGGATTACTGTTAGAACAGACCACGTTGCTAGGGTTTCCCAAGAGGGTTAAGTGTGATTTAACCCTTCACTAATCCTGGATTAGACTGGTTAAGTGTGGCTTAACCCCATTCTAATCCCTTGTATTCCCAACTTGATTAAATTGGTTAAGTGTAACTTAACCCCATTCTCATCCCTTGAATCCCCAAATTGGTTAAGTATTAGTGGACCCTGACTTAACCCTAACCATGAGGCATTAATTAATTTAATGCACCTCAACCTCTCACATTAGACCTTGTTGTGGTTACTAGTTAGGCCGGGCGGGTCCGGGTAGCTTTACACCACAACTTGGTCTAACCTCGGGTCTTGGCACCCCATGACCAACTTCTCACATTGGGTCCTATTGTTTGTAGCCACTAGTTAAGCCGGTCGGTTCCGGGTAGAATTACGCTACAAACTCAACCCAACCTCGAGTTGGCCACACTTATGTTTTCTAAGTGTCATGTCCACTTTATTTCAAAACATAATTACAAGTCAACAATTACTTGGGTAGACCTAACTTAATAGGTAAATTCCCAAGGGGTAGACCTAACTTAATAGGTAAATTCCCAATCTTGTATTTTCATGTATTTTAAGTTTACCCAAAACCCCCAACGTCATTCTATCGCTTACATATTCGTAATAACGCATAAAGGATAGGGAGAGGGAACTTGGCACAACATACATGATAAACTTGCACAACAACCATGCATAACATGTTAGACTTGTACAACTTAGCATAGTGAACTTGCATATTACCATAAACATGCATAGCATGTAAAATATGCACAACTTGTCATTTTTAAACTTGCATAAGCATGCATAACTAAATAATCTTGCAAATCGTGGCTTAGTAAGCTTGCATAAACATGCATGACTCAATTAACTTGTAAATCATGACTTAGCAAACATGCATAAACATGCATAACTCAATTATCTTGTAAATCATGGCTTAGCAAACATGCATAAACATGCATAACTCATTTAGCTTGTAAATCATGGCTTAGCAAACATGCATAAACATGCATAACTCATTTAGCTTGTAAATCATGGCTTAGCAAACATGCATAAACATGCATAACTCATTTAGCTTGTAAATCATGTCATAGTAAATCCGCATATGCATGCATAACTTGTGAAACATGTAAAACATGGCATAGTAAATCCGCATATGCATAACTTGTGAAACATGTAAAACATGGCATAGTGAGTTCGCATAAGCAAGCATAATCAAATAAACTCACATAAATCTCAATAATCATACAAATCATGACTTAGCAAACATGCATAACTCATTTAACTTGCAAATCAAGGCTTAGCAAACTTGCATAAACATGCATAATCCATAAAACATGTACAAATCTCAATAATCACCACATGATAACTTTAGAGTTTGTAAAGTGAGGGTAAGAGGGCTTACTATGCTTATGCGGACTCAAATAACTATAGCAAATGTAAAGAACCCCTTATGCAACTAATTAAAACCCCCAAATGCAAGCAAACTTGATCAAGACTCCTCTTTTATGGTGCCAATTGAAAAACAAGCCTTTAATGCAAGCTAAGGAGGATCATACAAGCCTAAATATGCTTGTATGCATGGAAAATCACTTAGGAATTAAATTAGGATTTGTATGAAGAGGGTGGAGGCCATGAGAGGATGGATTTTGGCATAGTTTAGTTACTAGGATGAATAATGAATGATTTAGGGTAGGTTAGGGTCTTATTTATAGATTAGGTTAGTGATTTGAACCATAGGATTAACCCTAGATTCAATTAGGGCCATCAGATCCCGGAACTCTCTAGAAACAAGCCACAAGACCCAACCCCAATCAGAAATGGTGCACCAGGCTAAGCAGCCCGGGCACCCCCTGTCGACAGGGCTGTCGACAGGGCAGTCGACATGCCTAGGACCCTGTCGACAGGCCTGTCGACATGCGGGTCCTGGCGGGATTTTTCCCGCCTTGGCCCAGCTGGCCCAAACCCTTGTTTTTAATTTTAAATTTAAATCTGTTTTTACTTAGAAATTTTCTGCAAACTTCAACGGGCCTTAACTGGGTCATACGGACTCCGATTTTCGAAAACTCGGACTCTATTTCGCGTATTTTTCCGAGACGAACGCAATGGCATAGCCCGTTTCCCTTGATTCCCATTTTATAATTTAATTCTGCCTCAATTTATGTTATAACAGATTATTAAAAAATACGGGTTGTTACATTAGTAGTCAGACCATACAGGAAAACACTTCAAATATTCAGACAAATGGAAATACAAGGCTTAGGTAGAAATCATATGCAAACATCAGTTCAATTTTCAAAATGACATTTGCAGATACACAACAATTATTATCCAGTTACACGTAATAAAGTGCTACCTCAGCAACAAAAAGCCAAAGTAGTTTAATTATATCAGGGAATCAACACAAAAATAACTATCCAGGGGATTGTTACTAATGAATGAATGATCGCTATGAATCAACCTTGTCTCAAAAAATCCATGAAGCAGATCGTTTTAAAATGTGTTTCATCGCCCTATCATCCTCTAATGAAACCATTCCCAAGTGAGACGAATCCTCATAAAAAAGTGGCATAATATTATACAATTTGCAAGATTTAATAGCCTAATTTTAGTTCTGTTACTTCTTAGTCGGTAGGACAAATTATAGACTAGATTTCGTTTGTTGGCTTGATAAATTATGGACTGGGTTTTGGCTTGTCGACAGTTTATTGTCAAAGACACAATTTTAGGCAATAATAACTTTACAGAAATTAAAACATGAAATGAGAATAGGAAAAAAATTTAAACACCAACTCAACTACACCTGATAACCCAACTATATTGATTCTTGATACTTGACTAGAACTACAACTTGGTGGTTCAAAAGTACAAAAATGGTGATATTTACTCATGGTCTCCACAATCCTAAGATTTTTCTGATAAACTATCACTAAAAGGGAAGCTTGACCAGATCCTAATATACTCTCATATATCAAAAACATGTATAGTAAGACTTTATCTAGTTTCACCCATTGGTTCAAGTCAAAACCTAAAAGGATAGGGGTAGCTGTGAAGGAGATTTGCTTATAGCTAGTCTTTTTGGAATCAGAAAAAAAACACAAGCAACACATGTAGAAACATGAAAGATTGTAAAAGCAAGTTATGTAAATTCAGAATTTAACGTTATTTAGCAAAAATGAAGATACTACTTGTATGCTGCTAACATAATTTGTCAATTTATAATAACATAGTTAATGTTAAAAATAACAATAAATTTCACAAAACTCAATCATCCTGACCATAGTTTTCAATCAAGTGAGTAAAAACGGATATTAAACCAGTTTTCCTTGTCAAACCCATAAAAGATAAATGAATATAGTTATCTCTGGTAAAACACGTATATCGAATTAAACTTCAAGAGGATTTTATAAATTGAAGTAGTCTAGTGTTGGTAAACTTTAATTGCTATTGGGAATGAGAAAAGTAAAGAGTCATGTCTTTTTATGAGTCAAAGTGTCTAGTATTAAGTAAGTGTCGATTCGTAAGTCTAAGTGTCTTTATGTTAAGAGTCTTATGGAAGTTAGTGTGTCTATTAAATAAGTATGTGTCTCTTAGTTTAATGTGGTGTCTATTGTGAATTGGTGTGTCTCTTAAGTTGAAAGGTCATGTAAGGCTATCTATATAAAGCCTATTATTTTGTAAGGAATTAAGAGGGAATGAGTGAAAAAAAGTGAGAGTGAGTATTGTAAGAGAGGGAGTGAAAAGAGAAAGTGAAAGCAAGCTTGTAAGAAATTAAAAGAAAGAAAAAACTAGTTTTCTCCTCTTCTTCAAGCCAACAAATTGGTATCGGAGCCGTGGTTGAAACCATGGCTTTTCTATTCTTCTCAACGTTCGTTCTCACAAAAGAAAACTTCGAAAAATGGAGTAGTAGAAAGAAAGAACAGTTAATCTCCAAAGGACTATGGGAGATTGTTGAGAGTGGCTATGAGTAGCCAAAAGACATTAAGAACATGACAGAGAAAGAGAGTAAAGCGTTTATAAGCTTGAGATGGAAAGATCATCAAGCTCGTGTTTTGATGAGTGAGAATGTTGATGGAGAAGCATGGAATCATATTAATGGAGAGAAAACCGCGAAAGATTCGTGGGAATTATTGAGAGAGGTGTATGGAAAGGATGAAACAAAAATAAAAGAAGAAGAAGCTGAAAAAGAAGTTGAAGAAAAGCCAGAAGAAGAGAAAGGAGATGATAGTGTTGATGAAAATGGACGGGAAGAAAAGAAAGTTCAAGAACATGATTCTGACAAAGAGATCGTACTAGCAAAAGAAACAGATCGTGTTGAAGAGCTAACAATGGGAAATAACGAAGAAGAAGTAATTGCTGAAAGAAAGCAAGAGGCTGGAATCGAGAATGTTACATGCAATGTTGAGGAGGCACCAATGGAAAATGAAGAAGAAGGGAGCCTTGATGAGGAAGCAAAACATGGATTATCTGAGATACCGGACTCGGTGATGGTCCAATCTCCAAAGGCAAAATCAGATGAGAGCGTTGTGGACCAAGAGAAGAACAAAGTTGGAAAAGTCATTGAGGAGGTAAAAGAAAGCAACAAACAAAAGATTACAGAAGTTTCCGATGAAGTGAAAAGCAAGATGGAGAAAATAAGAAAGAAAACAAATAATATGAGACAAGGAGAAAAATGGGGTGCTGCCAATTTGTTCAAACCAATGTTAGCTAGAGGGCAGCGGATGTGCATTGGTGTAAGTACATTGGAAGAATACATAGAGTATGTTGAAAAGGATGCTGCTAAGGAGGAAACGCCTCCGTATGCTGATTTCATCGGTGACGTATACAAACCCCCTTGAAGGAATAAAGCAATTAAGTTTACGGGGGAGTTTTGTTGGATAAACTTTAATTGCTATTGGGAATGAGAAAAATAAAGAGTCATGTCTTTTTATGAGTCAATGTGTCTAGTATTAAGTAAGTGTCGGTTCGTAAGTCTAAGTGTCTTTATGTTAAGAGTCTTATGGAAGTTAGTGTGTCTATTAAATAAGTATGTGTCTCTTAGTTTAATGTGGTGTCTATTGTGAATTGGTGTGTCTCTTAAGTTGAAAGGTCATGTAAGGCTATCTATATAAAGCCTATTATTTTGTAAGGAAGTAAGAGGGAATGAGTGAGAAAAAATGAGAGTGAGTATTGTAAGAGAGGGAGTGAAAAGAGAAAGTGAAAGCAAGCTTGTAAGAAATTAAAAAAAAAGAAAAATCTAGTTTTCTCCTCTTCTTCAATCCAACATCTAGTACAAAGCATGTGTGTGGACTTTGTAGAGGAATGACATTATCCTGAGTGACATAATATCTGTATCAAATATTGTAGTGTGGATTCATGATTATAACAGTTGTATAGTTGAGTGCTTGGTCACATATTATTTTTCTTTTAATCATTTATACTTACTTAAATATTTATTCATTAAATTACCTGCTACTTCATGTATAACACGACAACAAGCAAACTAAGAAACCACTAATAATATTTAGTCATTTATGCTTTCTTAAATATTTAGTCTTTAATCAAAAGTAATTACGGAAGGAGGGTCGAAATAATTACCCATGAAAATTGTGCTACAAAATCCATTCTTTGCCTTGCTACAAGATGGGATTTTATTTTAACACCTGAGATGTTTCTTTCAACAATTATGATATCAAGGGATCCTTCTTCCAAAGTGCATAAGCTATTTTTGTGTAAAATATACAAGCTTCTAAAGACTCAGGCTCTCCCCCTTAGATATGCTTGTGCATTTGCGTTTGCTTCATCGGATGGTCTTGTGGATGCTCAATCTGATGCGAACAAGTATCTCGCTGACTTTGTAAAGGAGTAGCACAAAGATTCTCATCAAAGTAACATAATGGACCGTGATGCAAATTGTTCTGCAGTTACCAACTACCCAGAATATATCAAAGTTTACATTATCTATATTCTTTCCGATGACGCGAATTTTCCTTCTAGAGAATGTCAAGATGATAATGCACATAATACATTCTACAGTCTGTTGACCGTCATGTACTATGCATTGCTAGAAATAAACTCTGCCAATAGCAGCAAGAATATTAGTAAAACCATACCTTATTTATTGGGAATTTTTCGTGCCATTAAGAAAGCTAAGGAAGCCGTGGATGAAATATTTACTCCAAACTTACATATTCTCTCTGATATAGCCTTGTTTTTTATAAAAAAGCATAGTCATCAGTGCTTTTTTTCACCATCTAGTCCTCAAGTTATCTTTCTGCCATCATCTTTGTGTAAATGCCATAATACAACATAAAGAGAGCTAGCTGCCTCTGATTCCAAATAACAAGCTAAATCAGGAGAACATTCTAAAAAAAATTATTCTAGGAAGGAAGATACCATGGAAAAAATGGAAAAATAACCGTTGGTTCTAAGGTAGTAGATGCAAAGGTTGTCTCCGAAGATCAATTGAGATTAGTACACTTGATCACTGAAAATATTACTGCTCATGATAATACTGCTGCATTGCCCTTATTTTCTAATCAAATGGGAAAGGAGCAGTTACCATCTTGTGGTAATCTTGGTCCAAGTCCATCACCAACCGACCCGTTTTTGTGTAAGCAACAAGATAATTCTATCGCTCTTGGACCAACAAAAAGAAATAATGTCTGCAATAGGTTTTGAGGGTTCGAAGAAGGTATCGGGAGATAAAACTTCTCAAACATGCATGGAAATGATGTCTGTAGAAAGCGCTGAAAAGTTAGTCTGGAGGCGAATCAGATTGTGGTCCCATATCAATAAGTGTTTTAATTATGTGGCTATTACTACATATGACTCACAGAAAAGTAACCATATAAGTGTTAACCCAGTTATATAAACATGGTTCAGAAATTGAAATGTCAACCGTCAAATGAAGCAAATAAGTCAGAAACCATTTTACAAGAAGGATTGGACGACCTTAACGTGTATGAATCGGTTGACGATATACACATTCTTGAGCGGATGCAATCTAGACACGTCAAAAAGTTATGACGCATATAACTCCACGTACACTTGGTAATATGAAGGTAACAATATTGCATTGATCGACGACATGAGGAGTGTGGATCCTTAAAACGTTTATGAACTATCAACCGGTCCGGTGCAAAACAAGCATAGCTTGTGCAAATTAAGTTACCACACATATACGGCTCGATCTGTAATTGCACACTTCATGTTGTATGGTTCGTATGTAAATATAATACACAGTATTCTATATGTGAAGTAATTACATGCATGGACCAATCTTCACCATTCAGACATTTTGTAAGTATACAACAACATGCTTTAATATATGGATCGAGCTCACTTCTTAATGCATGGGTCGATCACTACTTTTAGACGGTGGCAATTTTGTAATTCAGTGGGTCGGCCACAAAAGTTGCTTACATGCAGGTCGTTCACCACTTCAGTGGTCGAGCACAGCGTGGAGGTCGAGCGTATGTGCTCGTCCGTACACCATCATACTAAGCGGTCGATCAACTCCTTCAATGGTGGTTGAGCAACACCTCATAATGCCAGGGGTCGAGCAGCCGCATAGGTTGAGCACCACCTTGGTGTGGGGTCGAGCGCCATCATCTGAGAAGAAGTCTTTCAGCTCTAGCTCGAGCATCATGGTCGAGCACTACACTCGAGCATCAAGAGTTCGTGCATCTTTTTGGCTTGTTAACAAATACAAGAGGATGGCAAAGGTGTAAATGTTGATCCCATTTTATAGAAAAGACAAAGTGGCAGAGAAATAAATAATGAGGTCGGTCATAATTTGTTCTAGTGGGTTGAGGTTGCTCGTGTACATTATTACTGGTCGGTCGTTCACTGAAATATAGGGTTGGTCGTTCACTACATTTAGGGTCGCGTATGACAGGTGTACGCAGCTGGCTCCAGCTGTCCAGTGGTAGTTCTGTAAATACGTCTACATCGACCTTACCCTGCGCACCAGAATTACAGCTCTACCATCACCTCCAAGCTTCGCTTATAAATACCCCACTTCACCACCATTCAAGGGGGACTTTTGCCACCATGACGTGCTGCCGAAGCCATCTTCCGCCATTCTCAAGCCATTCTAACTCCATTCATCATCTCTAAGAAAAGATCTAATGCCAAATCCGCTATGGAGTCCACCAAAATCACTCAAGTGTCCGAAAGATTGTAGATCTACCTTCATATTCCTCGCACTTAGAGAGCTTCAACCATTCCTTCGCTGATTTCTAAAGATCAAAGTGAAATCCTTGTATGAAAGAGAGAATGAATGTACATAGAGATAATTCAAGCCTTGTAAATCTCAACATTATAATGAAAACTCTTACCAGAGTGGATATAGGATATTTCTAAGCCGAACAACTTTAAACTCTTGTGTTTTTACTTTTCTTTAATGATTGTGGCTCCATTTTCTAATTCTTATCGTTTGGTGAAGTACTAGTAAAGTACCTTTGGTGTTATAGGCAAATTTTGGTTTCAACATTTGGTGCCCACCGTGGGTCCACTTTCACTCTTCTCTCAAGTCTAAAAACCTTGCATTGAAGTTCTATGTCTGCTTCTACTATAGATTCTATAAATCTACGGTCCAGGCCAATTGACAAACTCTCTTCAAAGTTCAAAACCTTATCTGAGATAATTGCTAAATCTTAGAAGACTATGGGTAAAACCATTGAGGAAACCAACTATGTTGCCAACGGCGAAGCTACCCACTGGCTAACCGCTTTGAAGTTGGAGAGAATTCAATAGGTGGAGCCGGTGTGACTAGGAATGAGTTGGACGCCGCTATCTCCAATTTAAACCAATGAATGGATTGTTTTACCAAGGCTTTGATGGACAAGTTAGATGTGGATCTCAATGCTCGAACAAACCCAGCCCCTCAAAATTGCCATGTTGATCTTGACGGTAATGCTGATTCTCAGCTTCTGATCACAGCCGCAACGACAACATGGAAGACGATAATGATTGGTTTAGTGACAAAGACGAAGCTAACGTCGAAGACTGGAAGCCAAAAGATAAAAATCATTCCGAGGGAAACACTCGAAGTGTTACTAGTCCCACCACGGGGGAACCTCCTCGCCGGGAAGGTAAAGGACCTAGGTTTTCTAATCAAGATCGCTTGCCTAGACAAACATTTGGCAAAAAGATCGAAATCAACCCCGCAAAGCGGCATACCACTGAAGAGTATATCTCGGATATGATATAACAAATCATGAAGAAGAACCAAGCTCGCAACGACGATGAAAGAGAATGGGATTTCTCTCCTGATAAACTCCGTTTATTGATAGAATCAGAGAAACAGAGTGTCCGAAGAAGTCCACTCCTCCAACTCTACCTCCGTACAACGGCCTTGTTGATCCTAACTACTTTCTATTCAAGTATGAGTGGCATATGAGCGCATCAAAGGCAATAGACGAGATGAGATTCCTATACTTTCCTCTCTACTTAGAAGGTGTTGCATCACTATAGTTCACAAAGCTACCACCTAAGTCCGTAAACCGGTTCTCTAACTTAACCTAAAAGTTCAAGGAGCAGTTCTTCCTGTATGCTCCCAAAGCCAAGGATGCTATAACACTTTCAGTAATGAAGCAAAATCCAGGGGAATCCGTTAAAGCTTTTCTCAGTCGATTCAATGTTGCTTAGTTTGAGGTGAGGAATCCAGAACCTCGTATAATTCTATAATTCTCATGTCTCTAATAGGCACCATAGATGAGAAGAGAAAATTCGGTGGATGGATCAAAATGAAAGAACCAAAAACGCTTGAGAAATTCTACAAAAAAGTAGAGGAGTATATGAGAGTCGATAATAAACCTGTGCATCTTCAGATTATTAATGGTAACCAACTTCTTGAAGCTCTCAAAGATGTTTTCTACTCAATACAATCAGAAGAATCTAGGGGATTGGTCAAGAGAGGGGAAATGGAGGAAGGGATGACCGGAATAGTAAAAAAAACCCGCTTATTCAAGAATTCCGAATTAACCCCTTTGATAGAAACTCCATAGAACATTTTTGCTGCAACTAAAGACACTGAAAACTATCCAATACCAAAACCTCAAAAATCTGGTAATGATCAAGCGAAATCTTGAAAGTTCTTCCGGTTCCATAATCAGCCAGGCCACAATACCAACGAATGTAGGCATCTGAAATCATTGATCGAAGAGCGGATTAGGAAGAATCGTCTGCAATAATATCTGAAGAATTTGCAAGTCTCAAACACTGCTTCAACTCCCCAGGGGCAACGGTCATCAAGCAACCAGTTCGTTCCAAGCAACGAAGCTCCTGCATAAACCAAACCAAAGCTAATCATCTACTGACAACTATTGGTGCTCTAATTTCAATGGCTTAGGAAAAGCGATCACTATCGCCATTATTTTACTTCATGTTTTACTTATTGATATATTTAGAATTCTTGTAAATAATTCTGTAATATTTTACAAACATTGTTCTGAACATTAGCTTTACAACATATCTGCTTGAATAAATCTTTCACTTGCAAAATTTTTGTCAAATCAAAATTTTCTTAAAAGATGATTTCGTATTGCAGGCTATCTATCGAGCGCTTGTTCCTTTAGAACCTGACGAAACATAGCGACCCCAACAACACTAGTTAAAACGCCAAAGGCTGTAAATATCAACATGCACAAATACAAAAATAGAAAAGCATCACCTTGGAAAGTGAATGGGAGGAATCGCAAAGATTTAGACAACGAGAAAGCGCCACGACAAACAAGCGAGAGGGTTGCAGCTTTCGTCGAAGGGGCACTTCCTTAAGTGAGAGGATCAATGCCCCAGTTCCTAAACTAAGATATCCCGCCAAGTCAAATGTTTGACAAAGGAATTGGTGCTAGCCCCGACAAACGATACAACAGCCGTCCAATTAACTAGCGTAGTGTCTGAATATCTCAGATGTGACGAGTGTTGGACATTAACCAATTACTTGTGTAGTGTATGAATATCTCATATGCGACGAGTGTTGGACATTAACCAATTAACTCGCGTAGTGTCTAAATATCTCTGATGCCACGAGTGTTGGACATTAACAAATTAACTCTCGTAATATTTGAATATCTCAGAGGCGATGAGTCTAGGATATTAACCAATTAAACTCATGTAATGTATGAATATCTCAGATGCAATGAGTGTTGGACATTAACCAATTAACTCGCGTGGTGTCCTAATATCTCAGATGCGACGAGTGTTGGACATTAACCAATTAACTCGCGTAGTGTCTGAATATCTCAGATACGGCGGGTGTTGGACTTTAACCAATTAACTCGCGTAGTGTCTGAATATCTCAGATGCGGCCAGGCTTTTAAATCTCCCCGAGATCGCCGAGCTGAAAAATCCGAGATATTAGCCAAAATCCGAGATTTGGCAGCTAGTTTAGGTATAAGTGTTTCAAATATCGCCCGAGATAGCTGAGATATTTTTTCGCTATATTGGCCAAAATCCGAGATTCAAAACCTTGGATGCGGCGGGTGTTGGACATTAACAAATTAACTCGCATAGTGTGTAAATATCACATATGCGATGAGTGTTTGACATTAACGAATTAACTAACATAGTGTCTGAATACATCTGATGCGATGGGTATTAGACATTAACCAATTAACTCGTGTAGTGTCTAAATACCTCAGATGCGACGGCTGTTGGTTATTAATCAATTAACTCACGTAGTGTATGAATATCTCAGATGCGACGAGTGTTGGACGTTAACCAGTTCACTTGCGTAGTGTCTGAATACCCCAGACGCGACAAGTGTTGGATTTTAGCCCAAGCAGGGGCATGAAATCCAAAATATTTCCCACAGTGAAGGAAAAAACCTCCCAGATAGGGGCACAAATATCTCAGATTTCTCCAAAAAGAAATAGAAAAATAAATCATAGATACGTATTTCTCAAATGTGAAATGTCTTACATCATCATGTTAGTCGTTAAAATAATTGCGCTTGACATCCACAATCGGCATACGCCGATCAGTTAATCTCGGGTGTCAACGCGAGTTCGAATTAAAATGTCCTGTTCTTGTAGGTAACAGTTGACAGATTATAAACCGTTGAATAAAACAAATCTATGTAAACATTTCATTCAATTCAAAATGGAAATTCGCTATAACTAAGTTTTAACCGACTATTCTGTTGTCGAAGTGCGCAGTCGATGACAAAATATTAGCCTAGAAACGTTCAATATTTTTTGTTGTTGCAAAACAAGTTGCAAGGGCAAGAAAAGGCACAACTGTTGTTTGCTCTAGAAAGTGTGCTTTGCTTTGGCAAAATTCAATGAATAACTGGGCATTCACACACTAGCGCGGCACTGTCAATAAAAGATTCTGAACTCAAAGCTGTAATGCCCGCATTTTACGTATCAAAGGATCATAAAATATTTTTATTTTACTCCCTAAGGGTTGGATCATTCTCAAATTTTAATATTTTTCTTATGGGGATGTGAGACATGTCCATAATTTTTACCAATTTCGTTTATGACCATTTTGCCCCTGTCAGTCTTGTATAGATCATAACTTTTGACTCTGGTCGAATCAGGTGGTGAGACCTGTGTCATTGGAAAGTAAATGATGACTTCCATTCCGTAGATGGTTACATTAAAGATTTGGCTAAGCGTTTTAGGAGGAATCGTTGTTTTAAGGTTTTTCAGTTGGCTGTTCAGGTTTTGAGAGCCACAATGGTTTGATCTGGGAAGGCCCATTAATGGGTTGGTGGAAGCTATAAATAGGGGGTGAGGGATATGGGTAATGGTTTAGTTTCTCCATTCTCTAATTTGGTGGTCTTGTGTTCCTCCTTCCTCTAACACCTTTCCACCATTAAAAAAATTAAATCAAATCTAAAGGAAGAAAATCGAAGATCTGCACCATTGGAGGCTAGATCTACATTATTCGAAGTGGGAATTCATCGGATCAAGGGGTTTGGTTTTTATTTCTTGTTTTCTGGAATCTTAACACATTGATTTCAGCTTGATTTGGAGAATCGGTGAGTAATTTGCATCTCTCACATGGTTTCAATGAAGTATATGAATGCTTGATCATGTTTTCACCAAATTCAAGCATTTTCCCGTAGATCCATACCTTGGTAAGTCTATTTTCATATGAATCACCCTATGATCTAATTTAGCAAGTTTAAACTGGTAATTTCTATGTCATTCCATACATATGCAAGTCAGATCTGTAGTTTAGTACATATGTTCATTTATCGTGTTTTGGTGTATTTCGCATGATTTTGGTGAAAATTGTTGTTTTCAGGTTGCTAGTGAGTTCCTACCATGTTTATGGTCATATTTGATGATTTGCAAAAGTTGGCTTTGTCGGATTTATCGTTTGGCGAAGTTTTGGTCGAAATTGGAGTTGGATTGGAATGTGCAGAAAATGGGTCGGCCTCATCCTGATTTGTCATACTTCTGGCCGTTCACGAAGTACAAATGGTAGTACAAGCCGTAGTACAGGAGGTTGGGTCGGGTAGGTCCATGCTGGCTGGGCCAATCTCGATGGGTCGGGTCGGTCCTTACTTGGTCGGTCCGAATATTAAAGTGGTGAACGTTTGCACTGGGTCAGTCGGGTCGGTCAGAAAGGAGGCGGCCGGTCGGTTTGAAGTGGGTTGGTCCTCTCCTTGTCGGTCGACCTTGAACTATTGGGTCAAAACATGTTGGCACGTAGATACTTGAAGTGGGTCGGTCGAGAAAAGGGCTGGTCGGGTCGGTCGAGACAAGGGCTGGTCAAGTCGGTCGAGACAAGGGTTGGTCGGTCGGATGAGACAGGGTCTTTTTTAGGATAATTTTTTTGGGTACGACTCAGATTTGAACAAAAAGGTCTAAAAAATATTTTCCCTGGGGCAACCCCCCGAATCTTAGCTGCAGCGTAGTGATGTAAATTGGCTTGGTAAGGGTGTAACTTCGAAGAAAATTCATGTAGGAAGATTCGAAGTGTTGAAAGGTGTTCGTTGATCGGTGTAGAACAGCGAATGAGGTGACTACTCAAAAGTCGTGAGTTGGTGGATAATGGTTGCTCGAGAAGGTTGCTTGAGCTATGAAAGGTCGTCGTGTTTGATGGCTAAAATGCAAAGGCCGAGGGATTATCGTTTTCGTAAGTTCTAGTAGGCTCGAAGCAAGGGTACGATAGGGGCACTTAAAAGACTTGTTGTAGGTCGAGTACCCTGGGTATCGTTGAAAGGCCTAGTTGTCAAGGTTGGACATACATACGTACCTTTGAAAGGCGTATGGAGTTTATGCTATAACTGGGGTTACCATTAGCCATTGACATATAGAAAGATTGGTCGTCATACGGTTAACGATGGTTTCAAAGCAGGATTGGCATTGATAGCCAGAGTCAGACATGGATGTTTGATTGTTTGGATGCTATGTTTGTACTGTCTCATGTAGATTGTCCAACGTCTAGGGAGATGTTCCTTGGGTGCATGTCTGATATTGGTTTAGGCCTCTGGGGCTTATGCTTGAGGGATGTTAAATTCTATTAGGATGATTTACATGAGATATGTAAATTAGATGTCATGAGTGCTTTGCCATGATTGAATGAGTGTTCTAGTTTTCATGGTTGTATGGTTGAAATGTTATCATAAAGGCTATCACTCTCCGATGTGAGGAAGATGGGAGTTGAGTTCTTCTCTGATATTTTGGGTAGATTAGTATGTTTATCTATCCATTCTCATATACTTTATTATTTGAAGTTTGTTAGCTGTTTTATCGCTCACTAAGACTGATGTCTGACTCAAGGTTTTATGTTTTCTCTTATTACCTTTGGTTGTTCATCCAGTTGTGGATGGGCAGACTAGGTAGCAGGTGATTAGTGAGGACGATTTTGTTATGTGAAGGCGAGCAGGAGGCTGGCGTATTACTTTTACTACTATCTAGTATTTCTGTTTCCGCTGTTTAAGTTGCTCTATTAGTGTTGTAGTGAAGCCTTGTGTACATAATTGATATTTCCTATGATGTTGGGATAATCTTTCAGGAAGTTGTGAAATTTTGAATTTTTTTCTATATGATGCTTCATTACTATTACCTGTTGTATATGTTCTATTATATTTTATCCTTGCGCTGTGAGTTCTATGACAGGTTTTGATGATGTTTACCCACTATGATGATCATCTGTAACTGCCTAGCACACCTTTCAGCGCATTATTCCTCTTGTTTAGTGCAGGGGTTATGGGCGGTCATCACAAATGCTAAAGCATTTGTTAGCGCGACAAGGTTCGTGCAACAGAACATTTCAAAAATGAATTTGAGTTCAGATCATCACCAACAAGCCAAAATATTTCAATAGCAATGTTCATTTTGAATCATGCAGTTTTAACAAACAAACAAAATACAAGCTTCGAGGTGCAAATATTAACCCCGTTATATAAATGTGATTCAAAAATTGAAATGTCAACCGTCAAATGAAGCAAATAAGTTAGAAACCATTTTACACAAAGGATTGGACGGCCTTCACCTGTATGAATCGGTTGACAAAATACACATTCTTGAGCAGATGCAATCTGGACACGTCAAAAAGTTATGACGCATATAACTCCATGTACACGCGGTAATATGAAGGTGACAATATTGTGCAGATCGACGACATAAGGAGTGTGGATCCTTAAAACGTTTATGAACTATTAACCGGTCCGGTGCAAAACAAGCTTAGTCTGTGCAAAGTTAGACCACACATATACAGCTCGATGTTTAATTTCACACTTCATGTTGTATGGTTCGTGTGTAAATATAATATATAGTATTCTATATGTGAAATAATTACATGCATGGACCAATCATCACCATTAAAACATTGTGCAAGTATACAACAACATGCTTTAACACATGGATCGAGCTCACCTCTTAATTCATGGGTCGATCACTACTTTTAGACAATGGCGATCTTGTAATTCATACAGGTCGTTCACCACTTTAGTTGTCGAGCACATCATGGAGGTCGAGAATATGTGCTCATCCATACACGATCATAGTAAGGGGTCGATCAACTCCTTCAATGGTGGTCGAGCAGCACCTCATAATACAAGGGGTCAAGCAGCCGCATAGGTTGGGCACCACCTTGGTATTGGGTCGAGTGCCATCATATGAGAAGAAGTCGAGCTGCTCTCGCTCGAGCATCATGGTCTTGCACTACTCTCGAGCATCAGGAGTTGTGCATCTTGTTGGCTTGCTAACAAATATAAGAGGATGGCAAAAGTGTAAATGTTGCTCCCATTTTACATAAAAGACAAAGTGGCAAAGAAGTAAATGATGAGGTCGGCCATATATTGTTCTAGTTGGTTGAGGTCACTCATGAACAACATTATTGGTCGGTCGTTCACTAAAATATGGGGTTGGTCATTCACTTCTTTTAGGGTCGCACGTGACAGCTGTACACAGTTGACTCCAGCTGTCCAGTGGCAGTTCCATAAATACATTTGCGCTCTACCCTGCGCACCATAATTAGATATATGCCATCACCTCCAAACTTCGCCTATAAATACCCCACCTCACCACAATTTAAGGGGTGGGGGACTTTTTCCACCACGAAGTATTGCCGAAGCCATTCTTCCACCATTCTCAAGCCATATTTTCTCCATTCATCATCTCCAAGTAAATATCTAACGCCAAATCTGCTATGGAGTCCGCCAAAATCACTCCATGTCCGAGAGATTATAGATCTACCTTCATAATCCTCGCACTTAGAGAGATTCAACCATTCCATCACTTATTTGTAAAGATCAAAGTGAAATCCTTGTATGAATGAGAGAATGAATGTACATAGAGATAATTCAAGCCTTGTAAATTTTTAAATGATAATGAAAACTCTTACCATTGTGGATATAGGCTATTTTGAAGCCGAAACACTTTAAACTCTTGTGTTTTTACTTGTTTTTTTAGTGATTGTGGCTCCATTTTCTACTTCTTACCGTTTGGTGAAGTACTACTAAAGTACCTTTTGTGTTGTAAGCCAATTTTGGTTTCAACAATAAGGTTAATTTTGATAATGGGGACATAGAATAATTGCACCTGGAGGATGAAAAAAGGGAAGCGGAGGAGTCCAAGAAATTGTTGATAAGGGTTGTGACGTCCTTCATAGAGGACTGCTGGTATCTTCTAGTAGCAGTCTTGAGGTGGGAATGGATTTGTTTCGTAAAAGCGACTCAGAGAAGGTCAATCTGCTGATTCGGATGAAAATAATGAAAACTTTATTAATGGAATCGTACCTTGCAATGGGACTACCAAGGGAAATGGAAAAAAGTCGGTGCCTATTTCTTCAGCGAAGAAACGTCCAACCCTAAATGTAGTACATTAAAACATAAGCGTTGCTACTACAAGGAGTAACAGGCTACGGAGAACATAAGTCTTCTGTAGAAGAACTGGAAGCTGTACGTACACACACTAACAAACAAAACTAAAACCCGATTGTGAAATAATTCAACATTTGATTCTTGGACCTTGCTAGACTAGGGTTCACTTATGTTAGGAAAATATAAATGTAGGGATGAGGATGTGCTGAATGTAATGTGCTATTCTATTTTTTTTCTTCTGCCCATTTCATAACTTATTTTACTAATTTATGATAAAGAGATTACCTCAAGGAAGATCTAGCATGTGTTCAATCAAGTATTAGCGATTAGGTAATTGAGGTGATTGAAAATTACCCCTTTACACTTGTGTTTCCAGTGAGCGGAAAAATAACAGGAAAAAAATTACACATGAAATCTTTGCTTTCTAAAGATTTGATCCATGTGCCTGCAACATTGCATAATAAGGCATGTGGATCAGTGATTTCGTGTTTCTTCTTCAGCTTCATGTATACGAGGTACATAGCTCCTACTCCTGCATGTTTCACTGAAATCTTCTCTATAAAACATAAGTTGCATGCACGTTTGACAGGAAGTTTAGGTTACATTTCAAATTGACCATGTTTCACCTGTAGCTAAGAAAAATTACCCACTAGTTATATGATGTGTAAAATACTGACATGGTCAGGCCAATGATTTAATCTGTATTACCATTTTTTAGTTACTCCCAAAATCTCATGGCATAAATAAATGCACCACTGCTGCTTTAGTTAAATTCTTTAGTAGTAGTCTTTCTCTTCCCCTTTTAACTATAACCGTCCAATATTATGATTTTTGAAAAAAAAATGATTAACATTCTTGAAAACCTGTATAACGCTTGGAATATAAACAAGTTAACGTGCATAACCGAGTTATGATATGCATATTGATCTCTAGGTTTAGATAAATTTGCATCCATGTGTTCCTACCCACTCAACCGACTGGCTTAGCTTTGTTCCTGCTGCTAGTACACTCGATTAACACAAGTGACCATTTAAACTATGTTCATTTGAATATAGATTAAAATAAGTCAGCCCATTAACATTCAGTTATCCTATTCGTGCATTTTCTCATTTAAACACAAGTGTATCTGCTTCCATTCTTTCTTCATACAGTTAGGCACTAAATCTTTATATTTCTACAGTTCTCGAAGTTTCATCTAATTGTCCATAATTGTGAGATAAAATGATGTGTTTCACTTTTATAATATAAACATGATGAAACATTGAAATTATATAATTATCTTGTTGATTACAACCGATGTGTGATCTGCATCAATCACCCCTATTAAAATAAGTTTCTTCCTTTTCTACTCTGTAGAATTCCCTTCTCATAACACCGTGAGAATCCTAGAATTCAGCCATTTTCCCCTCCAACCGATCAAATTTTCAAATACTCTTAGTTATATCCATATTTAGTTATATATTATTTTTCATGCATTTTCTTTCGTCAATTTATTGATGACCTCAGCAATTTTGTTTTTTATACGTCATCCTTCAAATTATCTAAAGCAATCCATATTTCAACATGGAGGGGAAAAAACTACGTTGAGAGATGTACATAGTTGCTTAAATAGGCTTTAGCATCAATTGATGTCTTACATGCATGTTGATGAATTTTAACAAACATCTAGGAGAATTTTAATTAGGACCAAAGGAAAATAAGAAGGATAACTTAAAACGTGGTCGAATAGATTGAGATACTCGTTTCTATAGAAAAACAAGGTGCTACGAATGTTAAAAAGAATATTGTTTACAATACATACTAATGGTGAAAGATTTCCATTGACAATTTCAAATCATTTATTTTCATTAGTAAGTTTGACTACAAAGTGATGTCACTCGTGTCTTTACTCAAGATATGACCTTATATTTGCCTCTTGCTACTATTTCATAGAGTAAACACAAGACTAAAAAAGGAGAGGGTAAAATAAAAGTTAATAATATGGCAACTGCTAGATTTCTCTAAAATTAGGTTGTATAGAACAAATCATCGTCTTTAACATTCGTCAAACTTAGTCCAAATGTATTAAATACAGAGTCAGACTCATATGCCTTAATTGTTATATAAAACCAAAGAAGAAAAAATGCACAACGCATTTACTATATTAATTGAGTTACACTGAAGAAACGAAGAGTTTTACTTCACCAGGCAATCTAATTCCTATAAAGTATAGGGTATTTTTGCCCCTATATTATAAAACTCGGTATATAATAATGCTCATTGGTGTCCAAATGAAAACCAAGGTTTGCAAACCCGTTTCCTGTTTCCATTCCATTCTTTAATAATCTTAAAAATTCCAGTTTTGTTCAGTATATTTTGGAAATTCCGGTTTAATCCTAGCTAAAGATGTAAAGGGAACATCCGTCTTTTAGTTTTTGAATCAAATTCATAAAACTTTAGAAAAATTTTGAAGAAAATATGTGTTTTTGAGTATTTAACTCGAACTCTTTCAAATTGAAAATGATAAAAATTATTGCATACCAAGGATGAAAAGGAGAGAGGAGGTCCAGAGTTAGGTTTAAGGAGGCAGCCTCATCCACACGTTTATTTACCACTATAGGAAACCTACACCACTAATCCTCTCAATCACCACTGCCAAACCTCTATTGAACTACATCACTATCAAGTATGTGCCTCATCGCAATACTGAAATTGTTAGCACTAAATCCATATACAAACATCACCTAAAACCCTCTCCATCAATCAACAACCTATATGCTTGCTTTCTCTTCCATGCATCTTCCCTCTTGCATCATTGATGTCCTCCATTGCCATGCACCTTAACTAATTCTAATGAAGACTTTTTTCATTTATTTGTCGGTACTATTTTCATTCATGCGGATGGAAAAGAATATAAATTACTAAAAGAACCACCATAGGAAATTTTATGTAAATTACAAAAGAACCACCAGAAGATGGCAGCATGAAAATTTTCCATGTACCTTGTAAGTTAGGAAAATATTTCTAAATTGTATGCTAACTTTAGAAATTACAGGAAAGTATTCATAACATAAATTTTTGTTCATGAGAACGTTTACAACTTTCTAGATCCGAAAAGAAGTACAACATTGAGTACATAAAAGATATAGGTTGGAAAATAATTTACAATGTCAAATTTAACATACATGTGAGAGATTGCAAATAGGTATTTTTAAAATCTATATGCAATCATGTTTATAAACCAGTAGCTTTTGGAACCAAACCAAAAGAGGTATGAGTTTTTTTTATTTTTGGCAAAGCCGACGGGGTTGAGTGGACCCCTACCACTTTTATTGATATGCTAAGACGATTACAAGGTAATAAAACAAGCAAAGAAGCAAAAAAGAAATATGGAGGAAACAAGCATACCAACCGCTAACTAAAGAAGACAAAAGCTGTAACACCCCACCTCCGCTAGGGTCACTCACAAAGGGAATGCACTAGCTTTGGTGGAGCATTATCTAGGTAAACATACACAGAAATATTACAAGATAGAACATATAAAACAGTAGAAGGAAAACCAAATTTCATTTCTTTAAACTCTAGTAAGGTCTAAAGCCTTTTACATCAAAATGCAATTAAATCCATTACATCGAAATCTGTCTTACAATAGTAAAGAAGCATAAAACCATAGTCATAAATCATTCCCCAAGTAAAACAGTAAAGCATCCATAGCCAAGAAAGGTCCAAGCCATATATGATGATCTTGAAGCAGAAAGAAGTCCAAACTAAGTTGTAGTGTTTTCCTCCCTGAGAACCTGCGGGGAAACGGAAGAAAAAGAGGCGAAACAAAACGAGTCAGTCATAAAGACTGAGTAAGTCCTAGTGACTTTCAGCATAGAAACAAGTAAAGATAACATGACATGTATAAACTGAAAGTAAACATAAGGATGATGACAAGATAGGCAAGTTAAACTAAGATGACAAGATAAACTATACTAACCAGATAAACTACAGTAACAAGACAAACTATGCAAACCAGATAAACTACGTATAACATCGCATGTTTAACATTTTCTGCACCAACTGTACTAGTACCCAACCCGTATCATCGTTTCTGTATATGTACAGTCCCTTGTCGTATATCATATGGGTTTCATCATGTATTTCTATACTACTTCAACGTAGTGCCACCATTCTTGAAATCGTTTGGACTTCCACCCTTGTTCTGGCTAGGATTCCTTATCATGAACTATCGCGTGTTCAGCTAAGATTTATGCCACCAAGGACCACTAGGGATTATGCTACATAACGAACAACACCCTTTTTCCACGTAACGATCTATTAATCGATCGGCTCCCTACAAGTCCTAGCTCGTTCATGTGTCTGTGTCATACGGCCCAATCACGAAATGTAGTCACCTGTGCTAGGTCCACCATACGGTATATCAAGCCCTAGTGTGCCAACTACCAACACTAATCAAGCACGCACAGTGTAAACCTACCGGTGCCCAATGCCTGCTTTTTCAACTCCGGATTACGTGCACGACCATAATCCACCTGAACCTACAATTGCGCACCAACTCAGCCGTCGTTCTGGTCGCTTACAATCAGCCCAGTAATCATACCCCACCCTGCCTAGTTCCAGGGTACCGTGATACATCTAGTGGGTTACTTCTGAAAAGGACCGCGTAACTAGGGTTTCCGTCCAGTAGGTTAAGTGTTGTCATTTAAATTCGAGACTTAACCCGCCTACGTGTCATGTCAAATTGGCTAAGTGTTGTCGTTCAAGTTCATGACTTAGCCCTACGAATCATGTGTCAAGTTGGTTAAGTATATTCAAGCGGTTCATGACTTAACCCTACCAAATCATCGTGTCAAATTGGTTAAGTATATTCAAGCGGTTCATGATTTAACCCTATCAAATTATCGTGTCAAGTTGGTTAAGTATATTCAAGAGGTTCATGACTTAACCCAATCAAATCATCGTGTCAAATTGGTTAAGTATATTCAAGCGGTTCATGACTTAACCCTATCAAATTATCGTGTCAAATTGGTTAAGTATATTCAAGCGGTTCATGACTTAACCCTATCAAATTATCGTGTCAAATTGGTTAAGTATATTCAAGCGGTTCATGACTTAACCCTATCAAATTATCGTGTCAAATTGGTTAAGTATATTCAAGCGGTTCATGACTTAACCCTATCAAATTATCGTGTCAAATTGGTTAAGTATATTCAAGCGGTTCATGACTTAACCCTATCAAATTATCGTGTCAAATTGGTGAAGTATATTCAAGCGGTTCATGACTTAACCCTATCAAAATATCGTGTCAAATTGGTTAAGTATATTCAAGCGGTTCATGACTTAACGCTATCAAATTATCGTGTCAAATTGGTTAAGTATATTCAAGCGGTTCATGACTTAACCCTATCATGTGGCATTAATTCATTAATGCACCCCAACCTCTCACATTAGACTAGTTGTTGTGGTCACTGGATTCGCCGGGCGGTTCCGGGCAGATTTACACCACAACCTAGTCTAACCTCGGGTCTTAAGCGCGATATGACCAACTACCCACATTGGATACTATTGTTTGCAGTCACTGGATTCGCCGGGCGGTCCCGGGCAGATTTACACTGCAAACTCAACCCAACCTCGAGTTGGTCATTTTCAAGTTCATTCTAATGTCATATCCATGTTCAAGTTTCATGTCAAGTTTTCATGTTAAGTTTTCAAGTTTCAACTTATGCCTATTATCAAGTTCATGATTCATATTCATAACCAGTTCACGTTTCAAGTTAATTAGCATGTTTACGTGCCTTCTAGATGTCCAATATCAACTATCAAGTCATAGTCAATTTTGTATTCAAGTTATTCCCATCGTATCAATTTCATGCTATTTGTCGCGTTCCATAATAACCTAAAAACATGGTTTGACTACCAGATTCTATTTTCTCTAATTACGTTCTGAGTTCACAATTCACAGTCATGTCAATTATCAAGTTTACAATCGCTTTCGTGTTCAAGTTATGCCAATTCATGTCCAAGCTAATTCATGTCAATTACCAATTCGTGTCTAAGTGAATCTTCATGTTTTGACCAATATCCCCAAATCGTATTCCTACCGTGCGCGTATTGAGATTAATTCAAAAGGGGATAACCAAGGAAATCATGACAAAGATGGGCATGTGAATAAGATCTAGAACAACAATATGAAAACCAAGGTTTAGGAACATAGGTAGACTTGCATTAATCCAAATTCAAGATTCAAGAGAGAATAGGGTGAAAAAGTTTTATCATCAAGTCAAGGTCCAAGAATTCATATTACAATCTAGCGTTTAAATAATAAACTAGGTCCAACAACATGAATGGGCATGATTCAATCGATAAGGAAAAACCCAAAATCCTAGATTCAAGAAGAAACAAGAACAGATCTAAATAGATAATCAAGCTTAGGTCCAATTTCATTTTATGCCATGTCCATATTAAATTTAACCAGTTTCAATCTCAAAGTAACTAGAACTTACAGAGCGTGGATCGAGAATTAGAGTGCAGAGATTTGATTCTGGAAACTGTTATTGCAGTTGTCGAATCTCTATTTGTTTAGTCTTGTTCTAGTTGAGAACCCCCAAATTGCAATTCCTAGATGTTGTTTTGACGAAGAAGTAGTCTCTTTTAATTTAAATATTATCATCTTGATTTTCACAGAGGTAGCATAAGGATAGAAAGATTTGGTGTAGAGAGAATGAAGCTAGGGGGCTGTTTATATAGGTTTAGAGTCACGAATTTGGTCCAGAAATCGGTCAAGATACGCAAAAATGAACTCAGCCTTGGATCTGGAAATTCGGGGCTAGTTGACCCCCAAGTCGACTACCCAGTCGACCTGGTCAGGGGAGGGTCGACTACCCAGTTGACCACCCAGTCGACCTGGGTCCTGGGCGGGAAATTTCCCGCCCAGCCCGCTTCTGGGTTTGAATTCGAATTTCGAGTTGTTTTGGTTTCTGAAAATTCCTGAAACTTCGGAGGGTCATATCTCCCTCATATGGAATCCGTTTTTCGTAAACTCGGACTCATTTCCAAGCAGAATTTTGAGACGATCGTAATGCCGCAACCCATTTCCCTTGATTCTTATTTTAAAATTTAATTCTGCCTTGATTTATGGTTTCAATATGTTATTAAAATACAGGTTGTTACATTCTCCCCTCCTTAAAGGATTTCGTCCCCGAAATCTTCAAGTCAAGAAGAATGTGTCCTACCATCCAACATCCATCTACTCAAAACATCATCCAAAAGCAACCATTGTCCTTAAAAGATTTCTAATGCTGTATGTACATATGCAGAAAGTGTGTGTATACGTACTTACCTAATGCAAAAGATCAGGCGGTTACTGATTCAGTAGACCTCCTTAATGCAAAATATGTTAGTGTAATGAGTCCAACATGTATGCAAATTCCTAACATACTTTATAATCTCTACATGAGTGCACAAACATTCCTTCATATGCAACATCCAAATGATAGCATATCAAGTTTCCATCCATGTACAAGTATAAGCACTCATGCATATGCAATATGAAAATGTGACTGAGCCGATCTAGTGCCTAATGTTTGTTATGCAACCAAGTGCAACCACTTGCTACCATTTGCAAACATCAACCATAACATCTTTCAAATACATGTTTACATCCATAGGGTTCTACCTATGGTTCTCAAGATAGGATTGAGAAGATAGAAGCAAGTAAAAACTTTGTGCCCATTTGGCAATGTCAAAACTGGAAATCTACGTCACACATATAATGATTAGGAGAAGAACTCCCTAAGCACCATCCCCGAAGACCGAAATCAACATTAGACTGACACCCAACGAATTACTCAACCCATCCAATATATATGATTCTAGGAAACTAAGCATGATGGACTCCTTTCAGGTCACAAGGAAATCCCTTCCTAAAACCAACCCGTATCCTATAAAACCCCAAAAGGTTTAGTCAACCCAGTGAACATCCTCAAGCCCCAACATGTATTACTAACAAATGAGTCATACTCCCTATGGGGTTTGCAACAGAAATAGGATTTAGAATAGAACTAGAGGATAGCATGCAAGTAAACTCTACAGGAAAAGAGGGATCAAGTATATACTCTTAAAAAGAGATATGATGCGCGTATCTAGCCTTCAATCTTCTAAGTCGCATTTCCTTGAGCTTAACTCCATTGTGCTCTCACCGTCTTTAACTTCACAATTTCGTAGCTTCTTGATTCTTGTTTCCAAAATATGAGTTGGAACTCATTCCACTGTTGCCTCTCGTTCCACTTTTACTTATTCTACTTCTAGTATACTCGGCTTAAACATAACTGCGTACTCATGGTTTCATGCAAACTCTCCAAAATTCACTAGTGAATCTTGGGTCTCGTTTACTCACTATAAGGTATTCCAGGCAGAAGAACTATCTCTTAAAAATAAATAGATGTCAGCCATGTTGCACAATTTTACTTACTAAGGTGATTTCCTATAACTCGTGCATAAGCGAAATGAACCATCCGCCTTAGTGGCGAACACTACTCGAGCGGATCAACAGATGTATCAAGAGATTCTAGGTAACTAAACATGGCAGAACCCTAAGTGTTACACTAGACTTCGAGGGCATTACCAAGGCAAGTCAAGCGTCTAACTACCCTCTTTTCATACTCAAGAATGGTACCATTTTTGGACAAGCACTCAATCCCTAGAATCAACCCATAGCCCAAAAACATAAGCTTTACTTCTAAACTCAATGCTTAGCATAGACATTCTCAAATCCAAACAAGTCATGAATAAATGAGCCGATTCCCCAACAGGATTTGAGACACAAAAATGGGATCCCTGACTACGCTAGTACTAAGGTGCAGAGACTCAACTATTGAAGCGGAATTAAAAGGATGCGATGAACAAAAACAAAGTTCTAACGGGATGATAGAAAAGAAAAACTAAACCTTCAACAGAAACATTACCACCTCTCTTAGGTATGCTAGTAATGAGAGCATACAATTGCCCTCTCGACGATCTTGTTCTTTGCCCTTATCCTTGCCCTATAACACTTAACTACACGTCCTTTTTTTTACCATACTAACGATACTCTTTCTTGTCAAGGGTTTTATTCTTTCACTTTGGCCTCTTCCTTTTCACCTTTTCCTCCTTCGTGGATTAAGCCATATCAACAAGTTTCTTATCCTTAGGCTTGTGTTCTTTTATCCTCGTTCTTACTGTCCTTGTATAGCTTGTTTACAAGTTTCTCGAAATCTACCTCCATCGCACGACAACCCTACAAAGCTTGAAATAAGATTAGTCGCAGATGGAATTACCGCGGCTACTGATGGAAGTTGGGCACTTCTTTGCCCTCCTGCATGCGTTGTATGTCTACAAACTATGGTGAAAAAGAAAGAGAGAAGAGATTCAAGGAGAGAACCAAAAGATAGTGCATATGGCTTTGGGGAATATGCCTTTCGTAAAACAAAATATTCTTAGAAAAATTCTTCTTTGTAAACATTTTGAAAATAATTTTAGAAGGTTTTTAAAAGCTTTTGCCCAGACTGGTAACCTTCTGCTCAGATACCAAATGTAACACCCCACCTCCGCTAGGGTCACTCACAAAGGGAATGCACTAGCTTTGGTGGAGCATTATCTAGGTAAACATACACAGAAATATTACAAGACAGAACATATAAAACAGCAGAAGGAAAACCAAATTTCATTTCTTTAAACTCTAGTAAGGTCTAAAGCCTTTTACATCAAAATGCCATTAAATCCATTGCATCGAAATCTCTCTTGCAATAGTAAAGAAGCATAAAACCATAGTCATAAATCATTCCCCAAGTAAAACAGTAAAGCAGCCATAGCCAAGAAAGGTCCAAGCCATATATGATGATCTTGAAGCAGAAAGAAGTCCAAACTAAGTAGTAGTGTTTTCCTCCCTGAGAACCTAGGGGGAAACGGAAGAAAAAGAGGCGAAACAAAATGGTTCAGTCATAAAGACTGAGTAAGTCCTAGTGACTTTCAGCATAGAAACAAGTAAAGATAACATGACATGTATAAATTGAAAGTAAACATAAGGATGATGACAAGATAGGCAAGTTAAACTAAGATGACAAGATAAACTATACTAACCAGATAAACTACGGTAACAAGATAAACTTTGTAAACCAGATAAACTACGTATAACATCGCATGTTTAACATTTTCTGCACCAACTATACTAGTACCCCAACCCGTATCATCCTTTCTATGTATATGTACAGTCCCTTGCCGTATATCGTACGGGTTTCATCATGTATTTCTATACTACTTCAACGTAGTGCCACCATTCTTGAAATCGTTTGGACTGCCACCCTTGTTCTGGCTAGGTTTCCTTATCATGAACTATCGCGTGTTCAACTAGGATTTATGCCACCTAGGACCACTAGGGATTATGCTACCTATTGAACGTTTTATAGATTCGATTAGGGTTTATGCCACCTAGGACCACTAGGGATTATGCTACCTAACGAACAACACCCTTTTTCCACGTAACGGTCTATTAATCGATCAGGTCCCTACAAGTCCTAGCTCATTCACGTGTCTGTGTCATACGGCCCAATCACGAAATGTAGTCACCTATGCTAGGTCCACCATAGGGTGTATCAAGCCCTAGGGTGCCAACCACCGACACTAATCAAGCACGCACAATGTAAACCTACCTGTGCCCAATGCCTGCTTTTTCAATTCCGGACTACGTGCGCGACCATAGTCCGCCTGAACATACAATGGCGCACCAACTCAGCCATCGTTCTAGTCGCTTACAATCAGCCCAGTAATCGTGCCCCACCCTGCCTAGTTCCAAGGTACCGTGATACATCTAGTGGGTTACAGTTGAAAAGGACCGCGTAACTAGGGTTTCCGTCTAGTAGGTTAAGTGTTGTCATTTAAATTCGAGACTTAACCCGCCTACATGTCATGTCAAATTGGCTAAGTGTTGTCGTTCAAGTTCATGACTTGGCCCTACGAATCATGTGTCAAGTTGGTTAAGTATATTCAAGCGGTTCATGAATTAACCCTATCAAATCATCGTGTCAAATTGGTTAAGTATATTCAAGAGGTTCATGATTTAACCCTATCAAATTATCGTGTCAAATTGGTTAAGTATATTCAAGCGGTTCATTACTTAACCCTATCAAATCATCGTGTCAAATCGGTTAAGTATATTCAAGCGGTTCATGACTTACCCTGTCAAATCATCGTGTCAATTTGGTTAAGTATATTCAAGCGGTTCATGACTTAACCCTATCAAATTATCATGTCAAATTGGTTAAGTATATTCAAGCGGTTCATGACTTAACCGTATCAAATCATCGTGTCAAATTGGTTAAGTATATTCAAGCGGTTCATGACTTAACCTTATCAAATCATCGTGTCAAATTGGTTAAGTATATTCAAGCGGTTCATGACTTAACCCTATCAAATTATCGTGTCAAATTGGTTAAGTATATTCAAGCGGTTTATGACTTTACCCTATCAAATTATCGTGTCAAATTGGTTAAGTATATTCAAGCGGTTCATGACTTAACCCTATCAAATTATCGTGTCAAATTGGTTAAGTATATTCAAGCGGTTCATGACTTAACCCTATCAAATTATCATGTCAAATTTGTTAAGTATATTCAAGCGGTTCATGACTTAACCTTATCAAATTATCGTGTCAAATTGGTTAAGTATATTCAAGCGGTTCATGACATAACCCTATCATGTGGCATTAATTCATTAATGCACCCCAACCTCTCACATTAGACTAGTTGTTGTGGTCACCGGATTCACCGGGCGGTTCCGGGCAGATTTACACCACAACCTAGTCTAACCTTGGGTCTTAAGCGCGATATGACCGACTACCCACATTGGATCCTATTGTTTGCAGTCACTGGATTCGCCGGGCAGTTCCGGGCAGATTTACACTGCAAACTCAACCCAACCTCGAGTTAGCCATTTTCAAGTTCATTCTAATGTCATGTCTATGTTCAAGTTTCATGTCAAGTTTTCATGTTAAGTTTTCAAGTTTCAAATTATGCCTATTATCAAGTTCATGATTCATATTCATAACCAATTCACGTTTCAAGTTCATAAGCATGTTTACGTGCCTTCTAGATGTCCAATATCAACTATCAAGTCATAGTCAATTTTTATTCAAGTTATTCCCATCGTATCAATTTCATGCTATTTGTCGCGTTCCATAATTACCTAAATACATGGTTTGACTACCAGATTCTTTTTTCTCTAATTACGTTCCGAGCTCACAATTCACATTCATGTCAATTATCAAGTTTACAATCGCTTTCGTGTTCAAGTTATGCCAATTCATGTCCAAGCTAATTCATGTCAATTACCAATTCATGTCTAAGTGAATCTTCATGTTTTGAGCAATATCCCCAAATCATATTCCTACCGTGCACGTATCGAGATTAATTCAAAATGGGATAAACAAGGAAATCATGACAAAGATGGGCATGTGAATAGGATCTAGAACAACAATATGAAAACCAAGGTTTAGGAACATAGGTAGACTTGCATTAATCCGAATTCAAGATTCAAGAGAGAATAGGGTAAAAAGGTCTTATCATCAAGTCAAGGTCCAAGAATTCATATTACAATATAGCGTTTAAATAATAAACTAGGTCCAATAACATGAATGGGCATGATTCAATCGATAAGGAATAACCCACAATCCTAGATTCAAGAAGAAACAAGAACAATCTGAATAGATAATCAAGCTTAGGTCCAATTTCATTTTATTCCATGTCCATATTAAATTTAACCAGTTTCAATCTCAAAGTAACAAGAACTTACAGAGCGTGGATCGAGAATTAGAGTGCAGAGATTTGATTCTAGAAACTGTTATTGCAGTTGTCGAATCTCTATTTGTTTTGTCTTGTTCTAGTTGAAAACCCCCAACTTGCAATTCCTAGATGTTGTCTTGACGAAGAAGAAGTACTCTCTTTTAATTTAAATATTATCATCTTGATTTTCACAGAGGTAGCATAAGGACTGAAAGAATTGGTGTAGAGAGAATGAAGCTAGGGGGCTGTTTATATAGGTTTAGAGTCATGAATTTGGTCCAGAAATCATTCTAGATACGCAGAAATGAACTCAGCCTTGGATCTGGAAATTCGGGACAGGTCGACCCCCAGGTCGACTACCCAGTTGACCTAGTCAGGGGGGGTCGACTACCCAGTTGACCTGGGTCCTAGGCGTGAAATTTCCCGCCCAGCCTGCTTCTGGTTTTGAATTCGAATTTCGAGCTGTTTTGGTTTCTGAAAATTCCTGAAACTTCGGAGGGTCATATCTCCCTCATATGGAATCCGTTTTTCGAAAACTCGGACTTGTTTCCAAGTAGAATTTCGAGACGATCTCAATGGCGCAACCTATTTCCCTTGATTCTTATTTTAAAATTTAATTTTGCCTTGATTTATGGTTTCAATGTGTTATTAAAATACGGGTTGTTACAAAAGCACATGATTACAACCCATAAATAGAAATTAAAGTTACACAAAAATTCCTGGGTTATAGGAGAATTTAGGGACCTTCAGACCCTCTCTAGTAGCTCGCCAAAGCTGTTGTTTCCACCGGACATAAATGAAGACATGCGCAACGTCAAAGCAGCATGTATTACTTTCATTCCAAATCTCATGCATCAGTTTCTTGAGAACGTAGTTGTGCAGCCTCGAGCTCGGTCATTTTGTTCCAGTCCTTGTTTTAAAGTAGTTCCATTAGTCTGCACTGACGGTTGGACAATTGTGTTGCCCAGTTTGCTACAGAGTCTCCTCACATAACTGTTGTACCATGGGACATTCAATGTAGAGGTGCTGAAGATTTTCGAAAGAAGCTCCACAAAGTTTGCATTCCATTTGAACTTCCATTCCCAGGCTCGAAAGACGTTCCTTCGTTAAGATAGCATGGTTAATCACCTTCCAAAATAGCGTGTTATCTTTGGCATTGTTATCTTTTTTCCATATTCTCCTATGCCATCTGTAGACAGGAAGGTAGGTAAAGTCTGACAAAGAAAAGTACATTTGTTTAATATTGAAGCCCTCACCTTTCCAATTCCAAGTAGCGATGCATTGGGTCATTTGAATATTGTTGATGTCGTCGATTTTGTTCCACAACTGTTGGTCGTTAAGAAAAACCGAGTTGGGCAACCTGAGCTTATCTTGAACCAGCAAGTCACCTGCAATAGTGTGAACACCCGAACTTTGCTTTTCAAGGTACGTCATATGGTTGTTTAAAATTTGCCCATGATCAAGCCATGGGTCTTCCCAAAACTTGATCTTATCAAAAGCAGCGTGACCAAATTTGAAGTATGGAAGAATCTTAAATTTCAAATTTTTGATGGATTTCCAGGTCCAACTAAAACCTTGTAGTGTTTTAAGAGACCAAAAACTACGTTCTTTAAGTATATGTTTTAAGGACCATCTAACCCAAAGACTTGTAGAGTTGTTCAGAATATCATCAAAGTTCTTAGCTAAAGCAGCAGTGTTCCAAATGCTTGTGTTTATTATTCCTAGCCCGCCTTTGTCATTTGGTATAGCAAGTTTATTGTAAGATATTGGCGCAATGAACTTTGCATGCATGTTTCCTTTCCAAAGAAATCTCATGCATGCAGTTCTGATCATGTTGTGAAGTTTATTGGGAAGGATATAAGTGCGCAACCAGTAAATTTGCATAGAAATAATAATAAATTTAATCATAGTTAATCTGTCGGCTTGACTAAGCAAGTAGTTAGACCAACAATTAAATCTATTAGTAATTTTCTCGAAAAGGGGTAGACAGTTCAACGTAGTGATTCTAGAAGTGGCCATTGGCAGACCGAGATAAGTTAAAGTCGTATCACTATAAGTTATCCCAGAATAGACTTGGATATTAGTTATACGAGTTTGTGATAATCCAACAATCATAAAGTTCGATTTATCATAGTTAATTTTCAAGCCAGTTAACATGTAAAAAATTGGGAGAGTTAATATAATATTGCTTAGAGTTTTATCATTCGGCTTGCAAAAAATGATTAAGTCGTCAGCAAACATAAGAGAGGTGATGCGAGGTTCAGAACATTTAGGATGCAAATCAAAAAGATTATTCTCAACCAAATTATCCAACATTCTAGTTAACATTTCCATAACGATAATAAATAATTAGGAAGATTTAGGGTCACCTTGCTTGATTCCTTATTTGCTTCCGAAAAATCCAGTCGGAGTTCCATTGACGTTGATAGAGAAGTGAGTTGTACTAATGCAGGAGTAAACCCAAGCCGTAAAACAAGCCGGAAAATTCATGTAACTAAGAATTCTAATAATATAAGACCACTGAATAGTATTAAATGCTTTTTTGATGTCCATTTTAATCATGCCTCTAAGTGATATATTACAAGTGTTGTAGCCTTTCAAAAGTTCATGAGCTATTAGAACATTATCAAGAATATTCCTGTTTGGAAGAAAAGCGGATTGATTGAGCGATATGACTTTTGGGAGAACTTTCTTAAGTCTGTTAGCTATAACTTTAGATATGCATCTGTAAATTGTATTACAGCATGATATAGGACTAAAAGCAGTCACATTGCTAGCATTTTTAGTTTTAGGAAAAAAAGCCATAATTGTATTGTTGTAAGAAAGGAACATATTTTCCTTTAAAAAATTGATTGACAGCATTGCTAAAATCATTACCAACTATGTCCCAATACTTAGTGTAAAAAACGGCATTGAGTCCGTCCGGACCACCACATGAATTTTTGTTGACAGAAAAAATAGCATGTTTTATTTCATCATCAGAAATATTCATACTTAAATAGGTTTTCATGTCTTGATTAACTTAGGTAATAACATCAGGTTAATATCATCAATTTGAGGCATAAAGTTGTCGCTATTACCAAATAGATCCATATAATAGTTAACAAAAGCATTATGAGTGTCTAAAAGAGAAGTATGTACCTAACCATGGTGATCCGTAATTGTGTCTATCGTTTCTCTAACCTGTTTAGCTTTTAGCGCTGCATGGAAGTATGCAGAGTTTCTGTCCCCATCTTCGAACCATTTGATTCTGCATTTTTGCTTTCTCATTATGGATTCCATTATAAGTGCTTGTTGATGTTGGCAAGATAAGTCGCCTTCAATTTGAGGAAGTGAGGAGTTGGGCAGATCACAAAACATATCAGAGTGGATTTGCTCAAGTTGTCGCTCTAGGGTATGTGACTTCAAACTACCACTACCAAAATTCTTAGCAGACCAAGCTTTCAGATCATTTTTAACAGCTTTGTGCTTTTTGTACAGCTTAAACATATGATTGCCAAAACAATTAACATTCCAAACCTTTTTAACTATATCAGGAAAATAACTTTGCTTAGACCAAATATTAAAAATTTTAAAAGATGGTTTCCTTACCAAATGATGTTTGTTCAAGTGTAAAATTTGAGGTGAATGATCCGAGAGGGTGGGCATTACAAGCTCATTAACTAGACTAGGCCACACATTCATCGCAATAGCATTACAAAAAGGAATGATCGGTTTTAGAAAAAGTGCGTATGCCATTTTTATTGGAATTGTTCCATGTGTATTCAAGTCCGCTAGATTTTATTTCTATTAGTTCAGAATTCATAACAGCCTTGTTTATATGACTTATCTCAGAGAGTGTAATAGTTGATCCACCAACCCTATCATTGAGATTAAGCGGATTATTAAAGTCACCACAAATCATCCAAGGAAAAAGATCCTGTTTAAGGGTTGGCATTAATTGAAAGGATTATCCCTAGAAGCTAAAGTATTGTATGCATAAACAAAAGTAATAAAGTACATAGTAGAGGTTAGGATGTGCACATTCTGACAGTGAATATATTAGCTAGAAGAACCAATTTTAGTTAGACAGTTAATAGAAGGATAAAAAAGAACCAATATTCTGCCACAACTAGCATGCTCTAAATTGTGTAACATGTGCCAATTAGGATTCACATACCTTGCAGCTTTGATTGTCAGATCTTCAGAAAGTTTAGTTTCCAGGATAGCAATTGCCGACAAGTTGTATTTCAAGATCATGGTTTTACATTTATCAAACTTTATCTGCTTGTGAGCTCCTCTAATATTCCAAATACATAAGTTGTGTATCATTGATGAAATTAGAGATGCTTCTCAGTACTCCTTGTCATGGATCTGGTCTTCATCTTGTTGTCGTCAATAGTAACACTAACACTTACTGCCAGAGTGGTGATCATGCTTTCCTTTAAGTTTGAATTTTCAGTGCTTCCTTTATCTATTATGTACAAACTCGATTCTGATGCTTCTTGGAAGCCAGGTAGTGGTTGTATTGAATAGTAAATGTTTTCAACTTCCAAGCAGGGATTGCTGTTCTGGTCTCCTTTCTGTTTACCAGTAATACTAGCTTCTTTATTTAAGATTTGAATCTCAGTATTAGCGGCTTCTCTTTGAATTCTTGTGCCAGTATTGCAAACATTAATTGTTGCCAAACGAGGCAATACAGCTAGAATTCCTAGCTCAAAATTCTTATCAGCAAAGGTGTTTATATCATCAGTATTATTTTTACCTAATGATGCATGCAGGAAATCAGAGGTATTTGGCTTGCGGTCTTCTTTACTCGTATTGTCATTCTTCTCTTTAACACTAATGAGTTCATCCTCATTTGCCACAATGTTGGCTTTAGATTTTACTGGAATTAGCTCAGCAGTGTCATGGTTAGATTGGATTGTGTGCAGAGATTCTTCATGGGTTGCATTCATCTGAAGACAAGTCAGAGTAGCATGGTCTTGCTTCTTGTGTTGCGGGGACTCCTACGTGTTGTTAATAATGTTGTCTTCATGACAACCATTTTCAGAGACGACACTAAAGCCATTCTTGGATAGAATTGTCGACTGCAATGACATGGTGTTGCTTGCGAGGTTCTTTCTAACAACAATTTCTCCCTTTTCCAGCATGTAATCTGCTAAACTGACTTCTTTCATCTTATATATGGCCTTATGTGTTGCATTTGGTTTACCGTAGGTATTCACTCTTTGTGTTTTGAACATAACCTTAGTTATATTCCTTTCTACTCATTTCCATGGATCTTCTTTCCTAACTTGAGTCTTCTTCTCCTTATATTTCCTTTTATCTTTATATGTTTGTATAACCATAGCATTAACCTGAGCTTTACCCTTGTTGTTACCCTTGTTCTTGTCCTTATCTACATTCTTAATTTGTTGTTCTTGGATGTTATTTCCTTGATTGTTTTCCTTTAGGTTGTTAACTTCACAATCTTCATATTTGTGGCCAAACGCACAACACTGGGTGCAAATTAACGGTCTCCAGTATTAGTTCACTTTTACCCTCTGAGTTCCTCCATCAGGAAGAGTTGTTAGAAAGTTATCAATTAGTACTTTATCCATTTTAATCTCAATCAGACACTTGGTGTAGTGTAATCTCTCCAGTCTCTCAGTTGTTTCGTCTATGCACATTAACTTGCCAAGATGACATGCTAACTAATTGATACTAGTGTGTGACCAAGAAAACATCGGTATTTTGGTGAAATATACCCAGACAGTTACAAATTTGATCATTCCACGAATGTTTCTAATACTAGGATCATATGTTTTGATGATAAATGATTTACCTTGAATTATTAACTACTCACCCATAAGTACTTTTTCCTTATCTTCTTCGCACGCAAAGTGAAACGTGAATAATACTCCGTCAGGTTTAATTTTCAGGTCTCCTTTTGGCTTCCACACATATCTGCATCGCTGATCAACCGTTGAGTACGACAATGGTTTGTCTAGAAAGAATACTACTAATACGTCTTTCCAAACAGTTGTTCCAGCTTCAACTACAACGTTAGTATGTTTCAATGCTCCATTCTCATAAGTTAGCGTCATGTCAACGGGTTTGTACTTCCCAGCATTGCGAGGAAGACGCTGAGAAAAAGAAGTCCAAACGTGTCGACTATTAGCTTGATGATTAACCTGCGTAGAGCTCGCAATGTTGTTAGAAGGGTTAACAAGTGGCACGCTTGAAGAAGAACTAGGGGTAGGTCGTAAAACAACAGATGGATCTAGAAGGGCTAAGGAGTTCAGGTTGACTGGAGCTGCCGGTATGGAGGAGGATATGTTACCATTGACCAGAAGTGTTTGTATTGGCTGAGGAGAAATATATTGAGGGACAGATAGAGGCAGAGAAGCTTTGGGAGGCTATAGTGGATCCGGTGGAACCGGCTGAGGCTCACATTGGGGCGGCTGTTGGCTGGAGGACAGCAAGGACGATGTCGGAGGAGGGTCAGATTGAGGAGGATGAACGGGAATTGGGTCAAATTGAGGGTTTGAGGTAGGAATCGCTGAATTGGGGGAAAAGAGAGGCTCTGCCATTAAAACGACCATTGCCTTTTTTGGTGACGTATGAAAGCGGTATGAGTTTTATTCGCGTATATACATCTTTGTGAAGATTTATGAAAACAAATAATTATATACATACCAAAAACAAGTAAGAAAAATGATAATGAATTACCCTAATAGACATGGATTATTTTATGTGTCTAAGAGATGCTACATACCTGTATTTCCTTCTTTAGGCACTGAGTTTGATACAAGCTAACTGCAACAAGGACAAAATTAGAAGTAATCATCCACCATCACTATGTCATATCTAAGAGTGTAAAACGTTCCGCAAAATAAATATAAACACTTTGATGTAAAACAATTAATTAACTCACTATTGCACTAAAAAGAGACTTTATTCATGACGATGATCAAATGAGCATTTAAAGTGAATGTAAAACTAATCACATTAAACAATATGAGGTACTAAAGAATACAAGTAACTATTTCTGTTATTTGCTCAATGAGGTCAAACATTTATTATTATTATTATTATTATTATGACAACAACAACAATAATAATAACAATAACAACAACGATAAAGGTAACGATAATAATAACAAAAAATTCTAAGTTCATGCTGGATTACCTATATAAATGGCAAATAGTAGCACTAGCTGCTTCGTGAAGAGATTTCTTTATTGAACAATGCCATGGAGAAGAAAGTGAATCAACTAGAAAAATGAAAAAGATGTTAACCATATGAACATTGCACATATGCCTCGAAATCTTGATACGTTATGAAATTACGCTTCCAACAAACCTAGCTTTGTCAAATTCAGAGACCAAATGAAAAATCGCCTTATTTTTAGATTTAATCGAAATTTGATTGAAATTTTAACTTACGTTTATATACCATACACTTACGTATGGACTCAATTTGACTAGAAATATTAAATCCAACCATATTTCAACATTTCGGATGCAACATAAGTGGTTTCGTTGGATTCCGAGACTGTCTCAAAATGGTATTTTTTAGGTCATCAAAGTATCATTAAAACATAAATTTTAAAAATCTTCACTTTTAAATTGATTTAAAAAGTTTATAAACCCTGTTTTAAGTCAAATAAAACATAAAACCATGTTTAAAGTTTTATTTTCAAATTCCATCGAGTCTAAATTTAGCATTTTCCATTTTAAAATTAGATAAAAATTCAAATCATAAATTGACTAAATATACGGGTCATTACAATCTCCCCCACTTAAAAAAAATTCATCCTTGAAAAGGAAGAAGAAATAAAAGGTCGTTTACTTAACCAACTCAGCCTTCATTCTAGCTCAAGTTCTTTAAATTTTCAGTTTTAAAAAACTTTCTAATTTCTTGAAATCTGGCTAGTGCCTTGAGTTTTCTAAAAATTTTGCGATAGCCTACTTTGTACTTGTCCATCAGTACAACTACAACTTTATTCTACGGTCTCTCATAAATCAAAAGAAAATCCAAAAGCCAAGCGGCTTGCTAATCGACTCATAAAATTATCATACCTAATTAATACAATAATCATTTACCTTTTTGTCGGACATGCAATTGTATTCCTCTTCTTGACTTCCAACCAATAACCTACCCAATACAAATATATATATATATGTATGTATATGTATATGTGTGTGTATAATATATATATATATATATATATATATATATATATCTGATTCCAACTAACTTCAAATCAACTCAACATTCAATTTGACATAATTCCGTTCAATTTTTTATTCTTTTGTTGGTATAATCACTCCAATTTTATTTAACTTATCTTAATTTAAATATCAATTTGTTTGATTCAACTTTTTATCCTATTAAATCAATTTAACTTATATTAGTTAAATTTAAAGCCCAAATCATTTCCAAATACTTACTTGAATCAGCTTAAGTAAATTTCGGTGTTTCAATTGGAATTATGTAGTCATCCCGCTTTCGAAACTCGAAAATACATACTGATGATGATGCATCAGTCACCATAATCATCCTCAAGCGACTAGAATGTGATTCTATATCAATCTAGTACATTTGAGACTTTGGATATACGTTTGCATGGTGTATATACATGTAACACCCCACGTCCATTAATGTCACTCACAAAGGGAATGCATTAACTTCCATGGAGGTTTTAAGTGAATATAGAACAGTAAAATTACAACAAGACAGATATAAAATAGTACTTGGAAATTCAAAAACTTTATTTCATTGTAGCAGAAGTCAAAACATGTTTGATTACATCATAACACCATATTCAATGTCAAGTACAATATCTATCTTGATAAAACAAGTACATAATCCCATTACATGAATAGCCATTAAAAAGAAAGATAACAAGCTGGACTTTACTTCAGCAGTCCAAGCTTTCCAGAAGATAAGCGATCCAACTAGACTCCACTAGTACTTGGCCCAACCTACGGACCTGAAGGGAGAAAAAGGATGGAAAAGAGGGGGTCAGACATAAAGTCTGGTGAATATGATAATTCTACAATACTATTACCAAAATAACTGGACTAAGGCATAAGCTGGAAAACAAGAAAATGTCTATGAAGAGCAGATTAGGACATAGACAATCGCTAAAGGCAACGTTATAGGCGCTCCTAAATACTAAAGGATAAACACTATACTGCACCACACCAGTCACCCTAAAGATTCATCCCACTTCGCTTCACTTAGAAACTTTCCCAATGGCTTTACGTACCCCTAGCTGACTACATAGGTGCCGCCTGCCCCTATCTCCACTAGGTGTACCCTACTTCCCATTATTCGATCCGCTCCCTAACTCGTAGATACCCGTGCTGGCCCCACAGTGGGGTGTATCACTCCCCTAAAGTGGCAACCTGATACAACGGACATGCACGGCTTATACCTACACGATGCAACAACGTCTTACCTACCAGCCCGGGTCCACACACGCATATGAAACCCGTTGGACTTGCGTTGCCACCGCTCCCTGTTTTGGCCTCTTATAGTCAAACCCAGTATGCGTGTCCCGTCCTCGACTTGGGTCGAGCCCACAAAGATACGTTTTGGGATACTGGTTGAAATGGGCCCCCACTATTTACCACAAGCATTCCACCTAAGCTTGTCCCCATTAGTCCATCCCACTTAACCCACTTAGTCATGTTCATTTACATGTATGTGTGTTTGGTTAAGTCTAATCGTATTTCAAATGCCTCTAAAGGAAACCACCAGATTCCTCATGCCACCCAAGGCACCTACTTAACCCCCATGTCCCACCTTACATGATTATCTGGTTAAGTATTTCTTAGTTCATTAAGGCCATAACCTCATAAAGACCTCTCACATTAGACTGGCATTTATGGTAGCTGGATTTGCCGGGCGGGTCCGGGCAGTCTTACACCATAAAAGAGTCTAACCTCGTGTCTTTACAACTGTTATGCTTTAGTTTGGGCCTAGGACCTCTCACATTGGGCCGACATTTGTGACTACTGGATTTGCCGGGCGGGTCCGGGCAGGTTTACATCACAAACGGGTCCAACCTCGTGTCCTAAGCATTGATTATTAATAATAATCCACTTTCCCCCAATTTTAATAATTCCCTACTTGAATTATTAATTACTTCCAATTTTTAACAATGTCCATAATTGACTCAATTATGGACATTCATTCATGGTATGTAACATCTTACAAAATTGCACCCAATTTATTAATTCCTAATATTACCCCTACCCCACGTTTGAACGTTTATTCGCAAAATATATGTTAGACTCGAATAGCCTAACTCATAGCATAAAAGAGATTATCATAATAACAACATGTATATGTGACCAAATGAATCATAATAAGGGGTGAAACTTGCATATGTCCAACTTGCATAGATTATACATGTCATGGATCTAAAGGTGTCAACTTGTTCAAAATTCACCTAATATGATCTCAATCAATTTTCATAAACTTACATATGAACATGTGTGAATCAACATCATCTAATTTTTTAACAACATGGTTTTATATGGGTACACCTAACTCAATAGGCAAATTCCCATAATCAAGTTTTATTTAATTATAGTTTCAAGTTTATGGGTACACCTAACCTAATAGGCAAATTCCCATAAACAAGGTCCATTTAAATTAAGAAAAAAAACATAACTTTAAGCATGATCCAACAACATCATGATTTTTCAACATAATATAGCATGATTTATAACATGGCATAGTATGATAGTATAACATAGCTTGACATGATTCTCAACATAGCACGACATAGCATAAGAGAATTTACAACATAGCATGACATAGCATATATAATTTACATCATACGACAACATAATAACATAATAAGAGATCCACAATATATAGAATTTACAATTACAAATCACATCACTTTCTTGTGATCCATTCATAACTGAGTCAAATTAGTTTGTAATAGTCTTGTGAGAATCATCATACTCACCAAGTAAAGAAAAGAATTAGAGAAAGAGTGATCTTTTGATTTGATTTGTGTAGATTTAGTTGTAGATGATTAGGCTTCCTCTTCTTATTTTGTGACGGCTATGCTGAACTCCATGGCAGCAGCATGACGGTAGCTTCTCTAATTTTACAAGTGATTTAGGTCTAGGGTCTACCCGCTTATTTATAAATTTTAGAATTCATTTAGGCCATTAGATTTAACCTAGAAATAACCGCAGCCGTTCAGACAAGATGGGGTTTATCTTGTTGACTCAGCAATGAGTCAGAAGTGACTCAGCAAACACTCAGCAAATTAATAAACTTCTATTCATGTTTGCATTAACTGCCCATATATATATATATATATATATATATATATATATATATATATTCTACAATGTACACATTAGATACATCCCCTCTCTTACACACTTACTAATATTTTTATATTCATATTAGATACATCCCCTCTCTTACACACTTATTAATATTTTAGCAACTTTAGTGTTAATAGAAAATTCGGGGTGTTACATTCTCCCCTCCTTTTAGGATTTCGTCCCCGAAATCTTCAAGTCTGGAAGAATGTATATCCTACCATCCAAACGTCCATCTACTCATCCATCATACACAGGCATCCATTGTCCTTAAAAGACTTCTAATGCTTTATGATCATATGCAAGTGTGTGTACATGTCCTTACCTAATGCGAAATCAGGCGGTCTACTGATTCAGTTGACCTCCTTAATGCAAATTATGTAAGTGTCATGAATCCATTATGTATGCAAAAGATCCTAATTGCTTACATACTACTTCTATATGCATGCACACCCATTCAACCGAATGCAGCATCCATATGATGGTACAACCATTATACATCCATTATACTAAATACATCCATATATATGCAATATGCAATATGAAGTGACTGAGCCGATCTAGTGCCTAAAGTGTGTGTATATATGCATCCACGAGCAACTACTAGCAAACACTTGCATCCATTTTGCATCCATCATACATAACATGTCTCAAACACATGTTTCAACCATAGGATTATCCTAACTAAAGGTCAAAGATACTAATGAGAGGACATACTAAAGATAAGATAAGATAAGCTAAGCGATAAAGGAGAAATTAAAAGACATACCCTCAAAAAGAAAAGGGTACAACGAACGCATCTTCTCTTCTGTCTCCCAAGTTGCGTTGCTCTCATCATCTCCCCATTGCACTTTAACCAGTCTGACCTCTCGACTCCTCAACTTTTTGATCTCCGACCCAAGAATGCATGTAGGAGCTCGTCTAATTGTTGCATCACGCTCTATTTCCACCTCTTTAAGCAAGCTCGGCTCTACCACCTCCGCGGTCTTGTGCAAACACTTCCTCAAATGTGATACATGGAATACGTCGTGTACTCCACTAAGTTTCTCAGGCAACTCCACCCTATATGCCATCTTCCCAATCCTGTTTTTTTTTACAGGAAACGGCCCTACAAACCTTGGTGCTAATTTCCCCACGGACCCAAAGCGAACAACATTCTGTAACGGAGATACTTTGATAAAAACCATGTCCCCAATGTCAAACTCAAGATCTGTCCTCCTCTTATCAGCATACGATTTTTGCCTATCTTGTGCTGCTTTCATCCTCCTTCGAATCAACTCAATCTTCTCCGAGGTTTCCCTAACCATATCGGGCCCAAGTAGGATTTTATTGGTAGATTCCCACCAACATGTAGGCGAACGGCAAGGCCTTCCATAAAGAGCTTCGAAAGGTGCCATGCCAATACTAGACTGAAAGCTATTATTATATGCGAATTCTACTAACGGAAGGTGCTCTTCCCATGTACCCCCAAAGTCTAGGATACAAAGCCTTAAAAGATCCTCTAGAATGCGATTCACCCTTTCGGTCTGGCCGTCTGTCTGAGGATGATATGCGGTGCTCAAACATAGCTGAGTCCCTACCACCTCTTGTAAACTCTTCCAAAATTCGCTAGTAAAGATGGGGTCACGGTCGCTTACTATACTAGAAGGAATACCGTGCAAACGAACTATCTCCTTAATGTATACAGAAGCCAACCACGGAGCAGTCCTCTTACTTTTCACGGGAATAAAATGGGCGCTTTTAGTAAGTCTATCTACTATAACCCAAATCCCCGTGTTACCCTTCCTTGATCTTGGTAATCCATCCACAAAATCCATTGAGATGCTTTCCCATTTCCATAGTGGAACTTCTAATGGGTGAAGCAACCCACCGGGTTTCTTTTGTTCTGCTTTAACTCGTTGGCACACCAAGCATCTAGCGACGTACTCGGCCACATCCTTTTTCATACCGGCCCAAAAGAAAACACGCTTCATATCTTTGTACATCTTATCCCCGCCGGGATGAATGGTCATTTTTGAGCGATGAGCATCATCAAGAATGGCCTTCCTTAAGTCTTCGTCTTGTGGTACACAAAGTCTATTATCCCTTCGTAACCAACCCTTATCGTCTAGGGTATACCTACGAAGATGGCTTGACGACTCCCCCCTTTGAGCTTTTCTACTATCTCAACCAACTGTGGGTCGTCTCGCTGTGCCTCACCAACCCGTCCTAGAAGTGTAGGTCTAACCTCCAAGGATGCTAACAGACCGGGTACTAAGTCAACGGAGGATCTAAAGTCAAACATAGAGATGAATTCTAAGCTTTGTCGTTCAACAAACAACGGACTCAAGGACAACCTTTTCCTACTTAAGGCGTCTGCCACCACGTTACCCTTGCCCGGGGTATATGCTATTTCAAAATCGTAGGAGGCTAAGAATTCCATCCACCGTTGCTGCCTTAAATTCAAATCCTTCTGAGAGAGTAAGTATTTTAATGATTTGTGGTCAGTGAACAGTTCGAATTTCTCACCAAGAAGATAGTGACGCCAAGACTTAAGCGCGAAAACAATTGCGGCTAGCTCTAAGTCATGCGTGGGGTAATTCTTTTCATGAACCCTCAACTGCCTTCCACCATAGGCTATTACTCTTCCCTCTTGCATGAGGACCGCGCCAAGTCCCGTCCCACAAGCATCAGTATAGATGGTAAACGGTTTATTCCCGTCTGGCAGCACTAAGACTGGGGCTGAAGTTAAGGCTCTCTTTAAACGTTGGAACGCATCATCGCAATCTTTGTCCCACGTAAAAACCAGGTTCTTCTTCGTTAATCGTGTTAATGGAGCTGATATTTTTGCGAAGTCTTTGATAAAATTCCTATAATAGCCAGCCAACCCCAAGAAACTTCTTACTTCGGTTGCATTTTTAGGGACCTTCCAATCTTGGATGGCCACCACCTTTGCGGGATCCACTGCTATCCCTTCTTTGGAAACCACGTGCCCTAAGAACCGTACTTCCTTCCTCCAGAAGTGACACTTAGAAAATTTTGCCTTAAGGTTATGCGCTCGAAGGGTTTCCAACACTTCCCTAAGATGTAGGGAGTGCTCTTCTTTATTCTTAGAAAAGACTAAGATGTCATCCACAAAGACTACCACGAATTTGTTAAGGTATTCCCTAAACACCCTACTCATCAAATCAACAAAATATGCAGGGGCGTTTGTCAAACCAAAGGGCATCACTAGCCATTCATAGAATCCGTCAGGAGTCCTAAAAGCAGTCTTATCTATACTATCCTCAGCCACTCTCAGTTGATGAAAGCCAGTGGCTAAGTCCAACTGCGAAAACACTGAGGTGCCAACTAACTGATCAAAGAGATCGTCAATCCTCGGCAGTGGGTGTCGGTTCTTTTTAGTAAGCTTGTTTAGTTCTCTATAGTCCATACAAAGTCTAAGAGACCCATCCGCCTTTGTGGCAAAAACTACTGGAGCACCCCACTCCGATATACTACGTCTTATGAACCCCTTCTCAAGCAACTCCTTTACTTGCTTATTGAGTTCCCTCCTTTCACGAGGAGCCATGTGGCGCACTGGCAAAGATACGGGTTTAGCATTATCCACAAGATAAATTCGAAAGTCTATCTCCCGCTTTGGAGGTAAGCCCTTCACCTCCTCAAACACATCCGGATATTCCCGGACCACTTCTATCGATCGCAGGTTCTCTACAGACGCGTCAAGCGATTCAAGATAACTTAGCATAACGGAATTTATGGGATTACAAAAGATGTCGAGAGCATTACCAAGGCGAGTCACAAGCCTAACTACTCTCCTTTCACAATCAAGAATGGACCTATTTCTAGACAACCAATCCATTCCTAAAATTAGCCCATAGCCCGTGAAGCCCAATACATAAGCATCACATCTAAATTCAACGCTAAGTATAGAGATTTTCAAATCCAAACATATCATGGTCAAATGAGCCGAACCCCCAATTGGATTTGAAACGACCAAGGGATCCTCTACTAAACTGGTGTTCAAGTGCAGTGATTCAACTAATGATGCAGAGATAAACGAATGAGATGCGCCAGAATCGAATAAGGTACGGACAGGATGATCAAACAGAAAAACTAAGCTTTCAACAGAAATTGTTCTACCTCTTTCTTGCAGCGGTGGGGCCGCAATAGCCTAAACTTGCCCCCTTGCCTGCCCTGGTGCCATAAGAGCCTGCACCTGTCCTCCCGAGGTAGACCCTGCCCTCTGCCCCTTCTTTGGACAGTCCTTCACTAAATGTCCTGCATCTCCACAATGAAAACAACCAGTCTTCTTTTTCTTTCTACAATCTTTGCTGAGATGGCCAGGCGTCCCACAATTGAAGCATTTCTTCTTCCCTTTGCCATTATTGTTTTTACCACCCTTCTTATTTTGCTGTTGGGGTTTCTTCTGATCCCCTTTCTTTTCAACTGCCTTATCCTCATGCATAAGTGCCATTTCTACTAGCTTTTCAAAGGTGGCTCCCATAGGGATGTGGGTCATAGCCAACCCTTGCAACGGTTCATTCAAGCCTCTAACGAACCTCAAAGCTTTCTTCTCTGGCGTGTTCACCAATTCCAAGCCAAACCTTGCTAACTGATTAAATTTATTGACATATTCCTTTACTGATGAGCTCCCTTGCTTTAGTGCCAGGAATTTTTCCATATTTAAGTTCTCCTCTGCCCTTGAAAGAAACTTTGCCTCAAACCTTCGTCTGAAATCCGCCCATGAATCAACTGGACGTTCCCCGTTAGTGACCTCCCACCAAAACGAGGCCTCTCCCTTCATTAACCAAGCAGCTAAACGGACTTTCCTCCCATCTTCCACTTCAAAGATATCCAACAATTCCTCAGTCTCCTTAAGCCAATCTCTGGCCTCCACAAACGTCTCAGTCCCTTGAAAAGTTTTTCCTCCCATAGCCTTGAATTCCTTGCACGTCTTTGCAAAAGTGTCAACACGAGGAGGAGGAGGAGGAATGGGTGCAACTAGGGGTGGAGGAGTATCCACTGGGCCTGCAGTGGTGGCCCTAGCCTCCAAGTATCTCCTAAACCACCCTGGAATCGTCACACCTTCTGGGAGATTAAGATCTTCAGCCATGCTGAAACGAAAAAGGAAAGATTCAAAATGGAGAATTCGAAAGATAAAGATAAGGATGTGGCTATTTGGGATTATGTTTTTCATAAAAACTCCCTTTAAATAACATGTTTTTTTTTTGAAAGCACTTCTTCCAAAAATACTTTAGAAAAAAAAAAATTCTAAAAAAAAAAAATTTATCTGTTCTGGTAACCTTATGCTCTGATACCACGTGTAACACCCCACGTCCATTAATGTCACTCACAAAGGGAATGCATTAACTTCCATGGAGGTTTTAAGTGAATATAGAACAGTAAAATTACAACAAGACAAATATAAAATAGTACTTGGAAATTCAAAAACTTTATTTCATTGTAGCAGAAGTCAAAACATGTTTGATTACATCATTACACCATATTCAATGTCAAGTACAATATCTATCTTGATAAAACAAGTACATAATCCCATTACATGAATAGCCATTAAAAAGAAAGATAACAAGCTGGACTTTACTTCAGCAGTCCAAGCTTTCCAGAAGATAAGCGATCCAACTAGACTCCACTAGAACTTGGCCCAACCTGCGGACCTGAAGGGAGAAAAAGGATGGAAAAGAAGGGGGTCAGACATAAAGTCTGGTGAATATGATAATTCTACAATACTATTACCAAAATAACTGGACTAAGGCATAAGCTGGAAAACAAGAAAATGTCTATGAAGAGCAGATTAGGACATAGACAATCGCTAAAGGCAACGTTATAGGCGCTCCTAAATACTAAAGGATAAACACTATACTGCACCACACCAGTCACCCTAAAGATTCATCCCACTTCGCTTCACTTAGAAACTTTCCCAATGGCTTTACGTACCCCTAGCTGACTACATAGGTGCCGCCTGCCCCTATCTCCACTAGGTGTACCCTACTTCCCATTATTCGATCCGCTCCCTAACTCGTAGATACCCGTGCTGGCCCCACAGTGGGGTGTATCACTCCCCTAAAGTGGCAACCTGATACAACGGACATGCACGGCTTATACCTACACGATGCAACAACGTCTTACCTACCAGCCCGGGTCCACACACGCATATGAAACCCGTTGGACTTGCGTTGCCACCGCTCCCTGTTTTGGCCTCTTATAGTCAAACCCAGTATGCGTGTCCCGTCCTCGACTTGGGTCGAGCCCACAAAGATACGTTTTGGGATACTGGTTGAAATGGGCCCCCACTATTTACCACAAGCATTCCACCTAAGCTTGTCCCCATTAGTCCATCCCACTTAACCCACTTAGTCATGTTCATTTACATGTATGTGTGTTTGGTTAAGTCTAATCGTATTTCAAATGCCTCTAAAGGAAACCACTAGATTCCTCATGCCACCCAAGGCACCTACTTAACCCCCATGTCCCACCTTACATGATTATCTGGTTAAGTATTTCTTAGTTCATTAAGGCCATAACCTCATAAAGACCTCTCACATTAGACTGGCATTTATGGCAGCTGGATTTGTCGGGCGGGTCCGGGCAGTCTTACACCATAAAAGAGTCTAACCTCGTGTCTTTACAACTGTTATGCTTTAGTTTGGGCCTAGGACCTCTCACATTGGGCCGACATTTGTGACTACTGGATTTGCCGGGCGGGTCCGGGCAGGTTTACATCACAAACGGGTCCAACCTCGTGTCCTAAGCATTGATTATTAATAATAATCCACTTTCCCCCAATTTTAATAATTCCCTACTTGAATTATTAATTACTTCCAATTTTTAACAATGTTCATAATTGACTCAATTATGGACATTCATTCATGGTATGCAACATCTTACAAAATTGCACCCAATTTATTAATTCCTAATATTACCCCTACCCCACGTTTGAACGTTTATTCGCAAAATATATGTTAGACTCGAATAGCCTAACTCATAGCATAAAAGTGATTATCATAATAACAACATGTATATGTGACCAAATGAATCATAATAAGGGGTGAAACTTGCATATGTCCAACTTGCATAGATTATACATGTCATGGATCTAAAGGTGTCAACTTGTTCAAAATTCACCTAATATGATCTCAATCAATTTTCATAAACTTACATATGAACATGTGTGAATCAACATCATCTAATTTTTTAACAACATGGTTTCATATGGGTACACCTAACTCAATAGGCAAATTCCCATAATCAAGTTTTATTTAATTATAGTTTCAAGTTTATGGGTACACCTAACCTAATAGGCAAATTCCCATAAACAAGGTCCATTTAAATTAAGAAAAAAAAACATAACTTTAAGCATGATCCAACAACATCATGATTTTTCAACATAATATAGCATGATTTATAACATGGCATAGTATGATAGTATAACATAGCTTGACATGATTCTCAACATAGCACGACATAGCATAAGAGAATTTACAACATAGCATGACATAGCATATATAATTTACATCATACGACAACATAATAACATAATAAGAGATCCACAATATATAGAATTTACAATTACAAATCACATCACTTTCTTGTGATCCATTCATAACTGAGTCAAATTAGTTTGTAATAGTCTTGTGAGAATCATCATACTCACCAACTAAAGAAAAGAATTAGAGAAAGAGAGATCTTTTGATTTGATTTGTGTAGATTTAGTTGTAGATGATTAGGCTTCCTCTTCTTAGTTTGTGACGGCTATGCTGAACTCCATGGCAGCAGCATGACGGTAGCTTCTCTAATTTTACATGTGATTTAGGTCTAGGGTCTACCCACTTATTTATAGATTTTAGAATTCATTTAGGCCATTAGATTTAACATAGAAATAACCGCAGCCGTTCAGACAAGATGGGGTTTATCTTGTTGACTCAGCAATGAGTCAGAAGTGACTCAGCAAACACTCAGCAAATTAATAAACTTCTATTCATGTTTGCATTAACTACCCATATATATATATATATATATATATATTCTACAATGTACACATTAGATACATCCCCTCTCTTACACACTTATTAATATTTTTATATTCATATTAGATACATCCCCTCTCTTACACACTTATTAATATTTTAGCAACTTTAGTGTTAATAGAAAATTCGGGGTGTTACAATACATCTTATACTTGATTGTCCAACCTCGACGTCAAATTAATATTCTCAAATTCTTATTATAAGATACTATCTTAAAATGAAATTCATTTTTATGAATACTCTAATTCACCCTTTTCTATACGTATATAAGACTCTTTAAACTCATTCTAGGGCATTTCTAACCCTGTCTCTAATGAGTTACTCTTATAGGATGTTACTAATCCTATCTTTGATGGATTATTTTCATCTTATTCTAATGTGTCATAAACCCAAAGTTTGGCAAACCAAAGTTCTGATACCAAATTTGGTGACCCGAAAATCCTCGCCTTTGGAATCGAGCATAAGCCACATAGTTTTGATCAAAATTCATAAATCGCCGAATTGTTATGGGATTACAACACATCAGAACAAAACACAAAAGAACATTTCGTCGCTATTACTGTAATTTACATCAAAGTACAAGAATACCGGAGTACAAATGACGGATTTACAACCAAAAATATCAGAGAATTATAAATTACAAAACAACAGAAACATAAATACATAAATACAAACACAAAAATATTACAAAATAATTTAGAAAATAGCTCCATCCATAATCTAGGATCCTGTTGAAGAATATCTGCAAAATCAAAATTAATGGCTTCCGCGTGGAAAATATAGGCACCTAGAGTTTAGGTGGGAAACAATAAACTCTGAGTCAGTCATGTGACTGGCGTTAGAACTAAAAACAGTTAATTACTTTATTTTTATAGTTGGGTAGAATACGCAACCACGTCGTATAACACGGAACGGGTTTTCTCCACATGAATACTAATAATAAAAACTCGCAATGCCTTTTTGAAATATGAAGCTATTATAAGACTCAATTCCTATCATACAATGCAAGCGTAAGCCGGACAAAAGAGTTTTACCTTATAATAGAAAAACGTGCTTAATACGTAAAATTTCTCTTTTATTATTACTAGTGCATAGTATGGAAAACAATTTCGAAAATAAATGTATCAATCATAGACGACATTATACTCCATCATATTATGTCGCCATATAGGTTTACAACTGAAAACACAAATTTGTATTGGAAGTTGGATTCCATCAGGATGGCTCCTAATTCGAAAGACCGATCTCAGAAGTGTGTATTTCCACGGTTAAGTCCAGTTTTTGGAAAGCACCATAATATACATCTACACAATACCAAGGACTCGAGTATCATGCCTCGCGGCTTTAGTCCAGGCTCAGAACACTGGTACACTCTATCCGTCGAGGACTCACGTATCACGCCCCGGGCTTTAGTCCAGGCATGGAACACCACTAAACCTACCCCTCCAGGTGTGGAGCGACCACAACCAAGTTCATCTCGGTCGATTGAATCCATGAAAACCCTAAAAGTTGTCCAATCCCAACCCATAGGTTGTTCATCCTCATCTCGCAGCTATACCGATCTAACTATCAGTTCACCATCATACCGGGGTGTGACGTTCGTCAAAGTCATGTCTCGATACAAATATCAGCTATGCTTTGATCATTATCCACAAAGCTCTATTTTTCAACAAGAATCCTAGATATATTTTCCCTCAGCACTTAGCATGCCACATTGTCAACTCGTACCGTAAAATTGATATCTACAATATATAACCTCTAAGCTCATATGACTCAGAGAAGAGGTTAAGCTTAGAGAATAATTGTACGCCACTAAACAGATAAATATTTAGTAGATATCAATTAATACGTCATAAAATAAAATGTCAGATAGGAAATTCATTTGCAAGCCCATTCTGCGTCTGAACGAAACCGAAGGCACCTTATTCCTCATCCCATATATCCAATACAGGAGAGATATCCTCGCATATCTGGTCGATCTCCAAGTACGTCTGGACGACCACCACTTATTACCTCCTCTTGGGTGTATGGTCCAATCGAGACATCAGCAATAGCCCAAACGATGTAAAGATCTCCAATCTTCAACCACTGTCTTCATATCTTCGACTTTTAATCATTGTAAAAGTTATTCAAAATGGATTAAACTCGGTCTTTCTGAATAACTTGCGCATCTTTAAAATCAAGTGATATATAAAGATATCATACACCTCATTCCAATCCAGAATATTCTTTTATTCAAATATTCTTTACACTGCGAATTAACCCCATAAATCTTATCCAAGATTTATGACATTCAAACCTCATGTTTAAATCTTTCCTTAGAAATCATTTCAGGTGATTATTAAATATCTTTTCGCAGACGTAACTTATATTAAGATTTATAAGCCTTATCCGATTAATGAGCCTTACAAAAGGTAATTTTTCATATCGTTATCTCATTCCCACCCTATTCATCTCATGAAGAAAAACTGGTAGTACTCTATATTTAACACCCATCCTGTTTTCGGTAATTTTAATTACCTCTTTTCATTCCAAATTAAATTAAAGATTCAACTAACGCATGGAGCAAAACCAGTGGTACTCCATATTTAACACTCATCGTGTTTTTGGTCAATTTAATTACCTTCTACCATTTTAAATCTAATTAAAGATTCAATAAAACTCTAATGTATTTTTAGTACTCAAAAATCATTATTCAATGATCATTCAACTTTAGGAAATTAATCATGTCTTTAATTGGGCTAAATAACAAATGTCATTTAAAACATCATTCACGAGAAACTCAAAATCAACTTCCATTCAAAATGGAATCTTCACGGAAATCATACCAGTTTACAATCGATATAAATTCCCACATCAAACTAATACTATCAGTGGAATAATGGCAAACTCTTTTTAAACTCCTTTAGTAAAGGTCTTCCTCCATGGAGGTTCGTCTCGATTATCTAAAAATCAATTTCCATTCAATTCCGATTTGATTTATTAAGTTAGAAAACTTTACTTTGGAAATTCCACTAAATCTTAACTAAAAGATTTATTCTATAAATTCCATTTTCAATGGGGTTTAGAACAGTGTTATTAAAAACACCATTCATGACAAACCCAAAATCCAATTTGATATCAAATACAAGGCTGTGAATAGAAATCGTATCGACTTATATTCATCATTAAATTGATAAACCAACAGATACCGTCTAGGGAATAACGATATCTATATCTTACATTCTCACAACAATATCCATATAATTACGGAATCCAATATTGGAATATTCGAAGATTATTTCCATTCAAATCCAATCCAATTTATATGTAACGGCCCACAAATCCGTACTATTTGTGTTGACTAAATACGCCACATGACCAACCCAAATATCACAGAAACACGAATCAATATGAAATAAAGAAGAAAAAGACAGAAGAGAACAGAAACCACAATACAGAATCTCATATCGTAACGGAATAAAATATAAAATATAACATCTTTTGTAATACAAAATTTTATCTGCATATACATACCATTATCAGAGTATATTACAAATACAACACAGTGGAAAATAACACAAGATAACTAACGTTGAAGCCTCCTACTCCAAGATCCTCCAAATATCTGTAAACACCTGTACTACTTAACTTCCTATACAAATTTGGACATCCAAGATTTTTGGGCAAAAGAAAACAAAATAAACTCTAGGTTAGTGATGGGACTGATGTGAGTAAACTCTAACCACTTGGTTTAACTTTTAAAAATAATTTTAAAATAAAGAATAATCATCAGACAGATCCACACATAAAACACGGATGGTTTTTACCTTACGATAACCAAAAACATTTCTATAAAAATAAATACTAATCTGATATTATAATAGTGTCTAAATCAAATGAATAACAATCTAGTGGAACGTTTGCATCTCACGCTTACAATCAAAAACCGCGAGCACTTATTAGGGATTGGATTTCCAACTATGACAAGGTATGGAACCACATTCTGATGTTGTATCTCTAGAGAGGAATACACTGGGTTCAAAAGAACATCTTGCAACCCGACCACACATGACCCATCACTCATTTTGCTTGAGTGTATCGAATGTACCATCTCCAACGGCTAGGACCAGCAATTGTTTCCCAAAAGGGACAACATGGATATATTTAAGAAAGAAATGAAATTATTCTAGATATGTGACAATACACACTAATTGGGAGCTACCCACTTAGCCATGTTGCTTGCCCAATTTTTGTCATTTCCTAGTTGTTGAAGCCCGAGGCTACGACTACTTACTTTTCATTTATAGCAAAATAACTTTGAATGCCACATTGTCAGTTCCATTAAAAATTAATTGATTTGCATAAATATAATATGTATATTATGCTAAGAGGATAAATTCTCCGCCACCATATATATATTTATACAGATCAACATATGCGATCATTGGAAATACTCTATCAGACATTCATCCATACACTTCGTTCTGGGACTGAACGAAACCGAAGGCACAATTTCCATTAATCATCTTAGGAAATTTCTACCTAGGATTAACATAAAAAGCACTTACACTTTACTCCGTTTTAGATTTTTTTTCCTAAATCTGATTCGCAACGCTACTGCCAATACAGAGTGGTTCTCAGATAATAATCCAATCGATCTCTCCATACTGACAACGATATTGGATAATACTTCGATAGTCGGTTATTTAACTATCAAAGAAAAACTAACATCCATTCAAAACATCAAACAATCAACAGGCCCCTTAATTAATATTTTACTAATTTAAATTTGCCATGCCCCGATATCTCTTTAATATCTTTACCCAGATATTTCTCGAAACTCGTTTAACCTTTCACGATTCTTGTAAAACATTTTTATCTATCATAACTATATATTTTTTATATTCCAGAAAATATCACTTTTTAACTTCGGAAAACATTTCCATTTCTTATTTACATATCCCTATTCTTCCTCATTTATCTGTCCCTAACTGTAAACTTGTAACAGAACAATTTCCTATGTATCAACCCCGAAGGTCGAAATCAACATCAGATCAACACTCAAGAAGCAATTCAACTCAACCAGTCTCTAGTCAGTTTCTAATTTCCTCAACTCCATTTCTTAACTTCTTATCAACACAATCATTATAATCTGCAAATCGTTTGCTTTTCAATAATCGTTCACTTTAAAATGCATATATGTTTCTCCTTCCAGTCTCTTAGCATTTAATTTAAAAATTCCCTTTCTATATAAAATCTCATTATACATTTATTCGTTTAATATATTTTATATGTAATTGATAAGTCAATTTCTATTTATATAGCATTTGTTGAATTTTTCTATCTCCTTAAATTTTCAGAAAAATTCGCCAGCACCACCTTTGTACGGATCAGTAGATCAAACTATAACTCACCTCTTTAGGCCCTTTCAATTCAAAAAGAAAATCAAAAAGCCAAGTGGCTTGCCGATTCGACGCATAAAATCTCATATGAAATTTAAACGTGTACCTTTTTGTCAGGCACTTAAATTATAATCTTCATACACTTAATTCCAATCCTATTTAACATATAACTAATTTTTTTTTGTTTATTCCAACTCCATCCAATCATTATTAACTCAGTTCGCTAATTTATCCGTTAAGTAGCTCTTTTGTCAATTCTACTTTTTATTTGAACATATCACGTTCAAATATATTTTAATTTACTTATTAACCAATCCAATTCCATTTTCAACTCAAGTTTCATATTCGATTTCGATTATGAATTCTCAAATCTCATTCACTTATTCAAAGCCAAATTTCAATTCAAAACTCCATTAACTAATTATTCTTTAAATTAGTTAATTCTATTCAGTAATTAACATTGTGATTTTTGTTTCAAAAATCGGTTCACTTACTCCATTTGAGTTCATATCTATTTTATATCTCAAATCTGGAATTTCTTATGGAAATTCGGATTTTTTTTAACTTAAAATCCTTTTATTTATTTAAATAAACAGTTATGGTTTTATAATGGTTATTGTAACACCCCGTGTATTCTATAACAGTGAAATTCACAAATTAAAGTATAATAAATTACAAATCAAAGAATTAAGGGAAATGGGATACGTCATTGCGTTCGTCTCGGAATTCTGCTTGAGATAGAGTCCGAGTTTGCGTAAAACAGACTCCGTATGAAGAAGATATGGCCTCCGGAAGTTTCAGAATTCAGTTTAAAATTCAAACAGATCAAAACAGCTCAGAAAAACCAATTCAAAAATAAAAATCGGACCGGATTGACCAGGGCGGGAATTTTCCCGCCCAAGGCACCCAGGTCGACTGGGTAGTCGACCTGGGGCTACACAGGTCGACTGGGTAGTTGACCTAGGTCACCCGTGTCGACTGTCAAGTCGACACGGTGTCGACTGGCGTGTCGACCTGGCCCCTGAGCCAGGTCGAACCCAGCCCCTCCTGGCTGGCCTGGTCTGTGTTTGATCGATTTTCTGAGCCTTGCCTTGTCACTAGGGCTAGGTGTCAGCTCCTGGTTGGTCTCTCCTTCAAACGAACGACTATTATTAAACCAAGCTCCATCGACGGTCCTAATCAACTCGCAAACACTATAAAAAGACCCTAAGACCTAGCCTAAATCATACTATTTCATTTTAGCCTCATGCAGCCGCCATTAAACCTAGAACTCTAAATTAAAAATACAAAGAACAAAATTATAGAAGACGAAGGACGATTCTTAAAGGCTACAACTAGAAGCTACAACAACTACGACGCTTTAGACAACAGATTTGGGGCTATTTGATTTGGATTACTTGCTTCATATTGTAAGTTCTATGTCACTTTTTAGGCAAAAACGCTAAAATAACATGGACATGCTATGAATTGAAACCGGATTTAGGAATTATTATTAATCCATGTTTATATTGTTTAACTTTGAATCATAATTTGGGAATATTGCTATGTCAATGTTGCAAGTTAAACTTATCCTGATTTTGATGTTGTTATGAATAAATTGGGCTTAATTGTATGGCAAGTTGGACTAATACATGTCCATGGAATCACTATGTTTATTGAAATCTTTATGTTGATTAAACCATGCCTGTGATACTAACTAAACCATGTCCATGATGTTGATGGAACTATGCATGTGATGTTAATATACCTATCATGTTAATGACAAATTGGGAATTGCTAGGTTATGATGAAAAGTTGGAATCATTATGTCTATAATGCTAGATGAGAATCATTATGTTAAAAATGCTAAATTGAAATCCACTATGCCTATTAGAATTACCGTGCCTTTAATGTTTCATGTTTGTAATAAAATTATTATTATGCCCGCAATGATTATTATGCTTAGGATGTAAAGTTGAAATCATCATGTTAAACTAAGTTGGAACCATTACTATGCCAAGTTATCATCATGCTAGTATTGAAACCATGTGATATGTTATAGCCTGTTTATTATGCAAGTGATGTTAGAATTGTCACATATGCCTATCACATGTTTGGTGTTATTCCCCTTTATCTCTTGAATTGTTTATGCTTGTGAACGAAGTAAGTTTATATACGTTGGGGATACGATTGGGTAGAATAGGAAAAACTTGAATTGATTATAATCATAAACTGTGAAATTTGGCATAAGTAGAACATGAAATATGGCACGAAAACTTGACTTGAACATGCCATAACTTGACTTGAAACATGCCTTAGTTGGGCACGAAGTTGACATATGAACATGCTATGGAAATAGCACGAATCTGATAAGAACATGGGCATGACTTTAGAAAACAAGAAAGTGGCCAACTCGAGGTTGGGTTGAGTTTGTAGTGTAAATCTGCCCGGAACCGCCCGGCAAATCCAGTTGCTACAAACAATAGGATCCAATGTTGGTAGTTGGTCACATCTCGCTTGAAACCCGAGATTGGGTTGAGTTCGTAGCGTAAACCTGCCCGGAACCACCCGGCAAATCCAGTGGCTACGAACAATAGGATCCAATGTGAGTGGTTCGGTACATTAACGAATCAATTAATGCCAATTAGGGTTAAGTCATGAACATGAAAAGACAACTTAACTGTAACAACCCGTATTTTCAATAACCTGTTATAACATAAATCGAGGCAGAATTTAATTCTAAAATCTGAATCAAGGGAAACGGGCTATGCCATTGCGTTCGTCTCGGAAAAATACGCGAAATATAGTCCGAGTTTTCGAAAATCGGAGTCCGTATAACCCATTTAAGGCCCATTGAAGTTCTCAGAAAATTCCTAAGTAAAAACAGATTTAAATTTAATTTAAAAACAAGGGTTAGGGCAAACTGGCGCAGGCGGGAAAAATTCCCGCCAGGACCCGCATGTCGACAGCCCTGTCGACAGGGCCCCCAGGGTGTCGACAGCCCTGTCGACAGCCCTATCGACAGGGGGTGCCCGGGCAGTTTAGCCTGGTGCACCATTTCTGATTTGGGCTTGATTGGGTGGCTTGGTTCTAGAGAGTTCCGAGATCTGATGGACCAAATACAACCTAGGGTTAATCCTAAGGCTAATATCACTCTAATCTTATATAAATAAGACCCTAACCTACCCTAAATCACTCATTATTCATTCTAGCAACCAAACTATGTCAAATTGATTTCTCAAATGGCCTCCACCTAAAAACCCTAGCCTCCAACCTCTTCATAAATCATTCCTATGAAGGTTTTGATGTTCATACAAGCATTTCTAAGTTGTATGAATGATCATTAGCTTGCATACATCATCAAGTTGCAAGCTTTATTTGCTAAGCTAGAGTTTTGGGATTTTTGTTAATTGGAGCTTTGTTTTGGGTTTTTATATGCTTGCATAAAGGGCTTTTCAATCTTTATTAGTGGATTTGTGTCTTCATAATATTTGTAAGCCCTCTTACCTTCATTTTAGAAACTCTAAAGTTAATATGTGATGAAAGTTGGGATTTTTGTATGTTTAATGAGTTATGCATGCTTATGCGAGTTCACTATGCTATGTTATGCATGTTTAATAAGTTATGCATGCTTATGCGAGTTCACTATGCTATGTTATGCATGTTTAATAAGTTATGCATGCTTATGCGAGTTCACTATGCTATGTTATGCATGTTTAATGAGTTATGCATACTTATGCGAGTTCACTATGCAATGTTATGCATGATTAATAAGTTATGCATGCTTATGCGAGTCCACTATGCCATGTTACACATGTTTGATAAGTTATGCAAGTTCACTATACCATGATTTGCAAGTTTAACAAGTTATGCATGTTTATGCAAGTTCACTATGCCATGATTTGCATGTTAACAAATTATGCATGTTTATGCAAGTTCACTATACCATGATTTGCAAGTTTAACAAGTTATGCAAGTTCACTATGCTAAGTTATGCAAGTCCAACATGTTATGCATGCTTATTATGATATGTGAGATTTATCATGTATGTTGTGCCAAGTTCCCTCTTTCTATCCTTTATGCGTTAGGGCGAATATGTAAGCGATAGAATGACGTTGGGGGGGTTTTGGGTGAAACTTAAAATACATGAAAATATAAGATTGGGAATTTACCTATTAAGTTAGGTTTACCCCTTGGGAATTTACCTATTAAGTTAGGTCTACCCAAGTTAAACTTGTAATTATGTTTGAAAATAAAGTGGACATGACACTTAGAAAATATGTGTGGCCAACTCGAGGTTGGGTTGAGTTTGTAGCGTAAACCTACCCGGAACCGACCGGCTTAACTAGTTGCTACAAACAATAGGACCCAATGTGAGAAGTTGGTCATGTGTACCTGGGACCCGAGGTTAGACCAAGTTGTGGTGTAAAGCTACCCGGACCCGCCCGGCTTAACTAGTAACCGCAACAAAGTCTAATGTGAGAGGTTAAGGTACAATTAAATTAATGCCTCGTAATTAGGGTTAAGTCATGGCCCACTAACACTTAACCAATTTTGGGGATACGAGGGATTAAATGGGGTTAAGTGGTGAAATGTTGGTTACACTTAACTAATTTAATCCATGATTAGTGAGGGGTTAAACCACACTTAACCCTCTTAGAAAACCCTAGCAACGTGGTCTGTTCCAGCAGTAATCCCAGTTGGGTATCATTCACAACCCTAGAGGCTAGGCTAGGGCGGGGCACGATTACTGGACGGATGTAAGCGACCAAAGCGACGGCTGAGTGGTACAGCGGTGCGGGTCCAGGCGGGCTACGGACGTGCACGTAATCCGGTGTTGGACAAACTCGAGGCACGGGTACCAGTAGGTTTAGACTGTGCATTATTGCTTAAGTGTCTGGGGTTGACACCCGAGGGCTTGATACACCCGAAGGTGGACCCAGCACAGTCTGACTACATCCATATGTGGGCCGTATGGACAACAACACTTGACGTGTTAGGTTTATAGGGAGCCGATCGACTAGACCGTTGGGCTGGACCTTGTATTAAGGTCACCTCATGCTATTGGGCCAAAGTTTGGGCTGAGGGATCCATACCTGTTATGTTAAGTTTGCTAGTACACTATGGTGCAAAGCTTAATCTTCTTTATGTGATGACACCTTTATCTATTACCAGTATGTTCATCTCAGTTTCCATCATGATGTTAACTTTATTAGTTTATAGACTGATCGTAGTAGGGCTTACCAGTCTTTTTGACTGACCTGTTTTCTTTCGCTTCTTTTCTTCCGTTCCCCCCCCCCACCCCCAGGTTCTCAAGGAGGGAACAGTGGTGCTTAGCTTGGATCGCTTGCTTGTTCGCTGGATAGCTCATGTATGTCTGGACATTGAGCTCGCTATGGTTTATCACTTTTATTTTTGGGGATAGCACTATGTATTTCAGTATTTCTGTTTATGTTGTACTAGACATATTTATTTTGGCAGATGACTTTATGATGTACTAGACTTGTTTGGAGATGGTTTGAGATATTCCGCTGTTTTATTCTCACTTACTCTGTTTTACATATGTATATTTATGTTCTTGTTCTGCCTTGATATATCAGTATGCATGCTTACCCAGTTCTAACGCCCCCCAGAAGCTATTGCCCCCGAAAGAGCGACCCTAGCGGAGGTGGGGTGTTACAAAAATTTGGTATCAGAGCATATGGTTTACAAGAAAGAACAAAAAGTTTTTAAAAGACTTTTGAAAAACTATTTTCAAAACAAGTATAAAGTATTTTCCAAAGAAAAGTCTAGTATTTTAAAGGCTATTCCCCAAAAAAGCCATTAGCGTTATCCTTCTATCCCTTGACCTAATCTTATCTTATCTTTCGTTTCAGTATGGCTGAGAATCTTGCCATCCCGGATGGAGTAAATGTACCACTCTGGTATAGGAGACTTCTTGAAGCTAGGGCGGTAGCTGGTCCCGCCAACCCTACTCCCACTCCTCCTCCTGTGGTTGAGAATCCTCTCCCTAATGTCCCTCCTCCGGTGGTTCCTGATCCTCCTCCTCCAGTTGCTGAGGCTCCTCTCCCTCCTCCTCCCCCTCAGCATCCTCAGGTTGAGTTCACGAAGGTTTGTAAAGACTTCAAGGCAATGGGAGGCAAGAATTTCCTAGGCACGGAATCTTTTGTTGAAGCTAGGAATTGGCTGAAAGACACTGAAGACTTGTTTTCTATCTTTGGAATTGATGACGAGAGGAAGATCTTATTGACAGTGTGGCTTTTGAAGGACGAAGCAGCCTATTGGTGGGAGGTCACCAATGGGACGAGGCCCGTCGAGACTTGGGCCGATTTGAGGGCTAGATTTGTGGCCAAATTTCTATCTTCTGCTGAGGCGAATTTACAGATGGAGAAGTTCATTGCATTAAAGCAAGGTGATATGACTGTCAAGGAGTATGTGAACAAGTTTAACCAGCTGGCCCGTTTTGGTTTGGATATGGTAAACACTCCTGAGAAGAAGGCTCTTCGATTTGCTAGAGGGTTGAATGAGCCGCTGCAGGGTTTGGCGATGTCACATATTCCGCATGGAGCTACTTTTGAGAGTTTGGTCGATATGGCTCTACTTCAGGGAGATGGAAAGAAAGAGGTCAAGTCGAGTGATACTCAAGTAAAGAAGACTGATTCTCAAGGCAAAGGCAATCAAGGTGGTCAAAGCAGTCAGGGAATCAGAGCAAGAACAAGAAGGGGAACAACAACAAAGGCAAGGGAAAGTGCAATTACTGTGGTGTGCCTGGACACTTTGCTAAGGATTGTAGGAAGAAGAAAAGGAAGCTTAGTGGTGGATGTTTTTCCTGTGGTGAGGCCGGACACTTCAGCAAGGAGTGCCCGAAGAAGAAAGGACAGACTGGACCTTCAGGAGGGCAAGTTCATGCTCTCAATACCGCTCCAGTTCCCGAGCGAGGTAGTGTTTCTGTTGAGAACCTTGTTTATGTTTATGATCTTCCAGTTCGTACCTTGTTTGATTCTGGTGCATCACATAGCTTTATTTCATCTGATCTTGTTGATAGCTTGCACCTTAGTACTAGCTTAGTGGATGATCCCGTTTGTGTTTCGAATCCCATTGGGGGTTCTGCTCATCTATCTATGATATGTGAGGATCTGAGGATCTCTATACTCAGTGTAGAGTTCTCGTGTAGTGCATATGTTCTTGGTTTCAGGGGATACGGATTGATACTGGGCATGGATTGGCTGTCCCGATATGGAGCCATTCTTGACTGTGAGCATAGGGTTGTGAGGCTTGTGACTCACCTGGGCAACACCTTAGAGATTTCATGCAATCCGAAGAATCCCGTCATGTTGTGCTATCTCGAATCTCTCGACTCGTCAGAGGAAGCCCTTCAGTCTGTAAGGGTGGTCCGAGATTATCCGGATGTTTTTGAAGAAGTTAAGGGGTTACCCCCTAAACGAGAGATTGATTTTCGCATCTATCTGGTGGATAATGCTAAGCCTGTTTCTTTGCCCGTTCGGCACATGGCTCCGCGTGAAAGACGGGAGCTCAGCAAGCAAGTAAAGGAGTTACTTGAGAAGAACTTCATCAGACGAAGTATATCCGAATGGGGAGCGCCTGTGGTGTTTGCTACTAAGGCAGATGGTTCTCTTCGACTCTGTGTGGACTATAGAGAGTTGAATAAGCTGACTAAAAAGAACAGACACCCGTTACCAAGGATCGATGATCTCTTTGACCAGCTTGTTGGTGCTTCTGTTTTCTCTCAGCTTGATCTTGCTACCGGATTTCATCAGCTCAGGGTGGCTGAAGATAGTATAGACAAGACTGCATTTAGAACTCCAGATGGATTCTTTGAATGGCTTGTTATGCCGTTCGGTTTGACGAATGCACCCGCGTATTTCGTGGATTTGATGAGTAGGGTGTTTCGGGAGTTCTTGAACAAGTTTGTCGTGGTCTTTGTGGATGATATTCTGATCTTTTCCAAGGATGAAGAAGAGTACGCGAGGCATCTTGTAGAGGTGATGGATACGCTTAGAGCGCATCAGTTAAAGGCCAAGTTCTCCAAGTGTCACTTTTGGAGAAGGGAAGTTAGATTCCTTGGGCATATCGTATCCAAGCAAGGTTTAGCGGTGGATCCCGCTAAGGTGGTTGCAGTTCAGGATTGGAAGACTCCAAGGAATGCAACCGAGGTGAGAAGTTTCCTAGGTCTTGCGGGTTTTTACCGGAAGTTCATCAAGGACTTCACGAAGATATCCGCTCCTCTTACTAAGTTGACTAAGAAGAACTTAGTTTTTGCTTGGGATATGGATTGTGAGCTTGCTTTTCAGAGACTCAAGAGAGCCCTTACCTCTGCACCCGTTCTAGCTTTACCCGATGGTAGTAAGATATTTACCGTGTACACTGATGCTTGTGGCACGGGATTGGGCGCCGTTCTGATGCAAGAGGGCAGAGTTATATGTTTTGGTGGGAGGCAACTTAAGGTGCATGAGAAGAATTACCCCACTCATGATCTAGAGCTGGCAGCGATAGTATATGCACTCAAGGCTTGGCGTCATTATCTTCTGGGAGAGAGATTTGAGCTGTATACTGATCATAAGTCTTTGAAGTATCTCTTTTCGCAGAAGGATCTGAATTTGAGGCAGCAAAGATGGATGGAATTCTTGGCGTCCTATGATTTTGATATAGCCTATACCCCTGGCAAGGGGAATGTTGTAGCGAATGCATTGAGTAGAAGAAGGTTGACACTAAGTCCTCTATTTGTTGAGATGAAGAATTTAGAGTTCTTGGCAACCTTTGATTTCTCTTTGGCAGTTGAGTCGATGACCGGTTCTTTAGCATCTCTTGAGCTCAGGCCTACCCTTCTGGATCAAGTTGGGGCTTCGCAGAAGGAAGACCCTCAGATAGTTGAGATCATGGATAAGCTGATTCGAGGGGAGACATCTAGTCACCTTGCTCGATATTCTATAGATGATAAGGGTTGGCTGAGGAGAGATGGAAGGCTTTGTGTTCCGAGGGTGGAAGACTTGGTGAGGAAAGTTCTTGAGGAAGCACATCGCTCCAAGTTAACTATACATCCGGGTGGAGATAAGATGTATAAGGATATGAAGCGTATTTTCTTTTGGCCTGGGATGAAGAAGGATGTGGCGGAGTTTGTCTCTAGATGCATTATTTGCCAGCAAGTTAAGGCCGAGTCAAAGAAGCCCGGTGGGCTATTGCATCCTCTGGACGTCCCACTTTGGAAGTGGGAGAGTATCTCCATGGACTTTATTGATGGGCTTCCAAGGTCGAGAAAAGGGAATACGAGCATTTGGGTTATTGTGGATAGACTTACGAAGAGTGCTCATTTTATTCCGGTGAAGAGCAAAAGGACCGCATCTGGACTAGCATCAGTATATCTTCGTGAGATAGTGCGACTACATGGAGTCCCTTCCAGCATAGTCAGTGACCGAGACCCCATCTTTACTAGTCAGTTCTGGAACAGTTTGCAGGAAGCTTTGGGCACGAGGTTGAACCTGAGTACGGCTTATCACCCACAGACGGACGGTCAGACAGAAAGGGTGAATAGGGTACTTGAGGACTTATTGAGGCTTTGCATTCTGGATTTTGGTGGTACTTGGGAAGATCATCTTCCACTTGTTGAGTTTGCATATAATAACAATTATCAGGCAAGCATAGGGATGGCACCATTTGAAGCTTTATATGGGAGGTCGTGCAAGTCACCCACATGTTGGTGGGAAACTACAGATAAGCTTATACTTGGACCTGACATGATTAGAGACACATCCGAGAAGGTCGGGTTGATTAGAAAACGGATGAAAGCGGCCCAAGACCGACAGAAATCCTATGCTGATAAGCGAAGATCCGATTTGGAGTTTGATGTAGGGGATATGGTTTTCGTGAAGGTTTCTCCTTTGCGGAATGTGGTCCGATTTGGAGCTGTTGAGAAGTTAGCACCGAGATTTGTTGGACCCTTCCCTATCATAGAGAGAATTGGGAAGATGGCTTATAAAGTGCAATTGCCCAAGAAGCTGTCCGGAGTGCATAATGTTTTTCATGTCTCGCATCTCCGGAAGTGTTTGCATAAATCAGCAGAGATTGTGGAGCCAAGTGTTTTGGAAGACGTGGAAGTAGAGAAAGAGGCGACTTTGAGGAGAGCTCCGATTTGTATCTTGGGGACAGAGACCAAGAAGCTAAGGAATCGAGAGGTCAAATTGGTGAAGGTTCAATGGGGTGAAGCCGAAGAAGACGCAACTTGGGAAACCGAGGAGAAGATGCGTAGGCTTTATCCATTCCTTTTTGAGGGTACACTCTCAATCTCTTTCCTTTATTAGCATATCTTTCTCTTTGCTATCCATGTTTATCTAGTTATCGTGCTAACCTTGTCATGAGAACCTTAGGTAGAAACCCTTTGGATGAAACATGTGTTTGAAACATGTTATGCTTGGTGGTTGCAAGTGGTTGCAAGTGTTTGCAAGTGGTTGCTCGTGGATGCATTATACACGATTAGGCACTAGATCGGCTCGCACACTCCTCATATTGCATATGCATGAGTGTTTATGCTTATTCATGGATGAAAATTGTGTGTTATCACATGGATGTTGCATATGGGTGTATGTTATGTGCACACATATAGATGATATACATTATGTTAGGAATTGCATACATATGGATTCATTTCACTAACATGATTTGCATTGATGATATTTGCATTAGATAAGTACATATACACACACCTCTGCATATGTTCATCCAGCATTTAGAATCTTGTAAGGACAATGATTGCTCGTGGATGATGCTTTGAGTAGATGGATGATTGGATGGTAGGATACTTTCTTCCTAACTTGAAGATTTCAGGGACGAAATCCTTTAAGGAGGGGAGAGTGTAACAACCCGTATTTTCAATAACCTGTTATAACATAAATCGAGGCAGAATTTAATTCTAAAATCTGAATCAAGGGAAACGGGCTATGCCATTGCGTTCGTCTCGGAAAAATACGCGAAATAGAGTCCGAGTTTTCGAAAATCGGAGTCCGTATAACCCAGTTAAGGCCCATTGAAGTTCTCAGAAAATTCCTAAGTAAAAACAGATTTAAATTTAATTTAAAAACAAGGGTTAGGGCAAACTGGCGCAGGCGGGAAAAATTCCCGCCAGGACCCGCATGTCGACAGCCCTGTCGACAGGGCCCCCAGGGTGTCGACAGCCCTGTCGACAGCCCTGTCGACAGGGGGTGCCCGGGCAGTTTAGCCTGGTGCACCATTTCTGATTTGGGCTTGATTGGGTGGCTTGGTTCTAGAGAGTTCCGAGATCTGATGGACCAAATACAACCTAGGGTTAATCCTAAGGCTAATATCACTCTAATCTTCTATAAATAAGACCCTAACCTACCCTAAATCACTCATTATTCATTCTAGCAACCAAACTATGTCAAATTGATTTCTCAAATGGCCTCCACCTAAAAACCCTAGCCTCCAACCTCTTCATAAATCATTCCTATGAAGGTTTTGATGTTCATACAAGCATTTCTAAGTTGTATGAATGATCATTAGCTTGCATACATCATCAAGTTGCAAGCTTTATTTGCTAAGCTAGAGTTTTGGGATTTTTGTTAATTGGAGCTTTGTTTTGGGTTTTTATATGCTTGCATAAAGGGCTTTTCAATCTTTATTAGTGGATTTGTGTCTTCATAATATTTGTAAGCCCTCTTACCTTCATTTTAGAAACTCTAAAGTTAATATGTGATGAAAGTTGGGATTTTTGTATGTTTAATGAGTTATGCATGCTTATGCGAGTTCACTATGCTATGTTATGCATGTTTAATAAGTTATGCATGCTTATGCGAGTTCACTATGCTATGTTATGCATGTTTAATAAGTTATGCATGCTTATGCGAGTTCACTATGCTATGTTTTGCATGTTTAATGAGTTATGCATACTTATGCGAGTTCACTATGCTATGTTATGCATGATTAATAAGTTATGCATGCTTATGCGAGTCCACTATGCCATGTTACACATGTTTGATAAGTTATGCAAGTTCACTATACCATGATTTGCAAGTTTAACAAGTTATGCATGTTTATGCAAGTTCACTATGCCATGATTTGCAAGTTAACAAGTTATGCATGTTTATGCAAGTTCACTATACCATGATTTGCAAGTTTAACAAGTTATGCAAGTTCACTATGCTAAGTTATGCAAGTCCAACATGTTATGCATGCTTATTATGATATGTGAGATTTATCATGTATGTTGTGCCAAGTTCCCTCTTTCTATCCTTTATGCTTTAGGGCGAATATGTAAGCAATAGAATGACGTTGGGGGGGGGGGGGTTTGGGTGAAACTTAAAATACATGAAAATATAAGATTGGGAATTTACCTATTAAGTTAGGTCTACCCAAGTTAAACTTGTAATTATGTTTGAAAATAAAGTGGACATGACACTTAGAAAATATGTGTGGCCAACTCGAGGTTGGGTTGAGTTTGTAGCGTAAACCTACCCGGAACCGACCGGCTTAACTAGTTGCTACAAACAATAGGACCCAATGTGAGAAGTTGGTCATGTGTACCTGGGACCCGAGGTTAGACCAAGTTGTGGTGTAAAGCTACCCGGACCCGCCCGGCTTAACTAGTAACCGCAACAAAGTCTAATGTGAGAGGTTAAGGTACAATTAAATTAATGCCTCGTAATTAGGGTTAAGTCATGGCCCACTAACACTTAACCAATTTTGGGGATACGAGGGATTAAATGGGGTTAAGTGGTGAACTGTTGGTTACACTTAACTAATTTAATCCATGATTAGTGAGGGGTTAAACCACACTTAACCCTCTTAGAAAACCCTAGCAACGTGGTCTGTTCCAGCAGTAATCCCAGTTGGGTATCATTCACAACCGTAGAGGCTAGGCTAGGGCGGGGCAAGATTACTGGACGGATGTAAGCGACCAAAGCGACGGCTGAGTGGTACAGCGGTGCGGGTCCAGGCGAGCTACGGACGTGCACGTAATCCGGTGTTGGACAAACTCGAGGCACGGGTACCAGTAGGTTTAGACTGTGCATTATTGCTTAAGTGTCTGGGGTTGACACCCGAGGGCTTGATACACCCGAAGGTGGACCCAGCACAGTCTGACTACATCCATATGTGGGCCATATGGACAACAACACTTGACGTGTTAGGTTTATAGGGAGCCGATCGACTAGACCGTTGGGCTGGACCTTGTATTAAGGTCACCTCATGCTATTGGGCCAAAGTTTGGGCTGAGGGATCCATACCTGTTATGTTAAGTTTGCTAGTACACTATGGTGCAAAGCTTAATCTTCTTTATGTGATGACACCTTTATCTATTACCAGTATGTTCATCTCAGTTTCCATCATGATGTTAACTTTATTAGTTTATAGACTGATCGTAGTAGGGCTTACCAGTCTTTTTGACTGACCTGTTTTCTTTCGCTTCTTTTCTTCCATTTCCCCCCCCCAGGTTCTCAGGGAGGGAACAGTGGTGCTTAGCTTGGATCGCTTGCTTGTTCGCTGGATAGCTCATGTATGTCTGGACATTGAGCTCGCTATGGTTTATCACTTTTATTTTTGGGGATAGCACTATGTATTTCAGTATTTCTGTTTATGTTGTACTAGACATATTTATTTTGGCAGATGACTTTATGATGTACTAGACTTGTTTTGAGATGGTTTGAGATATTCTGCTGTTTTATTCTCACTTACTTTGTTTTACATATGTATATTTATGTTCTTGTTCTGCCTTGATATATCAGTATGCATGCTTACCCAGTTCTAACGCCCCCCAGAAGCTAGTGCCCCCGAAAGAGCGACCCTAGCGGAGGTGGGGTGTTACATTAACCAACTTGAACACGATTTGTAGGGCTAAGTTATGAACTTGAACCGACAACACTTAGCCAACTTGACATGACACGTAGGCGGGTTAAGTCGTGAATTTAAATGACATACTTAACCATCTTGACATGACTAGACTGGATGAGGATTAAGTCACGAATTACATGACTTAATCGGTTAGGCGGGTTAGGTCACCAATTACATGACCTAATCTGTTAGGCGAAACCCTAGACACGACCCTTTTCAGCAGTAACCCTCTAGATGTATCAAGGTACCCTGGGGCTAGGCAGGGTGGGGCACGATTACTGGGCTGATTGTAAGAGGTGAACGACGACAGTGGGGTACGCCAGTGTAGGTTCGGTGGACTACGGTCGTGCACGTATTCCGGGGCAGGCATTGGGTATCCGTAGATTTATCTATGCATCTTGAATCGTGTCAGGGGTTGACACCCTAGGGTTGATACACCCGAAGGTGGACCCAGCACAGGTGACTACATTCGTGATTAGCCGTATGACACGGACACTTGACGAGCTAGAACATGTAGGTAGCCGATCGACTAGATAAGCGCTCCGTAGGACCCCATACTTGGGTCAGACCCCATTTCAGGGTCATTTCATGATATTGGGCTGTGGGATTTATTTTGTGATTAACTTGTGACATGGGCTTAGTATACTAGTACAGTCAATGCAACGAATCTTGAACATGTGATGCTTTATTTGACTTGTCTTGACTTATCATGATCACCTTAGTCTATCTTGTCCACCTTGACACCATTCTTAAGTTTAGTTCCAGTTCATACATGACATGTTGTTTTAACCGTTTTTACACTGAAAGTCACTAGAACTTATTCAGTCTTTATGACTGACCCTTTTTCTTTTGCCTCCTTTTCTTTCGTCCCCCCCCCCCAAGGTTCTTAGGGAGGAAACACTAGCTCTTAGCTTGGATATCACTTGCTTTGGCTCATCATGTACGGTTTGCTATGGCTGCTTCTTTTTACTGCACTTGGGGAACAAGCTGGTTTTCTATTTTAAGTTATTGCTTCTTTGGCTATTATTACAAGACAGTTGTAATGAAGTTGTTATTTGAAATGTTTGTAAGAGACATGGTTTACTTTGGAATAAAATGAAGTTCTGTTTTGCACATAAATTCTTTCGCTGTTTACTTAATTATTTATTTATGTACTGTCTTGTGATAATCCTGTGATGTTATCTCGATAATACCCCTCCAAAACTAGTGCATTCCCTTTGTGAGTGACCCTAGCGGAGGTGGGGTGTTACATTTGGTATCAGAGCAGAAGGTTACCAAGACTGGGCAAAAGTTTTGAAAACCTTTTGAATTTTTTTATCAAAACCATTTACAAAGAAGCAATTTTCAAGAAAAGTTGGTTTATTTTAAAAGGCTATTCCCAAAAAATCCATTAGCACTATCTTTGTTTCCTCGTTTGAATCTTTTCCTTTTTCGTTTTCAGCTTATCATGGCCGACGATCTTAATCTTCCCGAGGGTGTCAATATACCCACTTGGTTCCGTCGTTTCCTCGAGGCTCGGGCTAATGTGATAGGCCCAGCCAATCCTCCTCCTCATCCTCCTCAACCTCCGCGAGAAACCGCTTTTTCAAAGATATGCAAGGACTTTAAGGCCATGGGCGGAAAGGATTTCCTAGGAACTGAGACTTTTGTGAGGCACGGAATTGGTTGAAGGAAACTTAAGACTTGTTTGTTATCTTTGAGGTAGAGGACAATAGGAAAGTACAGTTGGCGGCGTGGCTCATGAAAGAGGAAGCTTCTTATTGGTGGGAAGTCACCAACGCTACTAGACCCATTGAGACTTGGGCGGACTTTAGAGGGAGATTTGGGCTTAAGTTCTTGTCATCGACAGAGGAGAGTCTCCAAATGGAACGGTTTCTGGCCCTTAAACAAGGAAATATGACGGTTAAAGAATATGTGAACCGTTTCAATCAACTTGCTCGCTTCGGATTGGAGTTAGTCAACACTCCTCAGAAAAAGGCGCTACGTTTTGCACGAGGCTTGAACGAGCCACTACATGGTTTGGCCATGACTCATGTGCCCATGGGGGCGACCTTTGAAAGCTTGGTGGATATGGCCCTACTGTATGAGGAAGATAAGAAGGGCAAGAAAGAGGTCAAGCCCAACGATTCTCAGAATAAGAAGGTAGACTCCGAGAAAGGGGGCAAGAACGACAACTCACGTGATAAAAGGAAATGCAATTTCTGTGGTACGGAAGGGCACATAGCCAAGGATTGTAGAAAGAGGAAGAGAAAGCAAGGTGAATGTTTTCATTGTGGGGAGACTGGACACAACAGCAAAGACTGCCCTAAGAAGCAGACCGGACCTTCTGGGGGTACATCGTTAACTTCTTCTAGATGCTTTGTTTTATCTTGTTTCTCTCCTCGATCCTATATTGAGAACCATAAGTAGAATCTTTTTGGATGTAAACATGTAATTGAAACATGTTATGATTGCGAAATGGTTGCAAGTGGTCGCAAGTGGTTGCTCGTGGATGCATGAATACACATTAGGCACTAGATCGGCTCAGACACATTTTCATGTTGCATATGCATAAATGTATTTATTCGTATATGGATGAAGTTTAGTGTGTTGTCATATGGATGTTGCATTTATATATGAATGGTTGTGCACTCATGTAGAATCATGAATAGAAAAATTTGCATACATAATGGATTCATGGCACTTACATGATTCGCATTAAGGAGGTCAACTGAATCAGTAGACCACCTGATTTTGCATTAGATAAGTACATGTACACACACTTCGCATATGATCATGAAGCATTAGAAGTCTTTTAAGGACAACGGATGCTCGTATTTGATGAATGAGTAGATGGATGTTTGGATGTTAGGATGTACATTCTTCCTGAACTTGAAGATTTCGGGGATGAAATCCTTTTAAGTAGGGGAGAATGCAACACCCCGTGTATTCTATAACAATGAAATTCACAAATTAAAGTATAATAAATTAAAAATCAAAGAATTAAGGGAAACAGGATACGTCATTGCGTTCGTCTCGGAATTCTGCTTGAGATAGAGTCCGAGTTTGCGTAAAACAGACTCTGTATGAAGAAGATATGGCCTCCGGAAGTTTCAGAATTCAGTTTAAAATTCAAACAGACCAAAACAACTCAGAAAAACCAATTCAAAATTCAAAATCGGGCCGGATTGGCCAGGGCGGGAATTTTCCTGCCCAAGGCACCCAGGTCGACTGGGTAGTCTACCTGGGGCTACCCAGGTCGACTGGGTAGTCGACCTGGGTCACCCGTGTCGACTGCAAAGTCGACACGGTGTCGACTGGCGTGTCGACCTGGCCCCTGAGCCAGGTCGAACCCAGCCCCTCCTGGCTGGCCTGGTCTGTGTTTGGTTGATTTTCTGAGCCTTGCCTTGTCACTAGGGCTAGGTGTCAGCTTCTGGTTGGTCTCTCCTTCAAACGAACGGCTATTATTAAACCAAGCTCCATCGACGGTCCTAATCAACTCGCAAACACTATAAAAAGACCCTAAGACCTAGCCTAAATCATACTATTTCATTTTAGCCTCATGCAGCCGCCATTAAACCTAGAACTCTAAATTAAAAATACAAAGAACAAAATTATAGAAGACGAAGGATGATTCTTGAAGGCTACAACTAGAAGCTACAACAACTACGACGCTTTAGACAACGGATTTAGGGCTATTTGATTTGGAATTTTGATTTGGATTACTTGCTTCATATTGTAAGTTCTATGTCACTTTTTAGGCAAAAATGCTAAAATAACATGGACATGCTATGAATTGAAACCGGATTTAGGAATTATTATTAATCCATGTTTATATTGTTTAACTTTGAATCATAATTTGGGAATATTGCTATGTCAATGTTGCAAGTTAAACTTATCATGATTTTGATGTTGTTATGAATCACTTGGGCTTAATTGTATGGCAAGTTGGACTAATACATGTCCATGGAATCACTATGTTTATTGAAATCTTTATGTTGATTAAACCATGCCTATGATGCTAACTAAACCATGTCTATGATGTTGATGGAACTATGCCTGTGATGTTAATATACCTATCATGTTAATGACAAATTGGGAATTGCTAGGTTATGATGTAAAGTTGGAATCATTATGTTTATAATGCTAGATGAGAATCATTATGTTAAAAATGCTAAATTGGAATCCACTATGCCTATTAGAATTACCATGCCTTTAATGTTTCATGTTTGTAATAAAATTATTATTATGCCCGCAATGATTATTATGCCTCTGATGTAAAGTTGAAATCATCATGTTAAACTAAGTTGGAACCATTACTATGTCAAGTTATCATCATGCTAGTATTGAAACCATGTGATATGTTATAGCTTGTTTATTATCCAAGCGATGTTGGAATTGTCACATATGCCTATCACATGTTTGGTGTTATTCCCCTTTATCTCTTGAATTGTTTATGCTTGTGAACGATGTACGTTTATATACGTTGGGGATACGATTGGGTAGAATAGGCAAAACTTGAATTGATTATAATCATAAAGCGTGAAATTTGGCATAAATAGAACATGTAATATGGAACGAAAACTTGACTTGAACATGCCATAACTTGACTTGAAACATGCCTTAGTTGGGCACGAAGTTGACATATGAACATGTTATGGAAATAGCACGAATCTGATAAGAACATGGGCATGACTTTAGAAAACAAGAAAGTGGCCAACTCGAGGTTGGGTTGAGTTTGTAGTGTAAATCTGCCCGGAACCGCCCGACATATCCAGTTGCTACAAACAACAGGATCCAATGTTGGTAGTTGGTCACATCGCGCTTGAAACCCGAGGTTGGGTTGAGTTCGTAGTGTAAACCTGCCCGGAACCGCCCGGCAAATCCAGTGGCTACGAACAATAGGATCCAATGTGAGTGGTTCGGTGCATTAACGAATCAATTAATGCCAATTAGGGTTAAGTCACGAACATGAAAAGACAACTTAACCAATTTGAACACGATTTGTAAGGCTAAGTCGTGAACTTGAAACGATAACACTTAGCCAACTTGACATGACACGTAGGCGGGTTAAGTCGCGAATTTAAATGACATACTTAACCTTCTTGACATGACTAGACTGGAAGAGGATTAAGTCACGAATTACATGACTTAATCGGTTAGGCGGGTTAGGTCACGAATTACATGACCTAATCTGTTAGGCGAAACCCTAGACACGACCCTTTTCAGCAGTAACCCTCTAGATGTATCAAGGTACCCTGGGGCTAGGCCGGGTGGGGCACGATTACTGGGCTGATTGTAAGAGGTGAACGACGGCAGTGGGGTACGCCAGTGTAGGCTCGGTGGACTACGGTCGTGCACGTATTCCGGGGCAGGCACTGGGTATCCGTAGATTTATTTGTGCATCTTGAATCGTGTCAGGGGTTGACACCCTAGGGCTGATACACCCGAAGGTGGACCCAACACAGGTGACTACATTCGTGATTAGCCGTATGACACGAACACTTGACGAGCTAGAACTTGTAGGGAGCCGATCGACTAGATAAGCGCTCCGTAGGACCCCGTACTTGGGTCAGACCCCGTTTCAGGGTCATTTCATGATATTGGGCCGTGGGATTTATTTCGTGATTAACTTGTGACATGGGCTTAGTACACTAGTACAGTTGATGCAACAAATCTTGAACATGTGATGCTTTATTTGACTTGTCTTAACTTATCATGATCACCTTAGTCTATCTTGTCCACCTTGACACCATTCTTAAGTTTAGTTCCAGTTCATACATGACATGTTGTTTTAACCGTTTTTACACTGAAAGTCACTAGGACTTATTCAGTCTTTATGACTGACCCTTTTTCTTTCGCCTCTTTTTCTTTCGCCTCGTTTTCTTTCGTTCCCCCCCTAGGTTCTTAGGGAGGAAACACTAGCTCTTAGCCTGGATATTACTTGCTTTGGCTCAGCATGTACGGTTTGCTATGGCTGCTTCTTTTTACTGCACTTGGGTAACAAGCTGGTTTTCTGTTTTAAGTTATTGCTTCTTTGGCTATTATTACAAGACAGTTGTAATGAAGTTGTTATTTGAAATGTTTGTAAGAGACATGGTTTACTTTGGAATAAAATGAAGTTCTGTTTTGCACATAAATTCTTCCGCTATTTACTTAATTATTTATTTATGTACTGTCTTGGCCTGTGATGTTATCACGATAATACCCCTCCAAAACTAGTGCATTCCCTTTGTGAGTGACCCTAGCGGAGGTGGGGTGTTACAGTTATGGCGTCGTTTTTCTGAAAAAATTTGATTTTGACATAACTCAAAATCTATAAGACGAAATCCAGATTTTTCTTTTCCATTAGAAAACTGTTATTAAATCGGCCCTAAAGATTCTTGTTTCAAAAAATTACGTCTTAATTTGAGTTCTATATACTCAATTGAAGTTCGAAACACCAATTTACGAGTTGTCTTGCAATGGCAAGCTCGTTTTAATTATATGTAAATATAGACGTTAAACTTTGTTTAATTTACATTTAAATTTAAATCTCGTTCTAATATATATTTTAATATATATTGATTCCAGTTTTCAAGTCCAAATTAATATTTATGAGTAGCTCTAATTGTCAATTTATAATTACACGGTTATAAATTTATTTATAACTCAATTTGCTATATTAAATTCCAATTTCCTTTACAAATAAATTATTTATAAAATTTGATATAATCGAATTCTAATTATAAATTCTTAGATTTATCCCAATTCCGTTTATTTTCTGAATTTCGGAATAATATCCATCATCTCCATTTTGAAATGATTTCCAATTCATTTTTAAATTCATACTAGAATTTAAACTTATAAACTATCTAATGATAATTTATCTAACTTAGTTTATAAACATTGTTTATAAATTAACTTCCTTGTTTTATAATTTAAAACAAGTTTCCTTTTCAAATCCATTTGAAACTCGATTCCTATTCTTGAATATTTTATCGATTATAATATATATATATATATATATATATATACAGTGAATATAATTTAGTAATTACATTTAAACTTCTATTCAATATAATCCTAATGTATTTTGTGAAAATATTTTTAGCTAATAAATTAGATCTAATCGAATTCAAATCATAAATCCATACGTATTTATTTAATTCAATATATATTCTGAACATCTAAATAGATTTCACTGTTTCTTTTTGAAACTAAATTTCAATTTCCATTTTTAAATCCACATCTGAATTTCTCTAATCATTTAAATGATATTTTTTTTCCGTTTCGTTTATAAACACTATTTATAAATTCACTTTAGTTTCCCGCGTTATCCAATGAAAATTATTCCATTTTATTTATAAACACCATTTATAATTTCACTTCCTGCATTATCTAATTTATAAACAACATTTATAAATTCTATACTTGTTTTTTTATTCAAAACAAGTTAATATTTCCTAGCCCATTCGAAATTCAAATTCTATTTTTAGAAAAATAGTTTTTTCCTTTTAAATCTCAAAATCCCTTTTCATGGTATATTTATAAATCAACATCTAGGCCCAGTGATATTTAAACATCCAAAACACCCAATTATAAATCATAGGTGTTCTAACACATCATATATGATAATATATGTGAAACAAACAAATAATAATATTTTTGAGGAATCCAGTTGGATCCCTCCAACCTGTTTCCTGCATCCACAAATGTTAGCCACATAAATAATACTCGTCCTACTTCAAGGTAGGATATCGCGGTATAGATGGTCATCCACTATCATATTGTGGGGGCGCATAGGGTCATCCGCTAATAATATTGCGGGCATCCGCTAATGGTACTGCGGGAAATATCCAACCACCAATATATATATATATATGTATATATGTATATATGTATATATGTATATATATGTATAATAGCCACAAACACCGAGCCTAAATAACTAATATATAATAACAAGAATTTATTAATAAATAGCAATGCAGCCAATCAACCATCATAGCATAAAAATATTTATATTAAATAAAAATTCAATTATAATAAATTATAATCGAACCAGAGAGTGAGTTTACTCACTGTGATTTTATTTGTTGAATATCGAATAACATTTGATTTGAATTAAATCTTGGTAAATTGACTCTAATTAGTTACTTCACGTTTTTTCCACCCTTGTATAAATAAAATATAACATAGTATAAATTTTAGATTATAAAAATTAAATGAATAATTTAAGTAAATTAACAAATTTACACCTTCAACCCTCTTTAAAAATATTTCTTCTCCTTTTCACTCCTTGAATACACTGCTTCTAGTATGACCAACCAATCATATTCCTCACCACCCATGTTAGTAACTTTGAACTCGCACGCTCTTCTTCCTCATGACCATAATTTATAATATTATTTAAATACTTTTGTTAAGCTTTACTAGCTTTAGTAAATCATATCATATCATTAAATCATAGTAGAAATCCCCAAGAAAACGTAATAGATCCATTACATGTATTTTTCATCATATAAAATTTTTGATGACAAAATCAACTTCTAATTATTTCTAATAATTAATAATTTTATAAATTATTCCCCCTAACTTAGAAAATTGTGAAAAAACATCTTTAAAATTATGTTTTTCACAACATATCCAAAAGTCTAAATGGCTAGAGACCATTAACTTAGGTTCTTATTCATATGCCAATAATTTATTTTCATATGTATAGCTTAATCCACAAGTTAATATATGCCATGTTCAAGCATGTCATAGAAAACATACATCAAGGCACTTTAATTTTGCACCATAATTGAATGTAACATGCATAAGTCAAATTAAATAAAATGATATTCAAGTTATTCACCTTAATCGAATAACTAATCTTGATATTTTGAGGTTGATTATGATTCTTTAACTTAATCTCTTGGTTCTCTAGCTTGACTTCTTCTTATCCATAGCTTTAATAGCTAGTGACTAATTCTTTTCTTTCTTTTGACTATTTTAGTTATAATAAGCTTTGGTTTCAACCTCACAGTGACATTTGTAATCTCCCAGAAATACAATGTTGCCACATCTTACATTGCTCATAGCAAATCCCCAAATACCACAAACCATACGCCCAATCACTGTTGTTGATCCTCTCATTCACCATTACACCTTCGCACCACTACAGACCCGCCCAACCCATCATCAACCAGATCGGACTCCTTAATGAAGTCAGAATCCCCTTCCATGATCTCCAATAGACCACGACAACCCCCATCGCACCCTTCTCTAATCGATCGTAAACCCCTAATTTGGTTAACGTTGAGATTCAGAGAAGTTTTTCTTTTGATTTCGAAGTCCTTGCACGCGTTGTTTGATCCTCACGAATCCGCGCCTCAGTTTTGAAATCGAATTCGATTTGATAAGCCTTTTCTTACGAGTTCGATTTCGTTTTCGATTAGTTTGAATGGGAGGAGTTATTTTAATTTGGGGCTTACGGTTCACTTTTAATTTCACTTGAATCTTGTCAATTTATTTGCTAAAGAACTAAAAATGGAATGAATAAAAAGGGGGAGTTTGATTGCATTTTAAATAAATGAGAATACTTCGGGATGAAGTAATTTAGTCTACGCAATGTACTATTTTAAGAGGTAGGTTAAGGTAGGTAAAGTACATATTTTAAAACATGATTTGATTTTTGAGGTGATTTCATACTTATCCGTTTAAATTTTATAATAATATATTCGGGGTCCTGAACTCGAACTGAAACACAACAACTGACGTTTCTAGAGTTATAACACTATTCTCAACACACCGAGACATATTTCGAAGACCAAATTCAATCATATGGAGAATCTATTAATTTAGATCGATATAAACTAAATTCAAAGCAATCAGTTCCTTAATAATAAATTATTATTTTCTCCATTTCTATTTAAATAGAATTTTCAATTAATTATCTGAATTGTTTTGACTTGGTTTTAAATTTTAAATTCAAATATATTTGATTTCCATATTACGATAATTATACATATTTGAAATAAATCGTGATTCGATTATTAAATCGATAACTCAATATAAACATTCATTTATATTATCAACTCAATATTTAAAACCATATGAAATATTTAAAATAAATTGACCAAAAACCCGAGTTGTTACATTCTTCCCCAGTTAAAAGAATTTCATCCTTGAAATTTCTAAGGTAAGAAGAATGTTATAAACCCATTAACCTTTTAAAACTTCACTTATATTGAAACTAAACTCTTCATATTTCAACAAATTTAGTTCTACCAAAACTTTTGGTTTCCATTTATATTGCACACCATATATGCTTATATACATTTAATCTGAAATACTTATACCTAATATGTTCACATCAAATTCGTATTCAAAGTCGTATGTTTTCAAATTCAATCAAGTTGATTTTAACCAATTTATTCACTTCGATCTATTTAACTTGCTTAAGTTAAATTTCAAATTCCCGGGTTCTCATACCAAATCCTTTTTGAAATCATATATGATTATACATATATTTATTTCCATCTCAAATTCAAAACATTTGAATTTTCAAACCAACATGCTTTATTTCAAACAAATTTCCCTTAAAAAGGTTCTAAGGTAGCAATCCATCACTTAGAAACTCGAAAATGAACACTGATGATGCTGCAGTCATCGTCAGAATTATTTTCAGCAAATAAAGTGAGTTTAATGCTTTAATAATTTCAAAATCTGTAAAAAATGATTTTGATTCAAAAATCCTTCCAAAACAAAGCTATATTATTTTAATATATCTTCAGAAAAATATTTTCCAACTTTCCGAGATTAAATTCTGAATTCTGGTTTGAATTCAATTTTAATTCATCTCATTTGTATATTTCATTCATACACAAATTATATTTGGTTATATATAACCGTTTCAATTTTATAATCTCGTTTGACTATAATCCTAGTAATCAACACATCCATGTATAATAATAATTTAAGGAAACTGTAGCTTTTCTATCAAAATAAAATTTTGGGTAACATTATTTCATTTACCCACTTAAAAACGATTTTGTGTCAAATTTCTCTATTCAAGTGTTTATAAACTCCTATCGACTTCGTGGCGTCCCATGATTCGACCAGTATTCATAAGTCACCCAACAGACTAGCCAACACGATATAAAACAATTTTTATATTAATTAACAAATACGCGCTCTCCTATATATACACTCAACTCATTCTAGGGTACTACTAACCCTATCTCTATTGAGTAAACCCCCACCAAAGCCGAGGTGTTCGCTCAACCAAAGCTCTATACTAATTGTAACGGCCCACAAATCCGTACTATTTGAGTTAGCTAAATACACCAAATGTCCAACCCAAATATCATAGAAATACGAATCATTATAAAATAAATAAGAAAAGAAAGAAGAAGAATAAAAACTAGAACACAGAATCTTACATCACAACGGAATAAAATATAATATATAACAGCTTTTGGAATACAAAATTTCATCTCCACATACATACCATTATCAGAGTATATTACAAATGCAATACAGTGGAAAATAACACTAGATAACTAACACTGAAGCCTCCTCCTCCAAGCTCCTCCAAGTATCTGTAAACGCATGAACTACTTGACTGTCTATACAAATCTGGGCATCCAAGATTTTAGGGTAAAACAAAAAAACTCTGGGTCAGCCGTGGGACTGGTGCGAGTAAACTCTAACCACTTGGTTTAACTTTTAAACATCATTTAAAAAAAAGAACAATCATAAGACCGATCCACAATTAAAACATGGATGGTTTTTACCTTACGATAACCCAAAACATTTTTATAAAAATCAATACTAATATGATATTATAATATAGTGTCTAAATCAAATAAATAATAATCTAGTGGAACGTTTGCATCTCATGCTCCACATATATAATTTACAATCAAAAACCACAAGCACTTACTGGGGATTGGATTTCCAACTATGACAAGGTATGGAACCACCATTCAATAATGTATCTCCAGAGAGGAACATGCTGGGTTCAACATGAACATCTTGCAACCCGGTCACACATGACCGACCACTCATTTCGCTTGAGAGTATCGAATGTATATCACCAACGGCTGGGATCAACAACCGTTTCCCGAAAGGGACAACATCGATAGATTTAAGAATGAAATGAAATTTACCTAGATAGGTGATAATACACCCTAATTGGGAGTTACCCACTTAGCTATGTTGCCTGCCCAGTTTTTGTCATTTCCCGGTTGTTGTGGTCCGAGGCTACGACCACTGTGACGACCCAAATTTTGGTGCCCTTTGAGCCGACAAAATACAACCCAAATCCAACTCAAAGAACACCAAAACTAAGATGTCAAAAGAAAGAAATTAGAGGATGAGAAAAGATAAGATAGAAAAGTTAGAATAAGAGAAAATAGAACTGAACAACACAGAATCACACAAATTGCAGCAGAATAAAACATAATATATATAATAACTTTTGAAATACAAAACGTAATTTGATCTTACATACATTATCAGAGTACATCACATATACAACACAACAGAAATAAACTCTTAAATATCTATCGTTGTAGCCTCATGTTCCAAGCCCCTTCACTAAATCTATATAATCCTGAAACTACTTGACTACTCGTACACTTTTGAGCACCCGAGAGTTTAGAGAAACCATAGAAAAATAAACTCTGGATCAGTCATGGGACTGGTGTTAAATGATTTTAAAAACAGCTTGATAAATTAAAGATATCTCATAAGACCACGCCGTATAACATGGAACGTGTTTTTCCCTTATTAGAATCCTGAGTACTTTGTTTAACTTTTAAAATCCTTTCAAAGAAAAGATAATCGTAACACCGATCCACACACAAACATGGTTGGTTTTTACCTTATAATAACTCAAAACGTCTTTTGTATCAATACTCTTCTGATATTATAATATTGTCTATCAATCCACAAAAAAATAGCAATCTAGCAAAACGCTTACATCTCATGCTCTACATATATAGTATACAATCAAAACCGTGAGTGCTTATTGGATAATGGATTTCCAACTATGACAAGTTATGGAACCACCTTCCGATAGTGTATCTCTAGAGGGGAATACACTGGCTTCAGCAAGAACATCTTGTAACCCGACCACACATGACCGACTACTCAATTCTCTTCAGTCCATCGAATATATTGTCACCTTACGGTTGGTACCAACATAACCATTCCCGGGAGATACAAAAGCGAAAGAAGTAACAAAATGAATATTCTCTAGACGGTGACAGTACGCCCTAACTGGGATCGGCCCACTTATCCATGTTGCCTGCCCGGTTTTTTTCATTTCCTGGTTGTGAGGCTTGAGGTCAAAACTTACCTTTACGTATGTCACGTCTTCATTCACTTTGAATTCCACATTGTCCAACCCGTCAAATCACAAATTGATTTCCCCAAATCCACGGGTATAAAGCTAAGAGAAACAAATTTCTCCGCCACCAAACATAGTTTTGAAGGGATCAACTTACTCTATTGTTTGGCATACTCTGTCAGACATTCGTCCATACGTGTTATCATAGGACTGGACAAACCGAAGGCACTATCTTGCAAATCCATCTTAGGCAATTTCTACCTAGGATCGACAGAATAGCCCTTGCATAAACTCCATCTTCAATGGTCTTAAATATGACTTCAAATTAATCAATGCCTAGGTCGACACAAAGTGGTATTTGGATTTCATTTTAGAAACCAATCCCGATCACTTTGAATCGATGAACGTTAAAATCTTTTGGGAACAAGTGATACGTACTTAAATCATCAAGTTATCATATTAAACAAATTCCAGTAGTATTTTTATCAGCACTTATCTACAAAATTCCAGATTTCAACAATAATTTGATATTATCTAAATAAGTCATGTAAATGATTAAATTAATCTGAACAAGTCTATTGGGTCATATCACAATATTTAAATCAAACAAAACAACTATCACACAAATTCATCATAATTCAATAATTCGAATAATCGTTGTCCATGATCTGGTTGATCTTGGAAAATGATTATTTCAAATCATAACTATCTAGGATTTTATTCTGTTTAGAATCCCATTTATTATTATTGATTATAACTGTATCATTATAGTCCATACTTCAATATACACAGCTTAACGTTATAACTATTATTATATTTCTCAAGATAAAAATATTTCAATATATAATTAATTTCAAATCCTTATTTAAAATGGAAAGTAAACAATACTTTCCTAAATTAAACTTAATCGATTTCTAATACAACGTTTCCTTTCAATTCATCATTATTCCATTTATTTTCCTCAACTTCGGAATAACCTTATCGTGGTCAGTTGACCAAATTCTCTTTCCAATATTCCTCATAACCATTCTTACTTGCAGAACAATTGCTTTCACGCTATTCACTTTGGATTGTGAACATTCTTTCCTATGGACTTGTTTAAATCACATCAACCTGACTCCATTAATAAGTACACGGTTAATTATTTTTCATCTAATTATTATATAATTTACATGAACTTCAATATTTGGTTTAATTGCCGTTAATTCAACTTTTAAATCTTTTCTTGATTAAAAATATACTTATCGAAATAAGTTGATTAAATTAGAATATATTTAAATGTTTATTTCAAAACGTTTGAGTTCAATACAATATTATTGATGACCGACCATCATCTATTATTTACTATATATCATCGATTATAGTTCAATTAATCTGGCTTGAACTAATTATCCGGTTTTTAAGAATATCCGTATTTTATTCTAATTTTAATTAATTAGAAAATAATATAAATTTACTTCTATTTATTTCAAAAATAACTCGGTTAAATTCTGATGAAGTACCACTATATTTACAATGATCACTGTCTGATCATCTACCATGTGTTTCTCAAATTTCGGTCTCCATACCAACTGTTTCCCTTTTTATTTCTTTTGAGTTAATTATTACTTTTATTTATATTTCATATAAATATTTATACCTATCTAAATATAAAATTTATACTTTTAAAATAAAACCTTTTTTAAAAATTTATTTCTAAATTCTCATTCCTTTATTTACTCTTTCCTTTATTATTTATACTTTCCATTTACTTTTTCCTTCAATTATTTCCTTTCATTTCTTTCATTTAAATTTTAGCCGAAGCCCAAATTCTCTAGGCCCATAATTTTTTTATTTCCTACACAGCCCTTTAAAGCGCAATGGCCAACCTATTCACCACTTACCCTTTCCCCATTCTTTTATATTATTTTGCCTGCCTCTCGTTTCTTCCCTTCTGTTTCCTCTTTTCTGCACTAACTTCTACGTGGAAGGAGACAATATATGAGAAAATACAATGGACCAAAAATGCAAGGAATTCAAACAAGGTTATTCACAGAGGTTTAGGCACATGCATGTTGTGTTTGACTGTTGCCTGGTTAAAAGGAAGTAGAGACTAGATTTCCTCTAGAAGATTTCATTCTTGTACCAAGTGAATCGGCCTCGACCATAAATTTTTTCTCCAACTCTTCTTTTCTTGCCAGTGCCAACCACTATTACAAACTACACGTTGTCCGAATAAATCACATGACATGATTAAAGATCGAGCCCATCAACTTCTCCCCTGTTTCTTCTGTCATTACTTGAAGAAACATAAATGCACAGGTGTGCACCGTGCACGGATGCACATGCACCATACATTCAATTGACCTGCATCGGTCATAACCCTCCCGTTAGAGATCTTGATTTTAATAAGAAAACATTATTGAAGGTTTCCAGAAAATGTAATAAAGCGAACTGAACTGTTTACATAAGCTACATTACTCTTTATATATTGTTTTTGGGTAACGTATGGACTTTGGGCTGAAACATTATTATACAGGCCCAATTACATTATACATAATGAAAGAAAATGACGGAGCCGACATATTTTATTTCCCCCCTTCAAACCTAACCTAGGGTTAGGGTTTGCTCTCGAAAAACAAAATAATGGCGACTCCCTGACTTTACGGTCCTGATTGATGGTTGATCTTCCTTCGCTGGCCTCCATGATAGGTAAATCGAACTGGCTTGAGCTTGAAACACTTGAGATAGTTCGATTTGCTGAGAGAGGTTAAATTGGATAAGGAGCTGGAATTTCTGATGAAGTCCTAGCGGTGAAGAGCAGATCTGACAACAATCAGAACCACCATCGCAACAGCTAGGCGTCTGGGATGTAGATGATTCTTTCTGATCTTTCTGCAGCGTTGGCAACATCTATATTCAGTTCCACTTTGAGCTTCGACAAACATGGTCTTGACAATGGCTTTGTAAGGATGTCTGCCTTTTGATCTGCAGAAGGTATATATATCCTATTTTCAATTTTTCTTTTATCACTTGTTCTCTGATGAAGTATAAATCCAATTCAATGAGTTTGGTCTTTGAATGTAAAACTGGATTAGAAGATAGAGATATAGCACTGACTTTATCACACCACACTGTAGGTTTCTTTGATGTTGTGATCTGAAGTTCACTTAACAATGATTCTATCCACATAATTTCAGCTGTACAGCTAGCAACACTTCTGAACTCGGCTTTAGTACTCGATCTAGACACTGTATTTTGGTTTTTAGCATACCACGATACATGATTTTTACCCAGAAAAATTTGGTAACCAGAAGTTGATTTTCTATCATCACAATCTGTTCCCCAATCTGCATCAGCATAAGCATTAATGTTAAGAGTGTTGATGTTCTTAAGAATCAAACCATGATCCATTGTTCCTTTTAGATATCTTAATATTCTCTTAACTGCCTTCCAATGATTATCCAAAGGACTTTGCATGTACTGGCTAACCTTATTGACACTAAACACTATGTCTGGTCTGGTTATTGTAGCATATTGCAGGAAGTGATGCTTGGTTGCTCGACCTTCCTTCCATCCGAGCGAAGAAATTATCCATCATCTCCTGTTGCTTTTTGAGGAGTTCGTCCTGGTGTGCCATTTACGATTTGAGCTCGGCCAAAACTTATCTCGTCCCTAGTCAAATATAAGGAAGGATCTTGTTGACACCAAAAATTGGCATAACACCAAAAAGAGAGACTTTTGTAGAGATTAAAATGAAGATTAACTAATATAGGAAATACAAAACAGAAAGAATCACACAGATTTATAGTGGTTCGGCGTTAAAGAACCAATGTCCACTTCATAAACTTTTATAGATCATTTCAGTAACTAGGAAAATGTTTACAGTTATAGAACAGAAGAATTAAAATTATAAACAGTTTTTGCTATTGTTTCTCTTTGGCCAGAAAATTGAAGATGGATCCCTTTTTTGAATTGGAAAGGAGTATTTATAAGTGACCCCGCATTCTTTACCTTGGAGATGTGTTACCAAATCCCAAAGAATAGCTTCTGCTGAATAATTCGATCTTTCCCAAGGAACCGGTACCCCCATTCCCCTATTGGCATGGTGCAGCCATCGATTTTTATAATTTGAACCACCTTCAAGTAGTAAATATCTATCATGACTCGTTCCTGGGGCAAACTTTATGGGCCATCTTTTGAATGTGTCGTGGTTGGTTACGTTTATTCATTCCAAATTCCCTCCGGGCCGCGCTCGAGAGAGAGTCTTGATACCAGGCTTTTATGAATGGCCCTAGTCGAGTACTCCGTTGTGAATCCACTGCTATATCATGCTTTGATGGGAGGCCCGAAAAGCCCATCAACACTTTGCCCCCCAAAGTATTGCGTGTTGGCAAATGGGGCATACTTTGTGATTCTAAGCCATGAACTGACCTACCTTTTTTTTTGGCAGAACTCCATGAGTCGCACCAACTCACTTTCTTAATGAGCCTCGAAAGTCACCAAGGATCCGTATCAATTGCTTAGATAATGCAAACGGTTTTTCTTTTTGAAATGATGACCACAGTCTGTCTTCCATCTCGTCGAGTGGCCCTTGTCTTATCGACTTCTTTACACGTCAGCTGAGTTTGGTCACATCAGCCAAATTCTAAACGACCCTTTCTTTGCTATAAAAGGAAAATCCCTTTTATCCGTTCTCTTTTACTTTTACTATTAGCCAGGACCGATTTACTGCTCCACAGAAGAAGGAGGACAATCGACATCTCCCTCAAATTTTCTTTTCCAGGTAGAAATTAATTCCTGTTTTTCTCGAAATATCGGAATATCAACCTCTTTTTCTATGGCATTCCTTTTTCTCTTCTTTTCATGATCTAAGGCTGGTTTTAACCCATGGATAGACTTACCAGTGCCAGATGGCCAGAGTTAGCAGCGATACGGTGTGTTATGGTAAGTCTGATATCCCTAGAGATAGGACCAGCGGTACCAGTCCAGATGATTTGACTGTACCTTGGATGCAAAGGGTTTTCCCGCCTACTCTGAGGGCTTCGTGTAATGGGGTATTTTTTAACCCTAGGACATGTGGCAAATTTTGAGGAGGTGATATGTAACCGCTAACCCACGTACGGCTTGAGCCGTGGCATCCGTGGTTCGTCTTCTTATGAAATTACTCAATATGGATGTGATAACCCCCTTTATTTACCTTCGATTTCATCTTGCTAATCTCTCTGTGCATCCATGGTCAAGGCGCATGATATCCATAAGCGATAGTCGGGTGAAGGAGTGTCCTTCTCCATTAGGGTGGATAGCCCTTCTGAATCATCGGATCAGTCGAGACCTGCTTTCGTCAGCGACCTCCAGGAACGGTCGACCAATCCATAATCTATTCCTCCGGTATCGGTCGACCTGTCTGGGGCGATACCCACTCCCTTAGCACCTGACATGCTTCCAGGCACAAAAATCTTGGACAACCCTCTAGATGCAGAAAAGTCTAAGATAACTCTTCAGCGGCTATAATTCCTAACGGCTAAACATCATATTCCCGTTGATGACGTCCTTGTTCCTAAGAAAACTGATCGACCTCACAGGCCTCCAGAACGTTATATGGCGATCTGCCTTCCAATGTGCCACGTGGGAGCTATGCCCTCTTTCCCCCCATTTTTCATCGACTTCTTGTGTCGGATGAGTCTAGCTCTAATGTAATTTCACCCTATTGCCTATGGCCTCCTGTTATCCACTTATTATTTGTTCGCGAATTATCTGGGCTACCATCCAACTTTTGATGATTTGGCTTTCCTTTTCTACTTTAAGCACAATAAGAGACATTTCCCCTCTTTGCTTTACTTCGAGTCTATCCAGGGTTGGAAGATCATTGAAAAAATTCCGAGCAAGGTAGGCGACCCAAAGAGAGACTCGTTTTGGATTAGAGAACGACCAGGATGCGCTCGATACTGGCTTTAGTGCAGTGAGTTCTTGGTGAGTTGATACTTTTTCTATCAAAGATTCCTATATTGATTCCTACATTCCCCTTTTTTTGTAGGGGATGATCCTACAAGACCTGAAGGAGAGCTGTGCCAGAAATGCTTCGAGCAATTGATAGGGACGGCCTAGAAGTTACAGTAGTTTTGCAAGTGTTTGATCGATGAAAATCTGCACCAATATGCCCTTCTTGATCGAAGTAGGTCTATCGAACCGTTGGATGAAGGACTTGAATCATCAGCAACGAACCAGAAGGAGGTTCCCCCAGCCTAAAAAGGATTGGGGGATGCACAAATGGTCCGATCAACTGGAGAGCCTTCCGCTCGTCCTTCTCCTGGGAAGAAGGAAAAACTGGGCCCCAAAAAGCCTGTTTTCAAGAGGCAAATTCGAAAATCTGAGCAACAGGAAACTGAGCATTGAAAAGTAGGACGTCGTTAGAGGGAAAAGGTTCCCTCTAAGAGGGCCCTGAGATCTATGCAGGAAGAATCCCATAAGGAGGATCCTACTGGAACTTGTTCGAGAGACTATAGAGGCAAGGGAGATTCTCCTATGGCTCATGGTTCGCAGGAAGAGCATGGTGCGTCTCCCCTCCCTAGCTTAGAAACACTCCCAATGTCTGACATTATCCTTTCGCCACAAATCCTAGATCTGCATCGATTTTTTGCTAACCAATCCGAGGGGATGTTTCCCTCAAATGAACAAAGAGGCATCAGAGGTATGAGGTTCATTACATATTACGACATTATATCTCTTGCGAGTTAAGAATTGTCCATTGATGAAATATCACAACATTTTTTTTATCCTCCCTTCTTTTTAAGAGAATATTGATAAAGCATTCTATGGGGAACTATTCGCTTCCCTTTCCACGAATGCAGAACTGAACGAACCCACTCTGTCGAATGAGGGGATAGGGAAAGATGATAAAGGTAATGATAACGAAAGCGAGAGGTCAGCAGAAAACGCAAAAAGAGACAGGGACAGCGAGAAACAAAAGGAAGGAGTAAAGAAGAGGAAAGAAAGGGAGATAGAGAGTGAAGGGAAGAAAGAGCCGACCCAAGATAATAGCAAGCAGAGAGAGAAACGATTGAGAAGGCTTGGTCAAGCGTTAGAACTGAGAAAATTTTCTAAGAAGAAGATTGGAGATGGAACTTCCAAATCCAAGGAAGTGGAAGGGGCCGATCATTCTCGTATCGCACCAGATCGACCCACAGCCTTGATCGAGCCTCACCCCATTGATTGAATTCGAGAGTTAGAGCGAGATTTTCTTGATCTTGCCTTTTTAGGAATTAACCCTGCCCCCAAGCTACATCCACTATCACGCAGCTTCCGTCGTGGACTACATTACAACCTTGACTATGCTCTTTCTCAGTACGACGTAATGCGCGAGTACGCCGAACGGGTTAGCAGAGTATTAAAAGAAAATTGACTGAGATCGTCAATCTGAAAAGGGACATCGATAGTGGCAAGAAAACCTTTGGGTTTCTTGAAAACAAAATTAAAGATCGGGAGTCCCAGGCAGTGGCCAACAAAGAGAGGCACAAGAAAGAAATCGAGGATCTGAACACCCAGGCCCAATAGAAAAATCAAGAGTGCGATTCGATGAGAGAGGAGATCGAGTCTCTGAAGAAGGACAGGGTTCGATTAGACCTTGAAGTGCAGTTCCTTAAGGTTGCCCTTCACCCGTCCGAGCTGGCCAAGAGTCTGGCTGAAGAAAATGCTGCAGCAACGATCGAGTCTGCTGACAACGTGAAACTTCAATATGGCATCGAGATGGAGGCTATCAAGGCCGATCATGCTCGGGAAAAAACCTAACTACAAAGAGGGCATACTCGTCAGATTCTTTCATTCTGCGCAAGGTTCCTTCATCAAAGGGATTTATCTCATATGCCAGAATACCCCAAACTGTTGACCGATACGTGGAAGATAATCTTGTGGGAAGAGAGACGTTCGGCGAAGGGACGGTCAGTGGATGAGATGCTTTTAATGTCCCAAATTCTGAATGACAAGGAACAAGCAATCATGGTGGAGAGGATGAGTCGAGAGAAGAAGGCAGTCAAAGTTGATCGCAATATATCGGAGGAGAAGTCGGTCTCGGAGGGAGATGTAAGAAGCAGTCAGCCCAAGATACCTATTTCTTTTACGCATGTGGTGGTTGAAAAGGGCTCGTCATCTGTATCTCAATCTGACCCAGTCAGGGTCGCAGAACAACAGTTAACCGAGCCCAGTGCTGGAGGTAGACCTTTTTTTACTTATCTTTATGTTTACTGGCCTTATCCTGATTCATTTGTTCCTTGGGCATGTATCTCGCCGATGAGGAAGAAAGTGGAGGTAGGACCTATTGCTAGGGGGAAGGACAGCGCTGAGGGAGAAAACACAGCCTCGAAAGAGGAAAGGATCACCCTTTTCCGATTGGGACCAAAGCCCAGGATAATAAAGGAATTTCTTCTGTCCCTGTGGACTCCACCAATCCGTCGGCTCCTGTAACGACCCGCATTCTACACATCGAAGGATCGTAGAATATTTATTTCTTCCACATACGAATTCGTATGGTCGTGTACTTTTGGGAAATGATTATTGGGGTCATTTCCCATATTCATGATTTTTGCCGATTTTTGAATGATCGTTTTGCCCCTAGCTGATCTTGTTTTGGCATAACTTTTGATTGGAAAGGAGTTTTGACCTGAAACCACTTTCATTAGATCCGGATAATGGTTTACCTTTCCGTAGAGTGGTCACATTAGCCAAACGGATTCACCTTTGAGAGGTATGGCTGAAACATGTTTCAGATGGTGAAAAACAGCTTAACCGGGCCTAATTTGGGTGATTAGTAAGTGGGCCCATAACCCATTTCGCGATTAGGGTTGTGGAAAGGCTGATAAATTCGGTTTCTATCATTTTTCAGCCGCCACTTTCATTCTTGGAACCCTAGTAATGGCCTCCAACATCTAGAATCTCCTCTAATCACTTTCCAATCAAGTATTAGCCTAATCTACGTCAAATCAAAGGGAAATAGCACTAAAGTAAGGTTGGAGCTGCTGTATTGTCTTATTATTCGCACCCAAACTGAGATATTTTCAGATTTGATATTTCGTTTGTGGCAAAGGTGAGTGATTTGCATAGTTCTTCACTAATTTTGGTTAATTAAGAGTAATTAGTGTTAATTAGCGAAATCTTACATGATTAAATTCTGTAAAAATGTTTAGAAATTCTTAAATATTATTTTAAGCCTCTGTTAGGAGTTTGGGTTGATTTGGTTAAGTTTTACTAATCCTATCATTGGTTTTGCTTAAACATGCTCAAGGGAAAAATATGAGCTTTTGGCTATGTTTGATCCGTTTTAACCTCTCAAATTATTGTTTTGGTGTTTGTGGTCAATACTATTTGTTGCTATGACTGTATGGTTTGCTTTGTGATTGTTTAGAAAAGATAGATTGGTCAAAAACGCCGTCGAGTGGCGTAAACAGGTCGCTGGACAAAGTGCAGGAAGTGTGCAGAGATCGGATTGGATCGGATCCCCTGAACTCCGAACCGAACCGCTCACGGAGGGTGGCACCGAACCGAGACGCTCGCACTTGAAGCTCCGATCTGACCCGTTCTCCTGGAATGCGCCATGAAGTCCCGATCCAAAGCTGAAGAGGGAGACCGAACCGATGCATTATAGATGGACTTGAGAGGCTCGACCTGATCCAGAGTACTTGGGAAAGAGAACCGAACCGCTTGCCTGAAGTCACAATCTGATGCTCTGGAGATGACCTGAACCTATTCAAAGTAGGGCCACGATCCGACCCATAAGGGGTATTTCGATCCGAGCCGAGATGCTTAGATTTGAGGCGTGAACCACGATCTGAACTGGAAGTACGAGTTGAAGTGGAGAACAGGAACGAACCGATTCGGAGAAGACCAAAACCCGAGATACAAAGGTAGTCCAAATGGGAAGTTTGCACTCAGGATCCAGATGGGAACCAACGAGTCAACTTCATGAGTTGGGCTTTGCTGCGGGACGTGTGCAAAGGGGTTATCGATGTCCATAGCTTTGATTCACCACCAAGACGGATGTTAGGCTACGTATCAGTGCAGTGGGGTAGTTATTACTCCATGGGGCAGAGTGATCGTAGTAAGGCTATGAGCCAGTGTAGTGGGGCCATCATGACTCCATGAGGCAGAGTGGACATAGCAAAGGATTAGTGGCTATGGAGCAGTGCAGTGGTGTCATTACGACTCCATGGGGCAGAGTGATCATAGCAAGGCATGAGGTGGTCAAAGTGGTAGATATCATATGCTTTACGCACTGAGTGAGAGATGTGAGAATTGTTACTATGCTTGGTTGTTTGCCATCACTATGTCATGCACACCACCTCCCCCGTATTCTTTACAACTTATGTTTAGTGGCACCTAAGAGTATTGAGCGGTATGTTGTGCTAACTCTTTGGTTGCAGGTCCAGGTCCAGGTTCAGGTATGGTTTAGTATACCTGTTATTGTTCTGTTTTGCTGCTTATCGCTCATACCAGACTTTTGTCTGACCCAGAATTTTATGTCTCTTCTTATTACTCTTGGTGCTCATAAATGGGCAGATTAGAGACAGGTTAGGTGGTATGCACGAGTAGCTGTACCGGAGACGAGCAGGAGGCTTCCACGTATGGTATATATAGATATTCTCCCTGTGTCGATGCTGGTCACTACTTTGGGCATTAGTAGTGCAACCTTTCCTTTGCTTTATAGACAGTATGTGTAACACCCCACGTCCATTAATGTCACTCACAAAGGGAATGCATTAACTTCCATGGAGGTTTTAAGTGAATATAGAACAGTAAAATTACAACAAAGACAGATATAAAATAGTACTTGGAAATTCAAAAACTTTATTTCATTGTAGCAGAAGTCAAACATGTTTGATTACATCATAACACCATATTCAATGTCAAGTACAATATCTATCTTGATAAAACAAGTACATAATCCCATTACATGAATAGCCATTAAAAAGAAAGATAACAAGCTGGACTTTACTTCAGCAGTCCAAGCTTTCCAGAAGATAAGCGATCCAACTAGACTCCACTAGAACTTGGCCCAACCTGCGGACCTGAAGGGAGAAAAAGGATGGAAAAGAGGGGGTCAGACATAAAGTCTGGTGAATATGATAATTCTACAATACTATTACCAAAATAACTGGACTAAGGCATAAGCTGGAAAGCAAGAAAATGTCTATGAAGAGCAGATTAAGGACAAAGACAATCGCTAAAGGCAACGTTATAGGCGCTCCTAAATACTAAAGGATAAACACTATACTGCACCACACCAGTCACCCTAAAGATTCATCCCACTTGGCTTCACTTAGAAACTTTCCCAATGGCTTTACGTACCCCTAGCTGACTACATAGGTGCCGCCTGCCCCTATCTCCACTAGGTGTACCCTACTTCCCATTATTCGATCGGCTCCCTAACTCGTAGATACCCATGCTGGCCCCACAGTGGGGTGTATCACTCCCCTAAAGTGGCAACCTGATACAACGGACATGCACGGCTTATACCTACACGATGCAACAACGTCTTACCTACCAGCCCGGGTCCACACACGCATATGAAACCCGTTGGACTTGCGTTGCCACCGCTCCCTGTTTTGGCCTCTTATAGTCAAACCCAGTATGCGTGTCCCGTCCTCGACTTGGGTCGAGCCCACAAAGATACGTTTTGGGATACTGGTTGAAATGGGCCCCCACTATTTACCACAAGCATTCCACCTAAGCTTGTCCCCATTAGTCCATCCCACTTAACCCACTTAGTCATGTTCATTTACATGTGTGTTTGGTTAAGTCTAATCGTATTTCAAATGCCTCTAAAGGCAACCACCAGATTCCTCATGCCACCCAAGGCACCTACTTAACCCCCATGTCCCACCTTACATGATTATCTCGTTAAGTATTTCTTAGTTCATTAAGGCCATAACCTCATAAAGACCTCTCACATTAGACTGGCATTTATGGCAGCTGGATTTGCCGGGCGGGTCCGGGCAGTCTTACACCATAAAAGAGTCTAACCTCGTGTCTTTACAACTGTTATGCTTTAGTTTGGGCCTAGGACCTCTCACATTGGGCCGACATTTGTGACTACTGGATTTGCCGGGCGGGTACGGGCAGGTTTACATCACAAACGGGTCCAACCTCGTGTCCTAAGCATTGATTATTAATAATAATCCACTTTCCCCCAATTTTAATAATTCCCTACTTGAATTATTAATTACTTCCAATTTTTAACAATGTCCATAATTGACTCAATTATGGACATCCATTCATGGTATGCAAAATCTTACAAAATTGCACCCAATTTATTAATTCCTAATATTACCCCTACCCCACGTTTGAACATTTATTCGCAAAATATATGTTAGACTCAAATAGCCTAACTCATAGCATAAAAGAGATTATCATAATAACAACATGTATATGTGACCAAATGAATCATAATAAGGGGTGAAACTTGCATATGTCCAACTTGCATAGATTATACATGTCATGGACCTAAAGGTGTCAACTTGTTCAAAATTCACCTAATATAATCTCAATCAATTTTCATAAACTTACATATGAACATGTGTGAATCAACATCATCTAATTTTTTAACAACATGGTTTTATATGGGTACACCTAACTCAATAGGCAAATTCCCATAATCAAGTTTTATTTAATTATAGTTTCAAGTTTATGGGTACACCTAACCTAATAGGCAAATTCCCATAAACAAGATCCATTTAAATTAAGAAAAAAAAACATAACTTTAAGCATGATCCAACAACATCATGATTTTTCAACATAATATAGCATGATTTATAACATGGCATAGTATGATAGTATAACATAGCTTGACATGATTCTCAACATAGCACGACATAGCATAAGAGAATTTACAACATAGCATGACATAGCATATATAATTTACATCATACGACAACATAATAACATAATAAGAGATCCACAATATATAGAATTTACAATTACAAATCACATCACTTTCTTGTGATCCATTCATAACTGAGTCAAATTAGTTTGTAATAGTCTTGTGAGAATCATCATACTCACCAACAAAAGAAAAGAATTAGAGAAAGAGAGATCTTTTGATTTGATTTGTGTAGATTTAGTTGTAGATGATTAGGCTTCCTCTTCTTAGTTTGTGACGGCTATGCTGAACTCCATGGCAGCAGCATGACGGTAGCTTCTCTAATTTTAAAAGTGATTTAGGTCTAGGGTCTACCCACTTATTTATAGATTTTAGAATTCATTTAGGCCATTAGATTTAACCTAGAAATAACCGCAGCCGTTCAGACAAGATGGGGTTTATCTTGTTGACTCAGCAATGAGTCAGAAGTGACTCAGCAAACACTCAGCATATTAATAAACTTCTATTCATGTCATAAATATATATATATATTTTCTACAATGTACATATTAGATACATCCCCCTTTACTTATTATTTTTTTTATATACATATTAGATACATCCCCTCTCTCACACACTTATTAATATTTTTATATTCATATTAGATACATCCCCTTTCTTATACACTTATTAATATTTTTATATTCATATTAGATACATCCCCTCTCTTACATACTTATTAATATTTTTATATTCATATTAGATACATCCCCTCTCTTACATACTTATTAATATTTTTATATTCATATTAGATACATCCCCTCTTCTACACACTTATTATTATTTTAGCAACTTTAGTGTTAATAGAAAATTCGGGGTGTTACAGTATGTTGAAGTTGTAATAAGCTGTATTTTGAATTTCCGCTGCTATGATGATTATGGTTTAGTTTTCAGCTTATACACTGTCTTGCCTGTTTTATGCCAAAGTATGTTATTATTATATTTTATTCCATGCGCTGTGAGACATTCTACGGGTTCATCGTTAGTTCTCCTTTAAGTTTCCTTTCTTTTCCTTTCTTTAGCGACCGTCCCGTACTAGTTGGACGTCAGTACAGCGCATTTTGAGGGAAATGTCGGCTGGTCCGGGGCTGGCCGTCACATTTGGTATCAGAGCTAGGTTGCATAGTTAACCTAGGGAAAGACACCAGGGAGAGGTAGTATTGGTATATGAGAGCGCGTACTTGTGATTATTTTGGTTTTAAAAAGCTATATATATATACACTATTAGTATAGCTAAGGATGAAGTCGCACTGCACTGACACCACAAAGAGGATGGTTAATCGTTTCTCTTTACAGATTGAATGATGAGCCGATATACGAGGGGTACTGGTAGAGGAGCCAGTAATGGGAATGCTCCTGATATGAGGACAATGTTCACTGACTTCATGAGAGAAATGCTTAGAGATGTGAAAGGAGCAGTTCCTAATGCTGCTAATGGTGGTGGTGCAGCGGTGGAGGCCCCTAGGGCCGATTTCGCCAAGCTCTATAAGGACTACACTAGTCTTGGTGGGAAGCTGTTCCATGGAACGGAATCGACTACGGATGTTCAAGATTGGTTGGATAGCTACGAGCATATCTTCGAAGACTTGGGTATCGAGGATGCGATGAAGAGAAGGTTAGCATCCTGTCAGCTGCAAGGACGGGCAATGAATTGGTGGAATGCTATTAAGGCAGCTACCCCTGAAGATCAAGTTACATGGGATCAGTTTAAGGCCCGATTCAGTGAAAAGTTTATCCCAGCTGCTCAGAAATCAGAATAGTTTAGGAAGTTCTTAGAGCTTAAGCAGAATGGTAGGGCAGTCTCGGAGTATATTGCTGAATTCGATACCTTATCGAAGTATGGATTATCCCTTATCGACACTACCGAGAAGAAGAAAGAGAAGTTCATTACAGGCTTAGATCAGTACTTAGGGGAAAGGCTTATAAACCACATCGATGAGACATTTGAATCGATTGTTGGGAAAGCATTGAGGTCAGAGAGCCTTTATCATAAGCCCAAGACTGAAGCCGTTGTTGCATCTGCAAAGGGGCCGAAGCCGCAAGCAAGCAGTGGAAGCAAGAATAATTCTCAGAACAAAAGCAAGCAGAACCAAGCTAAGGATGGCCAGAAAAAGAGTAAGAAAGATGTTGAGTACTTCAACTGTGGTAAGAAGGGCCACAATGCCAAAGAGTGTCGGGCCAAGCCAGCGGATAGGAAGTGCTTTAACTGCGGCCAAGTGGGACATCACAAGGATAAATGTCCGCAACCCTCTAAGGAGAAGAAGATTGTGAAAGCATACGCCATCAATGTTGTCCCTTCTTCGTCGAATGCCCAAACTGCGGTGGGGAAAGGAAAGAATGTTGTTATTCAAGGTATGCTTTTTGTTTATGATGTTCCAATTAGAGCGTTGTTTGATACCGGAGCTTCCAGTTCCGTCATATCTAGTGACCTGGTAGATAGGTTGGGATTGGAGCCCGAGATAGTCGATAGACCTTTAGTGGTGACGAACCCGATTGGTGGTTCGACTAGCCATAGTATGATTTGTCGTAATGTGGTCTTATCGAGTCATGGATGTATGTTTGCTTGTGATTGCTTTGTTTTGGGCTTTACTAGGTTTGGCATTATTTTGGGAGTCGATTGGCTCCAAAGATACGGGGTGGTGGTAGACTGCGAGGGCTTTTTAGTGACAATTAGAGAGGATGATGTGCAGAGGGTAGTGTTTGGTGGTCTACCTAGTGATGGGATAATGGCTAGTTTTCTAAATTCCCTCGGCATCCCGCATGATGAGTTGTCAGATGTGCCTGTGGCTAGCCAGTATCCGGACGTCTTCGAGGAAGTGACCGGACTTCCACCACACCGAGAGATTGAGTTCCGTATTGATTTAGTAAAAGATGCCAGACCTATAGTGATGCCACTTCATCGTATGGCACCAAAGGAGCAGCGAGAGCTCGAGGTGCAAGTGAGCGATCTTTTGAATAAGGGATTTATCAGAAGAAGTGTTTCTGAGTGGGAATCACCAGTTGTGTTTGCTACCAAAGCAGATGGTTCCCTTCAATTGTGTGTAGACTACCGCGAGTTGAATAAGGTGACGAGGAAGAATAAGTATCCTCTACCGCGGATAGATGATTTGTTTGATCAGCTGAGTGGTGCGAGAGTGTTCTCCCAGTTGGATCTCGTGACAGGTTTTCATCAGCTTAGAGTGGAAGCTGAGAGTATAGCTAAAATGACATTTCGGACGTCGTCTGGATTCTATGAGTGGTTGGTCATGCCATTCGGGTTGACCAATGCACCAACACATTTTGTGGATCTTATGAATAGGGTATTCAGAGATCAGTTGAATAAGTTTGTTCTTGTGTTCGTGGACGATATACTTGTTTATTCGAGGACAGAGGAAGAACACAAGGAACATTTGAGGATAGTGGTGGAGGTGTTGAGAAATCACCAATTGAAAGCAAAGTTTTCTAAGTGTCACTTCTGGAGGAGGGAAGTGAGATTCTTGGGCCATGTTGTTTCAGAGAATGGTATTGCCGTGGACCCTGCGAAGGTGGCTACGGTACAAGATTGGTCTACGCCAAAGAATGCAACAGACATAAGAAGTTTCTTGGGGTTAGCCGGATATTATCGTAAGTTTATCCAAGACTTCTCCAAGATAGCAGCACCGTTGACTCAATTGACCAAGAAGAATCAAGCTTTTGTCTGGGACGAAAAGTGCTAAAATGCATTCAAGGGTCTAAAGGAAAAGTTGACATGTGCACTAGTATTAGTCATTCCTAAGGGGAATGAAGAGATGACAGTATACACGGATGCATGTGGTTCCGGACTTGGTGCTGTATTGATGCAAGGAGGTAGGGTTGTAGCTTATGCGAGTCGGCAATTGAAACCGCATGAGAAAAGATACCCTAACCACGATTTGGAATTGGCAGCGATCGTGTTCGCATTGAAGATGTGGAGACATTATCTCTTGGGAGAAAGATTCGAGTTGTTTGCTGATCATAAATTGTTAAAGTATCTTTTCTCTCAGAAGGATTTAAATCTCCGACAGCAAAGATGGTTAGAATTCTTGGCTTCCTACGATTTCTTTATCGCATATACACCAGGAAAAGGCAATGAGGTAGCTGATGCATTGAGCAAAAGACATGCCAGTCTAGGGGCTATGTTTCTAGAATGGAAGCATCTGGAGTACATCGCTGGGTATGATTTCAGACCAAAGTGCGAATTGGATCCAAAAATGTTATCAAGTTTGACGATTAGACCCACTTTGATTGAGCAGATTGGTTCCAGTCAGAAGGACGATCCTAACTTATTGGAAATCATCTCCAAGTTAGAGATGGGTATCGACGAGGAGATGAACAAGTACGGGCCTGATCGAGATGGATGGTTTAGAAAGAATTGAAGACTAGTTGTGCCCAATGTCAATGGATTGAGAAATGAAGTACTTAGAGAATGTCATCACTCAAAACTGACTATACACCCAGGTGGTAACAAGATTATCGAGACATGAACATACCTACTACTGGGAAGGAATGAAAAGAGACGTTGGGAAGTTTATATCCAAGTGCATGAACTGCCAGCTAGTTAAAGCTGAGCAAAAGAAGCCTAGTGGTTTGCTACAACCATTAGATGTTCCAGAATGGAAATGGGAACAAGTCTCGATGGATTTCATTGATGGGTTACCAAGAACTAGGTCGAGCCATGATAGTATTTGGGTGATTGTAGACCGATTGACCAAAAGTGCTAGGTTTATACCTTTCAAGTCGAGTAGAATGGCAGCTAAATTAGCTGAACTGTATATGAAGTGGGTAGTAAGATTTCATGGAATACCCAAAGAAATTGTGAGTGATCGAGATCCGTTGTTCACTAGTGGATTTTGGAAGAGCTTACAAGAGGCGTTAGGATCAGAATCACATCTCAGTACCACGTATCATCCTCAAACCGACAGTCAAACAGAAAGGGTGAATCGAGTATTAGAAGACCTCTTGAGAGCCTGTGTATTGGATTTTGGTGGATCATGGGATGACCATTTGCATCTAGTAGAGTTTGCATATAATAATAGTTACCAATCTAGTATTGGTATGGCTCCATTTGAAGCTTTATACGGAAGACCGTGCAACTCACCATCATATTGGTTAGAAACTGGTGAGAAGTTTGTGCTTGGACCAGATGTGATAAGAGAAACTTCAGACAAGATCAAGATAATTCAACAGCGAATGAAGGCTACCCAAGATAGGCAGAAGAGTTATGCTGATAAGAGGGGAAGAGATTTAGAGTTCTCCATCGGTGACTTGGTGTTTGTCAAGATTTCTCCGTCAAAGAGCGTGATTCGATTTGGCAGGAAAGGCAAGCTAGCACCAAGATTTGTTGGTCATTCCCAATCCTCGAGCAAGTTGGGAATTTGGCATATTAAGTCGAATTACCAGACAAGATGGCGGGAGTTCATAACGTATTTCATGTTTCCCAGTTAAGGAAATTCGTGCACAACCCCGATATGACTATTTCACCTGATCAGTTGGATGATGTCGAAGTAGAACCCGAGGCGGTTGGGAACCATAAGTCGATTCGTATTGTTGGGGACGATACGAAGAAACTTCGAAGGAAAGCGGTGAATCTAGTCAAGGTACAGTGGGGCGAGAATGAGAATGACTGTACTTGGGAGACAGAGGAGAGCATTAGGAAGAAGTATCCAGAACTCTTTGCCTGGTAAGATTTCAGTTTCGATTTAGTCTTTCCTCATGCTAGGATTGGTTTGTTTTGTTTGTTTTGTATGTTTGATTGTAGTATATGATTGGTAGGCATGCGGTATCGTTTATATGTTTTGGGATAAGGAATTTCAGGGACGAAATTTCTTAAGGGGGGAGAGTGTAATGACCCGCATTCTACGCATCGAAGGATCGTAGAATATTTATTTCTTTCACATACAAAGTCTTATGGTCATGTACTTTTGGGAAACGACTATTGGGGTCATTTCCCATGTTAATGATTTTTGCCGATTTTTGAATGACCGTTTTGCACATAGCTGATCTTGGTTTGGCCATAACTTTTGATTGGGAAGGAGTTTTGACCTAAAACCACTTTCATTAGATCCAGATGATGGTTTACCTTTCCTTAGAGTGGTCACATTAGCCAAACGGACTCACTATTTGGGAGGTATGGCTAAAACAAGTTTCAGATGGTGAAAAACAGCTTAACTGGGCCTAATTTGGGTGATTAGTGAGTGGGCCCATAACCCATTTAGGGATTAGGGTTATGGGAAGGCTGGTAGGGTTAGGAAATTCAGTTTTTATCATTTTTCAGCCGCCACTTTTATTATTGGAACCCTAGTAATGGCCTCCAACATCTAGAACCTCCTCTAATCACTTTCCAATCAATTATTAGCCTAATCTATGTCAAATCAAAGGGAAATAGCACCAAAGTAAGGTTGGAGCTGCTGTATTGTCTTAGTATTCGCGCCCAAACAGAGATATTTTCAGATTTGATATTTCATTTGTGGCAAAGGTGAGTGATTTGCATAGGTCCTCACTAATTTTGGTTAATTAAGGGTAATTAGTGTTAATTAGCGAAATCTTACATGATTAAATTCTGGAAAAATGTTTAGAAATTCTTAAATATTATTTTAAGCCTCTGTTAGGAGTTTGGGTTGATTTGGTTAAGTTTTACTAATCCTATCATTAGTTTTTCTTAAACATGCTTAGGGGAAAAATATGAGCTTTTGGCTATGTTTGATCCGTTTTAACCTCTCAAATTAATGTTTTGGTGTTTGTGATCAATACTATATGTTGCTATGACTGTATGGTTTGCTTTTTGATTATTTAGAAAAGATAGATTGGTCGAAAACGCCGTCGAATGGCGTAAATAGGTCGTTGGACAAAGTGCAGGAAGTGTGCAGAGATCGAATTGGATCGGATCCCCTGAACTCCGAACTGAACCGCTCGCGGAGAGTGGCACCGAACCGAGACGCCTGCACTTGAAGCTCCGATCCGACCCGTTCTCCTGGAATGCGCCATGATGTCCCGATTCAAAGCTGAAGAGGGAGACTGAACCGATGCATTATGGATGGACTTGAGAGGCTCGACCCAATCCGGAGTACTTGGGAAAGAGAACCGAACCGCTTGCCTGAAGTCACGATCTGATGCTCTGGAGATGATCCGAACCGATCCGAAGTAGGGGCCACGATCCGACCCGTAAGGGGTATTCCGATCCGAGCCGAGATGTTTGGATTTGAGGCGTGAACCACGATCCGAACTGGAAGTACAAGTTGAAGTGGAGAACACGAACCGAACCGATCTGGAGAAGACCAAAACCTGAGATGCAAAGGTAGTCCAAATGGAAAGTTTACACTCAGGATCCAGATGGGAACCAACGAGTCAACTTCAAGAGTTGGGTTTTGCTGTGGGACGTGTGCAAAGGGGTTATCGATGTCCATAGTTTTGATTCACCACCAAGACGGATGTTAGGCTACGTATCAGTGCAGTGGGGTAGTTATTACTCCATGGAGCTGAGTGATCGTAGTAAGGCTATGATCCAGTGCTGTGGGGCCATCATGACTCCATGGGGCAGAGTGGACATAGCAAAGGATTAGTGGCTATGGATCAGTGCAGTGGTGTCATTATGACTCCATAGGGCAGAGTGATCATAGCAAGGCATGAGGTGGTCAAAGTGGTAGATATCGTATGCTTTACGCACTGAGTGAGAGATGTGAGGATGGTTGCTATGCTTGGTTGTTTGCCATCACTATGTCATGCACACCCCCTCCCTCGTATTCTTTACACCTTATTTTTAGTGGCACCTTAGAGTATTGAGCGGTATGTTGTGCTAACTCTTTAGTTGTAGGTCCAGGTTCAGGTATGGTTTAGTATACCTGTTATTGTTCTGTTTTGTTGCTTATCGCTCATACCAGACTTTTGTCTGGCCTTGAGTTTTATGTCTCTTCTTTTTACTCTGGGTGCTCTTAAACGGGCAGACTAGAGACAGGTTAGGTGGTATGCACGAGTAGCTGTACCGGAGACGAGCAGGAGGCTTCCACGTATGGTATATATAGATATTCTCCCTGTGTCGATGCTGGTCACTACTTTGGGCATTAGTAGTGCAACCTTTCCTTTGCTTTAGAGACAGTATGTTGAAGTTGTAATAAGCTGTATTTTGAATTTCCGCTGCTATGATGATTATGGTTTAGTTTTCAGCTTATACAATGTTTCGCCTGTTTTATGTCAAAGTATGTTATTATTATATTTATTTCCATGCGTTGTGAGACATTCTATGGGTTCTTCGTTAGTTCTCCTTTAAGTTTCCTTTCTTTTCCTTTCTTTGGCAATCGTCCCATACTAGTTGGACGTCAGTATAGCGCATTTTGAGGGAAATGTTGACTGGTCCGGGGCGGGCCGTCACAGCTCCCATGCCAGCTCCCACGTCGGCTTCTTGTTCATTCGGAAGCGCACTTGGTGGGTCGAAGCGCATGTTGAACACCGAGGAAGCACTGGAGATAATCAGGCAGAAAGATTTAGCAGAGATGATGGACCAAGGAATCATACCACCTCCTCTTTAAAAAAACCTTTGTTGTAGTTTTCTTTTAAAGCCCTTTGGAAGGTTTGATGTAAGTACTGCCCTTGCATTTTTGTAATCACTAAACCATATGTTTTGGGTGATAACATCTGAATGGTACCTGTAACACAACAATATTTTATTATGATGTTACAAAAAAATGCTAGTTCCATAAATATTTATGTTGTTTATGTGCAAGAAATCCCATGTGATTTGTAATTGTATTAACCCAAGGTGACTTCGAACGCTACATAGTCTTGGGGCATTCCTTCATCCTCTCACCCCGGTGTTAGGATAAGTTGTTCGAGTAGCAGGCTCTCTAGTCATACTCGAATGGACCCAACCTTGATCATGGGTTGGACATAGTCGAGTGAGAGTGCTTTCAGTCCTTTATACTCGTCCTTCAGTCGGTAAAGGGTAGAGTTTTTAAGAATTGAGCAGGGTGCAACATTCACGCTCTTTTGTCGTTTATACTCATCCTCAAGTCGTGAGGTTAAGAGTTGAAGTCCGGTAATCAGTCAGTGAGTTTGGATGAGTGTCAGTCTTACTTTGAATAGGTCTAAGTGGAAGCCTGAAAACAGGCCGATCAATCGGTCTATGCCTGAAATCATGTCCATCGGTATGGTCGAACCCCTATTCCTTCAATATATATGGTCTACCTATCCCATTATAGCGTCAGGGGTACAAGCGATGGTTGATCAGATCATAATCATTAAAGAAAATTTTGAAATCATTACAAAACAGAGCTAAAAAGGAGATTTTTATTCATACACTAATGCAACCAACGAAAGAGTTCTTATTACATAAAACAAACGAACTAGTGTAAATGCGTTAGGGAATTCCTATGGTAGCCTCATTCAGGGCCGCTTTTCTGTGCCCAGACATACTACCCTGTCGTGAGCCGATGTCTTCGACGTCACGAAGGGATAGTTCTGGCCGAGGCGTCTTCTGTAATTGCTACACTGTTCTGCTTTTTTCAAGGGGAAGAGGTCCTTCAGATGCTTGGCGACCACTGTCTTGCAGTTCCTTCCATTCCGCCAAGTAACAGGCTCAGACCGTTACTTGGTCTCCTCGTATCGTCCCAATTCCACTGTTAGTTGGGAATTTGAGGAGTAAGCACCAGGGGGCGATGCATGCCCTGAACACAGCTAGGGCGGGTCGCCCTAAGAAAGCATTATAATGGGAGTTAACAATCATCACAACAAACGGTAAGATTCGGACTCTCCTACGGTCTCCATCCCCTAGTTCCACATATAGCTTAACCTGACCGACTGGTTTGGTGGAGGCTTCGTTGAAACCGCGTATCTGTCCGTTATATGGCTCTAAGTCCTTTAACTCTAATTTCATTTGGTCATAAGCCTATTTTAATAAGATGTTTACTGAGCTTCCATTGTCAACCAGAACTTTCTGGACTATCGCCGGACCAAGGATGGCTGTTATTACCAGCGGGTCAACTGTTGGGATCTTCATACTGACTGACTCCAGGTCGCGCAAGACGATATCGTCATCAATTGTTCTCCCTTACTTAATGGGACTTAAGGCCTCAATAGGTTTTGTTTCTTTGTCATCGAGGTGTCTTGCGGAGTTGACGTATCGCTCCATGACCCTTTACTATGACATACGGGATGTGGTCCTCCAACAATAGCATTGATAACAATCCCCTTTCCTTTACCCAGAGGGGTGGCTCGAAGCACTACCTGGTTCCGTCGAGGTGCCGAAGTTCCTTACCCCTTATCTCTTGAGGTCATCTTATATTCGTCGAGCTCTCCCTCTCGAATCAGTTTCTCAATGATGTACCTAAGATGTCGGCATTTGTTGGTCGTATGGCCGTAGATGTCATGAAATAGGCAGTGTTTCTCGGTCGCCCGCTCTTATTCCGTGGACTCTTGTGGGAGAGGTTTCTTGAATTGCATCGTGCTGTAGGTGCCGAGATAGATATTTTCCAGTGTGTCCTTCAAGGCCGTGTAACTATCAAATACTTGGAATCAGGGGCGTTTTCGAGCGCTCCCCCTCTGTCTCGAGTTCCCGTTGGTCTCTTTCGTTCCTTCATTATTCCATTTGCCATGGTTTCCAACATTTGCTTCCATCTTCCCTAAGTTATTCCCAGGTGATCTAACCGCAGTGTCATTCTGGGACGATGGGTTAGACACATTTTTCGGCCCATCCTCCTCTTCTAATTATACATCTTCTTGCCTCAACCGAACATGAGCCTTTTCATAAAAAGCTTCAATTTTGGTTGGTGGCTTCCCGATCAAATATTTTCCTAACTCCGTTCGTTTGTCAATGCCATTGACCATGGCCATCAGAACTGTTTCATGATTGGGATTACTGACTTCAGTGGTGGCTCGATTGAATCGGTCGAGGTAATTACTCAGGGATTCTCCTTTTCCTTGCTTAACTACTGAGAGAGCCATAACATGTTTTAACATGGTAGGATGGAGGAGGAACTGAGTCAGAAATTTTCCGCTCAGATCCGCAATGCTAGGGATCGACCTCACGGGGAAACGCACAAACCACATGAGTGTTATTCCACTTAGAAAGATTGGAAAAGCCTTGCATTTAATAGTGTCAGGGGCCACTGCTACCTCCATGTGCCAAGAGTATCTCATTAGATCCTGTTTTGGATCGGAAGTTCCATCGTACTGATTCATCTGAGGCATAATAAATCCCCTGGGGAACTCTGCTTGCAAAATGTTGTCAGTGAATGGCATATGACTTTGGTCGACCCCCCAATCTTCATTCCTATGCCCACGACTGTCGTTCATAATTTGTCATACCATAGCGGATAAATTTAGGGGGATGAATGTGTCTGGGTCGACTTCTTCAACAGGCAGACTTCTCCTGGCTCCTTCACCAAGAAGTGTCGTCCGGGCGTTCCTTCTTCTCCTTCGGTTTTCTCAGCCAATCACGAGATTCTGAGAGAGGTAAACGACGGTGCGATCTCTTCGAGCAACATTTTGATTCACAAGAGGGGATGCCCCCCTATTCTGAGGAGCTAGGGGATCAAAAATTTCCAACTCGGCCTGATCAGCTTGCTCCTGATCGTATTCGTCTACCGGACTTTGATGTCCCTCGAGACGGAGTTGACGAATATTTTCAGCTCTTTCTAACGGGCGCTGAGACTGATGCGGGTCTCTGCCTTCACCCGACGAGGAGGAGCCTTCTTACAAATGATCCAATTGAGGAGGTGGGAGTTGAAGATCTTGAACCTCTTGAGCTTGATTTCTAAATTCTTCCCATTGTTTTGCCATGCGAGTCTTATCCGGTTGCATCACGGCATTCTCTTGAGCGTGGGATTTTAGGGCATCAGTAGTTTCATTAAGTCGATCTACCATAGCCATAAACTCGTCCCGGGTGGCGAAAGCAGAAGATGGAGCTGAGTCTTCCCCGGAGGGCAATGCAGGCTGACCCGGACCGATCTCAGGAACGGATGACCTGTCGGCCGCATCTGCAGATGTTCCCACTTGTAGATTTTTCCCAGTATTGCGGACTGTTTTTCCAACCATTTCTAGATTAGCATGGTAATAAAAGTGACATTTTCGTCTCGAACTTGGTGATCCGAAAGTAGAGCAAGAATCTGAATTGGTTTGAGAACTACAATTCTCGCTGAAAGCACCAAAATGTGGACACCAAAAATTGGCTCAACTCTAAAAAGAGAGACTTTTGTAGAGATTAAAATGAAGATTTACTAATATAGGAAATGCAAAGCAGAAAGAATCACACATAGATTAATTGTGGTTCGGCGTTAGAGAGCCTACGTCCACTTTATAAACTTTTATAGATCGTTTCAGCAGCTAGGAAAATGTTTACAATGGTAGAACAGAAGAATTAAAATTATAAACAGTTTTTTCTATTGTTTCTCTTTGGCCAGAAAATTGAAGATGGATCCCTTTTTCTGAATTGGAAAGGAGTATATATAAGTGACCCCACATTCAATTTATCTTGGAGACGTGTTACCAAATCCCCAAGAATAGCTTCTGCTGAATAATTCGATCTTTCCCAAGCAACCGGTACGCCCATTCCCCTATTGGCATGGTGCAGCCATCGATTTTTATAACTTGAACCACCTTCAAGTAGTAAATATATGTCATGACTCGTTCCTGAGGCGAACTTTATGGGCCATCTTTTGAACGCGCCGTGGTTGGTTACCTTTATTCATTCCGAATTCCCTTCGGGCCGCGCTTGGGAGAGAGTTTTGATACCAGGCTTTTATGATTGGTCCTAATCGAGTACTCCGGTTGTGAATCCACCGCTGTATCATGCTTTGATGGGTGGCCCGAAAAGCCCATCAATAGATCTCCTTGGGAGGAAGCCTCTTGGCTTGCCTCGCCTTCTGCACCTATGTTGTCGGCGGCTTGAGTATGGGAAGATGTTCCATCCTTCTTCCGCTTCACCTTAGTTTTTCCATAAAATAGCTATCCAAATCCTTTCAAGCTAGAAATTGCTGAAAGTGTGCATGCCCCCCTTCCTGGTGCACCAAAGTGTTGACATAAAAGTTGGTCTTATGATAATCAACCCCCAAAGTGCATAATCCACACACAAATCACAAAAAAATAAAAGAAATAACAGGGAACCCATAATATTTTTATTGTGGTTTGGCTTAATCCAAGCCTACGTCCACTTTGTAATATTTTTTATACTATCGATTATAGGTTACAGTTGTTTGATTGTAATAAAGTAGAGAAAGAAATGATTTATACACAAAAGCCTTATGTTATGGTTCGGTTCGATCTGTTTATAGAGCAGGCTATTTGAGGAAACTAACCCGTTAACTCCAAAAGAAATCATCCCCTTTTCCAATTTTGAAATGAGGTATTTATAGGTAAAAATTGGTGCAGGTCGGCATGTCATATGGCGACCATCCCGGGTCGGGTCAGCCACGTGTCATCTGATCTAGAGAATCCAATTCAGGTGGTTGGGCCTAGTCTTCACATGAGGAACAATTATTCTCGATATTTGTGGCACACGTGTAATTCAATCAGTGAATTAAGGAAATAAAGTAGGTCATAGTTGACCAATAAAGAAGTAGTAAGGAACGGTCTTTATCATATGTTGCAGGGTTCAGATCAACTTGTTGGCATCGACTTATTCGATCTGTGTTGATTCGATCCGACCAAACCGACCCGAGAATTTCGGCCCAGGTATGGAAGAAGGTGCTTTCATCCAAGGCGTAACTAGTTTTAATCGAACCAATCCTAATCGACCTAAGCAGGAAATCAAGACAAGACCATAAAATGTTCAATGCCATGTTCTTTGAGTGCTTAGCTTGATAAAGATCCAGTTGTAACGGCCTTGCCAAAAGGCGTGTCAACAATAATATATTTATATTTTAAAAATACAAATACATTCACTCATTATCTATATAAGGATCCTAAACCTAGGCTATAATTACAGATGTAACATCCAAGTTTCAACTAGCCCGAATTTTTGCAAAATGCTAATATCCAAGTCCATTGAAATCCGAATTAGTTTATCCGGTATCCTGCAAAAAGACAAAGATAAAATATAACAGAGCTCATAATAAAATATCTCATGGCGGAAGAATAAAATATAATAGTAAGTAAATACTTACCATAATAAAGACACTGTCTAACAAGTGTCTCTAAGCTGTATAATCTCTTCCACCTGTCTAACCTGCAGGTTTGTTATGAGGGAGGGTTAGAACAAAAGTTTTGGTGAATGTAAAAAATTATACTTTCTATAAATAACATTACATGTACCATTCTATAACCGGACCACTTTTATTAAGTTACTTGGGTTTATTGCACATTACGCTTCCAATTTTCACGCATAACCGTACCCATCTAATCTCAATTAGATTAACCTAATAAATCATACATATGTAGCTATATGCCTCTCTTCTCAAGGTACTCCCTCTAGTACACCTTCTCGAGTGATCTCCACCGCCGCACTACAAAAACATATTAAATCTCCATTGCCACGCTACAAAAGCATACTAGACCAAGTTACGAAGGCGTACTGAGTCTCCATCCCTACACTATGTAAGCTTACTAGGCCATGCTTTGAAAGCGTACTAAGCTTCCATCATCGCGCTATGAAAGCGTCCTAATCTGGAGTTCCCGTACAGAACTCGGTCGAGGATTTCTATATCTGTAAAGGACATAATCGTTACGCCTACAATACATTAGATTGGTATGTCTCTTTTCTCAGTGGCTATAGCCCCACTCGCTCCCCCAACTAATGAAAGACCTTTCAAAGATCTAATTGATAGTGCCTCTACCAAGCAATCTAAACATCCAATTGGCAGTGTCCTTCATCCAATGTTTCGATAGTGAAAGATCATTGGCTTATTGGTTTAGCTCCAGCCTTTTCCGTACTCACTTCAATTGATGATGGCAGGTATTCGACGACTTACTATCCTTATCGGGTCCTGAACACGAAGCCTGCTCTCGGAGCCAAGGCAACCGCCGAGTCATCCTAAAATTCATCCCATCGGTCTTCTGGTTGCCCTTAATATAAGTGCAGCCAAGGCATACTCTGTGGATGGAACCGTACAGACCTACCTCTACGGGTATAGCTTCGTTAAGCCTACCCTAGAGAGTCATCTCAGAGTATCCTCATGTCCCGCTGAAGTCTCCCACTTCCTTCCAGTCTTGTCGAATAATAAGTTGGACATGCTCTGGGCTCTTCGTCTCTCGGATTGGACCAGATGCATATCGCTATTTTATTAAACTCTATGTCTAATTTACCATTATGCGTGTTACTTATTTTTCTTATCGTTGATTTACATTATTCTTTGATTCATTTGATATGAATATTCATTATTCATTAATCAACTTTATTAGTTACCATAGAACCATCAAATTACCTAATCACAAGGCCACCATAAAAAGTTTGCTTATTAAACTTAATTCATAATTTTAAGTTTATTCATAATAAGCTTTCCTTATTTCATTTCACATTTTAAATTATAACTTTTTTGTTATAATCGTAGTTTCACCATTGTCATCGAATTACACACCAGTGTCATATAATTGTGCTTATTTAACTAAATTTACAGCTGCAAGTTTACAATAAGACTTCTTTATTTCTTTTATCTACATAATATCTTTCAGTTATGTTACCTTTTTTCTTTCCATCTTTGCAATTTATTCTTTAAGAAGTTAGGCATGTTCCTAATTGATTTGTTATTAAAATCGCACAATAATATATTTTCATAATTTAAGGTAATTGCTGCAATAGAGCCGATAATTGTAATATATTCATTTTTTTATTTTTAGGCTATTGGAAAGTGCGCAATACCTAAAATCCCTATTTCAGACTAATCCATTCCTTTATTCCTTTTATTACTTGCAATTATATTTTCTATTTTCCTTACAAACAAAACTATGGAAATATATTCCGTTTTTCCTAACCAATTAGTCTAGGTATTTCTACCTTCATGATTTAATCATTAAACATGAATCCCTATTCTTGATTTATATTTCCAATTTGACATGAATATAGTAAAATTAGACACAACTGGGTTTATACCCTTTTTCTTTTAATCTCAACAAATTCTATGTTCATTCCTTAAAATATAAAAGGTTGATTTTAACAGATAAATATGGGAATTGTAAGATTTACCAGTCAACTATAACTTTACTATACGTAATATTAATTATGTCATGTCAACCTATGTCACAATTATTTGACAAGTCTTATCAAGTTTGCCTTTTTTCAGATTAAATTCCCTTTTTAATACAATTTTGGAATCACATGTTCAATTAGCCTCAAATTATCAAATTCTCTTCATAACTCCAATTAGGTTATTTGTTGCAACACGCGTAAACAAAAAGGATAACAATCAGTCGCATAAAATTAATCGAATAATTCAATCGTATACATATGCTAATATGTAGATTTACGCTTATTTGATGCATAATCGAAATTAAACATAAAACTGTAAAACCTAACGTAGAAAGGGGAAAAAGGAATGAGAAAATATCCTATTAGTTTGACATGAATCAAACGATATCATATCCCGTTATATAAAAATATAATTTAAATCCACTTAAATTGTAATTTGAGCTCCAAATTATGAGTCTGATTTGTATCTAGGCTTATTACTTGTATTCTTTTCAGATTGAATCTACAAATTTGTTTGGACAGGGAATTTGGACATCTGAATCTTGGATCCACTACTTTTGCCACCAAATCTTAAATAAAATATCCTAAATCTAATATATTTTGTTTTTGAAGAATTTGGAAGAGAAAAAGATTGGTAGAGCTTCAACGGCCTATTAGAAAATATGAGTTCAAGAGCTAGGCCCGATAGGTTTATTTATAGATGTCCAGATAAACCATGTCCATCGGACTTATATTAATATAAATCCTTCTGTTCAAATCAAACAAGATCCGAAAATCACGTATATATAAAAAAAGTTCCCGACAAACATCGGTCGATCCATGCCCATGCCTAGGTCAACACATGGGGTGACCTATCCGCCATATGGGTCAACCCATGGGTTGACCCAACTGATATGTGGGTTGACCCAACTGATATGTGGGTTGACCCACGCAATTTAAATCCAATCATCGGGTCCCCGTTTTGTGCGTGATTTATTTGTTGCTTGTTTTGTTCCATTTCATATATATATTTTGTGGACTGTTTTTGTTTATTTCAATATTTTATTATATTATTTTCTGTTTTGACGCGAGTTCAAATTTCAGATTCTGATGTGTAATTAATATGCGTGTATGCTTTATAATTTATTTATGCATATTTATACAAGATTCGAAATGTTGTATTTATTTCCAATTTTATTACCTATGCATTAATTTTCTTCCGTTTTCAACACGTGTTTAGTTTCAAATTCAGGCCTTAACATTATTCTCATTATGTTCCTATTAATGTCATAATGGCACGCATTAACATTCCAATTCAAATCTGCATTGCTTTTGAAACTTATATGTTTATATATATATTTACACACGCTTACATGCATGTTACTATTAATTAGTTTACCGCTTTTAAACTTCAATGTTACATTCTATTTATTAATTTATAACGTGTTATTAATTAACTTCTATTCATTCTTCTATAAAGTTTCTTTTTATTTAATTTTATTTGTACCATTGCAATGTTATTTTTGAATAATCGACAACTTTTTATTTATTTCTCATTTATTTTGCATTATGGTTTTTCACATTCAAACGCATACTATTTATGAAATTAATGTACACATATGTTTATAAAATAAATATAGTCACTGTCTCGTCTGTTTTATATTTGTATTGTTACTATTATATGTTATCTGATGCGCTGTGAGATGTACAACAGATCTGTTATTGTGTTTGTGTCCTGTTCTTTTCTGTTCTTTCTCCTCTCTTCTATTTTCTTCATTTCTTTCTCTATTCTCTTCTATATCTTTCTCTTGACGATCGCTTTACATCAATTGGATGCCTGTACAATGCAAATTTTTAGTTTTGAGCACCGGTGATGGATGGTAGGTCATCACATTCCTTTTGGACCACTCCAAACTCACCTTACCTTTTTATTAGATCATATGTCTAACCTTTTCTTGTGCGTTTAGTTTATTCCTCTTTTTCTTTCCACTTACTTTTATCTTTTATTATGGTACAAAATCCCTTTTAATTTTCTTATATTATATGGCAATCTTAGCCTAAAATTGTGCCTACTATCACAAATTATTTATCATAATAATTATTTTACTTTATTTCTATTGCTTGCGCATTAAATGGAGGCCTTGGCCACATTCTTTATTTATTCCCTTCTAATTTTACCAGGTATTTAATTTAGTTATTATCTCTTTTCTTTTTATAATGTCTTTTCATTATATTATTTCTTTTACTTACCATCATTGTAAGTTTTATTCTAAGAAGTTAGTTTTATTGCACTTTGTTGGTTACAAAAACTATATTAAAATCTAATTTCATATTTTAAAATTAACTAATCCCATAAACAGTAATCCATAATTGCAAGACATTTCTTTTATTATCTTTTTGACTATAAGATAATTTAAAATACAATAGCATCTCTATTCTGCACTAATCGCAAATTCTTTACTTTAATTCCTGTAATTACCTTTATTGTCTTTCTTACAATATTAAATCATGAAAATATATTCATTTTTCTCAATCTAGCAAATAAACTTTTATTAACTTCCAAATCAAGTTATCTAATGAATTCCCATTTCTATTTCAAAATCAAGTTAAGCATTAAATTCCCATTTTTATTTCATTTCTAAATCTTGCATTTTTACTGTAAATTTACTGCATTTGAGGTTATTCCTTTCTCTATAATTTTTAAGCCTAAACTTATTTAAATTTATGTAAGTTCAGTTCCAAAAGAATAATATCAACATATATGTACAATTCCTCAATGTTTACAGTTTCAATGCAAATAACTTACATAACCAATTACTGCAATTAGTTCAAGTATTTAGCAATGTCAAATTCAATTGATTATAACGGAAGTCAAAGGATGCTATATATCATTATCTAAAAGATATATGACTTAAATTCACTTACCTTAAAAAATTACAAGTTACAAACATAATTGCTAATCCAGTTGTATTATCCATGGCCTTCCTTTTTGTAATCCAATTCAAAACCACAAACTGAAATTTGCATGAATTATAAATTTGGATCTAATTTAAAGAAAATAAACAAACTAGAAAAATCAGATTTGTAAAACTTACCTCATACGGACGACTTAATTTAGGCATCTCTTTTCCGAATTCTAAAGTTTTTATCTCCAAACTGCAAATCATAAAACCTAGATATAATATATATATATATATATATATATATATACGAGTGGAAACCCGTGCGATGCACGGGAGCATAGACTTTAAGTGTTTTAGTTTGCATGTATCAATAAGCGGTGAGAGCGTATTATATAGTGGCAAAATACATAATGTAAGTGATATATGTATGTGTTAGGATTCTGCTGTGTAAACTAAATTTTGCAGCAAAAAGTAAATAATGCATGTATAGGGAGTAGGGACAGGTTGCACGTAAGGTAAACAGTATAAAATTTTGTGTGTCTCTATTGAGTTGACAAAAAGATATATGCATTAATTGATGAATTAAGCAACATTATGCGATTGCTGGCAAGTAATGAAACTAAACTCAGGGTACAAAATATGTATCTCAACATATTGGTACAAAGTTTATAGCAATGTTATCCATAATAACATACTGGTACAAAATATAAGATTTGATTTTTGTTGGCTTGCTGGCAAGTAATTAAACTAACAGAGTTATCAGTACCATTAGTGAAATGGTAGAGCTTTGCAATTCTTGGCATTTCTGTATTTAACATCCATATGAACATCAGATTGCTTCAACTACAGCATTTCTGTCTAGCATTTCATCGAAGGAATTTATAATCTTTTGGCTAGCATGTCTGAAGCGTTCACATCATATGATACTTCATTTTAGCCTTCAACCTCTATCTTACCACCATCTTCTTCATATCTTGCTCACGTACTCATTTTATTTGATATCATTTGATGATAGTTCTTTCTTTTCTTTGCTTTAGATTTATTATCCCATCTTATTCGCTGTTCCCCGTGCTTGCAATCTCTTTTCCTCCAATTATTTTATATCCCTTTACATAAGAGGGGGAAAAATCACATAATTATTACTGATTCTTTGAGGCATGCACCATTCAGGCACTAAAGATCTTGTTTTTAATTATGTAAATCATTATTAGAATGTAAATAGTACTTCGTCAAACTAACACCACTGGCAATTACCACCTAATGACAAACGTGTAGATTGTTTCTCATATTTAGCAAATGTAATAAATTGGCTAACAAATAAAACATGACAACACAAACTCATCAACTGCAATATCAGAACTACAATTATTAATTTTTTTGAAAATGCAATCTTTTCTTCAATTTAACGGTTCAAGAGGAGGCTTGAATTTAAAAATGTGGACAAATATGCCAGTTATATAAGCTATAACAGTTATATAGCTATAACAGTTCCACTGGATGCAATGATGCACAAAAAGGTTAGTTTGCTACTCTTGAGATGTGGTTGTCATAAATTCGGTATGAATGAATGAATCGCCATATAATTATATTGAAAGAGACAAATCTATATGCCAAATAATTAGTGGATATGGTTTTACGTGGTTGAAGTAGCAAAAAATACCCCTTTCAATTATCTTGGTTAAATCAAAGCAATCCGCCCAGTAGTGTTTTTTTTTACCTTATATAGGGAATTACTCACTTGAAAATTTGATGCTTCTTTAGATAATTATGTATGTAAATATCTAAAATAAATCAGTAAATAAATATTAGGACTGTTGGAAATGAACCAATAAATTGATGAATTGACGATGCTTTGACAGAAACTAAAAAAACGATAAATGACTGTTGTGATATTAGGAAAAGAATTATAAAAGAGAAAAAATATGGATGAAATCGAAGAGGGAATTCTAGGCAGGATCAAAATTATAATGGAAAGAAATCATTGGAAAATTAAAGGAAATGAAGATAATAAGAAAAGAATGAAAAACAGTAGATGTAATAAGGAAAGTTGTGAGGTTCCGTATGAGCATTAAAGATTTAGGAATGATCCTGTTTTTTCTTAAATTACAATTTTGAATAAGCCATACTTAAACCACTAATATAAATATAAATTTATATAAATGAGCTATATATTAGGCAAGTGGCACGGATATGTACAATTCACTATAAAAAGAGAATACAGCAGTCCAACTATGGAAATTTATTTAATAAGATTGAAATCATGACAATTATAGCTAGTTTTGAAACCATGTGCTTAAAATTGCATCAATCAAGCCAATTTCCAAATGAACTCTAGGGTACTATTTAATATTTCTAGAAGTTTATTTGGCGTTCTCTTAGCTTCATCAATATCAATAGACTAAGAGAAAGATCATACCATTAATATATCAATTTATTTTATATGTGGTACATAAAATAGATCATACCATTAAACTATCACCCTTTGTTGGATACTCCTTTTCTGGTCAACATCAGCATTTTCATTGAGTAGCAGCCTAAGTGCAAACATATTGAAAAGATCACTGAGCTGGCAATTAATTCGTACTACTAAATATCACTAATTTAAGTTATAATATTGTAGGAATTGGCTTTAACTCTCAATAAATACATAGTTATGGGTAAGCATGTATAGAAAGGATAAATTTACAAAACATCTTGTACAGAGACCATTGCTTGCTTTCTCACTACCATTAATATATCAATTTATTGAAGAAACTGGCAAGTAATAACATTGCTATAAACATTGGTTAGTTTCATTACCTACCAATTAAGCAACATTATGTATCTCAATATTTAAATTTATGGTACCATTATGCAGCTCAACATATCAAATAATAGTAGTTACCATATATTGCGACTGCTAGAGCACAAATCTATGTGTACAAATGCGAAAACATATTCCAATATAACTGATTTCTAACACATCAGATATGAACACCCCATTTGGGTACATTATTGAAGAAATTGGGTAAGGAACTAAACTGATAGAGTACGGATCTAGGCTTTATGAGTTTCATGCATTCAGCTTAAATCAAAAGCATAGGGTATAATAAAATATTATTTGCATAATTTACATAAAATAGTAGTAGCCTCAGAACGACCAAGCCATACACACATATTTTAAAAAATAAATAGATTACTAAAAGGAAAGTATCTCAAGAATCTTACCTGGTTGACAGTCTCAGTACGAAATGAAGTTTGACTTCGTTGTGAAACTCATATGTGATATCAAAGTAAAAAAAAATTCATCAGTATTAATAACCTGGTAGAAAGACAAATACATGGCCATATTTAAATTTCATAATTGTGCCAAAAATATATTACATATTCATGATTTTACCTCAAATTCTTCAACTTTAATCTCCATGATTTTGTAGTCAAACTCTTGATCCTCCAAAACTACACCCGACCTGAAGGAATGAAAAAATGGATGTTTAATTAGTCACATGTTGAAAATAATAAGAAAATGAGCTTTTAATGTGTTAAAACATGTTTGATATTTTTACAACCTTTTTCAGTAGCATTTTCTTCCCTACAAAATAAATAGTTACTAAAAGGAGAGTATCTCAAGAATCTTACCTGGTTGACAGTCTCAGTACGAAATGAAGTTTGACTTCGTCGTGAACCTCATATGTGATATCAAACTAAAAAAAAAATTCATCAATATTAATAACCTGGTAGAAAGACAAATACATGGCCATATTTAAATTTCATAATTGTGCCAAAAATATATTACATGTTCATGATTTTACCTCGTATTCTTCGACTTTAATCTCCATGATTTTGTAGTCAAACTCTTGATCCTCCAAAACTACACCCGACCTGAAGGAATGAAAGAAATGGATGTTTAATTAGTCACTCAATTACTGTCATGGCTATTCAAATTATGAAATTCTTAATTCTTAATTCGAACGTTAATGGATTTAAAAGAATTAAAAACGTACATACTTTGTAATTAATTATTATTTTCCAAATTTTATTCCTTTTTAAATAAAATTAATTGTGTGAAATTAATTGTGTTTATAGATAAGGGTTGAAATATTCAATTCGAAATGAAGGTATATGTAGTAACAGTCATGTCTATTCAAATTTTATTCCTTTTTTAACGTTAATAAGTTACCTTAATTGCCAAATTAATGCGATGATGTGTCATAAGCTTTTCAAATAAGATATTTTTTAAAAGGAATGAGAGCATTAACTTTTAAACGTTATTAATGTTTCCCATTTACTGTCAATAAATTCTTAATTCGAACGTTAACAGATTTAAAAGAATTAAAAACGTACATACTTTGTAATTAATTAATTTTTTCCAATTTCACCTCCAATTACATAAAATAAATTGTGTGAAATTAATTGTGTTTATAGATAAGGGTTGAAATATTCAATTCGAAACGAAGGTATGTGTAGTAACAGTCATGGCTATTCAAATTTTATTCCTTTTTTAACGTTAATAAATTACCTTAATTACCAAATTAATACGCTGATGTGTCATAAGCTTTTCAAATAAGATATAATTACCAAATTAAGGCGGGTGGAATTAAATCAACCTATTCAATGCTCATGCAAGAATAATGACATGTTTATGGGATGTGTTTAAATTAGGACGGTGGATTTGTTTTTGCGGGATTAAATCTGAACCGTTCTTTGTCTTGTTGTTTGTCTCCTGATTTGTCTAGGGGGGATTGAAATTAATTGTGTTTATAGATAAGGGTTGAAATATTCAATTCGAAACGAAGGTATGTGTAGTAACAGTCATGGCTATTCAAATTTTATTCCTTTTTTAACGGTAATAAATTACCTTAATTACCAAATTAATGCGCTGATGTGTCATAAGCTTTTCAAATAAGATCTAATTACCAAATTAAGGCGGGTGGAATTAAATCAACCTATTCAATGCTCATGCAAGAATAATGACATGTTTATGGGATGTGTTTAAATTAGGACGGTGGATTTGTTTTTGCGGGATTAAATCTCAGCCGCTCTTTGTCTCCATGTTTGTCTCCTGGTTTGTCTTAGGGGGCAATTTTATTATATAGACGAGTGGAAACCCGTGCGTTGCACGGAAGCATAGACCCCGCGGTGTTGTAGTTTGCACGGGAGCATAGAGTACGGGGTGTTGTAGTTTGCACGCGCGTGGTCGTAACGGCATGCGCTTCGCGCGAAGAGCGTAATGGCACGCGCTTCGCACGTGATGATGGCACGCGCTTCGCGCGTAATCAAGACACGCGCTTTGCGCGTGATGATGGCATGCGCTTCACGCATGATCACGGCTCGCGCTTCGCGTATGGACCGTTGTGCCACAAATATTATGTAAACAGATATAAAGCTCTGTCTCATAAACCTTTTGCTTGCTGGGCTTGCAAGCTTTCCATGCATCTTTTTGAACATTAACATAAATACACTATGTGAAGACATTAATCATATAAAAATTTCTAGCTCTTACAATTTGCTAAAACTCCATGGAGAGAATTTTATTACATTTCGTGGAATAATTTCAAAAAGCATTGAAGTATATTAATAACATAACAGTTAAATGATATTTCTAAACAATTAAATGTGTATATGAATGATAAAGTATTTTTTTTGTTCTTGCAAATTAGACATTCCTGTGAAGTGTAATGTGATCACAACACTCCAATTTTACTTCATATTTGATGTTGAGTAATTAATGCTTCATAGGCTTGTGATATCATATGTTTGCATCCATTTACCTAATGAAAAGATTATTAAGTGCTAAATAAGATATACTGATAATAATATAGGTACCGTAATAAAAGGCAAACTCTGAATTAGTGCAAGTTGATTCATAAATAGCAATTCCTAATTGGTGGAATACTGAAAGTTGAAAACAAAAGTATGGTGTTAAATAATATGCAAAGAAACAAATATTTATGATTTTACATAGTTGCTCGACAACAACTTGGTCAAATTATATATGGGTGAAGAAGACAAATAACATTAAAAAAACATAGTTTATATGAAATAAAGAAAATAATTATAGCAATATTTCAAAAATTTCTAAGGAGTTATATGATATTTTTAGGAATCCAAATTAGAAAATGGAAATCTAGCAAGAGTAAAAGCTCAAATCCTATTGAACTAAATATTTCTTTAAAAATGCCTAATTTTTATAGGTGGAATAAGAAAACACCTATATCAGAAAACTACAACATGTTGACCAAAATTTGGTAAGCCAAACTATCCAAAGTTGAAACCACAACGCCAATTTCGGATGCAAGACCTAGCATAAAGACCTCATTAAATAATGATTAATTTACATATTTTGGGCTAAATCTAATTGAAATTCAGTTTTTTTTAACCAAGAGAAGAATAATATGAGGAAGATATGCTAAAATGAAAGTTACGATAGTTTTCAACCTAGGATGCCATGTAACATAAGTACATAATTATTTCAATATAAAGCTGATCCTTTAGTATCTAGTTGTATTCCTACTATGTTCATCAACTAATTTAGTAAATGCAAACTGTGTTCAATAATAGTGTATTCTCTTTATAAGTAAAGACGTTAAATATGCTAAATAATACGGGTATTAAATTTTATAGAAATTCAAAGAGTGCTAGAGAAAAACGTATTTTCTTTTTATATACAGACGTTGGATACGTTTGATAGAAATTCAAAAAGCATTAGAGAATGACACTCTTTGTTTTTAAGGAAAGACGTTAAATGTGCTAATCGTACGAATATTAAATTTTGATTGAAATACTATGCTATATTTAATAAACCTTTATATCCCTGCATGCCCTATTGCCTTATATCAAAGATTAAAATTACAGAAAATTATTATATACTTTTACCATGGATACTAATATCCACCAACATTTATGTAATGACAACGTTTTGAAATGTAGAACACATGTTTGGACGAAATTTAATGCCGTAATCGTAAAAGCAATGACTTGTATTGAATTGTATAAAATTCAAACTCAAATTATCAAATATATCAGTTATGTTCTTTGTATTCCTTGGTTGCATTTGATTAAAATAGATTTGAATCAACAAAGGATATAATCAAGGTTTTATTGGATAACATTAATGTAAAGAAAGGAAAATGCACATTAAAGGAAGAGAAATTTAATTTCCCTATGTTGACGAAAAATAAGTTGAGAGTATAAGGAAAATTTCAAAAAGACGTTGGATACGTTCGATAGAAATTCAAAAAGCATTAGAGAATGACACTCTTTGTTTTTAAGGAAAGACGTTAAATGTGCTAATCGTACGAATATTAAATTTTGATTGAAATACTATGCTATATTTAATAAACCTTTATATCCCTGCATGCCCTATTGCCTTATATCAAAGATTAAAATTACAGAAAATTATTATATACTTTTACCATGGATACTAATATCCACCAACATTTATGTAATAAGAAAATGCCTAATTTTTATAGGTGGAATAAGAAAACACCTATATCAGAAAACTACAACATGTTGACCAAAATTTGGTAAGCCAAACTATCCAAAGTTGAAACCACAACGCCAATTTCGGATGCAAGACCTAGCATAAAGACCTCATTAAATAATGATTAATTTACATATTTTGGGCTAAATCTAATTGAAATTCAGTTTTTTTTAACCAAGAGAAGAATAATATGAGGAAGATATGCTAAAATGAAAGTTACGATAGTTTTCAACCTAGGATGCCATGTAACATAAGTACATAATTATTTCAAAAATATAAAGCTGATCCTTTAGTATCTAGTTGTATTCCTACTATGTTCATCAACTAATTTAGTAAATGCAAACTGTGTTCAATAATAGTGTATTCTCTTTATAAGTAAAGACGTTAAATATACTAAATAATACGGGTATTAAATTTTATAGAAATTCAAAGAGTGCTAGAGAAAAACGTATTTTCTTTTTATATACAGACGTTGGATACGTTTGATAGAAATTCAAAAAGCATTAGAGAATGACACTCTTTGTTTTTAAGGAAAGACGTTAAATGTGCTAATCGTACGAATATTAAATTTTGATTGAAATACTATGCTATATTTAATAAACCTTTATATCCCTGCATGCCCTATTGCCTTATATCAAAGATTAAAATTACAGAAAATTATTATATACTTTTACCATGGATACTAATATCCACCAACATTTATGTAATGACAACGTTTTGAAATGTAGAACACATGTTTGGACGAAATTTAATGCCATAATCGTAAAAGCAATGACTTGTATTGAATTGTATAAAATTCAAACTCAAATTATCAAATATATCAGTTATGTTCTTTGTATTCCTTGGTTGCATTTGATTAAAATAGATTTGAATCAACAAAGGATATAATCAAGGTTTTATTGGATAACATTAATGTAAAGAAAGGAAAATGCACATTAAAGGAAGAGAAATTTAATTTCCCTATGTTGAAGAAAAATAAGTTGAGAGTATAAGGAAAATTTCAAAAAGACGTTGGATACGTTTGATATGCTAAATAATACGGGTATTAAATTTTATAGAAATTCAAAGAGTGCTAGAGAAAAACGTATTTTCTTTTTATATACAGACGTTGGATACGTTTGATAGAAATTCAAAAAGCATTAGAGAATGACACTCTTTGTTTTTAAGGAAAGACGTTAAATGTGCTAATCGTACGAATATTAAATTTTGATTGAAATACTATGCTATATTTAATAAACCTTTATATCCCTGCATGCCCTATTGCCTTATATCAAAGATTAAAATTACAGAAAATTATTATATACTTTTACCATGGATACTAATATCCACCAACATTTATGTAATGACAACGTTTTGAAATGTAGAACACATGTTTGGACGAAATTTAATGCCATAATCGTAAAAGCAATGACTTGTATTGAATTGTATAAAATTCAAACTCAAATTATCAAATATATCAGTTATGTTCTTTGTATTCCTTGGTTGCATTTGATTAAAATAGATTTGAATCAACAAAGGATATAATCAAGGTTTTATTGGATAACATTAATGTAAAGAAAGGAAAATGCACATTAAAGGAAGAGAAATTTAATTTCCCTATGTTGAAGAAAAATAAGTTGAGAGTATAAGGAAAATTTCAAAAAGACGTTGGATACGTTTGATAGAAATTCAAAAAGCATTAGAGAATGACACTCTTTGTTTTTAAGGAAAGACGTTAAATGTGCTAATCGTACGAATATTAAATTTTGATTGAAATACTATGCTATATTTAATAAACCTTTATATCCCTGCATGCCCTATTGCCTTATATCAAAGATTAAAATTACAGAAAATTATTATATACTTTTACCATGGATACTAATATCCACCAACATTTATGTAATGACAACGTTTTGAAATGTAGAACACATGTTTGGACGAAATTTAATGCCATAATCGTAAAAGCAATGACTTGTATTGAATTGTATAAAATTCAAACTCAAATTATCAAATATATCAGTTATGTTCTTTGTATTCCTTGGTTGCATTTGATTAAAATAGATTTGAATCAACAAAGGATATAATCAAGGTTTTATTGGATAACATTAATGTAAAGAAAGGAAAATGCACATTAAAGGAAGAGAAATTTAATTTCCCTATGTTGAAGATTACTAATTTTAATGTTCATAAAAAAATGAAATCAAACTCTAAGCCACTTGCCTGATAAAATTAGATTACAAACTGAACATCATTTACCAAAATCAAGTACCACTTATATGATGCATTTAAAGACTAAAAAATAAGTTGAGAGTATGAGGAAAATTTCATGTGGTCCAATATTTTAATGTCAAATATCAATTAACTGACAAATTTATCAAGCGGATTTCAACTTGCATGTTACTCCATTTCCTAAAACCTTAACTATTTAATGTAACATATATTTTAGAAAATGAAAACGGTATAGATCAATCTTTTATAGCAAGTTTTAATACATTATTATATTTCAGCTGTGCTGTAGACTATAACTTAATAAATTTCAATCACTAAAAATTCCATTCAAAAATAAAATAAAAAAACATGAAATGGTATTGGGCAAGAACTATTTTGAATTGTTTCCAGTTTTGATCAACATTTTTGGGGCAAGAAAACATACGACATACATTCAAAGGGCTATAAAATCATACAAATTGATTCCATATATCACGCAAGCTTTCAATGCCAATTCAATCCAAATAACTGCAAACAATCATGCAACAAAATCCACCGTTCCTCAATTATAGGGGATGTTATTCAAACTCAAATTATCAAATATATCAGTTATGTTCTTTGTATTCCTTGGTTGCATTTGATTAAAATAGATTTGAATCAACAAAGGATATAATCAAGGTTTTATTGGATAACATTAATGTAAAGAAAGGAAAATGCACATTAAAGGAAGAGAAATTTAATTTCCCTATGTTGAAGAAAAATAAGTTGAGAGTATAAGGAAAATTTCAAAAAGACGTTGGATACGTTTGATAGAAATTCAAAAAGCATTAGAGAATGACACTCTTTGTTTTTAAGGAAAGACGTTAAATGTGCTAATCGTACGAATATTAAATTTTGATTGAAATACTATGCTATATTTAATAAACCTTTATATCCCTGCATGCCCTATTGCCTTATATCAAAGATTAAAATTACAGAAAATTATTATATACTTTTACCATGGATACTAATATCCACCAACATTTATGTAATAAGAAAATGCCTAATTTTTATAGGTGGAATAAGAAAACACCTATATCAGAAAACTACAACATGTTGACCAAAATTTGGTAAGCCAAACTATCCAAAGTTGAAACCACAACGCCAATTTCGGATGCAAGACCTAGCATAAAGACCTCATTAAATAATGATTAATTTACATATTTTGGGCTAAATCTAATTGAAATTCAGTTTTTTTTAACCAAGAGAAGAATAATATGAGGAAGATATGCTAAAATGAAAGTTACGATAGTTTTCAACCTAGGATGCCATGTAACATAAGTACATAATTATTTCAAAAATATAAAGCTGATCCTTTAGTATCTAGTTGTATTCCTACTATGTTCATCAACTAATTTAGTAAATGCAAACTGTGTTCAATAATAGTGTATTCTCTTTATAAGTAAAGACGTTAAATATGCTAAATAATACGGGTATTAAATTTTATAGAAATTCAAAGAGTGCTAGAGAAAAACGTATTTTCTTTTTATATACAGACGTTGGATACGTTTGATAGAAATTCAAAAAGCATTAGAGAATGACACTCTTTGTTTTTAAGGAAAGACGTTAAATGTGCTAATCGTACGAATATTAAATTTTGATTGAAATACTATGCTATATTTAATAAACCTTTATATCCCTGCATGCCCTATTGCCTTATATCAAAGATTAAAATTACAGAAAATTATTATATACTTTTACCATGGATACTAATATCCACCAACATTTATGTAATGACAACGTTTTGAAATGTAGAACACATATTTGGACGAAATTTAATGCCATAATCGTAAAAGCAATGACTTGTATTGAATTGTATAAAATTCAAACTCAAATTATCAAATATATCAGTTATGTTCTTTGTATTCCTTGGTTGCATTTGATTAAAATAGATTTGAATCAACAAAGGATATAATCAAGGTTTTATTGGATAACATTAATGTAAAGAAAGGAAAATGCACATTAAAGGAAGAGAAATTTAATTTCCCTATGTTGAAGAAAAATAAGTTGAGAGTATAAGGAAAATTTCAAAAAGACGTTGGATACGTTTGATAGAAATTCAAAAAGCATTAGAGAATGACACTCTTTGTTTTTAAGGAAAGACGTTAAATGTGCTAATCGTACGAATATTAAATTTTGATTGAAATACTATGCTATATTTAATAAACCTTTATATCCCTGCATGCCCTATTGCCTTATATCAAAGATTAAAATTACAGAAAATTATTATATACTTTTACCATGGATACTAATATCCACCAACATTTATGTAATGACAACGTTTTGAAATGTAGAACACATGTTTGGATGAAATTTAATGCCATAATCGTAAAAGCAATGACTTGTATTGAATTGTATAAAATTCAAACTCAAATTATCAAATATATCAGTTATGTTCTTTGTATTCCTTGGTTGCATTTGATTAAAATAGATTTGAATCAACAAAGGATATAATCAAGGTTTTATTGGATAACATTAATGTAAAGAAAGGAAAATGCACATTAAAGGAAGAGAAATTTAATTTCCCTATGTTGAAGATTACTAATTTTAATGTTCATAAAAAAATGAAATCAAACTCTAAGCCACTTGCCTGATAAAATTAGATTACAAACTGAACATCATTTACCAAAATCAAGTACCACTTATATGATGCATTTAAAGACTAAAAAATAAGTTGAGAGTATAAGGAAAATTTCATGTGGTCCAATATTTTAATGTCAAATATCAATTAACTGACAAATTTATCAAGCGGATTTCAACTTGCATGTTACTCCATTTCCTAAAACCTTAACTATTTAATGTAACATATATTTTAGAAAATGAAAACGGTATAGATCAATCTTTTATAGCAAGTTTTAATACATTATTATATTTCAGCTGTGCTGTAGACTATAACTTAATAAATTTCAATCACTAAAAATTCCATTCAAAAATAAAATAAAAAAACATGAAATGGTATTGGGCAAGAACTATTTTGAATTGTTTCCAGTTTTGATCAACATTTTTGGGGCAAGAAAACATACGACATACATTCAAAGGGCTATAAAATCATACAAATTGATTCCATATATCACGCAAGCTTTCAATGCCAATTCAATCCAAATAACTGCAAACAATCATGCAACAAAATCCACCGTTCCTCAATTATAGGGGATGTGTTTAAATTAGGATGGTGGATTTGTTTTTGCGGGATTAAATCTCAGCCGCTCTTTGTCTCCTTGTTTGTCTAAGGGTTTGTCTAGGGGGGGAATTTTATTATATAGATATATATATATAATTTCCGAAGAACTGGAGTAGAAAAGTATATGACAAAGCTTCGTGCTCATTCAAAAAAATATGGACACGAAGGCTAGCCTTTCATGTTTAGTTATAGAGAGTCAAAGTAACGTTGTATATCTGATTTAAACGGACAAAGTCCATACATCAAAAATGAACGTTTCACATTAAATATAATGCATACGGGTTGACCCCTACAATGCCAAGGTCGACTTGACCAATATGCGGGTCGACCCCCATGGATCAAAAACGTGTGTCTTACACATCTTGCCATATTAATTTTAAATGTATTAATTTCTGAATTTTCATAACGTTACTTCGTTAAAGTTTAATAAACTTCTATTTACTTTTAATTTGATCACATTTATGACATGCATTAGTTTTAAAATTCAAATGCTTGTTATTATCTGAAATTTATACATATACATACTTATCTAAAATATATACACATACATACATGCGCATTTAAATACATATCACCATTCATGAATTAATTCTTTTGTAACGTTATATTACATTTATTAATCTATAACGTTATGCTTAAGTAACACTAGCCTTTAATAAATATCTATTATTTATTTTATATTATTACTTTTACATAACATTAACATTAATTGAATCTCTTTTACTGTTTTGTAATGTTACTTTTGTATAACTTTAACATATTAATTACTTCTATTTGTATCTCTGAAAAGTTATGTTACATAACATTAGCTTTTTATATAATTCTCATTTATTCGTTCAAGTCTTCAAATTCAAACATGGATTATTTATGAAATTCACACGTTTATATATTTAAAAGATAAATATATTCATGCACATTTACACATAAGATTATTTTCTAATATAGAACTTTGAATATAACTTTTCCTAATAAATCTGTTCGAAACGTATATATGTAAAATATTCAAAAAATTATAATTACCATGAATACAATAATTTTAGTCTCAAGGCAAAATTCTAATAATTTCAAAAAAATAACTATTTTCACTGTTTAAAATTATTTCAATCATTTAAAAATGCGGAGTGTTACATTTTTTTTGGAAAAGCCAATCAGGTTTAAAGTGACCACAAACAGTTATTATTATAACAAATAATAATTACAACATTCAGGAGATAGTTAGTTTACCAATATATTATACATCTGTTTTTAAGGTGGACCGTCCACCACAGACGTATTTAAAGTGGATCATTCGTTGCTACATAAGCTAGCTAAAAAGTATAGGAGCTAGTTGCAATTACTAGACTACTACGACATACTCTATGCAAGGAGTTTACTACAATAAAAATAGTACAACCCATACAAGGTACAACCAATACTAGATAAATTGTAGAAATAACATAAGTCGGAAGACGCACTACCTATGCTAAGACCTACAACTAAGGCACTATCACGACACAATGTGTTAAAGGCGTCACATCTGGAGCAAACTCCAATCCATCTTTACATTTTAAAATTCCACCTAGCTGACCGGAGACTAAGCATACTCACAAGAAAACCAATCAACATGACATGAAGATTGCATTGCAGAATCACGACATGATAAAATAACAAAATTGAAACTCAGCATGACCGGAAAAAGATGGCACATGCAATAACCCGAGGCTAGTAACCAAGGGAGTGTGGGCCCAATACTGCATAAGACAGACAACCAACCAAAACATGTCTAAAGCAAGAAGCTTCACTTGTATGCTTGGAAGTGGTCGGTCAAGCAAAAACAAATCAACACAACCTCAACGCCTGGACCATCCTCCCTAACATCCAAAGAAAACAAAGCCAAAATAACCTCAAGGAAAATACCCAAAAACCAAATCAAACCAGCCTACAAATCAGATCTACAAGACGAAATCCATAACCAACACATTGAATATCAATCATGAAATTAGAACCACCACATCCCAAGACAAACTAGGTCAACAGTCCCACACATGGTATCACCAAGCTAGATAATGCACGTAGTACTAAGTAAGGTAGAGAAAGAAAACCAGATTCGTAGCAGGAGAAATGTGATACTGGTTACCAAAGAGAAGTTGATGTGTGCCATGGACACTCCACACAGACCCAAACCTCCCCATCTCACTCAAGTCGAAACCATCTACCAAAGAGGAAGCGACCAACACAAATAGGATAGGGAAGGTATTTTGGTGTGAGTAGGTGAGCATTTGAAGGTCGATTTGTAATAGGCAAAGGAAGTTAGGGAGATATATAAAAAGTTAGATCTGATGAGAAATTAGGGTTCAGTCCTTCGCCACGCAAGAAAAAATAGGGTGATTTGGAAGAGGAGAGGAAAGATTTGTGGACCGATTAGAAAGGCGCAGTATGTTCTGGGATGAGGAGAAACGAAGAGAGGAAAGTGAAGGGGGAGAATTTCCTTATTGTCATTAACATAAAAGGACCAAACCAAACATTTTGCGGATGAATTTTAGTTTAATTTTAAAATTGACTATTGAGAGTTAGAGCCTCGTTTAAGACTAATGGAGTGTTACATTTTCATTGTTTGCTTTATCATTTTGGATGCATTAAATGTAGAGTTGTTTATTGCCTATGTATATTGATAGTGTTTATCTAAGGCGGTATCTTCATATGTTGCTCTTGGAATTATATTTTGTAATCAATATATTTAATACGAACATGGTTTGTGAATGAGAAAGTAATCATCTTTATCAATGAATGGTATCTTAAAAAATTCATATTTTTGTGTTCTCTGTTGTTATGACTCATTAAAAAAATTCTGAATATATTTTTATTCTAAAGAAACTATATGTTGTTTTCAAAAATCCATCGTCAGAATTTAACGACAGGGATGAGTGCAACATCCATGGCACTTGGCTTTGGGCATTTGGAAAAGAGGTGTTACATAATAGCTCTTAGTTTATCATGGCGCACATTTAAATTTGTGGTTTCTTATATATATATATATGTGTGTGTGTGTGTGTGTATATGTATATGTATATATATATATATTTGTTAACCGACTTTTTGGTCCGGTTCCCGAAAGTACATAAGACACACTCGACTCAACGACCCGCGTGAAGCCAAAGCCGAAAGTGTCGCCAGAAACCAAAGGAAATGGGCAGAGAAGGGATCGTGTCAGCAAAACCCACACCTCTTCCCTAAATATTTCCAAACCAAGACCTTGAACCCCAAAGAGTCACGAGTCTGAGTGTTGAACCCCCTGCTACTTTTATATATAATCATCGTACCCCCTGTGGCACGAATTTCGTACCCCTAAAGGGCTCGGAATTCATACCCGACGGGGTACGAATTTCATACCCCATTGGGTACGAAATTCATACCCCAGGGAGGGGTACGAAGTTTGTGCATATGCGTGCTATGGGGTACGAAATTTCGGAGGTCGGTTACAGGGGATACGGAATTCCTGATGTGGTCCCCTATTTCCACATATTCCTACCTACTCCCACCTAACCACTCCACTATAAATACCCCTTGACCTCACACTTTAAAGGGTTGGATTTTGGTGACTTGACATCTCTTGAGAGCTCCAAGTGGCCTCATTAATGGCATCTCCACTTTGGGGAAGAAGAAGGACAAAATTGTCTTTTCCTAATATTTTAATATATGATAATTATGACATCATATTACTTAAACATGAGACGTTTTCCACCTTGTAATTCTTGGTTATTAATAATATTCCAAAGACTCTTCCAAAGTGGATGCAGCTCTCTCGCGAGGCAGAACAGCTATAAACCTCTTGTGTTATTTATTGCTTTCCGCACTTACTTTCAGGGCCAAAACTATGATTCCTAAGTAATTGGAATCTTGGATGATTACGAAATTTTTTGCCCGTCAACATTTTGGTGCTTTCACTGAGAAAACTCAGATTTGCGTCTTTATCGCACATTATCGTCTTGACTTCGACGAGATTTAGGTTCCTTTGCTAAGCCTACTGCCGAGTCCACTTACGATGGTAAAGCGACCAAAGAACGCAATGATCAACTCTTCAGCCGAAGCCGGAACATCCCAACAGGCTCAGCTGGTAGATATCCCGGCCACTACTGAATCCGTCCCTCCTGTTGTGTACCCCGAAGCTCCCACAACACAAGCACAGATCCGCGCTTGTTGAAAAATATAAGAACACAACTGTCGAACTCAATCAGGCGTTAAGAAATAACATCGACCTCATGTGACAACTTCAGGAAAGTCAGCGCGTCGTCGCTCGACTCTAGCTCGCTTGGAACATTGCCCGACCTCGGCCTACTATCTCGGAAACTTCCTCTTTTGAGTCGAGGGATCCACATCAAAGAAGGAGGTTTAGTCTCATCAACAATGCCGCCGTCTGCACCAACGCCCTGAACAACGGCAACGGCTTCGCCAACGGCAATGGTAACGGAAACGGCGACCGAACTACAGTCACTTAAAGCGAGGGGACACAGTACCGAGATCGCTCCCAATTAATTATCAACGATGGACGGGATCCGAACAACCAACCCCTTCCTCGACAGAACCCAACTGTCGCTGCCCAGAATGATGAGCCTACTCTCCCAACGGCCCGCGATCCTCCAGAACAAGTCGCGCATCAACCTGCTTAGCCCCATTGTCATATCAAAACCCGATTATAGATGTTGAGGATATGGAAGAAGATGACCCGGACATTCATCATAGGAGACGCCCTCGCAATAGAACTCTTGAAACTCGCTAAAATCCATGGATTCCGATGGCGGATCCCCATCCGACTTATCTTCCTGACATGGTCCGAAGGATCATGAGGGAAATGCGAGGGAATGTAGGCGACTCATGGGAAGCCCATATCAGACGTAACCCTTTCACAAAAAGAGTAAACGAAGACGAGTAGCCACGGCGCTTCAGCATGCAACAGATGCCACTCTATGACGGCACAACTGATCCCTGTGCCTTCCTAAATCGATACGAATGGCAAATGGACTCCAGTCGGGGAAACGACCCAGTCAAATGCAAGTGCTTCCCAGTCTTCTGATCAGGAATAACTTAACTCTGGTTCTCCCGCCTCCCATTTGATTCCATCAACAATTTCGGCTAACTAGCGACCGAATTGGTCAAGCAATTCAAAGCACGCATCCCGACTCCAAAGAATGCCCTTACTTTGCCCAATCTATATCAAGGACCCGCCGAGTCACTCAAGAGCTACCTTTCCCGGTTCAACACCGCCCTCGCCGAGGTCGAAGACCCGGATCCTCGCACCGTACTTTTCCAACTAGCAAAAGGGGTCCTCCCTACATCTGAGTTCGAAGCGTGGATTGATAGGAAGCAACCTAAAAGCCTTGATGCTTTCTATGAAAAGGCATGGCAGTACTTGTGCCAGGAAGATGCGAGACGGAACCGACTCTCCGAAACCGGTCGCCCCAACAATCCGCATGCGGATACCCTGAATAACAATGTCAAAGGGAAACGAGTCGGAGAGCCCTTCAACAGGGACAAGGGGGCATGTCCCTATAGACAAAGGCCGAATAATGGTAGGCAGAGCAGCCGCAACAACAGCCAGATTCCTACAAAAGCCAAGAAGCCCGCCCCTACCGGGCATATGAGACCTACACCCTGCTGAATGAAGACTTGGAAACAATCTACCTGGAAACGTGTAACACTCTTCAATAAAAAAATCATACACCAGGGAATCCACTAACTAGGAGAAGAATACCAGCAAGTATTGTTGATACCACGACATGTACAGGCATAATACCAATGGTTGCCGTCAACTCAAAGACGCAATCGAAAATCTTATCCGCGAGAAGCGCCTTGAGCAATACGTCCAAGAACTATTTCCTCTCGAAGCAAACTCAGGTCCTTCTACGCCAACGCCTCTAACACCCACCAAGGCGGCTTCAGGTCCGTCTAACCAAAGGCGGGGAATTGCGATTAACAGTATCTATGACGGGCCATACCCCACACATGAAAGCTTCCGAAAAATGGAAGAGTACGTAAGCTCAATCAAGCGCGCCACGCATGAAGCCTGTTCTGCTCCGAACGTGTAACGACCCGTATTCAACGCATCATAGGATCATAGGATATTTATTTCTTTCACATAAGAAGTCGTATGGTCATGTAACATTGGGAGACGACTATTGGGGTCATTTCCCATGTTCATGATTTTTCTCGATTTTTAAATGACCATTTTACCCCTAGTTGGTACTGTTTTGGCCATAACTTTTGACTGGAAAGGAATTTTGACCTGAAACCACTTCCATTGGCTTCGGATGATGGTTTCTCTTTCCGTAGAGTGGTCACATTAGCCAAACGGACTTACCGTTTGGGAGATATGGCTGAAACAAGTTTCAGATGGTGAAAAACAGCTTAATTGGGCTTAACCGGGTGATTAGCAGCTAGGCCCAAGGGGAATTTCGGGTTTAGGGGTATATGGAGGCTGATTAGGGTTAGAAAACATTTCTTTAGACATTTTCCAGCCGCCACTTTCATTCCTTTTGACCTAGCCATGGCCTCCACTCTCTAAATCTCTCTAAAACACCCAAAAATCACTTTCTAATTGAAGATTAGGCTTAGCAAACATCGAATCAAGGAGTATTAGCACAAGAACCGAGGTGGAGCTGCTGTGTGAGATTGGGAACAGCGCCAAATCAGAGAATATTTCAGTATTGGGGTTCTAGTTGTGGCAAAGGTGTGTGATAGCATCGTTTTGACACTAATTACAGTTAATTAAGGGTAATTAGTGAAGATTAGCGAATTTATACACTAATAAATTCTGGAAAAATGTTTAGAAATTCTTAAATAATATTTCATGCCTCTGTTAGAAAATTTAGACGATTTGATTAAGTTTTACTAAGTATGTGCTTAAACATGATTAAGAAGGATTATAGGAAAATGTGAGGTTTTAGCCACTTTTGATCTATTTTGATTCATTTGGATTGTTGTTTGGTGTTTGGGGTTGCTCTTACATATTGCTATGACTCTATGGTATGTTTTATGATTGATTAGAATAGTTAGATTTGTCAAAAACGTCGTCGAATGGCGTAAACAAGTTGCTGGAAAAAGTTGCAGAAAGTTGTGCAGAGCCTCGGATCGGATGAGGGCTCGGATCGGAAATGTGAATTGGGCAAGGAAATCCGACCCGAACCGGAGTTTGGCACATAGAAGACTTGGCAAAAAGGAAGGCCGTTTCCTTAGAGTTGGAGTGGACAAGGGGATCGGATCAGAAGGGTAATGGAAGCCAGATCGGATCGGCTCAAGAATGGAAGGCTACGACTAGAGTAAGGCGAAGTGATCGGATCGGAGTAGATGGAAACGAGGGAGCTGATTGGAGAAGGAGCATGAGCTGGAGGAGGACAGCATCCCGAACCGACCCGGAGGAGGACACCGACCCGACCCGGAGTGAAGTACCCGACCCGAACCGAATGGAAGATGACAAGGATGGAGGACCGACCCGAACCGACGCTACCGAACCGAACCGAGTTCTAGGACTGTTACTGCACGTCAACTTTTCTGAAGACCCACTCCAATTCGACCAAACCCGAGATGCAAAGGAAGTCCAAATGGGAAGTTAGAGCTCAAGATTCAGATGGGAATCAACGGGTTCGCTTCATGGTTGGGCTTTGCTGCGGGACGCGTGCCAAGGAGTTATCGATGTCTATAGCTTTGGACCACTATGGTAGGAGTTACGAAGGCGGATTCAGGGCCATTATGGCATTGGTAGAACCAAGGGCTACGACCAATGAAGTGGGTCATTGAAATGTTTGGTCATGACTCCAAGTGTTTGGCTTGGTCACAGCAGGGTTTCTACAAGTCGGGATTCGTCGTTACCTCAGTTTGTCTAGTGTTCCAAAGTGGTAGATATCGTATACTTTACGCACTGAGTGAGAAATGTGAGGATGGTTGCTATGGATGATTTGTTTGCTATCATTATGACATGCACACCCCACCCCGTATTCTTACACTATTTATTATGGCACCTTGGAGTATTGTACGGTATGTGGTACTAACTCTTTGGTTGCAGGTCCAGGTTCAGGTATGGTTTAGTATACCTGTTATCATTCTGTTTAGATGCTTATCGCTCACACCAGGCTTTATGTCTGACCCAGAGTTTTATGTCTCTTCTTATTACTCTGGGTGCTCACACGAGCAGGCTAGAGACAGGTTAGCAGGTGATGCACGGGTAGATGATCCGGAGACGAGCAGGAGGCTTCCACGTAATATACATATATAGTATTCTCCCTGTGTTGTTGAAGATCACTGCTTGGGCATTGGTGGTGCATCTTCTACTTTAGCTTTCTTTTGTTTAGAGACAGTAAATTTGGAAAATTGTAACAAGCTGTATATGGATTTCCGCTGCTCTGATGATTGATGTTGATTTTAGTTATCAGCTTATGCACTGTCTCGCCTGTTTTATGTCAAGTATGTTATTATTATATTTTATCCCATGCGCTGTGAGACATTCTACAGGTTCCTTGATTAGTTCATTCTCTTCTTTCTTTTCTTTTGACGACCGTTCTGTGCTAGCTGGGCATGTGTACAGCGCACTTTCGGAGGAAGTGCAGGCTGGTGCGGGGCGGGCCGTCACATTTGGTATCAGAGCTCTAGGTTGCGTAGTTAACCTAGGGAAGTTATCAGGGAGAGATAATATACGTATACGAGAGAGCGTATTTGTGATTACTTTGGTTTTTAAAAAGCTATATATATATACTATTAGTAGTACTAGGATGAAGTCGTACTGCACTAGCACCACTATGGAGTCGTTAATCGTTTCCTTTTCCAGATTGACGATGAGCCGATATACTAGAGGTGCTGGTAGGGGAGCCAATAATGGGAATGCTGTTGACATGAGGACGATGTTTACTGACCTCATGAGAGATATGCTTAGAGATGTACAGAGGGCAGCTCCCAATGGTGGAAATGGTGGTGGTCCAATAGTGCAGGCACCAAGAGTCGACTTCGCCAAGCTGAATAAGGATTATACTAGCCTTGGTGGGAAGCCGTTCCACGGAACGGAGTCGGCTACGGATGTTCAAGATTGGTTGGATAGTTGCGAACGCATCTTCGAGGATTTGGGTATCGAGGATGCGATGAAGAGAAAGCTAGCGTCCCGTCAGTTGCAAGGGCGGGCAATGAATTGGTGGAATGCTATAAAGGCAGCTACTCCCGAAGATCAGATTACTTGGGAGCAGTTTAAGGCTCGCTTTAGTGAGAAGTTCCTTCCAGCTGCTCAGAAGTCAATGATGTTTAAGAAGTTCTTGGAGCTCAGGCAGAATGGCAGAGCTGTCTCGGAGTATATTGCTGAATTTGACACTTTGTCAAAATATGGGTTATCTCTTATTGATACTGCCGAGAAAAAGAATGAGAAATTCATAACTGGTTTGGATCAGTACTTGGGGGAAAAACTTATTAACCACATCGATGAGACGTTTGAATCGATTATGGGGAAAGCGTTAAGATAGGAAAGTCTCTACCCTAAGCCGAAGACCGAGGTTGCATCCGCAGATGAGCCAAAGCCACAAGCTAGTGGTGGAGGCAAAGGTGGTTCCCAGAATAAGAGAAAGCAGAATCAGACTAAGGATGGCCAGAAGAAAAAGAATAAGCAAGATGTGGAGTGCTTCAGCTGTGGTAAGAAGGGCCATTATGCTAGTAATTGTCGGGCCAAGCCAGCGGATAGGAAGTGCTTCAACTGTGGCCAAATGGGACATCACAAGGACAAGTGTCCACAACCCCCTAAAGAAAAGCAAATGGTGAAAGCATATGCTCTCAATGCTATTCCTTCTTCGTCGAATGCCCCAACTGCGGCGGAGAAGGGAAAGAGTGTCGTCATTCAAGGTATGCTTTCTGTTTATGATGTTCCTGTTAGAGTTTTGTTTGATACCGGAGCTTCCAGTTCTTTCATATCTAGTGACCTGGTAGATAGGTTGGGATTGGAGCCCGAGATTGTTGATAGACCTTTAGTAGTGACGAACCCGATTGGTGGTTCGACTAGCCTTAGCATGATTTGTCGTAATGTGGTCTTATCGAGTCATGGATGCATGTTTGTTTGTGATTGCTTTGTTTTGGGCTTTATTGGGTTTGGCATTATTTTGGGAGTAGATTGGCTCCGAAGATACGGGGTGGTGGTAGACTGTGAGGGCTTTTTAGTGACAGCTAGAGCGGATGATGGGCGGAGGATAGTGTTTGGTGGTCTACCCAGTAAGGGGGTATTGGCTAGTTTTCTAAACTCCCTCGACATTCCGCATAGTGTGTTGTCAGGTTTGCCCGTGGTTGGCCAGTATCCGGATGTTTTCGAAGAAGTGACCGGACTTCCACCACACCGAGAGATCGGGTTTCGTATTGATTTGGTAAAAGATGCCAGACGTATAGTGATGCCACTTCGTCGTATGGCACCAAGGGAGCAGCGAGAGCTCGAGGTGCAAGTCCGCGATCTTTTGAAGAAGGGATTTATCAGAAGGAGTGTTTCTGAATGGGGAGCACCAGTTGTGTTTGCTACCAAGGCGGATGGTTCCCTTCGTTTGTGTGTAGACTACCGCGAGTTGAATAAAGTGACAAGGAAGAATAAGTATCCTCTACCGCGGATAGATGATTTGTTCGATCAGTTGAGTGGCGCGAGAGTATTTTCTCAGTTGGATCTCGCGACAGGTTTTCATCAGCTTAGAGTGGAAGCTGAGAGTATAGCTAAAACGGCATTTCGAACGCCGTCTGGATTTTATGAGTGGTTGGTTATGCCATTTGGGCTGACTAATGCCCCGGCATATTTTGTGGATCTTATGAATAGGGTATTCAGAGATCAGTTGAATAAGTCTGTCCTTGTGTTCGTTGATGATATTTTGGTCTATTCGAGGACAGAGGAAGAACACAAAGAACATTTAAGAGTAGCGATGGAGGTGTTCAGAAAACACCAATTGAAAGCCAAGTTTTCTAAGTGTCACTTCTGGAAGAGGGAAGTGAGGTTCTTGGGCCATGTTGTATCAGAGAATGGTATTGCCGTGGACCCAGCAAAGGTGGCTACGGTACAAGATTGGCCTATGCCCAAGAATGCAACAGATGTAAGAAGTTTCTTGGGATTAGCTGGATATTATCGTAAGTTTATCCAAGGTTTTTCCAAGATAGCAGCACCATTGACCCAGTTGACCAAGAAGAATCAAGCTTTTGTCTGGGATGAAAGGTGCGAGAATGCATTTAAAAGTCTAAAGGACAAGTTGACAAGCGCACCAGTGTTAGTCATTCCTAAGGGGGATGAAGAGATGACGGTATACACGGACGCCTGTGGTACCGGACTGGGTGCTGTATTGATGCAAGGCAATAGGGTTGTAGCTTATGCAAGTCGGCAATTGAAACCGCACGAGAGAAGATACCCTACCCATGATTTAGAATTGGCAGCGATCATGTTCGCATTAAAGATGTGGAGACACTATCTCTTGGGGGAAAGATTTGAGCTGTTTACTGATCATAAGTCGTTAAAGTATCTCTTCTCTCAGAAAGATCTGAATCTCCGTCAGCAGAGATGGTTAGAGTTCTTAGCTTCCTATGATTTTGACATCGCATACACACCGGGAAAGGGCAATGTGGTGGCTGATGCATTGAGTAGAAGACATGCCAGCTTAGGGGCTATGTTCCTTGAATGGAAGTAACTGGAGTTTATCGCGGGGTTTGATTTCAGACCAAAGTGCGAATTGGATCCAGAAATGTTAGCAAGTATGACGATCAGACCCACTTTAATTGAACGGATCGGCTCTAGTCAGAGGGACAATCCTAACCTATTGGAAATCATCTCCAAGTTAGAGATGGGTATCGATGAGGAGATGAACAAGTATGGGCTTGATCGAGATAGATGGCTTAGAAAGAATGGAAAGCTTGTTGTACCCAATGTCAATGGATTGAGGGATGAAGTGCTTAGAGAATGTCATCACTCAAAGCTGACTATACACCCCGGTGGTAACAAGATGTATCGAGATATGAAGCAGACCTACTACTGGGAAGGGATGAAAAGAGACGTTGGGAAGTTTATATCCAAGTGCATGAATTGCCAGCTAGTTAAAGCCGAGCAAAAGAAGCCTAGTGGGTTGTTACAGTCCTTAGAAATTCCCGAATGGAAATGGGAGCAATTCTCGATGGATTTCATCGATGGATTACCAAGGACTAGATCGGGATATGACAGCATTTGGGTAATTGTAGATCGACTGACTAAAAGTGCAAGGTTTATACCAGTCAAATCGACCAGAACGGCAGCTAAGTTAGCAGAATTGTATATGAAGTGGGTAGTGAGATTTCATGGAGTACCTAAAAGCATTGTGAGTGACTGAGACCCGTTGTTCACTAGTGGGTTTTGGAAAAGCTTACAAAAGGCTCTAGGGTCAGAGCTACATCTCAGTACCGCATATCATCCTCAGACCGACGGTCAGACGGAGAGGGTGAATCGTATTTTGGAAGATCTCTTGAGAGCGTGTATATTGGATTTTGGTGGGTCATGGGATGACCATTTACATCTAGTAGAGTTTGCATATAATAATAGTTACCAATCCAGTATCGGTATGGCTCCATTTGAAGCTTTGTATGGAAGACCGTGCAACTCACCATCATGTTGGATAGAGACTAGCGAGAAGTTTATGCTTGGACCAGATGTGGTGAGGGAAACTTCGGATAAGATCAAGATCATTCAACAACGAATGAAGGCTGCCCAAGATAGGCAGAAGAGTTATGCTGATAAGAGGAGAAGAGACTTAAAATTCTCCGTTGGCGACTTGGTGTTTGTTAAGATTTCTCCGTTGAAGAGTGTAATACGATTTGGCAGGAAAGGCAAGTTGGCACCAAGATTCGTTGGCCCATTCCCTGTTCTCGAACTAGTCGGGAATTTGGCATATAGAATTGACTTACCAGGGAAGATGGTGGGAGTTCACAACGTATTTCATGTTTCCCAGCTAAGGAAGCTCGTTCACGACTCAGATATGACTATTTCACCTGATCAGTTAGAGGACTTCGAAGTAGAACCCGAGGCGGTTGGGAACCACAAGCCGGCCCGTATTGTCGCACACGACATGAAGCAACTTCGAAGGAAGGCGGTGAAGCTAGTCAAGGTACAGTGGAGCGAGGACGAGAATGATTGTACTTGGGAGACAGAGGAGAACATAAGGAAGAATTATCCAGAACTCTTTGCCTGGTAAGATTTTGACTTCGATTTAGTTTTCCGCATGCTAGGATAGGCTTGTTTGCTTGTTTTGCATATTTGATTGTTGTATATGGTTGTTAGGCATGCGGGATCCCTTGTATGTTTTGGGTTAAGGAATTTCGGGGACGAAATTTCTTAAGGGGGGGAGAGTGTAACGACCCGTATTCTACGCATCATAGGATCGTAGGATATTTATTTCTTTCACATACGAAGTCGTATGGTCATGTAACTTTGGGAGACGACTATTGGGGTCATTTCCCATGTTCATGATTTTTCTCGATTTTTAAATGACCATTTTACCCCTAGTCGGTACTGTTTTGGCCATAACTTTTGACTGGAAAGGAATTTTGACCTGAAACCACTTCCATTGGCTTCGGATGATGGTTTCTCTTTCCGTAGAGTGGTCACATTAGCCAAACGGACTTACCGTTTGGGAGATATGGCTGAAACAAGTTTCAGATGGTGAAAAACAGCTTAATTGGGCTTAACCGGGTGATTAGCAGCTAGGCCCAAGGGGAATTTCGGGTTTAGGGGTATATGGAGGCTGATTAGGGTTAGAAAACATTTCTTTAGACATTTTCCAGCCGCCACTTTCATTCCTCTTGACCTGGCCATGGCCTCCACTCTCTAAATCTCTCTAAAACACCCAAAAATCACTTTCTAATTGAAGATTAGGCTTAGCAAACATCGAATCAAGGAGTATTAGCACAAGAACCGAGGTGGAGCTGCTGTGTGAGATTGGGAACAGCGCCAAATCAGAGAATATTTCAGTTTTGGGGTTCTAGTTGTGGCAAAGGTGAGTGATAGCATCGTTTTGACACTAATTACAGTTAATTAAGGGTAATTAGTGAAGATTAGCGAATTTATACACTAATAAATTCTGGAAAAATGTTTAGAAATTCTTAAATAATATTTCATGCCTCTGTTAGAAAATTTAGACGATTTGATTAAGTTTTACTAAGTATGTGCTTAAACATGATTAAGAAGGATTATAGGAAAATGTGAGGTTTTAGCCACTTTTGATCTATTTTGATTCATTTGGATTGTTGTTTGGTGTTTGGGGTTGCTCTTACATATTGCTATGACTCTATGGTATGTTTTATGATTGATTAGAATAGTTAGATTTGTCAAAAACGTCGTCGAATGGCGTAAACAAGTTGTTGGAAAAAGTTGCAGAAAGCTGTGTAGAGCCTCGGATCGGATGAGGGCTCGGATCGGATATGTGAATTGGGCAAGGAAATCCGACCCGAACCGGAGTTTGGCACATAGAAGACTTGGCAAAAAGGAAGGCCGTTTCCTTAGAGTTGGAGTGGACAAGGGGATCGGATCGGAAGGGTAATGGAAGCCAGATCGGATCGGCTCAAGAATGGAAGGCTACGACTAGAGTAAGGCGAAGTGATCGGATCGGATCGGAGTAGATGGAAACGAGGGAGCTGATTGGAGAAGGAGCATGAGCTGGAGGAGGACAGCATCCCGACCCGACCCGGAGGAGGACACCGACCCGACCCGGAGTGAAGTACCCGACCCGAACCGAATGGAAGATGACAAGGATGGAGGACCGACCCGAACCGACGCTACCGAACCGAACCGAGTTCTAGGACTGTTACTGCACGTCAACTTTTCTGAAGACCCACTCCAATTCGACCAAACCCGAGATGCAAAGGAAGTCCAAATGGGAAGTTAGAGCTCAAGATTCAGATGGGAATCAACGGGTTCGCTTCATGGTTGGGCTTTGCTGCGGGATGCGTGCCAAGGAGTTATTGATGTCTATAGCTTTGGACCATTATGGTAGGAGTTACGAAGGCGGATTCAGGGCCATTATGGCATTGGTAGAACCAAGGGCTACGACCAATGAAGTGGGTCATTGAAATGTTTGGTCATGACTCCAAGTGTTTGGCTTGGTCACAGCAGGGTTTCTACAAGTCGGGATTCGTCGTTACCTCAGTTTGTCTAGTGTTCCAAAGTGGTAGATATCGTATACTTTACGCACTGAGTGAGAAATGTGAGGATGGTTGCTATGGATGATTTGTTTGCTATCATTATGACATGCACACCCCACCCCGTATTCTTACACTATTTATTATGGCACCTTGGAGTATTGTACGGTATGTGGTACTAACTCTTTGGTTGCAGGTCCAGGTTCAGGTATGGTTTAGTATACCTGTTATCATTCTGTTTAGATGCTTATCGCTCATACTAGGCTTTATGTCTGACCCAGAGTTTTATGTCTCTTCTTATTACTCTGGGTGCTCACACGAGCAGGCTAGAGACAGGTTAGCAGGTGATGCACGGGTAGATGATCCGGAGACGAGCAGGAGGCTTCCACGTAATATACATATATAGTATTCTCCCTGTGTTGTTGAAGATCACTGCTTGGGCATTGGTGGTGCATCTTCTACTTTAGCTTTCTTTTGTTTAGAGACAGTAAATTTGGAAAATTGTAATAAGCTGTATATGGATTTCCGCTGCTCTGATGAATGATGTTGATTTTAGTTATCAGCTTATGCACTGTCTCGCCTGTTTTATGTCAAGTATGTTATTATTATATTTTATCCCATGCGCTGTGAGACATTCTACAGGTTCCTTGATTAGTTCATTCTCTTCTTTCTTTTCTTCTGACGACCGTTCTGTGCTAGCTGGGCATGTGTACAGCGCACTTTCGGAGGAAGTGCAGGCTGGTGTGGGGCGGGCCGTCACAGAACGAGTCCATACCTACTATGATCCAGAAAACAATGCGAGATGACATAGTCTTCCATGAAAGAGAATCCACGGGAATTGAGATCCTAACCACAGATCCTCTCGTGATCACGGCGCAGATCGGTGCTTCTTCCATTCGAAGGATACTAACTGACTCGGGAAGCTCAGTTAACATCATGTTCAAAGTTGATTACGATCAAATGAAGTTGGAAACTAAGGACATGAAACCATGCCACGCCACAAGCCACGGCTTCAACGGATCTTCCAGTCACCCAATAGGCTTGATCGACTTACCTGTTGAACTTGGTGACAGGGACCAGAGCCGAGTCCGAGTCCTCACCTTCATGGTTATCGACATTGTCTTCCCTTACAACGTCTTCTTTGGACAACCCTTCCTCATGGAATTTTGGATCTCCATGTCACCATGGTCCTTCATAATGAAATTCCCAATGGAGAACGGGATTGGAACAGTCAGAGGTGACCAACCAAATGCCAAAGAATGTTACGCAATAAAATGGGAGAACATGTGCAAAAAGGACAAGGGCAAGGCTGTGCCCACGCCTTCTTGCACCAAGACCGTCTCCGCATAGCAATCAGCAGCATCTGGGCCTTGGCTCAGGCGCCATTGTCATCTTTCCAACGACCTCGATCCAAGGAAGGAACAAGAGCCCGATTACGAAAGAGCTACTCTAGTTGAACCTACGGTGGATGTTCGAATCGATCCCGATAACCCATCAAAAGTGTTGAAAGTCGGATTGTAGCTCCACCCCGCAATAAATGAAGATCTTCTGGATTGCCTAAGGGCTAACCTAGACGTGTTTGCTTGGACTCACTTAGACATGAGGGACATCGACCCCACAATTGCATGCCACCAGTTAAATCTTGACCCCACACTATCTCCGGTCAAACAGAAACGTCGCTTCTTGGGCCTGAAAGATCCAATGCACTCAACGAAGAGGTAGATAGGCTACTCAACAACAACTTCATCCGCGAAGCAGACTATCCTGAATGGGTCTCCAATCCGGTTCTAGTCAAGAAAGCTAGTGGCAAGTGGCGAATGTGTGTCAATTTCTTCGACTTAAACAAAGCATGTCCCAAGGACAGTTCCCACTTTCGAAGATCGACCACCTCGCCAATTCGACCGCCGAATATCAGCTCTTATCATTCACGGACGCATATTTAGGCTACAATCAGATTCTGATGTACCTCCCTAATCAGGATCACGCCTCTTTCATAACCGATCTCGGACTCTACTATTACTGCGTCATGCCTTTCGGTCTCAAGAACGCGGAAGCCACCTATCAACGGATGGTTAACCGCCTTTTTAAAAACCAGATCGGGAGATCCATGGAGGTATATGTGGATGATATGCTAGTAAAATCTAAAATATCGAGCGACCACGTCCATGACCTCTCCGAAATTTTCGGAGCCCGCCGCCAATGTGACATGAAACTCAACCCCATAAAATGGTCCTTTGAAGTCGCTTCAGGAAAATTCTTGGGTTTTATTGTCAACTCCCGAGGCCTCAAAGCTAATCTATAAAAAATCCAAGCTATCCAGGATATTCAAGTCCCTCAGAACATCAAAGATGTCCAAAGTCTAAATGGAAAAGTCGTCACTTTAAGTCGATTCATTTCCAAAGCTACAGACAAATGCATTCCCTTTTTCGACTTACTTCAAAAAGGGAAGAGCAACTTCAAATAGACCGCAGAATGTGTCGCCGCATTCGAGGACCTATTGAATCACTTAGAGCGACCACCTATCCTGTCTAAGCCTATAGACCATGAAGACTTATACATTTATTTGGTTTGTTTCCATGCAGTCAGCTCGGCATTAGTGTGCCACGAAGGCCGTGTCCAGTGACCCGTCTACTACATAAGCAAACGATTGACGGGGGCAGAGAAGAGTTATCTGAAGCTTGAGAAACTAGCATTATGCTTATTGGTTTCCTTTCAGAAGCTTCGACCATACTTCCAGTCTCATCCCATAAAGGTATATACTGACCAACCGCTACGACCGGTCCTACAACGACCCGAGGCGTCTGGACGACTATTAAAGTGGAGTATGGAGCTGAGCCAATTTGAGATAACATTCATCCCCCGTCGAGCCATCCTCGGACAAGCTCTAGCTGATTTCATAGTAGAATTCACTACTCCGGAGGAGACTCCTACAGAGAACATCGAAGCTCCCGTTACTCAATGGAAATTATTCGTGGACAGGTCCTCCAACAGCAAATGCTCTAGGGCTGGAGTCGTGCTCATCACTCCAGAGGAACGCCCGATATGCTACGCATTAAAGCTCAAATTCTCTACTACCAAAAAGGATGCCGAGTATAAGGCCTTGATAGCCAGACTTAGAATCGCGATCAAACTTAAGCTAAAGACCATCCAAATCTTATCTGATTCATAACTCATCGTGTGCCAGGTACAGGGAGAATATCAAGCCAAGGGAGAACGGCTCGCCCTATATCTAACCCAGGTTCAAGAACTGCTCACCCATTTCGACCACTTTGTCATCACATACATTCCTCGAGAACAAAATGAAAAAGCAGATTCGTTAGCCAAATTGGCGAGCTCCGAGGATTCACAGCTTATGGGGTTCTCCCCAGTCGACGTGCTTGATTCACCAAGCACTAAGAAAATGCAAACCAAGGTGGTCATGAATGTTGAAACCGAACCTGAATCTTAGATGACTCCGATCAAGAATTATCTACAACACGGGACCCTCCCCGGACGTTACAAAGAAAGATGAGCGCTCACTCGCCAATCATTCGCTACCTTCTCATGAATGGAGTATTCTACTGCAAAGGCTTCTCTATCCCGTTGCTCAGATGTGTAGCCCATAATGATGCCAACCGTGTTTTAACGGATGTACATGAAGGCGAGTGCGGTGACCACACCGGATGGCAAACCTTGGCAAGAAAGATCATCAGACATGGCTACTTCTGGCCCACGCTCGATCTAGACGCCGCTTAATATGCTCACAAGTGCGATAAGTGCTAGCGCTTCTCAAAAATTCCAAGAGCCTCGCCTACAGAGTTGACGCAAATGGTCAGTCCTTAGTCGTTTGCCATGTGGGGAGTAGACATTATTGGAACTCTTCCAATGGCCAGAGGTGGGGCACGCTATGTTGTCGTCGCAGCTGAATACTTTACCAAACGGATAGAAGCCGAAGCTCTAGCCATAATAACCACCAAGAAAATAATCAACTTCATCGTCCGCAACATCATCACCCGCTATGGGGTTCCTCAGGCCATCTTTCCTGACAATGGAACTCGGTTTGAAAGCGCCGAGTTCAAAACCTACTGTCAGCGGCACAAAATCGAAAAGAGATTCTTAGCAGTGGCTTATCCTCATGCCAATGGGCAAGTCGAGGTTGTCAACAAAGTGATTAAATCCATCATCAAGAAGCGTCTGGAAAAAGCCGGAGGCATGTGGGAGAACGAACTCCTTCTAGCCCTACGGGCCTACCGAACCACTCACAAGTCGGCAACCGGACATACTCCCTTCACCTTTGCATATGGATCTGAAATCGTCATTCCCATCGAGTTAAAGCTTTAGTCTCATCGAGTTACTTACTAAAAGATCTGAAGACGAACCAAGACTTACTTTTGGAGTCACTCGATTTGCTAGAGGAAAAGAGGAATGAAGCTGACCTCAGAGCCGCCGCCCAACGACAACGAGTAGCCCGATACTTCAACGCCAGTGTCCGCCGCAAGGACCTCAACATTGGCGACCTCGTCTTAAAACGGGTCTTTCCTCCACCGACAGGCCTCGCTCCTCGTTGGGAAGGCTCATACTCCACACAGCGGAATCTCAGCGATGGAACTTTCAAACTCTCAACCGTGGACGGAGCCGAACTCCCGAGGGCATGGAACAACGAACATCTCCGCTGCTATTTTACATAACTTAGTGTACAGTTGTTTATGCTTTCCAACAATGTTTTGTTTTCTAGAAATTCAAGGCATTGTAAAGGCTATTACCACCAATGTTACTAGTAAAAATGATGTTCAGTTTCCTGTCTCTCTTCCTTGTTTTCTCCATGCATGACATGTTTGATTAACCCTGACAACCAGCTTGCGTACAAGTTCACAATTGCCGGCACCTCGAGCAAGGGAGCCGATGCCGCCATCCAAACCTCGAGGGTAGACAACACTGGCTATGATCGGTGCCCCGAGCACAGGAGCTGGCAACGCTACTCGAGTCACTGGCCCGCGACGCGACCGAGTATAAATAACCACTAACTCGAATCTCGACCCTGCACCGAGTACGAGTATAAATCGTTCCGTGTGCAAGCTGCAGGACTTGGGACCACCCAACAGCCAACGTAGTGCGATGCAAACTTCTTACCTGGCTACGGGTGCCGGTCGAATCTCGGCGTAGCAATGAGACCGACTTAAATTGTTTTCTCCCCGAAGCTCTCAAGGCTTAGGTGCCGCCCATGACCACGATTGGACCCTACAGGATGATGATCATGGCTTACTCCAACGAATAAACGATGCCTGCGCTCATAACCCGAATAAACGACGGGAGAGCTCCCCACCGGATGAATCAACGTCCTACGCCTTCACTCTACTTGGGACTTACTCCGGGCAGCCCAAGACAGAAGGCGACTGGCCTGGTTTCACAATTATGGGTTTCTTGATCTAAGGGAAACCTACTGAAACCAGCGCTTTATCTCACCCCTATGGAAACAACCAAGAGCGTGATTCCCAATCGCATCTTTGTTAAGTGTAACGATAAGTACGCTTATACAAGTACAGGATGCTGGAAAACATAAGAAGAACACCCGAACACTTGACATAAATTGCGATCTTTACTAATGCATATTTCATTTTCACACGCACACTGAACAAACTACATGTCTAACATCCTTCTTTTCTAATGACAGGATGTACATGAAAACCACACCGTGTCTTGAAAAACCAAAAACGAGTGTCGAACTCATGTAAACTATCGGCCTACATAAGCAAAATAGCGGTAATGTCTACTACAGTTACTAACACTAATCATGTCTCTTTTTCTTGTGCTTATTTTTTTGTAGACTCCGCACTAGACGGCTCTCCACCCGCTCTCTAGGCCTCTTCTTTCCCGACCCACTTTTTCATCCCCTGCCTTTTTGAGGGGTCGCTAATTCGTGGGAAACTGAGAGGCGTCTCTCATCTGTGTCATTGCCGCTCGAAATCTCCGTAATGTCAACAATATGCAGCAACAGCTTAGGCGCATTTCCCGCAGCAAGGGCCACTATAGCGTCACTCTTTCTTGGCTCCTCCTTGGCTTCCCACTCCGCTCTCTCCTTCGCCTCCTTGGCAGCCCATCGATCAGCCAGCTTTTGGGACTTAAGCTTTGAGGCATCATCAGCTTTAAGGTTCTTAAGGATTTCGGTAGCCCTCTACTGGGCCTCATCACCCTCCTTCTTCTTCTGGGCTTCATCAGTAGCCCTCTTCTTCTCCGCATCTTCGTCATCCTTCCTCTGCACAACTGTAACGACCCGCATTTTACACATCGGAGGATCATAGAATATTTATTTCATTGTCATACGAAGTCATATGGTAGTGTAACTTTGTGGAACGACTATTGGGGTCATTTCCCATGTTCACGATTTTTGCCAATTTTTAAATGAACGATTTACGCCTGGAGAATCTTGTTTCGCCTATAGCTTTTGATTGGTAAGGAGTTTTGACCTGAAACCACTTCCATTGGATTCGGATGATGGTTTACATTTCCATAGAGTGGTCACATTAATCAAACGGACTAAGTGAGAGATGTGAGTATGATTGCAATGTTTGATGTTTGCTATCACCATGACACGCACACTCCTATTTTACACTCTATGTTAGTGTTTACCTTAGAGTACTGTACATCTTGTTATGTTAACTCTTTGGTTGCAGGTCAGGTTCAGGTATGATTATCTATACCTGTTATTGATTTATTTTGTTACTATTTCTCATACTAGACTTTCATCTGATCTAGAGTTTTATGTCTCTTCTTATTACTCTGGGTGCTCCTAAATGAGCAGACTAGAGGCAGGTTAGGTGCTAATGCGCGAGTAGCTGTCCGGAGATGAGCAGAAGGCTTCGACGTGCTATATACGTATATTCTCCCTGTGTTGTTGCTGGTCATTTCTTTGGGCATTAGTAGTGCACCTTTTCTATTTTTGTTCTATAGAGACAGTATTTTGAATTTGTAATAATGGTTTGGATCATAAGCTGTACTTTGGATTCCGCTACTCTGATGATGGTTTAATTTTCAGCTTATGTACTGTCTCGCCTGTTTTATATCAAGTATTTTATTATTATTTTTTATCCCATGCGCTATGAGTTATACTACAGGTTCTTGGTGATTCATCGTTCAACCCAACCCTTTTGGCGATCATCCCGTACTAGTCGGGGATTAGCGCAGCGCATTACAAGGAAATGTCGGCTGATGCGCGGCGGCCACCACACTTGGTATCAGAGCCTAGGTTGCATAGTTTAACCTAGGGGAAGATATCAGGGAGAGATAGTACACGTATATGAGAGCGCGTATTTGTGATATTTTGGTTTTCAAAAGCTATATATATTATTAGCATAGATAAGCATGAAGTCGCACTGCACTGGCACCACTAAAGAGATGGTTAATCATTTTTCTCTTTATAGATTGAACGATGAGCCGAAATATGAGGAGTACTGGTACAGGAGCCAATAATTGGGATGTCCCTAATATAAGGACGATGTTTACTACCTTCATGCGAGAGATGCTTAGGGATGCTCAGGGAGCAGTTCCTAATGCTGCTAATAGTGGTGGTGCTGTAGCGCATGCGACTAGAGCGGATTTCGCCAAGCTCTGCAAGGATTACACTAGTCTTGGTGGGAAGTTGTTCCACAGAACGGAACTAGCTACGGAGGTTCAGGATTGGCCTGATAGTTGTGAGCGCATATCCGAGGATTTGGGAATCGACGATGCAACGAAGATAAAGCTAGCATCTCGTCAACTTCAAGGACGAGCAATGAATTGGTGGAATGCCATTAAAGCAGCTACTCCCGAGGATCAAATTACGTGAAATCAGTTCAAGACCCAATTCAGTGATAAGTTTATTCCGGCTGCTCAAAAATCGGAATTGTTTAGGAAGTTTTTGGAACTTTGACAAAATGGTAGGACAGTCTCAGAGTATATTGCTGAATTCGTAACCTTATCGAAATATGGATTAACTCTTATCGATACCGTCGAGAAGAAGAACGAGAAGTTCATAACTGGATTAGATGAGTACTTGGGGGAAAGACTTATAAACCATATCGATGAGACATTCGAATCTATTATAGGGAAGGCATTGAGATCTGAGAGCCTTTACCCTAAGTCGAAGACCGAGGTTGCTATTACATCTGCAGAGGAGCCAAAGCCGCAGGCAAGCGGTGGAGGCAAGAATAATTCCCAAAATAAGAGGAAAAAGAACCAAACTAAGGATGGTCAGAAAAAGAAGAATAACAACGAGGTCCAGTTTTTTTGTTACGGCAAGAAGGGCCACTGTATAGAAGATTGTCGAGAAAAGAAGGGGGAGAGGAAGTGCTTCAAGTGTGACCAAGTGGGACATTTCATGAATGAATCCGCAATGCCCTAAGGAGAAGCAGATCGTGAAAGCATATGCTATCAACATAGTCCTTCTTCATCGAATGCCCCAACTATGGCGCTGAAGGGAAAAGGTGTCCTTATTCAAGGTATGCTTTCCATTTATGATGTTCCTGTTCGAGTTTTGTTTGATACCAGAGCTTCCCATTCCTTCGTATCTAGTGACCTGGTAGATAAGTTGGAATTGGAACCCAAGCTTGTCGATATACCTTTAGTTGTGACGAACCCGATTGGTTGTTCGACTAGCCATAGTATTATTTGTTGTAATTTGGTCTTATCGAGTCATGGATGTATGTTTGCTTGTGATTGCTTTGTTTTGGGCTTTATTGGGTTTGGCATTATTTTGGGAGTCGATTGGCTCCAAAGGTATAGGGGTGGTGGTAGAATGTGAGGGGTCTTCAGTGACCATCAGAGCAGATGATGGGTGAAGGGTGGTATTAGGTTGCCTACCTAGTGATGGGGTGATAGCTAGTTTTCTAAATTCCCTCGATATTTTGCACGATAAGTTATTAGATGTGCCTATTGTTGGCGAGTATCCGGACATCTTCGAGGAAGTGATCGGACTTCCACCACACCGAGATATCGAATTTCGAATTGATTTAGTGAAAGATACCGGACCTATAGTGATGCCACTTCATCGTATGGCGCTGAGAGAGCAGCGAGAGCTCGAGGTACAAGTTGGCGACCTTTTGAAGAAGGGATTTATTCGAAGAAGTGTTTCTGAGTGGGGAGCACCAGTTGTGTTTGCTACCATGGCTGATGGTTCCCTTCGCTTATGTGTGGATTACCGCGAGTTGAACAAGGTGACTAGGAAGAATAATTATCCTCTTCCGTGGATAGATGATTTGTTTGATCAACTGAATGGAGCAAGAGTGTTTTCCCGATTGGATCTCGTGAAAGGTTTTCATCAGCTCCGAGTAGCAGCTGAGAGTGTACCTAAAACGGCATTTCGGACGCCGTTTGGAATCTATAAGTGGTTGGTCATGCCATTCGGGTTGACCAATGCGCTCGCATATTTTGTGGATCTTATGAATAGGGTTTTCAGAGATCAATTAAATAGTTTTGTTTTTGTATTTGTGGATGATATCTTGGTATACTCGAGGAAAGAGGAAGAACACAAGGAACATTTGAGGACAGTGATTGAGGTGTTGAGGAAACACCAATTGAAATCGAAATTTTCAAAGTGGCACTTCCGGAGGAGGGAAGTGAGATTCTGGGATATATTATTTCAGAGAATGGTATTGCCGTACACCCTGCGAAGGTGGTTACGGTGCAAGATTGGTCTACACCTAAGAATGCTTCAGACGTAAGAAGTTTCTTGGGGTTAGCTGGGTACTCGTAAGTTTATTCAAGACTTCTCCAAGATCGCGACGCCGTGAACTCAGTTGACCAAGAAGAATCAATCTTTTGCTTGGGAAGAAGGGTGTGAGAATGCATTTAAGATCCTAAAGGAGAAGTTAACGTGCACACCAGTGTTAGTTATTCCTAAAGGGAACGAAGAGATGACGGTATACACGGATGCCTGTGGTACCGGACTAGGTGTTGTACTGATGCAAGGAAGTAAGGTTGTAGCTTATGCTAGTCGGCAACTAATACCACATGAGAAATGATATTCTACCCATGATTTGGAATTGGCAGCGAGCGTGTTCGTGTTAAAGATGTGGAGACATTACCTCTTGGGAGAAAGATTCGAGTTGTTTACCGATCATAAGTCATTAAAGTATATTTTCTCTCAAAAGGATTTAAATCTTCGTCAACAGAGATGGTTAGAATTCTTGGCTTCCTATGATTTCAATATCGCATACACACCTGGGAAGGGTAACGCGGTAGCTGATGCATTGAGTAGGAGATATGCTAGTTTGGGGGCTATGTTTCTAGAATGGAAGCAACTAGAGTATATCGCGGGATATGATTTCAGACCCAAGTGTGAATTGGATCAGGAAATGTTAGCAAGTTTGACGATCAGACCGACTTTGATTGAGCGGATTGGTTCCAATCAGAGGGACGATCCTAATCTATTGGAAACCATCTCAAAGATAGAGATGGGTATCGACGGTGAGGCAACGAACAAGTATGGACTGGATCGAGAAGGATGGCTTCAAAAGAATGAGAGGCTGGTTGTACCCAACGTGAATGGAATGAGAAATGAAGTGCTTAGAGAATTCCATCACTTGAAACTGACTATACATCCGGGTGGTAACAAAATGTATCGAGACATGAAGTAGACCTACTACTAGACAGGGATGAAGAGAGACATTGGGAAGTATATATCCAAGTGCATGAACTGCCAGTTAGTTAAAGCCGAGCAAAAGAAGCCTAGTGGTTTGTTACAACCATTGGAAATTCCCGAATGGAAATGGGAACAAGTCTTGATGGATTTCATCGACGGTTTACCAAGGACTAGATCAGATCATGATAGTATTTGGGTGACTGTGGATCGATTGACCAAAAGTGCAAGGTTTATACCCGTTAAGTCGAATGGAACGACAACTAAGTTAGCAGAACTGTATATGAAGTGGGTAGTGAGATCTCATGGAGTACCCAAAGGTATCGTGACTGACCGAGATCCATTATTTACAAGTGGGTTTTGGAAGAGCTTACAAGAGGCTTTAAGGTTAGAATTACATCTTAGTACCGCGTACCATCCCAAACTGACGGTCAAACAGAAAGGGTGAATCGTGTAATAGAGGATCTCCTGAGATCTTGTATATTCGATATTGGAGGTTCATGGGATGACCATTTGCATCTGGTTGAGTTCGCATATAATAATAGTTATCTGTCCAATATTGGTATGGCTCCATTTGAAGTTTTGTACGAAAGACTGTGCAACTCACCATCATGTTGGTTGGAGGCCGGTGAGAAATTTGTGCTCGGGCCAGATGTAATAAGAAAAACTTCAGATAAGATCAAGGTTATCCAAAAGAGAATGAAGGCTACCCAAGATAGGCAGAAAAGTTATGATGATAAAAGACGAACAGATTTGAAATTCTATGTTGGCGACGTGGTATTCGTCAAGATTTATCCATTGAAGAATGTGATTCAGGTTGGTAGGAGAGGTAAATTGGCTCCAAGGTTTGTTGGTCCATTCCCAGTTATCGAACAAGTTGGGAATTTAGCGTATAAAGTTGGATTGCCTGACAAGATGGCGGGAGTGCATGACGTATTTCATGTTTCTCAGTTAAGGAAGTTCGTGCATGATTCTGATATGACTATCTCACCCGATCAGAAGGATGATATCAAGGTAGAACCCGAGGTAGTTGAAAGCCGCGGACCGATTCGTATTGTCGGACACGATACGAAACAACTTCGGAGGAAGATGGTGAAACTGGTTAAGGTCCAATAGGGTGATAACGAGAGTGACTGCACTTAGAAAATCGAGGAGAACATAAGGAAGTCATATCCAGAGTTCTTTACCTGGTAAGGTTTTAATATGTATGTTTATTAAGTATGTTTGATTGTTGCAAATGGTTGATAGGCATGCAGGACTTTTTGGCTGTTTCCTTAGTTAAGGAACTTCGGGGGCGAAATTTCTTAAGGGGGAGAGAGTGTAACGACCCGCATTTTAAGCATCAGAGGATCATAGAATATTTATATCATTCTCATACGAAGTCGTATGGTCGTGTAACTTTGGGTAACGACTATTGGGGTCATTTCCCATGTTCATGATTTTTAAATGACCGTTTTACCCTAGCGAATATTGTTTTGCATATAACTTTTGAATGGCAAGGAGTTTTGACCTGAAACCACATCCATTGGATTCAAATGATGGTTTACCTTTCCGTAGAGTGGTCACATTAATCAAACGGACTTACCGTTTGGAAGATATGGCTGACATAATGTTTGAAAGATGGAAAAACAGCATAATTGGGCTTAACGGGGTGATTAGCTGCTAGGGCCATAACCCGTTTCAGAATTAGGGTTATGGGAGGGTTAAAATGAGTTGGAAACCATCTCCATTCAGTTTTCCAGCCGCCATAAACATTTCTTGGAACATAGTAATGGCCTCCACCTTCCAAATCTCATTTTAATCTCTTCCTAATCGCTTTCTACTTAATAATTAACCAAATCTACACCAAATCAAGTCAAATTAGCATGAAATTAGAGTTGGGGCTGCTGCAATACATAGAGATTCGTGCCATAACAGTAAAGCTTCAGATCTACAATTTCATTTGTGGCTAAGGTGAGTGATTTGCATGTTTATTCACTAATTACGGCTAATTAGGGGTGATTAGTGATAATCAGCAAAATTATACATTATAAAAATCTGGAAAAATGTGTAGAAATTCTAAAATATTATTTTATGTCACTAGTTAAAATTTGGTTTAATTTGGATTAAGTTTGCTAAGCCTGTAGTTAAAACACGGTTAAGGAGATTAAAGGGAAAATCATGCCTTTGGGTATGTTTGGTCTAAAATATTTCATGTGATTGATGTTTTAATGTTTTTGATTGATTCCATATGTTGTTACTGCTGTTTGGTATGTTTTGTGATGTCATAGGAAGGTTAGAATGGTTGAAAACGCCATCGTTTGGTGAAATTAGCTCGTAGGAAAAACTACAGAAATTCGGCTCCTAAAGGGGGTAGGGGTCACGAACCGCCACCAGGGTCACGAACCGTCGCCAGGAGAGGGTCACGAACAGCCATAGGATAGGGTCACGAACCACCACCAGGAAAGGGTCACGAACCGGCCAGAGGGAGCACCACGAAGCAAAAGGGGGTGATCAGGGGATCACGATCCCTAAGGGGGCGACCCCCAGGAAGGGGGAGACCCGGCCCCTAGGATGGGGCGATCCCTAGGGGGCGAGCCCTAGGATGGCGAGTCGGTCAAGGAGGATGAGATCCTATCCAAATTCCAAAGGATAGCCTAATAGCTTTGCTGCGGGACGTGTGCCAAGGAGTTATCGATATCTACAGCTTTGGTTTACAAATGAGAGAGGAGGCATGCAGACGAACTAGAGCCAGAGGATGTATGGACTGGTTGGCCCGTATCCCAGAGCCAGAGGATGCATGAACCGGGAAGGGTTATTGGCTATAGACCAGAAGGGCATGGTCATCGCAATTAGTTGTACAGAGTCCAGAAAGGCATGAACCTGTCATGGCCCCAATGGGTTTGGTGATCAAAGCAGTGGATATCGTAATATTTACGCACTGAGTGAGATATGTAAGGTTGATTGCTATGTTTGATGTTTGCTATCACCATGACATGCACACTCCTATTTTACACTCTATGTTAGTGTTTGCCTTAGAGTATTGTACATCTTGTTGTGCTAACTCTTTTGTTGCAGGTCTAGGTTCAGGTATGATTATTTATACCTATTATTGATTTATTTTGTTGTTATCGCTCATACCAGACTTTTGTTTGACCTAGAGTTTTATGTCTCTTCTTATTACACTGGGTGCTCCTAAACGAGCAGACTAGAGGCAGGTTAGGTGCTGATGCGCGAGTAGCTGTCCGGAGACGAGCAAGAGGCTTCCATGTACTATACACATATATTCTCCCTGTGTTGTTGCTGGTCACTGATTTGGGCATTAGTAGTGCACATTTTCTACATTTTTTTCTACAAAGACAGTATTTTGAAGTTGTAATAATGGTTTCGATCATAAGTTGTACTTTGGATTCCGCTACTCTGATGATTATGGTCTAGTTTTCAGCTTATGTACTGTCTTGCATGTTTTATATCAAATATGATATTATTATATTTAATCCCATGCGCTGTGAGATATATTACAGGTTCTTGGTGATTCATCGTTTCAACCCAACCCTTTTGGCGATCGTCCCGTACTAGTCGGCCATTAGCACAGCGCATTTCGGGGAAATGCCGGCTGGTGCGGGGCGGCCGTCACATCAACCGTCTCAGCGGTTCTCTTCTCAGCATCCTGTTTGACCTTCATTAGAGCTTGCTGCCTGGCAACCTCATCTTGCCTACGCTTCTCCTCCATCTCCTCACACTTGGCCACCATCCAGCTCTTTAAGCTATCCACCATGTCCTGCATCGAAGGCACACCAGCGTCCACTAGGCCAGTCACATAGGCTCTTTGGCCATCGACTACCTCTCCTTCCTCGATGATCTCCTCAGAGAAGCTGGACCCTAGCCTGATATCCGAGTAGGTGTCCAACTGACCATCGCCTTCTCCAAGTTGCATTCCTTGCGGCCTTGGCCTGGATCCCATTGTCTACGGAATCACAAGGGCAGAGCCCGATGTCATGGTAGATCCAGGAAGGGCTGCACAGTAAAAACACAACCTTTTTAATCCACAAACTCGGTAATCACATCATCCTTGGGAATATAGGGTAAAAGGGATTTACCTCCAGTCAGGGCGGTGCAGGGATGATGGGAAGTGTGCTTATCATAGCAGACAAGGTAAATCCGGTCTCTCCTAGCTCTGTATACTCAGGATGGTATTCGGTCGATGCCCGAGCTAAGGCAGTGGGATCACTCGACATAGCGAATTCAGGGGCCAAGGGCTGGTAAGTGCTTCCTTCTGCAAATGTCTCTGCTACCACCACAATCTCGGTCATGGAGGACTTCCCTTTCTCAGCAGTAAACCTCGCCAGCCTCTCTCTCTTTCTCTCTCAGCATCATCTAGCAACAGCTTCTTCCCCTCCTCTAGCTTTTCACGCTCCTCAATTGTCAGGAGATCAATCATAAGTTGGCGTTCATCCAAAGACCCGACATCCACTTGGCGCAAGTAAGCTTCATAAGGCACCAACCTCTACCAGGTCCGAGCTAACTCTCGGAAATAGTTCTCGAGCCACGAAAGCCAGTAGAACTTCAAAACTTTGACAAACATATCCCGGATATGCTCCACCAAGGACTCCTCAACCCGGGACTCTATAGCCTTAAGATCCCCTCTTAACTGCTCCACCCATATTAAGTGGTCGGCTTTTAGTCTGTCAACCGTGCTCAACACGTCTCTATTGCTGGCCTCGGCATTTTCCTTTGCCTTCCTCATCTCCTCAAGTTGCCTTTTTAGGCTATCATTCTCCGCTCTCAAGGCATCATTATCATTCCGGAGCTGGGTTATTCTTGCATTATCCTTTTCGAGGTTGCCACACGCTTGCCCCAACTCGGCCTTATCCTTTTTCAGGGCCGTATTCTTAGTAGTTAAATCAGCTACGGTGTCCTTAAAAGTTGAGCTAGCTTGCTCGGCCTCCTTCTTTAGAATCTCGTATGCTTGCTTCATCTCCCTAAGTCAAGCTGAGTGTCACCCACAGACACTCGGATTGGAGGGGGAGGAGGAGTCGAAGATTGTCGAGGCCTATCCCGGTGACGGCTCTCGCTATTGTGATCTTGTGGAGGTGGAGAGTCACTATACAAGCTAGCCCCTCTTCAAAGCCATTGAGAAAAGTGTTCCGTGGGTATCGAGGACTTCCATGCCCATAGCCTCATTTCCGCGCCCTCTTGCCATAACAATTGTTAAAGAAGCAATTCAAAGTCAGATAATTTGCACACTCGGACAAACCTTAATGTTATGTAGTGTTCATGAGTTAGTTCCCTAAATGTTATCTCAACAAACCGGATTGTGGTCCGCTCGAAGGAGTCAACTCCTGCGCAGCAAGAGATAGCTTTTCCATGCTTGTCGTGCCCGGCCACAGAGACAATTCTAGGTCAAGTTTATTGAGACCATCAAATTGTCCCTCTTCTTCGAGTGAAGCGGCGGTCTCAGAAGGAGTCGCGGGATACTGTGGTTTGTCCAACGCCCCTGCCCCCACCTCTCCTGTCGGAGATAGGACTGGAGCACTCAATAGACCCTCGTCTCCAGCGACCGTCTCCTGACCACGAACCTCGTCACCACCGATGTCTCTTTGGGACTTGGCAGCCTTTTGTAGTTCTGGTCCAGCAGGGGCACCTTTCTCTTTTGACCAAGAGCTGCCTGGTCTTTCGCCATTTTCTCTCTTGGCCCGCTGCTCGTGACTACAGGCCTGATTATAGCCCGATCATCAGGGAGAAGCCCTGCGCGACGAAGTCGCTCCTGACTTGTCACTGTGTCGGTTTTGTGGAAATCCGCTGGGATCGCTCGTAGAGCTTCAAGGCGTTGCTGATACTCAACACCGGTGTCATGATTAAAACATTATCGAATATGAGACATAGAATCCAAAAAGATTTACAGTAAGAAGCAAAGTCCGGAAGTGCTTACTTCCTTTTGTCCATCTCCTGGCAAATCCAGGAGAGCAGCATACGAAGAACCATTCATGTTTGAATACGGACGGCTTAGGCCATGTCCCGACAAAGAATTTAGTGGCAGGTGATGCTTCCAGGAACCACTGGGAGGGTGATAAATTGGCCCTTCTCTTGAGCAGAAAGAAGTACCGAATATCCTCTCCGAAAGGTTCCAACTTCAGATACTCTCAATAAAGAACATAGGTGCCTAGAAGCAAGGAATAAGCATTCGGATGCAGTTGCGACAATGCAAGACGGAAATAGCATAACATGTTCCGAATAAAGTTATTGGTCGGGTGTAAGGACTAGTAACTTCCCCGGTAAGGAAAGACCGGATTGCTTTGAGGACAAGACGAATCAGAACACAAACAGAAGAACCTTTCATTGTTTATTACAACAATTTCCATCAGAGTACAAGAATATACATAGTATGAATAAATATAACACATTTGATAATTATCAGAGATTTAAATACATTACTGCAGCGGAAAAATAATACAAAACATAACTGAAAGAAATACACGGATACAGAGCTTTCCGAATATCAATTCAGCTATAAAGCAGGATCCTGTGAATATAAATCTGCAAAAACCCAACTACTAGCTGCCCGTGTGGAAAATAGGAGCACCCAGATTTTAGGTTAAAACAATAAACTCCGGGTCAGTCATGTGACTGGTGTGAGAACTAAAACAATTATTAATCTTTTTTTTTAAGTTAAGTAAATCAAGGGACCACGCCGTATAATATTGAACGGGCTTCCTCCCATGAATACCACTGCATAAAACAATAGTGCAATGCTAAATAAATAACAATGAAGCTATTATAAGACCCAAGTCCCATCCCACAATGCAACACAAGCCGGAGGATAGGGTTTTACCTTATAACAGCCAAAGAATGCTTGATACGCTAAATTTCATCTTTTATTATTATTATAAGTGTATAGTGTCAAAACAATTTCAATCATAAGTATCAATCATAGACGGCATAAGTGCCCCATACCACTATGTCGTCATACTAGGCTCTATAATCAAAACCACAGAGTCACATATTGGAAGTTGGATTTCCATCTGTGAACCGAGGCAAGGGATCGTCCTTACCGCTTCGAGACGCTCTAGCCCGTGTCTCAGGAAGAGCCGCAACTACACCTTGGATCGTCAGGGCCGGTCCACTCGATGTGGATTATAATGCCTGAACACCGCGTTTCCCCACCCTATGGGGCGTAAATGAGTCCAATGACTCCATCGGTTCCGGATCGACCGATATATCTGAGGCGCCTCGTATTCCAACAACCACATAAGTCAAACTCGTCAGGGCTTGTAAACCACTGACGCCACTTCTAGCTAGAATAAAACGCATGTCCTCCCTGAGGTCCTCTCCGGTTTTTGGTTCATACCGGGGTGTGAGGCTCGCGAATTAATGCTACACAAAGCGGTGCCACAAAGGTCGTGCTTTGATCATCAACCACAAGACTCTGCTTTTCAAAAGAAGCCTTGATCATTTGCATCTTAGCATGCCATACAGACAAACCACTCCATGGAACCGATATCCATCAATCACATAGAATGATATCCAATGTCAGACACACAGTCCATTTACAAGTTCGTTTTGGGTCTGAACGAAACCGGAGGAACCTTATTCCTCGCATGTCCATTGATCTCCAAGTACGTCTAGACGATCACCAACTTATTCCCTCCTCTTGGGTGTACGGCCCAAACAAGATCATCAGTAATTATCCAAACGATGTGAAGACCTCCAGTCTTCAACCACTGTCTTCATCTTTGACAAATCGTCGTATCAGTTATTCAGAATGGGATAGACCCGATCTTTCCGAATAACTCGTGTATTTTATAAACAAGTATTACACCAACACAACATACGCCTCATTCCCAATTCAGAATATTCTTTTATTCAAATATTCACATTATTAGGGACAGGTTCCCATTAATTTTTCAAAGATAAATTCTTTAAAATTTATTCTTTAATCTTCCTTTGAATATCATTTCAAACTAGTCGGGATTAGTGAACCACACCGAAGTAATCATTTATTTTATTTCCCAATCCCAACCAATTCATCCCATGGAGCAAAACTGGTAATACTCCATATCTAACACCATGTAGTTATCGGTTAAACTAATTACGATTTCACGTTCAAATCTAATTAAAGATTTAACTATCTCTTTGGAGCAAAACTGGTGATACTCCATTCTCGATCATTTCAATCTAATTAAAGATTCATTAAAACTCAACTTAGTTTTAATCTTCCCAAAAATCAAAATCCTGTCTTTAACTGGGTTAAAGAACCAGTGTGATCTAAAACACGGTTCACGATATCCAAAATCACATTCCATTCTACCAGTCTCTAACTGTAAATTAGTAAGAGAACAATTCCCCAAATATTAACCCCGAAGTCCGAAGCCAACATCAGATCAATACCCAGAAAACCATTCATCTTTACTGATTTCCAGTTATAAACTAGTTCATTTCGATAAAAATATATTTTTATCATTACAAACATTAAATTTTTCATTCCAATTCTTTCCAATTCATCTATTATGATTTTAGACAAATTATTAATATTTTTAATAATTTTATCATGGCCCGTACAGTCGATTTCCATAAACGGCGATCGAATTGCACTTACAGCGACCCTTTCCAAATTTGATTTGGACATAATTCCAGATCCACCGTTTCATTTCAAACTTCTCATATTTTTGGAAAGCTCTTTTCGATGCGTACCCAACGGTTCCGGTTTTAGGAGAATCCAACTGTCGGATCTCCCGTAACGTCCATTCGAAGCCAATGGTCTAAATTCGCGAACGGTCGCGGCGCGTTCTATTCAGGCCATTTATATGTATAATATATATATATTATATTATATATATTTCATCGATTCCAATTCAAAACATATTTTATAAATCGTTTTAACTTCGTTTTAAAAACGATTTCAACTTCATATTCAATTTTAAATCAAAATTGAATATTCCATATTATTAATATATAAATGATAATATTTTCAAAACATTATATTTTGAAATCACTTCCTTTTCTATATTCATTATAAAAATGAATATAATCGATATAAATATCGTTCGCGTCAAAATGGCGCATATCTAATCAACACGGCTTTATATATTTCAATAACTTCGTTATTCTATTCAACAAATGAATATTTTCTTCAACACATGAATATATATTTTATTCAACACATGAATATTTATTAATTCTTACTTACAATTAAAATGTGAATTCTATTGTATAAAATATTTCGTTCAACACATGAATATTTTCAACACATGAATATTCTCAACACATGAGTATTGTCAACACATGACTATTTTTGTTATTTTATATATTTGATAAAATTGTGATTTATATCGTTTAGTTCTTAATCAGACTCTAATCGTAAATTAGTAAGAGAACAATTCCCGAAATATTAACCCCGAAGGCCGAAACCAACATCAGATCAATACCTAGGAATCCATTCATCCTTACTGATTTCCAGTTAGTTTCTAATTTTATATATGATAAAGACGTGAATTTTATCGTTTAGAGATTTTTCTCAACACATGAATTTTCTTTTATTCAACACATGAATATATATTTTATTCAACACATGAATTTTCTTTTATTCAACACATGAATATTTATTTTATTCAACACATGAATATTTATTTTATTCAACACATGAATTTTCTTTTATTCAACACATGAATTTTCATTTATTCAACACATGAATTTTCTTTTATTCAACACAGGAATTTTTATTCTATTCAACACATGAATTTCATTTTATAATACTCTTTACTTTCCAAATTGGAATAAGGCCCAATCAATTACCATATAATGTTAATCATATGGATTCCATACAACATGTAACGGCCGGAAATTTTGCTCGATCCTAATCAGTCGTTAAACCGATCTAGACCGTTCAAAACCCCTGATCGTTTGAGAACAGAACAAAACAGAACACAAACAGAAGAACATTTCATTGCTATTACAACAATTCCATTAGATACAAGAATATATAGAGTATAAATGAGTAAATTACATTCGATAAATATCAGAGATTACAATAAATTACATAGCAGCGGAAAATAATACAAAGCACAACTGAAGGTGATATACGGATACAGAGCTTTCCGGATATCATTCCAGCTGTAAACCAGGATCCTGTGAATATAAATCTGCAAAACCAAAACTACTAGCTGCCCGTGCGGAAAATAGGGGCACCCAGAGTTTAGGTTAAAACAATAAACTCCAGGTCAGTCATGTGACTGGTGTGAGAACTAAAACAGTTATTTAAACTTTACTTTAAAAGAGAGCAATTCAAGGGACCACGCCGTATAACACGGAACGGGTTTCCTCCCAAGAATACCAGTGCATAGAATAAATAACGCAATGCTTTTTCGAAAAATGAAGCTATTATAAGACCCAGGTCCCATCACACAATGCAACGCAAGCCGGAGGACAGGGTTTTCCCTTATAATAGCCAAACATGCTTGATACGTTTAAAACAAATCATTTGATACTATAATAAGTGTATAGTGTCAAAACATTTTCAATCATAAATATAAATCATAGACGGCATGGGTACCATCTATCATGTCGCCATACTAGTTCTACAATTAAAACCGCAATACACGTATTGGAAATTGGATTTCCGTCATGAGTCGAGGCAAGGGGCAAGCTCCTCTCCGCGTTCGAGACACTCTAGCAAATGCCTCAGGGTTACGCACTCTGGGCAACCCCGGATCCTCCAAGGCCGGTCCTCACTTACGTTAGAGGATTGGCAATTCCTGAACACACGTTTCCCGGTCCTTACAGACCTATAATCGAGGCGCCTCGCATTCCAACAACCACAAAGGTGAAAAGTATATAAATGTCAGGGCTGGTAAGTCACTGACACCACCATAGCTAGAAGGAAACGTCATGCACTCCTTGGGTCCTTATCCCGTTTTTGACTCATACCGAGGTGTGAGGCTCGCGAATCCACGCTATACACAAAGCTGCCACGTAGGCCGTGCTTTGATCATCAACCACAAGACTTTGCTTTTCAACAGAAGCCTTGATCATTGCATCTCAGCGTGCCACACAGGCAATTTATGCCATGCGATTGATATCTATCGATATATAACCTCTAAGCTCGTACGTCTCAGAGAAGGGCGTTAAGCAAGAGAATAAATTCTCCGCCGCCAAACAGATATATATTTAACAGAAATCAATCAACACAGAATAAAATCCAATGTCAGACACACAATCCATTAACAAGTCCGTTCTGGGTCTGAACGAAACCGGAGGCACTTTCCTCGCATATCCATCCATCTCCAAGTACGTCTGAACGACCACCAACTATTTCCATCCTCTTGGGTGTACAGCCCAATCAGGATCGTCAGTAATTGCCCAAACGATGTGAAGACTTCCGGTCTTCGACCACCGTCTTCATCTTCGACTTATCGTCGAATCGGTTATTCAGAATGGGTATAAACCCGGCCTTTCCGAACAACCCGCGTATATTGAAAACAAATGTTACACAAACACAACATACGCCTCATTCCAATTCATTAGTCACTAACCGCAAATTAGCTAGAGAACAATTTCCCAAACATTAACCCCGAAGGCCGAAACCAACATCAGATCAATACCCAGGAAACCATTCTTCTTAGCCAACCTACAGCTAGTTTCTAAATTCCACATTCTTAGGGAAAGGTTCCCGTTAATTTTATCCAAGATAAATTCTTTAAAATTTATCCTGTAATCTTCCTTTGGATGTCGTTTCAAACCAAATCATGGTTTTTCTAAACTAGTCGAGATTAGCGAACCACACCGAAGTAATTATTTATTTTTATTTCCCAATCCCAACCTATTCATCCCATGAAGCAAAACTGGTAATACTCCATATCTAACACCACGGTGTTATCGGTAAAATTAATTACCATTTCACGTTCAAATCTAATTAAAGATTTAACTATCGCTTTGGAGCAAAACTGGTAATACTCCGTTCTCGCTCATTTTCTAAATTTGATAATTTAGATTATCCATTCACATTTCAATCTAGCTGCAGATTCATTAAAACTCCTTTTACTGGGTTAAAGAACTAGGTGTTATTTAAAACACAGTTCACGACAAACCCAAATCACATTCTATTTGTTATCGGGTTAAAGAACTAGTGTTATTTAAAACACTGTTCACGATAAACCCATTTCAAATTCAATCAAATATATTAGAAATTCCGATTTTTTTTTAAAACCCCTTTTTAAATCTAATTTATTTATATAAAAATAATTGGGTTTTAAATTTAGTTCGAAACTAGTTCATTTCGATAAAAACCCATTTTTATCTTTTCAAATATGGAGTTTTTCATCCCAAATTTTCCCAAATCATTTCTCATGATTTTACACAAATTATTGATATTTTTAATAATTTTATCAAGGCCCGTACGGTCGATTTCCAACAATGGCCATCGAACTTCACTTACAACGACCTTTTTCGAATTTGATTTGGACGTATCTCCAAATCCAACCGTTAGATTTTGAATTTCTAATATTCGTTAGAAAGCTCTTTTCGATACGAACCCAACGGTTCCGGTTTTAGGAGAATCCGACGGTCGGATCTCCCGTAATGTCCGCTTGAAATAAATGGTCGAAATTCACGAACTGCCGCGGCGCGGCGCGTTATATTCAGGCCATTATATTATATATATATAATATATATTTCGTTGATTTCTATTTAAAACGAATTATATAAATAGTTTTAAATTCGTTTCAAAAGCAATTTCAACTTCCATTTCATTTCAAATCAAAATTGAATTCTCCTTTATAAATTCGTTTTAAAATTCATTTCTATTCAATTCAAATTCCAATTCAATTTTAATTCATTTCACTTCATTTTAAATTCAATTCGAATTCGTTTTCAATTCAATTCAATTCAATTTCAAAGTCGTTTTCTATTCGATTCAATTCAAATTGGTTTTCTATTCGATTCAATTCAAATTGGTTTTCTATTCGATTCAATTCAAATTGGTTTTCTATTCGAATCAAATTCGTTATATATTCAATTGAAATCAAATTCTTTTTCTATTCAATTCATTTCGAAATCGTTTTCAATTCAATTTATTTCGAAATCGTTTTCAATTCAATTCATTTCGAAATCGTTATATATTCAATTCATTTCGAAATCGTTTTCAATTCAATTCATTTCGAAATCGTTTTATATTCAATTCATTTCGAAATCGTTATATATTCAATTCATTTCGAAATCGGTTTCAATTCAATTCATTTCTAAATCGTTATATATTCAATTCATTTCGAAATCATTATCGATTCAATTCATTTCGAAATCGTTTTATATTCAATTCATTTCGAAATCGTTTTCAATTCAATTCATTTCGAAATCGTTATATATTCAATTTCAAATATCTCTTTTTTTTTCCACCACACGACTAATCTCAACGAATGAGTACCGTCCATGTGTGACTACTTTTGTTAAAATATTTCGTTCAACACATGACTAATCTCAACGGATGAGTACAGTCAACACATGTACCTTTATTTTATATTGATAAAGATGCAAATTTTATTATAAAAATATTTCGTTCAACACATGACTAATCTCAACGGATGAGTATAGTCAACACATGAACCTTTATTTTATATTGATAAAGATGCAAATTTTATTATAAAAATATTTCGTTCAACACATGACTAATCTCAACGGGTGAGCATAGTCAACACATGAACCTTTATTTTATATTGATAAAGATGCAAATTTTATTATAAAAATATTTCGTTCAACACATGACTAATCTCAACGGGTGAGTATAGTCAACACATGAAACTTTATTTTATATTGATAAAGATGCAAATTTTATTATAAAAATATTTCGTTCAACACATGACTAATCTCAACGGGTGAGTATAGTCAACACATGAACCTTTATTTTATATTGATAAAGATGCAAATTTTATTATAAAAATATTTCGTTCAACACATGACTAATCTCAACGGATGAGTACAATCAACACATGAACCTTTATTTTATATTGATAAAGATGCAAATTTTATTATAAAAATATTTCATTCAACACATGACCAATCTCAACGGATGAGTACAGTCAACACATGAACCTTTATTTTATATTGATATTCTATATTTTCTAAATTGGAATGAGGCCCAATCAATTACCATATAAAGTTAATTATATGGATTTTCATACAACACATGTATATAATAGCATTGAAAAATAATCAACCATCAACCAAAGTGCACTACACTGTATAAGCATCAAATATAGATATCTAACGCTTATAACAGCCTGTCAATCAATCGATCGACATATTTAATTAATCAGGATGAGTGAACTTCATATTTCATCCCAACACCCGTGTAGGGTTTCAAACAATCAAACACAGATTTTATTTGTGCAGTTGGGCGATGTGTAAAATTTATCGACCCAATTGATATCAGTCAAATCAGTGTATATAAACAAATCGGTCGATTTGTTTATAAATATTCATTTATTCACTTTCACGTTAAAAATTATATTTTTAACGATAAAATATTTTATTTCAACACGTGAATTTCTATTCAGTTCATTTACACAATAAAAATGATATTTTTATTTTTCTAACATATTTTAGGAAATTTCGGCGGCATAACGGCACGATACTAGAAACGGGACGAGGCCTAGCCTTATCCCCGGTCTAGTGAAGGCCCACGCCATTCACACATCAATCAAATCAATTCATTTCTCCAAACAATTCAATTTCAATTCAAATAATCTAACTAATTTTTGCAACCAAACAAACAAGTCCATGGTCTGTGGACGATTGTGTCGGGTGCTACTAAGCACCGTCTGCATCCTAGTATATATATATAACTAGAAAATGAAATTGAAAGGTGAGAAATTCTCACAAATAGCTATCCTAGCTCCATGGCACTTCATTGATAGAAATCTTCATCGCTATCGCATCTTCGTCATCTTCGTTGCCCGTAGCCACTACATATATAAAAGTCACACATTTTTATATTTTGATGTCTTTAAAATAAAAATCACATTTTTATTTATTCACCTTCAATTTAAAAATCATATATTTATAATCGCTTCCTACATTTAAAAATCGAATTTTTATTCCGTTATTCAATATATAAAAATCGAATTTTTACTACTATGTTATATAGATAAAAATTATATTTTTATCACGCTATTTTCCATATAAAGATTTCGCCTTTATAAAAACATAGACTTCGCCTTTTCAAATTTAAAGATTTCATCTTTATAAAAAATCTCATTTTTATTTTTCTACACATATAAAGATGATATTTTTACTATTCCTATTATGTAAAAATTATATTTTTAATTCTCTACACACACAAAAATCACATTTTTACCCTTCTACTATATGAAAGATTATATTTTTAATACTTTAAAAATATAAAAATCATATTTTTATTACTTTAAAAATATAAAAATCATATTTCTACCTCATTACTCCTCTCAAAATATCGTCTTTCCCATTTTTAAAAATCATGTCTTCCCTATTTTAAAAAAACATGTCTTTTATTTTAAAAACTATGCTAAATTAGTAAATTAACTAAACTAATTACACTAAATAGACAAAGACAAATAAAAAAAATAAATTATGGATAATTACCCTTTTCTTTTCACTGATTATCACGTCGGGGGGGCTGTCGGATTTGTAGCCGCGGAGGGGAGGATGGGGGTGCTTATGGTGGCGCAAGGGGGGGGAATCGGTAGGGGAAAGGGGGCGTCGGTTCTTCAAATGGGGGGGGTCCTTCGCGATCGTTTCTGGCGAGGAGGGGGGTCTGGGTGGCTCGCGGCGCCGCTGGGGGGGGGGGTCTCGAGCGAGGTGGCGGTGGACCAAGCAGGCGGGCGGCAAGGGTTTCCCCCCTTCCGTCGATCGCCTTTCCCCTTTTTTTTTATATATTATCTGCGAATTCGATTATCAACGGGGGGCCAGAAGATAAGGGAAAGGGTTTTTTTTCTTTTTTTCTTTTTTTTTATTATTCAATTATTTAATTCAACCTAAAGTTGACTTTTTCATACGACCTCGAAACGAGGCCCACCGCCTGTCGTCCATAGCGTTTTACCCCCATTCCGAACACAATGGGATATGTATCGTAGGTTGATTTGATCGTTTGAATCAGTTTCCGTTAAATTTACATTTAAATCACTATATTGAATTTTAAACGTACATTTCAAATTACCGGGGTCACATACTAACTCTAAAAATTCTCGAAAAATATTTTCTAGCTTCGTATTGACGATACGGTCCTAACAAAACTAGTTTCGTCGAATTCCGAGACCGTTGGAAAAATGGCCAATTTCCAGTCGATTAAAATCAACTGAAACTGGTCAAACGCGTTTTCCTTTACCACGCTCACATATTGATTCTAAAAATTATGAAATTTGAAACCTAGCAATAATTTGACACTGCGGATCCAACAAAAGTGGTTTCGTCGAAATCCGTGGTCATTTGCAAAATTCCCATTTTTAAGGGCCTGAATTCCATAGCGACTATTCAGAATTTTCAACTGGACATATCTTTTGACTCCCGTTATGAAATTTCAATTTTTCGGATTCGTTGGAAAGATATTATCAATTAGATCCTAATGTTTTTGGTTTCACTAAAATCCGGATTGTTTTGCACCCGGTACATCCAATTGAAGTTTGAAATTGAATTATCGAACTACCGCGCCATTTTCAATTCTATTTATAATTATAAATAATTATTTATATTCTAACGATGACGTATATAACATATACGTTCTATTTATATTCAAAATAAATTTTTTGTTGATTTTATTTAAAATAATCTATTTTAAATATTCAAAATTCGCTAAAATTGCCAAAATAAAAAATTTTAAACTGGCCCAGATTTTCCGAGTTATTACACAACACATGTATATAATAGCAACGATAAATAAACAACCGTCATCTAGAGTACACCTCACAATTGCATAAGCATTAAATATAAATAATTAACGCTTACACAGTCTGTCAACTAATCAATCGTCATACAATTAAATAATTGGGGTTAGTGTACGCTAAATATCATCCCAACACCCATGTGGGGTTTCAATTCTTTTTATAATTAAAAATAAATATTTATATTCTAACGATGATCTATATAAATATATACATTCTAATTCTATTCAAAATAAATTTCTCGTCGTTATTATTTAAAATAATTCATTTTAAATATTCAAAATTCATTAAAATTGCCAAAATAAAAATTTTAAATTGGCTCAGAATTTCCGGGTTGTTACAATCTCCCCCACTTAAAATCTTTTCGTCCTCGAAAAGGAACGAAGCTGAAAGTTGTTTAACTAATCAACTCAACTTCCATTATTTTCATTACGGCTTAAGTTCTTCAACTTTTCAATTTATAAGAACTTTTCAAATTCTTCAAAAATTTGGCTAACACCCTAAATTTCCGAAAAATTTCGCCATAACCTCCCCTGAACCGGGAGCATCGGGATATTTCAAAGAGTCTCCCATGGCCCTCACCAATCCAAAAGAAAAAGAAAAAGCCAAGCGGCTAGCCAATCGGCTCATAAAATCATCAAATCCCCAAGAAATACAATAAACATGTACCTATTTGTCGGGCAAATAATTTTATTCCTCTTCTCTATCCACCTTGCTATGACCTGTTCAATGTATATACATGTATATGCATGCAACTGTAATCATTTTTCAATACAGTTCAATATTCGGTTCCATTAGGCTAAATGGTTCAAAATTTTAATAAATGAAACCAACAATCAAACAACACAACCAACAATCAATTAGTGAATTATCGTTTCAAATTCATAATTTTGATATATTTACATAAAATTATGTTTTTGATGCCAAATCGCAATAATAAACCTATCTAGTTTTGGTTCTCACACCAGTATGACGGAAATATATAGATATCCCACTTTTCGAAATCGAACACAAATGCTGATGATGTCTAGACTATCATCAGGATCGTCTCCGGGCGACTAGAGTGTGGTTCTATATCTATCCAGTATATTAAAACTTCGAATATACGTTCATGATGCGTACATATAAAATCTTTATATACTCGATTGTCCAAGATCAATACAAATAAAATATTCAAATACGTATAATTGAATTTAATTTTCAAAACAAAATTTGTTTCCATTTTTATTTGAAAAATATACTCTTTACACTCGTTCTAGGATACTACTGATCCTATCTCTAACGAGTCATTCTCATTGGATATTACTAATCCAATCTCTGATGAATTCTTTCGTTTGGTTCTAACGTGTCTTGTTCTCGAGCTTTGTAAACCAAAGCTCTGATACAAAATGTAAGGACCCGTAACTTCCCCGGTATGGAAAGCCCGGATTGCTTTGAGGACAAGACGAATCAGAACACAAACAGAAGAACCTTTCATTGTTTATTACAACAATTTCCATCAAAGTACAAGAATATACAGAGTATGAATAGATATTACACATTTGATATTATCAGAGATTTAAATACATTACTGCAGCGGAAAAATAATACAAAACATAATTGAAAGAAATACACGGATACAGAGATTTTCGAATATCACTTCTGCTATAAAGCAGGATCCTGTGAATATAAATCTGCAAAAACCCAACTACTAGCTGCCCGTGTGGAAAATAGGGGCACCCAGAGTTTAGGTTAAAACAATAAACTCCAGGTCAGTCATGTGACTGGTGTGAGAACTAAAACAGTTATTAATCTTTATTTTAAAGTTAAGTAAATCAAGGGACCACGCCGTATAACACGGAACGGGTTTCCTCCCAAGAATACCAGCTCATAAAACAACAGCGCAATGCTAAATAAAGAACAATGAAGCTATTTTAAGACCCAGGTCCGACGACACAATGCAACACAAGCCGTAGGATAGGGTTTTACGTTATAATAGTCAAAGAATGCTTGATACGCTAAATTTCGTCTTTTATTATTACTATAAGTGTATAGTGTCAAAACAATTTCAATCATAAGTATCAATCATAGACGGCATAAGTGCCCAATACCACTATGTCGCCATACTAGGCTCTACAATCAAAACCGTAAAGTCACGTATTGGAAGTTGGATTTCCATCTGTGAACCGAGGCAAGTGATCGTCCTCACCGCTTTGAGACGCTCTAGCCCCTGTCTCCGGAACAGCCGCAACTGCACCTTGGATCGTCGGGGCCGGTCCACTCGATGTGGATTATAATGCCTGAACACTGCGCTCCCCGCCCTATAGGGCGTAAATAAGTCCAATGACTCCATCGGCCCCGGATCGACTGATATATCCGAGGCGCATCATATTCCAACAACCACATAAGTCAAATTTGTCAGGGCTTGTAATCCACTGACGCCACTTCTAGCTAGAAGGAAACGCATGTCCTCCCTAAGGTCCTCTTCCGTTTTTGGTTCATACCGGGGTGTGAGGCTCACGAATTAACGCTACACAAAGCGGTGCCACAAAGGCTGTGCTTTGATCATCAACCACAAGACTCTGCTTTTGAACAGAAGCTTTGATCATTTGCATCTTAGCATGCCACACAGGCAAACCACTCCATGCAAGCGATATCCATCAATCACACAGAATGATATCTAATGTCAGACACACAGTCCATTTACAAGTTCGTTCTGGGTCTGAACGAAACCGGAGGAACCTTATTCCTCGCATGTCCATTGATCTCCAAGTACGTCTGGACGATCACCAACTAATTCCCTCCTCTCGGGTGTACGGCCCAATCAAGATCATCAGTAATTATCCAAATGATGTAAAGACCTCCGGTCTTTAACCATCGTCTTCATCTTCGACTAATCGTTGTATCAGTTATTCAGAATGGGTTAAACCCGATCTTTCCGAATAACTCACGTATTTTATAGACAAGTGTTACACTAACACAACATACGCCTCATTCCAATTCTGAATATTCTTTTATTCAAATATTCACATTATTAGGGAAAGGTTCCCATTAATTTTATCAAAGATAAATTCTCTAAAATTTATTCTTTAATCTTTCCTTTGAATATCATTTCAAACTAGTCAGGATTAGCGAACCACACCGAAGTAATCATTTATTTTATTTCCCAATCCCAACTTATTCATCCCATGGAGCAAAACTGGTAATACTCCATATCTAACACCACGGTGTTATCGGTAAAACTAATTACCATTTCAAGTTCAAATCTAATTAAAGATTTAACTATCGCTTTGGAGCAAAATTGGCGATACTCCATTCTCGATCATTTCAATCTAATTAAAGATTCATTAAAACTCCACTTAGTTTTAATCTTCCCAAAAATCAATATCCCGTCTTTAACTGGGTTAAAGAACCAGTGTCATGTAAAACACGGTTCACGATTAACCCAAAATCACATTCCATTCTACCAGTCTATAACTGTAAATTAGTAAGAGAGCAATTCCCCAAATATTAACCCCGAAGGTCGAAGCCAACATCAGAACAATACCCAGGAAACCATTCATCTTTATTGATTTCCAATTATAAACTAATTCATTTCGATAAAAATATATTTTATCATTACAAACATGGAATTTTCCATTCCAATTCATTTATTATGATTTTAGACAAATTATTGATATTTTTAATAATTTTTTCAAGGCCCGTACAATCGGTTTCCATAAACGGCCATCGAACTGCACTTACAACGACCCTTTCCAAATTTAATTTGGATATAATTCCAAATCCAACCGTTACATTTCAAACTTCTCATATTCGTTGGAAAGCTCTTTTCGATGCGAACCCAACGGTTCTGGTTTTAGGAGAATCCGACGGTTGGATCTCCCATAACGTCCATTCGAAGATAATGGTCGAAATTCGCAAACGGTCGCGGCGCGTTCTATTCAGGCCATTTATATATATAATATATATATATATATATTATATATTTCATCGATTTCAATTCAAAACGTATTTTATAAATCATTTTAACTTCGTTTTAAAAACGATTTCAACTTCATATTCAATTTCAAATCAAAATTGAATATTTCATATCATTAATATATAAATGATAATATTTTCAAAACATTATATTTTGAAATCACTTCCTTTTCTATATTCATTATAAAAATGAATATAATCTATATAAATATCATTCGTGTCAAAATGGCGCATATCTAATCAACACGGCTTTATATATTTCAATAACTTCGTTATTCTATTCAACAAACGAATATTTTCTTCAACGCATGAATATATGTTTTATTCAACTCAGGAATATTTATTAATTCTTACTTACAATAAAAATGTGAATTCTATTGTACAAAATATTTCATTCAACAAATTAATATTTTCAGCACATGAATATTCTCAACACATGAGTATTGTCAACACATGACTATTTTTGTTATTTTATATATTTGATAAAATTGTGATTTATATCGTTTAGTTCTTAATCAGACTCTAACCGTAAATTAGTAAGAGAATAATTCCCTAAATATTAACCCCGAAGGCCGAAACCAACATCAAATCAATACCCAGGAAACCATTCATCTTTACTGATTTCCAGTTAGTTTCTAATTTTACATATGATAAAGACGTGAATTTTATCATTTAGAGATTTTTCTCAACACATGAATTTTCTTTTATTCAACACACGAATATATATTTTATTCAACACATGAATTTTCTTTTATTCAACACATGAATATTTATTTTATTCAACACATGAATATTTATTTTTTTCAACACATGAATATTTATTTTATTCAACACATGAATTTTCTTTTATTCAACACATGAATTTTTATTCTATTCAACACATGAATTTCATATTATAATACTCTTTATTTTCCAAACTGGAATGAGGCCCAATCAATTACCATATAATGTTAATCATATGGATTTCATACAACACATGTATATAATAGCAACGATAAATTAACAACCATCATCCAGAGTGCACCTCACAACTGCATAAGCATTAAATATAAATAATTAACGCTTACACAGTCTATCAACCAATCGATCGTCATACAACTAAATAGTTGGGATTAGTGTACGCCAAATATCATCCCAACACCCGTGTGGGGTTTTAATCCACAAACACTGAATATTATTTGTGCGGTTGGGCGACGTGTAAAATTTATCATCCCAATCAATATCCTTCAAATGGGTGTACATAAACAAATCGTTCGATTTGTAAGTGAATATTTATTTTATATACATGTTAAAAATTATATTTTTAACTATAAAATATTTTTAACGATAATATATATTATTTCATTCCACATCACACAATCAATTTTCACAACATAAGCAAACAAGTCATCCATGGTCTGTGGACGACGGGTGTCGGGTGCTGCTAAGCACCGTCTGCATCCTAGTATATATTTCAACTAGAAAATAAATTAATAGTGAGAAGTTCTCACCTTTTGGGTCCACTCCGCCATTCTATTCAGAACTGTTCAGATCCCAAAATTCCAATGCGATCTTTTTCCGCTGTTCATATTGAAAATCACATTTTTAATATAACGTTTGTTTTAAAAATCTCATTTTTATGGTGGCACTTCATATATAAAAATCATATATTTTTACAACACTACCTTCTATATAAAAAATATATTTTTATATTCATTACTTCATTATAAAAATCCTATCTTTTCAAATAAACAAAATCAAATCTTTCATATTTCACTTCATGTGAAGGAAGATCACATTTTTAAATCACTTTCATATAAAGATTCAACCTTTTAACATATAAAGATTCAACCTTTCTTTGTTAAAAATCTAAACAAATATCACATTTTTATAAACAAACAAAGATCATATTTTAACTAAACAATGCTCGTATTTTTCTTAAAAATCGTTTCCCATACAAAGATTATATTTTTAAAATTGTTTTCTATACAAAGATTATATTTTTAAAATTGTTTTCTATACAAAGATTATATTTTTAATCTAAAACCTTTTCTATAAAAACCATTACTTATATTAATGAAAATAAGAATTTATATATAATTAAAATCCAGTTTTATATGTAAATAAATTCTGAAAACTCACGTATTTTCTTGCAGGTGGCGCTGGTCTTCTGGTGGGAGGCGGGAAGGTCTGACAAGCGGCGGCTTCCGGTGGTGGGGCCCATTGGCTGGCGGCGGCGGTCTTCGATGGGGGCGGCACTCGGTTTAACGATGGGAAGAGGGAGAGGAGATCGGAGCGGACGAGGGGCTTGGCTGGTGGAGCGACGGCGGATGGCTGGTGGAGCGGTTTCCCCTTTCTCGTTTCTTTTTTTATTTCCTTTCGAACAGAACTGAATGGTGTAGGGGGGTAAGGTTTGACTTAGAGGAGAGAGAGGGTAAGGGTGAGTGTAAATAATATAATTAATTAATTAATTTAATTTCCATTAAGCAACTTTTTAAATCGAACTCCAAACGAGACCCAACGACTGTCGCCCCTAGCTAAGTACCCCCATTCTGAACACAATAGGATATGTATCGTAAGCCAATTCGGTTGTTTCGATCGGTTTTCGCTAAAATCCAAATATAAATCAATATATTGAATTTGAACGCACATTTCAATTTACCGGGGCCACATACAGACTCTAAAAATTCTAGAAAAATTATTTCTAGCTTCGTATTGATGATATGGTCCTAACAAAACAAATTTCGTTGAATTTTGAGACCATTTGAAAAATGGCCATTTTCTGGTCGATCCAAATTGACTAGAACTGACAAAACACGTTTTCCTTTGCTATGCTCACATATTGGTTCAGAAAATTATGCAAGTTGGAATCTAGTAATTATTTGACATCCCAAATCCAACAAAAGTGGTTTCGTCGAAAATGAAGGTCGTTTGCAAGATTGCTATTTTTAAGGGATATATTTCCATAGCGACTATTCTGATTTTTCAACTGGACATATCTTTTTATTCTCGCTATGAAATTTTGATTTTTCGGATACGCTGGAAAGATATTTTCAGATAGATTCTAATATTTTTAGTTTCGCTAAAATCCGGTTTATTTCGAATCCTGTACATTCATTTGAAATTTGAAATTTGAAATCGAATTTTCGAACTACCGCGCCATTTTCAATTCCTTTTATAATTAAAAATAAATATTTATATTCTAACGACGATCTATATAAATATATACATTCTAATTCTATTCAAATTAAATATCTTGTCGTTATTATTTAAAATAATTCATTTTAAATATTCAAAATTCATTAAAATTGCCAAAATAAAAAATTTAAATTGGCTTAGAATTTCCGGTTTGTTACACCGGGGGCACACATCCAGCAGTGCAGGCTTCTTTGTTCCAAGCAGTAAAACCCTCGGGTGGCACGTGAGCCCTGCCACCCTCTCCCAGTGCATGGGAATCATCAACCGGGATATTGAATCGTAGAGCCATTTTCCTAACTACCGTTGCATTCAGTGCGATGGCACCGAATTATCGGATTTTCCAGAATAACTGCATCGGGCAGCATATCCGGGGCAACCGGACCCACCGGTGCATCCCTCTCAATATTGGCCACATTTTCAACCTCGGCATATACTACTCGAGAATGTTGCATTTTAGTTTGTTCTCCATGCTCAGACACTTCAGGCAGACTTGCCATTTGAGAAGGGGTGGATCCTTCAGTAGTCTCAGGCTCGTTGCCCGTTAAGCTAGCATTGCTAGTAGAATCAGAAGTGTGCGACGATGGCAAGGAAGCCTCGGCTTCCGGAGTTTTTTCGGTCATTGATCTTGTATGTATTGTTAGTTATACTTTAACACATCGGTGTTAGACGTCGCAGTTGAATAACCAGTACCACTCGTGTCGGTGTAAGCTAACATATGCGTGTAGTGTCATGCAGAATCAAGATATTCAAAAGAGGTTCAAATAGTCAAACAGTTCAGTCACGGTCCAAGTATATGTGCTATCCTATGTGAAAATTCGAATCACTATCTACATGACATTTGCATGCGCGTTAAGGCAATCGCTTAAGTGTACAAGTGACATGTGAATTTAAAAGCAGGCAGTCGGGAGATCAAAGTTCCGGACAAAGGAAACATTGCCACACAAAGGCACTACGCGAATCAGTCAGGCCAGCAACAAACCCAAACCCCATAAAGAGTTCGAAAAATTCAAAACCCTTTCAGGGTTCGAAAATTTGAACCCTAATTTCGGGGTTCGAAAATTCGAACCTCTTAGGGGTTCGGATTTTCGAACCCCCTTTGAGGTTTGAAGTTCCCATACCCATTTTGGGGTACGAAGCCACCATCGGAGGCGAGGCTCCGATCATCTCCCCTCTCCGTCGCGCCTCTTCATCCGACCCTTGTCTAGGAGCTTCGACCACCCTCCTCCTCTTTCCCCGACTCTGACCCTTACCTAAGTCTGATGCAAAGTAAATGAAGGTGATGGGTTTAGGAGTTCCAAAACAATGGCGGCCAGTGTAGATTAGAAACAAGAAGGAAAGGAAGTGAAGTGGGGGGAGGCCTATTTATAAAGAAAAGGGAAGAGTCCCCTGGTATTCCCGCCGTTTCGACCCCCGGTAGGGTACGAAATATCGTACCCCTAGGATACAAAATTTCATATCTTCGTGTACGAAGTTTCGTACCTTTGGGGTATAAAATTTTGTACCCCCCCAGGGGTACCAAATTTTGTACCAAAGCCAGGGTACGAAATCTCGTGCCCATGCCGGGGTACAAAATAAAATGAAAAAATAACGACGAAAATGTGCTCGCGTTACATGTTCCACACGCGTGCATACAAATTGCCACAAGCACGCGAAGGCGATGCAACGTGCATACTAAGTGACATAAAAGCACCATCGCGCTCATAACAACTCATTCAAAATTCCACGATGAACGAGCCCGATAACTAATGTTGATTTTCTCAAGTTTACAGGAAAAGTCGACTACTCGACTACTACATCAACCAACGCAAAGCACATCATGTAAAAACAAGACGTACTTTGGGGGCAAATGTTAACCAACTTTTTGGTCCGGTTCCCGAAAGTACAGAAGACACGCTCGACTCAACGCTTCGCGTGAAGCCAAAGCCAAAAGTGTCACCAAGGAGCAAAGGAAATGGGCAGAGAAGGGATCACGCTGGTAGAAACCTCACCGCTTCACTAAATATCGCCAAACCAAGACCTCGAATCCCAATGAGTCACGAGTCCGAGTCTCGAACCCCCTAGCCACTTTTATATATAATCTTCATACCCCCCAGTGTACGAATTTCGTACCCCGAGGAGGGTACGAAGTTTGTGCGTGTGCGTGCTATGGGGTACGAAATTTCGGAGGTTGGTTACAGGGGATACGAAATTCCCGGTGTGGTCCCCTATTTCCACCTACTCCTACCTACTCCCACCTAACCACTCCACAATAAATACCCCTTAACCTCACACTTCAAAGGGTTGGATTTTGGTGACTTGACATCCCTTGAGAGCTCCAAGTGGCCTCATTAATGGCATCTCCACTTTGAGGAAGAAGAAGGACAAAATTGTCTTTTTCCTAATATTTTAATATATGATAATTATGACATCATATTACATAGAAATGTATGTAAAGAGATGTCATGAGATGTTTTCCACCTTGTAATTCTTGGTTATTAATAATATTCCAACGACTCTTCCAAAGTGGGCATAGGTCTCCCGCGAGGCCGAACCACTATAAATCACTCGTGTTATTTATTGCTTTCCGCACTTACTTTCATGACCAAAACTATAATTCCTAAGTAATTGGAATCTTGGGTGTTTACGACATTTTTTGCTGTCAACAATATATATGTATATACACACACACACACACATGCATATACATACACAACACTATTTGGTAAGCCATATAAGCATAACCATAATAGCAATAACTGAAAATAATTAGTTTACTGCATTTTCTCACATTTCACCATATGATCGTAAAACTTTGTATTTTATTTTATAAAAAAAATTATTTTATTGTACTATTAACATCAAATTTGATGATAAGGTGATATTTCTCTCATTGGCAATGCCATTATATCATTTAGTATTAGACAATGCGACTTTAATATACCATGCATTTCATATCTTATACAACAAGATAAATATGATAAATGAGTCCGCAGTCACATCCGTTGAAAGTTTGTTTTCTTTTCTCATTTTTATTAACCATTGACATTTTCCATTTATTATGCTTCATATTTTCCAATTGAAGTTAGCTAACAAAAATAGTAATTTTACATATATTGTCATCTCCTATGTAGCATGTTACCAACACATTTACATTCACTAAAAAGTTGAATATAACAGTAGAACACATATTAGTTGTTTATATTGTGTTGTATTTTGGTTTGATACTTCTATTGTTCAAATATATAGAGTATTTTTTATTATTATTGAAAGTACTAAGAAATAAAGTTAACCCACTATTTTTTATCCATTTGTTATCTGTTGCACAAGCAAGTACTCAAATTGGATAAAATAACACATTAAATAGCATAACGTAATTAGTTATTTTATAGGCAGTTGATTGCCTTGATATAATTTTTAGAATTAAATTGGCTAACTAGTTTTTTGGCCAAAATTCATTACAAATTTCATATTCAACACAACGAGATAAATATAATTAACAGGTTCGCGATTACATGGGACTCGTAGAAAATTTGTTTTTTTCTCTCGTTTTTGTTAACGAATTTTATTTATTTATCAGATGCCATAGTTTTCTAATAAAAGTTAATAGGTAAAAATAGTGATTGACATATACCGATGTCTTGTCTAACATACATTAATACATTTAACATTTAACAAATAATAGTAGGAGGAGGATGAGTACCCACAATATCTATTATACCATATTCTGGTTCTGATATTTCCAAGGATAACAATAATAGTAGAGACCCACAGCCATTGGTCTGATATTTCCGCTTTCCAAATAAATAAAGCATTTCTTATTATCACCAAGAGTACTTTAAAATAAGGTAAAAATAAGGTTATCTCTCTATTTTATATATTTATCATTTGTTATATATGCATGGATACAAAGTGGATAAAATCATGCAGCTGATAGTTAGTTGTTTTGTAGGTAGCATTGTTGGATTTGTTGATTTAAATGTTTTTGAAGAGGAGAGTAATCAATTAATTGACTTGATTGATTGATTTTATCATAGAAGGAAAGAAATAAAATATTATATTCTGGAGATATTTTGAAAGGGTACTTTGGACACTTGCCTAGGTTTTCTATTCTCCTATATATGTAGCCTTCATGGTTAGATCAAAACACACTAAAAATCTTGTGAGACATCTGGAAAGGTTGTGTGCCTCCAAGGCTTGAGCCGTAGAGAGGAAAATGAAGGAATTATGGTTGAGAGAAGTCATTACGGTTTAATGTTGATAGACGCAGTTGGTGCCTCCAGGTTGATTCAAGGGTTTATCGTCGTTCTTCAATGATATTCTTCTCCAACAATATTTGTAGTCATCTAGATGTTCTCTTCCTTTCTCAGTCTGGTTATTGATTCAAATGTGTTTGTTTATTTTGGCTTTATTTCATTGAGTGTAAACAAAATTTTGGTGAATCAATAAAGAGGGTGGTGGGGTAGAATATTTGTGTATTGTTATTATTTTTATATTTTCAATCAAATTCATCTTCAAGTGATTGGATAAAAAAGGTCCCTTTTTGTTTTTTTTTTCTTTTCCGTTGCGCACAAAACCCAAAAGATTGGTATTCGAGCTCAGTTCATCGCATAGCTTATGTAACACTCCGCATTTTTAATATAATTATAAATGTTTATATGCATGGAAATATAAATAATGGTGATGTGCAATTTAAATTAGTGGAAGAGAGGGAAAAATTATTACGTTAATGATATATGTAATAGAAGAGGCAATAAAATAAAGATACTTAATTTAAATATCAGAAATTAAGTAAAATGGACATCACCATTGAATTTGTCTCGGAATTCTGCTTGGGATAGAGTTCAAGTTTGCGTAAAACGGATAACGTATGAAGAAGTTATGAGCTTTAGAAGTTTGTATACATATAAGGCTCATATATATATACAAAATATCTCCAGAATTCAAAAATATTCAAAAACAGTCAAGAGCGGGTGAGCGGGAAAAATCCCGCTCGAAGGGTGTCGACCCCCCCTAAGGGGTGTCGACATAAGTGTCGACCCCCTATAGGGGGGTCGACATAGGTGTCGACCCCCCTATAAGGAGGAAGACACAGGTGTCGACCCCCCTGCATAAGGGCAGACCCCCTCCTAGATCCAAGCAAAATACATTGTTTTGTATGCATGCATGTTTTCTGACCAGGTTCGTTGGCTTAGAAGCTATATAATGGACCCTAACCCTATTGTTTTCTTGACCTAAACTAATGGCGACGCCATGACGCTGCTCCAACCTAAAATAGTTTAGATTCTTCTTCTTCCCCAAGCAATTCTTAGATCTAATCTCTTCTCTTCCTCTCCAAATCTGTTCTTAAAAATAAAAAGATAGATCTAGGATTCCTCTACTCCAAAATAAGAGAAAAGAATTCAAATGCCTAGATCCATGCTGCGCAAAAAGGGAGAAACCATGGATCAGATCTAGAATTGGGAAAGCATACGAGTGAGTAGATTTAAAATACATTTTTCGTATAATAATGGATCTATCGTTCTCCATTCCCCATTTACACATGTAATAAACCTATTGAAATATCTAATTTGATAAAGTTCACATATGCCTAATATTGTTGTCATATGCTTAATTACGATCAGTCATTTTATGCCTACATTGGGTTTCCTCCTTGTATGCTTCCCTTTTGATTTTTATATAGCTAGTCTATCTTTGAGCCTATGCCTATTGTGGATTTATGCGATTGAACGATACTGAGAATAAAAGGGAAAAAGTTTTATTTGGGTATTATATGTGACTGGGAAGTTTGGAGGCATAACTTATAATGGGGTTTTGGGAATAACTTTGATTGGAATCATAAATATAACTATGGGTATATGAATCAAATTGTAATTATTAATGTAAATTAGGATTATAAGTTGAATTGGGATTATGGGCATAACTATACTTGGAATTATGAATAAAACTATGGTGGGATTTATGTATATAAATCAAATTGGGAATATAAGACTGTAATTTGGGGCAAAAACTGATGGTTGGAATTTGGGGCATTATTGCAATAAAATATGAACAATTGGAAAAGTTTGGGAAAATATGTAATAAAATGAAAGTTGGCATAAATTGTGGAAATTGATTTGGGCATAATTGGGCGTAACTTGTATACGTAAGATTATAGGTATAAACTGGACTGGAATTATAAGCATAAATTTGAATTGGAATTTATGGGTAACTGGAAATCATAATAATCCAAGACTTGAAATTGGGCATGAATTAAGAAAAAAATATTGAATGTCTAAGACACGAGGTTAGATTTGGTTTGCGGTAGAAGTCCGCCCGGAACCGCCCGGCATATCCAGCAACCACAAACGGTAATCTAATATGAGAGGTCTTAGGTGGAAATTGGACCTGTAATGGTGTCAAGACATGAGGTTAGATTCGAATGCGGTTGAAGTCTGCCTAGAACCGCTCGGCATATCCAGCAACCGCAAACGGTAATCTAATGTCAGAGGTCTTGCTCGTTTACGAACATCTTAAATAGTAATGAACACTTATGCAAGACGACACACGTAAGGTTGATATGGATATAATAAAGGGGTTAAGTGGGTAACATGGGTAGCATGGATAATTTGATAAATTAGAATACTTAACCCAATTAAATCTGTAGTGGTGTTACGAACCAGTTGAATTGAGTAAGGTTAAGTAAACGTGTTAAAGAAGTGGGGAGGGTTAAGTTAATCTTAATTAATGCCAAAATGAGGAATGATAATAATAACCTACTATGAATGAACTTAAGAAAATGAAACGATAATAGGTAGGCTTGTCCTAGGGACAAGTGGGAATTATAACTTATGGAATAAGATAAGTTATAATGAACGATAGAGAAAGCATAATAACTTATGGAATAAGGTAAGTTATAAGGAACGATAAGGGAAGATGAAATAACTTATGTAACAAAGAAAGTTGTACTTAATTGAAGATTAAGTAATCTGTAAAGGCAAGAATAAATCTACAAATGAAGATAACATAAGTTATATGAATGACATAACAGAAGATTGGTTGAGTTGAATAATTCTCTGAGTTTCAATCTGATGTTGATTTCAGTCTTCGGGATTGATACTTAGGGAGTTATTCACTTAACTAATGTATATGTGAATTAAGATGTACTTAATTATAAATTAAGTAAAACATATTAGTATAACCATAAGAGGGATAATTATTAGATTAAGTGAATAACATGTCGTAGGCTTATTAATGAACTTAAAAGGATTAAGTTATAAATGGAATTAATAAGCTAGGATAACTTGGTAAACTTGAAAAGGAAGTAAATGTGAATAACCAAGTTAAATGAGAAAACTGACGAGGTGGCGCAAGCGCGTAATTAATGATTAGACGTAGGGGCTAATGACAGATAAAACTAAGGCGCTTGAAGCAGTCCGTACGTTATAGGATGAATAGCCCAACGGATGAATAGCCCAACGAGGTAGATCATCACGGTATCATAAGGCACGAGGGGAGTGCACTTTCATTATTCTGGCGGCTCAACGGACTGGAAGGGGAGGCAGGTGGCTTCCTGAGACGTTAAAGGTGCTCCTGGTAGTCCTCTGTGGTGGTTTAGCTTCGGGCTAGGATTACAGAGGTTGGGTCTGCGCGGAACTACCAGGTAGGTGGGCGTTGACTGCAAAAGTAGGGGCAGTCAAAATGTTGTACGCGGTGGCATTAAGGGTGGTTCGGCAGTTGCCTCAAGCGGAGGTGGAGGGTCAAGACCAAACGATAGCAAGATCGTCGGACGCCTGTCACCAGCAGCCTAGGGAATGCGAAAAGACAAGAGCTAACCCCTAGAGATCGTTAACCTTTTCTATCAAGGGACGGGTGCGTGGAGACCCTACATGGATGTTTAGATTGTTTGCTTGTTATGGGTGATCGCTTAGCTCGTGTGGTCTTTATTAGTTGAGGGAGGGGCTGAAGTGGGGTCATAGCCACCATTGAAAAACCAGACCCGAGGGATATTTGTACATTGGACACTCTTAGAGGCGAGCCCGTACAGATATGGGAAATCTCCCGACTAGATTATGTTTTTCTGGTGTAGCCCAGCCACGGAACTCAGGTGCACAAGTAGAGGTTATGTGCAGTAGAAACATCGAGTACGATTGATGATACATACGTGGGAAAGTCTAGGTACAACCATGTCTGCTCTTGGTGGTGTATCGTAGACTAGAGGGCATTATTCGATGATGGAACCAAATTCGATCGAATAGTTCGAGGATAGCAATCAGTATGCTTACATAGCACAGCGATAATAGTTCTATGCAGATGTAATGTTGTACATTACTATGGCATAGGATGAGGGACTACGCATATTACTGTGGCGATATGGAGGAGACCGTGCGAGTGGGGTACCACGGGTGTACCTCAATTTGGGGGTAGCTACATATACATTATATTAGGTTAATCTACTAGGGGTAGATGGGTGTGACGTGTGTGTGAAAGCCTTGAGTGGTAATAACACAGATAACCTAATAAATGAGAAAATGTAATTGAACGGTATATGTAGGATTATTCAAGAAGTGTAGTTTAAATTCATTCACACAGAACCTATGTTCTGACCCCCTCCTCATAACATTCGCAGGTTAGGTTCATGACAGAGACTGTGTAGCTTTGGATACTGGTTTAGCAGGATTGTTATTAAGGTAAAGCTATGTTTTAATTATATTATATTTTGTTCCTTCCGCTGTGAGATGTTTTCTGAATTCTGACATGTTTTTATTTCTCTGTCTTTTCTGCAGGATACCAGAGCAAAACAACACAGGTTTCGATGGATTGGGTTCTTGAAAAAAAAGATCGGTCCATCGGAACGCGAGTTGTTATAGCTTGGATTGATTTTGGATTGAAGACTGTCGATGTCGGAGATGATATTGTTTTCATAGATAACTATTTTTTCGGTAGATATCGGGAGATTTGAAAGCCTAAGACGGTAGATGTTACATGCCTCAATGGTCTGATTGATGGAGATGAGAAGAAGCTCTCTGATATGGATAAGGGAAGGTGGAAGAAGGTGGGTGTTTTACTTTGCAAATGCCTGAATGTTTTGATTCATGTTTCAGACAGGGGTCCTCACGTTGATGATGTTCGAGGGATCCAGTATGATCGAGCAAGGGGCTCAGGTCAAGTGGTAGACAGATGTCGAACGAAAAAATCCACAAGACAAGATATTTATGGTGTTACAAATGCTTTTGAGACCGTTAGTTTTGCATGGTGCACATCAGGTCATAGATCCATCTTTTGCATATGGTGGGTTGTATATGTAATGGTTTTAATTGAGAAGGTGTGATCTTAGCCCATTCAAATCGATCGGGTGTGATTATAGCCCGAAAATCAATTGAGTCTCACTGCACTCCGAAAACAGGGGGTGTACCTCGTGGCCTTGAAATCGAGGGTTGTAAATCTGGAAATGAGAAAGAGCTAGTGATGGCTTGCTTGGTGATTGCTGGAGATATCTGATATTTGAATCAAGGTGGAGTGTTGAATTTGTTGATTCAAATATTTTTTTAATGAGGAAAGTAATCAATTAATTGATTTAATTTGATTGATTTTATCATAAAAGGAAAGAAATAAAAGATTATATTTCAGAGATATTTTGAAGGGAAAATTTGGATATTTTCCTAGGTCTTCTATTTTCTTATATATGCAGCCTTCACAGTTGGATCAAGAACACACTAGAAACCATGTGAGACATCCGAAGGGGTTGTGTCCCTCCAGGGAGCAAAAATGAAGGAATTAGAGCTGAGAAAAGCTATTCCTATTTAATGCTAATAGACGCAGTTAGTGCCTCAAGGTTGATTCACGAGTTTGTCATCATTCTTCATTGATTTTCTTTTCCAACAATATTTTTAGTCATCTAGGTATTCTCTCCCTTTCTCAATCTCGTTATCGATTCAATTGTGGTTTGTTTATTTTGGCTTTATTCCATTGAGTGTAGACAAAATTTTGGTGAATCAATAAAGCGGGTGGTTGGGTGGAATATTTGTGTATTATTATTTCTGATATATTATGTTGTTATTTTCAATCAAATTCATCTTCGAGTGATTAGGTGAAAATGATCATTTTTTTGGTGATTAATCTTTTCCGCTGCGCACAAAACCCTAACAAGCATCACATTGGTCTAGTCTATAGAATCAAATCAGTCGACATAATATTTCACTAAAATGTATTATGCATTTCACATCACATACAATGAAATAAACATAATTAGTGGGTCTATGATTACACGGGACCTATTGAAATATTGATTTTTTTCCTTTTTGTTAAACTTTAATATTTTTTTTCCTATTTATTTACACATTACGATTTTCAAATAGAAGTTAACGTATAAAAATAGAAATTTTATGAAGCCTTATTATCTAACGTACAAGTTAACAAGTGATGTATAAAAAGTGATAATTAAATTTAACAGTAGAGGCCATGTAAATGGTATACATCATCCTGTATTTTTGTCCGATACTGCTTTTCAGAAATTTAGAGAGTCTATTGAAATATTTAAAATAGGAAAATGGTAACATGTGCCTCATACATAAATAGAAGATTTTCTCAACTGTATTATCTAATATACAACAAAACATATAAAATATAATAAATAAATGTAATAGCTGAGGCCATGTTAATATTATCCATAGACCGCCTTTCAAAAATATGGATAATTTATCGAACTATTAAAAAATACCAAAATGTTATCATGTGCCTCATATAAAAATCAAAATTTAACAAAGGCGTATTATCTAATACACTGCTAACACGTTGTAAAGTACCGCAAATCCGTAACTTTGAGTTGATTAATTTTAACCCATGTCTAACCCAAATTGCATGGAAATACAAATCTTTACAAAGAAAGAAGATAAAGGGTGAGGAAAAGAAGAAAGAAATATTACAATAGAAGAAGAAAAAGTAGAAGAAAACATCAATGCTACAGAATCAGAGTAGACAAGAATCCTACAGTGGAACGAATAAAATATAATGTATCAATTCTCTTTACACAAAGAGAAAACTGTATATGTATGATACAATATCAGAGTTCACACTCAACTCAGATTATAAGAGTACGATTAATACAACACACATAGCGGAAATAAATTAATACAAGAAATACAGGAATACATCTCGACCTAAGTTTCCCTCCTGAAGCTCAACCAAAACCTAACCTGATAATATGCTCGGTCTGACCCGAGCACATTTAAAGCAAAAAAAATTCACCCAGATCAGTCTGGAATACTTTCTGTGATAAATTCATATTGCAACTAACTTGTTTAACTTTTGAAAATCCTTTGAAAGAAGTGACTCTCGTAAAACATGACCACACATAAACATGGCATGTGTTTTTACCTTACAATAACCAGAACATTTTTTATATAAAAATCCAGTGATATTATAATAATGTATATCAAACCACAAATAAATAGGAATATAGCCAGAAAGCTTGCATCTCACTTTCCAACATAGTTGGTATACAATTAAAAATGAACGACTCATATTGGAGTTTGGATTTCCAACATGACAAGGTATAAGACCACCTCCCGATCAGCGTGCTCTAGAGAGGGTACACTGAGGTTCAACAAGAACATCTTGCAACCCGTCCACACATGACCGACCACTCATTCAACTTGAGTGTATCGAATATATTGCCACCCACGGTTGTGATCAGTAACCGTTTCCCGTAAGCACACTGAAACAACAGTAGAAGAAACAAATGAAATTTCTCTAGATGGTGGCCATACAACCTAATGGGTATGACCCACGTAACCATGCTACCTTCTCGATTTCAGTCATTCCTGGTTGATGAGGCTTGAGGTCATGATTACCTTTTCAGAATCATCACATTCAAATTTTGAATGCCACATAGTCATATCCGTCCAATCACTAATTGATGTCCACAAATATACTTTGGTGTTAACTTAAAAGAAGTTTCCTTGTCCGCTACCAAACTTGGTATATTTATAAAAATCAACCTACGTGATCTTAGGAAATACTCTGTCGGACATTCATCCATACAAGTTCGTTCCGGTACCGAACGAAACCGAAGATACCTTAGAACAAGAGGTATACTGCCACGAGTTAGTCTCAGTAATTAGCCAGAGACATCAGCGAGTAACCCTCTCACTTCGAAGACCTATGTCTTCAAATATTCTCATAAGATTCTTGCAATGTTAGTTCTCGAACGCAAAGTTGGTTTGAAGTGGTTTTGGTTCAAGTGCACATCCCAGAATCTTCAAACTAACGCGTAAATAGTCCAAAAGCAACATTTCATCGATAGTTGGGTTTTGAACTATCAAATCAAAATAGTACAGATTAGTACATTGGCAGCTCAGACCCCTTTTAACCATTCATTTAAATAATTTCATCGAAAACTTCCATTAATTCTTAAAAATCGATTTTATAACTTTTCTCAACAAATTTCTTCCATTTCCGTTACTTTGAAACATTATCCAACTCTTATATATTTAAAATAAAGATATTCTCCAAACTCCTCTCTTTATTTCCATTATTTCAGAATATCGTTATGTTTTCACAAAAACTTCTTTCATTCCCATTATTTTGGAAATAAGTGTTATATATTAACAAAGCCCCTTTCCATTTCCTTTACTTTGGAAATGTCTCTTTATATATTCTCAAACCCTCTTTTTATTTCCTCTACTTTGGAAATATCGCTATATATATTCTTACCCAATGGTACGAATCTAGTTATCATTCTTATATAGGGCTAAACGATGTCATTCGACATCTTTTTTTATCATATAACCCAAACGGTTTTAGTTAACTTCAAACTCTGTCGAATAAGGCTTATAATAATGTTTATGGAAATAATAATTAAATTTCCATATTTACTTTTATTTCCAAACCCATATAACCTTCTTTTCATCTCTTCGAAAACAATCATCATTTACTTATTACTTGGAATAAGTATATTTCCAAAACGTACTTATTTCATTACTTAGAAAATAGTGTTTATACTTAACCAAAGGTATAATCATAATTACACTTCTCACATGGGCCAACAATGTCTAGTAATACATTATTTATGGAAAAGCCCAATAGTCTTATTGTATTTCATAGCTTTAGAACTCTTTAACACAATTTTGATCATCTCCACTTAATTCAAATATTAAGCGAACTCTTGTTTTAAATCATTACATTAGCTTAGATTTTCTGTAACAACCCGGAAATTCTAAACCAATTTAAAATTTTATTTTTATTTATTTTAATGGGTTTTGAATATTTAAAATGATTTATTTTAAATAATAACAACTATAAATTTATTTTAATCGAAGTTAGAACGTATATATTTATTTTAATTATAAATAGAGTTTGAAATGGCGCGGTAGTTTGAAAATTCAATTTTAAATTTCAAATGAATGTACAGGGTTCAAAATAAATCAGATTTTAGTAAAAACAAAAACGTTAGAATCTGTTTAATTATATCTTTCTAATGAATGTGAAAAATCTAGATTTCGTGATATAAATTGAAAGTTATGTCCAGATTAAAATTTAAAATAGTCGCTATGGAATTTAATTATATTTTAAATATATATAAAGCCCTTAAAAATAACCATTTTGCAAACGGCATCCGTTTTCGATGAAACCATTTTTGTTGGATCCGGAATGTCAAATTATTGTTAAGTTTCAGATTTCATAATTTTTGGAGTCACTATGTGGCCACGGTAAATTAAAATGTACATTCAAATTCAATATATTAATTTATATTTTAATTTTGATGAAAAATGATCGAAATATTCGAATTGGCTTACGGGACATATACCATTGTGTCCGGAATGGGGGTATTTGGCTAGGGACGACAGTTGTTAGGTTTGATTTGTGGTTCGGATGAAAATTCAACTTTAAATGATATATATATATATATGCATATATATATGAGGGGGTTAACGGGGTCAAACCCCTCATTTTCATTCTCACGGTCAAAGGAGGAAATTGCGCCCCCAAATTACAAAAACCACGTCGCCCTTTTTTTTTGCAGCCAACGCCGTCGCCATGGGGCCCCACCGCCGCACCGCCCACCCCCTCGTGCCGGCTGCCGCCTCTCCGATTTGCCCCCTCCCTCCTCTGTCTTACCTTCTCTCCCCTCTCTCCACCGTGAACCCCAAGCCCTAAACCTTCAACGGCAGCTGTCGTGGGCCCTACCTCCGACCGTCGTCGACCAGTGGGCCTTCCCCCGACCTTCCAGCACCCCACGTCGCCTACCCCACCACCTCAGACCGACCGTGGACCCCTATCCCTTTTAAAAATCAAAATTTTATAATTTCAGTGTTGCGATTAACCCCCTGACGATCTTCAGCCAATATCTTCCAATCTGAGCCCCTATGGCCAAAACTCCATAGTGCTAAAATCGAAGAGCACAATTTTCTTTTTGATTTGAATATATAGAAGTTGTATTTCGGATTGCAGAGTTGTTTAGAAAATGCGTCCAAAGTGTGATGTCCAAATACTGTCTTTTCGAAAATTCTGTCGAATTGGAGCATCTTCGGAAGAAAGGCCTCTAGGCGAAAGTTGTCCGGAATGGCGTGTTTAAGCTATGAAAATAGATCGTGTGAAGATTGGAGCTCGTTTACAAATTCTTGGATCAGAATAGCGAATCATAACGTTAGAAAAGCGTGGCGTAGTGGAATCTAATGTGAGAACACCTTCTCATCCAACTATTTTACATTTAAATATATCCTAGGTTGCAGACGCTTAATAGCTCCTGACACTATTTACTGTACAAACCATGGATGTTTGTTTGGATTGAATTGTGGTGAAATTGACTGTATTGTGGTGAAATGGATTGTATTGTGGTTTTGTGGATTGATTGATGATTGTATATGGCACGAGCCAGTATCAGGAGAGGGATAATGTTAGACATTATTCTGTTTCTAATATCGTGCCATTATAATGCCGAAATTTTCTGAAATAAGCTATATAAAATATTCATGTGTTGAATAAAATGTTCGAACAATAAAAATATCATTTTTATTGAATATATGAACTATATAAAATAGTCAAGTGTTGAAATAAATATTTTATTGTTAAAAAAATAATTTTTAACTTACATATGAAAGCCATAAAACTCTCTTGAAATGCAAATAAATATTCATTTACAAATCAGATGAATTGTTTATGTACACCCATTTAACTGACATTGATTGGGACGATAAATTTTACACATCACCCAACGACACAAATAATATTCAGTATTTATTTGTTGAAACCCCACACGGGTATTGGGATGATATTTGGCGTACACTAATCCCAATTTTTTAGTTGTATTTCAATCGATTGGTTGATAGACAGTAGTAAGCGTTAATTATTTATATTTGATGCTTATGCAGTTGTGTAATGCACTCTGGATGATGGATGATTGTTTATCATTGTTGTTGTGTACATGTGATGTATGAAATCCATATAACTAATATTATATGGTAATTGGTTGGGTCTGATTCCAGTTCAAGAATAACGAATATTTTAAAATAATATTCAGTAAAGGATTAAAATGTAAATTTGATGTCCGATTTTGGATGGACACGAAGATATTGAAATATGTGAAGCCGTATTGATTAGATATGCGCCATTTTAACACGAACGATTTTGATATCGATTTTATTCATTTTTATAATGAATATCAAAAAGGAAATGAGTTCAAAATCTGATATTTTGAAAATATTATCATTTTAACATTATAATGATAAGGAATATTCAATTATAATTTAAATTTGAAATCGAAGTGGGAATCGTTTTAAAATGAATTTATAAACGATCTATAAAATACGTTTTAAATGTAAATCGACGACATATATATAATATATATTATCATAATTAATGGCCTGAATAGAACGCACTGCGCAGCGACTGTTCGCGAATTTCGACCATTAACTTCAAATTGGCATTACGGGAGATCCGATCGTCGGATTCTCCTAAAACCAGAACTGTTTGGTTCGTATCGAAAAGAGCTTCCCAATGGATATAAGAGATTTAAATTTGAACGAATAGATTTGGAAATATGTCCAAATCAATTTCAGAAAAGGCCGCTATGAACGCAGTTCGGTGGCCATTATTGGAAACCAACTATAAGGGCCTTAATAAAAAATTTAAAAATATGGAAAAAAATTATGTAAAATCATAATAAATGATTTAGATGAAAAATTCTAGGTTTGAAATCATAAAAATATAATTTTATCGAAATGATCTAGTTTTTAACTTGAATAATAATCTAATATTTTTAAATAATAAATTGCATTTGTAAATGGTTTTAAAATAACCTGAATTTTCCAATGAACAAATTGGAATGGATTTGAATGGAAATAATCTTCGGGATATTTCGATACTGGATTCCGTGATTATACAGATATTGTTAAGGAATTTGGAAGATATATATATATATCATTATTCCCAATATGATATTTGTTGGTTTCAGAATTTTATATTCAATATAAGCCGATATAATTTCTATTCAGAGCCTTATATTTAATATCAAATTGGACTTTGGGTTTGTCATGGATGGTGTCTTTATAAACAATGTTCTTAAACCCCGTTGAGAAAAGAATAAATCTTTTAATTAAGATTTAGAGGAGTTTACTAATTAATTTAATTGGAATTGAAATGAAAGTTGATTTTGGGTTTATCGTGAACAATGTTTTAAATAACATTTGTTCTTTAACCCAATTAACAGTGAAGATATGATTTGGAATTTATAAATCTTTTTATTAAGATTTAATGGAAATTTTTCAAAGATAAGATTTTCCAATTTAATATACTAAATTGGAATTGAACGGAATTCGATTTGGTAATAACTGAAATGATATTCTATGAAGGAAGACCAGTACTATTTATGGAATTTAAAAAGCCTTGTCATTATTCCGTTTACAGTATTAGTACGATATGGAAATTTATATCAATTATATATTGATTTGTTTTCCGTGAAGATTCCATAGCTAATGGAATATGATTTGGGGTTTACCGTGAGCTGTGTTTTAAGTGACATTAGTTCTTTAACCTAGTTAAAGACGAGATTAATTTCTTAAAGTTGAATAATTATAAAGTAATGATTTTTGAGATTAAAACCAAGATGGAGTTTTAATGAATCTTTAATTAGATTGAAATGGGAATAGGGTAATTAAATTTACCAAATTTAAGAATATGTTTCGAGGTGGAGTACCACCAATTTTACTCCAGGCGATAGTTAAATCTTCAATTAGATTTGAGCATGGAATGATAATTAAACTTACCGATAACACAGTGGGTATTAGATATGTAGTACTACTAGTTTTACTCCTTGGGATGAATTTGATGGGGTTGAGAATAATAAATAAATGATTACCTCAGTAAGGCTCGATAATCCCGACTAGTTTTATAAACCTTAATTTGGTTTGGAATTGCTGAAAGATAACAAAATCTTTTGAATTGAAATCCAAAGGAGGATTAAAGAATAAATTTAAAAGAATTTATCTTTGAAATTAATGGGAACCTTTCCCTAAAATGTGAATATTTGAATAAAAGAATATTATGGATTGGAATGAGGCGCAGGATGTGTTTTTATAGCACTTGATTATTGATTATAAAATACGCGAGTTATTCAGAAAGATCGGGTTTAACCCATTCTGAATAATTAATACGACAACTAAAAGTCGACGATGAAGACGGTGCGGAGATCTTTACATTGTCTGGATGATTACTGATGTCTTGATTGGGTTGTACACCCAAGACAATGTAATAAGTGGCGATCGTCCAAACGTACTTGGAGATCGATCGGATATGCGAGGATCTCTCTCCAGTACTGGACATACGGGATGAGAAATAAGGTGCCTCCGGTTTCATTAAGACCCAGAACGGACTTGTAAATGGATGTGTGTCTGACATTGGATTTCATTCTGTATTGATTGATTTCTATTAAATATATATCTGTTTGGTGGCGGAGAATTTATTCTCTTGCTTAACATCCTTCTATGAGACGTACAAGCTTAGTGGTTATATATTGATAGACATTAGTCGTATGGAGTGGATTGTCAGCGAGACATGCTAAGATGCAAATGATCAAGGCTTTTGTTGAAAAGTATAGTCTTGTGGTTGATGATCAAAGCACGGCTTTAAATAACATAGTTTTGTGTATAGCGTTAATTCACGAGCCTCACACCCCGGTATGAGTCGAAAACGGAATGAGGACATGAGGGAGTGCATGCGTTTCTTTCTAGCTGAGAGTGGTGTCTTGGTATGGAGCCCAGGCATTTTTACTTATGTGGATGATGGATTGCGAGGCACCTCGGATATGAGTCCCTAGTGGCTCAATGATAGGTCCGGGAAACTTATTGTTCAGGAATAATTAATCCACTAAAGTATGTGTGAACTGGCCCTACTGCTAACCAAGGGCCCGCCAGCGTCCGAACCCTGAGGCATTTGCTAGACTGTCTCAAAATCGGTGAGGATAATTCCTTGCCTCGACTCATGATGAATATCCAATTTCCAATACGACATTTTTCGGCTTTAGATGTAAACCTACATGGCGACATAGTGGGATGGGGCGCTTATGTCGTCTATGATTGATACATTTATATTGAAGTTGTTTTTGACACTATACACTTATAGTAATATCAAAATGATTTGTTTTAAAACGTACCAAGAATGTTTGGCTATTATAAGGTAAAACTCTATCCTCCGGCTTACGTTGCATTATGTGATGGGACCTGAGTCTTATAATAGCTTCATTTTTCTAAAAAGCATTGCGTTGTCTTATTTTTAACTAAGATTCATGTGGAATAAACCCGTTCCGTGTTATACGGTATGGTCCCATGATTTCCCAACTTTTAAAGTAAAGTTAACAACTGTTTTAGTTCACACACCAGTCCCATGACTGACTCAAAGTTTGTTGTTTCTACCTAAACTCTTGGTGCCCATATTTTCCACACGGGCAGCTAGTAGTTTTGGTTTTTGCACATATTTCTTTTCACAGGATCTTGGATTACAGCTGGAGCTATATTCGGAAAGCTTTGTATCCGTATATCTCTTTCAGTTGTGTCAGTTGTTATTTTCCGCTACACATTATACTTGTGTATTGTTTTCCGCTGCTATGTAATTTTAAATCTCTGATATTGTATTTCCAATGTGTAATTATTATTCATACTCTAAAATAATCTTGTACTCTGATGTTGTTAGATCCAAAATTGGCTCTAACACCCAAATTATGATTATAACTAGAGATTAGTATCAATAAAATAGCAGAAAAGTAGAAAAGACACAAGATTTTAGTGGTTCGGCGTTAACAAGCCTACGTCCACTTTATATCTATGATTATACTTGAAATCAGAGTACAACCGATAACATTTCTTTCAATCTCCCTTGTACAATGTTAATTCACTCAGTAATTTCGAGATAAAAACAATGGAGCTATTATAATGGTGAGATCAGAGCTCTGAATTGCCAAAAGATCCTGAAAAATTCCAAGTTCTGGGCTACTTATAGCTGATCTCTGGCGACGGATCGTGGTCATACGTGGCCCACATTCCGAAGATCTCGGACTGGTTCGTGGCTTGATGGAGAATTAGTCAAATTAGCCGTTGCGGACAGGTATCGCGACCTCCTTAGATCTTGGATCGTGGGTGACTTGGTCCTTGACCATCATCATGGCTTCCAGCTCAGATCGGATTGTGGTGAACGAGTGCGACCCGTGAAGGGGGCGATCTGCGATCCGTGTGGCCAGAGCTTGATGGCTTCTATATTTGAAACTCGGTGGAGTACGTGTATCGATCTTGGTGGCTTGATTCAAAAAGCTAGCCAACATTTTGCCCCCTCGAAGTATGTTTTATCAAGGATGGAACATGCTTCGAAATTTCTGAACTGTCTTTTCCTGAAGCGACGTAAAGCAAAGACTGTGTCTGTCTGTAGCGTCGCTCCATTTCCAAAAAGTCGTGTCTCTTGATCAGTATAAATACCCAGTTGAGTCTTCGATCATTTCTTTGGTTGTCCAGAATTTTTCTTTTGTAGGTTTCATTGCGAAATTGTCAGGTAAACTCTTTAATTTCCATGAATATTTCTAAAATTTCATTTTGACGAGTGTTTGTCGGATCGGGTCGCCCAGATCCTTCACGGTCCATGGTTCACGATATGAGGCGCTCATTCTGCATCGATCTTCGTGTGGGCTCGAGGTATGATGGGCCAGTTTTCATCGTGAGTCGATCCAGGGATCGGCCTCCTCTTTTTCTGATGGGCTCGGATCAGCGGCCCGCTAGCCCCCCCCCCCCCCCCCACGGGTCGAATAAGACAAAAGACGGAAGGCCAAAGGCCACGGATCGGCTTATATAAGCCCGACCTCTCTTCCTTCTTTTCTTCTTCTTCTTTCTTTGCCCAGTCGCTTGAAGCTTTGATCGAACCCATACCTTTCTCGATTTCAAAAGAGAGAAAATCACATCTCTTCACTTTTTAAGAAAGGTAATCATATCATAAACACATACTCACGTTCCTATTCTCGTTTTACTCGAGTTCTCGTCGATTTGAGTAGTGAATCGGAGAAATTTTGTGAAAATTGTGGCATTTGGGAGGGCAGTGGCGATGGGTTTAAGCACCCGAGTTCGCGAGTAAAGAGGAGGAGAAGAAAGGAAGATGTTGGATCGTTTCGTGGATGGGGGACTTTGGTTCGGGTCGGAAGGAGGGTGAAGATAGGAAAGTGGGAGCAGGCGGATTGGGTCGTGGCAGCAGCAGTGGATCAGGTCGAGGAGGATAAAATGGATGTTCCCACGTTTGGGTCATCGGATCAGATCGTGGCGTGCGGGGCGGATCGTGAGGGGTTAACGTGATCCGTTCTGATTTCCTCGATTCGAAGCTCCTTCATGAGTGGGCCTTCTACTACAAGTCTTGCTTCACGATTCGATGGCGCTCCGCGCTCGAATCCTCAACTCACGATCCGAGAAGATGTGCGATCCAATGAGACATGCGATCCGATGAGACAGGCGACCCGATTTACTTGTTAAATAAACAATGCAACTTGAACTTAATACACCAATGGACAGTTAGGTTTAGGGCCTACGAAATGAACTTCTCGAACTGGATGACATTAGGATTGAACAGCATATTCTACTCGCTTTGTGGCTTTACTTTTCTGTATCATACACACTTGCACGCACAAACACTTGCACATACACAGGAAACAGGTAATTGCGTTCTAATCTCGCATGTTTACTCGCCAAAACAGCAATGTCGGGCAGACGGTCTTCCAAAGAATCTGAAACAGAGACGGACCCAGAGATATCGGAACAGCCCAACCCTGAGCTTCCTTCAATTAACCCAGAGGGTCGGAAATCTGGATCCGAATATGAAGCAGAAACGGAGTCCGATTCATCAGAGACTACTTCAGCTGAGGAGTCTGATGTAGACGAATGAGCTCCTGATGAGATTCCTAACGTTAAGGAGATCGATAAATTTACCAATTGCAAAGCATCCAAACTAGACAACGCCAAACTTCTGCGGATATGCTTAAAGCACGGAATACCCTGGGATGATGTCAAAACTCCAGGCAAGGATGATCTTCCTCACCTCGCCCCACCTGGACATATGGCCATTAGCAAGTTGATGTGTAGCGTTGGTGCTATTCCTCCATTCCCGCCAATCGTCATAGAAACTCTGAAACGGTTGCGTATCACCCCTATGCAACTCCACTTCAATGCCTATGCAGCCCTATACACTCTCTTTATCGCATATACAGAAATCTTGCACACAGAGCTCACCTTTAAGGACTTAAAATTCTATTACCTTTTCAAACATCGTTCCACTGCAACCCCAAATTTCTCCTTCTTTGAATCAGTGGCCAATAGGAAGGTTTTATCGGACAGTCACAGCAACATAGGGGATCCCAAAGCTGACTGGTTCTATATAAAACTGCAGGTTGGATGTGCGAGGATGTGGCTCAAATCAGGTAGATTCTGAATCTTCTAATTCATGGCTTTATCACGCAATCAAAACACTAACGTGTTTCTTTTTCTTTTGGCGCAGATCATAAAATCCCAAAGACAGAGGGCTTGACATACAAAAAACGACTATCCTGCCTTCTTAAAAGCAAGTCTGACTTCTTGAAGATCAAGAAAAGCATCATCGATGAGAATCTTCATAGGCATCATTTGTTGGATATTAGATTCGGACTTGGAGCAGGTGGTAAGCCTTATAAGTACGTGCCCCTAGCTGGAGATGAGGGAACCTCAGGGGCCACTAAGGTGATTGAACTTCCCAAGAGTCCTCTACCGCATATTGACCAAGATGAGGAGGACTTAAATATTCCTAAAGGAGGTGAAGTCCGGGAGAATGATCCTAAGAGGGTCCCGAACTCTAAGGGGCAGTCTTCCCCAAAAGCTTTACCACCGACCGATCCCGCTTCTCATGGAGAGTTAACAGAAGAGCGTATGTTCAGGGAATTGGACAAACTTCCTCTACCAGATGAAATCTACAGGCAGGAAGACTTTGGAGATGAATCGCTGTTTCCCGATCCTGAGGAAGTTATTCCCTCGATTGAGGACAAAGAAAACATTCAAATGAGTCAAGCTCTGGACTCTGGTCCGTTAGGGGGATTATACGGGATACAAAAATCACACATATCTTATTGCAACATTCTAGTGTCGTAGATATTCGTTGTTCTAATACATACTCGTTTTCTTTTGCAGGAAAGATGACCCGCAAACGGTCTTATTCTTATCGTTCTCTTCGCTCAGGCACACCAAGTCTTTATCCAAATCTTGATCAAGGTTGTGGCGACAGCCGGGGAAGAGACAGCGGTCGACCTCGTGATTCTCACAAGTCTTACTCTACGCGATCTCGGTCTCCGACGAGGCAGGGTTCTGGAAAGTATCATAGTCATCCTCTGCCACCAGCACCGGGTGGGGGCAAACCACTTCCAAAAGAGTTGACGCCTGCAAAAAGTACGCCTTCTCACGCTAAGTCTTCTAAAAAACAGGAGGAGCCAAAGGGCAAGGATAAGGATGAGAGTAAGATTATAGAGAAGGAGAAAATAGCTCTTGCTACTTCTAGCCAGCAAAGCCTGGATGCTACTGTTAGAGTTTGTGCCCTAGAGGCAATTCATTTGATAAGATTGATAACACTGTTGATGTTATTATTTTATTTGGAATAAAATATTATTCTATTATATTGTATTTACTGCGTAATATAAATAACAATATAAAAGAAGTCCTTAGAATAATAATGCGGAATTATATAGTTCGAGTAAGACTGAACTTGAGATTATATATTGTGATAGCTATTATAATTCTTAAATGCCCCTAGTCGAGTTTTATTGTTTATATAGGACAACAATAAAGCTTTGAGACTAATATATTGATTGACTGATGATCACATCTCATTGATCATTAATATACGTGATATTAAAGTCAAGATATAAATACGTATTGGAGAATAGTGTATTGGGCTGACCCGCCGTGAGATAACTCCATGGAATATAATTAACAGTATCATAAGTTATTCTCATAGTGACAGTGATGTAATGGTCCTCAGACCTGAAATCATTATAATTTTATTCGAGGATATTTGTGTTTTGATATCATCTAAAGTTATTTCGTAACAGAGTAACGATAACGGTGATTATTGGATACATCTCGAGTCGAATGAAAATTATGAATGATTTAGATGGAATTTAACCCTACGATATATTCGTAGTGATATCCATGGCCTCTTGATTGAGTGAGACTGTGAAATGCATGGCCGTGCTCAAATATTGATTTGTTTTAAACAGTCTACTCATCGATCAAGAAAACAGATTAAATTATAACGAGGATGATACGATCCATGCCTCTAGTTTAATACTGGATATGTTGGTTAAAAGGATTATATTACATTGATACACTGGTTACATAGAAGGTTGTATCGAATCATTGATATTATTATAACTTGGGTAGCAGCGACGTATTACTAGATGCCAATCACTGTTTATAATTTTAAATATGATTTAAAATTATTGCCAACGTTATTTTAACCTATAGGGTTACACAACAAGAACGCTATAAAAGAGAGAACCGTTATTAAACAAATGTTAAAATTAGTATATCAAATGTTGATATCTAATTTTGTTTGAAATGGTAAAAAGAGGTTTTATAGTTTCCAATTATTAAGGGGTTTTCATATTCTTTTAAAAGGGTGGCCGACCCCTTCTTATTATTATTTATTTTTCAGATCAAATACGATAAGAAGAATTAGAAAACCCTAGAAATTGAAAAGGGAAAATCATCCATCGGCTAGTACTGACATCTTTCTCCATTTGATTTCGTTAGACGGAATGGTAATGGCGTTCGTGAACTCCTCTAGATGCGGCGACTTACCAGTCACGCTCGAATCGATACAGCTCAGATCCAAATCGAAATTGTAAAAAGGGGAAATCTGTGAAAGGTAATAATTTGTTCAATTACTATATTTTAGCATAGATCCGTTTTAATTAGAGCTAGAAATTGTTTATTCCGTCGTTGATTTGATCATCGAACTCTTTCAATGGTATCGGAGCTAGGGTTTGCTAAATAATTAGTATTTTGGGCTACAATTGATTGATTTGTCTATGAATTTTGAATTCTAACCGTATTGAAAACACGGAATCAAAAACCCACATGACAAATTCATCTCAGCAGTGAAATTGTTTCACCGTAAATTATGAGTCCGTTTTGATATAAAGTAGAAATCATTTATTGTGTAAATAGAACTTTATACATGATATAAAAGTTTTAAGTGAATTTAATGTTAAATTCTAGATATCCATTCTGTTTCATATAATTATTGACTAACCTATTGAACTCTAGCAACATGATTTATCTGTATGCATACATGAATCTGTGTCTAATGTTATTTTGGGGATCTGATAAAGTCTAAATTAGACAATAAATCAAAATGTTTGATTTAAAGCATCACCACTGTATAATTGGTTTTATCTGTATTATCCAAATCAGCTTGTAGGACAAAACCCCTTTTAAAATCTAATCTGGTTGATAATTGATCTTCATGGTTTTATTATAAAATTATGGATCTAACATAAACTGTGCTAGACAGTAAATCCGGATTTTGACTAATAAAATCATCTACGTTGCATAATTCCCATTGATGAAAATACATTTATATCAGATATAAATTTGAAAGTATATCCATGGATTGATGATTAGTACTGATTCTAACTTATATTACTAATCTGCAGTTGTGATTCATCTCAGGCAATCTGGGATAGTTTAATAGTTGAATTAGAATTTGACTTTCGAATTTTGTTTCCTTTTATTAAAATCACAAACAAAATCTGTTTTGTTACTGAATTTATGCCTTATTAATATTTGATATTAATTCTAACATATATGTAAATAGATTACCATTTATATTTGTTAAAACTTATAATTAAGATTATATGTTTTAACATCTGTGTGGTTTAATCATCTTAGATTTGATTCAAATAAGTTCCTAATGATGATATGTCATCCAAATCTGTCTTCGTTACATACATACAGTTATATGTTGAATACAATTTTGTTTTTCTAAATATATATGCATTAATGAATGCAATAGTGATTTACAAAATTTGACTCTTCTATATGCACTTTCTGTTTTAATTTTACATGTATATAAAGTCAGGCTTATATAAGCCATGCAAGACATTCACATGTTAAATATATTGTCATTAATTTCTGTAAATATGATTTACAGCCTTACTGCATAAATCAGTTTTTCGATTAGATCTGAAAATTTATGTATAACATTACCATATTTTATGGTTGAATGAAGGAATGTATGAAATTACAATGCTGAACTTATTATTAAAATATGTTTTGAATCATAAGTGTCAAAATTCCAAATTTTCTATACTTCCTTTTGATCAAGAACATGTTTGAATGATTGGCGAATCAGTAATATAGTTTTATGATATGTGATTTAATGAAATCAACTTATAAGTAATTTGTTGAGCCGAATTTATATTGGTTTTGATCTTTTCCACCTGGGCATAATATCATGACTTATGAATATAATTTTGGTAAGTATAATGCATAAATGCATTGACATACATGTACTCGAACATATCTTCCAGAACCTAACAAATATGATTTGATTTAGACATCTGGAAATAAGTTTATATTGTAATATATGAGATATAAAATGGATTCAGTCATGTATATTATGGATATACAAAATATATATGAATACACTGCAAAATTGGTTGCAGCTGTTTTACAATTCAACAGGATATTGTTGATTCAAGCAGTTATATAAAATCATCCCTGTTTTGATTGATTTCTGAAATCAATAGGTTTGATTGTTGAGTCAAACACATTTTGGAAATATAAATATGGATCAAATTTGTTGACTCAAAGTACATTCAAAATATGTTTGAATCTAGAATTGTAAGCAGTGTCAAAATTTGAAACAATTTATTTAATTGTTGAAATTTTACACTGAAATATAGGATATTTTAAAACTCATTTATATTGTGTAAAATGCTCACATGCTATTTGTAGCTGTTCAAGTCTAAATACATGTATTAACTTTACTTTGTGATGATGCCAATCAATTTTACTATTGATTTAGCATTTATATATCTGTTAGAAGTTATGGACACATCCACCTGAACAATATAAGCATATTCACTGCAATATATAAGGATGTGTTAATTTATAACATAAGGATCATCCTTTTGGAAGTGTTAAACAAAAGTTTACATGACTTTGACATTTTTCATAGCATTAAATCAGAATATGAAACAAAATCAGGATGTGTTAACCTACCTTACATGTTGCTGAACAATAACACTGTATGGTTATTCATTTTATTAATATGTGATATTATAGAATGCTGATGTTTTAGATCAGGATAGATCAAATTTTAACTGGACAGTTTATATCAGGACAGTTCAAATATCAAAATCTGAGCGACTTAAATGTCTAAGCTTGATAGTTTAAGTATCTTGAATCTGAGCAGTTTATATTTTGTACCTGCAATTTTAAATGTTCAAAAGGTTTACATGTCTGTTTTATGTACGACTCACTGGATATGGGTACAATTATATTAGCATTTAGATGCAAAGATGATTCTCAAAATGCTTCACATTCAAGACAGGCAGGATTAATTGTAAGAGTATATGGACAACTATAAGTATATGTCAATTATATATGGATTGCTTTTCAAAAATGCAGCGAGTTTACCATACTTGTACCACTGTTTTATATAATATCAGAACGAAAAATGTTTCATAGATGATACATATAAAATGTTGATAAATATTCAACTTTATTACTCGCTCACTGGACGATACATTGGATGTATTTATTCCTGACCCATGATTTAAAATGTTTTAACAGGGAAATCATGATGGTTCTGAAATTGTTTCAGAGAAAAGGGATAGCTCATCAGTGAAAGGCTGAAATCGTTTCAGCACGAGAAGCAACCAATTAGCTAATCGCTGACTGTAAAATGAACAAGTTGGACTTGTTATCATTCTGAAAATTTCGTGTATAATGTTTACATAGGAATATGCTTGACATCTATAATATATATGTATTCTGACATCTATAATGTAATCGATTCTTAGAACTGGGAAGATTACACTTATGTATATTGATATAATGTTTTCATGCTAAGATGATTGCATATTAGCATGCATGTATACATGTTTATATATACATACAACATTTTACTGATGATTTAATGAGGATTTGCCTAATATATTTCGTATAGTTCTCGAATGAGTTTTATTGTATGCCTGCATATATATAGCTTTTAGCACTTGTTCTTTTACAGCTTGGCATAATGGAACTAAATGTGAAACTAGACATTAATTGATCATTTTGGGTACATGTTAGCTGTGTAGTTTATAACAGGTTGAAGTAAATAAAGTGATACCCAGATTTTGAAATGTTCAAAAGAATTGTAGGCATCACCATTATATTACCTTATACTTGTATACATATAAAAATACATATTATTTAAATCCAATTTATATTACGAATATAAAGTACACATATTTGATATATGTAAATAACTCTAATATTGTTCGCCACTACGAATTATAAATTCCCTTTAAAGAAAATATTCTTATATTAAGTCATGGTGACGTCTTCCAATAATATACTCATCACTGTCCAAAATCAGTGGATGTAACTAACGCCAAAGCATTGTGCACCTTTCATTTTGGTTATATGCGATGGAGTAAAATGTGGTGCTCCAACCTATTATTGGGTCTGACTTAACTAGGCTGCATAATACGATTATGGCCTTAGAGACAATAGCATGAATTATTCTATATTTTGAGCAAATGAATAATACCGAACAAAATGTTCATCATGCGATCCAAGAATTATATATGATATAATTGACATAAGATGTCTACCTAAAAGGTTATGTTTTGGGTTTAGCCAAAGCTGAGTCAAGGCATGACTAGATATGGATCTTGGAACACCGTTATATATGTATACCGATATGTATATATAAACAGGGAATGTTAATTTCAGTGGGAGCGTATTTTAGTTTAAATTACATATTTATGTTAATATAAATTTTGATTGTCAAAATTTTGTATTAAATAAATATTAAAGGATTAGTTATTATCTTATCTAATGTAGATATTAAATAATAAATAACTCCGATAATTTAAATTAATCCTTGAGAAGGACAAATTAAATTAAATCAAATTTCTTGACTAACATTAAAATTTGTGGATTGTCCTCAAACAAATTAAACGTAATTGTTTTAGATATAAAGAGAGGACCTAAAATAAGTTAAAGTATGACTTCAACTAAATAAAATATAAATGTTATTATAATCTACTTATACATTTCTAGTATTAGATATTAGATATAAATCAGATAAATGTATGTTGATTTACAGAAATTGCAGAATAAGTAGAAATATGATAAAAGAACAAGTGGACTTACAATTGGAAATGAAGCAAATGTTGATAGATTATCCATAGTAAGTTGATTCTTGTTGAATATACTGGCTTAATTAAATAAATAAAATAATTGTTATAATGAAATTCCATTTAAGATAAATGTTATAATAGATCTTGTTTGGACAAGTTTGAATTTCATTTGTAATAAAAGGAACAGTTGTTATTCATTTTATTTAAATAAAATATCATATGGAATTTCACAAATAGTTAATGATCTTTGTAAATCCTTAACTATAATGTACTTGACATTAAAATGAGTGGATTAAATTTAGTGATTTAAATCCAATATACCTTTAGTATTATCGGTTGGCCCAGTAAACAAGAAAGTATATCAAAACTCCATAATGATGGAATTTTGAGATCATTTGGTTTTGAATTATATGAGGAATACAGATCTTGTTTATTAGGCAATATAACTGAATCATCTTTCACTTGACATAATGAATGGGTGATAAGTATTGGGTCTCGTACATAATGATGTATATGGAGCAACGAATACGTAAACTAGAGGTAGGTTTTATCATTTCATTAGATTTATTGATGATATCAGTAGATAAAGATACGTATATCTTATGAAACACATATTAAAATTCTTTGAAAAGTTCAAGGAATTCAAAGTGGAGATAGAAACCAATTTTGATAGAAAATAAATTCTCTTCGAACAGATCAAAGAGTATGTTTAAGCCAATTAATTAATGACTGTCCATATAAATTTGAAATTGTTTCATAACTTACTCCATCTAGAAGACCATATTGAAATGGTATGTCTGAAAGGAGAAATTGCACCTTATAAGATATAGTATGATTAATGATAAGTCAAATAGATTCTCCAACAAATTAAATTTAGAACAACTGCATTTAGTCCTACTAAAATGGTTTTGAAGATACCATATAAGATATGGAATAGGAATTGTCCTAATGTGTCTAATACGATGATTTGGGATGTAAATACGTTTGTTAAAACGTCCTTTCTCTGATAAGATCGGACCTAAATCAAATAACTATTTTATGGATATAAATTCTCTGAGAATAAAATGTTTATTGCTCGATCTGGTATCCTTCCCATCTCTAAGACACCAATGGAAATGAAATAGAATTCGAAATGTCTCGAAGACCACAAAATTTCATTGAATCTTGTATAGACAAGAAATTGAGTGGGAGTGACACAATAATTCTAATGTTATTTGATAACACATTAATTATTGTAAATAATGTTAATTTTAAAATAAGAAATAAATACTGATTCTAATAAAGAAAATGTTTGGATTAAGAAGCTCATGATTGAACTTAATTCATTGTTGATCGAATGATACACATTGCGATAACAATATGGCTGTTGCTTAGGCCTAAAACATTAAACTCATCAATCCAAACATATATTTTAAGAAATATAATTCTTATGTGAAGTTGTTCACAGAAGAAATAAACATATCTGCAAAGTTACAGAAGTTGTAATGTTGTAGACCTACTGAATTAAACTCTGTCGCAGCAGAAGTTTAATAATTACACTAGTTTCATAAGTATACGATACGTAAATGATTGACTCTAGTGCAAGTGGGAGATTGTTAGAGTTTGTGCCCTAGAGGCAATTCATTTGATAAGACTGATAACACTGTTGATGTTATTATTTTATTTGGAATAAAATAGTATTCTATTATATTGTATTTACTGCGTAATATAAATAACAATATAATAGAAGTCCTTAGAATAATAATGCGGAATTATATAGTTCGAGTAAGACTGAACTTGAGATTATATATTGTGATAGCTATTATAATTTCTAAATGCCCCTAGTCGAGTTTTATTGTTTATATAGGACAACAATAAAGCTTTGAGACTAATATATTGATTGACTGATGATCACATCTCATTGATCATTAATATACGTGATATTAAAGTCAAGATATAAATACGTATTGGAGAATAGTGTATTGGGCTGACCCGCCGTGAGATAACTCCATGGAATATAATTAACAGTATCATAAGTTATTCTCATAGTGACAGTGATGTAATGGTCCTCAGACCTGAAATCATTATAATTTTATTCGAGGATATTTGTGTTTTGATATCATCTAAAGTTATTTCGTAACAGAGTAACGATAACGGTGATTATTGGATACATCTCGAGTCGAATGAAAATTATGAATGATTTAGATGGAATTTAACCCTACGATATATTCGTAGTGATATCCATGGCCTCTTGATTGAGTGAGACTGTGAAATGCATGGTCGTGCTCAAATATTGATTTGTTTTAAACAGTCTACTCATCGATCAAGAAAACAGATTAAATTATAACGAGGATGATACGATCCATGCCTCTAGTTTAATACTGGATATGTTGGTTAAAAGGATTATATTACATTGATACACTGGTCACATAGAAGGTTGTATCGAATCATTGATATTATTATAACTTGGGTAGCAGCGACGTATTACTAGATGCCAATCACTGTTTATAATTTTAAATATGATTTAAAATTATTGCCAACGTTATTTTAACCTATAGGGTTACACAACAAGAACGCTATAAAAGAGAGAACCGTTATTAAACAAATGTTAAAATTAGTATATCAAATGTTGATATCTAATTTTGTTTGAAATGGTAAAAGGAGGTTTTATAGTTTCCAATTATTAAGGGGTTTTCATATTCTTTTAAAAGGGTGGCCGACCCCTTCTTATTATTATTTATTTTTCAGATCAAATACGATAAGAAGAATTAGAAAACCCTAGAAATTGAAAAGGGAAAATCATCCATCAGCTAGTACCGACATCTTTCTCCATTCGATTTCGTTAGACGGAATGGTAATGGCGTTCGTGAACTCCTCTAGAGGCGGCGACTTACCAGTCACGCTCGAATCGATACAGCTCAGATCCAAATCGAAATTGTAAAAAGGGGAAATCTGTGAAAGGTAATAATTTGTTCAATTACTATATTTTAGCATAGATCCGTTTTAATTAGAGCTAGAAATTGTTTATTCCGTCGTTGATTTGATCATCGAACTCTTTCAGCTACCGCCACACAGGATATTATTCCTTCTTTCGGAACCCAAGCCAAGATGGATTGTCTGCGGAAGCAGTTTCCCGATATTTACTTCGAGAGAATGGTGTTCGGGCCAGACCTTGAGCCGGTATTCGAGGAGTGGGATGTTGAGGTTATGAGGAAAGTGAGACATGCGGCTAAGCAGTATAGCGTGATGAAAAAGCATGCCACGAAACTCTCAGAGGTTATTTGTAATTTGGAAATGGATGCGGCCAGGGCTAGAGTGAAGATTGCTAACGAGGAGAAGGCTATAAAAAAGATGGAGAAGGAGTTAGAGGATGCCCAAGCTCAACTTGCATTGGCTATGCGGGACGCGGGAAACTATAAGTCTGAGCTAGAGGGTGCTAGAGAGCATTTCCGCAATGAGCTTGACTCAAATAGCCAAGAGAAATTGGCTTTGAAGAAAGAGGCAGAGGATTTTTGGGCAGCTAACATCGAATTGAGAACAATGCAAGAGCACTTTGCTGCTGAAAAGGCTGCCTGGGAGAAAGAAAAAGAGGAACTTAAGTGCAGACTCGCCCTTGTCGAGAAGGAGAATGAAACTTTGAATGGTCAACTCGTCGAAGCCGAAGAGCATGTGGTTCTTGCTGAAAGCAATGCTAACAACGTTCTTGAATCGGCCTCCAACACCGCCGATCAGCTTGCCGAAAAGGAGAAAGAGATAGGAAAGTTCGAGGAGCTGCTATTAGACTTCTTGGGTCACGTTATCAAGACTCGAGACATTTCCTGGATCCCAGATTATCACGTCACCTTGGCCAATATATGGGATGCTATTGTTGAAGGAGAGAAGCAGCGATTGGGGGTCGAGTAGATCGACGAGGGTATGTTGATGGAGACCTTCCTCAGGGGTGAGGAACCCCAAGCTCTGGAGGAAGGCAGAAGTTTACTTCGTGAGGAAGACGAGAGGGAGAAGACCAAGCTGAAGGGAAAAAACGAGATTGACAAGGGCTCTAGCAAGGCAATTGAGCCCACAACTACTGGAGTCGAGGAGTACCATCCCGATGATCCATTGATTCCCTTGGCTCCAACTCCTCTAACTGTCGGAGCTTCAACTACAAACCGGGGGGAGGAGTCGGCCGAAGGTATCTCCATATTCTCCCCGCAGTTTGCCAGAGTGACATCTTCTCCCGATGAACTAACATTTGTTACTCTTAATACAGGTGTTAAGCCGGTTGAGAGAGGTGTAGAGGAGAAAGCGGAGGCGGGAAAGCCTGATGCCCCTCCGGGTGCTGAAGTAGGAGTTTCTAAGACTCCGAAACAAACAGAGGACAAGGCACATGAGGCAATTGTTACAGCACCCGTGGCACCCAGTAGCGATGCTCTTACTGACGCTGATATCATTGATGCCTTGAAAGACTCTGATGGTGGCCACGGGGACGAGGAAGAGGATGTTGTCATTGTGGATGAAGTTAAGGGCAATGGCGAAACCGTAGCTGACATGCAGGCTAAGAAGGAGAAGCAGTTGGCTCTTAAGCAGGAGACTCTGGAGCCTACATATGTGTCACCCATCTCGGAAATCGATCCCAAGACTGGGTTGGTTATAATATTTTCTTCCAAGTCTATAACTTCACAACTTGCCTCTCAGCCCTCTCTTCCCCCAGCTGATCCTCCTTCTGATAAGAAGAGGAAAAAGGATGACGAGGATGATGATGGTAAAGAGGATGGAAAGGGGAAGAAGAAGAAGACAAGAAAGTGAAGCAATCCCCCAAGAAATCCAAATCATCTCCGAAGCATAAGTAGGACTTAGTTGCTAGTTTGCAATTTTTTTTTAGGATTTCCACTGGCCATCTGATGTAGTTGCGAGTGTGGCCCTCGCCTTTTGGTTAGTTTCGTTTTGTACTTCGGGAGTTCAGTGTAATGAAAATATGTTTATTTTGCATCTTCTCGTACCTGCAAATTCACCACATCTATGAAATTCATTATTTTGAATCACCAAACTTAAAAATAATCATAACTAAAATAAACGATCACGACTCAGTACAAAAGCATTTGCTAGTAAAAAAGCATTTCATGTATGACTAGTAAAAAAGCATTTGCTAGTGTCGAAGTGTTAGTATCGTGTGTGTATGCCCCCAATCAATTGTCATTATGGTGCCTGGCCTGGTCTTATTGAAGATTGATTAGAGTTGCAGTTATATTGCCCCCCATTCCCGGAAATGAGGGTGTCAGGCTTAGCTTTTATTCTCATTCCCGATTCTGCAGCGGGATAGGAACCCTTGTGTGGCACTTAATTCGAATGCCTTTACACCCACTTCGGAGTTCGAACTCAGCTTTCAGTCTGTTCCCCGATCCTTTAGCAGGGTAGGAGTTCTTTGGCGGCGTTGAGTCTCCAACGCCTTTATACTCCCCCGTCGAATTCCAAGGGTAGAGTGTTGATCGAGACGGTCTTTTAAATTCATGGTGCACCTTCACGTCTCGCGGACAGTCAAGTTCCCTGTCCTTGCGCTTCTCGGATCTTGAGAAGTGGAGTTTCACTCGGTGTGTCATTCTTTTGGTCACCTTTTCGGTGTTCTGTTTATTGTTAAAGAGCAATGGGCGAACTCGTGAACTCTTGGAAGGGCGACCCGCGGAAGCGAGTCTCATTCCGAAAGACAAGAATCAAGAAACCATAAGTCTTCATCAAGCAGTCGAATGTTGCCTTGACGGAATTTCCGAGGGTGTTACACTCCCTCTGGAACTCGTGAAAACATCATCAATACTAGCAAACTGTAAATACCTGCATAAGTGAATGACAAGGTAATAAATAAGAGTGCAATAAAGGTAAATGACACACGATATTTTTATAGTGGTTCGGCCGAATCATGACCTACGTCCACTTTATAATCTTTTGTTTATATACTGGACTATTCTAGGCTAGTCGAGCCTTATTACATAATACTACAAACAAAAGAATAGAATTGACGGTCTTCACGTCAAATAATGCCGCAAATGTTGGGCATTCCACACTCTGGGGATTTCAATTCCTTCCACGGTCGTCAGCTTGAAAGCTCCGTTGTTAAGCCTCCACTTGATGGCATATGGTCCTTCCCTTTTCGGCCCTAAGTGAGTTGGGGGTGGAAAGACTCGCTTCAGAACCAAGTGTCCGGGTTCAAAGGTACAGGCTCGGACCCTTTTGTTGTAGTACCGAGCAAATTGCTTCTTGTGCCTTAAGGCACGTAAATCTGCTTCATCTCTCTTCTCTTCTACCATATCGAGGGATTCGAGGAGTAGCTCATTATTAGTCATTGGGTCGTAATAAGTGACCCGATGAGATGGTACCTTCAATTCTACCGGGATGACGGCCTCCGACCCAAAAACGAGGGAAAAAGGAGTATGTCCGGTAGCAGATTTGTAAGTCGTCCTATAGGCCCATAATGCTAAGGGCAGCTCGTCGACCCATATGGCCTTGGCTTGTTTTAAGTGCTTCTTCAGGATGGACTTGATTACTTTATTTGCCGCTTCTACCTGTCCATTTGACTGTGGATGTGCCACGGACGTGTATCTCTTCTCGATATGGTATTTCTTGCAGAATTCTCGAAATTCGGTACTATCGAATTGGGTCCCATTATCGGTTATGACAACTTTTGGGATCCCGAATCAACAGTTCATGTTCCTTACGACGAAGTTGGTCACTTTCTTGGTGGAAATCGTCGTCAAGGCTTCGGCTTAGACCCACTTTGTAAAGTAATCGATTGCGACTATGGTGAACTTCGCACCGCCCTTTGCTAATGGAAGACTCCCAATTATATCAATTCCCCATATGGCGAAAGGCCACAGGCTTGTCATCGTCTTTAGCTGGCTAGGGGGTGCCCTGGGAATCCTGGAAAACTTTTTGCATGCATCATAGCCTCGTGAATACTTGGCTGCATCCTTGTTTATGGTGGGCCAGAAGTAACCATAGCGCAGTATTTTCTTTGCCGGTGTTTCCCCCCGGTGTGGTCGCCACATTCACCTTCGTGGACTTCTTCCAGTACACGCTTGATGTCGTCATGGGCAATGCACCAAAGGAGGGGCATCGAGAATCCCTGTCTGTAGAGGACTTCGCCTTGCATAACATACCGGGAAGCCTTCCAGATAACCGCAAGCCTCTCGCTTTTCTTTGTCGGAAGCGTTTCATACATCAAAAAATTCTTTAAAGGGGTCATCCATGACTCCCTTTCGGGTTCAACCTCCGGTATTGGATCAACTTCCATCTGATCTATAGTAGGGAACCATAATACTTCAACCGGGACCAGCTCCGTATCTCCAGGATTATCGGAACTAGCCATTTTCGCCAACTTGTCTGCCTTTTGATTCTCCGCTCTGGGGATATGGGATATGCTGTAGTGATCGAAACCATTCAACAACTCCTTTACTTTCTTCAAATATGATATTAGTCCTGAACTTTTGGCCTGGAACTCTCCAGTGACCTGGTTTACGACTATCTTAGAATCGCAAAAGATATCCAGCTTCATGATTTCCAATTCCTTAGCGAGTTTCAGCCCAGCGATCAAAGCTTCATATTCGGAATCGTTGTTGGTGGCATGAAACTCCAATCTAAGGGCATAATAGACTAGTCATTTTTCTGGAGTTTCAAGCACTACTCCGGCTCCAGACCATCGGTCGTTCTTAGCTCCATCAGTGTACAGCTTCCAAGCACTGGGATCAAGGAGTAATTTTGATGGATCGACTTCTTCGCTTACAAAATCTTCTTTTGCGGTAGTGAATTCTGCTATAAAATCTGCTAGTGCTTGTCCCCTTATTGATCTTTGGGGCTGAAATTTCAAGTCGAACTGACTCAACTCGATATTCCACTTAAGCAATCTTCCTGACACTTCAGGCCGTTGTAAAACTTGTTTGAGTGGATGATCGGTGTACACAGTGATGGGATGAGCCTGGAAATAGTGGCGGAGCTTTCGAGAGGCGATCAAAAGACTATACGCAAGCTTTTCCATTTTTGGATAATTTTGTTCCGATGCCGCCAACTTTTTGCTCACATAGTACACTAGTCTCTGCACCTTATCTTCTTCTCTGACTAGAGCCAAACTGATCGCATGGGATGACACTGCTAGGTACACATACAAATCCTCATGATCCACAGGCTTAGACAGTACAGGGGGACTTTCCAGATGATTTAGCAAGTTTTGGAATGCTTCTATACAATCAGGAGTCCACTTGAAATGATGTTTTCCTCGCTTAATTAACTTAAAGAATGGAATACATTTATCTATAGCCCTGGAAATGAATCTACTTAATGCTGCTACTTTTCCAGTGAGGCTTTGCACATCCTTAATCTACCTTGGCTCCTGGATATTCCGAATCGTAGCAATTTGATCCGGATTGATCTCGATTCCACGTGAACTGACTATGAATCCGAGGAATTTTCCCGAAGCGACCCCGAATTGACATTTCAATGGATTAAGCTATATTCCATATCTCCGGAGAATCTCAAACATCTCTGTTAGATCAGCAGTATGATCGGATGATTGTCTGGACTTTACTAGCATGTCGTCAACATATACCTTCATCGTCTTTCTAATTTGATTGTAGAACATTCTATTGACCAATCGCTGATATGTTGCACCAGCATTCTTTAGACCGAAAGGCATTACAACGTAGCAGTATAGCCCTAGATCTGTGATGAAACTGGTGTGTTCTTGGTCAGGAACATGCATAGGAATTTGGTTGTATCCTGAATAAGCATCCATGAAGGAAAGAAGCTCGTGTCCGGCCGTCGAATCTACCAGCTGATCAATTCTTGGTAAAGGAAAACTATCTTTTGGGCAGGCTTTGTTTAGATCCGAAAAATCAATACACGTGCGCCACTTTCCATTAGACTTTTTTTACCAAAACCGGGTTTGAAATCTAGTCAGGGTAAGTTGAATCTCTGATAAATCCATTATTCCTTAGCTTTTCAACTTCTTCCTTCAATGTGGCTGACCTCTCTGGGCCAAGCATTTGTCTTTTCTGTTTGACGGGAGGATGCTTTAGGTTGATGCTTAATGAATGACTCATTATCGAGGGAGATATTCCACACATATCTGCATGAGTCCAGGCAAATACATCCAAGTGAGCTTTCAAGAAATTTGTTAATTGTCGAGCTCGAGCTGGATCCAACTGTGATCCAATCTTTAGGACCTTCTCTGGGCCGCTTTCATCGATCGGAACATCCACAGTTGTTTCATTGGAGTCGCCATTTTTCCCCCAGGCTCTTCGTCATCTCTGGGATCTATGTCCTCGGGCAGTTCTCAGGGCGACTCTCCTAGAGTTATTTTCTTTAATTGCTACGACGTTTCCTCTCCCGGGGGGGAAGAAGCGCTCTTCGTTTCTATATCTCCTCCTTTGCGGAGCAACTTCAATTCCGCGACATAACATGCTTGCGCAGCGACTTGGTCTCCTCTTATTATAGATGTACCTGCATCGGTTGGGAACTTCAACAGCAAACACCAGGGTGCAAGGTAGGCCCTAAATTTAGCTAGGGCTGGTCGTCCTAAAAATGCATTATATGATGTCGGCACATCTAGAACCACAAAGGAAAGGATCCTCACTCTCTGGCGATCTCCCTCTCCAAGGGTTACAGATAGATCCACATATCCCATAGGAGCGGTTGTGGATCCATTGAATCCACGTACCCATCCATCGCATGGTTTCAAATCCTTTGGCTTAAGCTTCATTTGGTCGAATGTCTTCTTAAATAAGATATTAACTGAACTCCCGTTATCTACTAGAACCTTATAGACGGTAGCTGGACTGATGACGGCGGTGATCACGAACGGATCCTCGGTCGGGGAATGGATTCCAATATTCTCTCGATCGCGAAATATGATATCATCAGCCATCGTCTTCTGCTGCTTGACCGGGGAACTGTCCCCGGGGTTACTACACTCTCCAACTTTAAGGTGTTGTTTAGCTGCATTCACATACTGGTCCATTGCCCTGAAGCTATGTCTAGCTAGATGAAGTCCTCCTACTATGGAATTGATGACAAGGTTCTTTCCCTTTTGCTGAGCCGTAAGCCTAGCAGCGGGTTGGTTCTGGTTCTGATCTTGGTTTTGGTTTTGGTTCCGGTTTGGGGCTTGTACGGCCTGCCCCTTGTCCTTGGGGGTTACTATATACTCATCAAGTTTTCCTTCCCGGAGCAGTTTTTCAACCACATCTCTCAGATGGTGACATTCGTTCGTAGAATGACCGTATATCTGGTGGAAAATACAGAATTTCCCGGATTCGCGCTCTTTTTCTGTTGAATCTCTTGGAGGAGGTCTCTTATATTGGAGGACGTTATGGGTATCCATAAAGATGTTTTTCAAGGTACCATTTAAAGGCGTGAAGTTCTCGAATGGTTTGAAGCGTGGCCTTCTCTGCGAGTTGTTTCCTTGATTCCTCCTCTTATTACCATTCCCAGATCGTTGGCCATTTCCTTGATTCTTATTTCCCATGTTCACTTCTAACTTATGGAGCTATCCCCAGTTTGCTTGATAGCCACATTGTTTGTATGTCTTCCTTGTCGGTGGCTTTCCTCTTCCGATTGGCGTAAATTTCTTCCTGACGCAAGCGGATATTAGGTTTTTCATAAAATATCTCACGGGTTAGCAATGGTTTACCGGCTTGATTTCTCCCAAATTCTGTATCCTTATCCACTCTGTCAATCAAAGCCATCAAAACTGATTGTTCGTGGGGATCTTTCACCTCCGTGACCGCTAGGTTAAACCAGTCGAGATAAGACCTCAAAGATTCATTCGTACGCTGCTTGATAAGGGATAATTCAATAACGTTCTTGGACCTCTGAGCATGCAGCCTGAACTGATTCACAAACATCTCACTCAATTCCCTGAAACTAGAAATTGATCGCGCTGGCAAGCTAGTGAATCACATTAGCGCTGCGTCCTCCTGGAATATTGGGAATGCCTTACATTTTATAGCGTCTGAAGTGAAAGGTGTGTAGCTGCGGCCTATGCCCCAATCTTCGGCTCGCTGTCCACGGTTTTCTACCATCATTCGCCGAACCATGCCTTCTACATCTGCATGGGTTAGGGTAGATTCGGGGTTGGAACTTCTCGCCCTACGAGCAATTCCAGCATTTCTGTGTCTCGATGCTGCGACATCCACGACCTGAGCAGAACTCCCTTGCCCTCTGTTGCCATGGTCATTCACACGGCGAGGAGGAAGGACAGGTCGATTCTGGGCCGGATCGACAACTCCTCCGCCCCTAGGTGGCAGGGCAGGCTCATTTACGCTTCGGTTGTTAACTCCCCGATTGAGCGCCTCTTCTTGTCTGGAGGGCATTGTTCCAAATCGGAGTCGCTCTATATTTTCAGCTCTTTCGAACGGAGGCCACCGCTGATTTCTCCGTGGATCCTCTGATGAGGATGTGAACTCTGGGGAAGGAGAGTGAGGCGGGGGAGAATTTCTCTGCCTTACGAGATCATCCAGTCGCCTGTCCATAGCAGTCAGATTCTGTCGCAGCGTTGAACTCTCTTGTCTCTGAGCGGCTAGTTCTTCAAAGAGTCTATTGTACATGTCAAGCATACGAGACAGGTCTCCCTCAGTAGCAGGTGCAGACGGGTCAAACTGATCATCATCAACTTCGTCTCTTATGCGCAGAAGACCTGTACCAGGTCGAGCAGAGGTACCAACGTGAACAGAACGAGACATATGTTCCTTCCCGGGTCGAGTGGTGGTTTGCTTATTGGATCGGTTCGCCCCCTGCTGACAAAGGCTCATTGCGCCCCCTTGGGATCGGGTCGCGGTGACAGGTGCAGGTGGGTTCGTGGCGAGGTCATGCGATCTAGTGGTCACCCCTTCAGCGGATTGGTTCGTGGCTCCTCCATCGATCGCGATCGCCCCCTGCGCAACGCAATCCATGGGCCCTTCCTCGACCTTCTCGTGCACACTCTCTTCAATCACCTCATTTGCAACCTCTTCGGCCTGCGATGCTCGTGCATCATTAGACTTCTTTCCAGCCATGATACTTCAAGTTTTCAGAACTTTTCAAAAGTTGAAATAGTTGGGGTTTTGGACTGTTTTCTTCGGACTTGAGTATCCAAACAGTAGAATGACAATCCAATGCGTTGAGAATTCTTTCTCAGCGAAAGCACCAAAAATGTTAGATCCAAAATTGGCTCTAACACCTAAATTATAATTATAGACAGAGATTAGTATCAATAAAATAGCAGAAAAGTAGAAAAGACACAAGATTCATAGTGGTTCGGCGTTAACGAGCCTACGTCCTCTTTATATCTATGATTATACTTGAAATCAGAGTACAATGATAACATTTCTCTCAATCTCCCTTGTACAATGTTAATTCACTCAGTAATTTTGACATAAAAACAATGGAGCTATGATAATGGTGAGATCAGAGCTCTGAACTGCCAAAAGATCCTGAAAAATGCCAAGTTCTGGGTTATTTATAGTTGATCTCTGGCGACGGATCGCGGTCATACGTGGCCCACATCCCGAAGATCTCATACTGGTTCGTGGCTTGATGGAGAATTAGTCAAATTAGCCATTGCAGACAGGTGTCGCAACCTCCTTAGATCTCGGATCGTGGGTGACTTGGTCCTTGACCATCATCGTGGCTTCTAGTTCGGATCGGATCGTGGTGAACGAGTGCGACTCGTGAAGGTAAGGGGGGATCCGGGATCCGTGTGGCCAGAGCTTGATGGCTTCTATATGTGAAACTCGGTGGAGTACGTGTATCGATCTTGGTGGCTTGATTCATAAAGCTAGCCAACAGGTGTAAATTGTTGTAACAACAATGAAATGTTCTAATGTTTGTGTTCTGATGAGTCGTGTCCTCAACTCAATCCGGGCTTTCCCGTATTGGAGAAGTTTGGGTCATTTTAGCGTGGTATCAGAGCTTTGGTTTACAAAGCTAGAGAACACGACACATTAGAATAGAACAAAAGAATTCATCAGAGATAGGATTAGTAATGTCCTATAAGAATGATTCGTTAGAGATAGGATTAGTAATACCCTAGAATGAGTTAGAAGACTGCTATACATTGAAAATGAGTTTTGTTTTGAAATATTATATCTTATTATATGTATTTGAGTATATTATTTTATTTTATTTTGGATAATCGAATATATGAAGATTTTGCGTATGTGCATCATGAACGTATATTTGAAGTCTTAAATATACTGGATAGATATAGAATCACACTCTAGTCGCCAGGAGATGATTCTGGTGATGCCCGGGCATCATCAGTATCTATGTTCGAGTTTCGAAAGTGGGATATCTATATATTTCCAATTGATTAGTGTGAGAACCAAAACATAGCTAGAATGTACTGTTTGTGATTTGACACACAAAATATGATTTTTGAGTATATTAAAGATATATATTTGAAAAACTAATCAACTAATTGATCGCTGGTTGTGTTGTGTGATTATTAGTTCAGCTAGTTAAAATATTGAAATGATAATTAATAAAACCAATAAGAGAATGAAAGGTAAAATTTAGCCAAATCGAATTTAATATTAAACTGAATTGAAAATTGATTTGAATTGCATACATGTACATGTATATATATTGAATAGGTCATAGCATGGAAGCTAAGAAGAGGAATAAAATTGTATGCCCGACAAATAGGTACATATTTACTGTATTTCTTGGGTTTAAAGATTTTATGAGCCGATTGGCAAGCTGCTTGGCTTTTCTTTTTCTTTTTGATTGATGAGGGCCCTGTGAGGCAAGTTGTGGTTTTATTGATCAACCCGTATAAAGGAGGTTATGGCGAAATTTTTCAAAAATTTAGGGTGTTAGCCAAATTTTTGAGAAATTAGAAAATTCATAGAAACTAAAAAGTTGAAGAATGAAAGCCAGAATGAAAGTTGAGTTGGTTAGTTAAACAACTTTTAGCTTCGTTCCTTTTCGAGGACGAAAAGATTTTACGTGGGGGAGATTGTAACAACCCGGAATTTCTGAACCAATTTAAAATTTTATTTTTAGTTATTTTAATGGGTTCTGAATATTTAAAATGATTTGCTTTAAATAATAACGACTATTAATTTAATCGAAGTTAGAACGTATAAATTTATTTTAACTTTAGAGTTTGAAATGGCGTGGTAGTTTGAAAATTAAAATTTTAAATTTCAAATGAATGTGCATGATTCAAAATAAATTAGATTTCAGTAAAACTAGAAATGTTAGAATCTGTTTAATTATATCTTTCTAATGAATGTGAAAAATTCAAATTTCGTAATATAAATTGGAAGTTATGTCCAAATTAAAATTTAAAATAGTTACCGTCAGTCATTCCTTTAGAAGATAAAACTGCAGTTGATGACCCTATATATCGGGATTTAGGAGATCTTCCATTGCCCGAGACCTTTTATATTGCAGATGATTTTGCGATCAATCATCTTGCTCTCACTTTTGAGGAAGAAGTTACTCCCGTAAAGTCCAAGGAGACTACACATACCGGCCTCAGTCCAGGCTCTGGTCTGTTTGGGGGGAATCACCACTTAGGAAACACACTGCTCTCTAGTACCGCACGTCACAACACTTGAGTTTTATGTTAATGTTAACTCTAATATTCTTTCATTTCTATTTATAGGACAAATGGTGAGGCAGTGTTACAATATGCGATATATTCGTTCGAGCATGCCCCCAATGAACCCCGATGAGAGGCATGATCGGCATGAAAGCAGAGGTAGAGATAATAGGAGGGATCGACCTCCAAGGCCCTATCAGTCTTCCTGTTCTCAATTCCCACATCACAAAGACTTAGACAAACGTAAAAATGCGCCTCCACATCACGAGGATGAGAAGCATAGCATCAAGCATTCCGCCTCATCCAAAAATATAGCTCCTCACAACAGCTCTTCGAAGAAAGTACCTGATCCAACAGAAAAACAAAAGGGTTCGGGGAAAGAAACAGGAAAGATAGGCCCATCGTGAAACTCAAACATCGCACAACCGATATCACTACTACGAGGCCAGTTATTCTTAATGATGAAAACCAGGCCAGATTGGAAGTTTTGAAGCAACAATTTCCCGATCACCATTTCGGGCATATGCACTTCATCCCAAAACTCACACCGGTAAATCCTGATTAGGCTAGTGATGTTAAGGCTTCCATTGACTTTGTATACGAACAGTATAAGGAGAAGAAGAAGTATGCAAAGACTCTCTCCAAAATCATTAGCGATCTGGTAGCAGATGTAAAAACTATGGCTGATGTCGCCGAGTATAACGCAAGGGCTATCGAAAATTCTGAGAGAGATCCGGAGGATGCCTAAGCTAAACTTGCTCTTGCACAACGTGATGCAGATAATTATAAAGGGAAACTTGAAGAATTACAGAAATGCTATCATTCGGAGCTTGAGTCTCATAGTCAAGAGCCAATTGATTTAAAGAAGCAGGTTGAGGATGCTAAATCTGAGAGCACTCGTCTCGCCCAAGAGAAAGCAAACTTAGTCAAAAAGAATGCAGAGCTTGAAGCAAAATTATTAGAGGCTGAAACAAGGGCAGTTCTTACCGAAGGAAATGCAAATACGGCTTTGCAGCAAATTGAGGAAGTCAATGAACAACTTAAAGACGCTAAAAGGGAGCTAGACGAGAGTGGTGAAACTATGGTTAGATTTTTTGCTCAGGTGATTCGTCACCGAAATCTTGCTTGGCTTAAGGACTATCCTCTTCCCCTCGTGTATGCATTGGACCAATTGGTCGAATGGGAAAAAGCATAACTTGGAGTTGACTCGATTGATGAGGACAAGTTGATGGAGAAGTACTTGGGAGGTGAAGAAACAACCCGCTTAGCTGAAGGGCGAAAACTTATTGTCGCTGCTATGGAGGAGGAAAGGCGTCAAGCCAAGGGAAAGGATACCATTGAAATTGGTTCTTCTTCTGCCACAAATGAAACTGTTGTGGTAGAGGGGTATGATCCAGAAAGGCTGGAGATCCTCAAGGCTTCTTCCTTACCTTCTACTGCCGGATTGACTCCCGAAGTTCCTGCTGCTCAAGTTGAGAAATCTACTGAGGCTATTTATACTTTTTCACCTCAGTTTGCCAAAGGCCTCTCGATCTTTTGTCACATTATTGGACAAACAATTGAAAATCCCACGTTTCATCCTGAGTTAAAAACTGTTACTTCTCGTCCTTTAGGTACTGAATCAACTGATAAAATTGATGACTCACAAAAGACAACTCCAGTGAAGGATCTGCTGGAGAAACGGGATGAAGTTAATGTCCCAAAATCTGGAAGAGGAGCCGAGGACAAGAAAGAGGAGGCTACTAACAAAGCTCCTGTGCCACCCACCACCGGGACTTCTCTCCATGGGGAGATGATAGATGCTCTGATAGAAGATGATGGTGACGAGGGACATGAAGAGGAGGAGGATGTTGTTGTGACTGGAGCTTCGGGGAACGTCGATGACATGACTTTGGCTGAGATAAAGGCCAAACAGGACAAGCGCATGCAGCTGAAAGTCGAGGAAACAGACCTCGAAAGTCTTAAGCCTCTTGCGGTGGTGCCTCCAGGATCAAGGTTAGTTGTCATACTTTCAACTAGGTCAATTACAGAGGAATTTGCTAAAAGAATCTCCTATTAATCCCAGTACTCCGATTCCTGGGAAGAAATCCATTGACTCGAGCATCCCAATTACGGAAAAGAAGAAGCAAAAGCGTATTATTAGTGAAGCTGATAAAGAGGAGAAAGAAAAGCTTAAGGATGCCAAAAAGGCGAAGTTTACTCCAAAGTCCAAGTGAAGAGTGGCTTTGTCCTTTGTTTGTCTATCTCCTGGTCCGCTGTTGTTGTAGCGAGTGCGGCCCTCGCGTCTTTTGTTTTAATTTTCCTGTGTAAATCCACGTACTTGTAAATAAAATAGTTTATTTCCTGCAACGTTAAATGTTTGCGAATTCATTACTTAAGCAAGAATGTAGATAAACAACATGTCATATTTAAAATCACTGCTATTTAGATGATAGACAATATATGCGGGGGATGTGCATGTGTATGCCCCCTATCAATCTTGAATAAGTGGCCTGTCTAAAGTTTTGTTCAAGATTGATTAGCTTTAATACATAGTTGCCCCCAACTTTCTGGTGGGGTCAGGTTCCCTTTATCAGAGATGCTTATGCTTTCGAGCATCTTTATACTCTCCTGTCATGTGATCAGGTTAGAGTATCATCGAGGCGGTTTCTTTTTGGGTGCACCATCATGCCTCGGAGGACATCATCTTCCCGTCTTTCATACTCTCTCTCATTTCATGAGAGTTAGAGTTAGGAATGTCGTCTTCCCATTCCTTCAATCCTATTATGCAAACGGTGGTTTCATTTGCTCCTGCACGTGAATTGTTCCAATTTTTTAAGCTTAATTTAATGTTTAGCATTTCATAACCAGGACGGAAAAATCATAGAATATAAGAGTGCAGGAAAAATAAATGACACACAATATTTTTATAGTGGTTCAGCTAAGTCGTAGCCTACGTCCACTTTATAATCCTTTGTTCATGTAAACAGGCTTTTCAAGGCAAGTCGTGCCTTTTTACATAGTTCATAAAAAACAAAAGAAAAAAATACATATCTAACTCAGATATCGCCACAAATGCTGAGCATTCCAAGCTCTAGGAATTTATTCACTATCCACGGTCGTTAACTCTAAGGCTCCCGTTTCAAGTCTCCATTGGATGGCGTATGGTCCTTCCCATTTTGGGCCTAGATGGATTGAAGGTGGAAAGACTCGCTTCAGTACTAAGTCTCCTGGTTCGAAAGTCCTAAAGCGAACCTTTTTGTCATAATAACGTGCTACTTGGCGTCGATTCCTTGAAGCACGCAAGTTTGTTTCGTCCCTTTTTTCTTCAATCATATCAAGGGACTCTAAGAGGAGTGCTTTTTTCGTCATTGGGTCATAGTATGTCACCTTATGAGAAGGGACTTTAAGTTCCATGCGGATTACTGTTTCTGATCCGAAGGAAAGTGAAAAAGGTGTATGACCTGTAGCCGTCTTAAAGGTCGTTCGATAGGCCCACAAGGCTAGTAGCAGCTCATCCACCCATATGGCTTTGGCCTGCTCCAATCGCTTCTTAAGAATAGACATAATGACTTTATTTATTGCTTCAACCTGTCCATTCGACTGCGGTTGGGCTACGATAGTGTACCTCTTATCAATCTTATATTTATGGCAGAAATTTCTGAACTCGGCACTGTCGAATTGAGTTCCATTATCAGTTATAATGGTTTTCGGTATCCCGAATAAACAGATAATATTACTCACTACAAAGCTTATCACCTTCCTTGCTGTGATCGTGGTTAAGGGTTCGGCTTCGACCCACTTTGTGAAATAATCCACGGCAACGATCGTGTACTTCACTTCTCCTTGGGCGATTGGTAAAACTCCGATAATATCAATTCCCCACATAGCAAACGGCTATGGGCTTACCACTGACTTGAGCTGAGTCGGAGGTGCTTTGGGGATTTTAGCGAATCTCTGACACTTGTCGCAGCGTCATGAGTAATCAGCTGCATCTTTATTTATGGTAGGCCAAAAATATCTGTATCGCAATACTTTCTTTGCTAGTGTTTGACCCCCGGGGTGATCTCCACACTCACCTTCATGTACTTCTCTTAGCACACTCTTGATGTCGTCGTGTGCTATACACCGTAACAAAGGCATAGAAAATCCTTGGCGATAAAGGACGTCGTCCTGTAAAACGTATCTTGCAGTTTTACGCATTACAGCTCGTCTCTCGCTCTTCTTCGATGGGAGGATTCCACTCTTGAGGAATTTTTTAACTGGTGTCATCCATGACTCCCTTTCTGGCTCAACTTCTAGTGCTAATTCGACTTCCACTAGGTCGAAGCTTGGCGACTCCAATATCTCTATTGGGACCATTTCAGATTCTTCTGGATTGTCAGAGCTCACTAGCTTAGCCAGTCGTCTACTTTATGATTCTCTGCTCGTGGAATGTGTGTTATACGGTAATGTTCCAAGTTTCCTAGTAACTCCTCTATTTTTCCAAGGTAAGTAACAAGTCGAGGTCCTTTGGTCACAAACTCCTTCCGAACTTGGCAGACAACTATCTTGGAGTCACAGAATATATCCAATGTCCTTACTCTTAATTCCTTGGCGAGTTTCATCCCAACAACCAGGGCCTCACACTCGGAATAATTATTGATGGTAGGAAATTCCAATCGCAGGGCATAGTAAATGGATCGTCCTTCAGGGGTGATTAAAACAACTCCGGCGCTGGATCTTCGATCATTTTTGGCCTCATCCGTAAATAACTTCCACGGATTAAGTTCTAACTCGTGTTCTGAAGGAACAACTTTGTCATTCACCGTTTCTTCCTCAGGAATCGTGAACTCTGCTATAAAGTCGGCTAAGGCTTGCCCCCTTATTAACCTCCTTGGTTGGAAATTCAGATCAAATTGGCTCAATTCAGTATTCCATTTAAGTAATCGTACCGATGCCTCAGGTCTTTGCAAGACCTATCTTAGAGGTTGATCGGTATATATAACTATCGGATGAGCTTATAAATAATGTCGGAGCTTTCTGGAGGCAATCAAGAGGCTATAGGCAAGATTTTCTATTATTGGATAATTACGTTCTACAGCCGCCAACTTCTTACTCACATAATATACAGGCCTCTGGACCTTGTCTTCTTCACGCACCAACGTTGTGCTGACGGCATGGGAAGATACCGCCAGAAAGACGAACTGATCTACACGATCCACAGGTTTTGACAATATTGGGGGTTTCTCTAGTAAGTCCAATAGGTTTTTTGGAAATCTTCCACACAGTCAGGAGTCCACTCGAAGTTATGTTTCCCCTGTTTGATCAAGTCAAAGAAAGGTACACACTTGTCCGTGGCCTTGGAGATGAACCTGCTTAATGCGGCGACCTTCCACACCAGGCTTTGAACGTCCCTAATCTTATGTGGTTTTTCCATATTTCTTATTGCAGTTATCTTTCTAGGATTAATTTCAATTCCTCGAGAGCTCACGATAAAACCAAGAAACTTTCCAGATGCCACTCCAAACAAACACTTTAAGGGGTTCAACTTCATTCCGTATCTCCGTAATATATTAAACATCTCCGCTAAATCTTGTGTATGGCTGGACGACTGCCTGGATTTCACGAGCATGTCATCTACATAGACCTCCATAGTTTTTCCAATTTGATTATAGAAATTCAGTTTAGCAGACGCTGATATGTGGCTCCGACATTCTTTAGTCAGAACGGCATCACCACATAGCAATACAATCCCAAATTCGTTATAAAACTTGTGTGCTCTTGATCCGGCGCATGCATGGGGATATGGTTATACCCTGAATATGCGTCCATGAAGGAAAGAAGCTCGTGTCCAGCTGTTGAGTCCACTAGTTGGTCAATCCTAGGGAGTGGGAAACTATCTTTTGGACTAGCTTTTTTTAAGTCCAAAAAATCAATGCACATCCGCCATTTTCCGTTTGATTTCTTGACCAAAACAGGATTCGATATCCAGTTGGAATACACTGAATCCCTCATAAACCCGTTATCAACTTTCCACTTCTTCTTTTAGGGCTGCTGACCTCTCCGAGCCTAGCACTCGTCTCTTCTATTTAACGGGTGGATGTTTCAGATTGATACTCAATGAGTGACTCATAGGACAAAGATATTCAACACATGTCAGCGTGGGTCCAGGCAAACACATCTAAATTTGCCTTTAAAAAGTCAGTCAATTCCTTTGCTCAGAATGGATCTAGCTGGGATCCAATCTTCAAAACCTTTTTGGGATCAACGTCATCAATGGGAATGTCCATTGTTGTTTCATTGGGAGTTGCCTTTCTGTCCCCAGGTTCTTCATCCACTCTGGGATCTATGTCCTCGAACAGTTCTCTACGCGACTCCTTCTAGGTTGGTCCCTTTAATTGCTATGTTGAACCCTCTTTCGGAGGGGAGGAAGCGCCTTTAGCATCTTTACTTAACCCCTTCATCAACATTTTCAGCTCGGCCATGTTGCAGGCCCGTTCGGAGACCTGGTCACCTCTCATTACTCCCACCCCGGCTTCGGTTGGAAACTTTAACAATAGACACCAGGGTGCGATGCAAGCCCTGAATTCTACGAGAGCCGGTCTCCCCAAGAAAGCATATAGGGTGAGTCAATGTCCAAAACTATAAACTGAAGAATTCTTACTCTCCGATGGTCTCCTTGTGTGACGACAAGGAATTTCGCTCAGTCCGAACCAGTCGCTAAACCGATCTAAACCGCTCGAAACCCCTGATCGTTGAGAACAGGACAAATCAGAACGCAGACGAAAGAACATTTCATTGTTATCACAACAATGCATCAGATTACAAGAATATACAGAGTATAAATGAATAAATATTACACAGAAAATATCAGAGATTTAAATTACATTGAAATACATAGCAGCGGAAAATAATACAATACACAACTAGGAATAGATATACGGATACAAAGCTTTCCGGATATCGTTCCAGCTGTAAACCAGGATCCTGTGAATATAAATCTGCAAAACCAAAACTACTAGCTGCCCGTGTCAAAATAGGGGGCACCCAGAGTTCAGGTTAAAAACAATAAACTCCAGGTCAGTCATGTGACTGGTGTGAGAACTAAAACAGTTGTAAATCTTTCTTTTAAAGATAGGTAAATCAAGGGACCACGCCGTATAACACGGAACGGGTTTCCTCCCAAGAATACCAGTGCATATAAGCAAACAACGCAATGCTTTTCTAAAAATGAAGTTGTTATAAGACCCAGGTCCCATCACACAATGCATCGCAGCCGAGGATAGGGTTTTCCCTCATAACAGCCAAACATGCTTAGTACGTTTAAAACAAATCATTTGATACTACTATAAGTGCATAGTGTATAAAACAACTTCAAATCATAAGTATCAATCATAGGCGGCATGGGTACCATATATCATGTCGCCATACTAGTTTTACAATTAAAACCGCAAATGTCACGTATTTGGAAATTGGATTTCCGTCTATGAACCGAGGCAAAAGATAGTCCTCTACCGATTCGTGACTCTCTAGCCCGAGCCACAGGATCAGAGCTCGAGTGACCCTTGGAGCGACAGGGCTGGTCCACTGATGTGGATTAAAATGCCTGAACACTACGTTTCCCCGCCCTTTGGGGCGTAAATGAGCCAACCAAATGACTCCATCGGTTCGAGAACGACCGATCAATCCGAGGCGCCTCGCAACAGCAACAACCACATAAGTCAAACTCGTCAGGGCGTGTAAAACCACTGACGCCACTTCTAACTAGAAAGAAACGCATGCCCTCCCTGAGGTCCGTCTCCCGTTTTTGGTTCATACCAGGTGTGAAACTCGAGAAGTAAACATTACACAAAGCTACGCCACAAAGGTCGTGCTTTGATCATCACCACAAGACTTTGCTTTTCAACAGAAGCCTCGATCAATTGCCACTTAGGCATGCCACACAGGCAATTCACTCCATGCGTTTGATATCCATCAATATATAACCCCTGAGCTCGTACGTCTCAGAGAAGGGCGTTAAGCAAGAGAATAAATTCTCCGCCGCCAAACAGATATATATTTAATAGAGTTCAATCACACAGACTAAAATCCAATGTCAGACACACAGTCCATTTACAAGTCCGTTCTGGGTCTGAACGAAACCGGAGGCACCTAGTACCCCGCATATCCATCGATCTCCAAGCACGTCTGGACGATCACCAACTGTTTCCATCTTCTTGGGTGTACAGCCCAATCAAGATCATCAGCAATCACCCAAACGACGTGAAGACTTCCGGTCTTCGACCATCGTCTTCATCTTCGACTTATCGTCGTATCAGTTATTCAGAATGGGATAAACCCGGTCTTTCCGAATAACTCGCGTGTATTTTAAATAAGTTTTACACAAACACAACATACGCCTCCTTCCAATTCATCAGTCACTAACCATAAATTAACAAGAGAATAATTCCCCAAATATTAACCCCGAAGGCCGAAACCAACATCAGATCAATATCCAGAAAACCATTATGCTTGGCTAACCGACAGTTAGTTTCTGAATTTCACATTCATAGGGAAAGGTTCCCATTAATTTTATCCAAGATAAATTCCTTGAATTTATTCTTTAATCTATCCTTTTGAATTTCGATTCAACTAGTCGGGATTAACGAAACTTATCGAAGTAGTCATTTGTTTTAATTTCCCAATCCCAACCTATTCAACCCATGAAGTAAAACTGGTAATACTTCATATTTAACACCACAGTGTTATCGGTAAATTCAATTACCATTTCACGTTCAAATCTAACTAAAGATTTAACCATCGCCTGGAGTAAAACTGGTGATTCTCCATTCTCAATCTTTTCAATCTAATTAAAGATTCATTAAAACTCCACTTAGTTTTAATCGTTAACTGGGTTAAAGAATCAGTGTCATTTAAAACACGGTTCACGATAAACCCAAAATCACATTCCATTAATTATCGGGTTAAAGAACGAGTGTTATTTAAAACACTGTCCACGATAAACCCAAAAATCAAAATCAATTCAATTCCAATTAAATATCATTTAATTGGCATACTTCATTAAATCTAAATAAAAAGATTTAATCTTTTCTCAGCTGGGTTCAAGAACAGCGTTAGTGAAGACACCATTCACGACAAACCCAAATCACACTTGATATTAAATACAAGGCTCTGAATAGAAAATATATCGGCTTATATTCAGTATCAAATTCTACGACCAACAGATATCGTATTGGAAATAAGGATATATATATATATATATATCTATATCTTTCAAATTTCCATAACAACATCTGTATAATCACGAAATCCAACATTGAAATATTCCGAAGACAATTTCGATTCAAATCCATTCCAATGCAATCAATGGAAATTTTGGTTATTTTCAAAACCATTTCAAATTCAATTTATTTATTTAAAAATAAATAGAATTATAATTCTAGTTCAAAACTAGTTCATTTCGATAAAAATCTATTTTTATCTTTTCAAATATGGAGTTTTTTTCATCCCAATTCTTTCTAAATCATTTCTTATGATTTTACACTAATTATTACTATTTTTAATAATTTTATCAAGGCCCGTACAGTCGATTTCCATCAACGGCCATCGAACTGCACTTACAGCGACCTTTTCCAAATTTGATTTGGACATAATTCCAAATCCAACCGTTAGATTTCTAATTTCTAATATTCATTAGAAAGCTCTTTTCGATACGAACCCAACGGTTCCGGTTTTAGGAGAATCCGACGGTCGGATCTCCCGTAATCTCCGTTTGAAATAAATGGTCGAAATTTTCGAACTGCCGCGGCGCGGCGCGTTCTATTTAGGCCATTATATTATATATATAATATATATTTCGTCAATTTCTATTTAAAACGAATTTTATAAATCGTTTTAATTTCGTTTCAAAAACATTTTCAACTTCCATTTCAATTCGAATCAAAATTGAATTTTCCCTATAAATTCGTTTTTTTAAAATTCATTTCTATTTAATTCAAATTTCAATTTGAATTCATTTCAATTCGTTTTCAAATCAATTCGAATTCGTTTTCAATTCGATTCAATTCAAAGTGGTTTTCTATTCGATTCAAATTCATTATACATTCAATTGAAATCAAATTCGTTTTCTATTCAATTCATTTCGAAATCGTTTTCAATTCAATTCATTTCGAAATCGTTTTCAATTCAATTCATTTCGAAATCGTTTTCAATTCAATTCATTTCGAAATTGTTTTCAATTCAATTCATTTCGAAATCGTTTTCAATTCAATTCATTTCGAAATCGTTTTCAATTCAATTCATTTCGAAATCGTTTTCAATTCAATTCATTTCGAAATCGTTTTCAATTCAATTCATTTCGAAATCGTTTTCAATTCAATTCATTTCGAAATCGTTTTCAATTCAATTCATTTCGAAATCGTTTTCAATTCAATTCATTTCGAAATCGTTTTTCAATATTCATTTCGAAATCGTTTTCAATTCAATTCATTTCGAAATCGTTTTCAATTCAATTCATTTCGAAATCGTTTTTTCAATATTCATTTCGAAATCGTTTTTTCAATATTCATTTCGAAATCATTTTTCAATATTCATTTCGAAATTGTTTTCAATTCAATTCATTTCGAAATCGTTTTCAATTAAATTCATTTCGAAATCGTTTTCAATTCAATTCATTTCGAAATCGTTTTTTCAATATTCATTTCGAAATCGTTTTTCAATATTCATTTTGAAATGAATAATTGGTATAAATATCGTTCACGTCAAAATGGCGTCAATCTAACCAACACAGCTTCATACATTTCTATTTTCAAATATTCTATTCAACAAATGAATATTTATTTTTGTCAACACACGACTAATCTCAACGAATGAGTACTGTCCACGTGTGACTATTTTTGTTAAATTATTTCGTTCAACACATGACTAATCTCAACGGATGAGTACGGTCAACACATGAACTTTTATTTTATAGTGACAAAGGTATAAATTTTATTGTTAAAATATTTCGTTCAACACATGACTAATCTCAACGGATGAGCACAAACACATGAACTTTTATTTTATAAAATTCTTTATTTTCTAAATTGGAATGAGGCCCAATCAATTACCATATAAAGTTAATTATATGGATTTTCATACAACACATGTATATAATAGCATTGAAAAATAATCAACCATCAACCAAAGTGCACTACACTGTATAAGCATCAAATATAGATATCTAACGCTTATAACAGCCTGTCAATCAATCGATCGACATATTTAATCAATCAGGATGAGTGAACTTCATATTTCATCCCAACACCCGTGTGGGGTTTCAAACAATCAAACAAATATTTTATTCGTGCAGTTGGGCGATGTGTAAAATTTATCGACCCAATCAATGTCCTTCAAATTGGTGTACATAAACAAACCGTCTGGTTTGTAAATGAATATTTATTTATTCGCATTCACGTTAAAAATTATATTTTTAACGATAAAACATTTTATTCCAACATATGAATTTCTATTCAGTTCATTCTTTAAATAAAATGATATTTTTATTTTTCTAACATATTTTAGAAAATTTCGGCGGCATAACGGCACGATACTAGAAACAGGACAAGGCCTAGCCTTATCCCCGGTCTAGTGAAGGCCCACGCCATTCACACATCAATCAAATCCATTCATCTCACCAAACAATTCAATTTCAATCAAATAATCTAACTAATTTTTGCAATCAAACAAACAAGTCCATGGTCTGTGGACGATTGTGTCGGGTGCTACTAAGCACCGTCTGCATCCTAGTATATATATATAACTAGAAAAGAAATTGAAGAGTGAGAAATTCTCACCGATAGCTATCCAATCATCTTGACTCTTCCTCATTCTCGCCTTTTCATCATCTTCGTTGCTGTAGCCACTACATACGTAAAAATCGAATTTTTACTTTGTTATTCAATATATAAAAATCGAATTTTTTCTATGTTATTCAATATATAAAAATCGAATTTTTACTATGTTATTCAATATATAAAAATCGAATTTTTACTATGTTATTCAATATATAAAAATCGAATTTTTTCTATGTTATTCAATATATAAAAATCGAATTTTTACTATGTTATTCAATATATAAAAATCGAATTTTTACTATGTTCTTCAATATATAAAAATCGACTTTTTACTATGTTATTCAATATATAAAAATCGAATTTTTTCTATGTTATTCAATATATAAAAATCGAATTTTTACCTTGTTATTCAATATATAAAAATCGGATTTTTATTATACTATTCAATATATAAAAATCTCGCCTTTTCTATTTTTAAAATCTAATCTTTTCTATTTTGAAAATATCGTCTTTTCACTCCTTCTATATAGTAAAGATTATATTTTTAATACTTTAAAAATATAAAAATCATATTTTAATTTCTTTAAAAACATAAAAGTCATATCTTTACTCTTCATAAAAATCAAATTCTTATTACCTTAAAACTGAAAATAAATTCCATTCCTAAAAAAAAAATGAAATTAAAATTGAATTTTTATTGAGAAAAAAAAGGAAATAACACAAAAAAACTTACAGGGATGCTAGGGGGAGGGCGCCGGCGTGGTCTGAATTGGGTTCGGATGGGGGGGTTCGGGTTTCAACCGGGGAGGGGCTGGAGGATGAACGGAGGGGAGATGGAAGTGGTAGGCGGCGAGGCCAGGGAGGGCGGTGTCGATTTGGTCTGGGGGGCGCGGTGTTCAAACGATAGAGGAGGGAATCGGGGAAGAAGGAGGAGGTGGGGGGAGAAGAAGAGGGGACGGCGGCGTCTAGGTGGAGGGCGGCGGCTCCTCCCACGGCGGCGTCGGGTTCGATTTGTTGTTTTTTTTTCTTTTTTTTTCCCTCTGAAACGAAATGAAAAGGGGAAGGGCCAACGTGATTTAAGGAGGAGGGAGAGAGAAATATTTTTATTTTTTTTATTTATTTTTAATTTCAATATTTTATTCACATAAAGTAACTTTTTCTATCGACCTCGAAACGAAGCCTACCGCCTGTCGTCCCTAGCGTTTTACCCCCATTCCGAACACAATGGGATATGTATCGTAGGTTGATTCGATCGTTTGAATCAGTTTCCGTCAAAATCTACATATAACTCTATATATTGAATTTGAACGCGCATTTCAATTTACCGGGGTCACATACTAACTAGAAAAATTCCCGAAAAATACTTTCTAGCTTCGTATTGACGATACGGTCCTAACAAAACTAGTTTCGTCGAATTCTGAGACCGTTAGAAAAATGGCCATTTTCCAGTCGATTAAAATCAACTGAAACTGGTCAAATGCGTTTTCCTTTGCCACGCTCACATATTGATTCGAAAAATTATGAAATTCGGAACCTAGCAATAACTTGACATCACGGACCCAACAAAACTGGTTTCGTCGAAATCCGAGGTCGTTTGCAAAATGTCCATTTTTAAGGGCCTGAATTCCATAGCGACTATTCAGAATTTTCAACTGGACATAACTTTTGATTCCCGCTATGAAATTTTGATTTTTCGGATTCGTTGGAAAGATATTATCAATTAGATCCTAATGTTTTTGGTTTCGCTAAAATCCGGATTGTTTTGCACCCGGTACATTCAATTGAAGTTTGAAATCGAATTATCGAACTACCGCGCCATTTTCAATTCTATTTATAATTATATATAAATATTTATATTCTAACAACGACGCGTATAATATATACGTTCGAATTATATTCAAAATAAATTTCTCGTCGATATTATTTAAAATAATTCATTTTAAATATTCAAAATTCGCTAAAATCGCCAAAATAAAAATTTGAAACTGGCCCAGATTTTCCGGGTTATTACAATCTCCCCCACTTAAAACTTTTCGTCCCCGAAAAGGAACAAAGTCGAAAGTGGTTTGATTAATCAACTCTATGTTCGATTTGGCTTCCATTCTCCAACTTTTCAGTTTCTGAGAATTTTCTAAAATTTCAAAAATTTGGCTAACACCCTAAATTTTCGAAAAATTTCGCCATAACCTCCCTTGCAACGGGAGCATCGGGGAATTTCAAATAGCTTCCCCGGTCCTTCTAATCTCAAAAAGAAAAAGAAAAAGCCAATAGGCTCATAAAATCATCATCACCCAAACAAAACAGTAAATTATATAGTAATCATGTACCTATTTGTCGGGCAAACAAATTTTATTCTCTGCTCTAGCCTCTTTGCTATGACCTGTTCAATGTAAGTACATATATATGCAAGCATATGCGACAAATTTTCAACAAAATTCAATATTTGATACAATTAGGCGTAATGGTTCAAAATTTATCAAACAACTAAACAAGCAACACAAACATCAATCAATTAGTGAATTAGAGTTTCAAATTCATAACTTTGATATATAGTCAAAAATCAGATTTTTGATGCCAAATCACAACAATAGATCCTATATAGTTTTTGGTTCTCACACCAGTTAATAGGAAATATATAGAAATCCTACCTTTGAAACTCTAACATAAATGTTGATGATGCGATCGCTATCATCAATATCATTTCCGGGCGACTAGAGTGTGATGCTATATCTATCCAATATATTAAAACTTTGAATATACGTTTGCAAGGCGTATATACAAATTCTTTATATACTGGACTGTCCAAATCAATACAGATAAATAATCAAATACGAATAATTGATTTAAATTTTCAAAACAAAATTTGTTTTCATTTGAAAAATATACTCTTCACACTCGTTCTAGGATACTACTGATCCCATCTCTAACGAGTCATTCCCGTTGGATATTACTAATCCAGTTTCTGATGAATTCTTTCGTATGGTTCTAATGTGCCGTGTTCTCTGAGCTTTGTAAACCAAAGCTCTGATACCAAATGTGACGACAAGGAATTTCGCTCGGTCCGAACCAGTCGCTAAACCGATCTAAACCGCTCGAAACCCCTGATCGTTGAGAACAGGACAAATCAGAACGCAGACGAAAGAACATTTCATTGTTATCACAACAATGCATCAGATTACAAGAATATACAGAGTATAAATGAATAAATATTACATAGAAAATATCAGAGATTTAAATTACATTGAAATACATAGCAGCGGAAAATAATACAATACACAACTAGGAGTAGATATACGGATACAAAGCTTTCCGGATATCGTTCCAGCTGTAAACCAGGATCCTGTGAATATAAATCTGCAAAACCAAAACTACTAGCTGTCTGTGTAAAAATGGGGGGGGCGGCGAGGCCAGGGAGGGCGGTGTCGATTTGGTCTGGGGGGCGCGGTGTTCGAACGATAGAGGAGGGAATCGGGGAAGAAGGAGGAGGTGGGGGGAGAAGAAGAGGGGACGGCGGCGTCTAGGTGGAGGGCGGCGGCTCCTACCACGGCGGCGTCGGGTTCGATTTGTTGTTTTTTTTTCTTTTTTTTTTCTTCTGAAATGAAATGAAAAGGGGAGGGGCCAACGTGATTTAAGGAGGAGGGAGAGAGAAATATTTTTATTTTTTTTATTTTTTTTTAATTTCAATATTTTATTCACATAAAGTAACTTTTTCTATCGACCTCGAAACGAAGCCTACCGCCTGTCGTCCCTAGCGTTTTACCCCCATTCCGAACACAATGGGATATGTATCGTAGGTTGATTCGATCGTTTGAATCAGTTTCCATCAAAATCTACATATAACTCTATATATTGAATTTAAATGCGCATTTCAATTTACCGGGGTCACATACTAACTAGAAAAATTCCCGAAAAATACTTTCTAGCTTCGTATTGACGATACGGTCCTAAAAAAACTAGTTTCGTCGAATTCTGAGACCGTTAGAAAAATGGCCATTTTCCAATCGATTAAAATCAACTGAAACTGGTCAAACGCGTTTTCCTTTGCCACGCTCACATATTGATTCAAAAAATTATGAAATTTGAAACCTAGCAATAACTTGACATCACGGACCCAACAAAACTGGTTTCGTCGAAATCCGAGGTCGTTTGCAAAATGTCCATTTTTAAGGGCCTGAATTCGATAGCCACTATTCAGAATTTTCAACTGGACATAACTTTTGATTCCCGCTATGAAATTTTGATTTTTCGGATTCGTTGGAAAGATATTATCAATTAAATCCTAATGTTTTTGGTTTCGCTAAAATCCGGATTGTTTTGCACCCGGTACATTCAATTGAAGTTTGAAATCGAATTATCGAACTACCGCGCCATTTTCAATTCTATTTATAATTATATATAAATATTTATATTCTAACAACGACGCGTATAATATATACGTTCGAATTATATTCAAAATAAATTTCTCGTCGATATTATTTAAAATAATTCATTTTATATATTCAAAATTCGCTAAAATCGCCAAAATAAAAATTTTAAACTGGCCCAGATTTTCCGGGTTATTACACCTTGTCCCAACGTCACAGACAATTCTACATATCCCAATGGAGTCGTCGATGCCCCATTGAAGCCACGAATCCACCCTTCACAAGGCTTCAAATCTTTCGGCTCGAGTTTCATCCGATCGAACACTTTCTTGAAAAGAATATTGATTGAACTTCCATTATCCACCAATACCTTATGAACTAGAGCGGGACCAATAGTTGTGGTGATGACCAATGGGTCTTCAGTAGGTGATTGAATTCCAACATTGTCTCTGTTACGGAACACAACATCGTCGGACATCGCCTTCTGTTGCTTTACCGGAGTGATATCTTCGAGGTTATCGCAATCCTCCATATTGATGTGTTTAGCCGCGTTAACATATTGGTCCATCGCTCTGTAACTATGGCTGGCTGGATGAGGCCAACCTACTATGGTGTTGATGACAATCCCTTTGCCATTCTATTGAGCTGTGGGATTAGGAGCAGGTTGATTTTGGTTTGGGGTCTGTCCCCCCGCCCCTATCTTTCGGAGCGACTTTATACTCGTCTAACTTTCCTTCCCATAATAGATTTTCAACAATGTCTCTCAGATGCCGACATTCATTAGTTGAGTGTCCGTGAGTTCCATGAAAAAGGCAAAATTTTCCAGTCGCGATCTCTTTTTCGGTTGAGTCTCTAGGTGGTGGCCTTTTATACTGTAAGACGTTGTAGGTATCTAGGTAGATGTTTTCCAATGTGTAATTCAGTGGCGGATAGTTCTCAAAAGTTTGGAATCGAGGTCTTTTACTGAAGTTGTTTCCTCGATTCCTATTCCTCTTATTCCCATTCCCATTCCCATTCCTGTTGTTACTTCCTTCATTTTTGTTACTGACATTCACCTCGACTTTTTCTGAGCTGTCACCGGACTACTTCGCAGCGACATTACTCTGAATATCTTATTTCGAGGTTCCATCAGACTTTCTTTTCCGTTTAGCGTATATCTCTTCTCGCCGTAGACGGATATTCGCTTTTTAAAAATCAAATCATAGGTCTATACCCGAGTGGGTTATCAATTTCCTTATCTGATCTATTTTTCAAATGTTATTTTTCAAATAGTCATTTTCTCACTTCAATTGTTCTTTACACAAATTTCCAAAGACTTCCATTTCTGCACTAAAATCTATTTCTAGCACTACCGGTGCACATTGTATATATACCTAACCCATTTTCTATCATTCTTCCTAAGGTACTACCACCTTACCCACAAATTTGAAATAATTCTAAATTTCTAGACACTTAACATTTGGACACCCATCTTACTTCCGAGCTTATTGTACATCCTATTTCATGATCATTGTAGGATCTACTATTCTTACATTTCCATAATCCCAACCATGATGGACAAACTATTTTCCAAAAAAAATCCATATATTATTTCTTTTAAAAGTGTGTTTATGCATGTATCTGGGTATATATATATAATAATTTATATTTAAAGAATACAAATACGTTCACTTAATATATATTTAGGACCATCGAAACCTAAACTCTTATAACAAAACGCTAAAATCCAAGTCCACTAAGGCTCGACTTGGGTACCTGGTATCCTGTAAATACAAAAATATAAATATATCAGAGCTCAAATAAATAACTCATTAAAGAAATTATTAAAATGTAATAATAGGTAAATACTTACCGTGATATTAACACTTTCTAAACAAGTGTCTCTAAGCTAAATAATCTATGTCTTCTGTCGAACTTGTGGATTGTTATGAGGAGAGGGTCAGAACTAATTCTGGTGAATAACAACTTATATACTTTTTGAGCATAACACTCCATATACCATTTTATTCCTATTTTAGCTACATTAGGTTTATTTAGGTTGCAATATTCTCGCCTCCGTGCGTAAGTAGTATCCATCTACTCCAAAGTAAACCAATTCTAATATTCAATGCACATGCGTGCATGTGTATATATATACATACATATATATGCATATATACATGCATACATATATATATTTGTATGTATATATATAGCCACATGCCCATGGACCTCCTCGGTCCTAGAAACTACCGACAATACCCTATGCATCCTCCTCGATAGGACTTTATAGCCTTGCTAGAGGATGCTGAAACTACAATTGTAAAGGACAGGTTCATGAGGCCTAAAATATAGATGTTCGACCGTCTAATAGGAAAATGTGAAATTTCGTCCGCATCGGTTCGCTCCAATGCTTGGAAATCCACAATGTACCACATAGGGCATGCATTGAGGACTCATACGTGATCTTCAATCTTCTCTTTGAGTTCCGCTACAAGTCCCACCTTGTAGGTAACCCAGTTGGGGATTTACTACATCTATAAAGGACAACTTCGTTAGGCCTATAATATAGATGTTATATTTGGTATGTCTTTTATCGCCGTGGTTATGGCTCCAAACATCCCCCCTTAAGTCGAAAGACCTCTTAAGAGTTAAATGGTTATGCCCTACTGCAAACAATCTAAATATCCAATTTGCCTCTCATTTGGTGTCTCGATGGGGGAAGATCACTGACATTTTAGTTAAATTTAATCTTTCTCCTACTCGTTACTTACTGATGGTGGCTAGTATCTGTATGCGACTATCCTTGTGGACTATAACAACCCGAATTTTGACAGACCGAATTTTTCTTAAAAATTCCAATATACCGAAACTCGAGTTGGTTTGTACCTGCTGAAAAGACAAAGATAATAAAAATATCAGAGCTCATAAATGATCTCATAGTGGAATGGTTAAAATATAATATAATCAAATATAGCCTTACTAATGTAATAATACTATCTAGCCAGTATCCAAAGCAGTTATATCTCTTCCATAAACCTAACCTACGAGTGTGATATGAGAAGGGGGTCAGAACATAAAGTTCTAGTGGCTGGATAAATTATGCATTCTGAAGTAACCTTACATATATCGTTCAATTATGTTTTCTTATTTATTAGGTTGTTTTGGGTTAACAGCACTCAAGGCTCTATACTCACGTCGTACCCGTTTACTTCCCAGTAGATTAACCTAATATATATGTATCTACCCCCAATATGTACTTCCCACAGTACCCCCTCGCATGGTCTCCGTCGTCATGCCACGAAAATGTATGCAACTCTCATCCTGCGCCGAACGACGTACGGACTTCCATATTACTATGCCACGTTACTGCATAGAACCACTATCGCTATGCCACTCAAGCGTGCGGATAACCATATCAAATCTCCTCGACTGGATCGGATCTCAACACGGAGTAATGCCCTACCGTCTATGATACACCACCCAGTGTGTGTATCTAGACCCTCACACGTACGTATTGCCTACTATACCTTGAGTCCCGTAATAGTGCTGCATCCAATGCACGAAACTCGGTCGGAGCTCTTCCATATCTGTATAGGTCCGCTCAAAGGGTCTAAAGTACATATATCCAAACTATGGTATGCATTTTCATCGTGGCTATGGTCCCACCTCGACCACTCCCTCAACTAGTGAAAGACTACATCTAGAGCTAAGTGACATTCCCCTAGCAAACAATCTATCATCCAGCTTGGAGTGTCCTGCAACCCAAGTCCCGATAGTGAAAGATCGATGGTCTTTAGGTTTAGCTCCAGTCTTTTCACATTCCACTAATTATCGATGACAGGTATCCGACGATTACTATCCTTATTTTGGTCCTGACCAGCCTCCCCTGAGGAAACCACCAAATCACCCAACGCCATCCGCCAAAGCCTTCTGACTACCAAACTACCGTTGCAGTCAAGGTATACTCACCGGGTGGTACCATGCATATCCAACCTCTACGAGTACAGCCTGAGCATGCACCGCAACAGAGTACCACCATGAGGTACCCTACTGAAAAGTCAATGCGTACGACTTAAAGGATCCATATGGATATAGCGGAAATGTATGTAATATGCTAACTAATTAGTTACATAGATAAAACCTAATTTATAGAGATATATCACAAACACAGTAAATGCAATAAATAAAGTAAAGTGACATCAGGAATTTCATACTGATTTGGACTTCCTGCCCTACGTCCAGTCTCGAAGCTCCTCTTCGGAATTCACTAACAACGCCATCTCTTAACCCGGAGGAATAGGTCAGTACACCCGAGCGTTGCCTCTCGCCTGAGCAACTACACAAGTCTTCAACAATTACAAGTATTTGACTTTTGATTTGTGTTCTTGAATCAACACGGATAGCCAGTAATTTAAGTACGACCTTCCTATATTCTGATCCTTGAGTATATGATTTGAATGCGAAGATTTAAGGAAGAAAATTGCTCGTTGAATCAAATGGTATTAAATCAATTCAAGGATTCAAAAAGTATTTGAATTGGAGAGCTTTTATTTGCAAAGAATGTAAATGGAGAGAATAGAACGATGATAAGAAAAATCGATATAATTCGGTGATTGTAAACCACGAATGAAGTTGTTTATATAATAGTATAAGAGTAGCAATCCTTCATGAAGCGTTTCTACAGAAAGTTATGTCCATTTTCTTTGATTAATGAAGAGGAATCTCTTCATGAAAGATGGCGACTCTTCACAAAATAGTTTCTGGGTCGAATCAGTCGACTGGTTAAAAATCATCAGTTGACTGGTTAAATTAAATCGTATATATATAAAATCTTTCAAAACTAGTCGTTATATGCAAAAACAGGCTGACCAGTCGACTGGTCCTATTTCTACCAGTAGACTGGTAGGACAGTTTCTGTATATATCTGGATTTTAAAGGTTTATATATATATAATTTTGTTTTGCACATTCGTGTATACTTGAGGATAGATTTTAACATAATTCTAACACGACTCGATGTGTGTGTGTATATATATATATATAACCTTATCTCTACGATATGATTCCCATTGCAATTTCATTCGTTGGCATCGATCAAATTCTTGTTATTAACATTCTCTCTCTTTTTGATTGATGACAACACTTTGGATTACCTCCCCCTGAATGTTTAGCTCCACCTGAATTTCTGCAATAATTCGTTAGCTCATAATTTTATAACCTTACCATTTGAATCCTACATTAACAAATGTTAGCACAAATTTTCCAATAGTATGGAAAACATAAGAGTATATTAGCATGGAAACATAAGAATGGTATAAGCATGAGAGATATTTCTCCCCCTTTGTCATCGATTAAAAAGAGAATAAGATACCATTAGCACATATAATCGAATACCATAAACACATCATCATTTCAAGCAAACATACTATTTACCACAACAAAAAACATAGAGGTTCCAAATGTAGATTATTACACAACCAAAATATAAAAGTCGTTACACAACCAAAATAAAAGTTCGAAAAGATACTAAAGCGAATAATCCTACCTACGCATTTCCAACTTAGTTTTCATCGGATTCAGTTTCTTCAGAAGAGGTCCAATAAAGAGTTGAAATAGGTCGTTTTTCTAGATCCGTCACATGGCCCGTGTTCACAAGAGTGAAAGAGATTGAATTCCACATTCTTTCAAGAAAGCCCTTAATTTTGTCAAATTTCCTATCAATTTTCTTGTCCATTCTCTTGATTCGAGCTTCTAGAAGAATTTGATTACGAGCAACTGCATCAAGTGCTTGTCTTGATGTTTGAGATGGTTCCGTGAGTCGGACATCTTCAGAATTAGCTCGAATGGAACTCGATGATGGTTGATAAAAATTTCTTTTCCTCCAATCTTCTAAACTCATGACCCGGACTTGTGGAGGAGGCATATGCATTTGCTTCAAATTCTTCTTGTCTAATATTTTTTTCTCAATCATTTCCGAGTCCAGTTTCGGAATTTTTGCACTTTCAAAGATCCTCATCAAATATTCTCTATAATAAAAATATGTAGTGATTCCTTGTGTATAAAGGAGAAGATGGTCCATAATAGTTTGCCTCCAATTAATTTTTACATTACCAAAAGTTGCATCCAAAGCCCTGAAAGTGTCTGAATACACAAGGTCATGAGTTTCGGACCTTGGAAGTATTATTCGAGTAAGAACATGATGAAGTACCCTTGCATTAGGTCGTAGTCCTTTAGTTCTAGATACGTCTAAGTCATCATCCCTAAAGAGATGACTAACTTCATCCCTCACACCATACTCACAAGTTAATTTGGACAAGGCAATTCCATCTGTTGGTGAATTTAGAACTTCTCCAAGTCTATCAATAGTGATGAAAATAGGTTGTCCACACACCAGACTCCATACACAATTTCATGAATTACTAGGATTTTGATGATCTAAATTCATATTGGCTAAGAATAACTTGATCATAGTGACATTAATTTTGATGTTATTTTGATTATAATCTAAGAGAGTTTCAAGTCACCTTGATTAGCTAGTTGTTGTAGACCATAGGAATTAAAATCTTCAAACTTTGCAAAAGGATCTGTCATAAATTTTAGTTGAGATAAAATATTCCATATATTCTTAGCTAAGTCATTCCAAATCCACTGATCTATTAAGGGTTCTGTTGTTTTCTTTGATCTGGTTCTCGAGGATGATCCTGTATCTAATTGACGTTCAGGAGCCATGAGAGAAATTTCGGATTTTTCTAGGGTTTTGGTAGGTTTAGAATGTTTGAGAAATGAAAAATAAAAGAGGAAGTAGGGTTAAATAGGTCATGTACGACTGGAACCAGTTATTCGGTTTTCAATTAACTAATTGACTGGTGGATATAATACCAGTCAACTGGTTGTTGTTATTCTGTACGGCAGCCTTTGTTTTTAGATTCTGAGTTTATTTCTTGAATATTTATTAATGTTAAACTTATTTAACGAAAAGTAAAAAATTATAAATATGTGTTTATTATTAAAACAATGAATACAATACAACTCCTTTAATGAAATCATCGGAAACTTTTTGCATTTTTGATCAATGCAAGTCTTATTGAGAAAAAAATCCTATATCCGATAACTACTTTTCAAAGGAGGTCGATTTTCGTGGTGTCCTAGCTCCTTCATTCTGTTGATAATTCTTTTCCCAAGAGTTTGGACTATCCTTCTTACTCTTGTTGGTTTTCTTCCATGGACTTCATAAAGTAGTAGGTCTTTTTGATTACTCGGGAGTTGTAGAATAAGGATAGTGTCTTGGTTCTAAAACCACTGATCGTCCACATATTTGAAGAGCTACAGTTTCGAGAAAAGTTAATTTATCAGAAGTTTGTTTTTGCTTATAATAGATTTCTCTTTGTATAGTTTGAGTTGTTCATTTTGATAATGACGAATATCATCGATTTTTTCTTTTGTTGAGGGAGGCACCGGCACTTCTTTTCTTGGCTTCGAGAGTGTACCCAGTTCGATACCCTTGCCACCGGAGAGTCGGTTCGCTGTTCGGAGTAGGAGGTGTGATGATGTTAATCGAATCCGATGAAGTTTTGTCGAAAGATTTGGTTGGAGTTGATAAGGAATTTTCTTGTTTTGACATGATACTATATAATTTCCGGTTATCGTTTTAATTGTTTTGAAACCAAAGTACTTTTTCTCATGTATTTATACAAACATACATGCTAAAAATAGTGTACCAAATGAATGGTTATGTGAGTATAAATCATTCCTTTAAAAACTGAAATAGGTTTTGCTAAAAACGAGGATGAATTGAACGTCGTACAAAAATGCTTAATTATAGTATGTCTATTTCAGCAACTATATTTACAAACTATATATAAGGTAGAACAAAAAGGATTAGTTTTTTAAAAAATACTTACGGAGAAAGAGTAATTACAGATGAAATCCTTCCTTATGTTCTAGCTAATTGTCATGAATTTTTGCGTATATTCTTTGCAAAAACTAGGTAATAATGAATGATTTTTATAAGGAGCTGACTTATAGTATATCTATTTAAATAGCAACTATATTAAGTAAACTATGAAGAATAATATTTTAGGAAAAATAACACATAGAAAAGAGCAACTTTTTAGTGTTCTAGCTAATTATTGTCATGAATATTTATGTTCCAACTATATTAAGTAAAACTATATAAAAAAATGTTAACTAAACAAATTACTTACAGAAAAAATACTTGTTTGAGAATTCCTTTTTGGTCAAGCTAGTTAGAAACATAAATTTCGGTGGTACCTGCAATACAATGAAAATTAACATGGTACCCACTTCCTCCGTTAGGATCCTAAGGGTTAAGTCTTAGGAAGCCAAACCCAAGAGGGCTTAGGTTACTTTTTGAAAAAATAATTACTATTATAATGAACAAAATCTAAAAAGTTTTTCATATATTTATTCCTAATAAGAATATTATTTTTCTTCTGAATCCATATACTAATATTATCCGAATATTTTTTCTTAGTATAAATATTTAATTTACTACCAGAATTTTTCGGTTTAATATTAGAATTTTTTGAACTAGATTTCCTTTTTGAACTAATTTTTCGGTATAATAGCATTCCACCAATTCAATGCCCGTCCTTGCAGCTGACGGGATGCTAGCTTTCTCTTCATCGCATCCTCGATACCCAAGTCTTCAAAGGTACGTTCACAGCTATCCAACCAATCTTGAACATCCGTAGCCGATTCCGTTCCGTGGAACGGCTTCCCACCAAGACTAGTGTAGTCCTTACAGAGCTTGGCGAAATCGGCCCTAGGCGCCTGCACCGCTGCACCACCACCATTTGCAGCATTAGGAGCTGCCCTCTGAACATCTCTAAGCATCTCTCTCATGAAGTCAGTGAACATCGTCCTCATATCAGGAGCATTCCCATTATTAGTTCCTCTACCAGTACCCCTCGTATGTCGGCTCATCGTTCAATCTGTAAGGAGAAAACGATTAATCATCTCTTCAGTGGTGCCAGTGCAATGCGATTTCATCCTTAGATATACTAATAGTATATATATAACTTTTGAAAACCAAAATAATCACAAATATGCGCTCTCATATACGTATACTATCTCTCCCTGGTGTCTTTCCCTAGGTTAACTAAGCAACTTAGAGCTCTGATACAAAATGTGACGGCCCGCCCCACACCAGCCGACATTTCCCATGAAATGCACTGTACCGATGTCCAACCAGCATGGGACGGTCGTCAACAAAAAAGAAAGAAGATGAAGAACTAACAAAGAACCTGTAGAATGTCTCACAGCGCATGAAATAAAATATAATAATAACATAATTTTGACATAAAACAGGCGAGATAGTGCATAAGCTGAAAACTAAACCATCATAGCAGCGGAAATCCAAAATACAGCTTATGATCCATAACCACCTTTATTACAACTTTAAAATTGTCTCTAAAGAATAAGAAGGAGGTAAACTACTAATGCCCAAGCAGCGACCTTCAACAACATAGGGAGAATACCTATATATATCATACGTGGAAGCCTCCTGCTCGTCTCCGGATCAGCTACTCGTGCACAACCAGCTAACTTGTCTCTAGTCTGCTCGTTTAGGAGCACCCAGAGTAATAAGAAGAGACATAAAAACTCTGTGTCAGACAAAAGTCTGGTATGAGCGATAAGCAGCCAAAAACAGAACAATAACAAGTATACTAAACCATACCTGAACCTGAACCTGCAACCAAAGAGTTAGCACTGCATACTGTACAATACTCTAAGGTGCCACTAACATATGGTGTAAAGAATATGGGGGTGGGGGTGTGCATGACATAGTGATGGCAAACAATCAATCATAGCAACCATCCTCACATCTCTCACTTAGTGTGTAAAGCATACGATACCCACCACTTTGATCACCCTAATCCTTGCTATGATCTCTCTGTCCCATGGAGTCATGGCAACCCCACTGCACTGATCCATAGCCACTAGTTCTTACTATGTCCACTCAGCCCCATGAAGTCATGGCGATTCCATTTCACTGGCTCATAGACATGCTACGATCACTCTTCCCCATGGGGTAATACTTACCCCACTGCACTGATCAGCATCCTAACATCTGTCTCGGTGGTGAATTAAAGTTATGGACGTCGATAACCCCTTAGCACACGTCCTGCAGCAAAGTCCAATCATGAAGTCAACTCTTTGGTTCCCATCTGGATCCTAAGTTCTACTTCCCATTTGGACTACCTTTGCGTCTCGGGTTTTGGTCTCCTCCGGATCGGTTCAGAAACAAGCTTCTATTCAGATCGTTTCTCTTCTTCCCGTTCAATCCATGGTCGTCAACCTCGCTCGGGTCGGGTCGTGGATCCCTCTCCAGGTCGGGTCGGTTTGTGACTTCATCTCCAGGTCGTGATCCTCCTCCGGCTCGGGTCGTGACATGCTCCAACTCCAGTACACGGTCTGTCATTCTGGTTCGTAGGTGGCATTCCAGTCGTCTCGTGCTTCCTGGTTCGTGGTCTATCTCCCAGTGTTGGCTCGTCATCAAGATTAAAATAGGAAACTCGTGAGGCTCGAGGAGAAACGGCTCGTACAACTCTGGTTCGTGAAGGGGGTGTGTACCACGAGCGAGGTCGGGTCGGGTAGGGGTGATCTGGTCCGGTCCCTGCATATTTTTCCTGCAACTTCCAGCGACTGTTTTAACGCCATATGACGGCGTTTTCGACCATTCTATCTGTTCTAATCAATCATAGAGCATACCATACAGTCATAGAAACATAGAGAATCAACAATAAACACCAAAACTACAATCATAGCATGTAAAATGGATCAAACATACCCAAAAACCCTTATTTTCCCCTTAAGCATGTTTAAGCAAATCTAATGGTAGGATTAGCAAAACTTAACCAAATCAACCCAAATTTCTAACAGAGGTCTAAGACAATGTTTAAGAATTTCTAAACATTTCCAGAATTTATTATTACATAAATTCACTAATTAACAATAATTACCCCTAATTAACCGTAATTAGTGAGAAACTATGCAAATCACTTACCTTAGCCACAAACAAAATACCAAATCTGAAATTATCCTCTATTTGGCGTTGTTCCCAAGGCTACACAACAGTTCCGACCTTGATTTGGTGTTATTTCCCTTTGATTTGATGTTGTTAAGCTTAATCCTTGATTAGAGAGCGATTTGGGATGAAATTAGAAGGTGGAGGCCATTGTTAGGGTTTCTAAGAGGTAAATGGCGACTAGAAAACTGAAATAGAATGAAAACCTAACTCATTTCAGCCTCCCCATAACCCTAATCCCGAAATGGGTTATGGGCCCATTCACTAATCACCTTATTGGGCCCAGTTAAGCAGTCTTTCACCTTCCAAACCTTATTTCATCCATATCTCCTAAACGGTAGTCCGTTTTTCACATATGACCACTCTACGGAAAGGTAAACCATCATCCGGATCTAATGGAAGTGGTTTCAGGTCAAAACTCCTTTCCAATCAGAAGTTATGGCCGAAACAAGGTCAGCTAGGGGCAAAACGTTCATTTAAAAATCGGCAAAAATCATGAACATGGGAAATGACCCCAATAGTCGTTCCCCAAAGTTACATGACCATACGACTTCTTATGAGAAAGAAATAAATATTTTACGATCCCCTGATGCGTAGAATGTGGGTCGTTACATTTTGAGTCTCGATTTCTTGACTCAACGTAGAAATTTGAGAATTTGCAATTGAAAGAGAGTCTTGTAATTTTCTAATTTCTTCTTCTAAGATTTCTTTCTCATCTTTCAAAAGGTCTCTCTCAAATTTGGCTTTATTTTCATCTTCGTTAGCTTGTTTAAATTTTCTCTTAAACATTTTCCTAGATTTTAAGATTTCAGTATTAATTTCTACTAATTCATCAAAAGTAAAATTACTTACATCGTTGTCCTTAGCCATGAAGCACGCGTTTGCTTGTTCACTATCACTCTCGCTATCACTTTCAGAAGATGAATCCGAGTTGTCCCAAGTGACTGAAAAAGCTCGTTTTTTTTTTATTTTCATTTTTGTGATTTCTCTTTAGCTTTGGACAATTCTTTTGATAATATCCAGTCTTGTGACAATTGAAGCATTCTACTAGAGCAGGATCAGGTTCTTTTGATGAATTATTTTTTATTATTTTTTCTTTGACTTTTTCTGTATTTTAGAAATTTTCTAAAATTCTTAGCAACAAATGCAATATCTTCTTCATCTGAATCGGAATCTTCTTTTTTGCATGGAAAGCTAAAATTTTCTTATCTTGTACCTGTGCTTTCTTTGCCTGCGAATTCACTTCATAAGACATTAGATTACTGATCAATTCTTCCAGTTTCATGGCAGAGAGATCATTAGCTTCTTCGATTGTTAATACTTTTCTCTCTCATTCATCCGTTAAAGAATTCAAAAATTTTGATACTATATCAAAGTTGGAATACTTTTCTCCTAATCCTAGCAAAGAGTGATAAATGTTTTGAAAACATGAATACATATCATTTATAAATTCATTTTCATTCATCTTGAAATTTTGAAACTGATTCTTGAGCATAGATATTTTTCTTTGTTTAACTTTGTTAGTACCTTCATGAGTAATCTTAAGTGTTCTCCAGATTTCATATGCAGTGTTGCACATACAAATCCAATTGAACTCATTTCTATCTAAAGCACAATGCTACATGTTCATAGCCTTAGCATTGGCACTAGCCTCTGCTTTTTCTGATGCAGACCATTCTGCAAATAGTGTAGTAGGTTGTGTGTACTCTTTTTGTGTGATATTCCATGCATCAAAGCTATTTGCTTGCATATAAATCCACATTTGAGTAGCCCAATAACTATAATTCATGCCATTAAAGAAAGGTGGTCTAGCAGTTGATTGGCCTTTAGTATATCCGGTGTTATTGCTAGTACTAGTATTATTATCCATATTATCTAAATATCAAATAACAGTTTTACGGTTATGTGATGACCTTGCTCTGATACCAAATGAAAAGTCGATGCGTACGACTTAAAGGATCTATATGGATATAGTGGAAATGTATGTGATATGCTAACTAATTAATATCTAATAGTTACGCAGGTAAAACCTAAGTTATAAAGATATGTCACAAACAAAGTAAATGCAATAAATAAATAAAGTAAAGTGACATCAGGAATTTTTATACTAGTTCGGACTTCCCTCCCTACGTCCAATCCCGAAGCTCCTCTTCGGAATTCACTAACAACGCCCTCTCTTAACCCGGAGGAATAGGTCAGTACACCCGAGCCCCAACAAGGATGCCTCTCGCCTGAGCAACTAAACAGGTCTTCAAAAATTACAAGTATTTGACTTCAGATTTGTGTTCTTGAATCAACACGGATAGCCAACAATTTCAGTACAACTTTTCTATAATCTGATCCTCGAGTATATGATTGGAATGCGAAGATTTAAGGAAGAAAATTGCTTGTTGAATCAAATGATATTAAATCAATTCAAGGATTTAACAAGTATTTGATTTGGAGAGCTTTTATTTGCAAAGAATGTAAATGGAGAGAGTAGAATGATGATCAGTAAAATCGATAAAATTTGGTGATTGTAAACCATGATTGAAGTTGTTTATATAATAGTATAAGAGTAGCAATCCTTCATGAAGAATTTCTATAGAAAGTTATGTCCATTTCCTTTGATTAGTGAAGAAGAATCTCTTCATGAAAGATGGTGACTCTTCACAAAATAGTTTCTGGGTTGAATCAGTCGACTGGTTGAAAATCATCAGTTGACTGGTTAAATTAAATCGTATATATAAAAAATCTTTACAAACTAACCATTATATACAAAAACGGGCTAACCAGTCGACTGGTCCTTTTTCTACCAATCGACTGGTAGGCCAGTTTCTGTATATATCTGGCTTTTAAAGGTTTATAAATATATATATATATATATTATTTTGTTTTGCACATTCGTGTATACTTGAGGATAGATTTTAACATAATTCTAACACGACTCAATGTATATATGTATCAAGCCTTATCTCTATGATATGATTCCCATTGCAACTTCATTCGTTAGCATCGATCAAAATCTTGTTATCAACACCTACTACACCCGTCGAAATCTGCGTGCTTTCCTCCATTCCCGCAGAGTAAGCTAGCAGAATAATCATATGGATGTGTTCCTCTTGTGCCTCCAGACACCACGATGATCTACCTCATTAGGTTCATTACCTTCGTACGTGCGGACTGGTCCAAGTGTGTCACATAACGTGTTATTAGATCCTACGTCTAATACTTTAATTAGGCACTTGTCGTATTTCTCCATGTTGCTAATTAACTTGATTATTCTCATTTTTCACTGTTATCTCAAGTTACCAGATTCATTAGCACACAATTGGTTACTTACTTCCTTTATTCAATCTTATGCTGCTTGAGCGGCTTTTGCTTATTATTAATTTCTTTTATTAGACTTCATAATTCTCATTTATAAGTCTACCAAAAATAAGTCTACATTCTTCCTTACTTAACCATAACTTATCTACCACACACCCTTGTTGTTATTTACTTAGTTTTCTTAAATAAGATTTATTAATAAGTTACCTTCCATTTATAACTTACGTTATATTTCCCACTTACCCTAGGACAAGCCTACCTATTATCTTTCATTCTTACTTTCAAGATTAATCATAATAGGTTATATTCCCCGTTCATTTCTATTCTTTTACTGTTGTAATTTTTGTTTACTTACCGTTAGGTATATTCCTTATTTCTTTAAAGAAAACATTTCACACACTTTATTAGTTTGAATTACAGAAAGATACAATGCTCTATTTCCATAACGCACACCTACCTAGATCCGTAGTTGCAAGATATTTCTTTTATTTTCATTATGGCCTTCTTGCAACTACGTTATCCAAAATAAGTTGCTTATGGACATATTTTATTTTCCCTTAGAATCTAACTAACTCAGTCCACTACATACCTTACTTTCTTATTTTCTGAGTTAGACATTGAATTTCTGTTTCGTATATTATTCACAACTATTGTAATCTTCTCTTTAACCAAAATATGCATATTAATCCTTACAATCCCATTCACTTTTCAATACAAGTTCCATGATTACATTATTACGATAATTTCTCAATTCAAACAAAAGACCTAATAAAATTAGGTTTATGCAACAGTGATAAATTCATAATATTGCAAACATGTTTAATATTCAATTTCCACCATTACCAAGTGTTTAGCATATTAAGTATAATGTGGAATGCAAAAGATAAATATATTGTTACCAAAAGGAATTTTTTAAATCCACTCACCCGACACCTTTCCAATTCAGATTTGTTATTCCGTGGCCTTCCTAACTAAATCTATTATTAAAATAACCACGAATTCACAAACCTGATAAAAAAAGAGGGAAAGAAAGAGAGAAACCTAAACAATCAGATTCAAGATCTTACCTCATGTTTATCAGAAATCTGAACACCAATGTTATAGATTTGTATCCCTTATCTTCAAATCTTAAATCAGAAGCCCTAAGAACTAACAATCTAATTTATGAAAATATTTGGAGAAGAAAGAGATTGGTAGAGCCTTAGTTGCGTCTTAGAAAATATGAGTTTAAAGCTAGGTCATGCTAGTCTATTTATAGGTGTACAAGAAAGTCTAGTCCTTCGGATTTAACCATATAAAATTCGCACCGTTTATTCCAAAAAAACACGTCACAAAGAAAACAGATCTGACCAGATAGGGTCGACCCCTGGGTCGACACATGGGCCGACCCGTGTAGGACCGGGGTCGACCTATCCTGGGTCCAAGCGAGTTTCTTGCTTCGTTTTGATTTCTGGTTTTAACATTAATTAATAATGTTAATTTCTTACTTAATATTATTATATAATTTATAATATTCAAGTTATAAACTATACTTAGTTTTGAATTTAGAATCCACATGTATATTTATACATACAATCTCTTGATTATATAATTCATTAATAACCCTTGCATATGTGCTCCGTTTTGGACATGCCATATATCAAAACAAATCAGAAAATTGCCACGAACACAATTGTATATGTTTCGAGGCTAAATTCTGAAATTGTAATTTATCGATATTTCCATTTTATTTTTAATGGAAAATATGGGGTGTTACATTCTCCCCTCCATTGGAAATTTCATCTCCGAAATTTGGTAAGGATGGAGTGATGTCCTTCCTTGTATAAATCACAACCATTTGGTGTTCATCCAATTTTTCAACCATCTGTGCACTTGTGCAAAGTGTTACATACATAATAATATATGAATGTCTAAGCGGTACCGCATAAATATGGACTTCGGGCATAGAATCGGCTTCCTTTAGCGGGAGAACGGGGATGAGCAACTTTTTTATTATAGGAGAGAGAAAAAGAGCCTCGCGTTCCAAACCAACTAAGCTTAGCGGCCGACCAACAACAGAGTTGAGCAACCGGCTGGGAAGAGGTGAAGCCTCAATTTCAATGCTCAAGGAAGAAGAAATCTCCTATACCACTTTAATAATTTATTTCTATAGTGATAGTAGAGCTAGTCTAGCACGAATTCTGCTCACGAGTGGAAAGAGAGATTCACATCATGGATTTCGCGAGAATTGATATACTGGCACAAGCAGTCTAATAAGAGTCTGCGGACTCCTTAGACAAGAGCATAAGCATAGATCAGGCCATTTCCCACCACCTCACGAGCCCAAGTAAACGAAAGTGTATGTGCACTAGTAACAAGAAGCCCTTAGTCTATTATCTTACTCGTTAAGTCATGAGAGTTGAACGACTTGGCGAAACCTCAAAAACATTGGGGCATTGTTTGCTATAGTCTGCCTTCATGGCCCTTTGAGCGGACTACGTTGTTTGAGCATTAAGGGCATGAGTGCCGAAGGTGAGAGGTAGCGCAACTGTTCTATTGACCGAAGAAAGCTCAAAATGGTAGTTCGCTGGGTCCCAGAAGTGCAGGTTCGAGTCCATCTCGTGACAAAGCCAAAGGTCATAAAGTTTTGTAGGCACCTCCATTTTCTCGTTAGATGGATGACTCCCCCATTTCATTGCTGGTAAATACGGAGTCGAATTGAGTTTCTAAAAAATGAAAGGAAGCCCTCGGGCAAGTATATTTATGCAAGATCTGAGCTCTCTTCTCTTATTACATAAAATGAATGCTTTGCACCAAAACAAAGTATATGATGCACACATCCTAAATATACTGGCAATTTTTATGTGAATGCAATATTTTTGAAATCCAAAACACCTTTTTCAACCAATTTTTCCCACACTCTTGCAAAGCAAGAGCATAGTCCACCCAATTTTTACATCCAAAACTCTACTAACCAACTTTTCAAATTTCTAATTTCATAAAAAATTAATTTTCCGAATCTTCTTTCCTCGTAATTATAATTTTAAGGAAACTTTTTTTGTTATTATTATCTTGGAAATGTTAGTTTTCCACTTATTACTCAATTATAACTATAGTGATTTTAACAAGAACTTTCTTACTAAAAAAATTTCAACATAAGATAATACTTCTCTACAACAAAAAACAAGTTCAAAGCACAAGGTCTACTACAGAAGTTTGACTAAAGATAGTTAAGCCCTAAAACAAGGAGTCTAACATGTAACAATACAAACAACTATCTATCTCTGGAATAGAGGCGTGGGTCCCTGCCTATAGATATCACAGATAAAAGAATTCAACCCACCTTGGGTTTCCTTCAACCCACCACTACTACAAAACAGAGTATTTGCGTCAGCCTTTTTGCACCATTTGCGTCTAATCCACAGCAGATGCGAATGAGATGGACGCAAATTCTAAAAAGAATTTGCTTCCGATTTTCAACCGATGCAAATAGTCCATATTTGCTTCTGATATATCCTGAAACAGACGCGAATATTATACATATTTGCATCTGTTTCGTTATTACAGAGGATGCAAATTGCTTATGGCAATCTTACTCTTCAGTGCATTTGTGTCTGTTATAACCAGAACAGACGCGAATTCTCTACAACTTATTTATGACGGTTTTGCTCTTCAATGCATTTGCATCTGTTTTATCACTAACAACAGATGTAAATATGGTTTTTTTTTTTTTAAATGAGCCTTTTAGGCTTGCCACAACACAAATCCATAATACAATCAAATATAGATGTTCCAATAGTACACTACAATCAGATATAATATACTTAAAAATTATATGCAACAATTTGATCAAATATAATTCGAATTACAACAGCACACTACAATTGTGAAAACTAACTTAAAAGTATAAATCACGAAGGGTTACATGCTCAATGGAAGTTCAAAAATTGGCACTTTGTGTTGTATTTTTGTCTTAAAATTCTTATGACATGTATCAAGCAGAGTACTCATCATCTGTGCGGGTTCCTTACTCGGTAGCTCTCAATCGTAAGTTTAATCTCTGCAGCAGGTATAAGCATTAAAAAATGTGAATAATTGTTTATATATTTTATACGAAAAGAGGAGCAATAATTCAAAACTACAAAAAGAATCTAACTTGTGAAGATGTTATGTTTGCATTGTTTACACAATGTTGTGTCTTTTCCTATAATTGTAAACAGAGTTAAAGTGTAAATAATGTCCTTTTTCTATACTTGTTCCCTCGTCCAATGGTTGTTGAAAGTAAGTATTTTCTCCCTAAAGTTTTCTTCGCTTTACTAATAAAATTTTAACAGAACAATCAAACATCTTCAAATGTATTAAAAACTAGTAGTAGTGGAAATACATGTTCTTATATCTTACTGACCAACATAACTACAAACTCATCAATCTATATATTATTCTATACTATAATATCGAGAGGTTAATTGTGTAAGCATAAATAATATAAGCTCTACAACATAAACACCATTATAATATATATTTACTTAAGTTAAAATACAAACAAAAAACAAGTTAACATAATCTGACACCCTTGGTATTCAAGGGTACGCATTGACAAATGACACCACATCAGGCATACTATACTAGATTAGATTAAAGCCACAACAACCCAATTTCTCTTTCAAAATAGTCCGTTTTAGAATAGTCCACTCAGTGTAGTCTATAGCGCATAGCGCAAAATAAAGCATAGCATGCGCTATGAGCTATTTTGCGCTATGCGCTATAGCGCGCGCTATTGTGTTCGTTTAGAAAAAAGAAGTGACTAAGTATATTTTGCCTAACTGATTTTTGTTGTTGTTGTTTTATGCATATTTTGTGTTATATCCAAACCGTTCAAAACTCCAAATACAAGCACTACCATACTTTATGCAAGTATTAAATATTTTATATGCAAAAGGTAATTATATTGAAGAAAATTTGATAAATTCCTATTGTACATTCAAAATAATTGATGGATATAATATATTTGTATCTTACAAATTTAAAATTTATTCTTATAATGATGAGTTATAATGAGATTTATTTCTATTTATCAATTATAGTGATATAAAATTCTCAGAAAAAAATACACTTTTGTACAAAATGTTCTTTTTAAAAAAATCTACTAACAAGTACCGAGGAAAGAATTATAAATAAGAAAAGTTGTAAAGTGAAAATAAGATAAAGTGAAAATAAGATCAAGTGAAAATAATACATGAAGTCTATAATAACAAGATCCAAATAAACAAAAGTTAAACGTGATTTAAGTGTATAATAACAAAACATAGAAATTATATTATGCTTCTAAATTTTTAAAACCTTTTCACTAGTTTCATCTAAATCATAACCATTAATCATTATTTAAATGATCATCAATCCCTTCTTCGTTCGAGCCAAACTCTATGCCATTTTTCCCCCGAGTCATTATAAATACAATAGTGTGCTATTTTGGGTTTAATTTATTGTTTAAACATTTAAAAAGAGACAAAAACAAAATAGCGCACTATTTAGAGCTATGCGTTATTTTGCACTATGGCAAAATAGAGCGCTATTTTTGCGCTATAGAGAACTCTTGCGCTATTATAAGTGCAATAGCGCAAGCACTGCGCTATGCGCTATTTGTCACTATAGCGCGCTATAGCGCATGCTTTGATAACATAGAGTCCACTACAGTGTAGTTTGCAAAAGAATAAAATGTGTGGCGGGGTCAATTCTTCTGTACCCAACTCGGATGTTCTCATGTGCCCGACAAATCACAACCACACATATTATTAATAATCTAATGAACGGGTCCTACAATCCACTTAAAACCATTAGATTTTGCACAAATCAGTGGTTAAGACTGATCCGGCACATGGGAACACCCAATTTGGATATAGAACAATTCATCTCATGTGTGGCATGCAACTATCGTTATTAATACACAGGAAATTGAGGAAAATGCACTATAGGAAAACAACGTAATTATATTTGTGAACTCCTCAAATACTATTAATTTCAAGGTAAATCAGTATGGCCACAATCCAACATCACGTATAAACAGTAAGAAAATCAAATGAAAATTTGCCAAAAAATGGAACCCTGTTGCCATTATCCACTAATGTGTGGATACATTCAAAAAGTCAACACATAACACTACGTATATTTGCAGAAAAGTATTAAAATGACATACCCAATGTAGCAACAGGAGGACATCCCCTTCAAATCCACTTGTCGTTGCTCCTGTATCTTCCGCTTTAGCCTGCAAATAAATAAAAAACAACATCAAATACTATTTGTTAAAATTTATTTATGTACCATCAGTCTATCAATTAAAGTTACAAAAAGTGTGCTCGATCAGTCTGGCGTTGATTCAACCGTGTGTGCATGTGTAAACATAAACAATCAGTTACCTATCTTTATAAGCTGATCCAGGGTTTGATGAGCTATAGCGATTGACGTCTTAGAGAAACTGCTAGAATATAGTCATTGATTGCTTCGTTAACTCTGACCATTTCCTTCGAAGTATTTCCCCCATTTACAAGCCTATTTCCAGCTAAAGGATCTATACAGAGAACCTCATTATAACATGATATGGCTTCGGCCAGGTTTCCCTGTTGTAAGTGAGTGTGTGTATGTTAAAATTAAAACAAAAAATGATCTCGACATAAGACTGAAGGTGACAATAATATCAAAAGTAGAGAGGACTTCTTGTTTGTGTATCATAGCGAGATTACTGAAAGGAGCAGACAGTCCTATTGTCACACACAATGTTGCCTTATAAAACGAAGCATCCACAGTTAGCATATTCTTGCAACACAACTTGCGTAAGTGGAACCATGTTATAAGCAATAATACAATCACACACACACATTTGATTTAATAGCTCACCTTTCCATGTATATATTTCCAAGGTTTGAGAGTGCTTGTGGATGATTAGGTTGACAAGCTAGGTATGTCTACATAACGTGCATCATACCATGACTTGGAAGTAAATCAATGGCAACACATCTTAATGGATCTAATTTTAATATAAATAACTAAACCTTTCACGGTGTTTGGTTAGCCCTATTCTTAGTTAGCAGCGTCCACACTGAACGCCAAAAAGTTTAAGTGGACACGAGCTTGAAAATAAAATACATAAAATTTTATCTTTAATATTCTTTCAAACCACAACAAATCTATGCAGCAGCTAGATTTCATTTGGGCCCTCAACCATGGACTATATGCAAACTAGGGATATCATTACAACTCTTAGATTGCCTAGAGTTCATCATGGCCTTCGGTCTGACTAGAGTTCATTTGCTCTAATCTGTGCTGCAATTCCTGCACATATGTGTATCATATGAGACTTTTACTTCAATATCAAAAGTTCAATGGAGTAAAACCATTTTCTAGCTTACCCTGAATTGCAATACTAATAATAACCTCTGAAAGTCCTAAGTACAACCTTGGTAATAACATATTCATAGTATCCATAAAGATTTGTTGACAGGAAGATGGATATTTAAGTACCCTATAGATCGATAAAAATAAGCAACTAAAGAGAATTACATGAGCATTTCTATAAATCAAGATGAGGATTGTAATGCAGTTCAAGGAATGCTAACATGCTATCTGAAGAATGAAGATAACCCACATAATAGATGCTACTATATTGCATTGATGTAGCAGGATAGTGAAAAAGAAAAAAAAATAGAAAAAGAAAACCATTTTTCTTGTAGTCAAGTGCTAAACTGATCGGTGTAACTGGATTTTCAGCATATACACACGCATCTCCTTATGATCATAAAGACTCTTATAGGAAACTTATAAATGCTATTTTATGCAATTTAAAATTGATTTTGTTAAATGAGATGCAGGATGAACTGGCTGCATGGCTGCCTGATAACGACCAGGAGCAGAATCATTAAAGGTAGGCTTCTTAATCATAACTGTTTTTTTACTGCTGAAAGTTATTATTAATTCACCTCTGACTTGTAGTAGATTGGCCTTTTCAAACATAGGTAAGGAGTTGTCGCTCTGCTCTCAAATATCATATATGTACACAAGATACATACGAATGGTGGTGACTTATTATAACATTATGGTTTAGTTTTTTCAAGAACAATTTATGTGAAACTTGTTCGCTGATGTGGACATCTTTTTTAAATCTGGTGATATGGGTTTCCTTACCGAATGAATTTGTGCAATCTAAAAGTTACAGGAAATGAGGTGTATACATAACATAGGTGACAATTGAAAAGTACAAATTTATGCATAATTAATACATAGCTGATTTTCAAAATATATGTTGTGAGGTTAAATAAAAGACAGTTGCACAACTCTATTTTGGGTGAGAAAATATTATTCCAAATACAGTTGCACAACTCTATTTTGCTAAGAAGATTTTGCAATGTGGAACCTAGTAAAGTATTTTTGGGTGCTAATCATGTTAGGCTTGGTGAAATGGTTGGGAATTATATACCTGCTTTTGACGATGTCAAATGTCCTGCTCACATTTTATGTGTGTCTTCCATGTCCATCACAACAAACCAGTCATAGCTGCGACAACATAATGGAATTTATTATTCTTAATGCTTCCTTGAAATGTTGGAGCATTATCCTGTCGTCTTTGAGTACTTTGCATATTTTCAAGCCGATCAGAGTTCATTTGCGCCTAAAAATCCTGCATCTGCAATACTTGGAAAGGGAATTTTCTTGGCAATTACGTAGAAAATCTGCCATTTTTCGTAATCATCCCTATCTTCTCTATTTCTTCTATCAACACAACCATACTTGTAATTATATAGTTTAAATAAAGACCTCGCGAAGTGGATGTAGATGGGTTGCTGAACCACTTTAAATTTGGTGTTCTTTTTCTGTTTTTCTATGCTTATTATCTGTAATAAGTGAAACTCTATTTGGGTGTTTGTGACCAAATTCGTAGCGAACAAACATTTAGTAACATAAATAGAAAAATTGGCATAACAATACACTTACATTATGACAAACAATCATACTAATCCCGACTGCCGCCAAAACTAATATCCCTATTATTTCATCATTTGTCCCCCACACACTTATATTTATTCATCCTCACAATTGTGTGATTGCAGTTTTGATTGCGTTTGAAATCCCATGTTTTATCATTGAGTATGAAGTGTTAGGTATCTTGTCTCTGATGTTGTTTTAATTGACAGACCTGCTAGACTAGTGAGAATATGCAACTTTTATACTTAGTTCCCTGTAGGAACTTTAGAATTGAAGAGTTCAAACAGGAAACGACGGCAACAATGACATATCACTATATTTTACTTTGAATCATGTAAACCCTCAACGGCAACTTATTTTACAGTCAATAAAACATATTTCTACACAACCGTGAAAAAAACCAAAAAACATAGTAGACGCTGGGTGAAAAAATCCAAAAAACATTGTAGACGCTGGGTGTGGAATAAGCGAAAGTTCAAGATATTTGGCAAAGAAATTTGGTGCAAATGCATGGGGTATAACATTAAGTCATGTGCAGGCCGAAAGAGCAAATGCCCTTGCTGCTGAAGAAGGGCTTGCGGACAAGTTATGCTACTTCTTTTAACTTGTACAGGTTTCCTTTAGTGTAGTTTGTATTCATTTCATAACCAATGACTTTTAATACAAATTTTTTGGTACGTTTCTTTCCAAGTTGCTGATTTGTTACTTTGGTATATATGGTACATTGGAATATGGTATTTACAAAAAAATGTTTAATGCGAGACACGTGGAAAGGCAAAAGACAACAGGGAGTTTCAAACAATAACGAGATGGAAAATTGTTTAATCGCTATTTTTTTTGTTATTATACACATAATATATTTTTTGGTTTTTTTTTTTTTTTTTTTTTTTTTTTGTTCTGATTTCATATTGTATAAATCCGATAATAATAGAATGGATACTTAATATTTATTTAATATTATTGTGCAACTTTTTATGATAAGGGGCATCATTTAGTAAATTGCACTGGGCATTCCAAATCCCAGATCCGGCTCTAGGTTTTAATAAACTACTTAATAGCTTGTTGCATTACTTGTGCTATTGGATTAACAATACTAGAATACATAATGGTAGTTTCTTAGAAACTCGAAAATGGTTTTCGATTAACCTCACAACATATAATTTGAGCATATTAATTGTGCATGCATTTGCACTGTTCAGTTGCACTAAGACGATAATTGAAAAGTACCAAGTTACACATAATTAGTACATGGCTGGTTTTCATAATATATGTTGTGAGGCTAATGGATGGTTTTCTACTACTTCGAGTTTACAGTAGCCAATTCAGTACATTTTCTTTGGGGGAAAAAAATCTGATAGTATTTGCATATTTAAGATTATGATAAAGCCTTGTAATTGACTCATAAATAGAAAAAAAGTTTCTAGGACAACGTCTTATCAACAAAAACTAGTTCACAATTGAAAGATGACCTTGATTGATTGTATTGTTTTCAACAAATCTCCTCTTTTAGCAAATTACCACAGTTGGATGAAAACCAACAGTTTTTCCTACTGTTATTCCTGTTAAAAGTGTCATACCAAAAACCTATTGGATAAAAAATAAGAAGCGTGAAGCTAAAATTTGATAAAGGAAACAAATCCTCATGTTGAGAAAGGGGACACATATCCTTTCAGGTTTATTGACCAAGCCTTTTTACATGTTTTCTAGTTGAAAGATGTTAAATTCCAATACTTAAAAGATTAAAAGACAGGATGCTCAATATGTATGTATGTATGTGTGTGTGTGTGTATATATATATATATACATATATATATATGTATATTTATATATATATGTGTGTGTGTGTATATATGTGTGTGTGTGTCAAACAAATCAACAACTTGGAATTATAAAAGAAATTAAGCACACTGTTATCACTTTGGTGCCGAAAAGAGTAATGCATACTCCAGCATGCACACCAGCTACATTGTACACTACAAAACCGAACAAATCTCCATTCCTTTCAGGTTAAGTCTTTTAGAAGCTAGTGGTTCTTTCTCTGCAATAACAGAAACATGAAGATAATAAAGTAATCTCTCCACTTTGGCACTAATAGAGTAATAAAAATGAACAAATTCTCATTACACGTGCACACCCGTAACTTAGCTTCATGTTCACAATCAACATATGCCAGTAGTTCATCCTGCCTTATCATTGCTTCAATTAATGCCTACATTTGTAAGGAAGATTAAAAGCATATCCCAGTCAAATTAGTCCAAAAATAGAGTTTAATCTCTTTTGGCCTAAATCTTAACCACTGATGAGACACATCTTAATTAATTAAAGGAAATCTATAGTAGAACTATTCATAACACTAAAGACAGATTCAAAAATAAACCACTAAGGCAAAGAAAGTAAAAACGTTCAGCTTAAGAACAAACCCAAAAAAAGAAAGAAAGGAAAACTGGAGAAAGTCTAGATCACATCTTCAGCAAATTCGTCAATTTTAGGAAGACGTGGCCTTCACACACCAACTCTACCCATCCTCATTTCTCTATCATGGTAGGAAGATTTACATAGTTTTACACATAAATTGCATAACGAGGCATTGCATCAATAATTCCCAGCAGCTCAAGCTTCTTAAAATGCTAGCTCTGTTAGTCCATACACAAATATAGATTTTTTTTATAAACAACTGTGACAGCCCGCATATAAAAGAGGAAGATAATACTAATAGAAATCTTCAAACCCAACAATATTTATAGCAATTTTTTTTTTCATCCAAACAGTACATAAAGCTTTACCTGGGCTGAAGCTTATTTTTAAAACATCCGCGTCAAACATCGACGTAAGCTTAAAAAAAACAAAAAAACAAAAATATATGCAAAAACGGACAAATGCATGTCAGGGTTAAGTGCAGGGCAGCAACATATACAACAAATGAACACAAACTAATCTGGTCTAAAAGATATGCATAGTGGGGAACATGCTAACGTATAAATGGACATGAACGTACCAGCTTGAACAGGAAGAAGAGCATAAGTGCAGCAAAATCAAGTTCCACAAGATCATGAATCTTAAATACATCAGGTGCAGCCAAAAAAAATAGTAGTATTTATATATATATATATATATATATATATATATATATATATATATATACACATACATATACATGTGTGTGTGTGTGTGTGTGTGTATATATATATAGACACACGCATGACAACCAAAGTGAACAGATCTCAACAATTGCAAGGATGCAAACAGAAATAACCACAATTCACAACAATAAAGAACACAGTAGGCACAAAAAAAACAAGGAGAAACCGTTCTTAAAAAATAAAAATTAAGCTAATATACAATTAGGACTAGTGCATAAGCAAAGAGCAACACATATGCAAGTGATATATATATGTGTGTGTGTGTGTGTGTGTGTGTGTGTGTGCCAAACGATGGATAAATCACTATTTATTTTATACAATGAACACTTATTATTACATATATGTACGATTTCATTGTTTCTGACCATATATGATGAGAGCATTTAATCATTCCCTAAAGAAAATCAGTAAATAACTTATCAACCAATTATTTTATAAAATTATAAATAGACGTATATACAAAGTAAGAAAAAGAAAGGGAAATTACCAAATTTTCTAAATAGAAGTTCAGAATGTGTAGAAAGCACCACAAAAATTATGGTAGTAAACCAAACCCCAAACTTTAGAGTTTATAGAAAAAAATGAACAAGACATTTCCTAAACAAATGATGGAAAGTGAACTACATCATAAAATAGCTATATAAAAGCCATTCATAATCCCATTCAAATTAACTATTTCAAAATTTTAACTGATCACGAATGATATTTATATAGTAATATTTTATAGTTTATAATAAAATAAATGGTTAACAAGTTATATAAGGATTTCCTGAACAATTGAATATGATCAATAAGAAACAAAAAAAAAAGGATACATAAAATTAAAAATAAGGTAAACAAAACGTGATAGAAAATTTTGTACACATCTACATTCACTGATTTTTCTTTTTTACAAAATTAGTCTAAACGTGTAGAGAATAGTTTTGTAGATCATTTAATAAAATACCTTGCAACGCAAACTGAATTCCTCAGGTAGGTAATCAGCACAAAAGATAAAAACTTTTGTTCATTGAACCAGTGCTTCTTCGATATAGAACGTTGCTCGCTCGAACCTCCGAAATCAGCGGCTAGTTTTTTGATTTTGCAATGATTTCAGGATTTTGTGAACTGAAATTTGGGGAAGAATATGAAAATGAAGAGAAATAATCAATTTTCAAAATATTGGATTTGATAGGAATTAAACCAAAGGAAGAGGAGTTTGTAGCAGGAAAAGAAGGAGCGATTCGAGGAAGAAATAAAACTGAGTTTAGGAAACGCAAAATTGGATTGAATTTAGGTTTTAAATTTTCCCCAATCGTTTTAGAAGAGCAACCGACGTGTTTTTGTTTCCCTCCACATTACGCACGTATTTTATTGGCTTTGTTTTATTTTTTGCCCCAAAATTTCAATAGAAAATTTGCGTCTGTTTTTAATACACCAGACGCAAATAATTTATTTTATCCTCTATTTGTATCTAACTATACAAAAACAGAAGCAAAAACCTATACTAAATTTTCATTCCCATTCTACCACGTTGGTTCATAGATCACAACTGATGCAAAGGGTGGGGGGATATTTGTTTTCACTTATTTGCGTCTGTTTTTGGTTATGAACAGATGCAAATTGTACTATTTGCATCTAATGTATATATAACAGATGCAAATAACGAGACACAAAAAATAAGTTTTGTGCTAGTGCACCTAGACATTCCTGACGCCCGGTGCTATCCCTGACCTCCAAATGCATACCTCGCACCTCTAACTGCATCTGCTCAAACCGCTCCTGAGCGGCGTAAATCTCCTGCAAGATCTGTTGCTAGGTCTATGCATCTCTAAATGGGTGCGTGCCATGTCTTGCTATCAAAGCAAGATATCCAGATGCTCCCTCGCCAACTGACTTTGCCTCTTAGAGATAGACCTAACCTTTGCCCTCAAATCTCATGGCTCTGGTGTTGGACATAGTCCCACTGTGATGACTAAGAAGACCCGGCACCTCCTCAGTACTGCTCTGCACTCTACTTCCCATATCCTGCCGGAGGGTCTAAAAATATTGTCCCTGTTCCTTCTCTGGCATAAATTGGCCTCCAAACCATGCCTCAGGCTGATATCTGATCACTGCTCCATACTGAAATATGGCTGCACCAAACTGCTTCTCCCCCTGGTCCTGATGACCTCCCTGGTTCTGGTGACCTATGTCCTTAGCATCTCCACCCTCAAATTTTCCTTCTCCATCACCACCCTCAAAACCATCGAACTCATCACCATCACGCTCCATCAACTGGACCTCCTCCCGTAACTGATCCAACTCAATATGCATCTTAGTCAACATGGATGCATCTATAAGAGGGTGAGATCGTGTGATGATACTCTTATTCCCCAAAGGGATCTCAGCCCGCCTAAACACTACTGTCTAAAAATGTCAAAAAGGAATAGTAGACTATCTCGTATCTAGAGAGGCAGCAAAATACTCCATAATCTCCCTTGCCCAGTTAACCTCAAGCCCCAAAAAAATAGCATAAGTAGCATGTCTAACTATAAGAGTAACTATGTCAAAACAGCATGTCTTGGCTGCTGGATTACACTGCAAAATGTGTATCACTACCCTAGCTAATGGGAGAAAATGCGCCATCTCCCAAGCTCTATGCTTAAAGTCCACGAAAATCCTACCCAACACAGCCAAACTAGTCATCTCTACCTCATCTAAGTGCAAACCCTCTCCTCTGGTTCCAACCATATCTCCGAACCCCCTCTCTGTAAACAAACAGTATCCTCTTTACCTCAGACTGAAAGACTGCCTCCCCATATTCCTCTATAATCTAAATTTGCATCAAAAAGACATGCTAACCTTGGATAAGCAGTCTGCTCAACCGTATTATGGTCGAGAATATCACATAACCCCATAGTATGAAATAACATCTTCATAGGGGTGCCAACAAAGTCTGCAACTTGACGGCTCTTCCAAGCAATATCTAATATCCACATAAGCTTCCACTATGCACTTCCATTTGCGACACCAAGCGATCTCTTGAGGGGATAATTGGGGAAACTGGGCTGCTAAAGAGATTCACGGTGGCATACGAATTTTCTTTGAATTTGTGAGAAAGATGTGTAGATATAGATGGAGAAGGTCGAAGGCTTCAATTTGGTACCAAGTTTGAGAGAAACGGTGGAGTTTTTGGTGCGGTGGAGGCTATTGGAGGGTTGGGGGAAATTGGGTTCGGCGCTCTCGTTGGGAGGAATCTTCGTCACTTTATTTCTACGGTTTGCGTGGGTCGACCCACTTTCAGGGTGTGTCGACCCACGGGTCGACCCACCTTCTGGGTGTGTCGACCTTTGGGTCGACCTACCAAATGGCTGGGTCGACCCGACCCTCGGTTTTTTCGCTTTTCTACATTCCCCTTTCCGATTTCCAACGACGATTAAACCCAAGTACATAAATGAAAAGCATCGGTCGACTACCTACATTTCCTTTCTAAACGTTATCTTTAGTTGTACCATCGTTTCTAATATTACTTGAAATCCATTCATTTTTCCCAATGGTTTCCTTTGAACTTATTTTTCCATTATTTTCTTTTTTCGATTATCTTGTACGCTTTCTCAACCAAATTGCAAATTGGTTCAATTTTCTTTAGCTTTTTTGTAGTGTACTAGTCTTGGCAGCTCTACTTCTTCCTTGTATAAAGAAATATATATAACCACATATATACTATTCTTACAATATAAGAATATACAAGTATGTACTCTCACTATCTATACAGGAATCATAAACCTAAGCTCTGATACCAGATGTAACAAATCGAATTTCGATAGACCAAATTTTTCTCAAAAATTCCAATGTATCAAAACTCGAGTTGGCTTGTCTGGTACCCTGCAGAAAAGATAGAGATAATAAATATATCAGAGCTCAAAAATCATCTCATAGCGAGATGGATAAAAAATAATATAATCAAATATAGCTTTACCAAAGTAATAATACTATCTATCTAGTATCCAAATCTATCGTATCCATGCCATAAACCTAACCTGCGAGTGTGATATGAGGAGGTGGCCAGAAAACAAAGTTCTGGTGACTAGATAAATCATACATTCAGAAATAACCCTGCATATACCGTTTAGTTATGTTTTTCAATTTATTAGGTTGTTTGGATTAACAATACTCAAGGCTCTACACACGTCATACCCATTTACTTCCTAGTATATTAATCTAATATAAATATGTAGCTACCCCCAATATATCTAGGTACTTCCCATAGTACCCCCCTCACATGGTCTCCGCCGTCACACCACCGAAGAGTATGCAACTCTCATCATGTGCCGAACGACGTACGGACTTCCATATTACTACACCGCATTATTGCATAGAACCACCATCACTATGCCACGCAAGCGTACGGATCACCATATCCAAACTCCTCGGTCGAATCGAATCTAAACATGAAATAACACCTTACCGTGTATGATACACCACCTAGTGTGTCTATTTAAACCCTCACACATACGTACTGCTTACTGTACCATGAGTCCCATAATAGTGTTGCATCCAATGCACGAAACTCGATCAGAGCTTTTCCATATCTGTATAGGTATGCTCAAAGGGCTTAAAGTATAGATATCCAAACTATGGTCTACATTTTCACCGTGGCTATGTGTAACGTCCCGCCTTTTTGAGCACTTCAAATTGATGATTAAACCAACTTTAAACGTTCAAATCTACGGTTCATTATTTAGTTTACAGAGTTTAAAAATAGAATCAACACAGAAAAACATAGAATAAAATAAATAACACAGTATTGACCAGCAAAATAACCTTTTATATATTAATCAGAATTTTTGACACAAAGATTTTTCTGTACAGCAGAATGTAAAAATAATTTAAATACAAGGGAAATCTTTACTGGTTTAAAAACTTCAGAGTGCGTACATCTTCGGATCCCCAGCTTCACCAATCTTCGAAATCCTGAGCTGTAATCTTTAAATTTGTACTGCTCGGGTCTGACCCGAGTGTTCCATGTAAAAACATAAAACACTCGAGTCAGGATTAAATCATAGTTCAAGTAAATTGATTTCATAGAAACTGAAATACAGTAGATTATCCTATAAGCAAAATTCTAAATTTCAGGTATACATATTTTCGAACTAATCAAACAGGATAGGAATAAGGCAGTGGTCCATCATAATTACATAGTTCGAATGTTCAAATAGGAGATAACTGGTATAAAGCAAATAGAATGACCAGGTAACAATATAAAATGGACATATATAACATGCCGTGTTGGGGTGTGAAATGAGGACCAGTCAAGCCAGAAAAAAAATGAAATAGTATTGCAGAAGAATAGATGTTGCTTACTTATCTAGCCTTTTTGTTTCATGCAGTAAATATGTGATAAATATGACATTGCTAGTACACATGACAAACTATGATAATTGCTTCAGTAGTATGTGACCAAAAACATCTTCTGAACTGGTCCTTGAATTAGTCAACTTGACAGTAGAAGGAATTGAAACAACATGTTTTAAAAAACTGACCAATAAGATGGTAAAAGATATAACATATTTAATTGGGAACATGGACCCTGGACTCCAAGTTAAATAATTCTAAATTGGCATAACACGCAGGTAGCTAAGTATGCTGGCAGCAGGTAATTATGTGTTCATTTATACCAAAGCAGTTCAGGGTTAAAATTTTGCAAAACAATACATATTCAATTCAAACAGAGAAATGTTTGTGTGTGTCACAGTACTAACTAACCAGGTATTTAGCTACAGGTCATTTTATGGAGGGGTTTTTTTTTCTAGTACACTCTATAATGTATATATACATTGGCTCAAAACATATAAATGTCGTCATATATATATTTAGACCGAATCAAAGAATTTGTATTACTATTGTTAATTTTATATGCAGTGTACAGGAATGGTTTAAACTATTTAACAAGTCAGCTAATAGAAAATTATTCCCATTTTCGCATGTGACATAGCCAATAGTTGGATCTATGAGTTTCGGAAATGCCAACAACAAGATGGCGATACAATAAATCAATACAAGTTGCTTTGACACAACCACTAGCATGAAATAAGTGTGGTGCTATAGCGTGTTCAAAAATTGGGTAAGAGTTTACATTTCTAAAGCAGTGTTACCAGTTGCCATAAAGTAGTAAATTCACAAAGTTTAGGGTACACTAATGAGAACGGCAGTATGTTAAATATTCAAAATGCATGTCACAAAATTCAAAACGTGACCGACTGCAGTACATTAATAGTACCAGAATTGGGTATACAACTTATCGGTATGCTTAGGTTTACACAACAAAAGTATTTTATCAGGTTTCAAAAAAATATGGTGATGCAACTGGATTCCTAATTCATTAGTAAACCTGGTCTGCTAGTTTTATCAGCCAAGTGAGTTGTGGTAAAAGTGATATTGCCTTGTCAGCCCAAGCTATTTTGTTTATCCACCTTTTCCTTTATATACATTAGCATTCTGTGCCACTCTTGACCACTCTGACAAAAACGTTACTACAGTGATCCATTTATATAATTATTTTATTTATGTATGTCGCCCTTATGTTTAGTTGACCAATCAATGGTTTCATTAGCTGCAAACAAGTTGAAGTATGTCTTCCTTTTGCCACTGTTTGCTATGTAAGTAATGGAAATTTTGTTGAAATAACTATTGAATATCTCCAAGTAGGGTTTACCTCCAAATTCTCACTCCACTCAATTAAAACACCATCGAGAAAACAGACAATCCATGATGAGATTCAACTAATTAAGTACTTATTTCAACTTGCAAATTTAAAATTTAATGTTTTCAACAAACTAATGATAAACAGGTTGTATGCATAATCTCAAATCAACTATTGCAGTCTGAACTATAGTTTCAATGGCACGTATGTCTTTTAAATACAAAATGCACCCAACCCTGCGGATATACTATATGTACACACACACACACACACACACACACACACACATATATATATATATATATATATATATATATATACATATATATAGCAATAATTAATATAAATTTGATTTGCATCAGCATAACTGAAAAAGGTACTTAACTGAATTAACATGTGTTATATTTCAAATGTATTTCTAATTGATAACAGGGTATGTTATAGTTACCATGAGCACATTGATGGTTGTATATATCTTAACGTTATACACCTATATCAAGTAATACCAGTCAAACATATATAAAAGATGAACCAGCGAGTAACAATGCATGATTCAATCAGAACAAGCCCAAGACCATACTACAGCGCGGCTATAAAATGTCAAGTATGAATGGAAGAGCTTCAAAATACAAGATGCCAATTACATATACTTCAGGTTTCACGGTGTATCTACTGAATGAATCATAGTAGTTTACAGACGGCTACAGTATACTGTATACAGATCAGCCTAAACTCGAGTTCAAACAAGGCGAAGAACATGGGTCCAAATTTATACCCAAATAAGCATGTATTTACAGATGAATTAGTCACCGGTTTATAATTAGTATCTTTCCTTACAGTGTAACGTATATCAAGCCAAAAAAAACAATTTCACAAGAATATGGCAATCCAACAACAAACAGGAGAGTAAAAAGGGAAACTATTATATTCAATACGAACTGAAATTAGATCACTTGAACAAGATGAATCATGAGTCGAAACTCACCTTGAAACAGCGATTCAAGGTTCGTAGGAGAGACGGCTACGGTTACGCATGGCACGTCAACAGTTTCACGGTGGAGCAACTTTTGGTGACGCCGAAGAAGCAGGATCGGTTTCTGACCATTCCGAGCTTTGCGGTAAACCGAAGCGGCAACAAGTGGCTCCAGTCTCACGTGGCACAAGAATCCGGTGATGGCAACTTGAATTAAAGGTAGAGGAGGGATTGAATAATCGATTAGAAGGGAAGAGGATGGATTTGATTTGGGAAAAGTGGGCTTTCAGCCATTAACGTATTGAATTTCGATTTAGGGGAGAATGATTTTGGAATTCAGCCAAAAGAAGAAAGGGCTTTGATTTTGTTGAGCGAAAGGAATGGGAAGTGGTACTTTTATAGGAGTAAAATTCCGAGATAAAAACAATGTAATGTCAATAGGTAATAGAATAGCATATGGGTCTGCGCGATTCTGAGGGCTTGGGAAAGAAGGAATTTGTTGGCAGAAGATTATATTAGGGAAGGTAATGTTTGATATTAATTCTACCGTGAATTATCATTGAATGCCCAATATTTTTTACCGCCAACACTGACTTCAAATGCAACCAGTTTCGACGTGCTGCTATGTCTTCACATTTTGAATCCAAAAAAAAAAATATTTTGGTTGAAATTTGACTCCGGTTATATACGAGATATTTATTTATTTATTTATCTGTTTATCGATTCTATTCCGTTTGTCTACCAATAACTTCGCTCAATTCCAAATCTTAAACGTTAAATTCAATTCCTTCTATACATATGAATACGCACATATATAAGTATATTCTCATATATTTAAACAAATAAATTTCCAAACGTTAATAACATATATTTTAAATTCAACCATTTATATTTTTCCCATCGAATTTCAAATAAATTTAGATATCTAATCAGATTCAATTCCCGTACTCAACAGTACATATTTGATTTCAACTACCCATTCTAAATTAAATATTATTTTTTTAATTCATACACAAACCATATATTTGATTTTCTTAAACTCAAGTATCAATATAAATAATTAAATCTTTTATTTATTTCCACATTCCAGTTGTCGAAATTTCTGGGACGTTGCAATCTTCCCCCCTTTAAAACTTTTCGTCCTCGAAAAGGAGATATCGTTATAGTTATACCACGGTATACTTCCAAATTTACATATATGTGTGAAATTATTCCATAAGAAAACTTAAATATTGATATTTAAATCATCGATTCTCTTTGTTTATCCATCATATTCAATTTACTTGAAAAATCAAATCTCCTTATAGTTGGAGATCAAAATTTTAAATCAAACATTATTTTCTATCTTCCCAAATCAATTTTTATTTATTTCCCTGCATTTTAAACTATATTCAATTTCTTCAGACCAATTTCTATCTCAATCTATTATGAGACATCTCTCAATTCTCGTTTTATCTAATATTTTAACAAATTCAAAGTCATGAAATTTCTTTTCAAAACCAATCTCGTTTTAATTTCCAATTTCTACATAAGTTGGATTTATACATCTCAAACTATTCCAAATTTTATTATAACCATCCTCTGTCAGTGTCATTTATCCATCGTTGCAACTGTAATAGGTCTGGCTTAGCAACCCTCAACCCAATCTCCTTACATTCAATCTATTTAATATTTTCCAACACTCATTGAAGAGTGTAAATAACATCCCTTCGTCGAAATTTGTCGACTTGATTTTTTTCCAAAATCGATTGTCTTTTGTACATTACATGAAATCCGTGCAAAAATATTATTACAAAACTATGAACTCGAAAATACTTTAAAATTCTTTTTCTTACTTATTAGTCAGGTATATTTTAATTTCAAATTATTTATTTGAAAATATTCGATAACTCGAAGTTTAACAAGTTTATTGTCGTTCTCACAGATGTTAGGCATATGCTGGCCAGACGCAGTACTAAAATCTACAAGTACTAAATATTCTGGTTCCAACTCTCAGTGAAAATAATTCAAAAATTACTTTTTAAAACAGATACGGAAAGTATTAATGTGGTATTGATATGTTGATTGTTCATGAATCGCAGATACACAATGGTTTCGTCTGGATCGCCCAGAAAATATCTGTATCCATAGGAAATCACTTCCCTACGAATTTCGTTATGGACAGAGCAATAGGAAAATATTTAAGAATCGAAAGAGAACCTGAGGTCACTGAGCGTTGGCGGCTCTATCTCAGGGTCACAAAAACAAATTATCAAGTTATGAAGATAAACCAAGTCACGAGGACAAATTAAATCATAAGGACAAATCATGTCACAAGACACATCAAGTCACGAAGACAAATCCAGTCATGAAGACAGTGTTGCATCAAACAGGCGGCTCACTATCACAAAGATATCTCAAACATCGCATGGCTCCATTCTACTTTTAGTAACTCTAGTGGTTACATCTCTTTCACTTGTAGATATGTTATGTGGACTACAGATATACAATGGTTACGTCTGGGTCACCAGGAAACATCCATACCCTTAAGCTTTCACAGCTCTGCGGATTACACCATTTATCACGACTGTAGATCACTGCAGACACAATGCTTACGCTTGGTTCCCCCAAGAAACATCCGTCCGCCGTAGGCCATCTACAGCCCTGCGAATTACGCTACACGGTCATGTTCTTCAAGAAACAATGACAACTCAAGTTTTATGTCCGGACAACCTACTACCACCAGCAGCACGTCTCAACTAAGCTCGAAATTCAAAGGAGAAGGAAGATACTTTCCTTGTTTTGCTTTGAAAACATATAATACTATATACAGTATCTCATTTAATACTTCTCATAAATCATACATAAAATTCTCTTTTCAAATCATATTTCCAAACATCTCATTCTTATATAAATTCTATCATATAAGATTTCATTTCAATTCGCTTACCTTCCAATCCAATGGTTTTCAAATTCACCGTATTCTTTTAACTCTCATATAAGTTCTAAAAACTTCTATATTCAATATTTAAAATCAAATATCCTCAAATTCTATTCAAACTCAAATTTATGAATCCATTTCTATAACCCAATTTTTCTTCCAACTCCAATTATTATATTCATCGCTTTACTCAAATCTCTATGTTTTCAAAATTTCAGAATTTTTTATATATATATATATAACAAACTTCCCATCCACACACTGTGACTCTTCTACATTCACATCCTTCGACCGTAAATTAGCAAGCGAACAATTCCCTAAGTATCAACCCCGAAGGCTGAAACCAACATCAAATCAACACTCAGGAAATTATATAGCTTAACTAATCTCCAGTCAGTTTCTAAATCTCTTAACTCCATTTCAAATCATTTCCTATCAAAATATTTCTTACGCAACTCTCAGATTCAGTTTACAAATCCACTTCTTTTTCGTTCTGCCATCGTTCTTCCTCGACGTGCGGTTCTTTGTTCTTCAGTCCTTGCCATTTTGATCCGTTAGCCACTCATGATCCTTCGAAAAACATTTCCAATTATTGTATTGATTTTCTTAAATTCTAGAAAGTCATTTATTACCATTGGAAAACATTCCATACATTCAAAAATCTTTATTTTATATAAAATGTACACTTTATTCTCAGGGGGAACATTTCGAAATTCGTTATTTAAACAAAACACAACTATTTTCACTTAACTGCTGGCTCTCATTTACTTACTTCACTTAACCACTCTTGCTATCGAACCTTAACCATTTCTTAGCCAACAATGAAGTCAATCAAGTTGGGGTATATTTACCTCTCTGGCCTTAACTGAACAACATTATCAACTTTTAGATAAGTCCACAACTTTGAACAAAACATTCATTCTCATAACTTTCAGATTCAAATTAAAATTTTACTTTTTTAACGAGAATCGTTGAGTGTAACAATAATTCACACCTTCAAAATATTTAACTTTAAAACTATACTTTGTTCTTTTAATCTGAATAACCAATGTATTAATAATATATTAAAATTTTAATTAAAACAGAAAGTAAACAGTATTTCCCTGAAATTCAACATAATTGACTCTCATAAATAACTTCCTTTCGGATAATCTCCTTTCCGATAATATATTTCGAACTTCGGAAAAATCTCACTTGACTTACATTTTGAACTTCAGAATAACCTCACCATACTGGTCAACTCCATTTCCTATTATTCCCAATTGTATTTGCAACACTTTTGCTTTCAAACATTATTTTCTTCTAAAAAGTAATTATCATCCCTTTTATAGTAATCTGGACTCGTCATACCAAATTAGTTTTGATTTTTTAAATATCGGTTCAAATCTCTTTAAAAATCTTCATCCCAATTTCGCTTCATTTACAATTCTCGTTCATAATTCACTTCATGTTAGTTAATTAACAAGTTTATACTCCACTATCGAATTCTCGTATTCGATTATGCATTATTAGTTTGAACCCAATTATAAATCATCTTACCACATTCTAAATAATTCAAATAAATTAGTAATATCACGACAAAATTGAATTCCAATTATAAACTTTTTGGTTTTTAATTTCATTAACTTATAATCCGGATATCGAAATAAATTCATCATTTCATACTTGAAACAATCTCAAATTTTTATTCAAATTCCCATCTGAATTCTCATTTCAGCTGTGTTAGATTGTTAAAATAGACGACTAGAGAAATTTATTCGTTGTTTCTCCTATACTTATCTTCCTTAGATACCATCTGATAACGGATTCGAGATTCAGATCTAGGGGGGATTATTGAAGAATAGTACTCGCTATCTAGAACCGACGACTGGGGATTCCGAACAAATTTTAAATCTCAAAATAATTTTTATTTCCGCTGTATTAGTTTCGAAATACTAATTTTCAAAATATATTTCCAAATTAATTTCCCTTTTTAAATTATTTTCATTTTCAAAATTTATATTCCAATTTTTTTTCCCTTTTCAAATTCCCTTTTTCTAGTGTCGATCCTACCCATTTTAAAATCGATAAGCTAAGCTTTGAATAAACCAAAGCTATGATGCCACTTGTAAAGTCCCGCCTTTTTAACCACATCAAATTGATGATCAAACCAACTTAAAACGTTCAAATCGACGATTCGTTATTTAGCTTACAGACTTTAAAAATAGAATCAACACAGAAAAACATAGAATAAAATAAATAACAAAGTATTGAACAGTAAAATAAACTTTTATATATTAATCAGAATTTTTGATACAAAGATTTTTCTGTACAGCGGAATGTAAAAATAATTTGAATACAAGGAAAATCTTTACTGGTTTAAAAACTTCAGAGTGCAAACGTCTTTGGATTCCCATCTTCACCAATCTTCGAAATCTTGAGTTGTAATCTTTAAATTTGTATTGCTCGGGTCTGACCCGAGCGTTCCATGCAAAAACATAAAACACTCAATTTAGGATTAAATCATAGTTCAAGTAAATTGATTTCAATAGAAACTGAAAATAGTAGATTATCCTATAAGTGAATTTCTAAATTTCAGGTGTAAATATATCCGAACTAATCAAACAGGATAGGAATAAGGCAGTGGTCCATCATACTTACATAGTTCAAATGTTCATATAGGAGACAACTGGTATAAAGCAAATAGAATGACCAGGTAATAATATAAAATGGACATATATAACATGTGGGGTGTGAAATGAGGATCAGTCAAGCTAGAAAAAAATGAAACAGTATTGCAGAAGAATATATGTTGCTTACTTATCTAGCCTTTTTGTTTCATGTAGTAAGTATGTGATAAATATGATATTGCTGGTATACATGACAAACTATGATAATTGCTTCAGTAGTATGTGACCAAAAACATCTTCTAAACTGGTCCTTGAATTAGTTAACTTGACAGTAAAAGGAATTTAAATAGCATGTTTAAAAGAACTGACCAATAAGATGGTAAATGATATAACATATTTAATTGGGAACAGGACCATGGACTCCAAGGTAAATAATTCTAAATTGGCATAACACGCAGGTAGCTAAGTATGCTGGCAGCAGGTAATTATGTGTTCATTTATACCAAAGCAGTTCAGCCTTCAGGGTTAAAATTTTGCAAATAAAATACATATTCAATTCAAACAGAAAAATGTTTGTGTGTGTCATGGTACTAACTAACCAGGTATTCAGCTACAGGTCATTTTATGGAGCTTTTTTTCTAGTACACTCTATAATGTATATATACATTGGGTCAAAACATACAAATGTCGTCATATATATATATATATATATATATATATATATATATATATATATATATATATATATATATATATATATATATTCAGACCAAATCAAAGAATTTTTATTACTATTGTTAATTTTATATGCAGTGTACAGGAATGGTTTAAACTATTTAACAGGTCAACTAATAGCAAATTATTCCCATTTTCGCATGTGGCACAGCCAATAGTTGGATCTATGAGTTTCAGAAATGCCAACAACAAGATGGCGATACAATAAATAAATACAAGCTGTTTTGACACAACCACTAGCATGAAATAAGTGCGGTGATATAGCTTGTTCAGAAATTTGGTAAGAGTTTACATTTCTAAAGCAGTGTTACCAGTTGCTATAAAGTAGTAAATTCACAAAGTTTAGGGTACACTAATGAGAACGAAAATATGTTGAATATTCAAAATGCATGTCACAAAATTCAAAACATGACCGACTACAGTACATTAATAGTATCAAAATTGGGTATACAACTCATGGGTATGCTCAGGTTTACACAACAAAAGTATTTTATCAGGTTTCAAAAAAATATGGTGATGCAACTGGATTCCTAGTTCATTGGTAAACCTGGTCCGCTAGTTTTATCAGCCAAATGAGTTGTGGTAAAAGTGATATTGCCTTGTCAGCCCAAGCTATTTTGTTTATCCATCTTTTCCTTTATATACATTAGCATTCTGTCCCACTCTTGACCACTCTGACAAAAACGTTACTACAATGATCAACGTAAAAAATTATTTTATTTATGTATGCCGCCCTTATGTTTAGTTGACCAATCAAAGGTTTCATTTAACTGCAAACAAGTTGAAATATGTCTTCTTTTTGCCACTATTAGCTATGTTAAGTAATGGAAATTTTGTAGAAATAACTATTGACTATCTCCAAGTACGATTTACCTCCAAATTCTCACTCCACTCAATTAAAACACCATCGAGAACATGGACAATCCATGATGAGAATCAACTAATTAAGTACTTATTTCAACTTGCAAATTTAAAAGTTAATGTTTTCAAAACAAACTAACGATAAACAGGTTTTAGGTTGTATGTAAAATTTCAAATCAACTATTGCGGTCTGAACTATCGTTTCAATGGCACGTATGTCTTTTAAAAATAAAATGCACCCAACCCTGCGGACACGCACGCACGCACGCACGCACGCACACATATATATATATAGCAATAATTAATATAAATTCGATTTGCATCTGCATAACTGAAACATATACTTATCTGAATTAACATGTGTTATATTTCAAATGTATTTCTAATTAATAAAAGGGTATGTTATAGTTACCATGAGCACATTGATGGTTGTAGATATCCTAACAATATACACCTATATCAAGTAATACCAGTCAAACATATATAAAAGATGAACCAGCGACAAACAGTGCATGATTCAATCAGAACAAGCCCAAGACCATACTACGGCGCAGTTATAAAATGTCAAGTATGAAAGGCAGAGCTTCAAAATACAAGATGACAATTACATATACTTCAGGTTTCACGGTTTATCCATTGAATGAATCATAGTGGTTTACAGATCACTGCAGTATACTGTATACAGATTAGGCTAAACTCGAGATCAAACAAGGTGAAGAACAGGGGTCCAAATTTATACCCAAATAATCATGTATTTATAGATGAACCAATCACCGGTTTATGAGCAGTATATGTCCTTACAGTGTAACGTATATCAAGCCAAAAACACAATTTCACAAGAATACGGCAATCCAACAAAAAACATGAGAGTAAAATGGAAACTATTATATTCCGTACGAACTAAAACTAAATCACTTGAACAAGATGAATCGTGGGTCGAAACTCACCTTAAAACAGCGATTCCAGGCTCGGAGGAGAGACGGCTTCAGTTATGCACGGCACGTCAACAGTTTCACGGTGGAGCAACTTTTGGTGACGCCGAAGAAGCAGGAGCGGTTTCTGGCCGTTCCGAGCTTTGCGGTAAACCGAAGCGGCAGCAAGTGGCTCCAGTCTCAAGTGGCACAGCAATCAGGTGATGCCAACTTGAATTAAAGGTGGAGGAGGGATTGAATCATCGATTGGAAGGGAAGAGAATGGATGATTTGGGAAAAGAGGGCTTTCAGCTATTTTTGGTTTAAAATTTGGTTTGACAGAAATACTCCAGTCTCAAGTGGCACAGAAATATACGTTTTCGTCAACCATGCAGTCCGTGTGTGGGGATTGTGGTCCAACCACGCAGTTGGCCTACGAGGTTGGTAGCATGGCCCATATGAGGTTAGTAGCATTACCTCGTAGAGACTCTACGAGATAATCTACATAACCTAGTAGTGACTCTACGAGGTAATTGGTATTTTGGTCATGTGAAAGATTTTTAAAAAAAAAGGGGGGCTACTCAGCTATTTTTCGGGTCTGAATAGAATTTGCCTTAACGTATTGAATTTCGATTTAGAGGAGAATGATTTTGGGATTCAGCCAAAAGAAGAAAGGGCTTTGATTTTGCTGAGCGAAAGGAATGGGAAGTGACATTTTTATAGGAGTAAAAATCAGAGATAAAAACGACGTAATGTCAGTAGGTAATATAATAGCATATAGTTTTGTGCGATTCTGATGGCTTGGGAATGAAGGAATTTGTTGGCAGAAGATTATACCAAGAAGGTAATCGTATGATATTAATTCTACCGTGAGTTATCATTGAACGTCCAATATTTTGTACCGCCAACACAAACCTCAAATGCAACCAATTTCGACGTGCTGCTCCGTCTTCACTTTCTAAATCCAAAAAAAATATTTTGGTTGAAATCTGACTCCGGTTATATACGAGATATTTATTTATTTATATGTTCATCGATTCTATTCCGTTTGTTTACCAATAACTTCGTTCAATTCCAAATCTTGAATGTTAAATTCAACTCCTTCTATACATACGAATACACACATATCTAAGTCCGTTCTCATATATTTAAACAAAATAAATTTCCAAATGTTAATAACATATGTTTTAAATTCAACCATTAATATTTTTCCAATCGAATTTCAAACAAATTCAGATATCTAATTAGATTCAGTTCCCATACTCAACAGTACATATTTGATTTCAACTACCCATTCGAAATTAAATATTAAATTTTAATTCATACACAAACCATAAATTTGATTTTCTTAAACTCGAGTATCAATATAAATAATTAAATCTTTTATTTTTTTCCACATTCCAGTTGTCGAAATTTCTGGGACGTTACACTATGGTCCCACCTCGACTCCTCCCTCAACTACTGAAACACTACATCAAGAGCTAAGTGGTGTGCCATTAGCAAACAATCTATCATCCAATTAATGAAATATCGATGGTCTTTAAGTTTAGCTCTAGTCTTTCCACGTCCCACTAACTGTCGATGATAGGTTCTCGATGATTACTATCATTATTTTAGTCCTGGCCAGCCTCCCGTGAGGCAATCGTTGAATCACCTGACGCCATCCGTCACAACCTTCTAACTGCCAAACTACCATTGCAGAAAAGGTATACGCACCGGGCAATACCGCGCAAACCTAACCTCTACGAGTACAGCCTGAGAATGCACCGCAACAGAGGACCACCATGGAGTACCCTACCAAGTCCCTCGGAAGTCGCGTGCTTCCATCAGTCCTGCAGAGCAAGTTAGCAGAATAAACAGTAGAATAATCAGATGGACATGCTCCTCTCGTGTCTCCAAACACCACGATGATCTACCCCGTTAGGTTCTTCAACTTCGTACGTGCGAACTGGTTCAAGCATGTCTCATAACGTGTTATTAGATCCTACATCCAATACTTTTATCAATTCTTTTCGTATCTCACCATGTTGCTAATTAACTTGATTATTCTTGTTTTTGTTGTTATCTTAAATTACTATATTCACCGCACACAATTGGTTACTTACTTCCTTTATTCAATCTTATGCCACCTGAGCGGCTTCTGCTTATTATTAATTTATTTTATTTGACTTCATAATTCCGATTTATAAGTCTACCAATAATAAGCCAACATTCTTCCTTACTTAACCGTAACCTTGTCTACCGCGACCCTTTACTGTAATTTACTTGGTTTTTTTAACTAAGATTTATTAATAAGTTCCCTTCCATTTATAACTTACGTTATAATTCCCACTTGTCCCTAGGACAAGCCTACCTATTATCTTTTATTCTTACTTTCATGATTAATCATAATAGGTTATACTCCCCATTCATTCCAATTCTTTTAATGTTGTAATCTTTCTTTACTTACCGTTTGGTTTATTCCTTATTTCTTTAAGGAAAACATTTTGCACACTTTATTAGTTTGGATTACCTAAAGATACAATGCTTTATTTCCATAATGCACACCTACCTAGATCCGTAGTTGCAAGATATTTCTTTTATTTTCATTGTGGCCTTCTTGCAACTACGTTCTCCGTAATAAGTTGCTTATGGAAATATATAATTTTCCCCATAATCCAACTAACTTCGTCCACTACATGCCTTCCTTTCTTATTTTCTGAGTTAGATATTGAATTTATGTTTCATATATTATTCACAACTAATGTAATCTTCTCTTTAACCAAAATATGCATATTAATCCGTACAATCCCATTCACTTTTCAATTCAAGTTCCATGATTACATTATTACGATAATTTCTCAATTCAAACAAAAGACCTAATAAAATTAGGTTTATGCAACAGTGATAAATTTATCATATTGCAAATAGGTTTAATATTCAATTTCCACCATTACCAAGTGTTTAGCATACTAAGTATAATGGGGAACGAAAACGATAAATATACCATTACCAAAAGGTATAATTTAAATCCACTCACTTGACACCTTTCCAATCCTTGAATCCGATCCAGATTTATTATTCCATGGCCTTCCTAACTGAATCTATTATTAAAATAATCACGGATTCACAAACCTGATACTAAAAGAAGAGGGAAAGAAAGAGCGAAATATAAACAATCAGATTCAAGAACTTACCTCACGTTGATCAGAAATCTGAACACCTATGTTATAGATTTATATCCCTTACCTTCAAATCTTGAATCAGAAACCCTAAGAACTAACAATTTAATTTCTAAAAAGATTTGGAGAAGAAAGAGAATGGAAAAGCCTTAGCAGCATTTCAGAAAATATGAGTTTAAAGCTCGGCACTACTAGTCTATTTACAGGTGTACGAGAAAGTCTGGTCCATCGGATTTAACCAAATAAAATCCCCACCATTTATTCTAGAAAAACACATCATAAAATAAACAGATCTGATCCGATATGGTCGCCCCCTATGTCGATCCGCCTTAGAGGTGGGTCGACCCATCCTAGGTCCAGGCGAGTTTCCTGCTTCGTTTTGATTTCTGGTTTTAACATTAATTAATAACGTTAATTTCTTACTTAATATAATTATCTGATTTATTATATTCCAATTATAAACTATAATTAGGTTTGAATTTCTAAACCACGCGTATATATGCATACAATCTCTTGATTATTTAATTCATTAATAACTCTTGCATATGTGCTCCGTTTTGGACATTCCATATATCAGAATGAATCAGAAAATTTCCACGAGAACGTTGGTATATGTTTCAGGGGTACATTCTGAAAGTATACTTTATCGGTATTTCCTTTTCTTTTAATGAAAAATACAGGGTGTTACATGACCTACCAACTAAAAACTGCTCCTAAGGCCATACATCCAGGTGTCATATGACTACCCTTATCCACCCATCAACCTTTTAACTTTTTGTAAAGGACAACTTTGTTAGGCCTATAATACTAGTACAATCGAGTCATGCATTTTTGAAGGACCCCTATAGACCTACCTTAGAGGGAACAACTTCATTAGGCCTACCAAATAGGATCATCCTAGAGTGTCCTCACGTCCTATTGAAGTCGTTGATTTCCTTGTCTGATGAATATATGGTCCATCGTTAAGACATGCTTCGATTTCCTTTTGAATCTGCGATGGTACATCTTCGTTAGGCCTTATCCAAATTCTCTGTGGACTGCTATAGAACACGCCCCCATGAGGGCAGCTTACTCTAAAAGATCTAACATGGTACAACTTTGTTAAGTCCTTATCCTAATTTCGTGTAAAGACCCATATTTTAACGATTTGATGTCATATATTTTATTTAAATATTAATCATTAATAAACTGGGTAACGGTTCCAAATGATGATTTTTCACAAATGATCGGATCAGGACTTGGGACCAGTTCAATTGAGTTTAGATTGTTCATTACATGGAGAATAGGTATATGGATCGCTATATTTTGAGTTCAAACCAGTTGGAAGTCATATCGATCTCGAAATACGCGTAAATAGTCGTTCAGAGGGCGCATCCTCATATTTCGACGAAGCATGTACCATCGGAACCTTATCATTATAGTGATGCAGTTAATCACGTTTCATGGCGAATGGACTTGTCGTTTGGTCATGCGTAAACAAAATGCGTGATCGTTTTAAACATAACTTAAAAGACACATGAGAGTGAAATAATATTAAATACCCTATATCTACAATAACTTTCTTAACCCGACTCGTTCATTATTTAAGAGTTACCGTTCCACTGTTTCCATTCGCGGCATTTCTTCTTATTCAAAAATAAAGATCTCTCTTCCCACTCATTTAAAATCATGAAATAAACATATTTGAATTCGTGTTTTAAATCTCTACAAGCTCGTATTTATCACATGCACACCCTATTCCAGAGATCGACCTTGTTGAAGCCATGATTAGGATTTAACCTTGCTCTTCTTAAGATTGGATTTTGATGATTTTTAGGATGGATTTAGGCTTAAGGTGAAAAATCTTGTCGTTTGGTCGAGTTTGGTGAGGTGCGATCACCAATTGACGATCATGATTTTTGCTAGATGTGTGGGATTGCTTATGACAAATTTTTTTAGGGTTATCTGAGATGATCTTGTAGGTGCAGGCGGATGCAGTTTTGGATGAGTGATGCATCGGTGCAATTGGATCTTGGTTCTGGTGAGTATCTTGGTGTGTCAGTGATTGATATGCCCGCACAATTCGGGTTCTTTGCTATGTTTCTCATGGTCTGGGGAAAAAAGGAGGATTTGGGGTAGAACGGGCTAGGGGCAATTTCGTAATTATATTATTGTTTTATGTGTTTGTGTCATTTAAGTCATATAGCTTGTATTCATCATATCTTTTGCATACATTGTCGATTTGGACGTTGTTTCTTACGTTGGACTCGTATGGACGAGCTCTATGCATTAGAGAAATTTTGGTTGATTTGGTTAAGGTGAGTGATATTATCTATCACTAGACTATATTTGTCCGTACAGTATAGATTTGATGTTTTAAATTGATTTCTAATTATAAAACGTAAAATTTAGGATAGTTGTACCTAATAAGTAATTAAGAAAAAGATTAATAAATGTTCAGGTAGTTGTAATCAAGATTATCACATTTTACCTATTTATGCGCTATTGCGTGCCATTTATCCATTTATGCGCTATCGCTCACTATTTTTACCATACAGAAAGATTTAGACTATTTGGGAATATATTTCACTTTTGTTGCCATAGGTATATTCTATTTGATTTATTATCACCGTTATAGATGCTTGTATGCTAGTTTAGGAATTAGTACAACTATTGGTTGCATGGTTGAATTGTTTGCTTAGTATAGATTAAAACGCCATTTGTAGGAGATCTAATATTAGGAAAATCATGTTTGCAAGGGTTTAGAGCTTATCGATCGAACGCACAAGTGATTGTGTACTGATTGAGCACATAAGGATGGTAAACTCGAACAGATGAGATAAATTCTCTAGGGATCTTTAGAGCACATAGATGGACTCGACGATGGAGCAACATTGGAGCTAGTGACATATTTGAAGATGGAGTGACACTGGAGCTTGATGGCTGATCTAAAGACGGAAGATGGACTTGGCGATGTGTTGAACTTCACAATGAATGCCGCATGTTTTCCTTGGACACGCATTTAACCAATTTTGGTTAAGTAGGTGATCCAGTAGTCGTTATCGATTACTATTATTGTAGCCATTTTGGTCAAAATGACATTGATGACGATGCGATTTCGAGGAGCAGGATATGATGGTTCATTCGATGATGATTTCGACATGATGTCTTTTCGATTAGTTGCTTTGGCTTGAGGCGAGGATGTGGTGCTTCTATGCGGTGATGTGTCATTCGACAACGATTCCATGATAGGGAGCAAGGTTGCTACAATGGACAATTTCCTTCGAGATGCAGAAAAGATGACATTCAGTCGTATTGAGTCGACTATCATTAGAGGATTGGATGAAAAATAATTGTTACGGCTTGGAGGGTGTAACAACCCAAATTTTAGCGAGTCCGAATTTTTCGTAAAGTGCTAAAATCCAAGTCCACTAAAACCTGAGTTGGTTTGCCTGGTATCCTGCAGAATAGCAAAGATAAAATATATCAGAGCTCACAATAAAATATCTTACAACATAATGAATAAATATTCTAGTAAGTAAATGCTTACTATAATAATGACATTGTTTAACAAGTGTCTCTAAGCTGGATAATCTTTGTCACCTGTCTAACCTGCGACATTATTATGAGAAGGGGATCAGAACAAAAGTTCTAATGAATGGACAAATTATACTTTATGTAAATAACACTACATATATCATTCTATCACTACACCACTTTTATTAAGTTATTTTGGTTTATTGCACATTACACTTTCGATTTTCGCACATAAATTGTACCCATCTTCTCCGAAATAGATTAACCTAATAAATCATATATATGCAGCTATATTCCCCTCATCTCAAGGTACTCCCCATTGTACCCATCTCGAGTGGTCTCCATCGCCACACTGCAAAAACGTACTAAATTTTCATTGTCACGCTACGAAAGCGTATTATACCATGCTACGAAGGCGCACTGAGTCTCCATCGATACACTATGAAAGTGTACTAAGCCATGCTATAAAAGCGTGCTAAGCCTCCATCATCACGCTACGAAAGCATCCTAATCTTAAGTTCCCCTATAAAACTCAGTCAAAGGATTTCTATATTTGTAAATGACAACGTCATTGTGCCTATAATGCTGATATCCATATATTGGTTTGTCTCTTTTCTCGGTAGCTATGGCCCCACTTGGCTCCTCAATTAATGAAAGACCATTCAAAGAGCTAAGTGATCGTGCCCCTACAAAACAATCTAAACATCCAATTGATATTGTCCCTCATCCAGTGCCTCGATAGTGAAAGAACATTGGCCTATTAGTTTATCTTCAGTCTTTCCCGTACCCGCTCTGACTGATGATGACATATATCCGACAACTCACTATCCTTGTCGGGTCCTGGCCACTGTGTCTTTGGACACCTACCATTATTTTCCCTATTGGGCTCTTCATCCCCTCGGATAGGACCAAACGCATATCACTATTTTATTAGACCTATGTCTAATTACCATTATGTGTTTTATTTGCCTTTCTTATCATTGATTTACAGTATTCTTCGATCCATTTAATCTGAATATTCATTATTTGTTAATCCACTTTATTAGTTATCATAGAACTATCGAATTGCATAATCACAAAGCCACCATAGAAAGTTTGCTAGTTAAACTTAATTAATAATTTTAAATTTATTCATAATAAGCTTTCCTAATTTCATTTCACTCTTTAAATTATAGCTTTTATGTTATCATCTTACTTTCACCGTTACCAACAAATTATTCACCATTGCCATAGAATTTGCTTATTAAACTAAATTTACAACTATTAGTTTAAAATAAGCTTTTTCTCATACTTTTTCTCTACATAATATCTTTTAGTTATGTTACCCTTTTTTCGTCTTTGCAATTTATTCATTAAGAAGTTAGGTTTGTTCCTAATTGATTGGTTATTGAAATCACACAGTAATCTATTTTCGTAGTTTAAGGTAATTGCAGCAATAGAAACCCATAATTACAAGATATTTTTTCATTTTTATGCTATTGGAAAGTGCGCAATATGGTAAATCCCTATTTCCTACTAATGTAACTAATCCATGTCTTTATTCATTTTATTACTTGCAATTATTTTTTCCATTTTTCTTACAACACAAACTATGGAACTATATTCCCTTTTTTCTAACAAATCAATCTAGGTTATTTATAAATTCATGATTTAATCGTTAAACATAAATTCTAGTTTTCAATTTATATTTCCAATTTGACCTGACTACGGTAAATTTGGACATAGTTGGGTTTATACCCCATTTTCTTTTAATTTCAACAATTTCTACGTTTGTTTCTTCTAAATCTGAAAGCTGATTTTTAACAAATAAGTATGGGAATTCTCAGATTTACCTAAAGCTATTAAGGTAATGGTAAACCTACCATTACTAGTCTATTAGTAACCATTTCGGATTGAAATCGGTATACCAGTTAAAATGGTATAGTAACTGTAAATTTACCATTTTTAACGGTAAATTATCGGTAACATTTCCTTAATACCAACGGTAGCGGTAATTTTACCATTCGATTTAAAACATGCATATATTCATCAGATATGCTTTATTACATGCATTTAGAACCAAATAAATGAATCAACTTAGTTCAATAATAAGGTGAAATAATTTTAAGTACACTTGTTTTCAGTTTTATTTATGTTTCACTAACTAACACTACATATAATATAATAAAGATGAACTACGTACAAAAAGCATGTCAGTATACAAACTTTTATGGGTAAACGGTAATTTACCATTACCAGTGCAATGATTACCAGATTATTGGTATACCAGTCATCGGTATACCAGTCGATCAGTAACAGTAATGGTAAGCAATTCTGACTTACCAGTAAAAATGGTACGGTAATGGTATTTGCTAATTGGTAACGGTAACCATTACCATAATAGCCCTATATTTACCAGTCAACTATAAATTTACTGTATGTACTATTAATTATGTCATGTCAACCTATGTCACAATCATTTGACAAGTTTTATCAAGATTGATCAAGTTTGTCTGTTTTTAGCCTGAATACTCTATTTATTACAGTTTTGGAATCATATGTTCATTTAGCCTTAAATTATCAAATTATTTTTTATTCATATTTCTAATTGGATTATATTTTCCAACATGCGCAAACAAAAAGGATTATAATCAGTCACATAAAATTAAGCGCACAATTCAACCGTATAGATATGCTGATATTGAAAATTTATGCATATTTTGCGCATAATCAAAATTGAACAAAAAAATGTAAAATCCAACGCAGAAAGGGGGACAAGAGGACTGAGGAATATCATATTAATTTTACAAGAATTAGACGATATCATATACTGTTATATAAAAATATAATTTAAATCCACTCACATTGTACGCTCCAAATTTTGAGTCTGATTCAGATTATATCTAGTCTTACTATCTGTTTTCTTTTCAGTTTGAATCTACAAATCTGTTTGGACAGGGAATCTGGACATCTCAATCTTGGATCCGCTAACTTTGTCTCCGAATCTCGAATAAAATATCCTAAATCTAATATATTTTATGTTCGAATAATTTAGAGGAGAAAAGGAATGATAGAGCTTCAGCGCCCTCATAGAAAATATGAGTTCAAGTGCTAGGCCTTGTAGGTTTATTTAGAAATGTCCAGACAAAAAATAAACATCGGATTTATATATAAATCCCTCCGTTTAAATCAAACCCGGTTCAAAAATCACGTATATATTAAAAAAACGTTCCAGGCCAACATGGGTCGACCCATGCCCAAGTCTGGGTTGACCCAGCCCCCATATTGGTCGACCCATAGGTCAGCCCATGCGATTTAAATTAATTCCCTAGGTCCTCGTTTTGTGCGTGATTTATTTGTTGCTCATTTTGTTCTATTTCGTATTTATTTGTGGTCCGTTTTGGTTTATTTCTATATTTTATTAAATTCTTTTCCGCTTCTAATGCACGTTCAAATTTCAAATTCAAATGCGTGTATGTTTTGAAATTTATTTATATATTTACACAAGATTTTTACATTACTTTTAACGTTGTATTTATTTCCAATTTTATTACCTGTGCATTAATTTTCTTCCATTTTCAACACATTTTAATTTCAAATTCAAGCTTTAACATTATTTCCATTATGTTCCAATTATTTTCATTAATGACGCGCATTAACTTTCAAGCTCAAATGCGCATTGCTTTTGAAACTTATATGTTTATATATTAATATGAAATAAATATATATTTACACACGCTTACATGCGAGTTGCTATTAATTAGTTTTTTATTTTTTAAATTTAACGCAACATTCTATTTATTAATTTATAACGTGTTATTAATTAACTTCCATTCATTCTTTTGTAATGTTTGTTTTTATTTAATTCTATCTAGACCATTGCAACATTATGTTTGCATAACGAGATTTTTTTATTTATTTCTCATTTATTTGCACTTTGGTTTTTCAAATTCAAATGCATATTACTTATGAATTTGATGTCCGCCCATGTTTCCAACATAATTTATTCATGTGCATTTACACAAGATTTTGAACATTAATAATTTTTTCGTACAAACTTCGTTCATAACACATTATATATGTAAATTAATCAGAAATTTGTTATGAACATAATGGAATACATTTCAGAGCTAAATTCTGATAATCCCAAGTGTTGTTTTCCATTATTAATTATTTCTGTATATTATATTATCTTTCATTATTAAAAATGCGGGGTTTCATTCTCACACCCTTTAGGAAATTTCCCACACCCTTGCTGAACAAGGGCATGGTTCATCCAATTTTTGCATCCATACCCTACTAACCAACTTTAAATTTGCAAATTTCAGAAAAATATAGTTTTTTGAGTTTGATTTTTTATGTTGAAAAAAGGCAGGAAGTGGGAAAATCCATATTTTCCACCTCACTTTTACGCACCTTTTTCTCCATACTTGGAAATCTTTATCGTTAATCTTACAAAAATTCTTATTTTCTATTACAAGTACGGTTTACACAGGAAGAATTTTCTTTTCAGTTTCCAAAACTTATTTTGAAAGAATTTATTTTCTCTTGTTGTTCTCATTTATTGTCGTTATTGTCTCGGTTGTTTTCTGTAAATTTTGTTTGTTCTTCTTTTAGTTAATTTATTTACAATATCCTATGTTTTATTCTTTCCTTGTGATCATCACCAACACCTAGAAAGAGAATATCACACTAAACTATTTCATTTTTATTTCCCATAACAAAACATAATTCTACATAAGAGTGCAAATCTATACTAAAAGAAAACATGCTTTACTGCAATCTTCACTAGATAAGAAATTACAATGGCTTAGTGTGACTATACACAAGGACTAGGAGGCCTAGGATCATGTCTCTTTGACATAAAAAGGTCATCAACACTGAATCTAGATAACCATTGCGCTCCTCTTTTCAATCTACCACTCTCTACCAAATCATTCCATGTACCCTTATAGTTGTTTTTCCATCGCATATTTACCAACTGTTCATGCACACTACTGGAACCATTCTTACTAAATCATAATTAATTTCATAAAATTTTATATTCTCAAGACCTTTCTCAAAAGTTAAAAATTAAGGAAGATAGGATTATGCACTTTAACTCAATTGGAGCTCTCATTTATTTTAACACCCATTTCTTATTCAGGAGGAGTTAATAAAATCAAGTTTCTATAAATCTTTTCTAAAGAGGATTTTTGTGTTCCATATAAAGTAACAAGGAAACTTCATTATTTTAATATTTTTCATTTCTTTGTTGATATAGGTAACACAAAATATGGTGTTTTACCTTTATTTTATACACTTCTTTCGCTTCACCTTTCCTCGTTACTTTAACAAAACACATATACTTAAAAACTTACTAATTCATAAAAACTTATCTTACAATTCTTCTTGTTCAAATAAGTTAAAGTGTCACAACCCATTCTTTATGAAAAAACTTGTATATTTTCTTTCATTTAAGATCACCTAATCGCCACATGTCTAATTTATTTATATTCATGCTTTCTCTTAACCATAACCCTATAACTGGCTTACGCACTTTATTAATTTGAATTTATTTTGCATAATTTTCTCAAAAATAAGTTTAATGCAACTCTAATATTACAAACCAATAAAATTTTAAAATTGTAAACTTTTAAACATTTAAACTTTTCTAGAAATCGTTTTCTATGTATATTTTTTAAAGTTCTTTTAAAAAGTTGATCTGTGGGACTAAGTACAAAGTGGTTTCCTAACTGTTGTGGTCAAATCCTTTGGCACAAAATTACTTTTCTATACCCAAATTCTCTTTTATGATAATTCCTCTAAAGCTATGTCCAAACTGGAACCTGTGCCTAATATCACTTTTGCACCAAAATATATACAAATTTCCAATCCATTTTCCTTCTTATTCTTTCTCGATTTACAAGGCTCTACTATCCAATCTACTAATTTGAAATACCAAAATTTCGGATATTAACACATAGAATCTTCTTTCTTTTTTATCAAACATATTGTACACTGTTCACTCTAGCCAGTCATGGCTACTGTTCTCAAATTTCCATGACCATTTCCTTAATGTACAAAACTGATATCCTAACTTTCTCCATGTGTTGCTTCAATTAATTAGTGGATTCATCTATCGATCTAGGTGTGTGCGTGTGTGTATATATATAATTATTGACGTAAAAAGTTGATCTTATGACAATCAACCCCGAAAGTGCATAATCCACACACAAATCACAGAGAATAAAAGAAATAAAAGGAAACACACAATATTTTTATAGTGGTTTGGCTTAATCCAAGCCTACATACATTTTATAATCTTTGTTTATATTGTCAAATATAGGTTACAGTTGTTTGACTGTAAGAAAGTAGAGACGTAAATGATTTATACACAAAAGCCTTGTGTTATGGTTCGGTTCGATCTGTTGATGGAGCAGGCTATTTGAGGAAACCGACATGTTAACTTCCAAAATAAATCATTCCAAAAGAAATCATCCCCTTTCCACTTTTGAAATGAGGCATTTATAGGTAAAATTTGGTCCAGGTCGGCATGCCACGTGGCGACCATCCCAGGTCGGGTTGGCCACGTGTCATCCGATCGGGAAAATCGACTTCATGCGGTTGGGCCTAGTCTTCACATGAGGAATAGTTCTTCTCAATCTTTGTGTCACACATGTAATTCAATCCGTGAATTAAGGAAATAAAGTAGGTCGGAGTTGACCAATAAAATTGCGGTAAGAAGCGGTCTTTATCGTGTGTTGTAGGGTTCAGATCACCTTGTTGGTGTCGACTAGTTCGATCCATGTTGATTCGATCCAACCCATGAATTTCAATCCACGTATGGAAGAAGGTGCTTTCATGCAAGGCATATCTAGTTTGGGCCGTACCAATCCTAATCGACTCGAGTAGGAAATCAAGAAGATCATAGAATGTTCAATGCAATGTTCTTGAGTGCTTATCTTGATAAAGATCCGAGTTGTAATGGTCTTTCCAAAAGGCGGTCCAACACTTTGCCCCTAAAACATATCTTTCTTGAAAACGGAAATGTGTTCTAGATATTCCGAATATTTATGATCCACAAAAGTCTAATATATAAAAATTCAGAAAGCTACGATCGCGGCGGATCATATTAATTGAAATCTGTACAACTAATGGAGCATCGGACCATAATATAAGAAAAACCAAAAAACCAGAAGACCGACGATCACGTTAGATCGTATTATAAATGAGATCCAAAAAAACCAAGGCCTTGCTGAGCCAGTTCGATTGTGGATGTAATTTATACCTAAAAATAGATTAGGTAAACAAATGTGTCAAATCCTAACAATACCTCTTAACCTTTTCAAGCATAAACCATGCTTGGACATCTACTTTGAGTATAAACCATACTTGAGTAATGATTGAATTATCCGGCCAAATCCTTGCAAGGTAACCCAATCCTTCATGTATAAACCATACCTGGGAATCTAATCCGAGCATAAACCTTACTCAAGCTATGATCTGTACTGTGGAATTTAAACCGAGCATAAGCCATACTCAAGTTTTGGTTGAGTTCCCTTGTCAAATCGTGAAAAGATAATCCGATTTGCCGGAGTATAATCCATACTCAGAGTGAGATGGAACTTACTTGTCACAGCTTGATAAGAAAGTGCATCCCTAGGCATAAACCATACCTAAAGTTCTGAGATGAGTATAAGCCATACTCTGGTTATGAATAAGAATCTTGCCAAATCCTGACAAGATACTTATATCCGTCAAACATAATCCATGCTTGAAAATAGGTTTTGTTAATTCCAGAAATTATTATAGAACCCAATCAAATCCTGATTGGTTTATTATTGAATCCAGAGCATGCCTTGGGACTCAATCCTAACCTCATACGTGTGTACTTCAACTTAGTCGTTTATTTGTCGGATGGTTTTATTGTCGAGAACGTAGTATGTCCGAGGAATAAAGCCTAATCCTCGTGCATATGTGAGTCGACGTAACCATCCAGAAATCTTATAGCAACAGAGATACACATCTTATATCCAAAAAAATGCATTAGATCCAAGATGATATAATCCATATCAGTTAATGATGATGCCGCGATTGCTCGGCTAATGATCCTACCCATTCCGAGAAGCATGGGGAGGTAGCAGTGTCGGTGTGGGCGTCGCAGATTTCTTTACATACTCGAATAACTCTCCGCATCTGACCCGTTCTTCGATGAGATCACGCAAGTGTCTGCAGTCATTAGTACCATGACCGGCCATGTCATGGAACATGCAGTGCTTTCTAGACTCGCGCTCTTTCTGGGTTGGCTCCCTCCCGAGAGGCTTAGGAAAAGGAAGAGTTCCTCGCACATCGAGGTATATATCCAGTAGTGAGGAATTGAGCTCCGTGTATCTATCATATTTGGGTTCTCTCCAGAACCACACATTCCTGAAACCTTTTTTCGGGGCCTTTCCCCTTACCTTGTTCTGGTTAGCAATGGATGGTCCTCCATCTTTTACCGAAAGTACATCGATATTATCCATCTCGATATTAGCATCCTATTACGAGAGGAATTTATCTGCCTCAGAGTAGAAGTCACCAAGATATCTGGGGGGGATCCCATTGTAGGGAGATTTTGAAGTCTGTTTCATCAAAGATGCCGACCATAGTTGCCATGAATACCACGGATGACTCTGGTCAATCTACTGACGCTACTGCCGCATTGAACCTTTCAAGGAAAGAGTGCATGGTTTCACTAGACCGATGCTTGGTAGAAGTGAGAAACATGACGCTTTTGGGATGAGCTATGCGGACCCTAAGTTGATCGATGAGGCGGTTCCAGCTCTAGATCGATTCAGACGTTAGTCGTCGGAACCACATGGCAGCATGTCAGTCAGGGAAAGAGGGAAGCACTTATCTATTATGTTATCAGATGTTGATAGTACTTCTATATAGCGCTTGTAGCGTGTAAGATGTATGGTGGGATCCATCCCACCGTTGTATGGCTCCAGAGCTGGAACCTTGAATTCAGGTGGGTTGCGGGAATTTCTGATCTCCCACGAGAAGGGGCTACGATGGACGGTATCCATGTCATGCTAAGAAGTGGTGCCTCGACTGAAGCGTTTGCTAATGTTGGCAAGTTGATTCCCGTCTCCGAGAAGTCGTTTCAACGAATCCAATTCTGCACCAAGGGCTTCTGCGCAAAGCTCAGCAGATGGTTGACGCATGTCTTGCGCATTTGGGGTCGATCTGGTGTTGCCTCCGAGTGATAGTGGGAGCCTGTCCCGAGCCTCTGGTTTTGTACCATATTGTCTGAGGTCCTCAGGTCGGCATGTGTAGTTGGTCTAACCGGGCCTAGGTCGGTAGGATCGGACCGACCAAGGATAGCATTTCCCGTTCTTAGTTTGACGTTGCCTCCGTCTAGGGTGATATTAGAGTGGACTATATTAGCAGTGCCTCCATAGTATTACGAGCAAAAGTGTCGCGAAGTGGTGGGAAGATTGAACCCTGTCTAGTTCGGGTCGGCATACATGGGAGGCCGACCTGGTGGTTGGGTTGAACTGGATGGCGGCGGGATGGTAGATCAATCTGAATCATGGGTCGAACCGATCTGAAACTCTGCTGATGCAATAGCGTTGGCAGTTGCAGGAAGTGATGCTTGGTTGCTCGACCTTCCTTCCATCCGAGCGAAGAAATTATCCATCATCTCCTGTTGCTTTTTGAGGAGTTCGTCCTGGTGTGCCATTTACGATTTGAGCTTGGCCAAAACTTATCTCGTCCCTAGTCAAATATAAGGAAGGATCTTGTTGACATCAAAAATTGGCATAACACCAAAAAGAGAGACTTTTGTAGAGATTAAAATGAAGATTAACTAATATAGGAAATACAAAACAGAAAGAATCACACAGATTTATAGTGGTTCGGCGTTAAAGAGCCTACGTCCACTTCATAAACTTTTATAGATCGTTTTAGTAGCTAGGAAAATGTTTACAATTGTAGAACAGAAGAATTAAAATTATAAACAATTTTTGCTATTGTTTCTCTTTGGCCAGAAAATTGAAGATGGATCCCTTTTTTGAATTGGAAATGAGTTTTTATAAGTGACCCCGCATTCGATTTACCTTGGAGATGTGTTACCAAATCCCGAAGAATAGCTTCTACTGAATAATTCGATCTTTCCCAAGGAACCGGTACCCCCATTCCCCTATTGGCATGGTGCAGCCATTTATTTTTTATAATTTGAACCAACTTCAAATAGTAAATATCTATCAAGACTCGTTCTTGGGGCGAATTTTATGGGCCATCTTTTGAATGTGTCGTGGTTGGTTATGTTTATTCATTCCAAATTCCCTCCGGGCCGCGCTCGAGAGAGAGTCTTGATACCAGGCTTTTATGAATGGCCCTAGTCGAGTACTCCGTTGTGAATCCACCGCTGTATCATGCTTTGATGGGAGGCCCGAAAAGCCCATCAACACTTTGCCCCCAAAGTATTGCGTGCTGGCAAATGGGGCATACTTTGTGATTCTAAGCCATGAACTGACCTACCTCTTTTTTTTGGCAGAACTCCATGAGTCGCACCAACTCACTTTCTTAATGAGCCTCGAAAGTCACCAAGGATCCTATCAATTTCTTAGATAATGCAAATGGTTTTTCTTTTTGAAATGATGACCACATTCTGTCTTCCATCTCGTCGACTGGCCCTTGTCGACTTCTTTACACGTCAGCTGAGTTTGGTCACATCAGCCGAATTCTAAACGACACTTTCTTTGCTATAAAAGGAAAATCCCTTTTATCCGTTCTCTTTTACTTTTACTATTAGCCAGGACCGATTTACTGCTCCTCAGGAAGAAGGAGGACAATCGACATCTCCCTCAAAGTTTTCTTTTCCAGGTAGAAATTAATTCATGTTTTTCTCGAAATATCGGAATATCAACCTCTTTTTCTATGGCATTCCTTTTTCTCTTCTTTTCATGATCTAAGGCTGGTTTTAACCCACGGATAGACTTACCAGTGCCAGATCGCTGGAGTTAGCAGCGATACGGTGTGTGTTATGGTGAGTCTGATATCCCTAGAGATGGGACCAGCGGTACCAGTCCAGATGATTTGATTGTACCTTGGATGCAAAGGGTTTTCCCGCCTACTCTGAGGTCTTTGTGTAATGGGGTATTTTTTAACCCTTGGACGCGTGGCAAAGTTTGAGGAGGTGATATGGAACCGCTAACCCACGTACGGCTTGAGCCGTGGCATCCGTGGTTCGTCTTCTTCTGAAATTATTCAATACGGATGTGATAACCCCCCTTTATTTACCTTCGATTTCATCTTGCTAATCTCTCTGTGCATCCATGGTCAAGGCGCATGATATCCATAAGCGAGAGTCTGGTGAAGGAGTGTCCTTCTCCATTAGGGTGGATAGCCCTTCTGAATCATCGGATCAGTCGAGACCTGCTTTCATCAGCGACCTCCAGGAACGGCCGACCAATCCACAATATATTCCTCCGGTATCAGTCGACCTGTCTGGGGCGATACCCACTCCCTTAGCACCTGACATGCTTCCAGGCACAGAAATCTTGGATAACCCTCTAGATGTAGAAAAGTCTAAGATAGCTCTTCAGCGGCTACAATTCCTAACGGCTAAACATCATATTCCCGTTGATGACGTCCTTGTTCCTAAGAATATTGATCGACCTCACAGGCCCAGAAGGTTATATGGCGATCTCCCTTCCAATGTGCCGCGTGGGAGCTTTGCCCCCTTCCCCCCATTTGTCATCGACTTCTTGTGTCGGATGAGTCTAGCTCCAATGCAATTTCACCCTATTGCCTATGGCCTCTTGTTATCCACTTATTATTTGTTCTCGAATTATCTGGGCTACCATCCAACTTTTGATGATTTGTCTTTCCTTTTCTACTTTAAGCACAATGAGAGACATTCCCCCTCTTTGCTTTACTTCGAGTCTATCCAGGGTTAGAAGATCATTGAAAAAATTCCGAGCAAGGTAGGCGACCCAAAGAGAGACTGGTTTTGGATTAGAGAACGACCAAGATGCGCTCGATACTGGGTTTAGTGCAGTGAGTTCTTGGTGAGTTGATACTTTTTCTATCAAAGCTTCCTATATTGATTCCTGCATTCCCCTTTTTTTGTAGGGGATGATCCTATAAGACCTGAAGGAGAGGTGTTCCAGAAACGCTTTGAGCAATTGATAGGGATGGCCTAGAAGTTACAGTAGTTTTGCAAGTGTTTGATCGATGAAAATCTGCACCAATATGCCCTTCTTGATCGAAGTAGGTCTATCGAACCGTTGGATGAAGGACTTGAATCATCAGCAATGAACCAAAAGGAGGTGCCCCCAGCCCAAAAAGGATTGGGGGATGCACAAATGGTTTGATCAACTGGTGAGCCTTCCGCTCGTCCTTCTCCTAGGAAGAAGGAGAAACTGGGCCCCAAAAAGCCTGTTTTCAAGAGGCAAATTCGAAAATCTGAGCAACAGGAAACTGAGTATTGAAAAGTAGGACGTCATTAGAGGGAAAAGGTTCCCTCCAAGAGGGCCCTGAGATCTATGCAGGAAGAATCCCATAAGGAGGATCTTACTGGAACTTGTTCGAGAGACTACGGAGGCAAGGGAGATTCTCCTATGGCTCATGGTTCGCAAGAAGAGCATGGTGCGTCTCCCCTCCCTAGCTTAGAAACACTCCCAATGCCCGACATTATCCTTTCTCCACAAAGCCTAGACCTGCATCGATTTTTTGCTAACCAATCCGAGGGGATGTTTCCCTCAAATGAACAAAGAGGCATCGGAGGTATGAGGTTCATTACATATTACGACATTATATCTCTTGCGAGTTAAGAATTGTCCATTGATGAAATATCACAACATTTTTTTATCCTCTCTTCTTTTTAAGAGAATATTGATCAAGCATTCTATGGGGAACTATTCGCTTCCCTTTCCACGAATGCAGAACTGAACGAACCCACTCTGTTGAATGAGGGGATATGGAACGATGATAAAGGTAATGATAACGAAAGGGAGAGGTCAGCAGAAAACACAAAGAGAGACCGGGATAGCGAGAAACAAAAGGAAGGAGTAAAGAAGAGGAAATAAAGGGAGATAGAGAGTGAAGGGAAGAAAGAGCCGACCCAAGATAATAGCAAGCAGAGAGAGAAACGATTGAGAAGGCTTGATCAAGCGTTAGAACTGGGAAAATTTTCTAAGAAGAAGATTGGAGATGGAACTTCCAAATCCAAGGAAGTGGAAGGGGCCGATCATTCTCGTATCGCACCAGATCGACCCATAGCCTTGATCGAGCCTCACCCCATTGATCGAATTCGAGAGTTAGAGCGAGATTTTCTTGATCTTACCTTTTCAGGAATTAACCCTGCCCCCAAGCTACATCCACTATCACGCAGCTTCCGTCGTCGACTACATTACAACCTTGACTATGCTCTTTTTCAGTACGACGCAATGCGCGAGTACGCCGGACAGGTAAGCGGAGTATTAAAAGAAAATTGACTGAGATTGTCAATCTGAAAAGGGACATCGATAGCGGCAAGAAAACCTTTGGGTTTCTTGAAAAGAAAATTAAAGATCGGGAGTCACAGGCAGTGGCCAACAAAGAGAGGCACGAGAAAGAAATCGAGGATCTGAACACCCAGGCCCAATACAAAAATTAAGAGTGTGATTTGATGAGAGAGGAGATCGAGTCTCCGAAGAAGGACAGGGCTCGATTAGACCTTGAAGTGCAGATCCTTAAGGTTGCCCTTCACCCGTCCGAGCTGGCCAAGAGTCTGGCTGAAGAAAATGCTGCAGCAACGATCGAGTCTGCTGACAACATGAAACTTCAACATGGCATCGAGATGGAGGCTATCAAGGCCGATCATGCTCGGGAAAAAACCGAACTACAAAGAGGGCATACTCGTTAGATTCTTTCATTCTGCGCAAGGTTCCTTCATCGGAGGGATTTATCTCATATGCCAGAATGCCCCAAACTGTTGACCTATACGTGGAAGATAATCTTGTGGGAAGAGAGACATGCGACAAAGGGAGGGTCAGTGGATGAGACGGATTTAATGTCCCAAATTCTGAATGACAAGGAACAAACAATCATGGTGGAGAGGATAAGTCGAGAGAAGAAGGCAGCCAAGGCTGATCGCAATATATCGGAGGGGAAGTCGGTCTCGGAGAGAGATGTAAGAAGAAGTCAGCCCAAGATACCTATTTCTTTTACGCATGTGGTGGCTGAAACGGGCTCGTCATCTATATCTCAATCCGACCCAGTCAGGGTTGCAGAGCAACAGTTAACCGAGCCCAGTGCTGGAGGTAGACCTTTTTTACTAATCTTTATGTTTACTGGCCTTATCCTGATTCATTTGTTCCTTGGGCAGGTATCTCGCCGATGAGGAAGAAAGTGGAGGCAGGACCTATTGCTGGGGGGAAGGACAGCGCTGAGGGAGAAAACACAGCCTCGAAAGAGGAAAGGATTATCATAGCTTCGTCAAAGGACGAGGATATCAAGGTGGTCAAGGAATTTGAAAGAAAGGATCACCCTTTTCCGATTGGGACCAAAGCCCAGGATAATAAAGGAATTTCTTCTGTCCCTGTGGACTCCACCAATCCGTCGGCTCCTGTAACGACCCGCATTCTACACATCCAAAGATCGTAGAATATTTATTTCTTCCACATACGAAGTCGTATGGTCGTGTACTTTTGGGAAATGATTATTGGGGTCATTTCCCATGTTCATGATTTTTGCCGATTTTTGAATGATCGTTTTGCACCTAGCTGATCTTGTTTTGGCCATAACTTTTGATGGGAAAGGAGTTTTGACCTGAAACCACTTTCATTAGATCTGGATGATGGTTTACCTTTCCGTAGAGTGGTCACATTAGCCAAACGGACTCACCGTTTTAGAGGTATGGCTGAAACAAGTTTCAGATGGTGAAAAACAGCTTAACCGGGCCTAATTTTGGTGATTAGTGAGTGGGCCCATAACACATTTCGGGACTAAGGTTATGGGAAGGCTGACAGGGTTAGGAAATTCAGTTTCTATCATTTTTCAGCCGCCACTTTCATTCTTGGAACCCTAGTAATGGCCTCCATTATCTAGAATCTCCTCTAATCACTTTCCAATCAAGTATTAGCCTAATCTACGTTAAATCAAAGGGAAATAGCACCAAAGTAAGGTTGGAGCTGCTGTATTGTCTTATTATTCGCGCCCAAACAGAGATATTTTCAGATTTGATATTTCATTTGTGGCAAAGGTGAGTGATTTGCATAGTTCCTCACTAATTTTGGTTAATTAAGGGTAATTAGTGTTAATTAGCGAAATCTTACATGATTAAATTCTGGAAAAATGTTTAGAAATTCTTAAATATTATTTTAAGCCTCTGTTAGGAGTTTGAGTTGGTTTGGTTAAGTTTTACTAATCCTATCATTAGTTTTGCTTAAACATGCTTAGGGGAAACATATGAGCTTTTGGCTATGTTTGATCCGTTTTAACCTCTCAAATTATTGTTTTGGTGCTTGTGGTCAATACTATATGTTGCTATGACTGTATGGTATGCTTTGTGATTGTTTAGAAAAGATAGATTGGTCGAAAACGCCGTCGAGTGGCGTAAACAGGTCGCTGGACAAAGTGCAGGAAGTGTGCAGAGATCGGATTGGATCGGATCCCCTAACTCCGAACCGAACCGCTCACGGAGGGTGGCACCGAACCGAGACGCTTGCACTTGAAGCTCTGATCCGACCCATTCTCCTGGAATGCGCCATGAAGTCCCGATCCAAAGCTGAAGAGGGAGACCGAACCGATGCATTATGGATGGACTTGAGAGGCTCGACCTGATCCGGAGTACTTGGGAAAGAGAACCGAACCGCTTGCCTGAAGCCATGATCTGATGCTCTGGAGATGACCTGAACCAATTCGAAGTAGGGGCCACGATCCGACCCGTAAGGGGTATTCCGATCCGAGCCGAGATGCTTAGATTTGAGGCGTGAACCACGATCCGAACTGGAAGTACGAGTTGAGGTGGAGAACAGGAACCGAACCGATTCGGAGAAGACCAAAACCCGAGATACAAAGGTAGTCCAAATGGGAAGTTTGAACTCAGGATCCAGATGGGAACCAACGAGTCAACTTCATGAGTTGGGCTTTGCTGCGGGACGTGTGCAAAGGGGTTATCGATGTCCATAGCTTTGATTCACCACCAAGACAGATGTTAGGCTACGTATCAGTGCAGTGGGTTAGTTATTACTCCATGGGGCAGAGTGATCGTAGTAAGGCTATGAGCCAGTGTAGTTGGGCCATCATGACTCCATGAGGCAGAGTGGACATAGCAAAGGATTAGTGGCTATGGAGCAGTGCAGTGGTGTTATTACGACTCCATGGGGCAGAGTGATCATAACAAGGCATGAGGTGGTCATAGTGGTAGATATCGTATGCTTTACGCACTGAGTGAGAGATGTGAGGATGGTTGCTATGCTTGGTTGTTTTCCATCACTTGTCATGCACACCCCCTCCCCCGTATTCTTTACACCTTATGTTTAGTGGCACCTTAGAGTATTGAGCGGTATGGTGTGCTAACTCTTTGGCTGCAGGTTCAGGTCCAGGTTCAGGTATGGTTTAGTATACCTGTTATTGTTCTGTTTTGATGCTTATCGCTCATACCAGACTTTTGTCTGACCCAGAATTTTATGTCTCTTCTTATTACTCTTGGTACTCTTAAACGGGTAGACTAGAGACAGGTTAGGTGGTATGCATGAGTAGCCGTACCAGAGACGAGCAGGAGGCTTCCACGTATGGTATATATTGATATTCTCCCTGTGTCGATGCTGGTCACTACTTTGGGCATTAGTAGTGCAACCTTTCCTTTGCTTTAGAGAGAGTATGTTGAAGTTGTAATAAGCTGTATTTTGAATTTTCGCTGCTATGATGATTATGGTTTAGTTTTCAGCTTATACACTGTCTCGCCTGTTTTATGCCAAAGTATGTTATTATTATATTTTATTCCATGCGCTGTGAGACATTCTACGGGTTCTTCATTAGTTCTCCTTTAAGTTTCCTTTCTTTTCCTTTCTTTGGCGACCGTCCCGTACTAGTTGGACGTCAGTACAGCGCATTTTGAGGGAAATGTCGGCTGGTCCGGGGCTGGCCGTCACATTTGGTATCAGAGCTAGGTTGCGTAGTTAACCTAGGGAAAGACACCAGGGAGAGGTAGTATTGGTATATGAGAGCGCGTACTTGTGATTATTTTGGTTTTCAAAAGCTATATATATATACTATTAGTATAGGTAAGGATGAAGTCGCACTGCACTGACACCACAAAGAGGATGGTTAATTGTTTCTCTTTACAGATTGAACGATGAGCCGATATACGAGGGGTACTGGTAGAGGAGCCAGTAATGGGAATGCTCCTGATATGAGGACAATGTTCACTGACTTCATGAGAGAAATGCTTAGAGATGTGCAAGGAGCAGTTCCTAATGCTGTTAATGGTGGTGGTGCAGCGGTGCAGGCGCCTAGGGCCGATTTCGCCAAGCTCTGTAAGGACTACACTAGTCTTGGTGGGAAACCGTTCCACGGAACGGAATCAACTACGGATGTTCAAGATTGGTTGGATAGCTGCGAGCATATCTTCGAAGACTTGGGTATCGAGGATGCGATGAAGAGAAGGTTAGCATCCTGTCAGCTGCAAGGACGGACAATGAATTGGTGGAATGCTATTAAGGCAGCTACCCCTGAAGATCAAGTTACATGGGATCAGTTTAAGGCCCGATTCAGTGAAAAGTTTATCCCAGCTGCTCAGAAATCAGAATTGTTTAGGAAGTTCTTGGAGCTTAAGCAGAATGGTAGGGAAGTCTCGAAGTATATTGCTGAATTCGATACCTTATCGAAGTATGAATTATCCCTTATCGACACTACCGAGAAGAAGAACGAGAAGTTCATAACAGGCTTAGATCAGTACTTAGGGGAAAGGCTTATAAACCACATCGATGAGACGTTTGAATCGATTGTTGGGAAAGCATTGAGGTCAGAAAGCCTTTATCATAAGCCCAAGACGGAAGTCGTTGTTGCATCTGCAGAGGGGCCGAAGCCGCAAGCAAGCGGCAGAAGCAAGAATAATTCTCAGAACAAAAGGAAGCAGAACCAAGCTAAGGATGGCCAGAAAAAGAGTAAGAAAGATGTTGAGTGCTTCAGCTGTGGTAAGAAGGGCCACTATGACAATGAGTGTCGGGCCAAGCCAGCGGATAGGAAGTGCTTTAACTGCGGCCAAGTGGGAAATCACAAGGATAAATGTCCGCAACCCCCTAAGGAGAAGCAGATTGTGAAAGCATACGCCATCAATGTTGTCCCTTCTTCATCGAATGCCCCAACTGCGGTGGAGAAAGGAAAGAATGTTGTTATTCAAGGTATGCTTTCTGTTTATGATGTTCCAATTATAGTGTTGTTTGATACCGGAGCTTCCTGTTCCTTCATATCTAGTGACCTGGTAGATAGGTTGGGATTGGAGCCCGAGATAGTCGATAGACCTTTAGTGGTGACGAACCCGATTGGTGGTTCGACTAACCTTAGTATGATTTGTCGTAATGTGGTCTTATCGAGTCATGGATGTATGTTTGCTTGTGATTGCTTTGTTTTGGGCTTTACTGGGTTTGGCATTATTTTGGGAGTCGATTGGCTCCAAAGATACGGGGTGGTGGTAGACTGCGAGGGCTTTTTGGTGACAATTAGAGCGGATGATGGGCAGAGGGTAGTGTACGGTGGTCTACCTAGTGATGGGGTAATGGCTAGTTTTCTAAATTCCCTCGACATCCCGCATGATGAGTTGTCAGATGTGCCTGTGGCTGGCTATTATCCGGACGTCTTCGAGGAAGTGACCGGACTTCCCCTACACCGAGAGATTGAGTTCCGTATTGATTTAGTAAAAGATGCCAGACCTATAGTGATGCCACTTCGTCGTATGGCACCAAAGGAGCAGCGAGAGCTCGAGGTGCAAGTGAGCGATCTTTTGAAGACGGGATTTATCAGAAGAAGTGTTTTTGAGTGGGGATCACCAGTTGTGTTTGCTACCAAAGCAGATGGTTCCCTTCGATTTTGTGTAGACTACCGCGAGTTGAATAAGGTGACGAGGAAGAATAAGTATCCTATACCACAGAGAGATGATTTGTTTGATCAGCTGAGTGGTGCGAGAGTGTTCTCCCAGTTGGATCTCGCGACAGATTTTCATCAGCTTAGAGTGGAAGCCGAGAGTATAGCTAAAATGACATTTCAGACGCCGTCTGGATTTCATGAGTGGTTGGTCATGCCATTCGGGTTGACCAATGCACCAACATATTTTGTAGATCTTATGAATAGGGTATTCAGAGATCAGTTGAATAAGTTTGTTCTTGTGTTCGTGGATGATATACTTGTTTATTTGAGGACAGAGGAAGAACACAAGGAACATTTGAGGATAGTGATGGAGGTATTGAGAAAACACCAATTGAAAGCAAGGTTTTCTAAGTGTCACTTCTGGAGGAGGGAAGTGAGATTCTTGGGCCATGTTGTTTCAGAGAATGGTATTGCCGTGGACCCTGCGAAGGTGGCTACGGTACAAGATTGGTCTACGCCCAAGAATGCAACAGACATAAGAAGTTTCTTGGGGTTAGCCGGATACTATCGTAAGTTTATCCAAGACTTCTCCAAGATAGCAGCACCGTTGACTCAGTTGACCAAGAAGAATCAAGCTTTCATCTGGGACGAAAAGTGCGAAAATGCATTCAAGGGTCTAAAGGAAAAGTTGACGTGTGCACTAGTATTAGTCATTCCTAAGGGGAATGAAGAGATGACAGTATACACGGATGCCTGTGGTACCGGACTGGGTGCTGTATTGATGCAAGGAGGTAGGGTTGTAGCTTATACGAGTCGGCAGTTGAAACCGCATGAGAAAAGATACCCTAACCACGATTTGGAATTGGCAGCGATCGTGTTCACATTGAAGATGTGGAGACATTATCTCTTGGGAGAAAGATTCGAGTTGTTTGCTAATCATAAATCGTTAAAGTATCTTTGCTTTCAGAAGGATTTAAATCTCCGACAGCAAAGATGGTTAGAATTCTTTGCTTCCTACGATTTCGTTATCGCATATACACCAGGAAAGGGCAATGCGGTAGCTGATGCATTGAGCAAAAGACATGCCAGTCTAGGGGCTATGTTTCTAGAATGGAAGCAACTGGAGTACATCGCTGGGTATGATTTCAGACCAAAGTGCGAATTGGATCCAGAAATGTTATCAAGTTTGACGATTAGACCCACTTTGATTGAGCAGATTGGTTCCAGTCAGAAGGACGATCCTAACTTATTGGAAATCATCTCCAAGTTAGAGATGGGTATCGACGAGGAGATGAAAAAGTACGGGCCTGATCGAGATGGATGGCTTAGAAAGAATTGAAGACTAGTTGCACCCAATGTCAATGGATTGAGAGATGAAGTACTTAGAGAATGTCATCACTCAAAACTGACTATATACCCCGGTGGTAACAAGATTATCGAGACATGAAGCATACATACTACTGGGAAGGAATGAGAAGAGACGTTGGGAAGTTTATATCCAAGTGCATGAATTGCCAGCTAGTTAAAGCTGAGCAAAAGAAGCCTAGTGGTTTGCTGCAACCATTAGAAGTTCCATAATGGAAATGGGAACAAGTCTCGATGGATTTCATTGATGGGTTACCAAGAACTAGGTCGAGCCATGATAGTATTTGGGTGATTGTGGACCGATTGACCAAAAGTGCTTGGTTTATACCTTTCAAGTCGAGTAGAACGACAGCTAAATTAGTTGAACTTTATATGAAGTGGGTAGTAAGATTTCATGGAATACCCAAAGACATTGTGAGTGATCGAGATCCGTTGTTCACTAGTGGATTTTGGAAGAGCTTACAAGAGGCGTTAGGATCAGAATTACATCTCAGTACCGCGTATCATCCTCAAAACGACAGTCAAACAGAGAGGGTGAATCGAGTATTAGAAGACCTCTTAAGAGCCTGTGTATTGGATTTTGGTGGATCATAGGATGACCGTTTACATCTAGTAGGGTTTGCATATAATAATAGTTACCAATCCAGTATTGGTATGGCTCCATTTGAAGCTTTATACGGAAGACCGTGCAACTCACCGTCATATTGGTTAGAAACTGGTGAGAAGTTTGTGCTTGGACCAGATGTGATAAGAGAAACTTCAGACAAGATCAAGATAATTCAACAGCGAATGAAGGCTACCCAAGATAGGCAGAAGAGTTATGCTGATAAGAGGGGAAGAGATTTAAAGTTCTCCATCGGTGACTTGGTGTTTGTCAAGATTTCTCGGTTAAAGAGCGTGATTCGATTTGGCAGGAAAGGCAAGCTAGCACCAAGATTTGTTGGTCCGTTCACAATCCTCGAGCAAGTTGGGAATTTGGCATATTAAGTCGAATCACCAGACAAGATGGCGGGAGTTCATAACGTATTTCATGTTTCCCAGTTAAGGAAATTCATGCACGACCCCGATATGACTATTTCACCTGATCAGTTGGATGATGTCGAAGTAGAACCCGAGGCGGTTGGGAACCTTAAGCCGATTCGTAATGTTGGGGACAATACGAAGAAACTTCAAAGGAAAGCGGTGAATCTAGTCATGGTTCAGTGGGGCGAGAATGAGAATGACTGTACTTGGGAGACAGAGGAGAGCATTAGGAAGAAGTATCCAGAACTCTTTGCCTGGTAAGATTTCAGTTTCGATTTAGTCTTTCTGCATGCTAGGATAGGTTTGTTTTGTTTGTTTTACATGTTTGATTGTAGTATATGATTAGTAGGCATGCGGGATCCTTTATATGTTTTGGGTTAAGGAATTTCAGGGACGAAATTTCTTAAGGGGGGGAGAGTGTAATGACCCGCATTCTACGCATCGAAGGATCGTAGAATATTTCTTTCACATACGAAGTCATATGGTCGTGTACTTTTAGGAAACGACTATTGGGGTCATTTCCCATGTTCATGATTTTTGCCGATTTTTGAATGACCGTTTTGCACATAGCTGATCTTGTTTTGGCCATAACTTTTGATTGGAAAGGAGTTTTGACCTAAAACCACTTTCATTAGATCCGGATGATGGTTTACCTTTCCTTAGAGTGGTCACATTAGCCAAACGGACTCAACGTTTGGGAGGTATGGCTGAAACAAGTTTCAGATGGTGAAAAGCAGCTTAATCGGGCCTAATTTGGGTGATTAGTGAGTGGGCCCATAACCCATTTCAGGATTAGAGTTATGGGAAGGCTGATAGGGTTAGGAAATTCAGTTTCTATCATTTTTCAGCTGCCACTTTCATTATTGGAACCCTAGTAATGGCCTCCAACATCTAGAATCTCCTCTAATCACTTTCTAATCAAGTATTAGCCTAATCTATGTCAAATCAAAGGGAAATAGCACCAAAGTAAGGTTGGAGCTGCTGTATTGTCTTAGTATTCGCATCCAAACAGAGAAATTTTCATATTTGATATTTCATTTGTGGCAAAGGTGAGTGATTTGCATAGGTCCTCACTAATTTTGGTTAATTAAGGGTAATTAGTGTTAATTAGTGAAATCTTATATGATTAAATTCTGGAAAAATGTTTAGAAATTCTTAAATATTATTTTAAGCCTCTGTTAGGAGTTTGGGTTGATTTGGTTAAGTTTTGCTAATCCTATCATTAGTTTTGCTTAAACATGCTTAGGGGAAAAATATGAGCTTTTGGCTATGTTTGATCCATTTTAACCTCTCAAATTATTGTTTTGGTGTTTGTGGTCAATACCATATGTTGTTATAACTGTATGGTTTGCTTTGTGATTGTTTAGAAAAGATAGATTGGTCAAAAACGCCGTCGAATGGCGTAAATAGGTCGCTGGACAAAGTGCAGGAAGTGTGCAGAGATCGGATTGGATCGGATCCCCTGAACTCCGAACCGAGCTGCTCGCGGAGGGTGGCACCGAACCGAGACGCTTGCACTTGAAGCTCCGATCCGACCCGTTCTCCTGGAATGTGCCATGAAGTCCCGATTCAAAGCTGAAGAGGGAGACCGAACTGATGCATTATGGATGGACTTGAGAGGCTCGACCCGATCCGGAGTACTTGGGAAAGAGAACCGAACCGCTTGCCTGAAGTCACGATCTGATGCTCTGGAGATGACCCGAACCGATCCGAAGAAGGGGCCACGATCCGACCCGTAAGGGGTATTCCGATCCGAGCCGAGATGCTTGGATTTGAGGCGTGAACCACGATCCGAACTGGAAGTACGAGTTGAAGTGAAGAACAGGAACCGAACCGATCCGGAGAAGACCAAAACCCAAGATGCAAAGGTAGTCCAAATGGGAAGTTTACACTCAGGATCCAGATGGGAACCAACGAGTCAACTTGAAGAGTTGGGCTTTGCTGAGGGACGTGTGCAAAGGGGTTATCGATGTCCATAGCTTTGATTCACCATCAAGACGGATGTTAGGCTGCGTATCAGTGCAGTGGGGTTGTTATTACTCCATGGAGCAGAGTGATCGTAGTAAGGCTATGAGCCAGTGCTGTGGGGCCATCATGACTCCATGGGGTAAAGTGGACATAACAAATGATTAGTGGCTATGGATCAATGCAGTGGTGTCATTATGACTCCATGGGGCAGAGTGATCATAGCAAGGCATGAGGTAGTCAAAGTGGTAGATATCGTATGCTTTACGCGCTGAGTGAGAGATGTGAGGATGGTTGCTATGCTTGGTTGTTTGCCATCACTATGTCATGCACAACCCCTCCCCCGTATTCTTTACACCTTATGTTTAGTGGCACCTTAGAGTATTGAGCGGTATGTTGTGCTAACTCTTTGGTTGTATGTCCAGGTTCAGGTATGGTTTAGTATACCTGTTATTGTTCTGTTTTGCTGCTTATCGCTCATACCAGACTTTTGTCTGATCCAGAGTTTTATGTCTCTTCTTATTACTCTAGGTGCTCTTAAACGGGCAGACTAGAGACAGGTTAGGTGGTATGCACGAGTAGCTGTACCAAAGACGAGCAGGAGGCTTCCAAGTATGGTATATATAGATATTCTCCCTGTGTCGATGTTGGTCACTACTTTGGGCATTAGTAGTGAAACCTTTCCTTTGCTTTAGAGACAGTATGTTGAAGTTGTAATAAGCTGTATTTTGAATTTCCGCCGCTATGATGATTATGGTTTAGTTTTCAGCTTATACACTGTCTCGCCTGTTTTATGTCAAAGTATGTCATTATTATATTTATTTCCATGCGCTGTGAGACATTCTACGGGTTCTTCGTTAGTTCTCCTTTAAGTTTCCTTTCTTTTCCTTTCTTTGGCAACCATCCCGTACTAGTTGGACGTCAGTACAACGCATTTTGAGGGAAATGTCGGCTGGTCCGGGGCGGGCCGTCACAGCTCCCATGCCAGCTCCCACGTCGGCTTCTCGTTCATTCGGAAGCGCACTTGGTGGGTCGAAGCGCATGTTGAACACCGAGGAAGCACTGGAGATGATCAGGTAGAAAGAGTTGGCAGAGATGATGGACCAAGGAATCATACCACCTCCTCTTTAAAAACCCCTTTGTTGTAGTTTTCTTTTAAAGCCCTTTGGAAGGTTTGATGTAAGTACCGCCCTTGCATTTTTGTAATCACCGAACCATATGTTTTGGGTGATAACATCTGAATGGTACCTGTAACGCAACAATATTTTGTTATGATGTTATGAAAAACTGGTAGTTCCATAAATATTTATGTTGTTTATGTGAAAGAAATCCCATGTGATTTGTAATTGTATTAATCCAAGGTGACTTCGAACGCTACATAGTCTTGGGGCATTCCTTCATCCTCTCACCCCGGTGTTAGGATAAGTTGTTCGAGTAGCAGGCTCTCTAGTCATACTCGAATGGACCCAACCATGATCAGGGGTTGGACATAGTCGAGTGTGAGTGCTTTCAGTCCTTTATACTCGTCCTTCAGTCGGTAAAGGGTAGAGTTTTTAAGAATTGAGCAGGGTGCAACTTTCACGCTCTTTTGTCGTTTATACTCATCCTCAAGTCGTGAGGTTAAGAGTTGAAGTCCGGTAATCAGTCAGTGAGTTCGGACGAGTGTCGGTCTTACTTTGAGTCGGTCAAAGTGGAAGCCAGAAAACAGGCCGATCAATCGGTCTATGCCTGAAATCATGTCCATCGGTATGGTCGAACCCCTATTCCTTCGATGTATATGGTCTACCTATCCCATTATAGCGTCAAGGGTACAAGCGATGGTTGATCAGATCATAATCATTAAAGAAAATTTTGAAATCATTACAAAACAGAGCTAAAAAGGAGATTTTTATTCATACACTAATGCAACCAACGAAAGAGTTCTTATTACATAAAACAAATGAACTAGTGTAAATGCGTCAGGGAATTCCTATGGTAGCCTCATTCAGGGCCGCCATTCTGTGCCCCGACATACTACCCTGTCGTGAGCCGATGTCTCTGACATCACGAAGGGATAGTTCTGGCCGAGGCGCCTTCTGTAATTTCTACACTGTTCTGCTTTTTTCAAGGGGAAGAGGTCCTTCAGACGCTTGGTGACCACTGTCCTGCAGTTCCTTCCATTCCGCCAAGTAACAGGCTCAAACCGTTACTTGGTCTCCTCGTATCGTCCCAATTCCACTAATAGTTGGGAATTTGATGAGTAAGCACCAGTGGGCGATGCATGCCCTTAACATAGCGAGGGCAGGTCGCCACAAGAAAGCATTATAATGGGAGTTAAAAATCATCACAACAAACGGTAAGACTCAGACTCTCCTACGGTCTCCATCCCCTAGTTCCACATATAGCTTAACCTGACCGACTGGTTTGGCGGAGGCTTCGTTGAAATTGCGTATCTGTCTGTTATATGGCTCTAAGTCCTTTAACTCTAATTTCATTTGGTCATAAGCCTATTTTAATAAGATGTTTACTGAGCTTCCATTGTCAACCAGAACTTTCTGGACTGTCGCTGGACCAATGATGGTTGTTATTACCAGCGGGTCAACTGTTCGGATCTTCATACTGACTGACTCCAGGTCGCACAAGACGATATCGTCATCAATTGTTCTCCCTTGCTTAATGGGACTTGAGGCCTCAATGGGTTTTGTTTCTTTGTCATCGAGGTGTCTTGCGAAGTTGACGTATCGCTTCATGGCCCTTTACTGTGACATACGGGATGTGGTCGTCCAACAATAGCACTGATAACGATCCCCTTTCCTTTATCCAGAGGGGTGGCTCGAAGCACGACCTGGTTCTGTCGAGGTGCCAAAGTTCCTTGCCCCTTATCTCTTGAGGTCATCTTATATTCATCGAGCTCTCCCTCTCGAATTAGTTTCTCAATGATGTACCTGAGATGTCGGCATTCGTTGGTCGTATGGCCGTAGATGTCATGAAATAGGCAGTGTTTCCCGGTCACCCGCTCTTATTCCGTGGACTCTTGTGGGAGAGGTTTCTTGAATTGCATCGTGCTGCAGGTGCCGAGATAGATATTTTCCAATGTGTCATTCAAGGCCATGTAAGTATCAAATACTTGGAATCAGGGGCGTTTCCAAGCGCTCCCCCTCTGTCTCGAGTTCCCGTTGGCTCTTTCGTTCCTTCATTATTCCATTTGCCATGGTTTCCAACATTTGCTTCCATCTTCCCTAAGTTATTCCCATGTGATCTAACCGCAGTGTAATTCTGGGACGATGGGTTAGACACATTTTTCGGCCCATCCTGCTCTTCTAATTATGCATCTTCTTGCCTCAACCGAACATGAGCCTTTTCACAAAAAGCTTCAATTTTGGTTGGTGGCTTCCCGATCAAATATTTTCCTAACTCCGTTCATTTGTCAATGCCATTGACCATGGCCATCAGAACTGTTTCATGATTGGGATTACTGACTTCAGTGGTGGCTCAATTGAATTGGTCGAGGTAATTACTCAGGGATTCTCCTTTTCCTTGCTTAACTGCTGAGAGAGCCATAACATGTTTTGACTTGGTAGCGTGGAGGAGGAACTGAGTCAGAAATTTTCCACTCAGATCCGCAATGCTAGGGATCGACCTCACGGGGAAACACACAAACCACATGAGTGCTATTCCTCTTAGAAAGATTGGGAAAGCCTTGCATTTAATAGTGTCAAGGGCCACTGCTACCTCCATGTGCCAATAGTATCTTATTAGATGTTGTTGTGGATCGGAAGTTCCATCGTACTGATTCATCTGAGGCATATTAAATCTCCTAGGGAACTCTGCTTGCAAAATGTTGTCAGTGAATGGCGTATGACTTCGGTCGACCCCCCAATCTTCATTCCTATGCCCACGACTGTCGTTCATAATTTGTCATACCATAGCAGATAAATTTGGGGGGATGACTGTGTCTGGGTCGACTTCTTCAACAGGCAGACTTCTCCTGGCTCCTTCACCAAGAAGTGTCGTCTGGGCGTTCCTTCTTCTCCTTCGGTTTTCTCAGCCAATCACGAGATTCTGAGGGAGGTGAACGGCGGCGCGAACTCTTCGAGCAACATTTTGATTCACAGGAGGGGATGCCCCCCTATTCTGCGGAGCTAGGGGATCAACAAATTCCAACTCGGCCTGATCAGCTTGCTCCTGATCGTATTCGTCTACCGAACTTTGATGTCCCTCGAGACGGAGTTGACGAATATTTTCAGCACTTTCTAAAGGGCGCTGAGACTGATGCGGGTCTCTGCCTTCTCCCGACGAGGAGGAGCCTTCTTACAAATGATCTAATTGAGGAGGTGGGAGTTGATGATCTCGAACCTCTTGAGCTTGATTTCTAAATTCTTCCCATTGTCTTGCCATGCGAGTCATATCCTGTCGCATCACGACATTCTCTTGAGCGTGGGCTTTTAGGGCATCAGTAGTTTCATTAAGTCGATCTACCACAGCCATAAACTCGTCCCGGGTGGCGAAAGCATGGAGCGAGTCTTCCCCAGAGGGCAATGCAGGCTGACCCGGACCGATCTCAGGAACGGATGACCTGTCGGCCGCGTCTGCAGATGTTCCCACTTGCAGATTTTTCCCAGTATTGCGGACTGTTTTTCCAACCATTTCTAGATTAGCATGGTAATAAAAGTGACATTTTCGTCTCGGACTTGGTGACCCGAAAGTAGAGCGAGAATCTGAATTGGTCTGAGAACTACAATTCTCGTTGAAAGCACCAAAATGTTGACACCAAAAATTGGCACAACACTAAAAAGAGAGACTTTTATAGAGATTAAAATGAAGATTTACTAATATAGGAAATGCAAAGCAGAAAGAATCACACATAGATTTATAGTGGTTCGGCGTTAGAGAGCCTACGTCCACTTTATAAACTTTTATAGATCGTTTCAGCAGCTAGGAAAATGTTTACAATGGTAGAATAGAAGAATTAAAATTATAAACAGTTTTTGCTATTGTTTCTCTTTGGCCAGAAAATTGAAGATGGATCCCTTTTTCTGAATTGGATATGAGTATTTATAAGTGACCCCGCATTCGATTTATCTTAGAGACGTGTTACCAAATCCCGAAGAATAGCTTCTGCTGAATAATTCGATCTTTCCCAAGGAACCGGTACCCTCATTCCCCTATTGGCATGGTGCAGCCATCGATTTTTATAATTTGAACCACCTTCAAGTAGTAAATATATGTCATGACGCGTTCCCGAGGCGAACTTTATGGGCCATCTTTTGAACGCGTCGTGGTTGGTTACCTTTATTCATTCCGAAATCCCTTCGGGACGCGCTTGGGAGAGAGTTTTGATACCAGGCTTTTATGATTGGCCCTAATCGAGTACTCTGGTTGTGAATCCACCGCTGTATCATGCTTTGATGGGAGGCCCGAAAAGCCCATCAACAGATCTCCTTGGGAGGAAGCCTCTTGGCTTGCCTCGCCTTTTGCACCTATGTTGTCGGTGGCTTGAGTGTGGGAAGATGTTCCATCCTTCTTCCGCTTCACCTTAGTTTTTCCATAAAATAGCTATCCAAATCCTTTCAAGCTAGAAATTACTGAAAGTGTGCATGCCACCCCTCCTGGTGCACCAAAGTGTTGACATAAAAGTTGGTCTTATGACAATCAACCCCCAAAGTGCATAATCCACACACAAATCGCAGAAAAATAAAAGAAATAACAGGGAACCCATAATATTTTTATTATGATTCGGCTTAATCCAAGCCTACGTCCACTTTGTAATATATTTTTTATACTATCGATTATAGGTTACAGTTGTTTGTTTATAATAAAGTCGAGAAAGAAATGATTTATACATAAAAGCCTTATGTTATGGTTCGGTTCGATCTGTTTATAGAGCAGGCTATTTGAGGAAACTAACCCGTTAACTCCAAAAGAAATCATCCCCTTTTCCAATTTTGAAATGAGGTATTTATAGGTAAAAATTGGTGCAGGTCGGCATGTCACATGGCGACCATCCCGGGTCGGGTCAGCAACGTGTCATCTGATCCAGAGAATCCACTTCAGGTGGTTGGGCCTAGTCTTCACATGAGGAACAATTATTCTCGATATTTGTGGCACACGTGTAATTCAATCAGTGAATTAAGGAAATAAAGTAGGTCATAGTTGACCAATAAAGAAGTAGTAAGAAACGGTCTTTATCATATGTTGCAGGGTTCAGATCAACTTGTTGGCATCGACTTATTCGATCTGTGTTGATTCGATCCTACCAAACCGACCCGAGAATTTCGTCCTAGGTATGGAAGAAGGTGTTTTTCATCCAAGGCGTAGCTATTTTTGATCGAACCAATCCTAATCGACCTAAGCAGGAAATCAAGACAAGACCATAAAATGTTCAATGCCATGTTCTTTGAGTGCTTAGCTTGATAAAGATCCAGTCGTAACGGCCTTGCCAAAAGGCGGGTCAACAATAATATATTTATATTTTAAAAATACAATTACATTCACTCATTATCTATATAAGGATCCTAAACCTAGGCTCTAATTCCAGATGTAACATTCAAGTTTCAACTAGCCCGGATTTTTGTAAAATGCTAATATCCAAGTCCATTGAAATCCGAATTAGTTTATCCGGTATCCTGCAAAAAGACAAAGATAAAATATATCATAGCTCACAATAAAATATCTCATGGCGGAAGAATAAAATATAATAGTAAGTAAATACTTACCATAATAAAGACACTATCTAACAAGTGTCTCTAAGCTGTATAATATCTGCCACCTGTCTAACCTGCAGGTTTGTTATGAGGGAGGGTTAGAACAAAAGTTTTGGTGAATGTAAAAATTATACTTTCTATAAATAACATTACATGTACCATTCTATCACCAGACCACTTTTATTAAGTTACTTGGGTTTATTGCACATTACGCTTTCAATTTTCACGCATAACCGTACCCATCGAATCTCAATTAGATTAACCTAATAAATCGTACATATGTAGCTATATGCCTCTCTTCTCAAGGTACTCCCTATAGTACACCTTCTCGAGTGATCTCCACCGCCGCACTACAAAAACATATTAAATCTCCATTGCCACGCTACAAAAGCATACTAGACCAAGTTACGAAGGCGTACTGAGTCTCCATCCCTACACTATGTAAGCTTACTAGGCCATGCTTTGAAAGCGTACTAAGCCTCCATCTTCGCGCTATGAAAGCGTCCTAATCTGGAGTTCCCGTACAGAACTCGGTCGGGGATTTCTATATCTGTAAAGGACATAATTGTTACGCCTACAATACATTAGATTGGTATGTCTCTTTTCTCAGTTGCTATAGCCCCACTCGCTCCCCCAACTAATGAAAGACCTTTCAAAGATCTAATTGATAGTGTCCCTACCAAACAATCTAAACATCCAATTGGCAGTGTCCTTCATCCAATGTTTCGATAGTGAAAGATCATTGGCTTATTGGTTTAGCTCCAGCCTTTTCCATACTCACTTCAATTGATGATGGCAGGTATTCGACGACTTACTATCCTTATTGGGTCCTGAACACGAAGCCTGCTCTCGGAGCCAAGGCAACCGCCGAGTCATCCTAAAATTCATCCCATCGGCCTTCTGGTTGCCCTTAATATAAGTGCAACCAAGGCATACTCTATGGATGGAACCGTACAGACCAACCTCTACGGGTATAGCTTCGTTAAGCCTACCCTAGAGAGTCATCTCAGAGTATCCTCATGTCCCGCTGAAGTCTCCCACTTCCTTCCAGTCTTGTCGAATAATAAGTTGGACATGCTCTGGGCTCTTCATCTCTCGGATTGGACCAGATGCATATCGCTATTTTATTAAACCCTATGTCTAATTTACCATTATGCGTGTTACTTATTTTTATTAACGTTGATTTACATTATTCTTTGATTCATTTGATATGAATATTCATTATTCATTAATCAACTTTATTAGTTACCATAGAACCATCAAATTACCTAATCACAAGGCCACCATAAAAAGTTTGCTTATTAAACTTAATTCATAATTTTAAGTTTTTTTGTAATAAGCTTTCCTTATTTCATTTCACATTTTAAATTATAACTTTTTTGTTATAATCATAGTTTCACCATTGTCATCGAATTACACACCAGTGTCATATAATTGTGCTTGTTTAACTAAATTTATAGCTGTAAGTTTACAATAAGACTTCTTTATTTCTTTTATCTACATAATATGTTTCAGTTGTGTTACCCTTTTTCTTTCCATCTTTGCAATTTATTCTTTAAGAAGTTAGGCATGTTCCTAATTGATTTGTTATTAAAATTGCACAATAATATATTTTCATAATTTAAGGTAATTGCTGCAATAGAGCCGATAATTGTAATATATTCATTTTTTCATTTTTAGGCTATTGGAAAGTGCGCAATACCTAAAATCCCTATTTCACACTAATCCAGTCCTTTATTCCTTTTATTACTTGCAATTTCATTTTCTATTTTCCTTACAAACAAAACTATGGAAATATATTCCGTTTTTCCTAACCAATTAGTCTAGGTATTTCTAGCTTCATGATTTAATCATTAAACATGAATCCCTATTCTTGATTTATATTTCCAATTTGACATGAATATAGTAAAATTAGACACAATTGGGTTTATACCCTTTTTCTTTTAATCTCAACAAATTCTATGTTCATTCCTTAAAATATGAAAGGTTGATTTTAACAAATAAATATGGGAATTGTAAGATTTACTAGTCAACTATAACTTTACTGTACGTAATATTAATTATTTAATGTCAACCTATGTCACAATTATTTGACAAGTCTTACCAAGTTTGCCTTTTTTCAGATTAAATTCCCTTTTTATTACAATTTTGGAATCACATGTTCAATTAGCCTCAAATTATCAAATTCTCTTCATAACTCCAATTAGGTTATTTGTTGCAACACGCGTAAACAAAAAGGATAACAATCAGTCGCATAAAATTAAGCGAATAATTCAATCGCATACATATGCTAATATGTAGATTTACGCTTATTTGATGCATAATCAAAATTAAACATAAAACTGTAAAACCTAACGTAGAAAGGGGAAAAAGGAATGAGAAAATATCCTATTAATTTGACATGAATCAAACGATATCATATCCCATTATATAAAAATATAATTTAAATCCACTTAAATTGTAATTTGAGCTCCAAATTATGAGTCTGATTTGTATCTAGACTTATTACTTGTATTCTTTTCAGTTTGAATCTACAAATTTGTTTGGATAGGGAATTTGGACATCTGAATCTTGGATCCACTACTTTTGCCTCCAAATCTTGAATAAAATATCCTAAATCTAATATATTTTGTTTTTGAAGAATTTGGAAGAGAAAATGAATGGTAGAGCTTCAACGGCCTATTAGAAAATATGAGTTCAAGAGCTAGGCCCGATAGGTTTATTTATAGATGTCCAGACAAACCATGTTCGTCGGACTTATATTAATATAAATCCTTCTGTTCAAATCAAACACGATCCGAAAATCACGTATATATAAAAAAAAGTTCCTGACCAACATCGGTCGATCCATGCCCATGCCTAGGTCAACACATGGGTTGACCTATCCTCCATAGGGTCAACCCATGGGTTGACCCAACTGATATGTGGGTTCACCCACGCGATTTAAATTCAATCATCGGGTCCCCATTTTGTGCGTGATTTATTTGTTGCTTGTTTTGTTCCATTTCATATATATATATATATATATATATATATATTGTGGACCGTTTTTGTTTATTTCAATATTTTATTATATTATTTTCTGTTTTGACGCGAGTTCAAATTTCAGATTCTGACGTGTAATTAATATGCGTGTATGCTTTATAATTTATTTATGCATATTTATATAAGATTCGAAATGTTGTATTTATTTCCAGTTTTATTACCTATGCATTAATTTTCTTCCGTTTTCAACACGTGTTTAGTTTCAAATTCAGGCTTTAACATTATTCTCATTATGTTCCTATTAATGTCATAATGGCGCGCATTAACATTCCAATTCAAATCTGCATTGCTTTTGAAACTTATATGTTTATATCTTTATATGAAGCAAATATATATATAATTACACACGCTTACATGCATGTTACTATTAATTAGTTTACCGCTTTTAAACTTCAATGTTACATTCTATTTATTAATTTATAATGTGTTATTAATTAACTTCCATTCATTCTTCTATAAAATTTTTTTATTTAATTTTATTTGTACCATTGCAATGTTATTTTTGAATAATCGACAACTTTTTATTTATTTATCATTTATTTTGCATTATGGTTTTTCACATTCAAACGCAAACTATTTATGAAATTAATGTACACATATGTTTATAAAATAAATATAGTCATGTGCATTTACACAAGACTTTGAACATTAATAACTTTTCCATATGAACTTCGTTCGGAACATATTATATATGTAAATTAATCAGAAATTTACTATGAATGCAGTGGTATAAATTTCATAGCTAAATTCTGACAATCCCAAAATGTCTGTTTTCCATTATTAATTAATTCTGTAATTATTATAATCAATTTATTATTAAAAGTATAGGGTGTTACAATGGGTAATCGATGAGGTCTTACGACATTGTTGTTCGCCGGGGATAGCCGACTTGTTGAATGAATTCAGATGGAAGTCTTATGGACAGTCAATAAAATGGATTTCGCTGCAGAAAAGTGTGCAAAGGGGTTATCGATATTCGCGATTTTGGTACCTCTTTGATAGAGGGGGTATATAGATGAATCAGAGCCAAGGCAGTGTGGACATTGACCCGGTCCGGACCCCAGAGCCAGGGTAGTGCAGACTAGATAGGGTTATTGGCTATAGACCACGGTAGTTGGTCATAGCTATATATGGGCGAAGAGTAGGGCAGTTGCACTCGCCATGACCCTGATCGATTTGGTAACCAAATTATTGAGTATTGTATACTTTAGGCACTGAGTGAGTGAATGTGGGGATGATTGATGGATGCTATGATTGTTTATTTATTTATCATCATTAAGCATTTATGCATTTATCATATTTTATATACTTGATGTTTATCATAATGTAGCATATAACGATTGTTATGTGATGACTCTGTGGACGCAGGGGCAGGGCAGACAGGTGTGATTCTCATCCCCTCCGTGCTATATTTACTATTAAGACTTTTACATTGCTTTGAGATTTGTTTACCGCTCACACTGGACTTTTGTCTTATCCAAGGTTTTATTCCCCTTTTATTACATAGGGTGCTCATCGATGATGTTGGTGAGCAGACCAGGTGACAGGTACATATATTATTTAGAGTTGCACAAGTGGATTAGCGAGAGGCTTTGTTTTACATATTTATATTTGTTTCCTAATTTTGTATTCTATTGTGTGACAATGTAGAGACTTGACAGTGTTATGTGTTCCTATTTGAGATAGTGTATCGGTTGAGTTTACTTACCGCTAGTATAAACTATATTATTGTTCTATATAGTTGTATGAGCCTGTATACTTTGATTATATAGTTTATATAATTATTACTGTCTCGTCTGTTTTATATTTGTATTATTACTATTATATGTTATCTGATGCGCTGTGAGATGTACAACAGATCTGTTATTGTGTTTGTGTCCTGTTCTTTTCTGTTTTTTCTCCTCTCTTCTATTTTCTTCATTTCTTTCTCTATTCTCTTCTATTTCTTTCTCTTGACGATCTCTTTACATCGATTGGATGCCTGTACAATGCAAATTTTTAGTTCTGAGCACCGGTGATGTATGGTGGGTCATCACATTCCTTTTGGACCACTCCAAACTCACTGTGAAAACCCGTAACTTCCCTGGTGAGGAAAGCACGGATAGTTCGAGAGCAAGCCACAACAGAATGCAGACGGAAGAACATTTCATTGTATATTACAACAATGCATCAGATTACAAGAATATACAGAGTATAAATGAATAAATATTACACAGAAATATCAGAGATTTAAATTACATTTAAACGCATCGCAGCGGAAAATAATACAATACACAACTAGAAGAGACATACGGATACAAAGCTTTCCGGATATCATTCCAGCTTTAAACCAGGATCCTGTGAATATAAATCTGCAAAACCAAAACTACTAGCTGCCCGTGTGGAAAATTGGGGCACCCAGAGTTTAGGTTAAAGCAATAAATTCCAGGTCAGTCATGGGACTGGTGTGAGAACTAAAACAGTTGCAAATCTTCATTTTAAAGTTGGGTAAATCAAGGGACCACGCCGTATAACACGGAACGGGTTTCCTCCCAAGAATACCAGTGCATAAAACAACAGCGCAATGCTAAATAAAGAAAAATGAAGCTATTATAAGACCCAGGTCCCATCACACAATGCAACGCAGCCGGAGGATAGGGTTTTCCCTTATAATAGCCAAACATGCTTGGTACGTTTTAAAAATCAAATCATTTGATACTATTATAAGTGCATATTGTATAAAATATCTTCAAATCATAAGTATCAATCATAGACGACATAAGTGCCCCATCCCACTATGTCGCCATACTAGCTATACAAATAAAACTGTAATACACATATTGGAAATTGGATTTCCATCATGGTGGCTCTTGATTCGAAAGATCGATCGCGTAATGCAATTCACCACGGCTTACGTCCCAATAAGAGAAAACACCGTCTGCACATCCGCACATTTGGGACTAGAGTACCACCGCGGCTTACGTCCCAGCGAGAGAAAACACCGCCTACTCTATATATCCCTGAGCACTAAGCTCATCCCGGTCGACCGAATCCACGACACCACTAAGGTGCCCATCCACTAAAAAGCATACTGATCAAACCATCAGTTTACCACCATACCGGGACGTGAGGCTCGCGAATCAACGCTATACACAAAGCCATGCTATATCAGCTGCGCTTTGATCATCAACCACCAAACTTTACTTTTCAACAAAAGTCTGGATCACTGCATCTCAGCATGCCACACAATCAATCCATATCGTACCACTGATTTCTACCAATATATAACCTCTGAGCTCGTATGTCTCAGAGAAGGGCGTTAAGCAAGAGAATAAATTCTCCGCCGCCAAACAGATATATATTTAGCAGAGATCAACAAATACAATATAAAGGAATACAATGTCAGACACACCATCCATTTACAAGTCCGTTCTAGGTCTGAACGAAACCGGAGGCACTTTCCTCGCATATCCATCCATCTCCAAGTACGTCTGGACGACCACCAACTGATTCCCTCATCTTGGGTGTACAACCCAATCAAAATCATCAGTAATCACCCAAACGATGTGAAGACTTCCGGTCTTCGACCACCGTCTTCATCTTCGACATATTGTCGAATCGGTTATTCAGAATGGGTATAAACCCGGCCTTTCCGAACAACCTGCGTATATTAAAAACGAATGTTACACAAACACAACATACGCCTCATTCCAATTCAATAGCTACTAACCGTAAATCAACAAGAGAACAATTTCCCAAATATTAACCCCGAAGGCCGAAACCAACATCAGATCAATACCCAGGAAACCATTCTTCTTAGCTAAACTATAGCTAGTTTCTAAATTACAATTCTTAGGGAAAGGTTCCCATTAATTTTATCCAAGATAAATTCTTTAAAATTTATCCTTTAATCTTCCTTTGGATGTCATTTCAAACCAAATTATGGTTTTCCAAACTAGTCGAGATTAGCGAACCACACCGAAGTAATTATTTATTTTATTTCCCAATCCCAACCTATTCATCCCCTGAAGCAAAACTGGTAATACTCCATATCTAATACCATGGTGTTATCGGTAAAATTAATTACCATATCACGTTCAAATCTAATTAAAGATTTAACTATCGCTTTGGAGCAAAACTGGTGATACTCCATTCTCGCTCATTTTCTAAAGTTGATAATTCAAATTATCAATCCACATTTCTATTTAATTGAAGATCCATTAAAACTCTTTTTACTGGGTTAAAGAACTAGTGTCATTTAAAACACAGTTCACGATAAACCCAAATCACATTCTATTTATCATCGGGTTAAAGAACTAGTGTTATTTAAAACACAATTCACGATAAACCCATGAATCAATTCTATTTAAACCCATTTCAAATCCAATTTATTTATTTAAAAATAAATGGGTTTTAATTTCAGTTCAAAACTAGTTCATTTCGATAAAAATCTATTTTTATCTTTTCAAATATGGAGTTTTCATCCCAATTTTTCCCAAATCATTTCTTATGATTTTACACTAATTATTGATATTTTTAATAATTTTATCAAGGCCCGTACAGTCGATTTCCATTAACGGCCATCGAACTGCACTTACAGCGACCTTTTCCAAATTTGATTTGGACGTATCTCCAAATCCAACCGTTAGATTTAAAATTTCAATATTCTATTAAAAAGCTCTTTTCGATACGAACCCAACGGTTCCGGTTTTAGGAGAATCCGACGGTCGGATCTCCCGTAATATCCGTTCGAAGTTAATGGTCGAAATTCGCGAACTGCCGCGGCGCGGCGCGTTCTATTCTAGCCATTATATTATATATATAATATATATTTCGTCGATTACTATTTAAAACGAATTTTATAAATAGTTTTGAATTTGTTTCAAAAACAATTTCAGCCTTTATTTCAAATCGAAATTGAATTTTCTATTATAAATCCTTTTTACTTTCATTTCTATTTGATTTTAATTCAAATCGATTTTAATTCGATTCGAATTCATTTTCTTTTCAATTCAATTCAATTTGAATTCGTTTTCTTTTCAATTCAATTCGATTTCGTTTTCCTATTCAATTCAAATTCAATTCGTTCTCTATTCAATTCAAATTCAATTCATTTTCTAATCAATTCAAATTCAATTCATTTTCTAATCAAATCAAATTCAATTCATTTTCTAATCAAATCAAAATCAATTCATTTTCTATTCAAATCAAATTCTATTCATTTTCTATTCAAATCAAATTCAATTCATTTTCTATTCAAATCAAATTCAATTCACTTTCTATTCAAATCAAATTCAGTTCATTTTCTATTCAAATCAAATTCAATTCATTTTCTATTCAAATCAAATTCAATTCATTTTCTATTCAATTCAAATTCGTTATATATTCAATTCGAATTCGTTTTCTATTCAATTTAATTCAAATTTCATTTCAAAATATTCGATTTCGAAATCACTTTTCAATATTCATTTTAAAATGAATAAAATCGATATAAATATCGTTTACGTCAAAATGGCGTCAATCTAATCAACACGGCTTCGTATATTTCTATTTTCAAATATTCTATTTCAAATATTTCTTTTTCAAATATTTCCTTTTCAAATTTTTCTATTTCAAATATTTCTATTATTAAAATATTTCGTTCAACACATGACTAATCTCAACGGATGAGTACTGTCAACACATGAACCTTTATTTTATATTGATAAAGATGTAAATTTTATTATTAAAATATTTCGTTCAACACATGACTAATCTCAACGGATGAGTACTGTCAACACATGAACCTTTATTTTATATTGATAAAGATGTAAATTTTATTATTAAAATATTTCGTTCAACACATGACTAATCTCAACGGATGAGTACAATCAACACATGAACCTTTATTTTATATTATTCTTTATTTTCTAAATTGGAAGGAGGCCCAATCAATCACCGTATAATGTTAATTATATGGATTTTCATACATCACACTTATATAATAGCATTGAAAAATAATCAACCATCAACAAAGTGCACTACACTGTATAAGCATCAAATATAGATATCTAATGCTTATAACAGCCTATCAATCAATCGATCGACATATTTAATCAATCAGGATGAGTGAACTTCAAATTTCATCCCAACACCCGTGTGGGGTTTCAAACAATCAAACACAGATTTTAGTTGTGCAGTTGGGCGATGTGTAAAATTTATCGACCCAATCAATATTAGTCAAATCAGTGTATATAAACAAATCGGCCGATTTGTTTATAAATATTTATTTAATCACTTTCACGTTAAAAATTATATTTTTAATGATAAAACATTTTATTCAACCTATGAAAATATTCTATTCAGTTCATTTATTAAATAAAATGATCTCTTTATTTTTCTAACTTATTTTAGAAAATTTCGGCGGCATAACGGCACGATACTAGAAACGGGATGTGACGATCCCAAAATCCGAGGGGCGGTATTAAGGATAATCATTGGAATATAACACATTAATCATCATAGCAGAGAACAGATAATAGCAGAAACAATAAATAGAATAATTTTACATGGATATGACAGCGGAATCACAACATGTAATAACATTAGAATAACATAGCGTGGGATATAACTTAGTAAATAAAAGGAAAGTGATCAGTCATCATCGCCAGAGGCGGAATACATACATGCAGTGAGACATAATAAGGGTATCAGTCTACATCGCCGAAGGCGGTACATATACGTACAATAAGAAATATGGAAAGTAAATCAGTCTGCATCGCCCGTGGCGGAATCATAATATAAGTACAGTAATGGCGGAAAAAGTCAAAGTCGTCTCTGTGAAGTCAGCCTCACCATGAGCCAAAAATGCACTCTATGCAGCAGTGCAGAGCCAAAAACAACCTGTCACCTGTGTACTAGGCTGCCTGTATGAAAATAAGGGCACCCGCGTTTGCAAAGTGAAACAAACAACGAGTCAGTCATGGGGACTGGTATGAGGAATCTATTTAATAGTTTAAACAAAAGTAATAAGCAAATCTTAGGACCACGCCACTTTCGCGGAACGGGTTTACTCCAGTGATTGCTAGTGCATTTAAAACAAAGTAAATTCCTTTAAAACAACGCAATGCTTTTTGAAAGAATGAAGCCATTATAAGACTCAGGTCCCATCATACAATGCAACGCAAGCTGGAGGATAGAGTTTTACCTTATAAGGGCCAAATATGCTTGATACGTATAAAGCAAAATCATTTGATATTATTACTAGTGCATATATGTTTCAAAAGCGAATAGCATCATAAATATCAATCATACGCGACATGAGCGTCCCATGCCACTATGTCGCCATATATAAGTTACAATCGAATCCGTTATCTCGTATTGGAAATTGGATTTCCGCCATAACTCGAGGCAAGGGGCAAGCTCCTCTCCGCTTCGAGACATTCTAGCAAATGCCTCAGGACTACGCACTCTGGGTAACCCTGGATCTTCAGGGTCGGTCCTCTCTTACGTTTGAGGATTGGCAATTCCTGAATACACGTTTCCCGGTCCTTACAGACCTATAATCGAGGCGCCTCGCATTCCAACAACCACATAGGTGAAAAATAGATATATATGTTAGGGCTGGTAAGTCACTGACACCACCATAGCTAGAAAGAAACGTCGTGCTCTCCCTGCAGTCCGTATCCCGTTTTTAACTCATACCGGGGTGTGAGGCTCGCGAATCTACGAAATACACAAAGCTAGGCTACGCAGACCTTGCTTTGATCATCATCCACAAGACTTTGCTTTGCAACAGAAGCCTTGATCACAGCATCTTGGCATGCCACATAGGCATTCCACTCCATACGATTGATTTCCATCGATATATAACCCCTGAGCTCGTACGTCTCAGAGAAGGGCGTTAAACAAAAGAATAAATTCTCCACCGCCAAACAGATATATATTTAACAGAGATCAATCAGTATAGAACAAAATCCAATGTCAGACACACATTCCATTTACAAGTCCGTTCTGGGTCTGAACGAAACCGGAGGCGTCAAATTCCTCGTATATCCGTCCAATCAACACATACGTTCAGACGGCTACTACTTCCGTCCCTTTCCGGTAGCTACTCCGGTCAAGAACCTCAGTAACGCCCATCCAACCGATACGAAGATCGTCGGTCTTGAATCGTCTTTGCATTTTCCAGTTCGAATCGCTCGATAAATTATTTGAAATGAGGGTTAGCTCGGCCTTTTCAAATAATTCACGTCATTAGAATTTAAATCGATTCTTTTTATGGTTATATTATTCGACATCCATCTTTCAGTTCTTTAGTGTTATTTTCACGTCAAACACATACAACCATTAAATATCAAACAATTCAAGCCCAATTGGTTTATTTTCAATCAATGCTACTTATAATATTTTATAACGATTTTTCGCCATTTTTATTTATTTAAAAATGGCCATATTTAATTAAACGACGTTTCAGGTCGTGTCGTGGCGCTGGCACTGTTTTTCTCGTAATTTGTTTTACACATATCGGAAAATATAACCGTTGGATTTATACAAAGTCTTTATCAGTGGGAAGATATTCCCAAAGCGAACCCAACGGTTCCAGTTTCGTGAGAATCCGACGGTCGGATCTTCCACACTAGTCGTTTGAAGTTACGGTTTCAAAATTCGAACTGCAGCGTCGTTATTCGATTTAATTAAATTATAATATAAACGATTCTGGCGCTGTTTTTCTTCAGATTTGAATTAAACATTCCGGACAATCCAACCGTTGGATTTTTACAAGGTTGGTGCCGTTGGGAAGATATTCCCAAGGCGAACCCAGCGGTTGCGGTTTCGGGAAAATCCGATGGTCGGATTTCTCGCACTAATCGTTTCAAATTACGATTTCGAAACACGAACTGCACGGCCTCTATTCCTTTTAATTATATTTATATTTATATATATAAATATAGTTCATTCTATAATTTCAACTATAGTTCATTCTATATTTTTAACTTCGTTTTCACTTCAAATATTTCACTAACGCCTTAATATTTCGAAAAATTTCGCCATAACCTCCTTTGTACGGGGAGGGGTTTGGAAATTTATTGGGCCGTGTTAGGTACCCAATAAATCCTAAAAAGCATTCACATATTTATAGTGATATATTCTGGTGTTTATGGGGGAGCATGTATAGATAATCACTCCAGAGAATAAATTCTCGTCACCCCGTTTCCGTGTGGAAATAAATAGTCCATGTGCCGTATCTAATAACTAGAGCGACGTGATTATTGTCAACTCCAGACCCGTGTGGGGTTTTTATTATTCTGGCAATTTATCGTTATAATTTATATAGTCCATATCAGTCATCAGTTCAACCTGTAGTATATAGCCATCGCCATACAAGCCTCTTGCTTGTATGGTAAATCTTCCACCTCGTCACACAAGCTCCAATTGCTTATGTGGAATATGATGAAGTATGCCCATAGTCAAGAAGTATGCCATGTAGTGTAGTTCAAAATTAATTGTTACTATCCTATGGCGATGTTTATTATTTCACACAGAATAACCAGCACTCCGCATCCAATGGCATTCACAGGAGTTGATATATAAATAAAATTGCGCAGCCAACACATCAAGGTTTACCTATTTGTCGGGCACGCAAATAATTTCTTTACTCTACAGCTAATCCATTTTTCCTGTTCAACACATGTATATATATGCAGAACAAAGCTAATAATAATATTTCTAGCAAACTATTATTTATTTCAACACGTGTGTATTTTTATCTAAGCGTATACATGATAAAAGAAATATTTGTTTTCATCAAAAATATTTATTCGACACGTGTGTATTTTTAACACTTCATGTTCACAATAAAGGTGTAGTTTTTATTGTCGATTCATTTTATTTTAAAAGACGATAACATTCAACACATGAATTTCAACTCGACGAACAAATTGCAATTCAACACATGAATATTCTATATAGTTTGTATATATATAAAAATGTGATTTTTATCGCTAAAGCTATTTGTTTAAATTCAAATAATATTCAACACATGAATTTCAACTCAACGAATGAATTGCAACTCAACACATGAATATTCGATATAGTTCATATATATATAAAAATGTGATTTTTATCGCTAAAACTATTTGTTTTAAATTCAAATAATATTCAACACATGAATTTCAACTCAACGAATGAATTTTCGATATAGTTCGTATATATATAAAAATGTGATTTTTATCGCTAAAACTATTTGTTTTAAATTCAAATAATATTCAACACATGAATTTCAACTCAACGAATGAATTGCAACTCAACGAATGAATTTTTTATATAGTTTGTATATATATAAAAATGTGATTTTTATCGCTAAAACTATTTGTTTAAATTCAAATAATATTCAACACATGAATTTCAACTCAACGAATGAATTGCAACTCAACGAATGAATTTTTGATATAGTTCGTATATATATATATAAAAATGTGATTTTTATCGCTAAAACTATTTGTTTAAATTCAAATAATATTCAACACATGAATTTCAACTCAACGAATGAATTGCAACTCAACGAATGAATTTTCTGTATAGTTTGTATATATATTTCAACGAATGAAAATAATTCTAACACATGAATATTTTAGAAAATTTCGGCAGCATAATGGCAGGGTAGTTAAAACCGGGACCGTCCCCAGTACGGCTCGTCGCTCTACCTTAAAACCTCGCGGTTTTTGACAATGGGGATCATGCATCTAGTTCGCACGCAGGCGGCATGTTTTATTTTCAATTCCACAATCCTATCCTATTTTGTTTCAACCACAAGAGGGTATTTTTCAACCACAAAGGTATTTTTCAACCACAAAGGTATTTTTCAACCATAATATCAACCACAAACAATTATTTCCAACCATTCGTCATACCATATAATATCACGTCAATCACAAGCAATAAATATCGTCCATGGTCTGTGGATGAGGGGAGTATATATATATATAATATAATATAATATAATATAATAATTCACTTGCATTTCATCACAAATTAAAGCATATATGTTTCATTCAACGCTTGTATAATTTATACATCGCTAATATAACTTATACAACACATGTACATGAGGTATACAATGCGTATATAATTTACACTTCGCTTATATAATTTATACAACACGATTTCATTCACACAAGTAGTTTAGATTCCTCACATTGGTTATTGCAGTGCTAAAAATCGTAGGAAGGTCAGAAAAATCCGCGGCTTCTTCTAGAATGTAGAGAGCCTCCTTGCGGTCACGGTGTCTCCTGTTTCATCGAATTTCGTTAACATAGCAAAAAGATACGATTTTTACAAGTTTGCAACACTTTATTGTGTAAAAATCAGTTGAAAATGGGTTTAGCCGTATACCTCCTTCGAGCGCTCGAAACTAGGGTTAAATTTTTCGGCAAAACCGTGAAGCGATAGGACGAATGGCCGGTGCTGCGTCGAAGAGGAAGGGAAGAGCATCCCGACGCTACCCCTGATGATCGGCTCGATGGTCTCTAGCACCCAGGGCGACGGTGCAAAGTTCGAACCTTCTCGGCGCTATAACTCCCTCAATACTCGACGATAAATCTTGAAGTTGTTATGGATTTGAAGATCTCTGAACGCTCTTCAAAATGGATCTTAGTTTGCTTGATTTCGTTGTGTGGTTGTGGAGAAATTGAAGAGAGAAGTTCGGAACCCTTTTCCGCGTTGCGTCTGAAGGTTACGATGAGGGAGAAGAATTCTGATTGGCCGCTCCCTTTTTATTTTAATTTTTAATTTATTTAATTCCAAAAATACCCCCTTCCGCACACGAAGTCGAAATCAAACCCAACGACTGTCGCCCCTAGCTAAATACCCCCATTCCGAACACAATGGGATATGTTTCATTGGCCAATTCGACTGTTACAGTCAGTTATTTTTCAAATTAAAATATAAAACATTCGATATTTAATTTAAACGTACATTTCAATTTGCCAGGGCCACAAACTGAATCGAAATATTCTAGAAAAATAAATCTAGCTTTGTTTTGACGATACGGTCCTAACAAAACCAGTTTCGTCGAATTCTGAGCTCGTTTGAAAAACGGCCATTTTTAGGTCGACCCATTTTAATAGAATTTGACCAATCACATTTTCTTTTGCCCCGCTCACATACTAGCTTCAAAAATTATGAAATTTGAAACTTAGCAATAATTTGACATCCCGGACCCAACAAAAGTGGTTTCGTCGAATTTCGAGGTCGTATGCAAAATATCAATTTTCAAGGGCTATATATGCTATATAGCGACCTTTCTAAAAATTCATTTGGCCATAACTTTTGATTTCCGCTATGAAACTTCGATTTTTCGGATTCGTTAGAAAGGTATTCATAAACAGATTTAAATATTTTCAGTTTCGCTAAAATCCGATATATTTTCGACCCGGTACAGTTAGACAAAGTTTGTATTCAAAATTTCAAACTGCCATACCATACCCAATTCTATATTTTATTGAAATAGGCTATTTCAATTATTCAAATTTCTTGGTAATAACCTAATTTAAAAATTATAAATTGGTTCACATTTTCCGGGTTATTACAATCTCCCCCACCTAAAACTTTTCGTCCTCGAAAAGGAAATTACAGCTAAGTAGGTAATAAAATGTAAATGCAAAGTATTGTAAGGGTACCTTGCACCGGAGTTAGTCAGAGATGTCCACTCTGCATTTGGGATAGGCTTGTTTAATGCTTTCCTCAGTCTCCCAAGTACAGTCTCTAGGATCACTACTCCACTGCACTTTGACTAAATGAATCATTTTCCTCCTTAGCTCTCTAGTTTCTTTGCCAACTATCTTTAATGGCACTCTTCTGAGTGCTAATTCTGGAGTTATGTCGATATCATGTTGCGCTGCTTCTTCCACAACAAGATCTGGATCATGAACATGTTTTCTGAGTTGAGATACGTGGAACACATCATGTATACCAGGCAACCAATTAGGTAATGAAACCCTATATGCAAGAGTTCCAATCCGTTCAAGTATAGGAAAGGGACCAATAAATCTCGGTGCCAACTTCCCAGTCTTCCCAAATCTGATTACTCCCCGCATTGGAGAAACTCTTAAATAAACATAATCGCCAACGGCAAACGATATATCCCTTCTCCTCGCATCAGCATAACTTTTCTGTCGGCTCTGTGCGGTTTTCAATCGCTTCTTAATGAAATCGACTTTATCCGATGCTTCTTGAATCATATCGGGCCCTAACACAAGTCTGTTGCCAGGTTCTACCCAACATGCGGGAGATCTGCACGGCCTACCGTATAATGCTTCAAATGGAGACATTCCCAAACTTGCTTGATAGCTATTGTTGTAAGAGAATTCGGCTAGATGTAAGTGATCTTCCCATGAGCCTCCAAAATCGATAACGCATGCCCGTAGCAAATCTTCTAGAATTCTATTCACCCGCTCAGTTTGGCCGTCTGTCTGTGGGTGGTAAGCGGTGCTTAAATTCAATTTGGTTCCCAATTCTGTCTGGAATGCTTCCCAGAATTTGCTAGTAAATAGGGGATCTCTATCACTGACTATATTGAGTGGCACTCCATGTAGTTTAACTATTTCTTTGAAGTAAATCTGTGCTAGACTTTGAGCCGTTCTGTTGGATCGGACAGGTATGAAATGGGCAGTCTTCATGAAGCGATCTACGATTACCCATATACTATCGTTTCCTTTTCTAGTTCGAGGCAAGCCATCGATGAAATCCATCGAAATTTGCTCCCACTTCCATCCTGGAATTTCTAATGGTTGTAATAATCCAACCAATTTCTGCTGATCGCTCTTAACTAGCTGGCAAGTGGAGCATCTGCTAACATATATTGAAATATCTCTTTTCATCGCCTTCCACCAGAATGTGCGCTTGATATCATTATACATTTTGCTCACACTGGGATGTATACTTAGTTTGGACTTGTGGCACTCATCCAGTATTTCTCTTCTGAGCTCTGGAATTCCAGGCACACAAATTCGCCCTTTTAATCTTAGGACTCCTTGGCTATCAAGGCTAGAATCTGAGGGTTTTCCTTCTTGGATTCGCTGGCTAATCCTTTTAATGAATTCATCGTCCTTCTGTAGAATAGTAATCTTATCTTCTAAGGAAGAAGTAATGATAAAACTGGCAATGATTTCATTCTTTCTGCTGAGAGCATCTGCGACAACATTGGCTTTCCCCGTAGTGTATAGAATTTCAAAATCGTATGCTGCAAGGAATTCTAACCAACGTTGTTGTCTCAAGTTTAGATCTTTCTGAGTGAACAGATATTTCAAGGATTGATGATCGGTGAATAGTTCGAACTTCTCGCCCAGTAAATAATGCCTCCAGATTCTTAAAGCAAACACGATAGCTAATAACTCAAGATCATGAGTAGCATAGTTCCTTTCATGAGGCTTTAGTTGACGGCTGGCATAAGCGACCACTTGGCCTTTTTGCATTAGTACTGCTCCTAGCCCTCTAATAGAAGCATCTGTCCATACAGTCAAGTCTCGGTTGCCTTCTATAATTGTCAATACTGGAGCAGTTGTCAACTTCAGTTTCAGCTCCTGGAAAGCTTCTTCACATTCGGGAGTCCATTTGAATTTTTCATGCTTCTTTGTAAGCTTTGTCAAAACACGAGATATCTTTGAAAAATCCTGAATGAATTTCCGATAGTAACTAGCTAATCCAAGGAAACTTCGAACTTCTATGGGGGTAGTAGGTTATTTCCAGTTCTGAATCGCTGTAATTTTGCTTGGATCTATAGCAATTCCTTCCTTTGATACGACATGGCCTAGGAACTTAACTTCATTCTGCCAGAAGACACATTTAGAAAATTTAGCTTTCAAGACATTTCTCCTTAGAATTTTCAACACTTGATCTAAATATTTTGCATGTTCGTCTTCCGACTTGGAGTAGATTAAAATGTCATCGATGAAGACTAGAACAAATTTATTCAACACACCACGGAACACTCTGTTCATAAGATCGACGAAGTATGCCGGAGCGTTGCACAAACCGAACGGCATTACTAACCATTCGTAGAATGAATCGGGACCCCTGAAGGCTGTCAAAGGAACACAGTCTTCGGCTATACGTAATTGGTGGAAACCTGTAGCTAGGTCCATTCTGGAGAATACTGTTGCTCCATTTAATTGATCTAACAGATCATCTATTCGGGGCAAGGGATATTTGTTCTTCAGTGTCTGTTTATTGAGATCTCGGTAATCAACGCAAAGTCTTAGAGTACCGTCTGATTTCGGGACAAATACTACTGCTGCTCCCCACGCTGAAAAGCTCGGTCTGATCAGACCTTTCCAAAGCAATTCTCGGGTTTGACTACCTAACTCTTCCTTTTCTTTCGGGGCCATTCTTCTAATTGGATGTACTACTGGTCGGGCGTTAGAAATTAGATCTATTCTAAATTCAATTTCTCTTTGCGGCGGTAAGTTTTCTACTTCTTCAAACACATCCGCATAGTTTTTAATGACCGGTATCTTTTCTAATGAAGGGGGAGTAATTTCTAAAGAAGACCAAAATTCTGTTCTATTAATTTCTGAACCGAGACATGGTATAGTGATATGCCCCGATTTTGTTTTAACTTTCACGATTCTTTCGGCACATCTAACTTCGGCCTTATATTTTTTCAACCAGTCTAGCCCCAGTATAATATCAAATTTGGAAAGGTCCATGACAATCGAATCAAAAGAGAACTTGTAGCAAGAGTAAGAGATAGGAACTCTACAGTATAAACTGAGACTAACAGAACCGCCTATCGGGTTTTGAACTTTAATTGGTTCCTTTAGAATTCTTTGATTCAATTTTAACTTGTGAACAATATTACCAGAAATGAAACTACGTGATGCACCAGTATCAAAAAGTACAGAAACAGGAATATTTTTAATGGTAAGGGTACCTCCCAAGACATCGGGTTTACCTGATCCATCGGTGGTAGCTGGCGGGGTCTTCCCGTCATACACATGAGCCACTTGTGCATTCTGCTTCAGAGGACAGTTCCTGCTATAGTGCCCCTTCTTATGGCAGTTGTAGCATTCGGCTGAGTCATTTGCCTTTGGTTTTCTCGGGGCTTTGCATACATTAGAAAAATGACCTGGCTTCCCGCAGTTGTAGCAATTTCCTTTCGGGATCTTTGCAGGTTTCTGAGTAGCGGTCGCGGTAATGCTAGACTCGGGTTGATCTGTTGAAGCCTTGCGCTTATTTCCAGCTTGGCTTTTGGCGCGGTCTTGGCTAGCGTGCCTTTCATCCATATCTTCATAATTGCAAGCCATTTCTACCAATTCTGAAAAGGAGAGTTTGATGTTGCTCATAGCTCTGTCATGGTACTTGCGCTTTAGCCCAAATATGAATCTCTTGTTCTTTGCTTTGTTGGTCATAATCAGCTCTGGAGCATAGCGCGACAACCGGGTGAACTTATTTAGGTAATCATGAATAGAGAGATCTCCTTGCTGGAGATTAGCAAACTGCTCTCGCATCCTCTCTAGAGCCTGTTCAGGTACAAACTTCTCATTGAACATAGTTTTGAATTGCTCCCAGGTTCTGACAGTACCTGCTGCATCCTCTGAGGTAATGGCATCCCACCACAGTTCTGCTTCCTCCTGAAGGAGCCAAATACCAAGTCATGCTTTGTTGTTGGTTCCCATACCATGCCTTCAAAGATTTTCTCACAGGTCTTCAACCAAGCTATAGCCTCGGTCACTGTACCAGTGCCAGTAAAGGGTTTTCCCCCAAGGTTCCTATACCTCTTCGCTACTTTGTCTAGCTCAAAGCCTTCGGGTGCTGGTGGCTGAACAATAGGGCCTTCCACAACTATGGGGATATTCCCCCGTCCTCCTGCTGCCTCTCCTCGGCCTCCACGGCCTCCTCTAGCTGCTGCTGCTCGTGTATCCATCTAAGAGAATACTGTATAAGAAAGAAAAGAGTCAAGCTCATAGATTTGATAATTTTCATAAATGATAAAGTAGGGGAATACAAGGAAAGATAATGATGATGTACTGGTCAAATTGTTTTGCTAATCTGCTTAGCTCATTCTAGGACATTGCTAATCCTATCTCTAATGAGCTACTCGCATTAGAACACTACTGATTCTATTCGGACGAGGTGTTTAATGTGTTAGATCCCGGAACTAAGGTTAACCAAAGCACTGATACCAACTATGACGATCCCAAAATCCGAGGGGCGGTATTAAGGATAATCATTGGAATATAACACATTAATCATCATAGCAGAGAACTGATAATAGCAGAAACAATAAATAGAATAATTTTACACGGATATGACAGCGGAATCACAACATGTAATAACATCAGAATAGCATAGCGTGGGATATAACTTAGTAAATAAAAGGAAAGTGATCAGTCATCATCGCCAAAGGCGGAATACATACATGCAGTGAGACATAATAAGGGTATCAGTCTACATCGCCGAAGGCGGTACATATACATACAATAAGAAATACGGAAAGTAAATCAGTCTGCATCGCCCGTAGCGGAATCATAATATAAGTACAGTAATGGCGGAAAAAGTCAAAGTCGTCTCTGTGAAGTCAGCCTCACCATGAGCCAAAAATGCACTCTATGCAGCAGTGCAGAGCCAAAAACAACCCGTCACCTGTGTACTAGGCTGCCCATGTGAAAATACGGGCACCCGCGTTTGCAAAGTGAAACAAACAACGAGTCAGTCATGGGGACTGGTATGAGGAATCTATTTAATAGTTTAAACAACAGTAATAAGCAAATCATAGGACCACGCCACTTTCGCGGAACGGGTTTACTCTAGTGATTGCTAGTGCATTTAAAACAAAGTAAATTCCTTTAAAACAACACAATGCTTTTTGAAAGAATGAAGCCATTATAAGACTCAGGTCCCATCATACAATGCAACGCAAGCCGGAGGATAGAGTTTTACCTTATAAGGGCCAAATATGCTTGATACGTATAAAGCAAAATCATTTGATATTATTACTAGTGCATATATGTTTCAAAAGCGAATAGCATCATAAATATCAATCATAGGCGACATGAGCGTCCCATGCCACTATGTCGCCATATATAAGTTACAATCGAATCCGTTATCTCGTATTGGAAATTGGATTTCCATCATGAGTCGAGGCAAGGGGCAAGCTCCTCTCCGCATCGAGACATTCTAGCAAATGCCTCAGGACTACGCACTCTGGGTAACCCTGGATCTTCAGGGTCTGTCCTCTCTTACGTTTGAGGATTGGCAATTCCTGAACACACGTTTCCCGGTCCTTACAGACCTATAATCAAGGCGCCTCGCATTCCAACAACCACATAGATGAAAAATAGATATGTCAGGGCTGGTAAGTCACTGACACCACCATAGCTAGAAAGAAACGTCGTGCTCTCCCTGCAGTCTGTATCTCGTTTTTTACTCATACCGGGGTGTGAGGCTCGCGAATCTATGAAATACACAAAGCTAGGCTACGCAGATCTTGCTTTGATCATCATCCACAAGACTTTGCTTTGCAACAGAAGCCTTGATCACAGCATCTTGGCATGCCACATAGGCAGTCCACTCCATACGATTGATTTCCATCGATATATAACCCCTGAGCTCGTACGTCTCAGAGAAGGGCGTTAAGTAAAAGAATAAATTCTCCACCGCCAAACAGATATATATTTAACAGAGATCAATCAGTATAGAACAAAATCCAATGTCAAACACACAGTCCATTTACAAGTCCGTTCTGGGTCTGAACGAAACCGGAGGCGTTAAATTCCTCGTATATCCGTCCAATCAACACATACGTTCAGACGACGACTACTTCCGTCCCTTTCCGGTAGCTACTCCGGTCAGGAACCTCAGTATCGCCCATCCAACCGATACGAAGATCGTCGATCTTGAATCGTATTTGCATTTTCCAATTCGAATCGCTCGATAAATTACTTGAAATGAGGGTTAGCTCGGCCTTTTCAAATAATTCACGTCATTAGAATTTAAATTGATTCTTTTTATGGTTATATTATTCGACATCCATCTTTCAGTTCTTTAGTGTTATTTTCGCGTCAAACACATACAACCATCAAATATCAAACAATTCAAGCCCAATTGGTTTATTTTCAATCAATGTTACTTATAATATTTTATAACGATTTTTCGCCATTTTTATTTATTTAAAAATGGCCATATTTAATTAAACGACGTTTCAGGTCGTGTCGTGGCGCTGTTTTTCTCATAATTTGTTTTACACATATCGGAAAATCTAACCGTTGGATTTCTACAAAGTCTATATCAGTGGGAAGATATTCCCAAAGCGAACCCAACGGTTCCAGTTTCGTGAGAATCCGACGGTCGGATCTTCCACACTAGTCGTTTGAAGTTACGGTTTCAAAATTCGAACTGCAGCGTCGTTATTCGATTTAATTAAATTATATTTATATATAAATATAAACGATTCTGGCGCTGTTTTTCTTCAGATTTGAATTAAACATTCCGGAAAATCCAACCGTTGGATTGTTACAAGGTTGGTGCCGTTGGGAAGATATTCCCAAGGCGAACCCAGCGGTTGCGGTTTCGGGAAAATCCGATGGTCAGATTTCTCGCACTAATCGTTTCAAATTACGATTCTGAAACACGAACTGCACGGCCTCTATTCCTTTTAATTATATTTATATTTATATATATAAATATAGTTCATTCTATAATTTCAACTATAGTTCATTCTATATTTTTAACTTCGTTTTCACTTCAAATATTTCACTAACGCCTTAATATTTCGAAAAATTTCGCCATAACCTCCTTTGTACGGGGAGGGGTTTGGAAATTTATTGGGCCGTGTTAGGTACCCAATAAATCCTAAAAAGCATTCACATATTTATAGTGATATATTCTGGTGTTTACGGGGGAGCATGTATAGATAATCACTCCAGAGAATAAATTCTCGTCACCCCGTTTCCGTGTTGAAATAAATAGTCCATGTGCCGTATCTAATAACTAGAGCGACGTGATTATTGTCAACTCCAGACCCGTGTGGGTTTTTTTATTATTCTGGCAATTTATCGTTATAATTTATATAGTCCATATCAGTCATCAGTTCAACCTGTAGTATATAGCCATCGCCATACAAGCCTCTTGCTTGTATGGTAAATCTTCCACCTCGTCACACAAGCTCCAATTGCTTATGTGGAATATGATGAAGTATGCCCATAGTCAAGAAGTATGCCATGTAGTGTAGTTCAAAATTAATTGTTACTATCCTATGGCGATGTTTATTATTTCACACAGAATAACCAGCACTCCGCATCCAATGGCATTCACAGGAGTTGATATATAAATAAAATTGCGCAGCCAACTCATCAAGGTTTACCTATTTGTCGGGCACGCAAATAATTTCTTTACTCTATAGCTAATCCATTTTTCCTGTTCAAAACATGTATATATATGCAGAACAAAGCTAATAATAATATTTCTAGCAAACTATTATTTATTTCAACACGTGTGTATTTTTATCTAAGCGTATACATGATAAAAGAAATATATTTTTTCATCAAAAATATTTATTCGACACGTGTGTGTTTTTAACACTTCATGTTCACAATAAAGGTGTAGTTTTTATCGTCGATTCATTTTATTTTAAAAGATGATAACATTCAACACATGAATTTCAACTCGACGAACAAATTGCAACTCAACACATGAATATTCTATATAGTTTGTATATATATATAAAAATGTGATTTTTATCGCTAAAGCTATTTGTTTAAATTCAAATAATATTCAACACATGAATTCCAACTCAACGAATGAATTGCAACTCAACACATGAATATTCGATATAGTTCGTATATATATAAAAATGTGATTTTTATCGCTAAAACTATTTGTTTTAAATTCAAATAATATTCAACACATGAATTTCAACTCAACGAATGAATTGCAACTCAACGAATGAATTTTCGTATAGTTCGTATATATATAAAAATGTGATTTTTATCGCTAAAACTATTTGTTTTAAATTCAAATAATATTCAACACATGAATTTCAACTCAACGAATGAATTGCAACTCAACGAATGAATTTTTTATATAGTTTGTATATATATAAAAATGTGATTTTTATCGCTAAAACTATTTGTTTAAATTCAAATAATATTCAACACATGAATTTCAACTCAACGAATGAATTGCAACTCAACGAATGAATTTTTGATATAGTTCGTATATATATATATAAAAATGTGATTTTTATCGCTAAAACTATTTGTTTAAATTCAAATAATATTCAACACATGAATTTCAACTCAACGAATGAATTGCAACTCAACGAATGAATTTTCTGTATAGTTTGTATATATATTTCAACGAATGAAAATTATTCTAACACATGAATATTTCAGAAAATTTCGGCAGCATAATGGCAGGGTAGTTAAAACCGGGACCGTCCCCAGTACGGCTCGTCGCTCTACCTTAAAACCTCGCGGTTTTTGACAATGGGGATCATGCATCTAGTTCGCACGCAGGCGGCATGTTTTATTTTCAATTCCACAATCCTATCCTATTTTGTTTCAACCACAAGAGGGTATTTTTCAACCACAAAGGTATTTTTCAACCACAAAGGTATTTTTCAACCATAATATCAACCACAAACAATTATTTCCAACCATTCGTCATACCATATAATATCACGTCAATCACAAGCAATAAATATCGTCCATGGTCTGTGGACGAGGGGAGTATATATATATATATAATAATTCACTTGCATTTCATCACAAATTAAAGCATATATGTTTCATTCAACGCTTGTATAATTTATACATCGCTAATATAACTTATACAACACATGTACATGAGGTATACAATGCGTATATAATTTACACTTTGCTTATATAATTTATACAACACGATTTCATTCACACAAATAGTTTAGATTCCTCACATTGGTTATTGCAGTGCTAAAAATCGTAGGAAGGTCAGAAAAATCCGCGGCTTCTTCAAGAATGTAGAGAGCCTCCTTGCGGTCACGGTGTCTTCTGTTTCATCGAATTTCGTTAACATAGCAAAAAGATACGATTTTTACAAGTTTGCAACACTTTATTGTGTAAAAATCAGTTGAAAATGGGTTTAGCCGTATACCTCCTTCGAGCGCTCGAAAATAGGGTTAAATTTTTCGGCAAAACCGTGAAGCGATAGGACGAACGGCCAGTGCTGCGTCGATGAGGAAGGGAAGAGCATCCCGGCGCTACCCCTGATGATCGGCTCGATGGTCTCTAGCACCCACGGCGGCGGCGCAAAGTTCGAACCTTCTCGGCGCTATAACTCCCTCAATACTCGACGATAAATCTTGAAGTTGCTATGGATTTGAAGATCTCTGAACGCTCTTCAAAATGGATCTTACTTTGCTTGATTTCGTTGTGTGGTTGTGGAGAAATTGAAGAGAAAATTTCGGATCCCTTTTCTACGTTGCGTCTGGAGGTTATGATGAGGGAGACGAATTCTGATTGGCCGCTCCCTTTTTATTTTAATTTTTAATTTATTTAATTCGAAAAATACCCCTTCCACACACGAACTTGAAATCAAACCCAACGACTGTCGCCCCTAGCTAAATATCCCCATTCCGAACACAATGGGATATGTTTCGTTGGCCAATTCGACTGTTACAGTCAGTTATTTTTCAAATTAAAATATAAAACATTCGATATTTAATTTAAACGTACATTTCAATTTGCCAGGGCCACAAACTGAATCGAAAAATTCCAGAAAAATAAATCTAGCTTTGTTTTGATGATACGGTCCTAACAAAACCAGTTTCGTTGAATTCTGAGCTCGTTTGAAAAACGGCCATTTTTAGGTCGACCCATTTTAACAGAATTTGACCAATCACATTTTATTTTGCCCCGCTCACATACTAGCTTCAAAAATTATGAAATTTGAAACTTAGCAATAATTTGACATCCCGGACCCAACAAAAGTGGTTTCATCGAATTCCGAGGTCGTATGCAAAATATCAATTTTCAAGGGCTATATATGCTATATAGCGACCTTTCTGAAAATTCATTTGGCCATAACTTTTGATTTCAGCTATGAAACTTCGATTTTTCAGATTCGTTAGAAAGGTATTCATAAACAGATTTAAATATTTTCAGTTTCACTAAAATCCGATATAATTTCCACCCGGTACAGTCAGACAAAGTTTGTATTCAAAATTTCAAACTGCCATACCATGCCCAATTCTATATTTCATTGAAATAGGCTATTTCAATTATTCAAATTTCTTGGTAATAACCTAATTTAAAAAATTTAAATTGGTTCACATTTTCCGGGTTATTACACGGGACGAGGCCTAGCCTTATCCCCGGTCTAGTGAAGGCCCACGCCATTCACACATCAATCAAATCCATTCCATTTCACCAAACAACTCAACTCAAACCAAATAATCTAACCAACTACACAACCAAACAAACAAGTCCATGGTCTGTGGACGATTGTGTCGGGTGCTACTAAACACCGTCTGCATCCTAGTATATATATATAACTAGAAAAAGAAATTGAAGAGTGAGAAGTTCTCACCAATAGCTATCCAATACCACGACTCTTCATTTAGAGAAATCTTCATCGTCCTCGCCTTTTTGTCATCTTCGTTGCCCGTATTCTCTACATATGTTAAAATCGAATTTTTACTTCGCTATTCAATATATAAAAATCGAATTTTTACTTCGCTATTCAATATATAAAAGCCGAATTTTTACTTCGCTATTCAATATATAAAAACCGAATTTTTACTTCGCTATTCAATATATAAAAATCGAATTTTTACTTCGCTATTCAATATATAAAAATCGAATTTTTACTTCGCTATTCAATATATAAAAATCGAATTTTTACTTCGCTATTCAGTATATAACGAATTTTTACTTCGCTATTCAATATATAAAAATCGAATTTTTACTTCGCTATTCAATATATAAAAATCATATTTTTAATACTCTACATAGGTAAAAATCATATTTTTTTCATTTATAAGGATCATACCTTTTTATTTATAAAAATCTATTCTTTTCTTCTTTAAAAATCACTACTTTTTCTTCTTAAAAAAAAAATCGCATCTTTTATTTTTAAAACCCATGTATATTTATTTTCAAAAATCTATGCTACTTTATTTTTAGAACAATGCTACTTAAATAAAAATTAATGCTATTTTATATCTAAAGATCTCATCTTTTTTTATTTCCAAAGATCTCATCTTTTTTATTTTATTTACAAAGCATTTCTTATAAAAACAACGCTCATTTTACTTTGTAAATAACGCTAAATTTTCTTGGTAAACAATACAAGTTCTCTATTTAAAAACAAAGGCCTTTCTATTTAAAAACAAAACATTTCTAATTTATAAACAAAACATTTCTATAACAACTAATTTAAATAAAACTGAAATAAATAAAACTAAGTAAAATAAAAAAAATAAAAAAGGCTTACAGCAAGTAGAAGGGGGAAGATGGCGGCGCTGGTTGGTCGGAAGCGTCGATGGCCTTGTCTAAGGTGGCTCGCGGCTCAGGTGGGGTTCGTACGAAGCAAGGGGACGCCTGGGGATGTCGCGTCGGGTGGGGGACAGATCGGAGGTGGCGGTGAGCGCGGGGGACCAGAGCGTCGGGCAGGCGTTTGGGCGCTGGGCGATGGTTTTAATCGGTCTAGGGTTTGTCAAATCGGAGAACACTGGGTGAGGGGGGTTCGCCAGCGATGTCAGGCGGTGCGGCGGCTGAAGGGAAGGGTAGTGGCGTTGGCGAGGGGTGCGATAATCGATAGTGGAGGCGCGTCGATGGAAGAATCGGAGAAATTGAAAATGGAGGGCTCGATTTTTTTTCTGTCGTGGAAAATGAAGAAGGGTGAAAGGGGATATATGTAAAAGGTTTATATTATTATTATTATTTAATTTTCCTCTAAAGGTTGACTTCTTATTTCGACCCCTAAACAAGGCCCACCGACTGTCGTCCGTAGCGTTTTACCCCCATCCCGAACACACTGGGATATGTATCGTAAGCTGATTCGATCGTTTGAATTAGTTTTCGTCAAATTTACATTTAAATCATTATATTGAATTTTAAACGTACATTTCAATTTACCGGGGTCACATACTAACTCTATAAATCCCAGAAAAATATTTTCTAGCTTCGTATTGACGATACGGTCCTAACAAAACTAGTTTCGTCGAATTCTGAGACCGTTTGAAAAATGGCCATTTTCCAGTCGATTAAAATCAACTGAAAGTGGTCAAACGCGTTTTCCTTTGCCACGCTCACATATTGATTCGAAAAAATATGAAATTTGAAACCTAGCAATAACTTGACACTGCGGATCCAACAAAAGTGGTTTCGTCGAAATCCGAGGTCGTTTGCAAAATTTCCATTTTTAAGGGCCTGAATTCCATAGCGACTATTCAGAATTTTCAACTGGACATATCTTTTGATTCCCGCTATGAAATTTTGATTTTCCGGATTCATTGGAAAGATATTCCCAATTAGATCCTATCGTTTTTGGTTTCACTAAAATCCGGTTTGTTTTGCACCCGGTACATTCAATTGAAGTTTGAAATCGAATTATTGAACTACCGCGCCATTTTCAATTCCTTTTATAATTATAAATAATTATTTATATTCTAACGACGAACTATATAATATATACGTTCGAATTCTATTCAAAATAAATTTTCCGTTGATATTATTTAAAATAATCTATTTTAAATGTTCAAAATTCGCTAAAATTGCCAAAATAAAAATTTTAAACTGGCCCAGATTTTCGGGTTGTTACAATCTCCCCCACTTAAAACTTTTCGTCCCCGAAAAGGAACAAAGTCGAAAGTGGTTTGATTAATCAACACTACGTTCGATCTGGCTTTCATTCTCCAACTTTTCTGTTTCTGATAATTTTCAAATTTTCAAAAATTTGGCTAACACCCTAAATTTTCGAAAAATTTCGCCATAACCTCCCCTGCACCGGGAGCCACGGGAAAATCCCGAATTTGCCATTTAGGCCTTCTGATCTCAAAAAGAAAAAGAAAAAGCCAAGCGGCTAGCCAATAGGCTCATAAAATCATCTTCACCCAAACAAATCAGTAAATGTGTACCTATTTGTCGGGCAAACAATTTTATTCCTCTTCTTTAGCCTCCTTGCTATGACCTGTTCAATAGATGTACATGTATATGCATGCAAATGTAATCATTTTTCAATACAGTTCAATATTTGGTTCAATTTGACTACATATACCTTACATTCACATAATGGTTTAAAATTTAAATTAATCAACCACAAATCAAACAACATAACCAGTAGTCAATTCGTGGATTAACGTTTCAATTTCATAATTTTGATATATATACATAAAATCCTGTTTTGATGACAAATCACAACAATAATCCTATATCTAATTTTGGTTCTCACACCAGTCAATAGGAAATGTATAGAAATCACACCTTCGAAGCACGAACATAAATATCGATGATGACATGGTCATTATCAACATCATCTCCGGGCGACTAGAGTGTGATTCTATATCTATCCAGTATATTAAAATTTCAAATACACGTGGATCAGACGTATACGCAAAATCTTTATATACTGGACTGTCCAACTCAATATATATAGATAATCAAATACGAATAATTGATTTAAATTTTCAAAACAAAACTTGTTTTCACTTTAAAAATTTACTCTTCACACTCGTTCTAGGATACTACTGATCCCATCTCTAACGAGTCATCCCATTGGATATTACTAATCCAATTTCTGATGAATTCTTTCGTATGGTTTTAATGTGTCTTGTTCTCTGAGCTTTGTAAACCAAAGCTCTGATACCAACTGTGAAAACTCGTAACTTCCCCGGTGAGGAAAGCGTGGATAGTTCGAGAACAAGCCACAACAGAACGCAGACGGAAGAACATTTCATTGTATATTACAACAATGCATCAGATTACAAGAATATACAGAGTATAAATGAATAAATATTACACAGAAATATCAGAGATTTAAATTACATTTAAATGCATCGCAGCGGAAAATAATACAATACACAACTAGAAGAGACATACGGATACAAAGCTTTCCGGATATCATTCCAGCTGTAAACCAGGATCCTGTGAATATAAATCTGCAAAACCAAAACTACTAGCTTCCCGTGTGGAAAATAGGGGCACCCAGAGTTTAGGTTAAAACAATAAACTCCAGGTCAGTCATGGGACTGGTGTGAGAACTAAAACAGTTGTAAATCTTCATTTTAAAGTTGGGTAAATCAAGGGACCATGCCGTATAACACGGAACGGGTTTCCTCCCAAGAATACCAGTGCATAAAACAACAATGCAATGCTAAATAAAGAAAAATGAAGCTATTATAAGACCCAGGTCCCATCACACAATGCAACGCAGCCGGAGGATTGGGTTTTCCCTTATAATAGCCAAACATGCTTGGTACGTTTTAAAAATCAAATCATTTGATACTATTATAAGTGCATATTGTATAAAATATCTTCAAATCATAAGTATCAATCATAGACGGCATAAGTGCCCCATCCCACTATGTCGCCATACTAGGCTATACAAATAAAACCGGAATACACGTATTGGAATTTGGATTTCCATCATGGTGGCTTTTGATTCGAAAGATCGATCGCGTAATGCAATTCACCACGGCTTACGTCCCAAGAAGAGAAAACACCGTCTGCACATCCACACATTTGGGACCAGAGTACCACCGCGGCTTATGTCCCAGCGAGAGAAAACACCGCCCACTAAGCTCATCTCGGTCGACCGAATCCACGACACCACTAAGGTGCCCATCCACTAAAAAGCATACTGATCAAACCATCAGTTTACCACCATACCGGGATGTGAGGCTCGCGAATCAACGCTATACACAAAGCCATGCTATATCAGCTGCGCTTTGATCGTCAACCACCAAACTTTGCTTTTCAACAAAAGTCTGGATCACTGCATCTCAGCATGCCACACTATCGATCCATATCGTACCACTGATTTCTGCCAATATATAACCTCTGAGCTCGTATGTCTCAGAGAAGGGCGTTAAGCAAGAGAATAAATTCTCCGCCGCCAAACAGATATATATTTAGCAGAGATCAACAAATACAATATAAAGGAATACAATGTCAGACACACCATCCATTTATAAGTCCGTTCTAGGTCTGAACGAAACCGGAGGCACTTTCCTCGCATATCCATCCATCTCCAAGTACGTCTGGACGACCACCAACTGATTCCCTCATCTTGGGTGTACAGCCCAATCAAGATCATCAGTAATCACCTAAACGATGTGAAGACTTCCGGTCTTCGACCACCGTCTTCATCTTCGACATATTGTCGAATCGGTTATTCAGAATGGGTATAAACCCGGCCTTTCCGAACAACCCGCGTATATTAAAAACGAATGTTACACAAACACAACATACGCCTCATTCCAATTCAGTAGCTACTAACCGTAAATCAACAAGAGAACAATTTCCCAAATATTAACCCCGAAGGCCGAAACCAACATCAGATCAATACCCAGGAAACCATTCTTCTTAGCTAACCTACAGCTAGTTTCTAAATTTCAATTCTTAGGGAAAGGTTCCCATTAATTTTATCCAAGATAAATTCTTTAAAATTTATCCTTTAATCTTCCTTTTGACGTCATTTCAAACCAAATTACGGTTTTCCAAACTAGTCGAGATTAGCGAACCACACCGAAGTAATTATTTATTTTATTTCCCAATCCCAACCTATTCATCCCCTGAAGCAAAACTGGTAATACTCCATGTCTAATACCATGGTGTTATCGGTAAAATTAATTACCATATCACGTTCAAATCTAATTAAAGATTTAACTATCGCTTTGGAGCAAAACTGGTGATACTCCATTCTTGCTCATTTTCTAAAGTTGATAATTCAAATTATCAATCCACATTTCAATTTAATTGAAGATCCATTAAAACTCTTTTTACTGGGTTAAAGAACTAGTGTCATTTAAAACACAGTTCACGATAAACCCAAATCACATTCTATTTATCATCGGGTTAAAGAACTAGTGTTATTTAAAACACAGTTCACGATAAACCCATGAATCAATTCTATTTAAACCCATTTCAAATCCAATTTATTTATTTAAAAATAAATGGGTTTTAATTTCAGTTCAAAACTAGTTCATTTCGATAAAAATCTATTTTTATCTTTTCAAATATGGAGTTTTCATCCCAATTTTTCCCAAATCATTTCTTATGATTTTACACTAATTATTGATATTTTTAATAATTTTATCAAGGCCCGTACAGTCGATTTCCATTAACGGCCATCGAACTGCACTTACAGCGACCTTTTCCAAATTTGATTTGGACGTATCTCCAAATCCAACCATTAGATTTCAAATTTCTAATATTCTATTAGAAAGATCTTTTCGATACGAACCCAACGGTTTCAGTTTTAGGAGAATCCGACGGTCGGATCTCCCGTAATATCCGTTCGAGTTAATGGTTGAAATTCGCGAACTGCCGCGGCGCGGCGCGTTCTATTCAGGCCATTATATTATATATATATATATATATATAATATATATTTCGTCGATTACTATTTAAAACGAATTTTATAAATAGTTTTGAATTCGTTTCAAAAACAATTTCAACCTTTATTTCAAATTCAAATCGAAATTGAATTTTCTATTATAAATCCTTTTTACTTTCATTTCTATTTGATTTTAATTCAAATCGATTTTAATTCGATTCGAATTCATTTTCTTTTCAATTCAATTCAATTCAATTCAAATTCGTTTTCCTATTCAATTCAAATTCAATTCATTCTCTATTCAATTCAAATTCAATTCATTTTCTAATCAAATCAAATTCAATTCATTTTCTAATCAAATCAAATTCAATTCATTTTCTATTCAAATCAAATTCAATTCATTTTCTATTCAAATCAAATTCAATTCATTTTCTATTCAAATCAAATTCAGTTCACTTTCTATTCAAATCAAATTCAATTCATTTTCTATTCAAATCAAATTCTATTCATTTTCTATTCAAATCAAATTCAATTCATTTTCTATTCAATTCAAATTCGTTATATATTCAATTCGAATTCGTTTTCTATTCAATTTAATTCAAATTTCATTTCAAAATATTCGATTTCGTAATCACTTTTCAATATTCATTTTAAAATGAATAAAATCGATATAAATATCGTTCACGTCAAAATTGCGTCAATCTAATCAACACGGCTTCATATATTTCTATTTTCAAATATTCTATTTCAAATATTTCTTTTTCAAATATTTCCTTTTCAAATATTTCTATTTCAAATATTTCTATTATTAAAATATTTCGTTCAACACATGACTAATCTCAACGGATGAGTACTGTCAACACATGAACCTTTATTTTATATTGATAAAGATGTAAATTTTATTATTAAAATATTTCGTTCAACACATGACTAATCTCAACGGATGAGTACTGTAAACACATGAACCTTTATTTTATATTGATAAAGATGTAAATTTTATTATTAAAATATTTCGTTCAACACATGACTAATCTCAACGGATGAGTACTATCAACACATGAACCTTTATTTTATATTATTCTTTATTTTCTAAATTGGAAGGAGGCCCAATCAATCACCGTATAATGTTAATTATATGGATTTTCATACATCACACGTATATAATAGCATTGAAAAATAATCAACCATCAACCAAAGTGCACTACACTGTATAAGCACCAAATATAGATATCTAACGCTTATAACAGCCTGTCAATCAATCGATCGACATATTTAATCAATCAGGATGAGTGAACTTCAAATTTCATCCCAACACCCATGTGGGGTTTCAAACAATCAAACATAGATTTTAGTTGTGCAGTTGGACGATGTGTAAAATTTATCGACTCAATCAATATCAGTCAAATCAGTGTATATAAACAAATCGGCCGATTTGTTTATAAATATTTATTTATTCACTTTCACGTTAAAATTTATATTTTTAACGATAAAACATTTTATTCAACCTATGAAAATATTCTATTCAGTTCATTTATTAAATAAAATGATCTCTTTATTTTTCTAACTTATTTTAGAAAATTTCGGCGGCATAACGGCACGATACTAGAAACGGGACGAGGCCTAGCCTTATCCCCGGTCTAGTGAAGGCCCACGCCATTCACACATCAATCAAATCCATTCCATTTCACCAAACAACTCAACTCAAACCAAATAATCTAACCAACTACACAACCAAACAAACAAGTCCATGGTCTGTGGACGATTGTGTCGGGTGCTACTAAACACCGTCTGCATCCTAGTATATATAAAAAACTAGAAAAAGAAATTGAAGAGTGAGAAGTTCTCACCAATAGCTATCCAATACCACGACTCTTCATTTAGAGAAATCTTCATCGTCCTCGCCTTTTTGTCATCTTCGTTGCCCGTATTCTCTACATATGTTAAAATCGAATTTTTACTTCGCTATTCAATGTATAAAAATTGAATTTTTACTTCGCTATTCAATATATAAAAATCGAATTTTCACTTCGCTATTCAATATATAAAAACCGAATTTTCACTTCGCTATTCAATATATAAAAACCGAATTTTTACTTCGCTATTCAATATATAAAAATCGAATTTTTACTTCGCTATTCAATATATAAAAAACGAATTTTTACTTTGCTATTCAATATATAAAAATCGAATTTTTACTTCGCTATTCAATATATAAAAAACGAATTTTTACTTCGCTATTCAATATATAAAAATCGATTTTTTACTTCGCTATTCAATATATAAAAATCATATTTTTAATACTCTACATAGGTAAAAATCATATTTTTTTCATTTATAAAGATCATACCTTTTTATTTATAAAAAACTATTCTTTTCTTCTTTAAAAATCACTACTTTTTTTCTTTAAAAAAAATCTCATCTTTTATTTTTAAAACCCATGTATATTTATTTTCAAAAATCTATGCTACTTTATTTTTAGAACAATGCTACTTAAATAAAGATTAATGCTATTTTATATCTAAAGATCTCATCTTTTTTTATTTCCAGAGATCTCATCTTTTTATTTTATTTACAAAGCATTTCTTATAAAAACAACGCTCATTTTACTTTGTAAATAACGCTAAATTTTCTTGGTAAACAATACAAGTTCTCTATTTAAAAACAAAGGCCTTTCTATTTAAAAACAAAACATTTCTAATTTATAAACAAAACATTTCTATAACAACTAATTTAAATAAAACTGAAATAAATAAAACTAAGTAAAATAAAAAAAATAAAAAAAAGGCTTACAGCAAGTAGAAGGGGGAAGATGGCGGCGCTGGTTGGTCGGAAGCGTCGATGGCCTTGTCTAAGGTGGCTCGCGGCTCAGGTGGGGTTCGTACGAAGCAAGGGGGCGCCTGGGGATGTCGCGTCGGGTGGGGGTCGGATCGGAGGTGGCGGTGAGCGCGGGGGACCAGAGCGTCGGGCGGGTGTTTGGGCGCTGGGCGATGGTTTTAATCGGTCTAGGGTTTGTCAAATCGGAGAACACTGGGTGAGGGGGGGTTCGCCAGCGATGTCAGGCGGTGCGGCGGTTGAAGGGAAGGGTGGTGGCGTTGGCGAGGGGTGCGATAATCGATGGTGGAGGCGCGTCGATGGAAGAATCGGAGAAATTGAAAATGGAGGGCTCGATTTTTTTTCTGTCGTGGAATATGAAGAAGGGTGAAAGGGGATATATGTAAAAGGTTTATATTATTATTATTATTATTATTATTATTATTATTATTTAATTTTCCTCTAAAGGTTGACTGTTTATTTCGACCCCTAAACGAGGCCCACCGACTGTCGTCCATAGCGTTTTACCCCCATCCCGAACACACTGGGATATGTATCGTAAGCTAATTTGATCGTTTGAATTAGTTTTCGTCAAAATTACATTTAAATCATTATATTGAATTTTAAACGTACATTTCAATTTACCGGGGTCACATACTAACTCTATAAATCCCAGAAAAATATTTTCTAGCTTCATATTGACGATACGGTCCTAACAAAACTAGTTTCATCGAATTCTGAGACCGTTTGAAAAATGGCCATTTTCCAGTCGATTAAAATCAACTGAAAGTGGTCAAACGCGTTTTCCTTTGTCACGCTCACATATTGATTCGAAAAAATATGAAATTTGAAAACTAGCAATAACTTGACACTGCGGATCCAACAAAAGTGGTTTCGTCGAAATCCGAGGTCGTTTGCAAAATTTCCATTTTTAAGGGCCTGAATTCCATAGCGACTATTCAGAATTTTCAATTGGACATATCTTTTGATTCCCGCTATGAAATTTTGATTTTCCGGATTCGTTGGAAAGATATTCCCAATTAGATCCTATCGTTTTTGGTTTCACTGAAATCCGGTTTGTTTTGCACCCGGTACATTCAATTGAAGTTTGAAATCGAATTATCGAACTACCGCGCCATTTTCAATTCCTTTTATAATTATAAATAATTATTTATATTCTAACGACGAACTATATAATATATACGTTCGAATTCTATTCAAAATAAATTTTCCGTTGATATTATTTAAAATAATCTATTTTAAATGTTCAAAATTCGCTAAAATTGCCAAAATAAAAATTTTAAACTGGCCCAGATTTTCGGATTGTTACACTCACCTTACCTTTTTATTAGATCATATGTCTAACCTTTTCTTGTGCGTTTAGTTTATTCCTCTTTTTCTTTCCACTTACTTTTATCTTTTATTATGGTACAAAATTCCCTTTTAGTTTTCTTATATTATATGGCAATCTTATTCTAAAATTGTGCCTACTATCGCAAATTATTTATCATAATAATTATTTTACTTTATTTCTATTGCTTGCACATTAAATGGAGGCCTTGGCCACATTCTTTATTTATTCCCTTCTAATTTTACCAGGTATTTAATTTAGTTATTATCTCTTTTCTTTTTATAATGTCTTTTCATTATATTATTTCTTTTACTTACCATCATTGTAAGTTTTATTCTAAGAAGTTAGTTTTATTGCACTTTGTTGGTTACAAAAACTGTATTAAAATCTAATTTCATATTTTAAAATTAACTAATCCCATAAACAGTAATCCATAATTGCAAGACATTTCTTTTATTATCTTTTTGACTGTAAGATAATTTAAAATACAATAGCATCTCTATTCTGCACTAATCGCAAATTCTTTACTTTAATTCCTGTAATTACCTTTATTGTCTTTCTTACAATATTAAATCATGAAAATATATTCATTTTTCTCAATCAAGCAAATAAACTATTATTAACTTCCAAATCAAGTTATCTAATGAATTCCCATTTCTATTTCAAAATCAAGTTAAGCATTAAATTCCCATTTTTATTTCATTTCTAAATCTTGCATTTTTACTTGCATTTTTACTGTAAATTTACTGCATTTGAGATTATTCCTTTCTCTATAATTTTTAAGCCTAAACTTATTTATATTTATTTAAGTTCAGTTCCAAAAGAATAATATCAACATATATGTACAATTCCTCAATGTTTACAGTTTCAGTGCAAATAACTTACATAACCAATTACTGCAATTAGTTCATGTTTTTAGCAATGTCAAATTCAATTGATTATAACAAAAGTCAAAGGATGCTATATATGACTTAAATTAACTTACCTTAAAAAATTACTAGTTACGAACATAATTGCTAATACAGTTGTATTATCCATAGCCTTCCTTTTTGTAATCCAATTTGAAACCACAAACTGAAATTTGCATGAATTATAAATTTGGATCTAATTTAAAGAAAATAAACAAACTAGAAAAATTAGATTTGTAAAACTTACCTCATACGGACGACTTAATTTGGGCATCTCTTTTTCGAATTCTAAAGTTTTTATCTCCAAACTGCAAATCATAAAACCTAGATATAATATATATATATATATATATATATATATATAGTTTTCAAAGAACTGGAGTAGAAAAGAATATGACAAAGCTTCATGCTCATTCAAAAAAATATGGACACGAAGGCTAGCCTTTCATGTTTAGTTATAGAGAGTCAAAGTAACGTCGTATATCTGATTTAAACGGACAAAGTCCATACATAAAAAATGAACGTTTCACATTAAATATAATGCATGCGGGTTGACCCCTACAATGCCAAGGTCGACTTGACCAATATGCGGGTCGATCCCCATGGATCAAAAACGTGTGTTTTACACATCTTGCCATATTAATTTTAAATGTATTAATTTCTGAATTTTCGTAACATTACTTCGTTAAAGTTTAATAAACTTCTATTTACTTTTAATTTGATCACATTTATGACATGCATTAGTTTTAAAATTCAAATGCTTGTTATTATCTGAAATTTATACATATATATACTTATCTAAAATATATACACATACATACATGCGCATTTAAATACATATCACCATTCATGAATTAATTCTTTTGTAACGTTATATTACATTTATTAATCTATAACGTTATGCTTAAGTAACACTAGCCTTTAATAAATATCTATTATTTATTTTATAATATTACTTTTACATAACGTTAACATTAATTGATTCTCTTTTACTATTTTTTATTATTACTTTTGTATAACTTTAACATATTAATTACTTCTATTTGTATCTCTGAAAAGTTATGTTACATAACATTAGCTTTTTATATAATTCTCATTTATTCGTTCAAGTCTTCAAATTCAAACATGGATTATTTATGAAATTCACAAGTTTATATATTTATAAGATAAATATATTCATGCACATTTACACATGAGATTATTTTCTAATATAGAACTTTGAATATGAATAACTTTTCCTAATAACTCTGTTCGAAACATAAATATGTAAAATATTCAGAAAATTATAATTCCCATGAACACAATAATTTTAGTCTCAAGGCAAAATTCTAATAATTTCAAAAAAAAAATATTTTCACTGTTTAAAATTATTTCAATCATTTAAAAATGCGGAGTGTCACATTTTTTTTGGCAAAGCCAATCAGGTTTAAAGTGACCACAAACAGTTATTATTATAACAAATAATAATTACAACATTCAGGAGATAGTTAGTTTACCAATATATTATACATCTGTTTTTAAGGTGGACCGTCCACCACAGACGTATTTAAAGTGGATCATTCGTTGCTACATCAACTAGTTAAAAAGTACAGGAGCTAGTTGCAATTAACAGACTACTACGACATACTCCATGCAAGGAGTTTACTACAATAAAAATAGTACAACCCATACAAGGTACAACCAATACTAGATAAATTGTAGAAATTACGTAAGTCGGAAGACCCACTACCTATGCTAAGACCTACAACTAAGGAACTATCACGACACAATGTGTTAAAGGCGTCACATCAGGAGCAAACTCCAATCCATCTTTACATTTTAAAATTCCACATAGCTGACCGGAGACTAAGCATACTCACAAGAAAACCAATCAACATGACATGAAGATTGCATTGCAGAATCACGACATGATAAAATAACAAAGTTGAAACTCAGCATGACCGGAAAAAGATGGCACATGCAATAACCCGAGGCTAGTTACCGAGGGAGTGTGGGCCTAAAACTGCATAAGACAGACAACCAACCAAAACATGTCTAAAGCAAGAAGCTTTACTTGTATGCTTGGAAGTGGTCGGTCAAGCAAAAACAAATCAACACAACCTCAACGCCTGGACCATCCTCCCTAACTTCCAAAGAAAACAAAGCCAAAATAAATTCAACGAAAATACCCAAAAACCAAATCAAACCAGCCTACAAATCAGATCTACAAGACAAAATCCATAACCAACACATTTAATATCAATCATGAAATTAGAACCACCACATCCCAAGACAAACTAGGTCAACAGTCCCACACATGGTATCACCAAGCTAGATAATGCACGTAGTACTAAGTAAGGTAGAGAAAGCAAACCAGATTCGTAGCAGGAGAAATGTGATACTGGTTACCAAAGAGAAGTTGATGTGTGCCATGGACACTCCACACAGACCCAAACCTCCCCATCTCACTCAAGTCGAAACCATCTACCAAAGAGGAAGCGACCACCACGAATAGGATAGGGAAGGTATTATGGTGTGAGTAGGTGAGCATTTGAGGGTCGATTTGTAATAGGCAAAGGAAGTTAGGGAGATAGATAAAAAGTTAGATCTGATGAGAAATTAGGGTTCAGTACTTCGCCATGCAAGAAAAAATAGGGTGATTTGGAAGAGGAGAGGAAAGATTTGTGGACCGATTAGAAAGGCGCAGTAGGTTCTTGGATGAGGAGAAACGAAGAAAGGAAAGTGAAAGGGGAGAATTTCCTTATTGACATTAACATAAAAGGACCAAACCAAACATTTTGCTGATGAATTTTAGTTTAATTTTAAAATTGACTATTGAGAGTTAGAGCCTCGTTTAAGACTAATGGAGTGTTACATTTTTGTTGTTTGCTTTATCATTTTGGATGCATTAAATGTAGAGTTGTTTATTGCCTATGTATATTGATAGTGTTTATCTAAGGCGGTATCTTCATATGTTGCTCTTGGAATTATATTTTGTAATAGATATATTTAATACGAACATGGTTTGTGAATGAGAAAGTAATCATCTTTATCAATGAATGGTATCTTAAAAAATTCATATTTTTGCGTTCTCTGTTGTTATGACTCATTAAAAAAATTCTGAATATATTTTTGTTCTAAAGAAATTATATGTTGTTTTCAAAAGTCCATCGTCAAAATTTAACGCCAGGGATGAGTGCAACATCCATGGCGCTTGGCTTTGGGCATTTGGAAAAGAGGTGTTACATAATAGCTCTTAGTTTATCATGACGCACATTTAAATTTAGAGGTTTCTTATATATATATATTTGTTAACCGACTTTTTGGTCCGGTTCCCGAAAGTACATAAGACATGCTCGACTCAACGACTCGCGTGAAGCCAAAGCCGAAAGTGTCACCAGAAACCAAGGGAAATGGGCAGAGAAGGGATCATGTCAGAAAAAACCACACCGCTTCCCTAAATATTGCCAAACCAAGACCCCGAACCCCAAAGAGTCATGAGTCTGAGTGTCGAACCCCCTGCTACTTTTATATATAATCATCGTACCCCCCGTGGTATGAATTTCGTACCCCTGAAGGGCATCGAATTCATACCCGACGGGGTACAAATTTCATACCCCATGGGGTACGAAATTCATACCCCAGGGAGGGGTACGAAGTTTGTGCATATGCGTGCTATGGGGTACGAAATTTCGGAGGTCGGTTACAGGGGATACGAAATTCCTGGTACGGTCCCCTATTTCCACATATTCCTACCTACTCCCACCTAACCACTCCACTATAAATACCCCTTAACCTCACACTTCAAAGGGTTGGATTTTGGTGACTTGACATCTCTTGAGAGCTCCAAGTGGCCTCATTAATGGCATCTCCACTTTGGGGAAGAAGAAGGACAAAATTGTCTTTTTCCTAATATTTTAATATATGATAATTATGACATCATATTACTTAAACATGAGACGTTTTCCACCTTGTAATTCTTGGTTATTAATAATATTCCAACGACTCTTCCAAAGTGGACGTACGTCTCTCGCGAGGCCGAACAGCTATAAACCTCTTGTGTTATTTATTGCTTTCCGCACTTACTTTCAGGGCAAAAATATGATTCCTAAGTAATTGGAATCTTGGGTGATTACGACTTTTTTTGCCCGTCAACATTTTGGTGCTTTCACTGAGAAAACTTGGATTTGCGTCTTTGTCGCACATTATCGTCTCGACATCGACGAGATTTAGGTTCCTTTCCTAAACCTACCGCCAAGTCCACTTACGATGGTAAAGAGACCAAAGAACGCAATGATCGGCTCTTCAGCCGCAGCCGAAGCCGGAACATCCCAACAAGCTCAGCTGGCAGATATCCCGGCCACTACTGAAACCGTCCCTCCTGCTGTGTACCCCGAAGCTCCCACAACACAAGCACAGATCCGCGCTTGGTGAAAAATATAAGAACACAACCGTCGAACTCAATTAGGCATTAAGAAATAACATCGACCTCATGTGACAACTTCAGGAAAGTCAACGCGTCGTCGCTCGACTCCAGCTCGCTTGGAACAATGCCCGACCTCGGCCTACTATCTCGGAAACTTCCTCTTTTGAGTCGACGGATCCACATCAAAGAAGGAGGTTTAGTCTCATCAACAATGTTGCCGTCCGCACCAACGCCCTGGACAACGGCAATGGCTACGCCAACGGCAATGGTAACAGAAATGGCGACCGAACTACAGTCACTTATAGCGAGGGGACACAGTACCGAGATCGCTCCCGATTGATTATCAACGATGGACGGGATCCGAACAACCAACCCCTTCCTCGACAGAACCCAACTGTCGCTGCCCAGAACAATGAGCCTACTCTCCCAGCGGCCCACGATCTTCCAGAACAAGTCGCGCATCAACATGCTTAGCCCCATTGTCATATGAAAACCCGATTATAGATGTTGAGGATATGGAAGAAGATGACCCGGACATTCAACATAGGAGACGCCCTCGCAATAGAACTCTTGAACCTCGCTAAAATCCATGGATTCCGATGGCGGATCCCCACCCGACTTATCTTCCTGACATGGTCCGAAGGATCATGAGGGAAATGCGAGGGAATGTAGGCGACTCATGGGAAGCCCATATCAGACGTAACCCTTTCACAAGAAGAGTAAACGAAGCCGAGTAGCCACGGCGCTTCAGCATGCCACATATGCCTCTCTATGACGGCACAACTGATCCCTGTGCCTTCCTAAATCGATACGAATGGCAAATGGACTCCAGTCGGGGAAACGACCCAGTCAAATGCAAGTGCTTCCCAGTCTTCCTATCAGGAATAACTTAACTCTGGTTCTCCCGACTCCCATTTGATTCCATCAACAATTTCGGCCAACTAGCGACCGAATTGGTCAAGCAATTCATAGTACGCATCCCGACTCCAAAGAATGCCCTTACTTTGCCCAATCTATATCAAGGACCCGCCGAGTCGCTCAAGAGCTACCTTTCCCGGTTCAACACCGCCCTCGCCGAGGACGAAGACCCGGATCCTCGCACCATACTTTTCCAACTAGCAAAAGGGGTCCCCCCCTACATCTGAGTTCGAAGCGTGGATTGATAGGAAGCAACCTAAAAGCCTTGATGCTTTCTATGAAAAGGCAGGATAGTACTTGTGCCAGGAAGAAGCGAGACGGAACCGGCTCTCCGAAACCGGTCGCCCCAACAATCCGCATGCGGATACCCTGAATAACAATGTCAAAGGGAAACGAGTCGGAGAGCCCTTCGACAGGGAAAAGGGGGCAGGTTCCTGCAGACAAAGGCCGAATAATGGTAGGCAGAGTAGCTGCAACAACAGCCAAATTCCTACAAAAGCCAAGAAGCTCGCCCCTACCGGGCATATGAGACCTACACCCCGCTGAATGAAGACTTGGAAACAATCTACCTGGAAACGTGTAACACTCTTCAATAAAAAAAACCATACACTAGGGAATCCACTAACTCGGAGAAGAATACCAACAAGTATTGTTGATACCACGACATGTACAGGCATAATACCAATGGTTGCCGTTAACTCAAAGACGCAATCGAAAATCTTATCCGCGAGAAGCGCCTTGAGCAATACGTCCAAGAACCATTTCCTCTCGAAGCAAACTCAGGTCCTTCTGTGCCAACGCCTCTAACACCCGCCAATGCGGCTTCAGGTCCGTCTAACCAAAGGCGTGGAATTGCGATCAACAGTATCTGTGATGGCCATACCCCACACATGAAAGCTTTCGAAAAATGGAAGAGTACGTAAGCTCTATCAAGCGCGCCACGCATGAAGCCTGTTCTGCTCCGGACGAGTCCATACCTACTAAGATCCAGAAAACAATGCGAGATGACATAGTCTTCCATGAAAGAGAATCCACGGGAATTGAGATCCTAACCACAGATCCTCTCGTGATCACGGCGCAGATCGGTGCTAATTCCGTTCAAAGGATACTAACTGACTCGGGAAGCTCAGTTAACATCATGTTCAAAGTGGATTACGATCAAATGAAGCTAGAAACTAAGGACTTGAAACCATGCCACGCCACAAGCCACAGCTTCAACAGATCTTCCAGTCACCCAGTAGGCTTGATCGACTTACCTGTTGAACTTGGTGATAGGGACCGGAGCCGAGTCCGAGTCCTAACCTTCATGGTTATCGACATTGTCTTCCCTTACAACGTCTTCTTTGGACAACCCTTCCTCACGGAATTTCGGATCTCCATGTCACCATGGGCCTTCCTAATGAAATTCCCAATGGAGAACGGGATTGGAACAGTCAGAGGTGAACAACCAAATGCCAAAGAATGTTACGCAATAAAGTGGGAGAATGTGCGCAAAAAGAACAAGGGCAAGGCTGTGCCCAAGCCTTCTTGTGCCAAGACCGTCTTCGCATAGCAATCAATAGCATCTGGGCCTTGGCTCAGGCGCCATTGTCGTCTTTCCAACGACCTCGATCCAAGGAAGGAACAAGAGCCCGATTACGAAAGAGCTACTCCAGTTGAACCTACGATGGATGTTCGAATCGATCCTGATAACCCATTAAAAGTCTTGAAAGTCGGATTGCAGCTCCACCCCGCAATAAAAGAAGATCTTCTGGATTGCCTAAGGGCTAACCTAGACGTGTTTGCTTGGACTCACTCAGACATGAGGGACATCGACCCCACAACTGCCTGCCACTAGTTAAATCTTGACCCCACACTACCTCCGGTCAAACAGAAACGTCGCTTCTTGGGCCCCGAAAGATCCAATGCACTCAATGAAGAGGTAGATAGGCTACTCAACAACAACTTCATCCGCGAAGCAGACTATCCTGAATGGGTCTCCAATCCGGTTCTAGTCAAGAAAGCTAATGGAAGTGGCGAACGTGTGTCAACTTCTTCAACTTAAACAAAGCATGTCCCAAGGACAATTCCCACTTTCGAAGATTGACCACCACGCCGATTCGACCGCCGAATATCAGCTCTTATCATTCACGGACGCATATTCAGGCTACAATCAGATTCTGATGTACCTCCCTGATCAGGATCACGCCTCTTTCATAACCGATCTCGGACTCTACTATTACTGCGTCATGCCTTTCGGTCTCAAGAACGCGGAAGCCACTATCAACGGATGGTTAACCGCCATTTTAAAAACCAGATCGGGAGATCCATGGAGGTATACGTGGACGATATGCTGGTAAAATATAAAATGTCAAGCGACCATGTCCATGACCTCTCCGAAATTTTCGGAGCCTGCCGCTAATGTGACATGAAACTCAACCCCATAAAATGGTCCTTTGAAGTCGCTTCAGGAAAATTCTTGGGTTTTATTGTCAACTCCCGAGGCATCAAATCTAATCTATAAAAAATCCAAGCTATACAGGATATTCAAGTCCCTCAGAACATCAAAGATGTCCAAAGTCTAAACGGAAAAATCGTCGCTTTAAGTCGATTCATTTCCAAAGCTACAGATAAATGCATTCCCTTTTTCGACTTACTTCGAAAGGGGAAGAGCAACTTCAAATAGACCGCAGAATGTGTCGCCGCATTCGAGGACCTATTGAATCACTTAGAGCGACCACCTATCCTGTCTAAGCCTATAGACCATGAAGACTTATACATTTATTTGGTTTGTTTCCATGCAGTCAGCTCGGCATTAGTGCGCCTCGAAGGCCATGTCCAGTGACCTGTCTACTACATAAGCAAACGATTGACGGGGGCAGAGAAGAATTATCTGAAGCTTGAGAAACTAGCATTCTGCTTATTAATTTCCTTTCAGAAGCTTCGACCATACTTCCAGTCTCATCCCATAAAGGTATATACTGACCAGCCGCTACGACCGGTCCTACAACGACCCGAGGCGTCTGGACGACTATTAAAGTGGAGTATGGAGCTGAGCCAATTTGAGATAACATTCATCCCCCGTTGAGCCATCCTCGGACAAGCTCTAGCCGATTTCATAGTAGAATTCACTAGTCCGGAGGAGACTCCTACAAAGAACATTGAAGCTCCCGTGACTCAATGGAAATTATTCGTGGACAGGTCCTCCAACAGCAAATGCTCTAGGGCTAGAGTCGTGCTCATCACTCCAGAGGAACGCCCGATATGCTACGCATTAAAGCTCAACTTCCCTACTACCAAAAAGGATGCCGAGTATAAGGCCTTGATAGTCAGACTTAGAATCGCGATCAAACTTAAGCTAAAGACCATCCAAATCTTATCTGATTCATAACTCATTATGTGCCAGGTACAGGGAGAATATCAAGCCAAGGGAGAACGGCTCGCCCTATATCTAACCCAGGTTCAGGAACTGCTCGCCCATTTCGACCACTTTGTCATCACATACATTCCTCGAGAACAAAATGAAAAAGCAGATTCGTTAGCCAAATTGGCGAGCTCCGAGGATTCACAGCTTATGGGGTTCTCCCCAGTCAACGTGCTTGATTCACCAAGCATTAAGAAAATGCAAACCAAAGTGGTCATGAATGCTGAAACCGGACCTGAATCTTGGATGACTCCGATCAAGAATTATCTACAACACGGGACCCTCCCGGGATGTTACAAAGAAAGATGAGCACTCACTCGCTAATCATTCGCTACCTTCTCATGGATGGAGTACTCTACCGCAGAGGCTTCTCTATCCCGTTGCTCAGATGTGTAGCCCATAATGATGCCAACCGTGTTTTAACGGATGTACATGAAGGCGAGTGCGGTGACCACACCGGAGGGCAAACCTTGGCAAGAAAGATCATCAGACATGGCTACTTCTGGCCCACGCTCGATCAAGACGCCGCTTACTATGCTCGCAAGTGCGATAAGTGCTAGCTCTTCTCAAAAATTCCAAGAGCCTCGCCTATAGAGTTGACGCAAATGGTCAGTCCTTGGTCATTTTCCATGTGGGGAGTAGACATCATTGGAACTCTTCCAATGGCCAGAGGTGGGGCACGCTATGTTGTCGTCGCAGCTGAATACTTTACCAAAGGAACAGAAGCCGAAGCTCTGGCCATAATAACCACCAAGAAAATAATCAACTTCATCGTCTGCAACATCATCACCCGCTACGGGTTCCTCAGGCCATCTTTCCCAACAATGGAACTCGGTTTGAGAGCGCCGAGTTCAAAACCTTCTGTCAGCGGCACAAAATCAAAAAGAGATTCTTAGCAGTGGCTTATCCTCATGCCAATGGGCAAGTCGAGGTTGTCAACAAAGTGATTAAATCCATCATCAAGAAGCGTCTGGAAAAAGCCGGAGGCATGTGGGAGAACGAATTCCTTCTAGCCCAATGGGCCTACCGAACCACTCACAAGTCGGCAACCGGACATACTCCCTTCGCCTTTGCATATGGATCTGAAGTCGTCATTCCCATCGAGCTAAAGCTTCAATCTCATCGAGTTACTTACTAAAAGATCCGAAGACGAACCAAGACTTACTTTTGGAGTCACTCGATTTGCTAGAGGAAAAGAGGAACGAAGCTGACCTCAGAGCCGCCGCCCAACGACAACGAGTAGCCCGACACTTCAACTCCAGTGTCCGCCGCAAGGACCCCAACATTGGCGACCTCGTCTTAAAACGGGTCTTTCCTCCACCACCAGGCCTCGCTCCTCATTGGGAAGGCTCATACTCCATACAACGGAAGCTCAGCAATGGAACTTTCAAACTCTCAACCGTGGACGGAGCCGAACTCCCAAGGGCATGGAACAGCGAACATCTCCGCCGCTATTTTACATAACTTAGTGTACAGTTGTTTATGCTTTCCAACAATGTTTTGTTTTCTAGCAATTCAAGGCATTGTAAAGGCTATTACTACCAAAGTTATCAGTAAAAATGATGTTCAGTTTCCTGTCTCTCTTCCTTGTTTACTCCATGTATGACATGTTTGATTAACCCTGACAACCAGCTTGCGTACAAGTTCACAATTGCCGGCACCTCGAGCAAAGGAGCCGATGCCGCCATCCAAACCTCGAGGGCAGACAACATTGGCTACGATCGGCGCCCCGAGCACGGGAGCTGGCAACGCTACTCGAGTCCCTGGCCCGCGATGCGACCGAGTATAAATAACCACTAACTCGAATCTCGGCCCTACACCGAGTACGAGTATAAATCGTTCCGTGCGCAAGCTGCAGGACTTGGGACCACCCAACAGCCAACCTAGTGCGATGCAAACTTCTCACTTGGCTACGGGTGCCGGTCGAATCTCGGCGCAGCATTGAGACCGACCTTAAATTGTTTTCTTCCCGAAGCTCTTAAGGCTTAGGTGTAGCCCATGACCACAATTGGACCCTACAGGCTGATGATCATGGATTACTCCAACGAATAAACGATGCCTGCGCTCATAACTCGAATAAACGATGGGAGAGCCCCTCACCGGATGAATCAACGTCCTATGCCTTCACTCTACTTGGGACTTACTCCGGGCAGCCCAAGACAGAAGGCGACTGGCCTGGTTTCGCAATTACGGGTTTCTTGAGCTAAGGGAAACCTACATAAACCAACGCTTTATCTCACCCCTATGGAAACAACCCAGAGCGTGATTCCCAATCGCATCTTTATTAAGTGTAACGATAAGTACGCTTATACAAGTACAGGATGCTGGAAAACATAAGAAGAACACCCGAACACTCGACATAAATTGCGATCTTTACTATTTCATATTTCATTTTCACACACACACTGAACAGACTACATGTCTAACATCCTTCTTTTCTAATGACAGGATGTACATGAAAACCACACCGTGTCTTGAAAAACCAAAAGCGAGTGTCGAACTCGTGTAAACTATCGGCCTACATAAGCAAAATAGCGGTAATGTCTACTACAGTTACTAACACTAATCATGCCTCTTTTTCTTGTGCTTCTTTTTTTTTTGCAGGCTCCGCACTAGACGGCTCTCCACCCGCTCTAGGCCTCTTCTTTCCCTACCCACTTTTTCATCCCCTGCCTTTTTGAGGGGTCGCTAATTCGTGGGAAACTGAGACGCGTCTCTCATCTGTGTCATTGTCGCTCGAAATCTCCGTAATGTCAACAGTATGCAGCAACAACTTAGGTGCATTTCCCGCAGCAAGGGCCACTATAGCGTCACTCTTTCTTGGCTCCTCCTTGGCTTCCCGCTCCGCTCTCTCCTTCGCCTCCTTGGCAGCCCGTCGGTCAGCCAGCTTTTGGGACTTAAGCTTTGAAGCATCATCAGCTTTAAGGTTCTTAAGGATTTCGGTAGCCCTCTACTGGGCCTCATCACCCTCCTTCTTCTGGGCCTCATCAGTAGCCCTCTTCTTCTCCGTATCTTCGTCATCCTTCCTCTGCACAACTGTAACGACCCAAATTTTACGCATCGGAGTATCATGGAATATTTATTTCATTGTCATACGAAGTCATATGGTAGTGCAACTTTGGGGAACGACTATTGGGGTCATTTCCCATGTTCACGATTTTTGCCGATTTTTAAATGACCGTTTTACGCCTGGAGAATCTTGTTTCGCCTATAACTTTTGATTGTTAAGGAGTTTTGACCTGAAACCACTTCCATTGGATTCAGATTATGGTTTACATTTCCATAGAGTGGTCACATTAATTAAACGGACTTAGCATTTGGGAGATATGGCTGAAATAAGGTTCGTAGGATGAAAAAATAGCATAATTGGGCTTAACAGGGTGATTAGCGGTTTTTGGGATTAGGGTTATGGGTGGGTTGAATGAGTTGGAGAACCATCTCCATTCAGTTTACCAGCCACCATAAACATTTCTTAAACCATAGTAATGGCCTCCACCTTCCAAATCTCATTCTAATCTCTTCCTAATCACTTTCTACTCAATAATTGGCCAAATCTACACCAAATCAAGTCAAATTAGCATCAAATTAGAGTTGGGGCTGCTGCAATACATAGATATTTGTGCCATAATAGTAAAGTTTCAGATCAAGATTTCATTTGTGGCTAAGGTGAGTGATTTACATGTTTATTCACTAATTACGGCTAATTAGGAGTGATTAGTGATAATTAGTGAAATTATACATTATAAAAATCTGGAAATATGTGTATAAATTCTAAAATACTATTTTATGTCACTGGTGAAAATTTGGTTTAATTTGGATTAAGTTTGCTAATCCTTTAGTTAAAACACGATTAAGGGGATTAATCATGTTTTTTGGGCATGTTTGGTCTAAAATATTTCATGAGATTGATGTTTTAATGTTTTTGATTGATTCTATATATTGTCATTGTTGTTTGGTATGTTTTGTGATGTCATGGGAAGGTTAGAATGGTTGAAAACGCTATCGTTTGGCGAAATTAGCTCTTAGAAAAAACGGTAGAAATTCCGTTCTTGAAGGAGGTATGGGCCACGAACCGCCACCAGGAGAGGGTCACGAACCGCCACTAGGAGAGGGTCATGAACCGACCAGAGGAAGCGCCACGAAGCAGAGGGGCTGATCAAGGGATCACGATCCCTAGGGGGGCGACCCCTAGGAAGTGGGCGATCCCTAGGGGGCGACCCCTAGGAAGAGGGCGATCCCTAGGGGGCAACCCTTAGGGGGGGCGATCCCTAGGGGGTAACCCCTAGGAGGGGGCGATCCCTAGGGATGCGATCCTTAGTAGGAGGCGATCCCTAGGGGGCGACCCCTAGGATGGAGGCGATCCCTAGGGGGAAAGCCCTAGGATGGCCAGCCGGTCAAGGAGGGTGAGATCCGATCTAAATTCCAAAGGATAGCCTAACAACTTTGCTGCGGGACGTGTGCAAAGGAGTTATCGATATCTACAGCTTTGGTTTACAAATGAGAGAGGAGGCATGTAGACGAACCAGAGCCAGAGGATGTATGGACTTGTTGGCCTATATCCCAAAGCCAAAGGATGCATGGACTGGGAAGGGTTATTGGCTATAGACCAGAAGGGCATGGTCATGGCAGTTAGTTGTACGGAGTCCAAAAGGGCATGGAGCCATCATGGCCCCAATGGGTCGGTGATCAAAGCAGTGGATATCGTATGCTTTACGCACTAAGTGAGAGATGTAAGGATCATTGCTATGTTTGATGTTTGCTATCACCATGACACGCACACTACTGTTTTACACTCTATGTTAGTGTTTACCTTAGAGTACTGTACATCTTGTTGTGCTAACTCTTTGGCTGCAGGTTCAGGTATGATTATTTACACCTATTATTGATTTATTTTGTTGCTATCGCTCATACCAGACTTTCATCTGATCTATAGTTTTATGTCTCTTCTTATTACTCTGGGTGCTCCTAAATGAGCAGACTAGAGGCAGGTTTGGTGCTGATGCGCGAGTAACTGTCCAGAGACGAGCAGAAGGCTTCGACGTGCTATATACGTATATTCTCCCTGTGTTGTTGCTGATCATTTCTTTGGGCATTAGTAGTGCACCTTTTCTATTTTTGTTCTATAGAGACAGTATTTTGAAGTTGTAATAATGGTTTGGATCATAAGCTGTACTTTGGATTCCGCTACTCTGATGATGGTTTAGTTTTCAGCTTATGTACTGTCTCGCCTGTTTTATATCAGGTATTTTATTATTATTTTTTATCCCATGCGCTATGAGATATACTACAGGTTCTTGGTGATTCATCGTTCAACTCAACCCTTTTGGCGATCATCCCGTACTAGTCGGGGATTAGTGCGGCACATTTCAGGGAAATGTCGGTTGGTGCGCAGCGGCCGCCACACTTGGTATCAGAGCCTAGGTTGCGTAGTTTAACCTAGGGGAAGATATCAGGGAGGGATAGTACACATATATGAGAGCGCGTATTTGTGATATTTTGGTTTTCAAAAGCTATATATATATATTATTAGCATAGCTAAGCATGAAGTCGCACTGCACTGGCACCATTAAAGAGATGGTTAATCATTTTTCTCTTTACAGATTGAACGATGAGCCGAAATATGAGGACTGGTACAGGAGCCAATTATTGGGATGTCCCTAATATGAGGACGATGTTTACTACCTTCATGCGAGAGATGCTTAGGGATGCTCAGGGAGCAGTTCCTAATGCTGCTAATAGTGGTGGTGTTGTAGCGCAGGCACCTAGAGCCGATTTCGCCAAGCTCTGCAAGGATTACACTAGTCTTGGTGGGAAGCTGTTCTACAGAACGGAGCTAGCTACGGAGGTTCAGGATTGGCCTGATAGTTGTGAGCGCATCTCCGAGGATTTGGGAATCGGCGATGCAATGAAGAGAAAGCAAGCATCGCGTCAACTTCAAGGACGAGCAATAAATTGGTGGAATGCCATCAAAGCAGCTACTCCCGAGGATCAAATTACGTGAAATCAGTTCAAGATCCAATTCAGTGATAAGTTTATTCCGGCTGCTCAGAAATTGGAATTGTTTAGGAAGTTTTTGGAACTTTGGTAGAATGGTAGGACAGTCTCAAAGTATATTGCTGAATTCGTAACCTTATCGAAATATGGATTAACTCTTATCGATACTGTCGAGAAGAAGAACGAGAAGTTCATAACTGGCCTAGATGAGTACTGGGGGGAAAGACTTATAAACCATATCGATGAGACATTCGAATCTATTATAGGGAAGGCATTGAGATCTGAGAGCCTTTACCCTAAGTCGAAGACCGAGGTTGCTATTACATCTGCAGAGGAGCCAAAGCCACAGGCAAGCGGTGGAGGCAAGAATAATTCCCAAAATAAGAGGAAAAAGAACCAGACTAAGGATGGTCCGAAAAAGAAGAATAAGAACGAGGTCCAGTTTTTTGGTTACGGCAAGAAGGGCCACTGTATAGAAGATTGTCGAGAAAAGAAGGGGGGAGGAAGTGCTTCAACTGTGACCAAGTGGGACATTTCATAAATGAATGTCCGCAACCCCCTAAAGAGAAGCAGATCGTGAAAGCATATGTTATCAACGTAGTCCTTCTTCATCGAATGCCCCAACTACGGCGCAGAAGGGAAAAGGTGTCCTTATTCAAGGTATGATTTCCATTTATGATGTTCCTGTTTGAGTTTTGTTTGATACCAGAGCTTCCCATTCCTTCGTATCTAGTGACCTGGTAGATAAGTTGGAATTGGAACCCAAGCTTGTTGATATACCTTTAGTTGTGACGAACCCGATTGGTTGTTCGACTAGCCATAGTATTATTTGCTGTAATTTGGTCTTATCGATTCATGGATGTATGTTTGCTTGTGATTGCTTTGTTTTGGGCTTTATTAGGTTTGGCATTATTTTGGGAGTCGATTGGATCCAAAGGTATAAGGGTGGTGGTAGAATGTGAGGGGTCTTCGGTGACCATTAGAGCAGATGATGGGCAGAGGGTGGTATTAGGTTGCCTACCTAGTGATGGGGTGATGGCTAGTTTTCTAAATTCCCTCGATATCTCGCACGATCAGTTATTAGATGTGCCTATTGTTGGCAAGTATCCGGACATCTTCGGGGAAGTGATCGGACTTCCATCACACCGAGAGATCGAATTTCGAATTGATTTAGTGAAAGATGCCAGACCTATAGTGATGCCACTTCATCGTATGGCGCTAAGAGAGCAGCGATAGCTCGAGGTGCAAGTTGGCGTCCTTTTGAAGAAGGGATTTATCCGAAGAAGTGTTTCTGAGTGGGGAGCACCAATTGTGTTTGCTACCAAGGCTGATGGTTCCCTTCGCTTATGTGTGGATTACCGCGAGTTGAACAAGGTGACTAGGAAGAATAATTATCCTCTTCCGCGGATAGATGATTTGTTTGATCAACTGAATGGAGCAAGAGTGTTTTCCCAGTTGGATCTCGTGAAAGGTTTTCATCAACTCCGAGTAGCAGCTGAGAGTGTACCTAAAACGGCATTTCGGACGCCGTTTGGAATCTATGAGTGGTTGGTCATGCCATTCGGGTTGACCAATGCGCTCGCATATTTTGTGGATCTTATGAATAGGATTTTCAGAGATCAATTAAATAATTTTGTTTTTGTATTTGTGGATGATATCTTGGCATACTCGAGGACAGAGGAAGAACACAAGGAACATTTGAGGACAGTGATTGAGGTGTTGAGGAAACACCAATTGAAATCGAAATTTTCAAAGTGCCACTTCCGAAGGAGGGAAGTGAGATTCTTGGGATATATTATTTCAGAGAACGATATTGTCGTACACCTGCGAAGGTGGTTACGGTGCAAGATTGGTCTACACCTAAGAATGCAACAGACGTAAGAAGTTTCTTGGGGTTAGCTGGGTACTCGTAAGTTTATTCAAGACTTCTCCAAGATCGCGACGCCGTGAACTCAGTTGACCAAGAAGAATCAAGCTTTTGATTGGGAAGAAAGGCGTGAGAATGCATTTAAGATCCTAAAGGAGAAGTTAACGTGCACACCAGTGTTAGTTATTCCTAAAGGGAACGAAGAGATGACAGTATACACGGATGCCTGTGGTACCGGACTAGGTGTTGTACTGATGCAAGGAGGTAGGGTTGTAGCTTATGCTAGTCGGCAACTAAAACCACATGAGAAATGATATTCTACCCATGATTTGGAATTGGCAGCGAGCGTGTTCGCGTTAAAGATGTGGAGACATTACCTCTTGGGAGAAAGATTCGAGTTGTTTACCAATCATAAGTCATTAAAGTATATTTTCTCTCAAAAGGATTTAAATCTTCGTCAGCAGAGATGGTTAGAATTCTTGGCTTCCTATGATTTCAATATCGCATACACACCTGGGAAGGGTAACGCGGTAGCTGATGCATTGAGTAGGAGATATGCTAGTTTGGGGGCTATGTTTCTAGAATGGAAGCAACTAGAGTATATCGCGGGATATGATTTCAGACCCAAGTGTGAATTGGATCAAGAAATGTTAGCAAGTTTGACGATCAGACCGACTTTGATTGAGCGGATTGGTTCCAATCAGAGGGACGATCCTAATCTATTGGAAATCATCTCAAAGATAGAGATGGGTATCGACGGTGAGGCAACGAACAAGTATGGACTGGATCGAGAAGGATGGCTTCAAAAGAATGAGAGGCTGGTTGTACCCAGCGCGAATGGATTGAGAAATGAAGTGCTTAGAGAATTCCATCACTCGACCGGGTGGTAACAAAATGTATCGAGACATGAAGCAGACCTACTACCAGACAGGGATGAAGAGAGACGTTGGGAAGTATATATCCAAGTGCATGAACTGCCAGTTAGTTAAAGCCGAGCAAAAGAAGCCTAGTGGTTTGTTACAACCATTGGAAATTCCCGAATGGAAATGGGAACAAGTCTTGATGGATTTCATCGACGGTTTAACAAGGACTAGATCAGATCATGATAGTATTTGGGTGATTGTGGATCGATTGACCAAAAGTGCAAGGTTTATACCCGTTAAGTCGAATGGAACGAAAACTAAGTTAGCAGAACTGTATATGAAGTGGGTAGTGAGATTTCTTGGAGTACCCAAAGGTATCGTGACTGACCGAGATCCATTATTTACTAGTGGGTTTTGGAAGAGCTTACAAGAGGCTTTAAGGTCAGAATTACATCTTAGTACCGCGTACCATCCCCAAACTGACGGTCAAACAGAAAGGGTGAATCGTGTATTAGAGGATCTCCTGAGAGCTTGTATATTCGATTTTGGAGGTTCATGGGATGACCATTTGCATCTGGTTGAGTTCGCATATAATAATAGTTATCTGTCCAATATTGGTATGGCTCCATTTGAAGTTTTGTATGGAAGACCGTGCAACTCACCATCATGTTGGTTGGAGGCCGGTGAGAAATTTGTGCTTGGGCCAGATGTAATAAGAGAAAATTCAGATAAGATCAAGGTTATTCAACAGAGAATGAAGGCTACCCAAGATAGGTAGAAAAGTTATGCTGATAAAAGACGAAGAGATTTGAAATTCTATGTTGGCGACGTGGTATTCGTCAAGATTTATCCATTGAAGAATGTGATTCGGGTTGGTAGGAGAGGTAAATTAGCACCAAGGTTTGTTGGTCCATTCCCAGTTATCGAACAAGTTGGGAATTTAGCGTATAAAGTTGGATTGCCTGACAAGATGGCGGGAGTGCACGACGTATTTCATGTTTCTCAGTTAAGGAAGTTCGTGCATGATTCTGATATGACTATCTCACCCGATCAGATGGATGATATCGAGGTAGAACCCGAGGTAGTTGAAAGCCGCAGACCGATTCGTATTGTCGGACATGATACGAAACAACTTCGGAGGATGATGGTGAAACTGGTTAAGGTCCAATAGGGTGATAACGAGAGTGACTGCACTTAGAAAACCGAGGAGAACATAAGGAAGTCATATCCAGAGTTCTTTACCTGGTAAGGTTTTAATATGTATGTTTATTATGTATGTTTGATTGTTGCAAATGGTTGATAGGCATGCAGGACCTTTTGGCTGTTTCCTTAGTTAAGGAACTTCGGGGGCGAAATTTCTTAAAGGGGAGAGAGTGTAACGACCCGCATTTTACGCATCAGAGGATCGTAGAATATTTATATCATTCTCATACGAAGTCGTATGGTCGTGTAACTTTGGGTAACGACTAATGGGGTCATTACCCATGTTCACGATTTTTTCCGATTTTTAAATGACCGTTTTACCCCTAGCAAATCTTGTTTTGCATATAACTTTTGATTGGTAAGGAGTTTTGTCCTGAAACCACATCCATTGGATTCAAATGATGGTTTACCTTTCCGTAGAGTGGTCACATTAATCAAACGGACTTACCGTTTGGAAGATATGGCTGAAATAATGTTTGGAAGATGGAAAAAACAGCATAATTGGGCTTAACGGGGTGATTAGCTGTTAGGGCCATAACCCGTTTCGGGATTAGGGTTATGGGTGGGTTGAAATGAGTTGGAAACCATCTCCATTCAGTTTTCCAGCCGCCATAAACATTTCTTGGAACATAGTAATGGCCTCCACCTTCCAAATCTCATTTTAATCTCTTCCTAATCGCTTTCTACTCAATAATTAACCAAATCTACACCAAATCAAGTCAAATTAGCATGAAATTAGAGTTGGGGCTGCTACAATACATAGAGATTCGTGCCATAACAGTAAAGCTTCAGATATACGATTTTATTTGTGGTTAAGGTGAGTGATTTGCATGTTTATTCACTAATTACGGCTAATTAGGGGTGATTAGTGATAATCAGCAAAATTATACATTATAAAAATCTGGAAAAATGTGTAGAAATTCTAAAATATTATTTTATGTCACTAGTTAAAATTTGGTTTAATTTGGATTAAGTTTGCTAAGCCTATAGTTAAAAGATGGTTAAGGGGATTAAAGGGAAAATTATGCCTTTGGGTATGTTTGGTCTAAAATATTTCATGTGATTGATGTTTTAATGTTTTTGATTGATTCCATATGTTGTTACTGCTGTTTGGTATGTTTTGTGATGTCATAGGAAGGTTAGAATGGTTGAAAACGCCGTCGTTTGGTGATATTAGCTCGTAGGAGAAACTACAGAAATTCAGCTCCTAAAGGGGGTAGGGGTCACGAACCGCCACCAGGCTCACGAACCGCCACCAGGGTCACGAACCGTCACCAGGAGAGGGTCACGAACAGCCACAGGATAGGGTCATGATCCACCACCAGGAAAGGGTCACGACCCGACCAGAGGGAGCACCACGAAGCAAAAGGGGGTGATCAGGGGATCACGATCTCTAAGGGGGCGACCCCCAGGAAGGGGGAGACCCGGCCCCTAGGATGGGGCGATCCCTAGGGGGCGAGCCAGTCAAGGAGGATGAGATCCTATCTAAATTCCAAAGGATAGCCTAATAGCTTTGTTGCGGGACGTGTGCCAAGGAGTTATCGATATCTACATCTTTGGTTTACAAATGAGAGAGGAGGCATGCAGACGAACCAGAGCCAGAGGATGTATGGACTGGTTGGCCCGTATCCCAGAGCCAGAGGATGCGTGGACCAGGAAGGGTTATTGGCTATAGACCAGAAGGGCATGGTCATCGCAATTAGTTGTACGGAGTCCAGAATGGCATGAACCCATCATGGCCCCAATGGGTTTGGTGATCAAAGCAGTGGATATCATATGATTTACGCACTGAGTGAGATATGTAAGGATGATTGCTATGTTTGATGTTTGCTATCACTATGACATACACAGTCCTATTTTACACTCTATGTTAGTGTTTGCCTTAGAGTACTGTACATCTTGTTGTGCTAACTCTTTTGTTGCAGGTCTAGGTTCAGGTATGATTATTTATACCTATTATTGATTTATTTTGTTGTTATCTCTCATACCAGACTTTTGTTTGACCTAGAGTTTTATGTCTCTTCTTATTACACTGGGTGCTCCTAAACGAGCAGACTAGAGGCAGGTTAGGTGCTGATGCGCGAGTAGCTGTCCGGAGACGAGCAAGAGGCTTCCACGTACTATATACATATATTCTCCATGTGTTGTTGCTGGTCACTGCTTTGGGCATTAGTAGTGCACCTTTTCTATTATTTTTTCTACAGAGACAGTATTTTGAAGTTGTAATAATGGTTTCGATCATAAGTTGTACTTTGGATTCCGCTACTCTGATGATTATGGTCTAGTTTTCAACTTATGTATTGTCTTGTATGTTTTATATCAAACATGTTATTATTATATTTTATCCCATGTGCTGTGAGATATATTACAGGTTCTTGGTGATTCATCGTTTCAACCCAACCCTTTTGGCGATCGTCCCGTACTAGTCGGGCATTAGCACAGCGCATTTCGGGGAAATGTCGGCTGGTGCGGGGCGGCCGTCACATCAACCGTCTCAGCGGTTCTCTTCTCAGCATCCTGTTTGACCTTCATTAGAGCATGCAGCCTGGCAACCTCATCTTGCCTACGCTTCTCCTCCATCTCCTCACACTTGGCCACCATCCAGCTCTTTAAGCTATCCAACATGTCATGCATCAAAGGCACACCAGCGTCCACTGTGCTAGTCACATAGGCGCTTTGGCCATCGACTACCTCTCCTTCCTCGATGATCCCCTCATAGAAGCTGGACCCTAGCCTGATATCCGAGTAGGTGTCCAACTGACCACCGCCTTCTCCAAGTCGCATTCCTTGCAGCCTTGGCCTGGATTCCATTGTCTACGGAATCACAGGGGCAGAGCCCGATGTCATGGTAGATCCAGGAAGGGCTGCATAGTAAAAACACAACCTTTTTAATCCACAAACTCGGTAATCACATCATCCTTGGGAATACAGGGTAAAAGGGATTTACCTCCAGTCAGGGCGGTGCAGGGATGATGGGAAGTGTGCTTATCATAGCAGACAAGGTAAATCCGGTCTCTCCTAGCTCTGTATACTCAGGATTGTATTTGGTCGATGCCCGACCTAAGGCAGTGGGATCACTCGCCACAGCGAATTCAAGGGCCAAGGGCTGGTAAGTGCTTCCTTCTGCAAATGTCTCTGCTACCACCACAATCTCGGTCATGGAGGACTTCCCTTTCTCAGCAGTAAACCTCGCCAGCCTCTCTCTCTCAGCATCCTCTAGCAACAGCTTCTTCCACTCCTCTAGCTTTTCACGCTCCTCAATTGTCAGGAGATCAATCATAAGTTGGCGTTCATCCAAAGACCCGACATCCACTTGGCGCAAGTATGGTTCATAAGGCACCAACCTCTCCCAGGTCCGAGCTAACTCTCGGGAATAGTTCTCGAGCCACGAAAGCCCGCAGAACTTCAAAACTTTGACAAACATATCCCGGATATGCTCCACCAAGGACTCCTCAACCCGAGACTCTATAGCCTTAAGATCCCCTCTTAACTGCTCCACCTATGTTAAGTGGTCGGCTTTTAGTCTGTCAACCATGCTCAACACGTCTCTATTGCTGGCCTCGACATTTTCCTTTGCCTTCCTCATCTCCTCAAGTTGCCTTTTTAGGCTATCATTCTCCGCTCTCAAGGCATCATTATCATTCCAGAGCTGGGTTATTCTTGCATTATCCTTTTCGAGGTCGCCACACGCTTGCCCCAACTCGGCCTTATCCTTTTTCAGGGCCGTATTCTCAGTAGTTAAATTAGCTACGGTGTCCTTAAAAGTTGAGCTAGCATGCTCGGCCTCCTTCTTTAGAATCTCGTATGCTTGCTTCATCTCCCTAAGTCGAGCTGAGTGTCACCCACAGACACTAGGATTGGAGGGGGAGGACGAGTCGAAGATTGTCGAGGCTTATCCCGGTGACGGTTCTCACTATTGTGATCTTGTGGAGGTGGAGAGTCACTATACAAGCTAGCCCCTCTTCTAAGCCATTGAGAAAAGTGTTCCGTGGGTATCGAGGACTTCCATGCCCATAGCCTCATTTCCACGCCCTCTTGCCATAACAATTGCCAAAGAAGCAATTCAAAGCCAGATAATTTGCACACTCGGACAAACCTTAATGTTATGCAGTGTTCATGAGTTAGTGCCCTAAATGTTATCTCAACAAACCGGATTGTGGTCCACTCGAAGGAGTCAACTCCTGCGCAGCAAGAGATAGCTTTTCCATAATTGTCGTGCCCGGCCACATAGACAATTCTAGGTCAAGTTTATTGAGACCATCAAATTGTCCCTCTTCTTCGAGTAAAGCGGCGGTCTCAGATGGAGTCGCGGGAGACTGTGGTTTGTCCAACGCCCCTGCCCCCGCCTCTCCTGTCGGAGATGGGACTGGAGCACTCAATAGACCCTCACCTCCAGCGACCGTCTCCTGACCACAAACCTCGTCACCACCGATGTCTCTTTGGGACTTGGCAACCTTTTGTGGTTTTAGTCCAGCAGGGGCACCTTTCTCTTTCGACCAAGAGCTGCCTGGACTTTCGCCATTTTCCCTCTTGGCCCGCTGCTCGTGACTACAGGCCTGATTATAGCCCGATCATCAGGGAGCAGCCCTGCACGACGAAGTTGCTCCGGACTTGTCACTGTGTCGGTTTTGTGGAAATCCGCTGGGATCGCTCGTAGAGCTTCAAGGCGTTGCTAATACTCAACACCGGTGTCAAGATTAAAACATTATCGAATATGAGACATAGAATCCAAAAAGATTTACAGTAAGAAGCAAAGTCCAGAAGTGCTTATTTCCTTTTATCCATCTCCTGGCAAATCTAGGAGGGCAGGATACGAAGAACCATTCATGTTTGAATACGGACGGCTTAGGCCATGTCTCGACAAAGAATTTAGTGGCAGGTGATGCTTCCAGGAACCACTGGGAGGGAGATAAATTGGCCCTTCTCTTGAGCAGAAAGAAGTACCGAATATCCTCTCCGAAAAGTTCCAACTGCAGATACTCTCAATAAAGAACATAGGTGCCTAGAAGCAAGGAATAAGCATTCGGATGCAGTTGCGACAATGCAAGACGGAAATAGCATACCATGTTCCGAATAAAGTTATTGGTCGGGTGTAAGGACCCGTAACTTCCCCGGTAAGGAAAGACCGGATTGCTTTGAGGACAAGACGAATCAGAACACAAACAGAAGAACCTTTCATTGTTTATTACAACAATTTCCATCAGAGTATAAGAATATACAGAGTACGAATAAATATAACACATTTGATAATTATCAGAGATTTAAATACATTACTGCAGCGGAAAAATAATACAAAACATAACTGAAAGAAATACACGGATACAAAGCTTTCCGAATATCAATTCAGCTATAAAGCAGGATCCTATGAATATAAATCTGCAAAAACCCAACTACTAGCTGCCCGTGTGGAAAATAGGAGCACCCAGAGTTTTGGTTAAAACAATAAACTCCAGGTCAGTCATGTGACTGGTGTGAGAACTAAAACAGTTATTAATCTTTTTTTTAAGTTAAGTAAATCAAGGGACCACGCCGTATAATACGGAACGGGTTTCCTTCCATGAATACCAGCACATAAAACAATAGCACAATGCTAAATAAATAACAATGAAGCTATTATAAGACCCAAGTCCCATCACACAATGCAACACAAGCCGGAGGATAGGGTTTTACCTTATAACAGCCAAAGAATGCTTGATACGCTAAATTTCATCTTTTATTATTACTATAAGTGTATAGTGTCAAAACAATTTCAATCATAAGTATCAATCATAGATGGCATAAGTGCCCCATACCACTATGTCGCCATACTAGGCTCTACAATCAAAACCGTAGAGTCACGTATTGGAAGTTGGATTTCCATCTGTGAACCGAGGCAAGGGATCATCCTCACCGCTTCGAGACGCTCTAGCCCGTGTCTCAGGAAGAGCCGTAACTGCACCTTGGATCGTCAGGGCCGGTCCACTCGATGTGGATTATAATGCCTGAACACTGCGTTTCCCCACCCTATGGGGCGTAAATGAGTCCAATGACTCCATCGGTCCCGGATCGACCGATATATCCTAGGCGCCTCGTATTCCAACAACCACATAAGTCAAACTCGTCAGGGCTTGTAAACGACTAATGCCACTTCTAGCTAGAATAAAATGCATGTCCTCCCTGAGGTCCTCACCCGTTTTTGGTTCATACGGGGTGTGAGGCTCGCGAACTAACGCTACACAAAGCGGTGCCACAAAGGCCGTGCTTTGATCATCAACCACATGACTCTGCTTTTCAAAAGAAGCCTTGACCATTTGCATCTTAGCATGCCATACAGACAAACCACTCCATGGAACCGATATCCATCAATCACATAGAATGATATCCAATGTCAGACACACAATCCATTTACAAGTTCGTTCTAGGTCTGAACGAAATCGGAGGAACCTTATTCCTCGTATGTCCATTGATCTCCAAGTACGTCTGGACGATCACCAACTGATTCCCTCCTCTTGGGTGTAGGCCCAATCAAGATCATCAGTAATTATCCAAACGATGTGAAGACCTCCAGTCTTCAACCACCGTCTTCATCTTTGACAAATTGTCGTATCGGTTATTCAGAATGGGATAAACCCGGTCTTTCCGAATAACTCGCATATTTTATAAACAAGTATTACACCAACACAACATACGCCTCATTCCAATTCAGAATATTCTTTTATTCAAATATTCACATTATTAGGGAAAGGTTCCCATTAATTTTATCAAAGATAAATTCTTTAAAATTTATTCTTTAATCTTCCTTTGAATATCATTTCAAACTAGTCGGGATTAGCGAACCACACCGAAGTAATCATTTATTTTATTTCCCAATCCCAACCAATTCATCCCATGGAGCAAAACTGGTAATACTCCATATCTAACACCACGTAGTTATCGGTAAAATTAATTACCATTTCACGTTCAAATCTTATTAAAGATTTAACTATCTCTTTGGAGCAAAACTGGTGATACTCCATTCTCGATCATTTCAATCTAATTAAAGATTCATTAAAACTCCACTTAGTTTTAATCTTCCCAAAAATCAATATCTTGTCTTTAACTGGGTTAAAGAACCAGTGTCATCTAAAACACGGTTCACGATAAACCCAAAATCACATTCCATTCTACCAGTCTCTAACTGTAAATTAGTAAGAGAACAATTCCCCAAATATTAACCCCGAAGGCCGAAGCCAACATCAGATCAATACCCAGGAAACCATTCATCTTTACGGATTTCCAGTTATAAACTAGTTCATTTCGATAAAAATATATTTTTATCATTACAAACATGAAATTTTTCATTCCAATTCATTTATTATGATTTTAGACAAATTATTAATATTTTTAATAATTTTATCATGGCCCGTACAGTCGATTTCCATAAACGGCCATCGAACTACACTTACAGTGACCCTTTCCAAATTTGATTTGGACATAATTCCAAATCCACCATTGCATTTCAAACTTCTCATATTTGTTGGAAAGCACTTTTCGATGCGAACCCAACGGTTCCGGTTTTAGGAGAATCCGACGATCGGATCTCCCGTAACGTCCATTCGAAGCCAATGGTCGAAACTCGCGAACGGTCGCGGCGCGTTCTATTCAGGCCATTTATATTTATAATATATATATATTATATATATATTTCGTCGATTTCAATTCAAAACGTATTTTATAAATCGTTTTAACTTCGTTTTAAAAACGATTTCAACTTCATATTCAATTTTAAATCAAAATTGAATATTCCATATCATTAATATATAAATGATAATATTTTCGAAACATTATATTTTGAAATCACTTCCTTTTCTATATTCATTATAAAAATGAATATAATCGATATAAATATCGTTCGCGTCAAAATGGCGCATATCTAATCAACACGACTTTATATATTTCAATAACTTCGTTATTCTATTCAAAAAATGAATATTTTCTTCAACACATGAATATATATTTTATTCAACACATGAATATTTATTAATTCTTACTTACAATAAAAATGTGAATTCTATTGTATAAAATATTTCGTTCAACACATGAATATTCTCAACACATGAGTATTGTCAACACATGACTAACTTTATATTTTATATATTTGATAAAATTGTGATTTATATCGTTTAGTTCTTAATCAGACTCTAACCGTAAATTAGTAAGAGAACAATTCCCTAAATATTAACCCCGAAGGCCGAAACCAACATCAGATCAATACCCAGGAATCCATTCATCTTTACTGATTTCCAGTAAGTTTCTAATTTTATATATGATAAAGACGTGAATTTTATCGTTTAGAGATTTTTCTCAACACATGAATTTTCTTTTATTCAACACATGAATATATATTTTATTCAACACATGAATTTTCTTTTATTCAACACATGAATATTTATTTTATTCAACACATGAATTTATTCAACACATGAATTTTCTTTTATTCAACACATGAATTTTCATTTATTCAACACATGAATTTTCTATTATTCAACACATGAATTTTTATTCTATTCAACACATGAATTTCATTTTTTAATACTCTTTATTTTCCAAATTGGAATAAGGCCCAATCAATTACCGTATAATGTTAATCATATTAATTCCATACAACACATGTATATAATAGCAACGATAAATAAACAACCGTCATCCAGAGTGCACCTCACAATTGCATAAGCATTAAATATAAATAATTAACGCTTACATTGTCTGTCAACCAATCGATCGTCATACAACTAAATAATTGGGATTAGTGTACGCCAAATATCATCCCAACACCCATGTAGGGTTTCAATCCACAAATACTGAATATTATTTGTGCAGTTTGGCGACGTGTAAAATTTATCGTCCCAATCAATATCCTTCAAATGGGTGTACGTAAACAAATCGTTCGATTTGTAAATGAATATTTATTTTATATACACGTTAAACATTATATTTTTAACTATAAAATATTTTTAACGATAATATATTTTATTTCATTCCACATCACACAATCAATTTTCACAACATAACCAAACAAGTCATCCATGGTCTGTGGACCATGAGTGTCGGGTGCTGCTAAGCACTGTCTGCATCTTAGTATATATTTCAACTAGAAAATAAAGTAAAAGTGAGAAGTTCTCACCTTTGGGATCCACTTCGCCATTCTATTCTGAACTGTTCAGATTACCCAAAATTCCAATGCGAACTTTTTCCGCTGTTCATATTGAAAATCGCATTTTTAATATGATGTTTATTTTAAAAATCTCATTTTTATGATGGCACTTCATATATAAAAATCATATATTTTTACAACACTCCCTTCTATATAAAAAATATATTTTTATACTCGTTACTTCATTATAAAAATCCTATCTTTTCAAATAAACAAAATCAAATCTTTCATATTTCACTTCATATAAAGGAAGATCACATTTTTAAATCACTTTCATATAAAGATTCAACCTTTTAACATATAAAGATTCAACCTTTCTTTGTTAAAAATCTAAACAAATATCACTTTTTTATAAACAAACAAAGATCATATTTTAACTAAACAAAGCTCGTATTTTTCTTAAAAATCGTTTCCCATACAAAGATTATATTTTTAAAATTGTTTTCTATACAAAGATTATATTTTTAAAATTGTTTTCTATACAAAGATTATATTTTTAATCTAAAACCTTTTCTATAAAACCATTACTTATATTAATGAAAATCAGAATTTATATATAATTAAAATCCAGTTTTATATGTAAATAAATTCTGAAAACTCACGTATTTTCTTGCAGGGGGGCGCTGGTCTTCTGGTGGGAGGCGGGAAGGTCTGACAGGCGGTGGCTTCCGGTGGTGGGGCCCTATTGGCTGGCGGCGGCGGTCTTCGATGGGGGCGGCGCTCGGTTTAACGAAGGGGAGAGGGAGAGGAGATCGGAGCGGACGAGGGGGCTTGGTTGGTGGAGCAACGGCGGACGGCTGGTGGAGCGGTTTCACCTTTCTCGTTTATTTTTATTTATTTCCTTTCGAACAGAACTGAACGGTGTAGGGGGGTAAGGGTTGACTTAGAGGAGAGAGAGGGTAAGGGTGAGTGTATATAATATAATTAATTAATTAATTTCCATTAAGCAACTTTTTAAATCGATCTCCAAACGAGACCCAACAACTATCACCCCTGGCTAAGTACCCCCATTCTGAACACAATGGGATATGTATCGTAAGCCAGTTCGGTTGTTTCGATCAGTTCTCGCTAAAATCAAAATATAAATCAATATATTGAATTTGAACGCACATTTCAATTTATCGGGGCCATATACTGACTCTAAAAATTCTGGAAATATTATTTCTAGCTTCGTATTGACGATATGGTCCTAACAAAACTAATTTTGTCAAATTCTAAGACCGTTTGAAAAAAAGCCATCTTCTGGTCGATCGAAATTGACTGAAACTGACAAAACACGTTTTCCTTTGCCACGCTCACATATTGATTCAGAAAATTATGCAAGTTGGAATCTAGCATTAATTTGACATCCCGGATCCAACAAAAGTGGTTTCGTTGAAAACGAAGGTCGTTTGCAAAATTGCTATTTTTAAGTTCTATATTTCCATAGCGACTATTCTGAATTTTCAACTGGACATAACTTTTTATTCCCGCTATGAAATTTTGATTTTTTGGATTCGTTGGAAAGATATTTTCAAATATATTCTAATATTTTTGGTTTCGATAAAATCTAGTTTATTTTGAATCCTGTACATTCATTTGAAATTTGAAATCAAATTTTCGAACTACCGCGCCATTTTCAATTCTTTTTATAATTAAAAATAAATATTTATATTCTAATGATGATCTATATAAATATATACATTCTAATTCTATTCAAATAAATTTCTCGTCGTTATTATTTAAAATAATTAATTTTAAATATTCAAAATTCATTAAAATTGCCAAAATAAAAATTTTAAATTGGCTCAGAATTTCCGGGTTGTTACAATCTCCCCCCACTTAAAATATTTTCGTCCTCGAAAAGGAAAGAAGGTGAAAGTTGTTTAACTAATCAACTCAACTTCCATTATTTTCATTACGGCTTAAGTTCTACAACTTTTCAATTTCTAAGAACTTTTCAAATTCTTCAAAAATTTGGCTAACACCCTAAATTTCCGAAAAATTTCGCCATAACCTCCCCTGCACCGGGAGCATCGGGATATTTCAAAGAGCCTCCCATGGCCCTCACCAATCCAAAAGAAAAAGAAAAGGCCAAGCGGCTAGCCAATCGGCTCATAAAATCATCAAATCCCCAAGAAATACAATAAACATGTACCTGTTTGTCGGGCAAACAATTTTATTCCTCTTCTCTATCCTCCTTGCTATGACCTGTTCAATGTATATACATGTATATGCATGCAACTGTAATCATTTTTCAATACAGTTCAATATTCTGTTCCATTAGGCTAAATGGTTCAAAATTTTAATAAATGAAACCAACAATCAAACAACACAACCAACAATCAATTAGTGAATTATCGTTTCAAATTCATAATTTTGATATATTTACATAAAATCATGTTTTTGATGCCAAATCGCAATAATAAACCTATCTAGTTTTGGTTCTCACACCAATCTGATGGAAATATATAGATATCCCACTTTTCGAAACTCGAACACAAATGCTGATGATGTCTAGACTATCATCAGGATCGTCTACGGGCGACTAGAGTATGGTTCTATATCTATCCAGTATATTAAAACTTCGAATATATGTTCATGACGCGTACATGCAAAATCTTTATATACTCAATTGTAGATGATCAATACAATAAAATATTCAAATACGTATAATTGAATTTAATTTTCAAAACAAAATTTGTTTTCATTTTTATTTGAAAAATATACTCTTCACACTCGTTCTAGGATACTACTGATCCTATCTCTAACGAGTCATTCTCATTGGATATTACTAATCCAATCTCTGATGAATTCTTTCGTTTGGTTCTAACGTGTCTTGTTCTCGAGCTTTGTAAACCAAAGCTCTGATACCAAATGTAAGAACCCGTAACTTCCCCGGTAAGGAAAGCCCGAATTGCTTTGAGGACAAGACGAATCAGAACACAAACAGAAGAACCTTTCATTGTTTATTACAACAATTTCCATCAGAGTACAAGAATATACAGAGTATTAATAGATATTACACATTTGATATTATCAGTGATTTAAATACTTTACTACAGCGGAAAAATAGTACAAAACATAACTGAAAGAAATACACGGATACAGAGATTTTCGAATATCACTTCAGCTATAAAGCAGGATCCTATGAATATAAATCTGCAAAAACCCGACTACTAGCTGCCCGTGTGGAAAATAGAGGCACCCAGAGTTTAGGTTAAAACAATAAATTCCAGGTCAGTCATGTGACTGGTGTGAGAACTAAAACAGTTATTAATCTTAATTTTAAAGTTAAGTAAATCAAGGGACCACGCCGTATAACACGGAACGGGTTTTCTCCCAAGAATACCAACACATAAAACAACAGCGCAATGCTAAATAAAGAACAATGAAGCTATTATAAGACCCAAGTCCCATCACACAATGCAACACAAGCAGGAGGATAGGGTTTTACCTTATAATAGTCAAAGAATGCTTGATACGCTAAATTTCATCTTTTATTATTTCTATAAGTGTATAGTGTCAAAACAATTTCAATCATAAGTATCAATCATAGACGGCATAAGTGCCCAATACCACTATGTCACCATACTAGGCTCTACAATCAAAACCGCAAGGTCACGTATTGGAAGTTGGATTTCCATCTGTGAACCGAGGCAAGGGATCGTCCTCACCGCTTCGAGACGCTCTAGCCCGTGTCTCGGGAACATCCGCAACTGCACCTTGGATCGTCAGGGCCGGTCCACTCGATGTGGATTATAATGCCTGAACACTGCGTTCCCCGCCCTATGCGGCGTAAATAAGTCCAATGACTCCATCGGTCCCGGATCGACTGATATATCTGAGGCGCCTCGTATTCCAACAACCACATAAGTCAAACTTGTCAGGGCTTGTAATCCACCGACGCCACTTCTAGCTAGAAGGAAACGCATGTCCTCCCTGAGGTCCTCTTCCGTTTTTGGTTCATACTGGGGTGTGAGGCTCGCGAATTAACGCTATACAAAGCGGTGCCACAAAGGCCGTGCTTTGATCATCATCCACAAGACTCTGCTTTTCAACAGAAGCCTTGATCATTTGCATCTTAGCATGCCACACAGGCAAACCACTCCATGCAAGCGATATCCATCAATCACACAGAATGATATCTAATGTCAGACACACAGTCCATTTACAAGTTCGTTCTGGGTCTGAACGAAACCGGAGGAACCTTATTCCTCGCATGTCCATTGATATCCAAGTACGTCTGGACGATCACCAACTAATTCCCTCCTCTCGGGTGTACGACCCAATCAAGACCATCAGTAATTATCCAAACGATGTGAAGACCTCTGGTCTTCAACCACCGTCTTCATCTTCGACTAATCGTCGTATCAGTTATTCAGAATGGGTTGAACCCGGTCTTTCGGAATAACTCACGTATTTTATAAACAAGTGTTACACTAACACAACATATGCCTCATTCCAATTCAGAATATTCTTTTATTCAAATATTCACATTATTAGGGAAAGGTTCCCATTAATTTTATCAAAGATAAATTCTCTAAAATTTATTCTTTAATCTTTCCTTTGAATATCATTTCAAACTAGTCAGGATTAGCGAACCACACCGAAGTAATCATTTATTTTATTTCCCAATCCCAACCTATTCATCCCATGAAGCAAAACTGGTAATACTCCATATCTAACACCACGGTGTTATCGGTAAAACTAATTACCATTTCAAGTTCAAATCTAATTAAAGATTTAACTATCGCTTTGGAGCAAAATTGGCGATACTCCATTCTCGATCATTTCAATCTAATTAAAGATTCATTAAAACTCCACTTAGTTTTAATCTTCCCAAAAATCAATATCCTGTCTTTAACTGGGTTAAAGAACCAGTGTCATGTAAAACACGGTTCACGATTAACCCAAAATCACATTCCATTCTACCAGTCTCTAACTGTAAATTAGTAAGAGAACAATTCCCCAAATATTAACCCCGAAGGCCGAAGCCAACATCAGATCAATACCCAGGAAACCATTCATCTTTACTGATTTCCAATTATAAACTAGTTCATTTCGATAAAAATATATTTTATCATTACAAACATGGAATTTTTCATTCCAATTCATTTATTATGATTTTAGACAAATTATTGATATTTTTTATAATTTTATCAAGGCCCGTACAGTCAGTTTCCATAAACGGCCATCGAACTGCACTTACAACGACCCTTTCCAAATTTGATTTGGACATAATTACAAATCCAACCATTACATTTCAAACTTCTCATATTCGTTGGAAAGCTATTTTCGATGCGAACCCAACGGTTCCGGTTTTAGGAGAATCCGACGGTCGGATCTCCCGTAACGTCCATTCAAAGCCAATGGTCGAAATTCGCGAACGGTCGCGGCGCAGCGCGTTCTATTCAGGCCATTTATATATATAATATATATATATATTATATTTCGTCGATTTTAATTCAAAACGTATTTTATAAATCATTTTAACTTCGTTTTAAAAACGATTTGAACTTCATATTCAATTTTAAATCAAAATTGAATATTTCATATCATTAATATATAAATGATAATATTTTCAAAACATTATATTTTGAAATCACTTCCTTTTCTATATTCATTATAAAAATGAATATAATCGATATAAATATCGTTCGTGTCAAAATGGCGCATATCTAATCAACACGGCTTTATATATTTCAATAACTTCGTTATTCTATTCAACAAATGAATATTTTCTTCAACACATGAATATATATTTTATTCAACTCATGAATATTTATTAATTCTTACTTACAATAAAAATGTGAATTCTATTGTACAAAATATTTCATTCAACAAATGAATATTTTCAGCACATGAATATTCTCAACACATGAGTATTGTCAACACATGACTATTTTTGTTATTTTATATATTTGATAAAATAGTGATTTATATCGTTTAGTTCTTAATCAGATTCTAACCGTAAATTAGTAAGAGAACAATTCCCTAAATATTAACCCCGAAGGCCGAAACCAACATCAGATCAATACCCAGGAAACAATTCATCTTTACTGATTTCCAGTTAGTTTCTAATTTTATATATGATAAAGACATGAATTTTATCGTTTAGAGATTTTTCTCAACACATGAATTTTCTTTTATTCAACACATGAATATATATTTTATTCAACACATGAATTTTCTTTTATTCAACACACGAATATTTATTTTATTTAACACATGTATTTTCTTTTATTCAACACATGAATATTTATTTTATTCAACACATGAATTTTCATTTATTCAACACATGAATTTTCTTTTATTTAACACATGAATTTTTATTCTATTCAACATATGAATTTCATATTATAATACTCTTTACTTTCCAAATTGGAATGAGGCCCAATCAATTACCATATAATGTTAATCATATGGATTCCATACAACACATGTATATAATAGCAACGATAAATAAACAACCATCATCCAGAGTGCACCTCACAACTGCATAAGCATTAAATATAAATAATTAACGCTTACACAGTCTGTCAACCAATCGATCGTCATACAACTAAATAGTTGGGATTAGTGTACGCCAAATATCATCCCAACACCCGTGTGGGGTTTTAATCCACAAACACTAAATATTATTTGTGCGGTTGGGCGACGTGTAAAATTTATCGTCCCAATCAATATCCTTCAAATGGGTGTAAATAAACAAATCGTTCGATTTGCAAGTGAATATTTATTTTATATACATGTTAGAAATTATATTTTTAATTATAAAATATTTTTGACGATAATATATTTTATTTCATTCCACATCACACAATCAATTTTCACAACATAACCAAACAAGCAAACAAGTCATCCATGGTCTGTGGACGACGGGTGTCGGGTGCTGCTAAGCACCGTCTGCATCCTAGTATATATTTCAACTAGAAAATAAATTAACAGTGAGAAGTTCTCACCTTTGGGATCCACTCCGCCATTCTATTCAGAACTGTTCAGATCCCAAAATTCCAATGCGATCTTTTTCCACTGTTCATATTAAAAATCGCATTTTTAATATAACGTTTGTTTTAAAAATCTCATTTTTATGATGGCACTTCATATATAAAAATCCTATCTTTTCAAATAAACAAAATCAAATCTTTCATATTTCACTTCATATAAAGGAAGATCACATTTTTAAATCACTTTCATATAAAGATTCAACCTTTTAACATATAAAGATTCAACCTTTCTTTGTTAAGAATCAAAACAAATATCACATTTTTATAAACAAACAAAGATCATATTTTAACTAAACAAAGCTCGTATTTTTCTTAAAAATCGTTTCCCATACAAAGATTATATTTTTAAAATTGTTTTTACACAAATATTATATTTTTAAAATTGTTTTCTATACAAAGACTATATGTTTAATCTAAAACCTTTTCTGTAAAAGCCATTACTTATATTAATGAAAGTCAGAATTTATATATAATTAAAATCCGGTTTTATATGTAAATAAATTTTGAAAACTCACGTATTTTCTTGTGGGGGGGCGCTGGTCCTCTGGTGGGAGGCGGGAAGGTCTGATAGGCGGCGGCTTCCCGTGGTGGGGCCCCATTGGCTGGCGGCGGCGGTCTTCGATGGGGACGGCGCTCGGTTTAACGAAGGGGAGAGGGAGAGGAGATCGGAGCGGACGAGGGGGCTTGGCTGGTGGAGCGGCGGCGGATGGCTGGTGGAGCGGTTTCCCCTTTCTCGTTTATTTTTATTTATTTCCTTTCGAACAGAACTGAATGGTGTAGGGGGGGTAAGGGTTGACTTAGAGGAGAGAGAGGGTAAGGGGGAGTGTATATAATATAATATAATTAATTAATTAATTTCCATTAAGCAACTTTTTAAATCGAACTCCAAACGAGACCCAACGACTTTCGCCCCTAGCTAAGTACCCCCATTCTGAACACAATGGGATATGTATCGTAAGCTAGTTCAGCTGTTTCAATCAGTTTTCGCTAAAATCAAAATATAAATCAATATATTGAATTTGAACGCACATTTCAATTTACCGGGGCCATACACTGACTCTAAAAACTCTAGAAAAATTATTTCTAGCTTCGTATTGACGATATGGTCCTAACCAAACTAATTTTGTCAAATTCTGAGACCGTTTGAAAAAAAGCCATCTTCTGGTCGATCGAAATTGACTGAAACTGACAAAACACGTTTTCCTTTGCCACGCTCACATATTGATTCAGAAAATTATGCAAGTTGGAATCTAGCATTAATTTGACATCCCGGATCCAACAAAAGTGGTTTCGTTGAAAACGAAGGTCGTTTACAAAATTGCTATTTTTAAGGGCTATATTTCCATAGCGACTATTCTGAATTTTCAACTGGACATAACTTTTTATTCCCGCTATGAAATTTTGATTTTTCGGATTTGCTGGAAAGATATTTTCAAATAGATTCTAATATTTTTAGTTTCGCTAAAATCCGATTATTTCGAATCCTGTACATTCATTTGAAATTTGAAATCGAATTTTCGAACTACCGCGCCATTTTCAATTCCTTTTATAATTAAAAATAAATATTTATATTCTAACGACGATCTATATAAATATATACATTCTAATTCTATTCAAATTAAATATCTCGTCGTTATTATTTAAAATAATTCATTTTAAATATTCAAAATTCAATAAAATTGCCAAAATAAAAATTTTAAATTGGCTTAGAATTTCCGGGTTGTTACACCGGGGGCACACACCCAACAATGCAGGCTTCTCTGTTCCAAGCAGTAAAACCCTCGGGCGTCACGTGAGCTCTGCCACCCTCTCCCAGTGCACAGCAATCATCAACCAGGATATTGAATCGTAGAGCCATTTTCCTAATTACCGTTGCATCCAGTGCGATGGCACCGAATTTATCGGATTTTCCAGAATAACTGCATCGGGCAGCATATCCGGGGCCACCGGACCCACCGGAGCATCCCCCTCAATAATGGCCACATTTTCAACCTTGTCATATACTACTCGAGAATGTTTCATTTCAGTTTGTTCTCCATGCTCAGACACTTCAGGCAGACTTTCCATTTGAGAAGGGGTGGATCCTTCAGTAGTCTCAGGCTCGTTGCCCGTCGAGCTAGCATTGCTAGTAGAATCAGAAGTGTGCGACGATGGCGAGGAAGCCTCGGCTTCCGGAGTTTTTTCGGTCATTGATCTTGTCTGCATCGTTAGTTATACTTTAACACATCAGTGTTAGACGTCGCAGTTCCCGTACCGATTATGGGGGTATGAAGCCACCATCGGAGGCGAGGCTCCGATCATCTCCCCTCTCCGTTGCGCTGCGCCTCTCCATCCGACCCTTGTCTAGGAGCTTCGACCTCCCTCCTCCTCTTTCCCCGACTCCGAGCCTTACCTAAGTCGGATGCGAAGTAAATGAAGGTGATGGGTTTAGGAGTTCCAAAACAATGGCGGCCAGTGTAGATTAGAAACAAGAAGGAAAGGAAGTGAAGTGGGGGAGGCCTACTTATAAAGAAAAGGGAAGAGTCCCCTGGTATTCCCGCCGTTTCGACCCCCGGTTGGGTACGAAATCTCGTACCCCTAGGATACGAAATTTCGTATCCCCGGGTACGAAGTTTCGTACCTTTGGGGTACAAAATTTTGTACCCCCCAGGGGTACCAAATTTTGTACCGAAGCCAGGGTAAGAAATCTCGTGCCCATGCCGGGGTACCAAAAAATGAAAAAATAACGATGAAAATGTGCTCGCGTTACATGTTCCACACGCGTGCATACAAATTGCCACAAGCACGCAAAGGCGATGCAACGTGCATACTAAGTGACATAAAAGCACCATCGCGCTCATAACAACTCATTCACAATTCCACGATGAACGAGCCCGATAACTAACGTTGATTTTCTCAAGTTTGCAGGAAAAGGCGACTACTCGACTACTACATCAACCAACGCAAAGCACATCATGTAAAAACAAGACGTACTTTCGGGGGCAAATGTTAACCTACTTTTTGGTCCGGTTCCCGAAAGTACACAAGACACGCTCGACTCAACGCCTCGCGTGAAGCCAAAGCCGAAAGTGTCGCCAAGGAGCAAAGGAAATGGGCAGAGAAGGGATCATGCTGGTAGAAACCTCATCGCTTCACTAAATATCGCCAAACCAAGACCTCGAATCCCAACGAGTCACTAGTCCGAGTCTCGAACCCCCTAGCCACTTTTACATATAATCTTCATACCCCCCAGGGTACGAATTTCGTACCCCCCAGGGTACGAATTTCGTACCCCGGGGAGGGTACGAAGTTTGTGCATGTGCGTGCTATGGGGTACGAAATTTCGGAGGCCGGTTACAGGGGATACGAAATTCCCGGTGTGGTCCCCTATTTCCACCTACTCCTACCTACTCCCACCTAACCACTCCACAATAAATACCCCTTAACCTCACACTTCAAAGGGTAGGATTTTGGTGAATTGACATCCCTTGAGAGCTCCAAGTGGCCTCATTAATGGCATCTCCACTTTGAGGAAGAAGAAGGACAAAATTGTCTTTTTCCTAATATTTTAATATATGATAATTATGACATCATATTACTTAGAAATGTATGTAAAGAGATGTCATGAGATGTTTTCCACCTTGTAATTCTTGGTTATTAATAATATTCCAACGACTCTTCCAAAGTGGGCATAGGTCTCCCGCGAGGCCGAACCACTATAAATCACTCGTGTTATTTATTGCTTTCCGCACTTACTTTCATGACCAAAACTATAATTCCTAAGTAATTGGAATCTTGGGTGGTTACGACATTTTTTGCCGTCAACAATATATATATATATACACACACACACACATGCATATACATACAAAACACTATGATAAGCCATATAAGCATAACCATAATAGCAATAACTGAAAATAATTAGTTTACTACATTTTCTCACATTTCACCATATGATCGTAAAACATTGTATTTTATTTTATAAAAAATATTATTTTATTGTACTATTAACATCAAATTTGATGATAAGGTGACATTTCTCTCATTGGCAATGCCATTATATCATTTAGTATTAGACAATGCCACTTTAATATACCATGCATTTCATATCTTATACAACAAGATAAATATGATAAATGAGTCCGCAGTCACATCCGTTGAAAGTTTGTTTTCTTTTCTCGTTTTTATTAACCATTGACATTTTCCATTTATTATGCTTCATATTTTCCAATTGAAGTTAGCTAAAAAAATAGTAATTTTACATATATTGTCATCTCCTACGTAGCATGTTACCAACACATTTACATTTACAAAAAAGTTGAATATAACAGTAGAACACATATTAATTGTTTATATTGTGTTGTATTTTGGTTTGATACTTCTGTTGTTCAAATATATAGAGTATTTTTTATTATTATTGAAAGTATTAAGAAATAAATTTAACCCACTATTTTTTATCCATTTGTTATCTGTTGCACAAGCAAGTACTCAAATTGGATAAAATAACACATTAAATAGCATAACGTAATTAGTTATTTTGTAGGCAGTTGATTGCCTTGATATAATTTTTAGAATTAAATTGGCTAACTGGTTTTTTGGCCAAAATTCATTACAAATTTCATATTCAACACAATGAGATAAATATAATTAATAGGTTCGCGATTACATGGGACTCATAGAAAATTTGTTTTTTTTTCTCGTTTTTGTTAGCCATTGTTTTTTAATAAAAGTTAAGAGGTAAAAATAGTGATTGACATATATCGATGTCTTGTCTAACATACATTAATACATTTAACATTTAACAAATAATAGTAGGAGGAGGAGGAGGAGTACCCACAATATCTATTATACCGTATTTTGGTTCTGATATTTCCAAGGATAACAATAATAGTAGAGACCCACAGCAATTAGTCTGATATTTCCGCTTTCCAAATAAATAAAGCATTTCTTATTATCACCAAGAGTACTTTAAAATAAGGTAAAAATAAGGTTATCTCGCTATTTTATATATTTATCATTTGTTATATATGCATGGATACAAAGTGGATAAAATCATGCAGCTGATAGTTAGTTGTTTTGTAGGTAGCACTGTTGGATTTGTTGATTTAAATGTTTTTGAAGAGGAGAGTAATCAATTAATTGATTTGATTGATTGATTTTATCATAGAAGGAAAGAAATAAAATATTATATTCTGGAGATATTTTGAAAGGGTACTTTGGACACTTGCCTAGGTTTTCTATTCTCCTATTTATGTAGCCTTCATGGTTAGATCAGAACACACTAAAAATCTTCTGAGACATCTGGAAAGGTAGTTTGCCTCCAAGGCTTGAGCCATAGAGAGGAAAATGAAGGAATTATGGTTGAGAGAAGTCATTACGGTTTAATGTTGATAGACGCAGTTGGTGCCTCCAGGTTGATTCAAGGGTTTATCGTCGCTCTTCAATGATATTCTTCTCCAACAATATTTGTAGTCATCTAGATGTTCTCTTCCTTTCTCAGTCTGGTTATTGATTCAAATGTGTTTGTTTATTTTGGCTTTATTTCATTGAGTGTAAACAAAATTTCGGTGAATCAATAAAGAGGGTGGTTGGGTAGAATATTTGTTTATTGTTATTGTTTTGTTATTTTCAATCAAATTCATCTTCAAGTGATTGGATAAAAAAGGTCCCTTTTTCTTTTTTTTTCTTTTCCGCTGTGCACAAAACCCAAAAGATTGGTATTCGAGCACAGTTCATCGCATAGCTTATGTAACACTCCGCATTTTTAATATAATTATAAATGTTTATATGCATGGAAATATAAATAATGGTGATGTGCAATTTAAATTAGTGGAAGAGAGGGAAAAATTAATACGTTAATGATATATGTAATAGAAGAGGTAATAAAATAAAGATACTTAATTTAAATATCAGAAATTAAGTAACATGGACATCACCATTGAATTCATCTCGGAATTCTGCTTGGGATAGAGTCCAAGTTTGCGTAAAACGGATAACGTATGAAGAAGTTATGAGCTTTAGAAGTTTGTATACATATAAGGCTCATATATATATATATATATATAATATCTCCATAATTCAAAAATATTCAAAAAAAGTCAAAAGCGGGTGAGCGGGAAAAATCCCGCTCGAAGGGTGTCGACCCTCCCCCCACCCCCTAAGGGGTGTCGACATAGGTGTCGACCCCCTATAGTGGTGTCGACATAGGTGTCGACCCCCCTATAGGGAGGAAGACACAGGTGTCGACCCCCCTGCATAAGGGTAGACCCCCTCCTAGATCCAAGCAAAATACATCGTTTTGTATGCAGGCACGTTTTCTGACCAGGTTCGTTGGCTTAGAAGCTATATAATGGACCCTAACCCTATTGTTTTCTTGACCTAAACTAATGGCGACGCCATGACACTGCTCCAACCTCAAAAAGTTTAGATTCTTCTTCTTCCCCAAGCAATTCTTAGATCTAATCTCTTCCTCTCCAAATCTGTTCTTAAAAATAAAAAGATAGATCTAGGATTCCTCTACTCCAAAATAAGAGAAAAGAATTCAAATGCCTAGATCCATGCTGCGCAAAAAGGGAGAAACCATGGATCAGATCTAGAATTGGGAAAGCATACAAGTGAGTGGATTTAAAATACATTTTTTGTATAATAATGGATCTATCGTTCGCCATTCCCCATTTACACATGTAATAAACCTATTGAAAGATCTAATTTGATAAAGTTCACCTATGCCTAATATTGTTGTCATATGCTTAATTATGATCAGTCATTTTATGCCTACATTGGGTTTCCTCCTTTTATGCTTCCCTTTTGATTTTTTATATAGCTAGGCTATCTTCGAGCCTATGCCGATTGTGGATTTATGTGATTGAACGATATTGAGAATAAAAGGGAAAAAGTTTTATTTGGGTATTATATGTGATTGGGAGGTTTGGGGGCATAACTTATAATAGGGTTTTGGGAATAACTTTGATTGGAATCATAAATATAACTATGGGTATATGAATCAAATTGTAATTATGAATGTAAATTAGGATTATAAGTTGAATTGGGATTATGGGCATAACTATACTTGGAATTATGAATAAAACTATGGTGGGATTTATGTATATAAATCAAATTGGGAATATAAGACTGTAATTTGGGGCAAAAACTGATGGTTGGAATTTGGGACAATATTGCAATAAAATATGAACAATTGGAAAAGTTTGGGAAAATATGTAATAAAATGAAAGTTGGCATAAATTGTGGAAATTGATTTGGGCATAATTGGGTGTAACTTGTATACGTAGGATTATAGGTATAAACTGGACTGGAATTATAAGCATAAATTTGAATTGGAATTTATGGGTAACTGGAAATCATAATAATCCAAGACTTGAAATTGGGCATGAATTAAGAAAAAAAATATTGAACGCCTAAGACACGAGGTTAGATTTGGTTTGCGGTAGAAGTCCGCCCGGAACCGCCCGGCATATCCAGCAACCACAAACGGTAATCTAATGTGAGAGGTCTTAGGTGAAAATTGGACCTGTAATGATGTCAAGACATGAGGTTAGATTCGAATGCGGTAGAACTCTGCCCAGAATCGCCCGGCATATCCAGCAACCGCAAACGGTAATCTAATGTGAGAGGTCTTGCGCGTTTACAGACATCTTAAATAATAATGAACACTTAAGCAAGACGACACATGTAAGGTTGATATGGATATAATAAAGGGGTTAAGTGGGTAACATGGGTAGCATGGATAATTTGATAAATTAGAATACTTAACCCAATTAAATCTGTAGTGGTGTTACGAACCAGTTGAATTGAGTAGAGGTTAAGTAAACGTGTTAAAGAAGTGGGGAGGGTTAAGATAATCTTAATTAATGCCAAAATGGGGAATGATAATAATAACCTACTATGAATGAACTTAAGAAAAGGAAACGATAATAGGTAGGCTTGTCCTAGGGACAAGTGGGAATTATAACTTATGGAATAAGGTAAGTTATAATGAACGATAGAGAAAGCAAACTAACATATGAAATAAGGTAAGTTATAAGGAACGATAAGGGAAGATGAAATAACTTATGTAACAAAGAAAGTTGTACTTAATTGAAGATTAAGTAATCTGTAAAGGCAAGAATAAATCTACAAATGAAGATAACATAAGTTATATGAATGACATAACAGAAGATTGGTTGAGTTGAGTAATTCTCTGAGTTTCAATCCGATGTTGATTTCGGTCTTCGGGGTTGATACTTAGGGAGTTATTCTCTTAACTAATGTATATGTGAATTAAGATGTACTTAATTATAAATTAAGTAAAACATATTAGTATAACCATAAGAGGGATAATTATTAGATTATGTAAATAACATGTCGTAGGCTTATTAATGAACTTAAAAGGATTAAGTTATAAATGGAATTAATAAGCAAGGATAACTTGGTAAACTTGAAAAGGAAGTAAATGTGAATAACCAAGTTAAATGAGAAAACTGACGAGGTGGCACAAGCGCGTAATTAATGATTAGACGTAGGGGCTAATGACAGATAAAACTAAGGCGCTTGAAGCAGTCCGTACGTTATAGGATGAATAGCCCAACGAGGTAGATCATCACGGTATCATAAGGCACGAGGGGAGCGCACGTTCATTATTTTGGCGGCTCCAACGGACTGGAAGGGGAGGCAGGTGGCTTCCTGACACGTTAAAGGTGCTCCTGGTAGTCCTCTGTGGTGGTTTAGCTTCGGGCTAGGATTACAGAGGTTGGGTCTGCGCGGAACTACCAGGTGGGTGGGCGTTGACTACAAAAGTAGGGGCAGTCAAAATGTTGTACGCGGTGGCATTAAGGGTGGTTCGGCGGTTGCCTCAGGTGGAGGTGGAGGGTCAAGACCAAACGATAGCAAGATCGTCGGACGCCTGTCACCAGCAGCCTAGGGAATGCGAAAAGACAAGGGCTAACCCCTAGAGATCGTTAACCTTTTCTATCAAGGGACAGGTGCGTGGAGACCCCACATGGATGTTTAGATTGTTCGCTTGTTAGGGGTGATCGCTTAGCTCGTGTGGTCTTTATTAGTTGAGGGAGGGGCTGAGGTGGGGTCATAGCCACCATAGAAAAACCAGACCCGAGGGATATTTGTACATTGGACACTCTTAGAGGCGGGCCCGTACAGATATGGGAAAGCTCCCGACTGGATTATGTTTTTCTGGTGTAGCCCATCCACAGAACTCGGATGCACAAGTAGAGGTTATGTGCAGTAGAAACATCGAGTACGATTGATGATACATACGTGGGAAAGTCTAGGCACAACCATGTCTGCTCTGGGTGGTGTATCGTAGACTAGAGGGCATTATTCGATGATGGAACCAAATTCGATCGAATAGTTCGAGGATAGCAATCAGTACACTTACGTAGCACAACGATAATGGTTCTATGTGGATGTAGTGTTGTACGTTACTATGGCATAGGATGAGGGACTACGCATATTACTGTGGCGATACGGAGGAGACCGTGCGAGTGGGGTACCACGGGGTGTACCTCAATTTGGGGGTAGCTACATATACATTATATTAGGTTAATCTACTAGGGGTATATGGGTGTGACGTGTGTGTGAAAGCCTTGAGTGCTAATAACACAGATAACCTAATAAATGAGAAAATGTAATTGAACGGTATATGTAGGATTATTCAAGAAGTGTAGTTTAAATTCATTCACACAGAACTTATGTTCTGACCCCCTCCTCATAACATTCACAGGTTAGGTTCATGACAGAGACTGTATAGCTTTGGATACTGGTCAGGATTGTTATTAAGGTAAAGCTATGTTTTAATTATATTATATTTTATTCCTTCCGCTGTGAGATGTTTTCTGAATTCTGACATGTTTTCATTTCTCTGTCTTTTCTGCAGGATACCAGAGCAAAACAACACGGGTTTCGATGGATTGGGCTTTTGAAAAAAAGATCGGTTCATCGGAACGCGAGTTGTTATAGCTTGGATTGATTTTGGATTGAAGACTGTCGATGTCAGAGATGGTATTGTTTTCGTAGATAACTATTTTTTCGGTAGATATCAGGAGATTTGAAAGCCTAAGACGGTAGATGTTCCATGCCTCAATGGTATGATTGATGGAGATGAGAAGAAGCTCTTTGATATGGATAAGGGAAGGTGGAAGAAGGTGGTGTTTTACTTTGCAAATGCCTGAATGTTTCGATTCATGTTTCAGACAGGGGTCTTCACGTTGATGATGCTCGAGGGATCCAGTATGATCGAGCAAGGGGCTCAGGTCAAGTGGTAGACAGGTGTCGAACAGAAAAATCCACAAGACAAGATATTTATGGTGTAACAAATGCTTTTGAGACCGTTAGTTTTGCGTGGTGCACATCAGGTCATAGATCCATCTTTTGCAGATGGTGGGTTGTATATGTAATGGTTTTAATTGAGAAGGTGTGATCTTAGCCCATTCAAATCGACCGGGTGTGATTGTAGCCCGAAAATCAATTGAGTCTCACTGCACTCCGAAAACAGGGGGTGTACCTCGTGGCCTTGAAATCGAGGGTTGTAAATCTGGAAATGAGAAAGAGCTAGTGATGGCTTGCTTGGTGATTGCTGGAGATATCTGATATTTGAATATAGGTGGAGTGTTGAATTTGTTGATTCAAATATTTTTTTAATGAGGAAAGTAATCAATTAATTGATTTAATTTGATTGATTTTATCATAAAAGGAAAGAAATAAAAGATTATATTTCAGAGATATTTTGAAGGGAAAATTTGGATATTTTCCTAGGTCTTCTATTTTCTTATATATGTAGCCTTCACGGTTAGATCAAGAACACACTAGAAACCATGTGAGACATCCGAAGGGGTTATGTGCCTCCAGGGAGCAAAAATAAAGGAATTAGAGCTGAGAAAAGCTATTCCTATTTAATGCTAATAGACGCAGTTAGTGCCTCAAGGTTGATTCACGAGTTTGTCATCATTCTTCATTGATTTTCTTTTCCAACAATATTTTTAGTCATCTAGGTATTCTCTCCCTTTCTCAATCTCATTATCGATTCAATTGTGGTTGGTTTATTTTGGCTTTATTCCATTGAGTGTAGACAAAATTTTGGTGAATCAATAAAGCGGGTGGTTGGGTGGAATATTTGTGTATTGTTATTATTTCCGATATATTATGTTGTTATTTTCAATCAAATTCATCTTCAAGTGATCAGGTGAAAATGATCATTTTTTTGGTGATTAGTCTTTTCCGTTGCGCACAAAACCCTAACAAGCATCACATTAGTCTAGTCTATAGAATCAAATCAGTCGACATAATATTTCACTAAAATGTATTATGCATTTCACATCACATACAATGAAATAAACATAATTAGTGGGTCTATGATTACACGGCACCTATTGAAATATTGATTTTTTTCCTTTTTGTTAAACTTTAATACGTTTTTTCCTATTTATTTACACGTTACGATTTTCAAATAGAAGTTAACGTATAAAAATAGAAATTTTATGAAGCCTTATTATCTAACGTACAAGTTAACAAGTGATGTATAAAAAGTGATAATTAAATTTAACAGTAGAGGCCATGTTAATGGTATACGTCATCCTGTATTTTTGTCTGATACTGCTTTTCAAAAATTTAGAGAGTTTATTGAAATATTTAAAATAGGAAAATGGTAACATGTGCCTCATACATAAATAGAAGATTTACTCAATTGTATTATCTAATATACAACAAAACATATAAAATATAATAAATAAATGTAATAGCTGAGGCCATGTTAATAGTATCCATAGACCGCCTTTCAAAAATATGGATAATTTATCGAACTATTAAAAAATACCAAAATGTTATCATGTGCCTCATATAAAAATCGAAATTTAACAAAGGCGTATTATCTAATACACTGCTAACACGTTGTAAAGTACCACAAATCCATACCTTTGAGTTGATTAATTTTAACCCATGTCTAACCCAAATTGCATGGAAATACAAATCTTTACAAAGAAAGAAGATAGAGGGTGAGGAAAAGAAGTAAGAAATATTACAATAGAAGAAGGAAAAGAAGAAGAAAACATCAACGCTACAGAATCAGAGTAGACAAGAATCTCACAGTGGAACGAATAATATAAAATGTATCAATTCTCTTTACACAAAGAGAAAACTGTATATGTATGATACAATATCAGAGTTCACACTCAACTCAGATTATAAAAATACGATTAATACAACACACATAGCGGAAATAAATTAATACAAGAAATATGGGAATACATCTCGACCTAAGTTTCCTCCTGAAGCTCAACCAAAACCTAACCTGATAATATGCTCGGTCTGACCCGAGCACATTTGAAGCAAAGAAAAATTCACCCGGATCAGTCTGGAATACTTTCAGTGATAAATTCATATTGCAAACAGCTTGTTTAACTTTTGAAAATCCTTTGAAAGAAGGGACTCTCGTAAGACATGACCACACATAAACATGGCATGTGTTTTTACCTTACGATAACCAAAACATTTTTTATATCAAAATCCAGTGATATTATAATAAGTGAATATTAGGCTCACATCCCTATTTTGAAACTTAATTAGGCTCACATCCGGTCATAAACTTAATATAAATTAGGTCCCTGTTTTCAAAACTTATAAAATAATAATTAAAAAAAATAAAAAAATTTGTAAATTAGTAATAAAATATAGTACGCATTATACAAAAAATTCAGTTAAAAAAACAACAAAAATAATGTCAGAAAGAAGAAAACAGCAAAAAAACAGAAAAAAAAAACTGCAGTTAAATGCATAATATTATGCACGTTTTTGATTTTATTGCATGCATATGTGCAATTATTGCAGTTCTTCCAGCGCATAGATTTAAGTTAATATTTGAGTTCATTTTTATTTGCAACCAAACGTGCAAATTTCTCAGAAAACATGCACACATGTGTGCAACATTTTTATAGGATAACACACTGGCTAAAAGTAGGGACCTAATTTACATAAAAAAAAAAGTTTTGAAAATTTTAAACCCGCACCCTATTTTATTACTTCCGCCTTTTTTTATTTTTAAAAAAAAATGTGCTTTTGTTCATAAAAAATAATAATCTAAAATCTGGAAATAATGTCAGGAATGTACGGAAATCAAAAAAACAGTTGCATACATTTATGCAATTATTACTGATAATTGCATATATGTATGCAACTTTTCCGTAAGTTGTGTTCGGATTAAAATCTGAAAATAAACCTGCACAAATGTGTGCAAGTATTTGAAATATTTGCACACATGTATGCACGTATTTGCATGAAGAAAAATCAACGAAGATGAATGTAGTGAAAAATAAGCACGGATGTATGCAGGAAAATGATATATGTGCATACTATTATGCATTTAACTGGAAATTTCGTTTTTTTCTGTTTTTTTTTATTTTTGACGCCTTGTTTGATGATTTTTTGTTCTGAATTTTTTAGCGTTTACATGTTTTATTTAAATACGAATTTACATGATATTTTTATATTTTTTTGATGAATTTTCAGAAAATAGGGACCTAATTTACAATAAGTTTATGACCGGGTTTTTTTTCTATTTTGAAACTATAACAGGGACCTGTAAAAAATGCACCCTTATAATAATGTATATCAAACCACAAATAAATAGGAATATAGCCAGAAAGCTTGCATCTCACTTTCCAACATAGTTGGTATACAATTAAAAATGTACGACTCATATTGGAGTTTGGATTTCCAACATGACAAGGTATAAGACCACATCCCGATCAGTGTGCTCTAGAGAGGGTACACTGAGGTTCAACAAGAATATCTTGCAACCCGTCCACACATGACCGACCACTCATTCAACTTGAGTGTATCGAATATATTGCCACCCACGGTTGTGATCAGCAACCGTTTCCCGTAAGCACACCGAAACGACAAAAGAAGAAACAAATGAAATTTCTATAGATGGTGGCCATACACCCTAATGGGTATGACCCACGTAACCATGCTACCTTCTCGATTTCTGTCATTTCCCGGTTGATGAGGCTTGAGGTCACGATTACCTTTTCAGAATCATCACATTCAAATTTTGAATGCCACATAGTCATATCCGTCCAATCACTAATTGATGTCCACAAATATACTTTGGGTGTTAACTTAAAAGAAGTTTCCTTCTCCGCCACCAAACTTGGTATATTTATAAAAATCAACCTACGTGATCTTAGGAAATACTCTGTCGGACATTCATCCTTACAAGTTCGTTCCGGTACCGAACGAAACCGAAGATACCTTAGAACAAGAGGTATACTACCACGAGTTAGTCTCAGTAATTAGCCAGAGCATCAGCGAGTAACCCTCTCACTTCGAAGATCTATGTCTTCAAATATTCTCATAAGATTCTTGCAAAGTTGGTTTGAAGTGGTTTTGGTTCAAGTGCACATCCCAGTCTCTTCAAACTAACGCGTAAATAGTCCAAAAGCAACATTTCATCGATAGTTGGGTTTTTAACTATCAAATCAAAATAGTACAGATCAGTACATTGGCAGCTCAGACCCCTTTTAACCATTCATATAAATAATTTCATCGAAAACTTCCATTAATTCTTAAAAATCGATTTTATAACTTATCTCAACAAATTTCTTCCATTTTCGTTACTTTGAAACATTATCCAACTCTTATATCTTTAAAATAAAGATATTCTCCAAACTCCTCTCTTTATTTTCATTATTTCAGAATATCGTTATGTTTTTCACAAAAACTTCTTTCATTCCCTTTATTTTGGAAATAAGTGTTATATATTAACAAAGCCCCTTTCCATTTCCTTTACTTTGGAAACGTCTCTTTATATATTCTCAAACCCTCTTTTTATTTCCTTTACTTTGGAAATATCGCTATATATATTCTTACCCAATGGTACGAATCTAGTTATCATTCTTATATAGGGCTAAACGATGTCATTCGACATCTTTTTTTATCATATAACCCAAACGGTTTTAGTTAACTTCAAATTCTGTCGAATAAGGCTTATAATAATGTTTATGGAAATAATAATTAAATTTCCATATTTACTTTTATTTCCAAACCCATATAACCTCCTTTTCATCTCTTCGAAAATAGTCATCATTTACTTATTACTTGGAATAAGTATATTTCCAAAACGTACTTATTTCATTACCTAGAAAATAGTGTTTATACTTAACCAAAAGGTATAATCATAATTACACTTCTTACATGGGCCAACAATGTCTAGTAATACATTGTTTATGGAAAAGCCCAATAGTCTTATTATATTTTGTAGCTTTAGAACTCTTTAACACAATTTTGATCATCTCCACTTAATTCAAATATTAAGTGAACTCTTGTTTTAAATCATTACATTAGCTTAGATTTTTTGTAACAACCCGGAATTTCTAAACCAATTTAAAATTTTATTTTTAGTTATTTCAATGGGTTTTGAATATTTAAAATGATTTATTTTAAATAATAACAACTATAAATTTATTTTAATCGAAGTTAGAACGTATATATTTATTTTAATTATAAATAGAGTTTGAAATGGCGCGGTAGTTTGAAAATTCAATTTTAAATTTCAAATGAATGTACAGGGTTCAAAATAAATCAGATTTTAGTAAAAACAAAAACGTTATAATCTGTTTAATTATATCTTTCAAATGATTGTGAAAAATCCAGATTTCGTGATATAAATTGAAAGTTATGTCCAGAATAAAATTTAAAATAGTCGCTATGGAATTTAATTATATTTTAAATATATATAAAGCCCTTAAAATAACCATTTTGCAAATGGCATCCGTTTTCGATGAAACCATTTTTGTTGGATCCGGAATGTCAAATTATTGTTAAATTTCAGATTTCATAATTTTTGGAGTCACTATGTGGCCACGGTAAATTAAAATGTATATTCAAATTCAATATATTAATTTATATTATAATTTTGATGAAAAATGATCGAAATAGTCGAATTGGCTTACGGGACATATACCATTGTGTCCGGAATGGGGGTATTTGGCTAGGGACGACAGTCGTTAGGTTTGATTTGTGGTTCGGATGAAAATTCACCTTTAAACGATATATATATATATATATGAGGGGGTTAACGAGGTCAAACCCCTCATTTTCATTCTCACGGTCAAAGGAGGAAATTGCGCCCCCAAATTACAAAAACCACATCGCCCTTTTTTTGCAGCCAACGCCGTCACCTTGGGGCCCCACCGCCGCACCGCCCACCCCCTCGTGCCGGCCGCCGCCTCTCCGATTTTCCCCCACCCTCCTCCGTCTTCCCTTCTCTCCCCTCTCTCCACCGTGAACCCCAAGCCCTAAACCATCAACGGCAGCTGCCGTGGGCCCTACCTCCGACCGTCATCGACCAGTGCGCCTTCCCCCGACCTTCCAGCACCCCACGTCGCCTACCCCACCACCTCAGACCGACCGTGGACCCCTATCCCTTTTAAAAATCAAAATTTTATAATTTCAGTGTTGCGATTAACCCCTTGACGATCTTCAGCCAATATGTTCCAATCCGAGCCCCTATGGCCAAAACTCCATAGTGCTAAAATCGAAGTGCACAATTTTCTTTTTGATTTGAATATATAGAAGTCGTATTTCGGATTGCGGAGTTGTTTAGAAAATGCGTCCAAAGTCTGCTGTCCAAATACTATTTTTTCGAAAATTCTATCGAATTGGAGCATCTTCGGAAGAAAGGCCTCTAGGCGAAAGTTGTCTGGAATGGCGTGTTTAAGCTAAGAAAATAGATCGTGTGAAGATTGGAGCTCGTTTACAATTTCTGGGATCAGAATAGCGAATCAGAACGTCAGAAAAGCGTGGCGGAGTGGAATCTAATGTGAGAACACCTTCTCACTCAAACTATTTTACAGTTAAATATATCCTAGGTTGTAGACGCTTAATAGCTCCTGACACTATTTACTGTACAAACCATGGATGTTTGTTTGGATTGAATTATGGTGAAATTGATTGTATTGTGGTGAAATGGATTGTATTGTGGTTTTGTGGATTGATTGATGATTGTGTATGGCACAAGCCAGTATCAGGAGATGGATAATGTTAGACATTATTCTGGTTCTAATATCGTGCCATTATAATGCCGAAATTTTCTGAAATAAACTATATAAAATATTCATGTGTTGAATAAAATGTTCGAACAATAAAAATATCATTTTTATTGAATATATGAACTATATAAAATAGTCAAGTGTTGAAATAAATATTATTTTGTTAAAAATATAATTTTTAACGTATATATGAACGCCATAAAACTCTCTTGAAATGCAAATAAATATTCATTTACAAATCAGATGATTTGTTTATGTACACCCATTTAACTGACATTGATTGAGACGATAAATTTTACACATCACCCAACGACGCAAATAATATTCAGTATTTATTTGATGAAACCCCACACAGGTATTGGGATGATATTTGGCGTACACTAATCCCAATTTTTTAGTTGTATTTCAATCGATTGGTTGACAGACTGTAGTAAGCGTTAATTATTTATATTTGATGCTTATGCGGTTGTGTAATGCACTCTGGGTGATGGATGATTGTTTATCATTGTTGTTGTGTACATGTGATGTATGAAATCCATATAACTAGCATTGTATGGTAATTGGTTGGGTCTGATTCCAGTTCAAGAATAACGAATATTTTAAAATAATATTCAGTAAAGGATTAGAATGTAAATTTGATGTCCGATTTTGGATGGATACGAAGATATTGAAATATGTTAAGCCGTATTGATTAGATATGCGTCATTTTAACACGAACGATTTTGATATCGATTTTATTCATTTTTATAATGAATATCAAAAAGGAAATGAGTTCAAAATCTGATATTTTGAAAATATTATCATTTTAACATTATAATGATAAGGAATATTCAATTATAATTTAAAATTGAAATCGAAGTGGGAATCATTTTAAAATGAATTTATAAACGATCTATAAAATACGTTTTAAATGTAAATCGACGACATATATATAATATATATATATTATCATATTTAATGGCCTGAATAGAACGCACTGCGCAGCGACTGTTCGCGAATTTCGACCACTAACATCAAATTGGCATTACGGGAGATCCGATCGTCGGATTCTCCTAAAACCAAAACCGTTTCGTTCGTATCGAAAAGAGCTTTCCAATGGATATAAGAGATTTAAATTTGAACGAATAGATTTGGAAATATGTCCAAATCAATTTCAGAAAAGGTCGCTATGAACGCAGTTCGGTGGCCATTATTGGAAACCAACTGTAAGGGCCTTAATAAAATTATTAAAAATATGGAAAAATTGTGTAAAATCATAATAAATGATTCATATGAAAAATTCCAGGTTTGAAAAGATAAAAATATATTTTATCGAAATGAACTAGTTTTTAACTAGAATAATAATCTAATATTTTTAAATAATAAATTGCATTTGTAAATGGTTTTAAAATAACCTGAATTTTCCAATGAACAAATTGGAATGGATTTGAATGGAAATAATCTTTGGGATATTTCGATACTGGATTCCGTGATTATACAGATATTGTTGAGGAATTTGGAAGATATATATATCGTTATTCCCAATATGATATTTGTTGGTTTCAGAATTTGATATTCAATATAAGCCGATATAATTTTTATTTAGAGCCTTATATTTAATATCAAATTGGACTTTGGGTTTGTCATGGATGGTGTCTTTATAAACAATGTTCTTAAACCCCGTTGAGAAAAGAATAAATCTTTTAATTAAGATTTAGAGGAGTTTACCAATTAATTTAATTGGAATTGAAATGAAAGTTGATTTTGGGTTTATCGTGAACAATGTTTTAAATAACATTTGTTCTTTAACCCAATTAACAGTGAAGATATGATTTGGAATTTATAAATCTTTTTATTAAGATTTAATGGAAAATTTTCAAAGATAAGATTTTCCAATTTAATATACTAAATTGGAATTGAACGGAATTCGATTTGGTAATAACTGAAATGATATTCTATGAAGGAAGACCAGTACTATTTATGAAATTTAAAAGGCCTTGCCGTTATTCCGTTTATAGTATTAGTACGATATGGAAATTTACATCGATTATATATTGATTTGATTTCCATGAAGATTCCATAGTTAATGGAATATGATTTTGGGGTATATCGTGAGTTGTGTTTTAAGTGACATTAGTTCTTTAACCTAGTTAAAGACGAGATTAATTTCTTAAAGTTGAATAATCATGAAGTAATGATTTTTGAGAATAAAACCAAGATGGGGTTTTAATGAATCTTTAATTAGATTGAAATGGGAATAGGGTAATTAAATTTACCAAATTTAAGAATATGTTTCGAGGTGGGGTACCACCAATTTTACTCCAGGCGATAGTTAAATCTTCAATTAGATTTGAGCATGAAATGGTAATTAAACTTACCGATAACACAGTGGGTATTAGATATGGAGTACTACTAGTTTTGTTCCTTGGGATGAATTTGATGGGGTTGAGAATAATAAATAAATGATTACCTCGGTAAGGCTCGATAATCCCGACTAGTTTTATAAACCTTAATTTGGTTTGGAATTGCTAAAAGATAACAAAATCTTTTGAATTGATATCCAAAGGAGGATTAAAGAATAAATTTAAAAGAATTTATCTTTGAAATTAATGGGAACCTTTCCCTAAAATGTGAAAATTTGAATAAAAGAATATTATGGATTGGAATGAGGCGCAGGATGTGTTTTTATAGCACTTGATTATTGATTATAAAATACACGAGTTATTCGGAAAGACCGGGTTTAACCAATTCTGAATAATTAATATGACAACTAAAAGTCGACGATGAAGACGGTGGTTGAAGACTGGATATCTTTACATCATTTGGATGATTATTGATGTCATGATTGGGTTGTACACCCAAGACAATGTAATAAGTGGCGATCGTTCAAACGTACTTGGAGATCGATCGGATATGCGAGGATCTCTCTCCTGTACTGGACATACGGGACGAGAAATAAGGTGCCTCCGGTTTCGTTCAGACCCAGAACGGACTTGTAAATGGATGTGTGTCTGACATTGGATTTCATTCTGTATTGATTGATTTCTATTAAATATATATCTGTTTGGTGGCGGAGAATTTATTCTCTTGCTTAACACCCTTCTATGAGACGTACAAGCTTAGAGGTCATATATTGATAGACATTAGTCATATGAAGTGGATTGTCAGTGAGACATGCTAAGATGCAAATGATCAAGGCTTTTGTTGAAAAGTATAGTCTTGTGGTTGATGATCAAAGCACGGCTTTAAACAACATAATTTTGTGTATAGCGTTAATTCACGAGCCTCACACCCCGGTATGAGTCGAAAACGGAATGAGGACAACAGGGAATGCATGCGTTTCTTTCTAGCTGATAGTGGTGTCATGGTATGGAGCCCAGACATTTTTACTTATGTGGATGATGGATTGCGAGGCACCTAGGATATGAGTCCCTAGTGGCTCAATGATAGGTCCGGGAAACTTATTGTTTAGGAATAATTAATCCACTAAAGTATGTGTGAACCGGCCCTACTGCTAACCAAGGGCCCGCCAGCGTCCGAGCCCTGAGGCATTTGCTAGACTGTCTCGAAATCGTTGAGGATGATTCCTTGCCTCGACTCAAGATGAATATCCAATTTCCAATACGACATTTTTCGGCTTTAAATGTAAACCTATATGGCGACATAGTGGGATGGGGCGCTTATGTCGTCTATGATTGATACATTTATATTGAAGTTGTTTTTGTCAAAATGATTTGTTTTAAAACGTACTAAGAATGTTTGGCTATTATAAGGTAAAACTCTATCCTCCGGCTTACGTTGCATTATGTGATGGGACCTGAGTCTTATAATAGCTTCATTTTTCTAAAAAGCATTGCGTTGTTTTATTTTAAACTAAGATTCATGTGGAATAAACCCGTTCCGTGTTATACGGTATGGTCCCATGATTTCCCAACTTTTAAAGTAAAGTTAATAACTGTTTTAGTTCTCACACCAGTCCCATGACCGACTCAAAGTTTGTTGTTTCTACCTAAACTCTTGGTACCCATATTTTCCACACGGGCAGCTAGTAGTTTTGGTTTTCACACATATTTCTTTTCACAGGATCTTGGATTACAGCTGGAGCTATATTCGGAAAGCTTTGTATCCGTATATCTCTTTCAGTTGTGTCGGTTGTTATTTTCCGCTACACATTATACTTATGTATTGTTTTCCGCTGCTATGTAATTTTAAATCTCTGATATTGTATTTCCAATGTGTAATAATTATTCATACTCTAAAATAATCTTGTACTCTGATGTTGTTAGATCCAAAATTGGCTCTAACACCCAAATTATGATTACAACTAGAGATTAGTATCAATAAAATAGCAGAAAAGTAGAAAAGACACAAGATTTATAGTGGTTCGGCGTTAACGAGCCAACGTCCACTTTATATCTATGATTATACTTGAAATCAGAGTACAACCGATAACATTTCTCTCAGTCTCCCTTGTACAATGTTAATTCACTCAGTAATTTCGAGATAAAAACAATGGAGCTATGATAATGGTGAGGTCAGAGCTCTGAATTGCCAAAAGATCCTTAAAAATGCCAAGTTCTGGGTTATTTATAGTAGATCTCTGGCGACGGATCGCGGTCATACGTGGCTTACATCCCCGAAAATCTCGGACGGGTTCGTGGCTTGATGGAGAATTAGTCAAATTAGCCGTTGCGGACAGGTGTCGCGACCTCCTTAGATCTCGGATCGTGGGTGACTTGGTCCTTGACCATCATCGTGGCTTCCAGTTCGGATCGAATCGTGGTGAACGAGTGCGACTCGTGAAAGGGGGCGATCCGCGATCCGTGTGGCCAGAGCTTGATGTCTTCTATATTTGAAACTCGGTGGAGTACGTGTATCGATCTTGGTGGCTTTATTCAAAAAGCTAGCTAACATTTTGCCCCCTCGAAGTATGTTTTATCAAGGATGGAACATGCTTCGAAATTTTCGAACTGTCTTTTCCTGAAGGGACGTAAAGCAAAGACTGTGTCTGTCTGTAGCATCGCCCCGTTTCCAAAAAGTCGTGCCTCTTGATCAGTATAAATACCCAGTTGAGTCTTCGATCATTTCTTTGGCTGTCCAGAATTTTTCTTTTGGAGGTTTCATTGCGAAATTGTCAGGTAAACTCTTTAATTTCCATGAATATTTCCGAAATTTCATTTTGACGAGTGTTTGTCGGATCGGGTCGCCCAGGTCCTTCACGGTCCACGGTTCACGATATGAGGCGCTCATTCTACACCGATCTTCGTGGGGGCTCGAGGTATGATGGGCCAGTTTTCATCGTCAGTCGATCCAGGGATCGGCCTCCTCTTTTTCTGATTTTCTCGGATCCGTGGCCCGCTAGCCCCCCCCCCCCCCCCCCCCCCGGGTCGAATAAGACAAAAGACGAAAGGCCAAAGGCCACGGATCGGCTTATATAAGCCCGACCTCTCTTCCTTCTTTTCTTCTTCTTATTTCTTTGCCCTGCCGCTTGAAGCTTTGATCGAACCCATACCTTTCTCGATTTCAAAAGAGAGAAAATCACATCTCTTCGCTTTTTAAGAAAGGTAATCATATCATAAACACATCCTCACGTTCCTATTCTCGTTTTACTCGAGTTCTCGTTGATTTAAGTAGTGAATCGGAGAAATTTTGTGAAAATTGTGGCTTTTGGGAGGACAGTGGCGATGGGTTTAAGCACCCGAGTTTGCGAGTAAAGAGGAGGAGAAGAAAGGAAGATGTTGGGTCATTTCGTGGATGGGGGACTTTGGTTCGGGTCGCAAGGAGGGTGAAGATAGGAAAGTGGGAGCAGGCGGATTGGGTCGTGGCAGCAGCAGTGGATCGGGTCGAGGAGGATAAAATGGATGTTCCCATGTTTGGGTCATCGGATCGGATCGTGGCGTGCGGGGCGGATCGTGAGGGGTTAACGCGATCCGTTCTGATTTCCTTGATCCGACGCTCCTTCACGAGTGGGCCTTCTTCTACAAGTCTTGCTTCACGATTCGATGGCGCTCCGCGATCCAATCCTCAACTCACGATCCGAGGAGATGTGCGATCCAATGAGACATGCGATCCGATGAGACATGCGACCCAATTTACTTGTTAAATAAACAATGCAACTTGAACTTAATACACAAATGGACAGTTAGGTTTAGGGCCTACGAAACGAACTTCTCGAACTGGATGACATCAGGATTGAACAGCATATTCTACTCGCTTTGTGGCTTTACTTTTCTGTATCATACACACTTGCACGCACAAACACTTGCACATACTCGGGAAACAGGTAATTGCGTTCTAATCTCGCATGTTTACTCGCCAAAACATCAGTGTCGGGCAGACGGTCTTCTAAAGAATCTGAAACAGAGACGGACCCAGAGATATCGGAACAGCCCAACCCTGAGCTTCCTTCAATTAACCCGGAGGGTCAGAAATCTGGATCCGAATATGAAGCAGAAACGGAGTCCGATTCATCAGAGAGTACTTCAGCTGAGGAGTCTGATGTAGACGAACGAGCTCCTGATGAGATTCTTGGCGTTAAGGAGATCGATAAATTTACCGATTGCAAAGCATCCAAACTAGACGACGCCAAACTTCTACGGATATGCTTAAAGCATGGAATACCCTGGGATGATGTCAAAACTCCAGGCAAGGATGATCTTCCTCACCTCGCCCCACCTGGACATATGGCCATTAGCAAGTTGATGTGTAGCGTTGGTGCTATTCCTCCATTCCCGCCAATCGTCATAGAAACTCTGAAACGGTTGCGTATCGCACCTATGTAACTCCACCCCAATGCCTATGCAGCCCTATACACTCTCTTTATCGCATATGCAGAAATCTTGCACACAAAGCTCACCTTTAAGGACTTAAAATTCTATTACCTTTTCAAACATTGTTCCACTGCAACCCCAAATTTCTCCTTCTTTGAATCAGTGGCCAATAGGAAGGTTTTGTCGGACAGTCATAGCAACATAGGGGATCCCAAAGCCAACTGGTTCTATATAAAACTGCAGGGTGGATGTGCGAGGAGGTGGCTCAAATCAGGTAGATTCCGAGTCTTCTAATTCGTGGCTTTATCACGCAATCAAAACACTAACGTTTTTCTTTTTCTTTTGGCGCAGATCATAAAATCCCAAAGATAGAGGGTTTGACATATAAAAAACGACTATCTTGCCTTCTTAAAAGCAAGTCTGACTTCTTGAAGATCAAGAAAAGCATCATCGATGAGAATCTTCATAGGCATCATCTGTTGGACATTAGATTCGGACTTGGAGCAGGTGGTAAGCCTTATAAGTACGTGCCCCTAGCTAGAGACGAGGGAACCTCAGGGGCCACTAATGTGATTGAACTTCCCAAGAGTCCTCCACTGCATATTGACCAAGATGAGGAGGACTTAAATATTCCTAAAGGAGGTGAAGTTCGGTAGAATGACCCTAAGAGGGTCCCGGACTCTAAGGGGAAGTCTTCCCCAAAAGCTTTACCACCGACCGATCCCGCTTCTCATGGAGAGTTAACAGAAGAGCATATGTTCAGGGAATTGGACAAACTTCCTCTACTAGATGAAATCTACAGACAGGAAGACTTTGGAGATGAATCGTTGTTTCCCGATCCTGAGGAAGTTATTCCCTCGATTGGGGACAAAGAAAACATTCAGACGAGTCAAGCTCTGGACTCTGGTCCGTTAGGGGGATTATACGGGATACACAAATCACACACATCTTATTGCAACATTCTAGTGTCGCAGATATTCGTTGTTCTAACACATACTCGTTTTCTTTTGCAGGAAAGATGACCCGCAAACGGTCTTATTATTATCGTTCTCTTCGCTCAGGCACACCAAGTCTTTATCCGAATCCTGATCAAGGTTGTGGCGACAGCCGGGGAAGAGACAGCGATTGACCTCGCGATTCTCACAAGTCTTACTCTGCGCGATCTCGGTCTCTGACGAGGCAGGATTCTGGAAAGTATCATAGTCATCCTCTGCCACTAGCACCGGGTGGGGGCAAACAACTTCCAAAAAAGTTGACGCCTCCAAAAAGTACACCTTATCACGCTAAGTCTTCTAAAAAATAGGAGGAGCCAAAGGGCAAGGATAAGGACGAGAGTAGGATTGTAGAGAAGGAGAAAACAGCTCTAGCTACTTCTAGCCAGCAAAGCCTGGATGGTACCGCCACACATGATATTATTCCTTCTTTCAGAACCCAAGACAAGATGGATTGTTTGCGGAAGCAGTTTCCCGATATTTACTTCGAGAGGATGGTGTTCGTCCCAGACCTTGAGCCGGTATTCGAGGAGTGGGATGTTGAGGTTATGAGGAAAGTGAGCCATGCGGCTAAGCAGTATAGCGTAATGAAAAAGCATGCCACAAAACTCTCAGAGGTTATTAGTAATTTGGAAATGGATGCGACCAGGGCTAGAGTGAAGATTGCTAATGAGGAGAAGGCTAGAAAAAAGATGGAGAAGGAGTTAGAGGATGCCCAAGCCCAACTTGCAATGGATAAGCGGGACGCGGGAAACTATAAGTCTGAACTAGAGGGTGCTAGAGAGCGTTTCCGCAATGAGCTTGACTCAAATAGCCAAGAGAAATTGGCTTTGACGAAAGAGGCAGAGGATCTTAGGGCAGCTAACATCGAATTGAGAACAACGCAAGAGCACTTTGCTGCTGAAAAGACTGCCTGGGAGAAAGAGGAAGAGGAACTTAAGTGCAGACTCGCCCTTGTCAAGAAGGAGAATGAAACTTTGAATGGTCAACTCGTCGAAGCCGAAGAACATGTGGTTCTTGCTGAAAGCAATGCTAACAACGTTCTTGAATCGGCTTCCAACACCGCCGATCAGCTTGCCGAAAAGAAGAAAGAGATAGGAAAGTTCGAGGAGCTGCTATTCGACTTCTTGGGTCATGTTATCAAGACTCGAGACATTTCCTGGATCCCAGATTATCACGTCACCTTGGCCAATATATGGGATGCTATTGTTGAAGGCGAGAAGCAGCGATTAGGGGTCGAGGAGATCGACGAGGGTAAGTTGATGGAGACCTTCCTCAGGGGTGAGGAACCCCAAGCTCTGGAGGAAGGCAGATGTTTACTTCATGAGGAAGCCAAGAGGGATAAGACCAAGCTGAAGGGCAAAAACAAGATTGACGAGGGCTCTAGCTTGGCAATTGAGCCCATAACTAATGGAGTCGAGGAGTACCATCCCGATGATCCATTGATTCCCTTGGCTCCAACTCCTCTGACTGTCGGAGCTTCAACTACAAACCGGGGGGAGGAGTCGGCCGAAGGTATCTCCATATTCTCCCCGCAGTTTGCCAGAGTGACATCTTCTCCCGATGCACTAACATTTGTTACTCTTAATACAGGTGTTAAGCCGGTTGAGAGAGGTGTAGAGGAGAAAGCAGAGGCGGGAAAGGCTGTTGCCCCTCCGGGTGCTGAAGTTGGAGTTTCTGAGACTCCGAAACAAACGGAGGACAAGGCACATGAGGCAATCATTACAGCACCCGTGGCACCCAGTAGCGATGCTCTTACTGACGCTGATATCATTGATTCCTTGAAAGACTCTGATGGTGGCCACGGGGACGAGGAAGAGGATGTTTTCGTTGTGGATGAAGTTAAGGGCAATGGCGAAACCGTAGCTGACATGCAGGCTAAGAAGGAGAAGCAGTTGGCTCTTAAGCAGGAGACTCTGGAGCCTACATATGTGTCACCCATCTCAGAAATCGATCCCAAGACTGGGTTGGTCATAAGATTTTCTTCCAAGTCTATAACATCACAGCTTGCCTCTCAGCCCTCTCTTCCCCCAGCTGATCCTCCTTCTGATAAGAAAAGGAAAAAGGATGACGAGGATGATGATGGTAAAGAGGATAGAAAGGGGAAGAAGAAGAAGAAGACAAGAAAGTGAAGTCGTCCCCCAAGAAATCCAAATCATCTCCGGAGCATAAGTAGGACTTAGTTGCTAGTTTGCATTTTTTTTAGGATTTCCACTGGCCATGTGATGTAGTTGCGAGTGTGGCCCTCGCCTTTTGGTTAGTTTCGTTTTGTACTTCGGCAGTTTAGTGAAATGAAAATATGTTTATTTTGCATCTTCTAGTACCTACAAATTCACCACATCTATGAAATTCATTATTTTGAATCACCTAACTTAAAAATAATCATAACTAAAATAAACGATCACGATTCGGTACAAAAGCATTTGCTAGTAAAAAAGCATTTCATGTATGACTAGTAAAAAAAGCATTTGCTAGTGTCGAAGTGTTAGTATCGTGTGTGTATGCCCCCAATCAATCGTCATTATGGTGCCTGGCCAGGTCTTATTGAAGAATGATTAGAGTCGCAGTTATATTGCCCCCACATTCCCGGAAATGAGGGGGTCGGGCTCAGCTTTTATTCTCATTCCCGATTCTGCAGCGGGATAGGAACCCTTGTGTGGCACTTAATTCGAATGCCTTTATACCCACTCCAGAGTTCGAACTCAGCTTTCAGTCTGTTCCCCAATCCTTCAGCAGGGTAGGAGTTCTTTGGCAGCGTTGAGTCTCCAACTCCTTTATACTCCCCCGTCGAATTACAAGGGTAGAGTGTTGATTGAGACGGTCTTTTAAATTCATGGTGCACCTTCACGTCTCGCGGACAGTCAAGTTCCCTGTCCTTGCGCTTCTCGGATCTTGAGAAGTGGAGTTTCACTCGGTGTGTCATTTTTTGGTCACCTTTTCGGTGTTCTGTTTATTGTTAAAGAGCGATGGGCGAACTCGTGAACTCTTGGAAGGGCGACCCGCGGAAGCGAGTCTCATTCCAAAAGACAGGAATCAAGAAACCATAAGTCTTCATCAAGCAGTCGAATGTTTCCTTGACGGAATTTCCAAGGGTGTTACACTCCCTCTGGAACTCGTGAAAACATCATCAATACCAGCGAACTGTAAATACCTACATAAGTGAATGACAAGGTAATAAATAAGAGTGCAATAAAGGTAAATGACACACGATGTTTTTATAGTGGTTCGGTCGAATCATGACCTACGTCCACTTTATAATCTTTTGTTTATATACTGGACTATTCTAGGATAGTCGAGCCTTATTACAAAATCCTACAAACAAAAGAATAGAAATGACGGTCTTCACGTCAGATAATGCCGCAAATGTTGGGCATTACACACTCTGGGGATTTCAATTCCTTCCACAGTCGTCTGCTTGAAAGCTCCGTTGTTAAGCCTCCGTTTGATGGCATATGGTCCTTCCCACTTCAGCCCTAAGTGAGTTGGGGTGGAAAGAATCGCTTCAGAACCAAGTCTCCGGGTTCAAAGGTACGGGCTCAGACCCTTTTGTTGTAGTACCGAGCAAATTGCTTCTTGTGCCTTAAGGCACGTAAATCTGCTTCATCTCTCTTCTCTTCTACCATATCGAGGGATTCGAGGAGTAGCTCGTTATTGGTCATTGAGTCGTAATAAGTGACCCGATGAGATGGTACCTTCAGTTCTACCGGGATGACGGCCTCCGACCCAAAAACGAGGGAAAAAGGAGTATGTCCGGTAGCAGATTTGTAAGTCGTCCTATAGGCCCATAATGCTAAGGGTAGCTCGTCGACCCACATGGCCTTGGCTTGTTTTAAGCGCTTTTTCAGGATGGACTTGATTACTTTATTTGTCGCTTCTACCTGTCCATTTAGCTGTGGATGTGCCACGGACGTGTATCTCTTCTCGATATGGTATTTCTTGCAGAATTCTTGAAATTCGGTACTATCGAATTGGGACCCATTATCGGTTATGACAACTTTTGGGATCCCGAGTCGACAGATGATGTTCCTTACGACGAAGTTTATCACTTTCTTGGTGGAAATCGTCGTCAAGGCTTCGGCTTCGACCCACTTTGTAAAGTAATCGATTGCGACTATGGCGAACTTCGCACCGCCCTTTGCTAATGGAAGACTCCCAATTATATCAATTCCCTATATGGCGAAAGGCCACAGGCTTGTCATCGTCTTTAGCTGGCTAGGGGGTGCCCTGGGAATCCTGGAAATCTTTTGGCATGCATCATAGCCTCGTGAATACTTGGCTGCATCCTTGTTTATGGTGGGCCTGAAGTAACCATAGCGCAATATTTTCTTTGCCAGTGTTTGCCCCCCGGTGTGGTCGCCACATTCACCTTCGTGGTGTTCTTCCAGTACACGCTTGATGTCGTCATGGACAATGCACCGAAGGAAGGGCATCGAGAATCCCTGTCTGTAGAGGACTTCGCCTTGCATAACATACCGGGAAGCCTTCCAGATAACCGCATGCCTCTCGCTTTTCTTTGTCGGAAGCATTTCATACATCAAAAAAATTCTTTAAAGGGGTCATCCATGACTCCCTTTCGGGTTCAACCTCCAGTATTGGACCAACTTCCATCTGATCTATACTAGGGAACCATAATACTTCAACCGGGACCAGCTCCGTATCCCCAGGATTTTCGGAACTAACCATTTTCGCCAACTTGTCTGCCTTTTGATTCTCCGCTCTGGGGATATGGGATATGCTGTAGTGATCGAAACCATTCAACAACTCCTTTACTTTCTTCAAATATGATATTAGTCTTGAACTTTTGGCCTGGAACTCTCCAGTGACCTAGTTTACGACTATCTTAGAATCGCAAAAGATATCCAGCTTCATGATTTCCAATTCCTTAGAGAGTTTCAGCCCAGCGATCAAAGCTTCATATTCGGAATCGTTGGTGGTGGTGTGAAACTCCAATCTAAGGGCATAGTAGACTAGTCGTTATTCTGGAGTTTCAAGCACTACTCCGGCTCCAGACCGTCGGTCGTTCCTAGCTCCATCAGTGTACAGCTTCCAAGCACTGGGATCAAGGAGTAATTTTGATGGATCGACTTCTTCGCTTACAACATCTTCTTCTGAGGTAGTGAATTCTGCTATAAAATCTGCTAGTGCTTGTCCCCTTATCGATCTTTGGGGCTGAAAGTTCAAGTCGAACTGACTCAACTCGATATTCCACTTAAGCAATCTTCCTGACGCTTCAGGCCGTTGTAAAACTTGTTTGAGTGGATGATCGGTGTACACAGTGATGGGATGAGCCTGGAAATAGTGGCGGAGCTTTCGAGAGGCGATCAAAAGACTATACGCAAGCTTTTCCATTTTTGGATAATTTCGTTCCGATGCCGCTAACTTTTTGCTCACATAGTACACTGGTCTCTGCACCTTATCCTCTTCTCTGACTAGAGCCGAACTGATCGCATGGGATGACACTGCTAGGTACACATACAAATCCTCATGATCCACAGGCTTAGACAGTATAGGGGGACTTTCCAGATGATTCAGCAGGTTTTGGAATGCTTCTATACAATCAGGAGTCCACTTGAAATGACGTTTTCCTCGCTTAATTAACTCGAAGAATGGAATACATTTATCTGTAGCCCTGGAAATGAATCTACCTAATGCTGCTACTGATCCTATCTCTAACGAGTCATTCTAATTGGATATTACTAATCCAATATCTGATGAATTCTTTCGTATGGTTCTAAGGTGCCTTGTTCACGAGCTCTGTAAACCAAATCTCTGATACCAACTGTAACGGCATGGAATTTCGCTCGATCTGAATCGATCGTTAAACCGACAAAGACCGTTCGAAACCCCTGATCGTTTGGGAACAGGACAAATCAGAATGCATACAGAAGAACATTTCATTGTTATTACAACAATTCCATCAGATGCAAGAATATACAGAGTAAAAATGAATAAATTACATTCGATAAATATCAGAGATTACTATAAATTACATAGCAGCGGAAAAATATACAAAACACAACTAGAAGTGATACACGGATACAGAGCTTTCCGAGCATCGTTCCAGCTGTTAATCAGGATCCTGTGAATATAAATCTGCAAAACCAAAACTACTAGCTGCCCGTGTGGAAAATAGGGGCACCCAGAGTTTAGGTTAAAACAATAAACTCCAGATCAGTCATGTGACTGGTGTGAGAACTAAAACAGTTATTAATATTTATTTTTAAAGTTAGGTAAATCAAGGGACCACGCCGTATAACACGGAATGGGTTTCCTCCCAAGAATACCAGTGCATAGAACAAACAGTGCAATGCTAAATAAAGAAAAATGAAGCTGTTATAAGACCCAGGTCCCATCACACAATGCAACGCAAGCCGGAGGATAGGGTTTTTACCATATAACATCCAAAGCATGCTTGATACGTTTAAAACACATTATTTGATACTATTATAGGTGTATAGTGTCAAAACAATTTCAATCATAAATATCAATCATAGGCGACATGAATGACCCATACCATTATGTCGCCATACTAGGTTCTACAAATAAAACCGCAATATCACGTATTGGAAATTGGATTTCTGTCATGAGTCGAGGCAAGGGGCAAGCTCCTCTCCGATTCGAGACACTCTAGCAAATGCCTCAGGACCCCACTATGATCCTTTGGAACCTCCAAAGACGGTCCTCTCTTACTTTTGAGGATTGGCAATTCATGAACACACGTTTCCCGGTCCTTACAGACCTATATCCGAGGTGCCTCGTATCCAACAACCACACATGTGAAAAGTATATAAATGTCAGGGCTGGTAGGTCACTGACACCACCATAGCTAGAAAGAAACGTTGTGCACTCCTTGGCTCCGTATCCCGTTTTTGACTCATACCGAGGTGTGAGGCTCGCGAATTCACGCTATACACAAAGCTACGCCACACAGGCCATGCTTTGATCATCAACCACAAGACTTTGCTTTTCAACAGAAACCTTGATCAATTGCCACTTATGCGTGCCACACTGGCAATTCACTCCCTGCGACTGATGTCCATCGATATACAACCTCTGAGCTCGTACGTCTCAGAGAAGGGCGTTAAGCAAGAGAATAAATTCTCTGCCGCCAAACAGATGTATATTTAATAGAGATCAATCAACACAGAATAAAATCCAATGTCAGACACACAATCCATTTACAAGTTCATTCTGGGTCTGAACGAAACCGGAGGCACTTTCCTCGCATACCCATCCGTCTCCAAGTACGTCTGGACGATCACCAACTGTTTCCCTCATCTTGGGTGTACAGCCCAATCGAGATCATCAGTAATCACCCAAACGATGTGAAGACTTCTGGTCTTCAACCACCGTCTTCATCTTTGACATCTCGTCGAATCGGTTATTCAGAATGGGTATAAACCCGGCCTTTCTGAATATCCCACGTATATGATAAACAAATGTTACACAAACACAACAAACGCCTCATTCCAATTCAGAATATTATTTTATTCACAAAATCACATTCTTAGGGAAAGGTTCCCATAAATTTTATCCAAGACAAATTCTTCTAAATTTATTCTTTAATCTTCCTTCGGATATCATTTCAAACTAGTCGGGATTAGCGAACCACACCAAAGTAATTATTTATTTTATTTCCCTATCCCAACCTATATATCCCATGGAGCAAAACTGGTGATACTCCATTCCTAACACCACGGTGTTATCGGTAAAATTAATTACCATTTCACATTCAAATCTAATTACAGATTTAACTACCGCTTTGGAGCAAAACTGGTGATACTCCATTCTCGATCACCTTTCAAATTTGATAATTTAAATTAACAATTCACATTTTTAATCTAATTAAAGATTCATTAAAACTCCACTTAGTTTTAATCTTTTCAAAAATCAACATCCTGCCTTTAACTGGGTCAAAGAACCAATGTCATCTAAAACACGATTCACGATAAACCCAAATAACATTTGATATTAAATACAAGGCTTTGAATAGAAAATATATCGGCTTATATTCAATATCAAATTCTGAAACCAACAAATATCGTATTGGAAATAACGATATAAAATATATCTTTCAAATTCCCATAACAATATCTGTATAGTCGCGAAATCCAACATCGAAATATTCCGAAGATAATTTCGATTCAACTCCATTCCAATTCACGTATTGGAAATATTGATTATTTTTAAAATCACTTTCAAATTCAATTTATTTATTTCAAAAATAAATTGATTTTAATTCTAGTTCAAAACTAGTTCATTTCGATAAAAAACTATTTTTATCTTTTCAAATGTGGAATTTTTCAGCCCAATTTTTCCCAAATCATTTCTTATGATTTTACACAAATTATAGATATTTTTAATAATTTTATCAAGGTCCGTACAGTCGATTTCCATCAACGGCCATCGAACTGCACTTACAACGACCTTTTATGAAATTGATTTGGACATAATTCCAAATCCAACCGTTCGATTTCAAATTTCTAATATTCTTTGGAAAGCTCTTTTCGATACGAACCCAATGGTTCCGGTTTTAGGAGAATCCGACGGTCGGATATCCCGCAACGTCAATTCGAAGTTAATGGTCGAAATTCACGAACTGCCGCGGCACGGCGCGTTCTATTCAAGCCATTATATATATATATATATTATATATATTATATATATTTCGTCGATTTCCCTTTAAAACGAATTTTATAAATAGTTTTAAATTCGTTTCAAAAACAATTTCAACTTCATCTTCAATTTCAAATCGATTTGATTTCTATTCAATTTCAGTTCGTTTTAAATTTCATTCAAAATGATTTCAATTTGTTTTTAATTCAATTTCAATTTAATTCAATTTGAATTCATTTTTATTTAATTCGAATTGAAATTCACTTTCTATTCAATTCGAATCGAATTCATTTTCTATTCGATTCGAATTCATTTCAAATTGATTCAATAAAATTTCAAATTGAATTTTAATCTAATTTAATTTGAATTTCATTTCAAAATATTAAATTTGGAAATCACTTTTCAATATTCATTGTAAAACGAATAAAATCGATATAAATATCGTTCGCGTCAAAATAACGCATATCTGATCAACACGGCTTTATATTTTTCAAAAACTTCTTTATTCTATTCAACAAATGAATATTTATTCTATTCAACACATGAATCTATATTTCTACACACGACTAATCTCAACACATGAGTACTGTCAACACATCACTATTTTTGGTATGTAAAATATTTTATAAAATTATGGTATCTATCGTTTGATTTTTAATTAGACTCCACCGTGAAGTAGTTGTAATTTTATGATAAAGATGTAAATTTTATTGTATAAAATATTTTACTCAACACACGAATAGTTTCAACACATGAACATCGTCAACACATGACTATTTTTATATTCAACACATGAATTTTCTTTTATAATATTCATTATTTTCCCGATTGGAATGAGGCCCAATCAATCACCATATAATGTTAATTATATGGATTCCATACAACACATGTATATAATATCAATGATAAACAATCAACCATCATCCAAGGTGCACCACACAACTGCATCAGCATCAAATATAAATAATCAACGCTTACACAGTCTGTCGACCAATCGATCGACATACAATTAAATAATTGGGATTAGTGTACGCCAAATATCATCCCAACACCCGTGTGGGGTTTCAAATCAACAAACACATATTTTTATTTGTGCAGTTGGGTGATGTGTAAAATTTATCATCCCAATCAATATCAGTCAAATTAGTGTATATAAACAAATCGGTTGATTTGTTTATAAAAATTTATTTATTCACATTCACGTTAAAAAATATATTTTTAACGATAATTTATTTATTTCAACACATGAATATATTTCATTATCTATTTCATATCAACTTCACAAACAAATTTCACAACACATCAAACAAGCATACAAGCCATCCATGGTCTGTGGATGACGGGTGTCGGGTGCTACTAAGCACCGTCTGCATCCTAGTATATATATATATATATAACTAGAAAAAGAAATTTAGAGTGAGAAGTTCTCACCAATAGCTATCCCAACTCCACGACTCTTCTTATGTAGGAAATCTTCACCTTTTTGTCTTTTGTCACTTTCGTTGCCCGTATTCTCTACATATGTAAAAGTCGAATTTTTACTTTCCTATTCAATATATAAAAATCGAATTTTTTTCTTCGCTATTCAATATATAAAAATCGAATTTTTTACTTTGTTGTTCAATATATAAAAATCGAATTTTTACTTTGTTATTCAATATATAAAAATCAAATTTTTTCTTCGCTATTCAATATATAAAAATCAAATTTTTACTTTGTTATTCAATATATAAAAATCGAATTTTTTCTTCGCTATTCAATATATAAAAATCGAATTTTTACTTTGTTATTCAATATATAAAAATCGATTTTTTACTCTGATGTCCATATAATAAAGATTAGATTTTTATCACGCTATTCTCTATATAAAGATTTCGCCTTTTCAAATATAAAGATTTTTATTTCGTTACATATATAAAGATAATATTTTTAATATCTTACCTATATAAAAATTATATTTTTACTATCTACATAATATAAAAATCGTATTTTTATACTTTCTATACAATAAAAATCATATCTTTACAGTGCTACTACTATAAAGATCACATCTTTATTACTCTACATTATATAAAATCATATTTTTGAATCTTCACATCTAATAAAAACATCGTCTTTCTATTTTAAAATATAATCTTTTATGTATTCCAAAAATAAAAACCTAGTCTTTCTATTTTAAAATATAATCTTTTATGTATTCCAAAAATAAAAACCTCGTCTTTTCATTGATAAAAACCTCATTTTTATTCCTATATCATTTTGCACAAAATCTTCAGTTTAAACAACGTTGTTACCTATTAAAATCTAAATTTAAACTACATAGAGAAAATAAAATAAATAAAAACAAAAGAAGCTTACAGGTTTGGGCGGAGCAGGAGGTATGGGTTGCCGGCGGTGGCCAGAGCGGTGGGGGAGCGGTTGTTGACCGGCGGTGGTCCTTGGGGGGGGCAGATTCCAGTGGGCTTGGGGGGCAGGGTTTCGGTCTACAGCGAAGGAGGGGAGTCGGGGCGAGAGGGGTCTAGGGTAGCGTGCAGTGTCCTGGCGAGGTGGGCGGTGGCGATGTGGAGGCCACTGGTGGCGCCGTCGAGCGAGATTGGGGGGGAGGGGAAGCGATTTCGTTTTTTTTCTTTCTATTTTTCTGTTGATTTGAATGAACGAGAAAAGCAAAGGGGGCAGCAGTTTTGAAGGGGAGGAGAGGAAGCTTTTTATTTTATTTTATTTTAATTATAAAAAGTTGACTTTTTCATATGACCTCTAAACGAGGCCCACCGCCTGTCGTCCATAGCTAATTACCCTCATTCCGAACACAATGGGATATGTATCGCAAGCTGATTCGATCATTTCGATCAGTTTTCGTCAAAATCAACATATAACTCTACATATTGAATTTGAACGCGTATTTCAATTTACCGGGGTCACATACGAACTCTAAAAATTCCCGAAAAGTATTTTCTAGCTTCGTATTGACGATACGGTCCTAACAAAACTAGTTTCGTCGAATTCTGAGACCGTTGGAAAAATGGTCATTTCCAGTCGATTAAAATCAACTAAAACTGGTCAAACACGTTTTCCTTTGCCACGGTCACATATTGATTCGAAAAATTATGAAATTTGGAATCTAGCAATAATTTGACATCACAGATCCAACAAAAGTGGTTTCGTCGAAATCCGAGGTCGTTTGCAAAATTTCCATTTTTAAGGGCCTGAATTCCATAGCGACTATTCAAAATTTTCAACTGGACATATCTTTTGATTCCCGCTATGAAATCTCGATTTTTCGGATTCGTTGGAAAGATATTCACGAATAGATCCTGTTATTTTTGGTTTCGCTAAAATCCGGATTGTTTTGCACCCGGTACATTCATTTGAAGTTTGAAATCGAATTATCGAACTACCGCGCCATTTTCAATTCTATTTATAATTATATATATAATTATTTATATTCTAACGACGACGTATATAATATATACGTTCTAATTCTATTCAAATTAAATTTCTCGCCGATATTATTTAAAATAATTCATTTTTAATGTTCAAAATTCGCTAAAATTGCCAAAATAAAAATTTTAAACTGGCCCAGATTTTCGGGTTGTTACAATCTCCCCCACTTAAAACTTTTCGTCCCCGAAAAGGAACCAAGTCGAAAGTGGTTTGATTAATCAACTCTACGTTCGATCTGGCTTCCATTCTCCAACTTTTCAGTTTCTGAGAATTTTCAAATTCTTAAAAATTTTGGCTAACACCCTAAATTTTCGAAAAATTTCGCCATAACCTCCCCTGCACCGGGAGCCACGGGAAAATCCCAAAATTGCCATATAGGCCTTTTGATCTCAAAAAGAAAAAGAAAAGGCCAAGCGGCTCATAAAATCATCAACACCCAAACGAAACAGTAAATTATAGTAAACATGTACCTATTTGTCGGGCAAACAAATTTTATTCTCTGCTCTAGCCTCCTTGTTATGACCTGTTCAATGTAAGTACATGTATATGCAAGCAAATGCGACGATTTTCAATACAATTCAATATTTGATTCAATTAGGCTTAATGGTTCAAAATTATCGAACAAATAAACAAACAACACAAACATCAATCAAATAGTGAATTAGAGTTTCAAATTCATAATTTTAATATATGCACAGAAAATCATGTTTTGATGTCAATTCACAACAAATAGATCTATCTATATAAGTTTTGGTTCTCACACTAGTCTAATGGAAATATATAGATATCACACCTTCGAAACACGAACATAAATACTAATGATGTGGCCACATCATCAGAATTATCCCCGGGTGTCTAGAATGTGATTCTATATCTATCCAGTATATTAAAACTTCGAATATACGTTCATGACGCGTATACGCGAAATCTTTATATACTCGATTGCCCAAATTCAAAATAAATAAATATTCAAATACGTATAAAACGATTTAAATTTTCAAAACAAAATTGTTTTCATTTGAAAAATATACTCTTCACACTCTTTCTAGGATACTACTGATCCTATCTCTAACGAGTCATTCTAATTGGATATTACTAATCCGATATCTGATGAATTCTTTCGTATGGTTCTAAGGTGCCTTGTTCTCGAGCTCTGTAAACCAAAGCTCTGATACCAACTGTAACGGCAAGGAATTTTGCTCGATCTGAATCGATCGTTAAACCGACAAAGACCGTTCGAAACCCCTGATCGTTTGGGAACATGACAAATGAGAACGCAGACAGAAGAACATTTCATTGTTATTACAACAATTCCATCAGATGCAAGAATATACAGAATAAAAATGAATAAATTACATTCGATAAATATCAGAGATTACAATAAATTACATAGCAGCGGAAAAATATACAAAATACAACTAGAAGTGATACACGGATACAGAGCTTTCCGAGCATCGTTCCAGCTGTTAATCAGGATCCTGTGAATATAAATCTGCAAAACCAAAACTACTAGCTGCCCGTGTGGAAAATAGGGGCACCCAGAGTTTAGGTTAAAACAATAAACTCCAGGTCAGTCATGTGACTGGTGTGAGAACTAAAACAGTTATTAATTTTTATTTTTAAAGTTAGGTAAATCAAGGGACCACGCCGTATAACACGGAACGGGTTTCCTCCCAAGAATACCAGTGCATAGAACAAACAACGCAATGCTAAATAAAGAAAAATGAAGTTGTTATAAGACCCAGGTCCCATCACACAATGCAACGCAAGCCGGAGGATAGGATTTTTACCTTATAACAGCCAAAGCATGCTTGATACGTTTAAAACACATTATTTGATACTATTATAGGTGTATAGTGTCAAAACAATTTCAATCATAAATATCAATCATATGCGGCATGAATGACCCATACCACTATGTCGCCATACTAGGTTCTACAAATAAAACTGCAATATCACGTATTGGAAATTGGATTTCCGTCATGAGTCGAGGCAAGAGGAAAGCTCCTCTCCGATTCAAGACACTCTAGCATATGCCTCAGGACCCTACTATGATCCTTTGGAACCTCCAAGGCCGGTCCTCTCTTACTTTTGAGGATTGGCAATTCATGAACACACGTTTCCCGGTCCTTACAGACCTATATCTGAGGCGCCTCGTATCCAACAACCACACATGTGAAAAGTATATAAATGTCATGGCTGGTAGGTCACTGATACCACCATAGCTAGAAAGAAACGTCGTGCACTCCTTGGCTCCGTATCCCGTTTTTGACTCATACCGAGGTGTGAGGCTCGCGAATTCACGCTATACACAAAGCTAAGCCACACAGGCCGTGCTTTGATCATCAACCACAAGACTTTGCTTTTCAACAGAAGCCTTGATCAGTTGCCACTTACGCGTGCCACACTGGCAATTCACTCCCTGCGACTGATGTCCATCGATATACAACCTCTGAGCTCGTACGTCTCAGAGAAGGGCGTTAAGCAAGAGAATAAATTCTCTGCCGCCAAACAGATGTATATTTAATAGAGATCAATCAACACAGAATAAAATCCAATGTCAGACACACAATCCATTTACAAGTTCGTTCTGGGTCTGAACGAAACCGGAGGCACTTTCCTCGCATACCCATCCGTCTCCAAGTACGTCTGGACGATCACCAACTGTTTCCCTCATCTTGGGTGTACAGCCCAATCGAGATCATCAGTAATCACCCCAAACGATGTGAAGACTTCCGGTCTTCAACCACCGTCTTCATCTTCGACATCTCGTCGAATCAGTTATTCAGAATGGGTATAAACCCGGCCTTTCTGAATATCCCACATATATGATAAACAAATGTTACACAAACACAACAAACGCCTCATTCCGATTCAGATTATTATTTTATTCACAAAATCACATTCTTAGGGAAATGTTCCCATAAATTTTATCCAAGATAAATTCTTCTAAATTTATTCTTTAATCTTCCTTCGGATATCATTTCAAACTAGTCGGGATTAGCGAACCACACCGAAGTAATTATTTATTTTATTTCCTAATCCCAGCCTATATATCCCATAGAGAAAAACTGGTGATACTCCATTCCTAACATCACGGTGTTATCGGTAAAATTAATTACCATTTCACGTTCAAATCTAATTACAGATTTAACTACCGCTTTGGAGCAAAACTGGTGATACTCCATTCTCGATCACCTTTCAAATTTGATAATTTAACTTATCAATTCACAATTTTAATCTAATTAAAGATTCATTAAAACTCCACTTAGTTTTAATCTTTTCAAAAATCAACATCCTGCCTTTAACTGGGTTAAAGAACCAATGTCATCTAAAACACAATTCACGATAAACCCAAATCACATTTGATATTAAATACAAGGCTTTGAATAGAAAATACATCGGCTTATATTCAATATCAAATTCTGAAACCAACAAATATCGTATTGGAAATAACGATATAAACTATATCTTTCAAATTCCCATAACAATATCTGTATAGTCGCGAAATCCAACATCGAAATATTCCGAAGATAATTTCGATTCAACTCCAGTCCAATTCACGTATTGGAAATATTGATTATTTTTAAAATCACTTTCAAATTCAATTTATTTATTTCAAAAATAAATTGATTTTAATTCTAGTTCAAAACTAGTTCATTTCGATAAAAAACTATTTTTATCTTTTCAAATGTGGAATTTTTCAGCACAATTTTTCCCAAATCATTTCTTATGATTTTACACAAATTATAGATATTTTTAATAATTTTATCAAGGTCCGTACAGTCGATTTCCATCAACGGCCATCGAACTGCACTTACAACGACCTTTTCTGAAATTGATTTGGACATAATTCCAAATCCAACCGTTCGATTTCAAATTTCTAATATTCATTGGAAAGCTCTTTTCGATACGAACCTAATGGTTCCGGTTTTAGGAGAATCCGACGGTCGGATCTCCCGCAACGTCAATTCGAAGTTAATGGTCGAAATTCACGAACTGCCGCGGCGCGGCGCGTTCTATTCAAGCCATTATATATATAATATATATATATATATATATTATATATTTCGTCGATTTCCCTTTAAAACGAATTTTATAAATAGTTTTAAATTCGTTTCAAAAACAATTTCAACTTCATCTTCAATTTCAAATCGATTTGATTTCTATTCAATTTCAGTTCATTTTAAATTTCATTCAAAACGGTTTCTATTCGTTTTTAATTCAATTTCAATTCATTTTTATTTAATTCGAATTCAAATTCAATTTCTATTCAATTCGAATCGAATTCATTTTCTATTCGATTCGAATTCATTTCATATTGATTCAATAAAATTTCAATTTGAATTTTAATCCAATTTAATTTGAATTTCATTTCAAAATATTGAATTTGGAAATCACTTTTCAATATTCATTGTAAAACGAAAAAAATCGATATAAATATCGTTCGCGTCAAAATAACGCATCTCTAATCAACACGGCTTTATATTTTTCAAAAACTTCTTTATTCTATTCAGCAAATGAATATTTATTCTATTCAACACATGAATCTATATTTCTTTCTACACACGACTAATCTCAACACATGAGTACTGTCAACACATCACTATTTTTGGTATGTAAAATATTTTATAAAATTATGGCATCTATCATTTGATTTTTAATTAGACTCCACCGTGAAGTAGTTCTAATTTTAAATATGATAAAGATGTAAATTTTATTGTATAAAATATTTTACTCAACACACGAATAGTTTCAACACATGAACATCGTCAACACATGACTATTTTTATATTCAACACATGAATTTTCTTTTATAATATTCATTATTTTCCCGATTGGAATGAGGCCCAATCAATCACCATATAATGTTAATTATATGGATTCCATACAACACATGTATATAATATCAATGATAAACAATCAACCATCATCCAAGGTGCACCACACAACTGAATCAGCATCAAATATAAATAACCAACGCTTACACAGTCTGTCGACCAATCGATCGACATACAATTAAATAATTGGGATTAGTGTACGCCAAATATCATCCCAACACCCGTGTGGGGTTTCAAATCAACAAACACATATTTTTATTTGTGCAGTTGGGTGATGTGTAAAATTTATCATCCCAATCAATATCAGTCAAATTAGTGTATATAAACAAATCGGTTGATTTGTTTATAAAAATTTATTTATTCACATTCACGTTGAAAATTATATTTTTAACGATAATTAATTTATTTCAACACATGAATATATTTCATTATCTATTTCACATCAACTTCACAAACAAATTTCACAACACATCAAACAAGCATACAAGTCATCCATGGTCTGTGGATGACGGGTGTCGGGTGCTACTAAGCACCGTCTGCATCCTAGTATATATATATAACTAGAAAAAGAAATTTAGAGTGAGAAGTTCTCACCAATAGCTATCCCAACTCCACGAATCATCTTATGTAGGAAATCTTCACCTTTTTGTCTTTTGTCCCTTTCGTTGCCCGTATTCTCTACATATGTGAAAATCGAATTTTTACTTTGCTATTCAATATATAAAAATCGAATTTTTTTCTTTGCTATTCAATATATAAAAATCGAATTTTTACTTTGTTATTCAATATATAAAAATCGAATTTTTACTTTGTTATTCAATATATAAAAATCAAATTTTTTCTTCGCTATTCAATATATAAAAATCGAATTTTTACTTTGTTATTCAATATATAAAAATCGAATTTTTACTTTGTTATCCAATATATAAAAATCGAATTTTTTCTTCACTATTCAATATATAAAAATCGAATTTTTACTTTGTTATTCAATATATGAAAATCGAATTTTTACTCTGATGTTCAAATAATAAAGATTAGATTTTTATCACGCTATTCTCTATATAAAGATTTCGTCTTTTCAAATATAAAGATTTTTATTTCGTTACATATATAAAGATAATATTTTTAATATCTTATCTATATAAAAATTATATTTTTACTATCTACATAATATAAAAATCGTATTTTTATACTTTCTATACAATAAAAATCATATCTTTACATTGCTACTACTATAAATCACATCTTTATTACTCTACATTATATAAAATCATATTTTTAAATCTTCACATCTAATAAAAACATCGTCTTTCTATTTTAAAATATAATCTTTTATGTATTCCAAAAATAAAAACCTCGTCTTTCTATTTTAAAATATAATCTTTTATGTATTCCAAAAATAAAAACCTCGTCTTTTCGTTGATAAAAACCTCATTTTTATTCCTGTATCATTTTGCATAAAATCTGCAGTTTAAACAACGTTGTTACCTATTAAAATCTGAATTTAAACTACATAGAGAAAATAAAATAAATAAAAACAAAAGAAGCTTACAGGTTTGGGCGGAGCAGGAGGTATGGGTTGCCGGCGGTGGCCAGAGCGGTGGGGGAGCGGTTGTTGACCGGCGATGGTCCTTGGGGGGGCGCGGCAGATTCCAGTGGGCTTGGGGGGGGGGAGGGTTTCGGTCTATAGCGAAGGAGGGGAGTCGAGGCGAGAGGGGTCTAGGGTGGGGTGCCCTGGCGAGGTGGGCGGTGGCGATGTGGAGGCCACCGGTTGCGCCGTCGAGCGAGATTGGGGAGGGGGGAAGCGATTTCGTTTTTTTTTTCTTTCTATTTTTCTGTAGATTTGAACAAACGAGAAAAGCAAAGGGGGGCCAGCGGTTTTGAAGGGGAGGAGAGGAAGCTTTTTATTTTATTTTAATTATAAAAAGTTGACTTTTTCATATGACCTCTAAACGAGGCCCACCGCCTGTCGTCCATAGCAAATTACCCCCATTCCGAACACAATGGGATATGTATCGCAAGCTGATTCGATCATTTCGATCAGTTTTCGTCAAAATCAACATATAACTCTATATATTGAATTTGAACGCGTATTTCAATTTACCGGGGTCACATACATACTCTAAAAATTCCCGAAAAATATTTTCTAGCTTCGTATTGACGATACGGTCCTAACAAAACTAGTTTCGTCGAATTCTGAGACCGTTGGAAAAATGGTCATTTCCAGTCGATTAAAATCAACTAAAACTGGTTAAACACGTTTTCCTTTTCCACGGTCACATATTGATTCGAAAAATTATGAAATTTGGAATCTAGCAATAATTTGACATCACGGATCCAACAAAAGTGGTTTTGTCGAAATCTGAGGTCGTTTGCAAAATTTCCATTTTTAAGGGCCTGAATTCCGTAGCGACTATTCAAAATTTTCAATTGGACATATCTTTTGATCCCCGCTATGAAATCTCGATTTTTCGGATTCGTTGGAAAGATATTCACGAATAGATCCAATTATTTTTGGTTTCGCTAAAATCCGGATTGTTTTGCACCCGATACATTCATTTGAAGTTTGAAATCGAATTATCGAACTACCGCGCCATTTTCAATTCTATTTATAATTATATATATAATTATTTATATTCTAACGACGGCGTATATAATATATACGTTTGAATTCTATTCAAATTAAATTTCTCGCCGATATTATTTAAAATAATTCATTTTAAATGTTCAAAATTCGCTAAAATTGCCAAAATAAAAATTTTAAACTGGCCCAGATTTTCGGGTTGTTACACTTTGGGTCGCTTTCATCAATCGGAACATCCACAGTTGTTTCATTGGGAGTCCCCATTTTCCCCCAGGCTCTTCGTCCTCTCTGGGATCTATGTCCTCGGGCAGTTCTCTGGGCGACTCTCCTAGAGTTATTTTCTTTAATTGCTACGACGTTTCCTCTCCCGGAGGGGAAGAAGCGTTCTACGTTTCTATATCTCCTCCTTTGCGGAGCAACTTCAATTCCGTGACATAACATGCTCGCGCAGCGACTTGGTCTCCTCTTATTATAGCTATACCGGCATCGGTTGGGAACTTCAACAGCAAACACCAGGGTGCAAGGTAGGCCCTAAATTTAGCTAGGGCTGGTCGTCCTAAAAATGCATTATATGATGTCGGCACATCTAGAACCACAAAGGAAAGGATCCTCACTCTCTGGCGATCTCCCTCTCCGAGGGTTACAGATAGATCCACATATCCCATAGGAGCGGTTGTGGATCCATTGAATCCATGTACCCATCCATCACATGGTTTCCAATCCTTTAGCTCAAGCTTCATTTGGTCGAATGTATTCTTAAATAAGATATTAACTGAACTCCCGTTATCTACTAGAACCTTATGGACGGTAGCTGGACTGATGGCGGCGGTGATCACAAACGGATCCTCAGTCGGGGAATGGATTCCAATATTCTCTCGATCGTGAAATATGATATCATCAGCCATCGTCTTCTGCTGCTTGACCGGGGAACTGTCCCCGGGTTACTACACTCTCCAACTTCAAGGTGTTGTTTAGTTGCATTCACATACTGGTCCATTGCCCTGAAGCTATGTCCAGCTAGATGAAGTCCTCCTATTATGGAATTGATGACAAGGTTATTTCCCTTCTGCTGAGCCGTAAGCCTAGCAGCGGGTTGGTTCTGGTTCTGATCTTGGTTTTGGTTTGGTTCCAGTTTGGGGCTTGTACGGCCTGCCTCCTATCCCTGGGGGTGACTCTATACTCATCAAGTTTTCCTTCCCGGAGCAGTTTTTCAACCACATCTCTCAGACGACGACATTCGTTTGTAGAATGACCGTATATCTGGTGGAAAATACAGAATTTCCCGGATTCGTGCTCTTTTTCTGTTGAATCTCTTGGAGGAGGTCTCTTATATTGGAGGACGTTATGGGTATCCATAAAGAAGTTTTCCAAGGTACCATTTAAAGGCGTGAAGTTCTCGAATGGTTTGTAGCGCGACCTTCTCTGCGAGTTGTTTCCTTGATTCCTCCTCTTATTACCATTCCCAGATCATTGGCCATTTCCTTGATTCTTATTTCCCACGTTCACTTCCACCTTACCGGAGCTATCCCCAGTTTGCTTGATAGCCACATTGCTTTGTATGTCTTCCTTGTCGGTGGCTTTCCTCTTCCGATTGGCGTAAATTTCTTCCTGACGCAAGAGGATATTAGGTTTTTCATAAAATATCTCACGGGCTAACGGTGGTTTACCGGCTAGGTATCTCCCGAATTCTGTATCCTTATCCATTCCGTCAATCAAAGCCATCAAAACTGATTGTTCGTGGGGATCTTTCACCTCCGTGACCGCTAGGTTAAACCGGTCGAGATAAGACCTCAAAGATTCATCCGTACGCTGCTTGATAAGGGATAATTCAATAACATTCTTGGACCTCTGAGCATGCAGCCTGAACTGATTCACAAATTGCTCACTCAATTCCCTGAAACTGGAGATTGATCGCGCTGGCAAGCTAGTGAACCACATTAGCGTTGCGTCCTCCAGGAATATTGGGAATGCCTTACATTTTATAGCGTCTGAAGTGGAAGCCGCATTCATGTACCACGAATATCTCATTAGATGCTGGACTGGGTCAGCTCTCCCCGCGTAGCGGTTCATGGGTGGCATGTTGAATTTCCTTGGGAATCGGACTTCCAAAATATCATCAGTGAAAGGTGTATGGCTGCGGCCTATGCCCCAATCTTCGGCTCGTTGTCCACAGTTTTCTACCATCATTCGCCGAACCATGGCTTCTACATCTGCATGGGTTAGGGTAGATTCGGGGTCTGCACTTCTCGCCCTACGGGCAATTCCAGCATTTCTGTGTCTCGGTGCTGCGGCAACCACGACCTGAGCAGAACTCCCTTGCCCCCTGTTGCCATGGTCATTCACACGGCGAGGAGGAAGGACAGGTAGATTCTGGGCCGGATCGACAACTCCTCCGTCCCTAGGTGGCAGGGCCGGCTCATTTACGTTTCGGTTGTTAACTCCCCGATTGAGCGCCTCTTCTTGTCTAGAGGGCATTGTTCCAAATCGGAGTCGCTCTATATTTTCAGCTCTTTCGAACGGAGGCCACCGCTGATTTCTCCATGGCTCCTCTGATGGGGATGTGAACTCTGGGGAAGGAGAACGAGGCAGGGGAGAATTCCTCTACCTTACAAGATCATCCAGTCGCCTGTCCATAGCAGTCAGATTCTGTCGCAGCGTTGAACTCTCTTGTCTCTGAGCGGCTAGTTCTTCAAAGAGTCTATCGTACATTTCAAGCATACGAGACAGGTCTCCCTCAGTAGCAGGTGCAGACGGGTCAAATTGATCATCATCAACTTCTTCTCTTATGCGCAGAAGACTTGTACCAGGTCAAGCAGAGGTACCAACGTGAGCAGAACGAGACATAGGTTCCTTCCCGGGTCGAGTGGTGGTTCGCTTATCGGATCGGTTCGCCCCCTGCTGACGATGGCTCATTGCACCCCCTTGGGATCGGGTCGCGGTGATAGGTGCAGGTGGGTTCGTGGCGAGGTCACGCGATCTAGTGGTCACCCCTTCAGCGGATTGGTTTGTGGCTCCTCCATCGATCGCGATCGCCCCCTGCGCAACGCGATCCGTGGGCCCTTCCCCGACCTGCTCGTGCACACTCTCTTCAATCGCCTCGTTTGCAGCCTCTTCGGCCTGCGATGCTCGTGCATCTTTAGACTTCTTTCCATCCATGATACTTCGAGTTTTCAAAACTTTTCAAAAGTTGAAACAGTTGGGGTTTTGGACTGTTTTCTTCGGACTTGAGTATCCAAGCAGTAGAATGACAATCCAATGTGTTGAGAATTCTTTCTCAGCGAAAGCACCAAAAATGTTAGATCCAAAATTGGCTCTAACACCCAAATTATGATTATAGCAAGAGATTAGTTTCAATAAAATAGCAGAAAAGTAGAAAAGACACAAGATTTATAGTGGTTCGGCGTTAACGAGCCTACGTCCACTTTATATCTATGATTATACTTGAAATCAGAGTACAACCGATAACATTTCTCTCAATCTCCCTTGTACAATGTTAATTCACTCAGTAATTTTGAGACAAAAACAATGGAGCTATGATAATGGTGAGATCAGAGCTCTGAATTGCCAAAAGATCCTGAAAAATGCCAAGTTCTGGGCTATTTATAGCTGATCTCTGGCGACAGATCGCGGTCATACGTGGCCCACATCCCGAAGATCTCGGACTGGTTCGTGGCTTGATGGAGAATTAGTCAAATTAGCCATTGCAGAAAGGTGTCGCAACCTCCTTAGATCTCGGATCGTGGGTGACTTGGTCCTTGACCATCATCGTGGCTTCTAGTTCGGATCGGATCATGGTGAACGAGTGCGACTCGTGAAGGGGGGGGCGATCTGCGATCCGTGTGGCCAAAGCTTGATGGCTTCTATATTTGAAACTCGGTGGAGTACGTGTATCGATCTTGGTGGCTTGATTCAAAAAGCTAGCCAACAGATGTAAATTGTTGTAATAACAATGAAATGTTCTAATGTTTGTGTTCTGATGAATCGTGTCCTCAACTCAATCCAGGCTTTCCCGTACTGGAGAAGTTTGGGTCATTTCAGCGTGGTATCAGAGCTTTGGTTTACAAAGCTAGAGAACAAGACACATTAGAATAGAACGAAAGAATTCATCAGAGATAGGATTAGTAATGTCCTATAAGAATGATTCGTTAGAGATAGGGTTAGTAATACCCTAGAATGAGTTAGAAGAGTGCTATATATTAAAAATGAGTTTTGTTTTGAAATATTATATCTTATTATACTTATTTGAGTATATTATTTTATTTTATTTTGGACAATCGAGTATATGAAGATTTTGCGTATGCGCATCATGAACGTATATTCGAAGTCTTAAATATACTGGATAGATATAGAATCACACTCTAGTCGCCCGGAGATGATTCTGGTGATGCCCGGGCATCATCAGTATCTATGTTCGAGTTTCGAAAGTGGGATATCTATATATTTCCAATTGATTGGTGTGAGAAACAAAACGTAGCTAGAATTTACTGTTTGTGATTTGACACACAAAATATGATTTCTGAGTATATTAAAGATATATATTTGAAAAACTAATCAACTAATTGATCGCTGGTTGTGTTGTGTGATTATTAGTTCAGCTAATTAAAATATTGAAATGATAATTAATAAAACCAATAAGAGAATGAAAGGTAAAATTTAGCCAAATCGAATTTAATATTGAACTGAATTGAAAATTGATTTGAATTGCATACATGTACACGTATATATATTGAACAGGTCATAGCATGGAAGCTAAGAAGAGGAATAAAATTGTATGCCCGACAAATAGGTACATATTTACTGTATTTCTTGGGTTTAAAGATTTTATGAGCCGATTGGCAAGCCGCTTGGCTTTTCTTTTTCTTTTTGATTGATGAGGGCCCTGTGAGGCAAGTTGTGGTTTTATTGATCAACCCGTATAAAGGAGGTTATGGCGAAATTTTTCAAAAATTTAGGGTGTTAGCCAAATTTTTGAGAAATTAGAAAATTCTTAGAAACTAAAAAGTTGAAGAATGAAAGCCAGAATGAAAGTTGAGTTGGTTAGTTAAACAACTTTTAGCTTCGTTCCTTTTCGAGGACGAAAAGATTATACGTGGGGGAGATTGTAACAACCCGGAATTTCTGAACCAATTTAAAATTTTATATTTAGTTATTTTAATGGGTTTTGAATATTTAAAATGATTTACTTTAAATAATAACGACTATAAATTTATTTTAATCGAAGTTAGAACGTATAAATTTATTTTAACTATAAATAGAGTTTGAAATGGCGTGGTAGTTTGAAAATTCAATTTTAAATTTCAAATGAGTGTACATGATTCAAAATAAATTAGATTTCAGTAAAACTAGAAATGTTAGAATCTATTTAATTATATCTTTCTAATGAATGTGAAAAATTCAAATTTCGTAATATAAATGGGAAGTTATGTCCAAATTAAAATTTAAAATAGTCGCTATGGAATTTATATATATTTTAAATATATATAAAGCCCTTAAAAATAGCCATTTTGCAAACGACCTCCGTTTTCGACGAGACCACATTCGTTGGATTCGGAATGTCAAATTATTGTTAAGTTTTAAATTTTATAATTTTTGGAGTCACTATGTGGCCACGGTAAATTAAAATGTATGTTCAAATTCAATATATTATTTTTGATGAAAACCGATCGAAACAGTCGAATTGGCTTACGGGATATATCCCATTGTGCCCGAAATAGGGGTATTTGGCTAGGGACAATAGTCGTTGGGTTTGATTTGGGGTTCGGATGAAAATTCACCTTTGAAAGAAATATATATATATATATATATATATATATATATATATATATATAAGGGGGTTAACGGGGTCAAACCCCTATTTTTCATTCTCACGGTCAAAGGAGGAAATCGCGCCCCCAAAGTTCAAAAACCCCGTCGCCCCTTTTTTTTGCAGCCAACGCCGTCGCCCTTGGGCTCCACCACTGCACTGCCCACCCCTTCGCGCTGGCCGCCTCCTCTCCGATCTACCCCTTCCCTCCTCCGCCTTCCCTTCTCTCCCCTCTCTTCACCGTGAACCCCATGCCCTAAACCCTCAACCGCAGCTGCCGTAGGCCCTACCTCCGACCGCGGCCGGCCAGTGTGCCTTCCCCCGACCTTCCAGCACCCCACGTCGCCTACCCCGCCACCTCAGACCGACTGTGGACCCCCTCCCTTTTAAAAATCAAAATTTTAAAATTTTCAGTGTTGCAGTTAACTCCCTGATGATCTTCAGCCAATATCTTCCAATCCAAGCCCCTGTGGCCAAAACTCCACAGTGCCAAAATCGAAGAGTACGATTTTCTCTTCGATTTGACTATATAGAAGCCGTATTTTGGATTGCGGATTTGTTCAGAAAACACGTCCAAAGTCTGTTGTCCAAATACTGTCATTTCGCAAATTCTGGCAAATTGGAGCATCTTCGTAAGAAAGGCCTCAACGCGAAAGTTGTCCGGAATGGCGCGTTTAAGCTAAGAAAAAAGATCGTGTGAAGATTGGAGCTCGTTTACAAATTCTAGGATCAAAACAACGAATCAGAATGTCAGAAAAGCGTGGCGGAGTGGAACCCAATGTGAGAAAACCTTCTCACTAAAACTATTTTACAGTTAAATATATCCTAGGTTGCAGACAAGGCTCTGTAGCTCCTGACACTATTTATTGTACAAACTGTGTATGCTTGTTTGGATTAATTAAGGTGAAATTGACTGTATTGTGATGAAATGTATTGTATTGTGGTTTTGTGGATTGATTGATGATTGTGTATGGTGCGAGCCAGTATCAGGAGAGGGATAATGCTAGACATTATTCCGGTTCTAATATCGCGCCGTTATAATGCCGAAATTTTCTGAAATAAACTATATAAAATATTCATGTGTTGAATAAAATGTTCGAACAATAAAAATATCGTTTTTATTGAATATATGAACTATACAAAATAGTCAAGTGTTGAAATAAACATTTTATCGTTAAAAATATAATTTTTAACGTATATATGAACGACATAAAATTCTCCTGAAATGCAAATAAATATTCATTTACAAATCGGACGATTTGTTTATGTATACCCATTTAACTGACATTGATTGGGACGATAAATTTTACATATCGCCCAACGGCACAAATAATATTCAGTATTTGTTGGTTGAAACCCCACAAGGGTATTGAGATGATATTTGGCATACACTAATCCCAATTTTTTAGTTGTATGTCAATCGATTGGTTGACAGACTGTATGTAACACCCCACCTCCTCTAGGGTCACTCACAAAGGAATGCACTAGTTTTGGTGGAGCATTATCTAGGTAAACATACACAGAGATATCACAAGACAGAACATAAATGAAACAACGGAAGAAATTAAAAACCAATTCTTATTACTTTCAAGTAAAGAGTCAAAAACCTCATATATCCAAAGTACAAGTTGCCATTATTCCATTACATCAAGTTCTAAATAAAGAAGCATAAACTTAAAATAACAAAAGTAAATTATTCCACAAAATAGTAGTAGTGCAGCGATAGCATAGCTCAAGACCAAACCGTACATGAGCTGTCAGAAAGCAAGCTAGAATCCAAGCTAAGTGCTAGAGTTTCCTCCCTGAGAACCTGGGGGGAACGAAAGAAAAAGAGGCGAAAGAAAACGGCTCAGTCATAAAGACTGGTAAGTCCAAGTGACTTTCAGCATAAAAACAGGTAAAGGTAACATGGCATGTATAAATTGAAAGTAATCATAAGTACGATGTCAAGATGGATAAGATAGACTAAGTTAACATGATGAGTCAAGCATAGGTCAAGTATAGCATCGTATGTTCAAGGTTCGCTGCACCAACTGTACTAGTATCCCAACCCATGTCAAATATTAATCATGAAATGATCCCTTGGCCCACAATCGTGAATGACCCATTACTAGGTCCAACGGAACGATCCACTAATCGATCGGCTCCCTACAAGTTCTAGCTCGTTGTGTTTCTGTGTCATACGACCGTATCACGAATGTAGTCACCTGTGCTAGGTCCACCATAGGGTGTATCAAGCCCTAGGGTGCCAACCACCGACACGAATCAAGAATGCACAGATAAACCTTGTGATGCCCAATGCCTGCTTTTTCAACTCCGGACCACGTGCACGACCATCGCCCGCCTGAACCTACACTGGCGCACCCCCCACAGCCATCATTTTGGTCGCTTACAATCAGCCCACTACAACAAAATGACCCTATTACAACGGTGGAACACCGTTGTAATATAGATTTTACAACGGTGGGCAAACCGTCGTGTATTAAGAAGTTGTAATAGCCTAATATCTTTTACAACTTTTCTGCACTGTTGCAACACCGTTGTAATATGTATATTTTACAACTTTTTTCCACCGTCGTAATAAGTTTATTACAACAGTTATGCACCGTTGTTGTTTTAATTTTTACAACTAATTATAACCGTTGTGATATATTTTATTACAATTTTTATATTTTATAATTGTAATATATCCACAAATTATATACATATTACTAATATTCATTGCATAACATATTATCTACAAAACTGCAGATATCAAACAAACTGAAAACATGAACCAAAACAATATATTATTAATTTCAAACTCATCATTTTTTTTACATAATACACCGACAAAACTGAAGATACAAAGGCTTTATAACAGTTCTAACTTTCTTATGCTCCTATTAATCTGCTTGTGCTCCTTTTTCTCCTTAATATCCATTCCTAAGAAAGAAATTATCAAACTGTTAGTGCTGCAGTATAGATTTATGCATGTAACGAAAATTGGAAAAATGTGAGTGCACAAAATAAACAGCTAATACAATGCATTCAAACCATTATATATGTAAATAACCTGACCATTATATACAATGCATGTAACGTTGGATGATTCATTTTGTTATATACAATGCACTGAAAAGCTTTGCCGTGGCAAAGCTATGCAGTGCAATCACTTTGCCGCGGCAAAGCTTTGCAGTGCAAAGCTTGCTGCGGCAAAGCTTTGCACTGCAAGTAGCAGTGCAAAGCTTTGCCGCGGCAAAGCTATGCAGTGCAATCACTGCATAGCTTTGCCCTGCAAAGCTTTGCCGCAACAAAGCTTTGGCAAAGCTTTTACATAGCAAAGCTTTGCACTGCAAATAGCAGTGCAAAGCTTTGCCAGCAAAGCTTTGGCAAAGCTTTTGTACAGCAAAGCTTTGGCAAAGCTTTTGCACAGCAAAGCTTTGGCAAAGCTTTTGCACAGCAAAGCTTTGCCGCAGTAAAGCTTTGGCAAAGCTTTTGCACAGCAAAGCTTTGCACTGCAAATAGCAGTGCAAAGCTTTGCAAGCTTAGGCAAAGCTTTGCAAGCTTAGGCAAAGCTTTGCAGTGTAATCACTGCATAGCTATGCTGCAGCAAAGCTTTGCCAGCAAAGCTTTGCAAGCTTAGGCAAAGCTTTTGCATAGCAAAGCTTTGCACTGCAAATAGCAGTGCAAAGAAAAGCTTTTGCACATATTTACATCCAGATTTGAGTGCATAAAACCATTTGTCACGAACCATTTCCCAAGAACCAAGCTAAATATGCCAATTCCTTCTACAATAACCTGAATTTCAGAAGAAAAAATAATTAGAAAAACTTGCTCAGGATTACAAAAATCTTCAAATCTTATGATATTAATAGATCCCATTTACGAATCATGCCTCTCCAATTATGTCGTAACTCTCAAGGTGTTGCAGTTTATTAATCAAGCCCAATATTCATACCAATCAAATCTGGATATATATATATATGAGCATTCACATCTATTAATGGCATACAATCAATCATTATTATTAACTAATATCTCCCTTTACTACATTCTCAGATCTTATATAGGTGCAACCAGGAATGAATCATTAACACAACCATACATTCAAACAAGAATACACACTTCACATAAATAATCTCAACTTTCTGAGATTAAATCGTGTATGTCAATGTCTATAACAAACAGGCTCAACTTTCTGAGATTAAATCTTATTTAGCTCTATGTACACAACTAATGGCAAACAAATCAAATATCACAACTTTCTGAGATTAAATCGTGTATGTCAAATCTTATTTAGCTCTACGTACACAACTAGTGGCAAACAAATAAAATATCACACATCCATTCACGGGAACCATCCACACTAACCCATGAATCAAACATTAAGCACATATATCTCATTATCTTAAGCATACAGTGAGATATAACACACAAACAGGCTGCCTATTAAAGGTCTTGGTGCCAAAACGAGGGGAAAATACACTCACCAGGCTTAGATCTCGACTTTATCCCTTTTTTGAGGTCCCAATTTGGCTGCGAGGTCCTCCTAGACTCGCTGCTCCCTCTCTCGAGCTCATCTCCATCACGAATCCATCTTTGTTTTGATGCGAGATAATCGATTTTATTGTTTTTGCCCCAATTGAATTTGCTAGGGCTTTCGGCCATTATCGGTTTCATTTATTTTGAACGAGACGAGAATAAAAATGGAAAAGGGTCGGCTAATATTTTCTTTTGTATTCAATGTATTATACGGCTAGGGTTTTATTTTCTGGCCAATTCCCATTTTTCCTTCCCTTGGTTATGTTAACCCTTATGACTTGTATCCAAGGAAAGGTTGGCCCGCCTAAATTTTGGATTTGCCCGCCTAAATTTTCGATTTAGAGAACGCGTGAGCTGCTTTGATTACTTGTATCCAAGGAAAAGTTGTAATTATTAGCAAAAAAAAATATTTTTGAATCTAAGGAAAGCTTCTAAGCACTTTCTATTAACTAATTTTATTTAACAGCTATTCTTAATGATTATTTGTTAACCATCAATCGTCAGTTAAACAGTTAATACTTATTTATTGATTACTAATTTTTAATTTTTTAATTATTAATTAGTAATAGAAATAATTTCATATTTTGAATTAATTACCAATTTTTATTTTATTTCATATTTTGATCACGTTGGTTAAGTCATCTAAATACTCACTTCGATTTTAAGGTTCAATTACCATAAGAAAAAAAAGAAAAAAACTAACTAGTTTTTCGAAATTTTGGATATTTTATAAAAGTTCTAGCTCATTGATTATTATTTTTTTAATTAATTTGTGAAAATTTCAATATTTTATAAGTTTCGTCTAGAAAAATTTAAACTTTTTTTGAAAAATTAGATGTTAAATATAATTATTACCCATAACTATTAAATATTAAATACTAATAATAAGTATTACTTTTTAATTATTAAAGATTGATTTCTTATTAATCGTTCGTTATTATAAATTAATTATTAACTATAATCTTAGTTAGTAATCTCTTCTTCTTGATTATTAATAGTAATCATTGATTATTAAATAATAATAGTTATTAATTATAAATAATTAATATAAATGTATTAAATATTAATTATTAGTTGTATTAAAATATAGTCATATATTACAACGGTCAAAAAATAAAAGTTGTGATAGGCTTTTATTACAACTGCCAAAATAACACAGTTGTTAAACATTTGTTTATAACAATAGTGCGTTTTGCAAGGTTGTAAAAAAGGATCTATTACAACGGTGCTTTTGCACCGTTGTAAAATTAAAGTTGTAATATGGTAATATATATGTTCTTTACAACAATGATTATTGCACCATTGTAAAAAAGGATCTATTACAACGGTGCTTTTGCACCGTTGTAAAATTAAAGTTGTGATATGGTAATATATATGTTCTTTACAACAGTGATTATTGCACTGTTGTAAAAAAAGGTATATTACAACGGTGCTTTATGCACCGTTGTAAAATCAAAGTTGTAATATGGTGTTTTTGTTGTAGTGGCCCAGTAATCGTGCCCCACCCTGCCTAGTTCCAGGGTACCGTGATACATCTAGTGGGTTACTGCTGAAATGGACCGCGTAACTAGGGTTTCAGCAGGTTAAGTGTCGTCATTTAAATTCGAGACTTAACCCCTTATCAGTCTAGCATGTCAAATTGGCTAAGTGTTGTCATTTAAGTTCGTGACTTAGCCCTACAATTCACGTGTCAAGTTGGTTAGGTGTTGTCATTCAAGTTCATGACCTAACCCTATCAATCATATTTCAAGTTGGTTAAGTGTTATCTTTCATGTTCATGACTTAACCCTATCATGTGGCATTAATTCATTAATGCACCCTAACCTCTCACATCAGACTTGTTGTTGTGGTCACTGGATATGCCAGGTGGTTCCGGGCAGATTTACACCACAACTCAGTCTGACCTCGGGTTTCAAGCGCGATATGACCAACTACCCACATTGGATCCTATTGTTTGCAGTAACTGGATTTGCCGGGCAGTTCCGGGCAGATTTACACTGCAAACTCAACCCAACCTCGAGTTGGCCATTCTTAAGTTCATTCTAGTGTCATGACCATGTTCAAGTTTCATGTCAAGTTCATGTCAAGTTTCATGTTTCAACTTATGCCTATTATCAAGTTCATGATTCATGTTTATAACCAGTTCATGTTTTGCCTAATCTACCCAAATCGTATTCCCATCGCATGTAAACGTTAATCGCTCTAAATTACAAGCAAATCTAAATCTAGAGATAAAGGGAATAACACCAAAACTATGATAGGGGCATGATATAACTTGAGATAATCAGTTACAACATCACTGGCATATAGAAATTAACAGGGTTTTCAAATCTAGCAAAATAAGGCGATAGTCCTGATAAAAACTTGACACAAAAGAATAGGCATGCACAAGCAAGCCAAATACAAGGATAATGGGTCAATGGTTTTTGGTGTACATAATAATGAATAAACTAAGCAAGTAACACCCTAGGTATGAGATCCAACTAAATGCCAATTCGGTGTTCAACATGGTTTTCAACTATAATGTTATGAGCAATCAACTATAATAGTCAATTAACCACAATAGTTATACAATAGTCATGGATAATTACCCCAAAAAGAGTTCTAGGCAACTACCGTAATAGTCATAGGCAATTTACTGTAATAGTTTCAAAGTCATAGTCTTATGTTCATAATCATAGGCAGTAATTCATAGTCATGAGTCATAGGTGATTAGCCAAAATTGTCCTTGTCATTGTCACAGGCAATGATCTTATGTTCTCAGTCATAGGCATAGGCATAATCTTATGTCCACCGTCTTAGTCTTAGGCCATTAACAATAGTTTCAATGTCGTAGGCAATATTCCTAATAGTCAAGATCCAAGAAGAAAACAAGAATAGATATGAATCATACATAAATCAATTCCAATTTAAAACATGCCCATATTAGATTTATAGTTTTTATTTAAAAGTAACTGGAACTTACAGATCGTGGTCTAAGAAATTGAGATGCAGAAGTTGAATCTATAAACTAGTCATCGAATTGTTGAATCGTTGAATCTTGATTTGATTGTAGAAGCAAATCCCCAAATATGCAATTCCTAGCCGTAGTCTTCAAGAAATAGTCTTCGCGTTTTTAATTTAATTTAATTTAAAGGGAGAAGAAGAAGCCATGATCATTAAGAGTTTGAGCAGCATAAGGTTAGAGAAGAATGGTGTAAAGAGAATGAGGCTAGGAGGCTGTTTATATAGGGTCAGGGCAATGAATCCGGACAAAAATCGAACTAGAAACATCAGAATGAATTCTGGCCCAAAAATGGGTTCGGGTACCAGGTGACACCCAGGTCGACTCTATGGTCGACCGGGCAAGTCGACTCTAGGGTCGACCACCCAGTCGACCTGGTCCTGGGCGGGAAATTTCCCGCCTAGTATGTTCTGGGTTTTGAATTCGAAATTTGAATTCGAATTCGAGCTGTTTTGAACTCTGAAAATTTCTGAAACTTCGTAGGGTCATAACTTGGTCATGCGGACTCCAATTTTCGAAAACTAGGACTCGATTTCATGCAGAATTCCTAGATAAGCGCAATGGCGTGACCCGTTTCCCTCGATTATTATTTTAAAATTTAATTCTGCCTTGATTTCTTGTTTTAACATGTTATAAAAATACGGGTTGTTACATTCTCCCCTCCTTAAAGGATTTCGTCCCCGAAATCTCTAAGTTAGGAAGAATATATCCTACCATCCAATCATCCATCTACTCAACCATCATTCATGAGCAATCATTGTCCTTAAAAGATTTTTAATGCTATATGAACATATGCAGAAAGTGTGTGTATATGTTCCTTATCTAATGCAAATAATCAGGCCTGTTTGATCTTCTTAATGCAAAATATGTTTAGTGTCATGAATCCAACATGTATGCAAATAATCCTAGTCACATAAACACTATATGTGTTGTAACAACCCGTATTTCGATAACATGTTAAAACGAGAATCAAGGCAGAATTTAATTTTAAATTCTGAATCAAGTAAAAGGGGCTACGCCATTGCGTTCGTCTCGGAAAAATACGCGAAATAGAGTCCGAGTTTTCGAAAATCGGAGTCCGTATGACCCGGTTAAGGCCCAAAGAAGTTTTCGGGAAATTTGAATTTCGAAACATGCAGAAATGGGGCCAGGCGGGAAAAATTCCCGCCCAGACAAGTCGACAGGCATGTCGACAGGCATGTCGACAGGGCTGTCGACTTACCCTGTCGGCTGATTCTGATCTGGTGCACCTATTTTCTATCTTGGCTAGGTTTTTGGGCCTGGTTTGAAATCTGACGGTTCAGGTTGGTCCTAGGGTTAATCTAAGGGCCTAAAACTATCCTAATCTCTATAAAAAGACCCTAAACCTACCCCTAAACCCTCATTATTCACTCATGTAACTAAACTATGGCCAAATTTCTACTCTCATGGCCTCCATCTCAAATCCCTAGAGCCTATGCATTCAAATCGGGTTCAAATCAAAAGATGCAAGCTTGCTACACCAAATAGAGGCCAAATCAACATTGCTATGCGAGTTTCATGAAGGTTCTTCTTCAAAGGAGCCACCTTTCTTCGTCAAGATGATGCATGACCCCTTTTCTAAGCCTTGCCTAAGTAAGTTCTAGCTACTTTTAGATGGAAACGGTAGTTTTGATAATGACATGGGATAAAATGAGGCTAAACATGATTATGCGAACCCATATGAACCTTATCTTGCCTCTTGTGTTCATGTTTATGATTTTAGGCCATGTGAGTGACTTAATCATGCCTCTCATGCTATGCATAACCTAGTTTAACTTGCAAGTTTGGATCTTTATGCATGAAATGCTAGCATGAACCTTTCATGCTAGCATTGGCTAAGACAAGATTTTGGGGCTTATGCATGTTTATGAACCCAAACCCCTTATGCTAACATGCAAGTTTGTGGTCAAATCCTTTATGAGATTATGCATGCTCGTGGCCAATCCCCTCTTTTAAGTTGTGCATGTTTATGGCTAAACCCTTTTTGATAATATGCATGTTTGTGGCCAAATTACCTTATGACGCTATGCATGTTTATGGCCAATCCCTTTATGATGTTATGCATGTGGAAGCCAAGCCCTTTTTAGCATCATGCATGTTTTGAGACCAATATGTGACATAGTATCCTTACTATGTTGGCTCGCTTTGCTTGCGTTGGGAAAACACGATTTTGGGTAGTTAGATAAACATGAACATGTCGTGAAATCTTAACTTGATTATGACATATGTTTATACTTGAAAATATGACTTGAAAGATAACATGGAAGTTGGCATGTAAGTATGCATAAAAACATGAGCTTGGGAATTTACCTATTAAGTTAGGTCTACCCTTTGGGAATTTACCTATTAAGTTAGGTCTACCCAAATGCTTGAAAACTTGTAACATGTTTTGAAAACATGATGAACTTAGATAATATAAGTGTGGCCAACTCGAGGTTGGGTTGAGTTTGCAACGTAAAACTACCCGGAACCGACCGGCCTAACTAGTAGTTGCAAACAATAGGACCCAATGTGAGAAGTTGGTCATGTCGCGCTTAAGACCCGAGGTTAGACTAGGTTGTGGTGTAAATCTACCCGGACCCGCCCGGCTTAACTAGTAACCACAACAAGGTCTAATGTGAGAGGTTGAGGGTGCATTAATTAAATTAATGCCACATAATAGGGTTAAGTTAATTTGATTAATGAGGCTTAACCAAATATGATATGGACAAATGGGTTAAGTAATTTGATTAGGCTAATGATACTTAACAAAACATGATAAGCTTGGGTAGGTTAAGTAACTTGATTTGCCTAATGACACTTGACCATTTTTATACGACTAGTGGACGGGATTAAGTTAACCAACACTTCATCAATCCAACACGATAACGTGATAAGGTTAAGTAAATTTTCTTAATGACACTTAACCGTATAATACAGTTAATGGATGGGGTTAAGATTAGGCTTAACTAATCTAAACATGGTAATCGGATGGGGTTAAGTTAAACACTTAACTAATTTAACACGATGATTTGATGAGGTTAAGTGACCTATACTTAACCAATCTAACTCGTTAATTTGATGAGGTTAAGTTAACCTATACTTAACCAATCTAACGTGAAAACATGATAAGGCTAAGTCACGAATCGTTTCGAATACGCTTGACCGATTTGACTCGGTAATTTGATAGGGTCAAATTAATATATATACTTAACCAATCTAAAATGATAATTAGACGAGGTTAAGTCATGGATTGCTTGATATACTTAACCAACTTGACACATGGTCTGTAGGGTTAAGTCTTGGACTTGGATACTTAGCCAGTTTCGACATGTTTTGTAGACGGGTTAAGTTGTGAACTTAAGTGACACTTAACCCATTAGATAAACCCTAATTCGGAGGATTAGGTAAATAACCATAGTTAACAAGGATAATGGAAATAAGGCTAAGTGGTAAACCTTAGTTAAGGGAAACTAAGTAATAATTCTTAGTCAAGGAAATTTGGACCACTTCTTAGATAGATGAGTAACCCGATACGGTAGGTCATCGTTTAAGTATACGTGTAGGAGCAGGCTATCTGATTTAGATAAAGGCTCCAGCGAACTGGGTAACGAAGCAGCGGCTTCGGGGAACGTGAGGATATTCTTGGTATCCCTCTGTGAGGTCGCAGATGATCATCCTGGGCTCACAAGAGGTTAAGGTCTGCGTTAGAAGAACCAAGAGTATGCCTTGGTTGCTATACGAGCGACCTAAAGACTGGGATGGATAGCAGTGAGTCAACGAATACATGATAGTGCCCTAGATAGCAAGTTCGTCGATCATCTACCATCTTGAGTCAAGCGTGTACGTACGGAAATGCAGGGAACACCCAACAGACCATAATTGCTATCTAATTATGGGTGAGGTAGGCCGTAGGATGTGGGCTGGCCGGAGTGTAGTTCTCATGCAAGATTTTCTCTTGTGTTGCCTTTCACTAGTTGAGGGAGGGGTCTCGTGGGACCATAGCCACGTGTAGAAAAGCAGACCTTAGTATCTTCATCGGCAGATAAATCTAAAGCTCCCGACCGAGTCCTGTATTTCTTGTTTTGCCCTGTGATAGGACTCGGATGGCACGATGCGATACATGTGCATACAGTTATAGAAAAACGATTCACGATGAATGCGTGGGAAAAAGGGCGCGGTTGAGGGTTAGCGTAATCCCTAGTGGCCTAGGTGGTTTAACCCAAACCGAAATACGAAAGCGTGCAATAGGTAAGCGTAATCCCTAGTGGTGCTAGGTGGCGTAAGTCCTAGTAGTTCAAACGATGATTCATATGGAAGAGCCTAGCTAGAACAAGGGTGACAGTCCAAACGATTTCAAGGATAATACGACATGAGGAAGCCCGTACGAGGTACGGCAAAGGACTGAACTTATATACATGGAAAGAAACATATGATTTGAGTAACCTATATATGCGGTATATTAGGTTAACATGGACCATTACACGACTTTGGGCAAGGGACATTCATGGTTAACACATGACGCGGGTAGGGATACTAGTACGAGAGGTGCAGAGCAAATATACATGTTAGAACTAGGAAGAATATACATAATAGACACCGTGGGATGTTAGACGGGGCAGATACCTTGGGATAATGTACTCAATAGAAATCTGACGATGTGATACCTTGACTTATCATAACACCGTAGTTTATCATGATACCTTAGTTTACCTTGCCACAGTAGTTCAACCGGCTACCCTGGTTTAGTTTATCTATCTTGTAGTTATCCTTATGTTTACTTTCAGTTTATGCATGTCATGTTACCTTTACCTGTTTTTATACTGGAAGTAGATAGGACTTACTCAGTCTTTTTGACTGACCCGTTTTGTTTCGCCTCTTTTCTTCCGTCCCCCCCCCCTCCAGGTTACAGGGAGGAAACAATGCTGTTTAGTTCGGACTTCTTCTGCTTGAAGGTCATCATGGATGGCTTGGACTTTTCTTGGCTATGGCTACTTTACTGTTTTATTTGGAGAATAATTTATGAAAAAGTCTTTATGCTTCTTTACTATTGCAAGACAGGTTTTGATGTACTCTGATGTAAAAGGCTTTAGACCTTAATTATTAATGTTTATGAAAGTTCGATTTTACTTCCGCTATTTTATATGTTCTGTCTTGTGATATTTCTGTGCATGTTTACCTTGATAATGCTTCACCAAACCTAGTGCATTCCCTTTGTGAGTGACCCTAGCGGAGGTGGGGTGTTACATTTGGTATCAGAGCAGAAGGTTACTAGACTGGGCAAAAGTTTTAAAGACCTTCTGAAAACTATTTGAAAAAAAACCGTTTACAAAGAAGCATTTTTCAAGAAAATTTTCTTTTAAAAAGAAAAAGGCTATTCCCCAAAGGCCATTAGCATCATCCTTGTTTCCTTGATTTAATCTCTTTTCCTTTCTTTCCTCCATCTGTAGTCACAGTGGTTTTGACTGCGACTAGTCTTTCTAGCTGCGTAATTGTTTCCCGTACGATGGAGGTGGTTCTCGAGAGACCGTTGCAGAGTTATGCATGAAAGGATAGTAAGAACAAGGATAAAGGATACGAGCTCAGGGATAAGCAACATGTTGGTATGGCTGAGTCCTAAAAGGAGGGAGAAAGATGAACAATGAAACCCATGACGAGAGGGTACCTTTGGCATAGTGAAACGGGATAGATAGCTAAGTATCATGGAATAGGGACAAGATCATTCGGAGGGCAATAGTATGCTCTCATTTCTAGGGTACCTCAGAAGGAGGGTAACGATCTTGTTAAAGGTTTAGCTTTTCTCCTCTATCATCCCGTCGGGACTTTGTTTTGATCACCGCATCTTTTAAGTCCGCTTCGATAGTTGAGTCTCTGCACCTTAGTACTAGCGTAGTAGAGGATCCCATTTTTGTCTCAAGTCCTATTGGAAGATCGGTCCATTTACTCATGGCTTGTTTGGATTTGAGAATGTCTATATCAAGTGTTGAGCTTGGAAATAATGCTTATGTTTATAAGTTGTGGATGGATTCTAGGGATGAAGTGGTTATCCAGTAAGGGGTGCCACTCTCGGTTTTAGAAGGAGGGTAGTTAGACTCTTGGCTTGCTTTGGTAATACCCTTGAAGTATCGCGTAACCTTTTGGGTTCTGTCATGATTAGTTACTTAGAATCCCTAGATGCCTTTGTTGGAAATTAGAAACCCGATCGAATGGTGTTCGCTAATAAGACGGATGGTTTACTTCGATTATGTATGGGTTATGGGAATTACCCTAGTAAGTGCGCATGGCAACCTGTCTACTTTCAAGAGAAAGTTTTTCTACGTGGAATACCTTGTGGTACGAGGTCCAGGATTCACTAATGAAATTTTGGAAAGCTCGCATGGAATAATGTGTACGCAGTCCTGTTTGCGCCAAGTATTCCAGAAGGAGAATAAGTACAAGTAGAACGGGAGGCGACGAGGAAATGAGTTCCAACTCATGTTATGGAAACAGGAAATAAGAAGCTGCGAAATCGTGAAGTAAAAGGGGCGGTCAAGGCACAATGGAAGTAAGCCCGAGGAAATACGACTTTGATGGTCAAAGACTAGATACGCGCATGATATCTCTTTTTGGGAGTATATCCTTGATCCCTGTTTCTGTAGAGCTTACTTGTAGGTTATCTTTTATGGATATCCTCTTGGTCCTGTCTCTGTTACAAACCCCGTACGGAGTTTGTTTTGTTTATCTTCTCGACCCTGTTTCAGGGAATCTTAGGTAGAACCCTGTGGATGTAAACATGTATTTGAAACATGTTATGGTTGATATGGTTGCAAATGGTTGCAAGTGGTTGCTCGTGGATGCGCGAATTTACATTAGATATTAGCTCGACTCGGTCACATTTCATATTGCATATGCACGAGTATTTATACTTGTTTATGGATGAAATTGAATGTGTTATCATGCGGATGTTGCATATGGTTGAATGTTTGTGCACGCATATAGTGTATATGACTAGGACTATTTGCATACATGATGGATTCATGGCACTAAACATACTTTGCATTAGAAAGATTTTTCAGGCCTGATCATTAGCATTAGCTAAGGAACATGTACACACACGTTTTGCATATATTCATACAGCACTAGAAATCATCTAAGGACAATGGTTGCTTGTGGATGATGTTTTGAGTAGATGGATGATGGATGGTAGGATATGTTCTTCCTAACTTAGAGATTTCGGGGACGAAATCCTAAAAGGTGGGGAGAATGTAACAACCCGTATTTCGATAACATGTTAAAACGAGAATCAAGGCAGAATTTAATTTTAAATTCTGAATCAAGTAAAACGGGCTATGCCATTGCGTTCGTCTCGGAAAAATACGCGAAATAGAGTCCGAGTTTTCGAAAATCGGAGTCCGTATGACCCGGTTAAGGCCCAAAGAAGTTTTCGGGAAATTTGAATTTCGAAACATGCAGAAATGGGGCCAGGCAGGAAAAATTCCCGCCCAGACAAGTCGACAGGCATGTCGACAGGCATGTCGACAGGGCTGTCGACTTGCCCTGTCGGCTGATTCTGATCTGGTGCACCTATTTTCTATCTTGGCTAGGTTTTTGGGCCTGGTTTGAAATCTGACGGTTCAGGTTGGTCCTAGGGTTAATCTAAGGGCCTAAAACTATCCTAATCTCTATAAAAAGACCCTAAACCCTCATTATTCACTCATGTAACTAAACTATGGCCAAATTTCTACTCTCATGGCCTCCATCTCAAATCCCTAGAGCCTATGCATTCAAATCGGGTTCAAATCAAAAGATGCAAGCTTGCTACACCAAATAGAGGCCAAATCAACATTGCTATGCGAGTTTCATGAAGGTTCTTCTTCAAAGGAGCCACCTTTCTTCGTCAAGATGATGCATGACCCCTTTTCTAAGCCTTGCCTAAGTAAGTTCTAGCTACTTTTAGATGGAAACGGTAGTTTTGATAATGACATGGGATAAAATGAGGCTAAACATGATTATGCGAACCTATATGAACCTTATCTTGCCTCTTGTGTTCATGTTTATGATTTTAAGCCATGTGAGTGACTTAATCATGCCTCTCATGCTATGCATAACCTAGTTTAACTTGCAAGTTTGGATCTTTATGCATGAAATGCTAGCATGAACCTTTCATGCTAGCATTGGCTAAGACAAGATTTTGGGGCTTATGCATGTTTATGAACCCAAACCCCTTATGCTAACATGCAAGTTTGTGGCCAAATCCTTTATGAGATTATGCATGCTCGTGGCCAATCCCCTCTTTTAAGTTGTGCATGTTTATGGCTAAACCCTTTTTGATAATATGCATGTTTGTGGCCAAATTACCTTATGACACTATGCATGTTTATGGCCAATCCCTTTATGATGTTATGCATGTGGAAGCCAAGCCCTTTTTAGCATCATGCATGTTTTGAGACCAATATGTGACATAGTATCCTTACTATGTTGGCTCGCTTTTCTTGCGTTGGGAAAACACGATTTTGGGTAGTTAGATAAACATGAACATGTCGTGAAATCTTAACTTGATTATGACATATGTTTATACTTGAAAATATGACTTGAAAGATAACATGGAAGTTGGCATGTAAGTATGCATAAAAACATGAGCTTGGGAATTTACCTATTAAGTTAGGTCTACCCTTTGGGAATTTACCTATTAAGTTAGGTCTACCCAAATGCTTGAAAACTTGTAACATGTTTTGGAAACATGATGAACTTAGATAATATAAGTGTGGCCAACTCGAGGTTGGGTTGAGTTTGCAACGTAAAACTACCCGGAACCGACCGGCCTAACTAGTAGTTGCAAACAATAGGACCCAATGTGCGAAGTTGGTCATGTCGCGCTTAAGACCCGAGGTTAGACTAGGTTGTGGTGTAAATCTACCCGGACCCGCCCGGCTTAACTAGTAACCACAACAAGGTCTAATGTGAGAGGTTGAGGGTGCATTAATTAAATTAATGCCACATAATAGGGTTAAGTTAATTTGATTAATGAGGCTTAACCAAATATGATATGGACAAATGGGTTAAGTAATTTGATAAGGCTAATGATACTTAACAAAACATGATAAGCTTGGGTAGGTTAAGTAACTTGATTTGCCTAATGACACTTGACCATTTTTATACGACTAGTGGACGGGATTAAGTTAACCAACACTTCATCAATCCAACACGATAACGTGATAAGGTTAAGTAAATTTTCTTAATGACACTTAACCGTATAATACAGTTAATGGATGGGGTTAAGATTAGGCTTAACTAATCTAAACATGGTAATCGGATGGGGTTAAGTTAAACACTTAACTAATTTAACACGATGATTTGATGAGGTTAAGTGACCTATACTTAACCAATCTAACTCGTTAATTTGATGAGGTTAAGTTAACCTATACTTAACCAATCTAACGTGAAAACATGATAAGGCTAAGTCACGAATCGTTTCGAATACGCTTGACCGATTTGACTTGGTAATTTGATAGGGTCAAATTGATATATATACTTAACCAATCTAAAATGATAATTAGACGAGGTTAAGTCATGGATTGCTTGATATACTTAACCAACTTGACACATGGTCTGTAGGGTTAAGTCTTGGACTTGGATACTTAGCCAGTTTCGACATGTTTTGTAGACGGGTTAAGTTGTGAACTTAAGTGACACTTAACCCATTAGATAAACCCTAATTCGGAGGATTAGGTAAATAACCATAGTTAACAAGGATAATGGAAATAAGGCTAAGTGGTAAACCTTAGTTAAGGGAAACTAAGTAATAATTCTTAGTCAAGGAAATTTGGACCACTTCTTAGATAGATGAGTAACCCGATATGGTAGGTCATCGTTTAAGTATACGTGTAGGAGCAGGCTATCTGATTTAGATAAAGGCTCCAGCGAACTGGGTAACGAAGCAGCGGCTTCGGGGAACGTGAGGATATTCTTGGTATCCCTCTGTGAGGTCGCAGATGATCATCCTGGGCTCACAAGAGGTTAAGGTCTGCGTTAGAAGAACCAAGAGTATGCCTTGGTTGCTATACGAGCGACCTAAAGACTGGGATGGATAGCAGTGAGTCAACGAATACATGATAGTGCCCTAGATAGCAAGTTCGTCGATCATCTACCATCTTGAGTCAAGCGTGTACATACGGAAAGGCAGGGAACACCCAACAGACCATAATTGCTATCTAATTATGGGTGAGGTAGGCCGTAGGATGTGGGTTGGCCGGAGTGTAGTTCTCATGCAAGATTTTCTCTTGTGTTGCCTTTCACTAGTTGAGGGAGGGGTCTCGTGGGACCATAGCCACGTGTAGAAAAGCAGACCTTAGTATCTGCATCGGCAGATAAATCTAAAGCTCCCGACCGAGTCCTGTATTTCTCGTTTTGCCCTGTGATAGGACTCGGATGGCACGATGCGATACATGTGCATACAGTTATAGAAAAACGATTCACGATGAATGCGTGGGAAAAAGGGCGCGGTTGAGGGTTAGCGTAATCCCTAGTGGCCTAGGTGGTTTAACCCAAACCGAAATACGAAAGCGTGCAATAGGTAAGCGTAATCCCTAGTGGTGCTAGGTGGCGTAAGTCCTAGTAGTTCAAACGATGATTCATATGGAAGAGCCTAGCTAGAACAAGGGTGACCGTCCAAACGATTTCAAGGATAATACGACATGAGGAAGCCCGTACGAGGTAGGGCAAAGGACTGAACTTATATACATGGAAAGAAACATATGATTTGAGTAACCTATATATGCGGTATATTAGGTTAACATGGACCATTACACGACTTTGGGCAAGGGACATTCATGGTTAACACATGACGCGGGTAGGGATACTAGTACGAGAGGTGAATATACATAATAGACACCGTGGGAGGTTAGACGGGGCAGATACCTTGGGATAATGTACTCGATAGAAATCTGACGATGTGATACCTTGACTTATCATAACACCGTATTTTATCATGATACCTTAGTTTACCTTGCCACAGTAGTTCAACCGGCTACCCTGGTTTAGTTTATCTATCTTGTAGTTATCCTTATGTTTACTTTCAGTTTATGCATGTCATGTTACCTTTACCTGTTTTTATACTGGAAGTAGATAGGACTTACTCAGTCTTTTTGACTGACCCGTTTTGTTTCGCCTCTTTTCTTCCGTTTCCCCCCCCTCCAGGTTACAGGGAGGAAACAATGCTGTTTAGTTCGGACTTCTTCTGCTTGAAGGTCATCATGGATGGCTTGGACTTTTCTTGGCTATGGCTACTTTACTGTTTTATTTGGGGAATAATTTATGAAAAAGTCTTTATGCTTCTTTACTATTGCAAGACAGGTTTTGATGTTCTCTGATGTAAAAGGCTTTAGACCTTAATTATTAATGTTTATGAAAGTTCGATTTTACTTCCGCTATTTTATATGTTCTGTCTTGTGATATTTCTGTGCATGTTTACCTTGATAATGCTTCACCAAACCTAGTGCATTCCCTTTGTGAGTGACCCTAGCGGAGGTGGGGTGTTACATGTGTGCACAAACATTCGTCCATATGCATCATCCACATGATAACACATTCAATTTCATCCATAAACAAGTATAAACACTCATGCATATGCAATATGAAAATGTGTCTGAGCCGATCTAGTGCCTAATGTGTGTTATGCAACCACGAGCAACCACTTGCGACCACTTGCAGCCATTTGCAAACATCAACCATAACATGTTTCAATCACATTTTACATCCAAAAAGGTTCTACCTAAGGTTCTCAAGATAGGATTGAGAAGATAAGCAAGATAAAACAAAGCATCCAGGAGAAGAAGTTAAAGATGTACCCCCGGAAGGTCCTGCTTGTGGGGCTTGCCCTTGCTTCTTAGGGCAGTTCTTGCTGATATGTCCAGTTTCACCACACTGAAAGCATGCGCCCATCTTCATCTTCTTCTTTCTACAATCCTGGGCTATATGCCCCTCGATACCGCAAAAGTGGCATTTTCTTTTCTCACGTGTCTTGTTATCCTTATTGTTGTTGTTCTTGCCTCCTTTCTCGGAGTCAACCTTCTGGAAGTCTTCCTTCTCGTTCTGAGACTCATCCGCCTTAACTTCTTTCTTATCACTCATACCTTTCCTATGTAACATGTTAACAAGCCTCACGAAAACTATCTCCATCGTACGAAAAACCCTCTACGAAGCTAGAAAGAAGATCAGCCGCAGGTAAAAACTACTGCGACTACAGATGGAGAAAAGGAAGGAAAAGAGATTCAAACAAGGAAACAAAGGATAGTGCTAATGGCTTTTGGGGAATAGCCTTTAAATAAAACAAGACTTTTCTTGAAAAATGCTTCTTTGTAAACGGGTTTGAAAATAGTTTTAGAAGGTTTTCTAAAAAAATTGCCCAGTCTGGTAACCTTCTGCTCTGATACCAAATGTAACACCCCACCTCCTCTAGGGTCACTCACAAAGGAATGCACTAGTTTTGGTTGAGCATTATCTAGGTAAACATACACAGAGATATCACAAGACAGAACATAAATGAAACAGCGGAAGAAATTAAAAACCAAATCTTATTACTTTCAAGTAAAGAGTCAAAAACCTCATATATCCAAAGTACAAGTTGCCATTATTCCATTACATCAAGTTCTAAATAAATAAGTATAAACTTAAAATAACAAAAGTAAATTATTCCCCAAAATAGCAGTAGTGCAGCCATAGCATAGCTCAAGACCAAACCGTACATGAGCTATCAGAAAGCAAGCTAGAATCCAAGCTAAGTGCTAGAGTTTCCTCCTTGAGAACCTGGGGGGAAACGAAAGAAAAAGAGGCGAAAGAAAACGGGTCAGTCATAACAGGTAAAGGTAACATGACATGTATAAACTGAAAGTAATCGTAAGTACGATGTCAAGATGGATAAGATAGACTAAGTTAACATGATGAGTCAAGCATAGGTCAAGTATAACATTGTATGTTCAAGGTTCGCTGCATCAACTGTACTAGTATCCCAACCCATGTCAAATATTAATCATGAAATGATCCCTTGGCCCACGATCGTGAATGACCCATTACTAGGTCCAACAGAACGATCCACTAATGGATCGGCTCCCTACAAGTTCTAGTTCGTTGTGTTTCTGTGTCATATGGCCCTATCACGAATGTAGTCACCTGTGCTAGGTCCACCATAGGGTGTATCAAGCCCTAGGGTGCCAACCACCGACACGAATCAAGAATGCACAGATAAACCTACTGATGCCCAATGCCTGCCTTTTCAACTCCGGACCACGTGCACGACCATAGCCCGCCTGAACCTACACTGGCACACCCCCCACAGCCGTCGTTTTGGTCGCTTACAATCAGCCCAGTAATCGTGCCCCACCCTGCCTAGTTCTAGGGTACCGTGATACATCTAGTGGGTTACTGCTGAAATGGACCGCGTAACTAGGGTTTCCATTCAGCAGGTTAAGTGTTGTCATTTAAATTCGAGACTTAACCCCTTATCAGTCTAGCATGTCAAATTGGCTAAGTGTTTTCATTTAAGTTCGTGACTTAGCCTTACAAATCACGTGTCAAGTTGGTTAGGTGTTGTCGTTCAAGTTCATGACCTAACCCTATCAATCATATTTCAAGTTGATTAAGTGTTGTGTTTCATGTTCATGACTTAACCCTATCATGTGGCATTAATTCATTAATGCACCCTAACCTCTCACATCAGACTTGTTGTTGTGGTCACTGGATATGCCGGGCGGTTCCGGGCAGATTTACACCACAACTCAGTCTAACCTCGGGTTTCAAGCGCGATATGACCAACTACCCACATTGGATCCTATTGTTTGTAGTAACTTGATTTGCCAGGCGGTTCAGGGCAGATTTACACTACAAACTCAACCCAACCTCGAGTTGGCCACTCTCAAGTTCATTCTAGTATCATGACCATGTTCAAGTTTCATGTCAAGTTCGTGTCAAGTTTCATGTTTCTACTTATGCCTATTATCAAGTTCATGATTCATGTTTATATCCAGTTCATGTTTTGCCTAATCTACCCAAATCATATTCCAATCGCATGTAAACATTAATCGCTCTAAATTACAAGCAAATCTAAATTTAGAGATAAAGGGAATAACACCAAAACTATGATAGGCAGAAGGGACAAGCATAAAGCGATAAAAGAGATTACAAGACTGGCATGATATAACTTGAGATAATCGGTTACAACATCACTGGCATATAGAAATTAACAGGGTTTTCAAATCTAGCAAAATAAGGCGATAGTCCTGATAAAAACTTGACATAAAAGAATAGGCATGCACAAGCAAGCCAAATACAAGGATAATGGGCCAATGGTTTTTGGTGTACATAATAACTAAGCAAGTCACACCCTAGGTATGGGATCTAACTAAATGCCAATTCAGTGTTCAACATGGTTTTCAACTATAATGTTATGAGCAATCAACTATAATAGTCAATTAAACACAATAGTTATACAATAGTCATGGATAATTACCCCAAAAAGAGTTCTAGGCAACTACCCTAATAGTCGTAGGCAATTTACTGTAATAGTTTCAAAGTCATGGTCATAGTCTTATGTTCATAATCATAGGCAGTAATTCATAGTCACGAGTCATAGGTGATTAGCCAAAATTGTCCTTGTCATTGTCATAGGCAATGGTCTTATGTTCTCAGTCATAGGCATAGGCATAATCTTATGTTCACCGTCTTAGTCTTAGGCCAATAACAATAGTTTCAACGTCGTAGGCAATATTCCCAATAGTTAAGATCCAAGAAGAAAACAAGAATAGATATGAATCATACATAAATCAATTCCAATTTAAAACATGCCCATATTAGATTTATAGTTTTTATCTAAAAGTAACTGGAACTTACAGATCGTGGTCTAAGAAATTGAGATGCAGAAGTTGAATCTATAAACTAGTCGTCGAATTGTTGAATCGTTGAATCTTGATTTGATTGTAGAAGCAAATCCCCAAATATGCAATTCCTAGCCGTAGTCTTCAAGAAATAGTCTTCGCGTTTTTAATTAATTTAATTTAAAGGGAGAAGAAGAAGCTATGATCATCAAGAGTTTGAGCAGCATAAGGTTAGAGAAGAATGGTGTAAAGAGAATAAGGCTAGGAGGCTGTTTATATAGGGTCAGGGCAATGAATCCGGACAAAAATCGAACCAGAAACATCAGAATGAATTCTGGCCCAAAAATGGGTTCGGGGTACTAGGTCGACACCCAGGTCGACTCTATGGTCGACTGGGCAGGTCGACTCTAGGGTCGACTGGGCAGGTCGACTCTAGGGTCGACCACCCAGTCGACCTGGTCTTGGGCGGGAAATTTCCCGCCTAGTCTGTTATGGGTTTTGAATTCGAAAATTGAATTCGAATTCGAGCTGTTTTGAACTCTGAAAATTTCTGAAACTTCGGAGGGTCATAACTTGGTCATACGGACTCCGATTTTCGAAAACTCGGACTCGATTTCATGCAGAATTCCGAGACGAACGCAATGGCGCAACCCGTTTCCCTTGATTCTTATTTTAAAATTTAATTCTGCCTTGATTTCTTATTTTAACATGTTATAAAAATACGGGTTGTTACACTGTAGTAAGCGTTAATTATTTATATTTGATGCTTATGCAGTTATGTAATGCACTCTGGGTAATGGATGATTGTTTATCGTTGTTGTTGTGTATATGTGATGTATCCATATAACTAACATTATATGGTAATTGGTTGGGTCTGATTCCAGTTTAGAAATAACGAATATTTTAAAATAAATTCAGTAAAGGATTAAAATGTAAATTTGATATTCGATTTTGGATGGACACAAAAATATTGAAATATGTGAAGCCGTATTGATTAGATATGCGCCATTTTAACACGAACGATTTTGATATCGATTTTATTCATTTTTATAATGAATATCGAAAAGGAAATGAGTTCAAAATTTGATATTTTGAAAATATTATCATTTTAACATTATAATGATAAAGAATATTCAATTTTGATTTAAAATTGAAATCGAAGTGGGAATCGTTTTAGAATGAATATAAATGATCTATAAAATATGTTTTAAATGGAAATCGACGAAATATATATATTATATATATTTAATGACCTGAATAGAACGCGCCGCGTAACGACCGTTCGCGAATTTCGACCATTAACTTCAAATTGACATAACGGGAGATCCGATTGTTGGATTCTCCTAAAACCAGAGCCGTTGGATTCGTATCAAAAAGAGCTTTCCAATGGATATAAGAGATTTAAATTTGAATGGATAAATTTGGAAATATGTCCAAATCAATTTCAGAAAAGGTCGCTATGAACGTAGTTCAGTGGCCGTTATTGGAAATCGACTGTGGGCCTTGATAAAATTATTAAAAATATGAAAAAATTGTGTAAAATCATAATAAATGATTTGGAAAGATTTTGGATGAAAAATTTCAGGTTTGAAAAGATAAAAATATATTTTTATCGAAATGAATTAGTTACTAACTTGAATAATAATCCAATATTTTTAAATAATAAATTGGATTTGTAAATGGTTTTAAAATAACCATAATTTTCCAATGAATAAATTGGAATGGAAATAATCTTTGGAATCGATATTTGATTCCATGATTATACAGATATTATTGAGGGATTTGGAAGATATATATATCGTTATTCCCAATAAGATATTTGTTGATTTCAGAATTTGATATTGAATATAAGCCGATATAACTTCTATTCAGAGCCTTATATTTAATATCAAATTGGACTTTGGGTTTGTCGTGAGTGGTGTCTTTACTAACACTATTCTAAAACCTCGTTGAGAAAAGAATAAATCTTTTAATTAAGATTTAGAGGAGTTTACCAATTAATTTAACTGGAATTGAAATGAAAGATGATTTTGGGTTTATCATGAACAATGTCTTAAATAACATTCGTTCTTTAACCCAATTAACAATGAAAATATGATTTGGAATTTATAAATCTTTTTATTAAGATTTAATGGAAATTTTCAAAGATAAGATTTTCCAATTTAAAATATTAAATTGGAATTGAACGAAATTCGATTTGGTAATAATCGGAATGAGGTTTTGTGAAGGAAGACCAGTACTATTTATGGAATTTAAAAGGCCTTGACGTTATTCCGTTTATAGTATTAGTACGATACGAAAATTTATATCGATTATATATTGATTTGTTTTCCATAAAGATTCCATAGTTAATGGAATATGATTTTGGGGTTTATCATGAACTGTGTTTTAAGTGACATTAGTTCTTTAACCCAGTTAAAGACGAGATTAATTTCTTACAGTTGAATAATCATAAAGTAATGATTTTTGAGATTAAAACCAAGATGGAGTTTTAATGAATCTTTAATTAGATCGAAATGGGAATAGGGTAATTAAATTTACCAAATTTAAGAAATGTTTCGAGGTGGAGTACCACCAATTTTACTCCAGGCGATAGTTAAATCTTTAATTAATTTTGAGCGTGAAATGGTAATTAAATTTACCAATTACACAGTGGGTGTTAGATATGGAGTATTACCAGTTTTGCTCCTTGGGATGAACAAGATGGGGTTGGGATTAATAAATAAATGATTACCTCGGTAAGGCTCGATAATCCCGACTAGTTTTATAAACCTTAATTTTGTTTGGAATTGCTAAAAGATAACAAAATCTTTTGAATTGATATCCAAAGGAAGATTAAAGAATAAATTTAAAAGAATTTATCTTTGATAAAATCAATGGGAACCTTCCCTAAAAATGTGAATATTTGAATAAAAGAATATTTTAGTTTGGAATGAGGCATAGAACGTGTTTTTATAGCACTTGATTATTTATTATAAAATATGCGAGTTATTCGGAAAGACCGAGTTTAACCCATTCTGAATAATTAATACGACGACTAAAAGTTGACGATGAAGATGGTGGTTGAAGACTAGAGATCTTCACATCGTTTGGATGATTACTGATGTCTTGATTGGGTTGTACACCCAAGACAAGGTAATAAGTGGTGATCGTCCATACGTACTTGGAGATCGACCGGATATGCGAGGACCTCTCTCCTGCATTGGACATATGGGACGAGAAATAAGGTGCCTCCGGTTTCGTTCAGACCTAGAACGGACTTGTAAATGGATGTGTGTCTGACATTGGATTTCATTCTATATTGACTGATTTCTATTAAATATATATCTGTTTGGTGGTGGAGAATTTATTCTCTTGCTTAACACACTTCTCTGAGACGTACAAGCTTAGAGGTTATATATTGATAGACATCAGTCGTATGGAGTGGATTGTCAGTGTGACATGCTAAGATGCAAATGATCAAGGCTTTTGTTGAAAAGTAGAGTCTTGTGGTTGATGATCAAAGCATGGCTTTAAATAGCATGGCTTTGTGTATAACATTAATTCGCGAGCCTCACACCCCAGTTTGAGTCAAAAACGGAATGAGGACGGCAGGGAGCGCATGCGTTTCTTTCTAGCTAAGAGTGTTGTCATGTTATGGAGCCCAGACATTTTTACTTATGTGGGAAGATGGATTGCGAGGCGCCTCAGATATTAGTCTCTGGTGGCTCAATGATAGGTCCGATAGGACCAGGAAATGTATTGTTCAGGAATAATTAATCCATTAAAGTATGTGTGGACCTGCCCTGCTGGTAACCAAGGGTTCGCCAGCGTCCGAGCCCTGAGACATTTGCTACAGTGTCTCGAAATCAGTGAGGATGATTCCTTGCCTCGACTCATGATGGATATCCAATTTCCAATACGACATTTTTTGGCTTTAGATGTAAACCTATATGTCGACATAGTGGGATGGGGAGCTTATGACGTCTATGATTGATGCATTTATATTGAAGTTGTTTTTGACACTATACACTTATAGTAATATCAAAATGATTTGTTTTAAAACGTACCAAACATGTTTGGTTATTATAAGGTAAAACTCTATCCTCCGGCTTGTGTTGCATTGTGTGATGGGACCTGAGTCTTATAATAGCTTCATTTTTCTAAAAGCATTGCGTTTTTTATTTTAAACTAAGATTCATGTGGAATAAACCGGTTTCGTGTTATACGGCGTGGTCCCATGATTTCCTAACTTTTAAAGTAAAGTTAATAACTGTTTTAGTTCTCACACCAGTACCATGACTGACTCAAAGTTTGTTGTTTCTACCTAAACTCTTGGTGCCCATATTTTCCACACGGGCAGCTAGTAGTTTTGGTTTTCGCACATATTTCTTTTCATAGGATCCTGGATTACAGCTGGAGCTATTTTCAGAAAGATTTGTATCCGTATATCTCTTTCAGTTGTGTCAGTTGTTATTTTCCGCTATGCATTATACTTGTGTATTATTTTCCGCTGCTATGTAATTTTAAATCTATGATATTGTATTTCAAATGTGTAATAATTATTCATACTCTGAAATATTCTTGAACTCTGATGTAAATTGTTGTAATAACAATGAAATGTTCTAATGTTTGTGTTCTGATGCGTCGTGTCCTCAGCTCAATCCGGCCTTTCCCGTACCGGGGAAGTTTGGATCGTTTCATTTTCTTTATACACCTCGTTTATAGTAATTGGATTAATTTTCAAATCCTTTTATGCAAATCCATTTTAGCGTCTTATAATAACTCAACTTGGATTTTATAACTAAATCCATTTACCATATTCGAGTCTCTTACCAATTTTTTACATCGAACCATTTACAATCTCCTTTTGCATCTTTGGAATTTTTTTTCCATTAAATCCATTTGACTTAATTTCATTATTAAGTATAAGAGCTTATTTAAACACATTATACTTATTTTACATCCCTTTATAAACCTTTGTTTATAAAAACTGGAATTTATTATCAAATCCCTTTATAAATCCTTTATCCGATTCAATTTTAAATTTGATTACTTTCTTAACTGGATTCAAATCAAAAAGGTAATCAATTCAGTTATTGATAATTAAAATAATAATTGATTTCTCCATTAACTACAATAGATGTAGTTAACTTCTTGAATAACTAAGAACATAATAGTTAATCACTCCAAATAGTTATTAAAATAATAGTTAACTTTATTAATAATAAACAATTCAATAATTACTTAAAGACAATAAATTAAAAGATTAATCAACTCTTAAGAACATCTATTAAGTTTGAATAAACTATTCGTCAAAACTATTTCTATTAGATTAATTTTAAACAAATTAATCTAATAACCAATTTCAATTCTTAACAGTTGAATTGGTCAACTTGAAAATCATCAGTTAACCTGTTAACTGATTTCCACTAATCCCTTCCCTTGAATTAATTAATAATATTATTTATTTAACAAAATCACTTAATTGTTCCATGAGAACAATTATTTCAAATTATTAACCCATAGGTTAATTTTTGACTTCTTGCGTATAAATCTTATTAAAACATAAGAATTTACTATAAGAATCATCTTATAATATTTTATAAAACTAATTTAAAAATAATCGTTTGTTTATAAATAAAACTTCTATTTTAAATAACTAAATATAAGTTAAAAATCTAGCTTCAGTTTTATAAATAATTTTTATAACTTCAAACTTCATCAATTTGCTTAACGACAAATCGACGATTTTAAAATGGATTTTAGGCCATTTGCTACCAATCCCTTAATCATTACGGTTCGTTGATTAATAACATCAATATATTGAATTCAATTCAACCAACAATATCCAATTCAACAATCAACACCCAACAGGATTTAACGTTACTTGAGATAAACACTTCATATATAAATAATATGAACAACAAGTAACATACAATATATTTGAGGAATCCGTTTGGATTCCTTCAACCTTCTTCCTTGTATCATAGCTTATAATATCATTTAGTACATGTATATGAAATACCAATTCTATTCTAAATCATTTAAATGACAATAATATAAATGTCGTTATCATCAAACAAACAACCATTTCAAACAAACAACAATCATCCAAATTATTTAATTTACGCTAATAACGATAAATCACAATAACATGAATTTAACACATCGTAGTATTTTAGAAAGTGTGAGAGTTAACTCACATTTCGATTTGATTGACGATTTCTTTGTCGTTTTATATAGTTTCAAATTATATAGTTTCAAACAAGCATTGGAAACCACATAAAATACCAGTTGGCTCCAAATCATCCCATTCCAGCTCGTACGCGTAGGCTTCGCGATTACGAACCCAACAGATCTTGTTTCGTTTGATTCTGTTAACATACGCAAAAGTTATACATTAAATAAGTTATCAATTATATATATAATAAATTAAATTAACTAATTATGTTTAAATATCCTTAATCACTAATTACTCATGTTAACCACGTTCCTCATTACCCATTTTCCTCGTTTACATAGTAAACCCAAACACCATAGGCAAAATTTTCCCAACCAGTTCGACCTCCATTTTCTCAAAGAATTTAACCATTGCCATCACCATTCCCTTCGCCAGCCAGAGGCGTTCCACTTTACGACCATCTTCATCACTTCGATGCCCTTATGCCAAATGTGACGAACCCAAAGTCAATGCGCATAAAAAAACGCAAAGCTTTTCACCAAACACCTCCAAAGCCCGTCCCCACGTGCGCCTCCTCACCACGATGCCGACGCCCCTTTCTATTCGCCCTGACAACCTCCACGTCGAGGCCAAGTTGAAACCCTAGCTACTGAAGACTTAAAGTCGAATACAACAGAAGTACGTCGCCTCTATCCTTGATGATATCAAATTGAAACTGTCCTTTAAACGATTTCCACGAATTCGAATGATTTCATTTTGATTTTATAAAAATCCTTGAAGTGTTAATCACGAACGACTTCGTTCGTTTTCTCTAAAGCTACAATGAAAATGAAATTTGGAATTTCTGGGGTGAAAAGGGATGGGTTATGTTTATTTATAAATAGGATTTAGAGTATACTCAGAATATTCTATCGCCTTTCCGCTTTTCCACATTGAACGTTTTAAATCTGTATGATCAATACGAGCTCCAATCGCGACGAAACTTGTCATTCTTCTATAGTTTGGCATTCCGGACCCAACGAAACTTGTTTCATCAAAATTTGAATTTGTTTGCAAAAATAGCACTATTTTGAATATTTAAATCATTAATTGATTCACGTTTATTTTCTACGTGCTCACAAACAACTCAGGTTGACTCGAAACTTGAAATCCTAAAATAACTAAATATTCTGGACATGATGGAACTGATCTCGTCAAATTCCAAAATTGTTTGGCTAAACTCCGTTTTTAATTCACAATGTAAGTCGATACGCGTTTATATCGCACACGAACATCAAAATAACTCCAATTAACCCCAAATTGGAAAATCTAACAATAATTAGCCATTACAGATTTAATAAATTCGTTTCGTTGAAATCAGAGATCGTTTGAAATTTGGTTATTCTTAAGTTTCATATTAAATGATATAATATAATCGATTTCAAATTAAACAAATCTATTGATAATAAATTATTATTATTATCATATATATTTAAACAGAATGTATATAGCTTCATAATAATCAAGCTTGAATTTTAAACTCGATATTACATGTTAAATCGATATCCAATTTATTTAAAATCCATTTATTTTATTAAATAAATCTTTATGGTTTATAAACGATTCCATAGCGACTTTCTGAAAATTTGATTTGGACATAATTCACAATTTACAAGATGAAATCTCGATTTTTCTCTTTCATTAGAAAACTATAGTCCAATAAATCCGGAAGATTCTTGTTTCAAAGAATTCCGACTTATATTGGATTATGTATATCCAATTAAAGTTCAAATCGTAAAACTACGAACTACCGCGACGCTACGAGCTTGCTTTAATTAAATTATAAATTATATGTTCAAACGTCGTTTAATTAATAAATTCCTTATAAAAATCCTTTTATATTTTCAATACAACATTTAAAACAATTTTAAATGTTCAAAATTAAATGGTTAAAAATCCAGGTCGTTACATACGTGACGTATAAAAGGTAATGATTAAATGTAACATATGCCTTTGAATTCAATTTTAATAAAATATTAAGAACTAGGAAAACGTTAACATATGCCCATATAATAATAGAAATTGTACACAATCATATTAACTATTGCAGTAACGCGTGACATAAAAAGTAATAATGCCTTTGAATTCAATTTATTTTTGTTCGATAACATGTTTTAGAAAATGGCGAATTTATTGTGGTGTCATGAAATAGCGAGATGTGTTAAAGTTATTCAAATTATCAATTAGCCCTTTGAATTCTGTTTATTTTAATTATACAAGGACAAATTTTATATTTTAGTTTTTTTTTTTTTTTTTTTTGGCTACTAATTCTCATTCTTAGAGCACATATTAACAAAGAAATAAGATAGCGAGCAAGGTTTCTTTTTGTCAATTTGTTATTTGGTATCCGTTAACGTTGGCGAGTCAAAGTGGATAAAATTACACACCTCCTAAATAAAAGTGTAGTACGTTATGTATACAAAGTGAAGTACGTTATGTATACCGTTCCCGGCGAAAAAAATACGACATCAACACGGAAATATTGCAAATAAGCCCCCCGTCTTCGCATATAAATATAATTTTCCCCTTTTTTGCACATCGATTCTCAGCACTCCAATCCAGTGCCCTTCACTTCTTCGTTGTTTTTCTCTTCTCCCCTCAATTAATTTAAGCAGGTATTTTATCTTCTCGATCCTCCTTTTATTTTCCCAATTTCTTTTCTTTATCAATTAACTCCTCTACAAACGATCCTGATGATTCTTGCCGCTTTTCTTCTGTTAGAACAAAGATACATATCTTTTCTTGCAGTATGATACACTGTTGCAATTATTCGGATTTATAGATTTTTTAATTTTTATCCTAAACAGAGTGAACACATGTCGTTTTGCGTATGTTCGATTCAGCTTATGTTACAAGGATTAACGAGGTTTTATGAATTAGCTATACGCAATTTAGGGCTTCTTTTTATAGTTTGAGCTGAGTGAATGAGATTTTGTGAGCCGTATGCTGTACAAAGAGGATATTATCAACAACGAACTGTAACGTATTATCAAACAGCTTGATGGTACATGCAAAACGTATTGAAATAGAAGTCTTATATTTTACAGATTTGAGGCACTTAAGGTTTGCGATTGGATAGTGTGGCTTGATTAGAGTTGGAAATGGATTATGGTTCTGGGGGTAGGTTGTGTACTGATGAAATGTCCAGTCGTGGTGTGTGGGACGATTCCATCATGGAATCTAGATTTTGTGGGCAGGTCGAGAATGGAACTCCTTCTACCTCACCACCTTACTGGGACACAGATGACGACGATGATGGTAGGATTAACCTGATTACTTCATTGCTTTATTTATATCTACAGAGTTTGATTTAGAGCTGAAACATTGATAAAATGGGCAGTTTTATTTTCTCTCAGTTTCCCTAACTATGAGTTGGCATTGGTTAGAAGTGCGTTATTTGCTTTCTAAGTGACATTGGATTTTGTTGTACTTGGTTTCATAGACTATTTACATAAAATTTGTGTGAAACTTATGCAGTAGGGTTAGTCTTCTAGATTCATGAAAATAAATTTCATGACTAATTAGTTAGGAAAACATACTAGTACTTATGATGCAATCATGCAACAATACAAGTTTAGCGTTAGACATACATGGGTGTGGGCTAGGTTTTCAAAATGAGATTCATACCGCAAACTGCAAAATTCAAACTTTAAGTCAAAATGGGATTTGAATCGTAAACCGTGGATTCAAAAAGGAAAAAAAAAAAAAAACACTTTAAAGTTTGAACAGGCTTTGCAATTAATTTTGATGATTAAACATCTATATCAAAGCCTAGAACTCCACATTCTATCTTGTTTTAATTTCATTTTGTTTGGAAATGATTGAAATTGGAATTTTAGATTCGAATAAGTACAGCAAATGTATTAATCTGGATTAATTCTAAAATGTTGTTTTAGACAGGTTTGAATGGGAATATAAATCCAATCGTAAAGGGAAAGATTTGGTTTGAAATGGGATTCAGATCGTAGGATTTTAAGATTTTGGACAACTAACGATTAAGGAATCATAGAGGTTATCTAAAAGTTAATTCAATGAAGACAGTTGCTGTTGAAAGGGCCTAACTGAAGAAAAGTATAATGTAGATACAACATATCCCTGTAACCTTGAGCGCATACTTTTAGTTTTCATCTTGCTACTAAGAGGTTGTTGAATGTGAACAAATGATTTAGTAGTTTTTTTGTATCCTGCTCTGTAATTTGCCTTATTATATATATAGTCTTAACATTTACTGAGAAACCGCTTTCTTTCAACATTCAAAGATTTATGTGTTTTGGTCATTTCCCAGCAGTTGTATTTTTGCAGAGTTTGCATAAGCACATTTGTATTGTAGTTGTCAGTATGATGTTTTCAGTGATTTTCACGTTTAACATGCGAGTGCATGTTTTACCATTCTGTAAAAATAATCGAAAGTTTTCAACTGAAAATTGCAGGCCCTAAGCCTTCTGCCTTATATGGAAAATTTACTTGGAAGATCGAGAAGTTTTCACAGATCAATAAGAGGGAACTCAGGAGTAATGCGTTTGAAGTTGGTGGTTACAAGTGGTATGGATCGTAACCTTCATTTAGAAATTGATATCTCTGCTAATTTTGTTGTGCGAAATATTTTGCAGAACCAGTATCTTTGAAATATTCTCTATAAAGTGTTGTTACATTGTATGATTATTATATTTAATGGTAATCACTCAATTTGAACGCAACTCAATTCGATTTGAACGCATGTACGTATTTGCTGTATTTTAGGATGGTCTGTGTTTTGTGTATGAATGTCATGTTTTGATATCATATGTATGTATGTGTGTATGTGTATGTATATGTACACACACATATACATATGTATGTATGTGTATGCATATACTATCATATTGATTAACCATCACCAACTTTTATAGGTACATTCTGATATACCCCCAAGGATGTGATGTCTGCAATCATCTGTCCTTGTTTCTTTGTGTTGCTAATCATGATAAACTCCTTCCAGGTCAGCAAAGTGTGCTCTATAAGTTATTTTTTGGATGCAACTGTTATGTGGTCTTTAGTTTCTATTCAATTTGTTAACAGGGTGGAGTCATTTTGCACAGTTTACAATTGCAGTTGTGAACAAAGATCCAAAAAAATCGAAGTACTCTGGTAGGTTTAATATTTATTTCTGAAACACTAGTCATCCCCTTGACATAGTTTCAGGTTCTCTTGATTTATGAAAGTACATAGTGAACCTAATATAATGAATGATTTGTGTAGACACGCTACATCGATTTTGCAAGAAAGAACATGATTGGGGTTGGAAAAAGTTTATAGAGATATCTAAAGTATTTGATGGATTTGTTAACGATGACTCACTTGTCATTAAAGCTCAGGTTCAAGTCATCAGGTACTGACCCCCCCCCCCCCTCCCTCCTCTTTTCCCCTCTTGAGCTTATTCTGTGCTATACCATCATTGCCTTTCGTACAAAGTAATGGAGATTAACAGTACCTTCTTACCCAGCCCGTATTACTTGGCTGAATAAACTTGCATTGCTAACCTGTTTAAAAGTGTGTTCAGGTATGGGTTTGTAACTCCAGTCAGCTCTACCGACATCCATCTTTTATTCATCAAAAGGACCAGATTATTTTGTATATAAATATGCATTTCCAATTTTATTTAAATTATTTTTGTCCAACGATAGACCAATGTCCTTAATAGACCAGTGACCAGTAAATTAGTGTTGTCTTAGCATCCATAGATTCCATACATAGAACAGACGTAAGAATAAAGAACTTCGTTGCATTTATTAATTAGACGGGCGTAATAAGTTTAGAATAATGTTGGTCAGGTCTACTTGACCCAAACCATTCTCAATTAGACCCGACCAATTTCTTGCATCCAGGAAATGCATGAATGAGTATGCTGATCTATAGGGTGCTAATTTTTAAGTATAGTGACACAAGCTAGTTTGTTAATTTTGATAGTTCGCGGAATCAATCTCTCAAGGGAATAAAATACACTCAAGTTCTTGAGACCTAGAAAGTCAATGTTTCATAGTAAGAATCGTGATTCTGCCAGTGTTGTCAATAGCGAATAGCGCAAGGCCTGCGCTATGCGCTATAATGTTTTTTTTTTTTTTTTTTTTTTTTTTTTTTTTTTTTTTGCTTACAGTAAAGAAGATCTTAAAAAATAAAAAATAAAAACACAGGAAAAAGGCACAAAAGGAAAAAACTGTATGTTCAAAATCTCCAAAAAGGAAAAAAAAAGAAAATGCATGTTCAAAAAAGAAAAAGCAAAATAGCGCGCTATTCATGGCTGCGCTATGATAAAATAGCGCGCTATTTTTGCGCTACACGGGACCCCTGCGCTATAAGAACCAAAATAGCGCAACCTGTGCGTTATGCGCTATAGCGCTCGCTATGACAACTATGGATTCTGCATTTATTGCATTGGAAACTTCATGAAAATTTGTTTCAAGTTTTGAGTGAAACACCTTTCCTACTGAATGAGAAGCTTCCGATAAAGATCACCAATCTTTTAAGTGAGAAGTCTTTAAAATTATAATTGATGAGCACCATACTTGCATATTAAGTTGAACAGTAAGCACAATTTTCTTTCTGTCCATGGAATAAATTAGTCAAGAGATGATTATCAATTTTCATATTGTTGCAAATTTCATTAGCATGAAAACATCTTAAGAATGTAGATATAAAGGGAAAAAACTATGTAGTAAATATATCTTACGTATTTGATAATTCATTTTGCATATAACTAACATATGGTATACATGTACGTGGTACAGAAATGCAATAAAATATAAAAATCAAAAGGTAGTTTATTTAATTTTGACGTTGTTTAAAACGATAACGTCATGGATAATAGTATGAATTCACTTTTATTAATAGTAAAAATATTATCAAAATATTGTTATTATTGAAAAAGTGTTGTAATGTTTAACCTTGTCTAATACATAAATTCTTCCAATCTTTTAATTAATAGCAAAGTAGATACAATAATAATACTATCTCTTTCCAGACAATTTTTTTTCTTTTTCTTCAAGATCTACTGAACCAAGCTTTGATTGCAAATTTATAGGGAACATGTATTATGCTTCCAATCACTTTGTATACTTTCACATGCTTAGTATTATAATTGGCAAAAATCGAACCCTCGACCTCACCTTCCTCAACCAGACGCACTCCAGGTGCATGGCATCTTCTTATTTTCACACTCAAGTCCCTTAAATTTTCTGTAAATAGGAATAAAGAATAGCCCTTCTCCTCAATTATCTCCTATAAAACTTACATATTATTCTTTCACCATTTAAAATTTTCATCTAATCATCTCAATTTATTTTGTACACTCTTTGTATACGTGCATACATATATCTATCTTTTTATATATATATATATATATATATATATATATATATGTATGTATGTATCGGGTATGCATATTGTGTGTGTGTGTGTGTGTATATATATACGCACACACATACATACATACTTGTATGTATGTGTATACATAAATGTGTGTGTGTGAGAGAGAGAGAGAGGGAGGGAGGGAGGGAGGGAGGGAGGGAGAAGGAGAGGGAGGGAGATGTAAAAAATACTCATAGCTACAGCTCTACCTCGGTGATTTTCTAATAATTGTTGCATCTTGCACATCACATTCTTTTTGTCGACAGATAGTATCTTGATATTTACCTAGCAAACCATTGGGCATCTTTCCCCATGAAAACCAACATCTAATACCAGGCCAATAATTTGAGTGATAAGCCCTATGTTTTATTCTTGAAGTGTGGAAAAGACCGAAGAACTAAAATTATTCAGATTGATTTTCATACTCGTGCTCATGAAAATATATTCTTGAGCACATGATCTTTTTGATCAAGTCATACCTTTTTTTTCTTTCTATCACAAGCTATTTCCCTTGGTCAACAATACTTACTGTTTTGCCCATATTCATGGGTTCTTCTGTTTACTTTCTGCAGAGAGAGCGAGTTCTTGAAATGATATTTTTATTTCCTAATTATAATTTTATAATCCAATTACTTATTCTCAGAAAAAGTGATCTCATACTTTGCTACAAAATAACCTATTCTTTTTTTTTTCTTCTAATGAGGATCATGGATTAAAATCAACAATTTTTCTAATCCAGTTTTTAATAATCTTGATTAAGTCATTATATTTTTTTTTCTCCCAAACACATGTCACTGTACACAGGTATCCATCTCTTTCATTGTTTGTCTCCCTTAGCATTCACCTTTTTTATTTTATGAGAAATGGTATATTTTATCTTCTTTTGACGTAAGCAAGCCCAAAAAAAAACTACAACGATGAATTAATATTATTTCGCTCATTCATTTAACAAATATCCAATTTATAAAAATAATAAGAAATTCGTATAATACTGGATTTATCTTAACAAACATAAATTTATTATTTTTTTCACATAAAAATATGTAATTTCAAAGCAAATATAAAATCTTTTTCATAAATTTAATTTTTTACACATTGCATTTTACAACGTTAATTTGTACCACTTGGTAGCGCTATGAAAAACATTACTAATGTTAACAGATCTGTTTAGCTTATAGAATTGTACCTGGGGTGGGTGCAGCAATCTTATCTTCGTGTGGTGCTCTGTTTTTTCCCCTTATTACATGAGAATCATTTCCTTTTTCCTAACTGTGTTTGCTTTTGCATTTTGGTACACAAGGGAGAAAGCAAATCATCCATTTCGATGCCTTGATTGCCAGTATAGGAGAGAGCTTGTTCGTGTCTATCTATCAAACGTTGAGCAAATTTGTCGCCGTTTCATTGAAGATAGAAAAGGAAAGCTTTGTAAGCTGATTGATGATAAAATGAGGTGGTCAAGGTAATTTCTCGCTAAGTTTCTGAAATCAATAGATAGATATATTCTAATTCGTCCTGATTTCATTTTGGCATATTAGTCATGCGCAATTGGATAATATATTATGCTTTTTGCTTAAACGTTAAAAAACACGTATTGACTGAATGGAATAAAACAGTCCCGAAACTAAGAATACAAATGTCCCAAAACCTTTAAAGAACATGAAATTTCACAATTTAATTAGCATATTATGTTACCTTTTTTAAAGCATTGTTCTCCTGGAAATATGTAATCGGGAAATGAAATCGTAATGCAAACAAAACAAAGCTCCACTAGTTGATTGTGTCAAAATGCAAATTTGTTCAGATATTGCAGTTAGGATTTTGCTAAGGTATTTATTGAATTTAGATGATGGATTGGAGCATGTTTGCTGTTAACCTATTTCTTTCATCAAATAAGTTCATAAACGTGCTTTTCTTAAATGATATTGTACTTTGTGATTGCAGTTTTCGTGCTTTTTGGTTAGGAATGGATGAAAAAACAAAGGAGCAAATGTCGAGAGAGAAAACCGACAATATACTGAAAGTAGTAGTTAAAAACTTTTTTGTAGAGAAAGAGGTGACATCTACATTAGTTATGGACTCTCTTTATAGTGGACTGAAAGCTCTTGAAAGCCAAAGCAGAAGCAAAATCAAGAAAGGTAAAATGAAACTAGTAGAAGGAGAGGAAAAATTACCAGTTCCTGTAGTGTATAGCGAGAACAATCAGTTTGTTTTGAGCGATGATGTTCTACAGTTGGTGGAGAGGGCTGCATTGGGTCCTATTCCTCTTCAGCCTCTGACTTCTAAAAATGAGAAGGGCTCATTGAATATCACAAAGGTTGGGTATTAGACTAAACACAATTTTCCTCCTCCACAGTATCTAAATTTGGGTTTTCAAATTATATCGCAGGATGCACATTCTGGAGAGGATTTTAACAAGGACGTCATAGAACGTGATGAAAGGAGATTAACAGAATTTGGTCTGAGAACCTTGGAATATTATATCTTATTTCATATCTTCAGGTAATTATTCATCCCATTTATTGTACTTTCTGATGAATTTCAGCCATTTTCCTATGTTTGTTCCATTGGCATGGTGCTTTCCAGTCCTTCGTGTCCTAATTATCAACATTGGTCTCTAAATTTGTTTTTGACTGGTTATAGAATCTGCTCACATGTCATTATGTTATCTTTCGGAATTTTCAGTAGAATAGACGTTGCCCATAAGGAAGCGGTGGCCTTAAAAAGACAAGAGGAGCTTATTAGGGAAGAAGAAGCAGCTGAACTAGCAGAAATTGAGCTGAAAGCTAGACGCAGTGCTGCCGAGAAAGAAAAACGCGCGAAGAAAAAGCAGGTTCGGTTTTTGATTGAAATATTTGAATATACCTTTATAGTATATAAGTGTGGTTGAATATCAATAGTTTCTGATTAAAATATTTGATTGCTTGTTCAGGGCCTTGCTACATTTTCCATGTTTTATATTTCATACCTCCCTAAGTGTTTGCATAATACCCTGGTGATTTATGCGTGTATGTTCACTCACGCAAGATTCACAAATTTTTTGAGTACTTCGACATTTTTTTTTCCCCTGTCATTTGAAAACAGTCAGAAAACATTAATGAGTTTAAGGTGGACAAGTAAGCATTGAACTTTATAAAGGGCACATATGGATAATGAAGATTTTCGGGTGGGAATACAAGAATATTATTAGATTATATGAGTGCTCTATCCCACTGATTTGTCAAAATTTCTAGCTATGATGTACAAGTAGCTGCAAAACCATGCATCTTATCAAGTTCAATTTTCATGTTCCCAACTGGTGGGAGCTTTTATGTAACATACATGTGAAAGGTTCGAGCGTTTATTTGATACCAGCATACAGTTGAAAAGTTTTTACTTGCAGCATACATATTTCTATAATGCTTTTAAGTTTCTGTTTTACATTTTATATTCTATTGCGGTTAACTACATCACAGTTCTCATGAATCTCATCCATTATTTACTGCAACCATAGCATAATTTAAATATTTTTATAAAATTGTGCAAAAACAAATGAAACCACTGAACTTGGTGGCAAGATTTTATGTGAACTTCGTTATTAATTCTTACAAATTGATCCAGTTTGACTAAATAAGTAGGTTTCCTATACGATGTGAAAAAGAAACGAGAAAGACTGAACATGACAACCTGATTGGTCAATTTTTTTTCTGTTTGTGCAGATTTTTGTATGGATCATCTTTAATGTATCTGTTAAGTTTATGTTACTCAAATCAGGTTATAATTTGTTAATGTATATTGGATTCAAGTTATAATATGTTACATCTCCAGGCCAAGCAGAAGCGGAATAGTCGTAAAATCAAAGATAAAACAAAAGACGAAATAGTGAACATAATTTTGCAAGATAAGCACCAGGTGCAGAGTTCACCAGACGAGTATCTATATGAAGAATTATCTACTAATCAGGAAGAACATATCAACGAAAATAATTGCATCGAACAAAATGCTTCTGAAACATCCGACACTGCTGACGATTTAGCTGAAATAACTCAACCTGACGTAGAAGAACATTCAGCAAATTCAGTTGCAAATGCATTGGAAATCAACACTGGAGTTGATGCCAACAACATTCCAGTGCAACATGAGCAGGCTGATAAGTGTACTGCTGTTATGGATGATAGCTCCTCAACATGCTCATCAGAAACAATACCATCTGTTGTGATAAATGGATCACATAAAGGCAATTCTGTGAAGATGAGCAGAAGCCAATATAGGTGTGTTGTGCTATAATTTTCATTTAAATACAGTAAAATTAGAGTGGGGGTTTATCTACTGCATTCTGTACTTAATTTTGCACAATCTTCATTTTACCTTTATGCATTCTACTGTCTACTTCATATTTTACCCAATTAAGATGGTGTTGCACTGCCGATTGGCATAATATGCCCAAATGTGTTCGCTTTACATTGTTGTAGTTGGTCTGTGCTTCAATCAGAAATACATTGCCAACTATTTATACATTATCTATGACTCCATTGGTAGTACATTGCCAAGCGATTGGGTAAAATGAAGCAGTGTGCTGCTTTTTTTTGTTTTATTTTTTAGATGGTAAAATAAATGTGTAGAGGAAATAATCAAATGAATAAGTTCATACGACTTATGTTCTGTGTGTAGAGGAAATAATCAAATGAATAAAGTTCATATGACTTATGTTCTCTGTGTAGAGGAAAGAATCAAATGAATAAAGAGACTTGCACCAAAGCTTCTGATGATAGAGGCACAAAGCCGGAGTCACGACCTGGGCCAGTGACAGTCAATTTGTTGATCGACGAAAGAAAAGTCAGGGTAGAGCAAGTAAGTAAAATATATCCTACATCATCATAGTTAAGAATTGAAAGAAGTACATCATTTTGTATGCCCCATTGTGCTAAAATCGGTTAATATCATTGTTTTCCGAATTAAAGGCATACATTTCATAGCATGTCTGAACGTCAAGTAGGAGTATTTAGCTTTGGAAAAAGGCATAGTATATCGTTGACTTGGAAGTTGGAACTAAATAGATGTAAATATCTTTGAAGCGGGAAAAAAAATCATTTCTTGAAAATTAAACAATTTTTAATTTTAGTCATTTTTCCCCAAACCCAAACCCCCTTGATTGAACTTGACGGAGCAATGGATTTTTATTCATTTTATATTGCATTGTCAAATCTAATCAGTCCCCTATAGGGTAAAGATACAACCAATAGCATAAGATATTACTGGAGAAAAATGCCTTCCTTTTGTGATTTATAACTGGGATCACCGGAAAAAAGCTCAAGAGCATGTTTCATAATACTAAAATAAGGCGACGACCTTATAAGCTGGGCTTCAATATAGATCAAATATAGTACGTTGCAAAGCAGGCTGTAGAAGAAAACAAAAATGTAATACAATGATTAAAGTTAGAAATAGGGCTGGATTCGGTTGGGTACTAAAAATATATATCCAATACTATACCGATTTACATGGAAATAGGAAAATCATATTGTTACAAACCAGAGAAATGTGAACCGCATCAGTTTGTGGTTGGTAATGATTGGTAATAAGCCTTTACTCATTAGAGTATAATATCTAATTGCCTACGGTATTTCATGTTTTAAAAAGGTAAACATTGAGAATTTTTTATTGTGCAACCGTTTATCAGTTTAACTTTTTTTGTAGTCAAACATACGGGAAAAAAGGTAGAATAGTGTATAAGATCATACCCCCCCCCCCCCCCCCACAAACACCCCCCTACATGATAATTTCATTCAATCTAAAATTGTTTAAACATTTCCCTGGATTCTGTTGAATCGTTATTGCACATTAGATGCTATATATTGTATCACGTGTTTTTGTGCTGTTTGGTTTCTCGATCAGACCAATTATATATATATATATATATATATATATATATATATATATATGGGAAATTCTATTGGGACACAAAATTTAGACACAATTGGTGACACAACTAATCCCCACCATTGGATCACCCCATGAATTACACCTCTCCACATAAAGATAAAATGATCCAATGGTTGAGGCTTTGTGTTTCCAAGTTTGTGTCTAATTTTGTGTCCCAATAGCCGCCCCCTCAAAAATGTCCATATATATATACATATACATATATATATATATATATACATATACATATATATATATGTACGTATATATATATATGTATGTATATAACTTTGTTACTGAAGTTGATGGTTGGTGCATGGTGATATGGCAAAAATATCCAGCCCTTGGTAGTACAAGTTTAAAATCGCGATGATGTATATGCACTTGCGGAATGAATGATTTATGTGCCTGTGTATGACTAATAATCTGGCAATGTATAACAGATATCCAAGGAGGAATCCACATCTGTACCAAAGCAACCACCAAGAGCTGAAGTCACCAAACCCGATGTGAAACCATCTTTCACTTCAAGAACCGATACACACTCACCGAAACAAACCCAAAACCACTCTTCTGAAAACGTTCCTGCTCCCACACTAAAAAAAACACCAACTAAAAGCCCATCCGAGTCAGCCCACCCAAAAGAGACCATATCAAGGCCCTACAGCGCTCCTCTTATTCCACCTCAAAAGCCAGCAACTATCTCTGTCACACCACAACCATCATCCTCATCCTCCTCATTATCATCTTCATTATCCCGCTCCATCAGCGCAGCGGGTCGACTGGGTGCAGATTTATACCCATCCCCACCCTTCATCCCCCACTCATACCGAAATGCCATAACAGGCAGGAACGACACATCCACAACCCAACCTGTCACCTTCACCTACCCGTACCAAAGTCTTACTGGACCTGGACTGACATTCGGTTCTGTGAACCCGACGGTTCGACACCTGCAACTGAGAGACGAACACGACGAGTTCCCTCACATGGACATCATTTACGATCTGCTCGACGAGGATAGGGTGGCTGTTACCGAAACAGGATACCATTCTAATGGGTATGGATATCAGCACTATTATGATCCGTGGCCTCCTTATGGTCTTCCTTACGATCACGACGATGGTCGATACGGGTACAATGGGTATGCCTACAATGCCCAACCCGGTAACACTTGGCCTCAAAATGGGCTTTGAATGTATTCTAGGTGATTTGGTTACATTTGGATGAGGATTCGAGTTTATTAGCATAAACCTTTGTTTTATCTAGACAGTCTTGAGTGATTATGTTCTTTTTAATGCTTGGTTATAAGGTTTTTACTACACCAAAAGATGAAGAAAGGATTGGTTTCTTTACATCATTTTGAAATTGCTATTGCTGTTGCAACCATCTTTTCAATGCAAAAGTTTTACATTGAATATATGTAATGTGTGGTATGCTGAATATTGTTTAGCACGCTGGGTGTTCTCTTAATGAGCAACCAGTACAAACTATTTGTATGAGGTCAGATGCTACGTTTATTGCATATCTGTTAAGTCAAAAAGGAGGCTTTTTCTTGGCAGTGGAGCTTCATGTGTTTTGACACACATGGTTGATTTCTCATTGCCAAAGTATGCTCATCGAATAGAAATGATTCATTTTTTTTTTTTTCCTTTCTAGACTTATTTATACCAAAAGCAAATTATGGTATGAAACTTTGTTTCCACTGCAGCATTACGAACGTGACCTTAAGATTCTGGTGCTTTTATTTACTCGAAAGATATGGGGTTTGGTTTGCCTGCATATTAATTCAAATTTTATGTGACAACTTAAAACTTTTGCAGGACACTGCGCTTTTTACCTTCGTCGGAAAGTGGCTTATTGTTGTTCTTTAGCTGAATAGGTGCGTGAAGATTTTATATATATATATGTGTATATATATATATATATGTATATATATATATATATATGTATATATATATATATATATATTTATATTTATAGGCACGCTCTAGAGCACTTCATTTTTTTAGCCTTTCATTTGCACCTTGATTTAAGCCACATATTTATTGTAAAATAAGTCAGTGAGCGGAGAAAGAATTAGTGGGAGGAGAAAGAAACGAGAATGTATGGTGGAAATCAGGGGACTAAAGGGGTGCTGCACTATTTGGGGTGCTCCTGATCCAGTCTCATATATATATATATATATATATATATATATATATATATATATATATATATATATATATATATATATATATATATATATGAGCGTTGAATGACACCCCAAATAGTGAGCATCCCAAATGCCCTTCAACAGAAATCAAATATTTATAGTAGTTTAAGTTAGTGGGAGGTGAAAGAATAAGTGGAGGGAGAGAGAAACGTGATATGTGGTGGAAATGTCTCGAGTTGATTTTGGAATGAAGTAAAAATTACTTTGTTGACCAATATCATCAGAAATCAAATTATGACAATTGAACATCCCACATGAGATTAAATTAGCTAACAGATGGGGTGAATATAAATACACATGCTGGAAGATAACTTTAATGCACAGTTTCATCCCATTTCACTTGAATTATATGGTTTATGTAAGAATGTTTCCATATCTTAATTCCTATGTTGCTTGATGATGGCTTGGTAGCCCTGTTTTATTGAAATTGTTTTCATCCTGTCGTCATCATCATTGATATGAAACTGAAATTTCAAAATTATGAAATATTTGGAAATTGTTTTGGTTAAATAAAGTGATTTGTGAAAAATGAACCAAACGTTTATTTTGGTAGTTTATGTTACTGAGAATTTTCCAAATAAAAAGATTATAAATTATGATTTTGCATATCTTCCTATTTTGAATTTGCTCTGCTGATTTAATCAGCCTAAAATGGATTACTACTTATTTTATGAACTATTTGGATATTTGCTGCTTTTGGTATATGTCGCTCGAAGGTAACACCTGTCGTCTTGTCAGGTTCCAATAATGGATTCTCTCCTCGGATCTCGATTTAGATCTTAAATCATTGGTGTTTGGAAGTTGGAACTGTACGTTCAATCAATGATTTTCGGTTTGCGATTCCTTGTGACTAGCTTCTACCAAATGAAAATATTTATTTTGTATTAGATTTGTTGAAACCACGCAACATTTTGAAATCTACTTTTGATAAAGTTGTTGGATATCATTGGTTGAAAATGTGACAGTCTTGGATTTTAAATTACTTTATAAATGAATGTGTATCCCGCAACCATTAAAATAGCCAATCAGGCAGCGAGTGTTTTACACCGTCGTTTATAGACGACTGTGCTTAGTAATTGTTCCTCTAAAGAAATAAAAAGGAAATATTATTTTGCATAATGTTTTGGAAATGCGTTTTGGATAAACTGGATTCTGCAAGTTGATTAAAAAAATATGTTACTAAGATTGGTTTTGGTACAAATCGAGGAATAATATGATAACTTATTTGTATACAATACAATACTTTGATATCATTTGCAAAGCAGGCATCTGCTATGTGATTTCTAAATATATTGGATTTTTGTGATTGAATTGAGTTTATGATAGTAACTGTGTTTGTTTTGAAGTGATTTCGGAAGAAAAGAATTTTTAAAATATATTTTCAAATAGTTTTAAGTAGAGAGTTTATATTAAGTTTCTTATGAGTTTTGACCATTTGTAACAATCAAAATTTTTGATTAGCAGATTTAAATATTTAAGTAATCGCCTTGCAATTTTTTTTAAGTAACTAGATTTTTGAAATTTAATAACTTAAATTTCAATTTAGTAGTTATTTAATTATTTGAATAAGAAAATAACATATTAATTAATCAAATTTATTAATCTCATTTAACTCCTTTTAATTAATTAATATCGATTATAAATTCATTTTGTAAATTAATATGCAATAACAAATAATTTGGATTTCTATCGGTATTTGAATCGAGAAATAAATAACAATACAATTTTTTTTTTTATAATAAGACTTTATATTTATGATTGTTATTAATTTAATTTATTGTATTTTTCCATAATTTTTAATTTAGAAAATATTCAAATGTGTCGTTTGAAGTTTTTTAAACAAACGAAAATATTTTTATTATTTCACAGAATTAAACAACCAGTGTATATATATTTTTGTTTGGAAGTCGTATTGATATTCTGAGTTAGGAATGACAATGGAGCGAGTTGGGGCGGGTTTCTCATGTCTTAGACTCATTCTAGGCTTTTCAAACACTGTTCTAGACCCGTTCCATAGACCTGGTGCGAGTCTGGAGTTTTGTCTCATATCCGAAACTCATACGAGATAGGGTAGACCCGACCTACCCCACGACCCAGTGAAATTATGTTCTACTGTACACAAATTTATATACTTATATTTTTATCACTAAATGATAAATTATATACAAATAATAATATGTTTACAATGATAAGAGAATATAATAAAATAAGATTTAAGATAAAAGTTCAAAATGTGTGCATTTGTTATTATATGATTATCAATGACACAACTTAGTAATACGAAAACTTTATAGCTTGTTGATTGAAAGAATATAACATTCAAGTCATAACTCATAACCATACATACCTAAGAAAATTAACAAATAATCATTATAGTTATAAAGTATTTTGACGATGTTTCAATAATGCGGGTACTAACACTAAAGCACCGGATCCCATCAGAACTCCGAAGTTAAGCGTGTTTGGCGAGAGTAGTACTAGGATGGATGACCTCCTGGGAAGTCCTCGTGTTGCACCCCTTAAAAAAAGTCTGCAAGTAGTGGTGTAGTGGTATGATACCTGCTTCTCGTTAAAGGGATCGCAGGTTTGATCTCTGTCCGCCCTACTCCCATTTCAAGGTGCGGAGGTGGATCCCCGTAAATCCAAAAAGTTGTTGGGGACATCAAGCCTCTGTGTTGGGCTGGTTAATCCACAACCATCTGTGGTCGGACCAGGCAGTTCGAGAGATCCTCTTGTAGGAGTTTTAAAAAAAAAATCAGGTTGGGTTGAGGCGGGTTAGCCGCACCCCAGACCGGGACCTCCAAAAGAAGGTCGCGGGTCTACTTTCCCGGAAGACCCCCAATGGAGCAGATATAAACGGGTCAAAACAGGAGCATATCAACCGAGTTTGAACCCTAGACCCTCCCCATTGCCATCTCTATTTGAGCTTGATTATATTTTTGTTTTGTGCTAAGAGCATCTCTAATGCTTTACTAATTTGAATATAAAATTGAAGACACATCATCCATTAGCATTTTTGTTAAATTTATCTTCTCCAATGCAATTGTTGAATAAATTCTAAAGATAACGTGTCGAAAAAATTACATGACATTGTGAAACATAATGTCTAGTAGTAGACATTGTAGTCTACAATATGGAAGGGTATATAACCATTACTTTTTATTTATTTATTTTGAATTCTTAAAATGACACATGTACAAAATTGTATGTTTATGGACATTTGCACTGAAGAACAAATTTTGTTGTTGAAGTTTGTTTTATCAAACCGACCGTTAGGGAGGTTTGCTTACTGTCACTTGGCCAAAATCAATTTTTCCGAAGCCCAAAAAACATGGAACATGTCTATAGCATGTCTCTTTAAAATAATCTAATTTACTTAATTCTCTCCACTTTTGTCTCCTTAGATCTATCTAATTTTAATTATTCTCTAGCATACTATTTTTTGATGTTCACTAAGATTAATTAAAAAAAACTAGTTTTTTAATCTTTTTTAAAACCATACAATCTAACTGTCGGTTTCCCACCGTTAGTTTTTTTTTTCTTCATTAATCATATTATTTTTTGATGTTTAACTTGCATACTGTTTTGACAAAAATCAATTTTTTCAAAGCCAAAAAAAATCTGGAACATGTCTCCTTAAATCTCTTCAATTTAATTTACTTAATACTCACTGGTCTAATTCACTTAATTTTCTCGCCATTTGTCTCTTTAGATCTCTCAAAATTTAAATATTATCTATCATATTATTTTTTGATATTTAACAAAGATTAATGAAAAAAATTATTTTTTTAATTATTCAATCTAATGGTAGGTTCCCCACCATTGTACGGTTGTACTAGTGTATTTGACATTGTGGAATAAACATGAACAAATAAACATTTAATGTCATAATTCTTGGGCTTCCATGCTGGGTGTCAAAGAAACTATTCTGTCCTATTTCCAAGCCTTTCTTGGTTTTCCATCTGTGTCCGTTTCTGACCCAACCTTGCTTGCTTTCAATCCAAGGCTTGTCCTTCCTTCGAATGGCTCTGATCTTGCCGCACCACATTCCACGGGGGAAATACGTGCTTGTGTATTTTCTTTAAGTAAGGACAGTGCGAATAGCCCCGACGGCTTCAACGGGGTCTTTTCCCGGAGTGGCTGGCTGATTATCCAGGTGGACATTTGTCTTGCCATTCAGTCTTTTTTTCAGGTAGAGATCCCCCCTCGGGTTGGACTTCCACCAATTTGATTCTTATTCCCAAATGTGTAAATCCTCGCACCTGCATGGATTTTCGGCCGATTTGTTTGTGCAACTTCTCTAATAAGGTTATATCAAAGGTTCTAGCCTATAGACTAGCACTATTTCTCAAGCGTGTTATCTCTTCCTCTCAGGTGGATTTTGTTAAAGGACGCTTGATCACAGACAACGTCCTCTTAGCCCAGGATCTAGTGTCTCAGATCAATAGAAAGGTACGAGGTTCTAATGTGGTCGTTAAACTGGATATGACTAAGGCCTACGATCGCATGTTCTGAGGCTTTTGGTTTTCCGGAACCCCTTATCAATCTTGTTTGGAGACTTATCTCCAACTGCTGGTTTTCTGTTCTTATTAACGGATCAACCAACGGTTTTTTTAAGGCGGAATGGGGTCTGCGTGAGGGAGACCCCCTCTCATCTTCTCTATTCATGACTGCTATCGAGGATTTCTTTTGTGGTCTGCACTCACTCACGATAGCTAGGCAGATTCACCGTTTTGGCATCCCAAGTGGTTGCCATCTTATTTCTTCTTTATTGTTCACCAAAAACATCATCATTTTCACTAATGGTAGTCGTCGCTCCATCGTCTCCTTATTAGCCTTATTCAGCAGTACGAGAGATGCTCGGGGCAGCTTGTTAACTCTGATAAAAGCTGTTTTGTCCTAGCGAAAGATCATTCGACAATTAGATTTTCTTGGATTGAGACCTTCACCGGGTTCAAGGCTGCCTCCCTTACCTTATCTCGGAATTGTGCTATACCGAGGAAGGAAGCTTAATGCCATATTCGATGCCCTAACTGACAAAGCCCGAGGCAGTATCATTCTTTGGAATGCGACTCTTATTTCTCAGGCAGATAGACTTGTTCTTATAAAGTCTGTTCTTGACTCTATAGGATCACATATCTTTGCAACTATGACTCCCACTTCTTCCTTCTTCCGATCTTATCGATCTTTGGCGTCATCATTTTTCTGGCGAAATAAGGACAACACGCATCGTCACCATTGAATTCCATGGAATATCATTTATCGCCCTAAGAGTGAGGATGGTCTGGGCCTCCGTAACCCTAAGGACATTTGTTCAGCCTTCGCTTGTAAGCTGTGGGCGAGATTTAAAGCGAACAACTCCCTTTGGGCGACTTTCTTCCACGCAAAGCACCATAGGCTCTCGGTCGCAAATTACACCGGTATACCGTCCAACGTTAGTGAGACGTGGAAACGAATGCAAACCGTGAAGGTCATTTCGGATTCACATGGTGGTGGAACCGTTTGGGACAGAAATCCCTTCTCGATTAAGGCAACGTGGAATTCGGTCAGGGAACCAGCTCCACGCCTTCCTCTTTTCTCCTTCAGTTGGGACGTCAGACTTCCCCTGAAGGTTTCTGTTTTTATGTGGAAAACCATGCACGATGGTTTACCAATAGACGAGAACCTTCATAGGATTGGAATCCCAATAGTCTCCCATTGCAGGTGCTGCAATTCTAGTTCTTTGGAATTCTGAACTCATCTGTTTTTCCTTGGTTCTTATGGAAACTCTGTTTGAAATTATTTCGGGAACTTGGTTGGTTGCCGAGGTAAAGCCACGTCGCTTATGGATTTACCGAGAATCTGTTGGACCGATGTAACGTCCCACATTTTTTGTATCGTAGGATCATAAAATATTATTATTTTATTCCCTAAGGGTCCGATTATTCTCATATTTTGATATTTTGTTCATGGGGATGTGAAACATGTCCATGATTTTTTACCAATTTTATTTATGACCATTTTGCCCTAGTCAGTTTTGTACATGGCATAACTTTTGTCTCGGATCAAACCAGCTACTGGGATTGGTCTCATTGGAAAGGAAATGATGTTTCCCATTCCGTAGAGTGGTCACATTAAAGATTTGATTCAACGGTTCGGAAGAAGTCGCTGTTTTATTGCTACACAATTTTATGTTCAGGTTTTAAGCTACTAATGGGCTGATTTGAGGAGGCCCATTAGTGGGCTGGTGGGTGGCTATAAATAGGGGGTTAGGGACATGGAGAGGAGATTACTTTCTTCATTCTCTCATTTGGTTGAGCTTGTGATTTGTCCTTGCTCAAACAAATACGCCTTTCCACCATTAAAATTCTAGATCTATGAGTAGAGATTGAAGATCTGCATTAAAGGGGGCTAGATCTACATCAAACGAAGATAGATCGCATCAAATCGAGAGGTTTAAAGGTAGATCTTCACTGTCCGGATTCATATTTCATCGTTTCTAAGCTAGATTGAAAATTTTCTGAGTGATATGCATCTCTCGCACGGATTCAATCAAGTATATGGGTTGTTTGATCTCATGTTCACCATTTCAATTTGTTTTTGCATAGATCTAATCGACGTAAGTATGGTTTTAACTCAAATCATCATAGGATCTAATTAGCAACTCTAATCGGTAAGTTTTCAATGAAATTTCAATGATAATTGTTGTTTGAATGAGTATGATTGTTTATGTGATTTGTTGTTGGTTTTGTTGGTTGAATTGATGATTGCACACATAGAAATCAGGTTGAGTTCAAAAATGAGATTGTGTAGATTTTAAGATGGATCTGGTCTGGCTTGGCAAACATGGTTGATCGGATCAAAGGAGTATTGATTGGAGAACAATACAAGGTAGATCGACCATGAAGAGGAAGATCAAGTGACATGGATTGAAGCAAAAATTGTAGATCGGGTAAGATCCATGATAGATCAGCGTTGCTAAGGCTTTGGCGAGGTTCAAGTAGCGGCATTGGAGTAGATTGACCAAGAAATAGTGAAAGAATCGGCCAAAAGTTGAAGAATCGGCCAAAAATCAAAATCTGGAACCTATAGCATTTGGGAAATGTTGTGGTAGGTGAATGGATCGAGCACGAATCCTAGTATGGATTGGGCACCAAAAATCAGTGAATCGACGCGAAAAAATGATGGATCGGGCAAGTTTTTATGTACTTGGCAAAAGCTGAATTTTCTGGGTATGATAACATTTGGGAAACGTTATGGAAAGTCCCTGAATCATTTACGATCCAGGCATCAATCACGCAAGACAAAGATAGGTGGATCGGCCTTGAAAACGTGATGGATCATGCAATTTTTCTTGGTCTGGGGAAGATGGATCGTTGGCTTTTGATAGCGTTTTGACAAACGCTGTAGAAAAGTCTTGGATCCCAAACGATCCATAGGGGATGAATGGACCGTGTAGGAGAAATGATAGTGTTCCAAACACACTGTAAAAGGCATGGATCGTGCAAACGACCCATAGGGGTGGATGGATCACCCAGAGGCAATGATAGCATTCCAGAAACACTGTGAAAGGCTGTTTTGATGTTTTGCTTAGTTTTCACACCAGAATGGTGCAGAATTGAACCTGCAGATGTGATAGCATTTGCTGTGAAAGGATATTTTTCTTAGTTTTTCACACCAAAATGATCCATAATTGGACGTAGAGATATGGTAACATTCTAGAAACACCGTGAAATGCAGTTTTGACGTTGTGCTTAGTTTTTCGTAGAAAGAAAGCCGAAAATGCTATGGATTGTAGAATCGACCAAACATAGCATATTTTTGGATCGATGATGGTTAAATCTTTGAGCGAATTCAAGGAGGAATGTTCGAAGTGTTGTGATGCGTTCGTTGATCGTTGAAATGCAACGAACGTGAAGATGACTTAAAGGTGCTGAGTTGTAGATATTGATTGCTCGAGAAGGTTACTTGAGCTAGGAACAACCGTCGAGAAGGATGACTAGAGATATTGAAGGCCGAGAGATTATCATTGTCATGGGTTCTGGCGGGCTCAAAGCAAGGGTACAATAGAGACGTCTAAAAGATCTGAAGGTTGCTGGTCGAGTACCCTGGGTATCATTGAAAGGCATAGAGATACGTATCGTTGAAAGGCGTATGGAGTATTTTCTAGAACCAGGGCTATCATTAGCCCTTGACACATGACAAGGTTGGTCGTCATACGATTAATGATTGTTTCGAAGCAGGATTAGGTGGTGATATCCATAGTCATGGATGATTGTTTGCTTTGTTTGTACCTTCCTACATAGATTGTTCGACGTCGAAGGAGATATCTCTTTGGTGCTTATCAGATGTTGGTTTCGGCCTTTGGAGCTTGTGCTTAAGGGATGTTGATCTCGATTAGGGTTGTTTACTTAGGACTTAAACTGGTTGCTATGATTGCTGCAGCTTGTTTGTAAAGGCTATCACTGTCAGAAGTGGAGAAGTGGGGAAGACTAGGGATGAGTTTCTTCTCTGTTGATGTTGGTAGATTGGGTATTCTTTCTACCTACTTTATTACTAATGTTAGATAGCTGTTTTATCGCTCAATAAGATTTTTGTCTGACTCAAGGTTTTATATTTCCTTTTATTACCTTGGGTTGTTCATCTGTGGTGTTGTGGATGGACAGATTGAGTAACAGGTTGTAGATGGTAGATCTTAGTGGACAGAGCTGCTGATCGAAGACGAGCTGGAGGCTTGCGTATTGTTTTTACTACTATACATATTGGGTGTTTTCGCTATTTTTCTATTTGATGCATTCTCTGCGGGTTATGTAGTGAGGCTTCATGTACAGACTTCTAAAGTGTATTCCAAATTTGTATGGATATTTTCAGGATGATATGAATGTTTGGATTTCTACTATGTGATGCTCCACTATTTCTACCTAGTGTATATGTTCTATTATATTTTATCCTTGCGCTATGAGTTCTACAACATGTTTTGCATATGTTTACCTACCTTGATAAGCGTCCATGGCTGTCTGGCACACCTTATAGCGTATTATTCCTCTTGTTAAGTGCAGGGGTTATGGGCGTTTGTCGCATTTGGTATCAAAGCTTCGGTTATCGATTTTAGCCAAAGTTCAAGGATGTAATAACGTATGAGGGACGTGTAGATTTCTAATGGATGAATAATATATATATATATATATGTATATGTATATATTAGTGTATATAGTAGTAGCGTTTGAACTCCATTAGCAGTTTTTCTCGCATGTGGGCTAATCATTCTATATGCAGATTTAGAATGAGTTATTAGTTGTCGAGACACTGCTAAAGAGGAGACTGTCCCTGGAGAGGGTGATGGCGGTATACCAGATTACCTAGCTATGTTCGAGGCTAGGATGGCAGTAAACATAAGGAGGGTACCCGCTTCAGAAGCAACCGCGGTAGATGTTGGTGTTCAAGTGCAAGTACCGAGGGCTGTGGACTTCGCGAAGCTATGCAAGGATTTCACTTCTCTCAGAGGGAAATCGTTTAAAGGAACAGATATGACTGAAGAGTTTCAGGGATGGTTAGATACTTGTATTCAGATATTTGAAGACATGGGTATTGAGGATGCGACTAAGAGGAAGCTTGCATCGAGACAGCTACAGGGTAGAGCCGCGGATTGGTGGAACTCTGTCACGCTTGAGACTCTAGAAGGTGAGATCACGAGGGCTCGGTTCCAAATCAAGTTTGAGACAAAGTTCATTTCGACCACTTAGAAGTCTGTTCTGTTCAAAAAGTTTGTGGAGTTAAAGCAGAATGGTCGACCAGTGATGGAGTTTGTTTCTGATTTTGAAGCTTTGTCCAAGTATGTTCGTATATTGTGACTCCTTATCAAAAGAACAAGAAGTTCGTTATGAGCTTGTGTGCCGTTTGGGTTTGGAACCCGAGGTTTGCGAGAAACCATTGATTGTGACTAATCCAGTTGGGGGTTCGTCCAACTTGTATTTTGCTTTGTCATGGTCTAGTGTTGTCGTCATGGCTGCTCCTTTTTGTGTTATTGCATTGTTTTGAACTTCGCTGGGTTTGGGATCATCTTGGGCATGGATTGGCTCAAGAGGTATGCGACAAAGGTGGATTGCGAGAAGCTGGGGTGACAGTCGGGAATGTGGAAGGGCAAGTTGTTGTGATTCTATGTGAACCCGAGGATCGGGTCTTCATAAGTTATTTATATTTGCTTGTGATTCCACGAGAAGACTTTTCATCTGTGATGATCGCAAATGAGTTTGAGGATGTCTTTGATGTGGTCAAAGGTTTGCTGCCGCATTGTGAGATTGAGTTCAGAATCGATTTGGTCGAGGATGCTAAACCTAGGGGGATGACGCCTAAGGAATAGCGACAGTTGGAGGTGCAATTTCGTGACCTTTTGGGAAAAGATTCATTTAGAGAAGTGTTTCCGAATGGGGTGCACTAGTTTTGTTTTCAACCAAGGCGGATGGCTTGTTGAGGTTGTGCGTGGACTATCGTGAGCTGAGCAAGTTGATCAAGAAGAACAAATATCCCTTGCCGAGGATTGATGACTTGTTCGATCATCTTCACAAGGCTAAAGTTTTTTTCAGATGGATTTGGCAACAGGATTTCACCAGTTGAGGGTGGCGAAGGATAGTGTGTCAAAGACTGCTTTTAGGACACCATACGGTTCTTCGAATGGTTGGTGATGCCATTTGGGTTGACTAATGCACCATCGTATTTGGTGGATCTTATGAATAGGGTTTTTAGAGGTCAGTTGAACAAGTTCGTGCTTGTGTTCGTGGATGATATTCTAGTTTACTCTCAGAATGAGGATCAACACAGGATGCACTTGCGAGTTGTTTTGGAATTCTTGCGAAAGCATCAACTGAAAGCTGAGTTTTCAAAGTGTCACTTCTGGAAGAGCGAAGTGAAGTTCTTAGGCCATGTTGTTTCTGGAAATGGAATAGTGGTTGACTCCGCTAAGGTGATAGCAATCCAGGACTGGGATAGACCTAAGAATGCGACGGATGTTAGGAGTTTCCTTGGGTTAGCAGGATATTATCGCCAGTTTATCAAGGATTTCTCCAAGATAGCTGCACCATTAACAGGAATGACGAGAAAGAATCAGGTGTTCACATAGGATGCAAAGTGTGAGCAAGCTTTTGTAATCATGAAAGAGAGACCGACGAGTGCTCCTGTTTTGACGATTCCAAGTAGGAACGAAGAAATGGTGGTATACGCCGATCCATGTGGTATTGGACTTGGAGCAGTGCTAATGTAGAAGTACAAGGTTGTGGCCTATCCAAGTCAATAGCTGAAGCCGCACGAAAGGAATTACCCAATTCATGATTTGGAGTTCGCAGCGATTATGTTTGATCTGAAGATGTGGAGACATTACCTATTGGGAGTTCTATTTGAGTTGTTTATGGATCACAAGTCGTTAAAGTATCTTTTCTTCCAAATGGATTTGAATCTTCGGCAGCAAAGGTGGTTAGAGTTTCTGGTGTCGTATGATTTTGGTATAGCCTACACTTCTGATAAAGGTAACACAGTTGCGGATGCGTTGAGTCGAAGACATGCAGGATTGGGCACAATGTTTTTAGAATGGAAAAGGCTTGAGTATTTGGAAGGATTTGATTTCAGACCACGGTGTGATTGGAACCTGAAATGGTAGCAAGCTTATCGATAAGACCTACTCTTATCGAAAGGATTGGCGAGAGCCAGAAGCGAGATGCAAAGCTTGTCGAGTTTATCCAGAAGTTGGAACCAGAGGATAAAAAATTTGAGTTCGATCGAGAAGGTTGGATTCGAAAGCAAGGAGATTGGTTGTTCCTGATATCGACGGATTATGGGATGAGGTTCTGAGGGAATGCCATCACTCGAAGTTGACGATTCATCCTGGTGGTAATAAAATGTATCAGGACATGAAGCGATCTTACTACTAGGGATGAAAAGGGATATTGGAAAGTTTATTTCCAAGTGCATGAACTGGTAGTTGGTGAAAGATGAATGGAAGAAGCCGAGTGAATTGCTTCACCCATTGGAAGTTCCTACGTGGAAGTGGGAGCAGATATCGATGGACGACGTAGAATCAGGGAAGGAAACGAATGAAATTGGGTCATCGTGGATCTTGACCAAAAGTGGATCGTTTATTCCTGTTAGATCGACTAGGACAGCATTGAAGTTGGCCGAGCTTTATGTTAAATGGATAGTTCGATTCCAAGGTATCTCAAAGAGCATAGTAAGTAACTGTGATCCGTTGTTCATGAGCCAATTTTGGAAGAGTTTACAAGAAGCTTTGGGAACCGAGTTATGTTTGAGTGCGGTTTATCATCCCTAGATTAACGGTCAAACCGAGAGGTTTAACCGAGTTTTGGAAGATCTCCTAAGAGCTTGCGTGCTGGATTTTAGGGGGTCATGGTAAGACCATCTACATCTAGTTGAGTTTGCATATAATAATAGCTACCAGTCAAGCATTGGGATGGCACCATACAAGGCGTTGTATGGTAGATCGTGTAATTCTCCGACATGTTGGCTAGAAACTTGAGATAAGTTGATACGTGGGCCATAGATGAATAGAGAGATGTCAAATTGTATCAAGATCGTTCGACAACGAATGAAGGCTGTCCACGACCGTTATAAGAGTTACGCCGATAAGCTTCGGAAAGATTCGAAATTCGACATTGGCAATATGGTTTTCATGAAGATTTCGCCGTTGAAGCATGTTGTTCGGTTTAGGAGCAAAGGAAAGTTCGCTCCAAGTTTTTTTGGACCATTTCCGATAATCGAGCGATTGGAAAGCTCGCGTATAGGTTGGAGTTACCTGAGAAGATGTCGAGCATGCATAATGTTTTCCATGTGTTGTTTCTTCGGAAGTGTGTGCATGATTCGAATGTGGTGGTATCTCCGGAACAGTACGAAGACCTAGAAGTCGAGTCCGTAGTTACGAGACCTCGTAAGCCGCTTCGCATTGTGGGGAATGACATGAAACAACTTAAGAGGAAGACAGTTAAGTTGGTGATCAAGGTACAATGGAGTGAGGATGATGACGACTGTATGTGGGAAATGGAAGAGAGAATGAAGTCGATCCATCCAGAACTCTTCGTTGGTATGACCCATAATGCCGTGTCACTCTTACGCCGTTGTACCTTGAACTATTGAGGTTGTAGTTATTGATAGAGTTCCACATGCTAGGATAAGGCTATGGATACATGGTTGATGGATGCTAGTTTGGATGATAGAATTGGCTGCTTATGGATGATAGGCGTGAAGAATTGTTTTGCTTGGAATTTCGGGGGCGAAATTCTTAAGGGGGAGAGAATGTAACGACCCGCATTTTACGTATCAGAGGATCGTAAAATATTTTTATTTTATTCCCTAAGGGTCGGATCATTCTCATATTTTGATATGTTGTTCTTGGGGATGTGAGACATGTACATGATTTTTACCAATTTTATTTGTGACTATTTTCCCCCTGTCAGTTTTGTACAGGGAATAATTTTTGACTCGGATCGAATCAGATGCTGGGATCGGTCTCGTTGGAAAGGAAATGATGTTTTCCATTCAAATGAGTAGACACATTAAAGATTTGGTTCAGTGATTTGAGAGAAATCGCTGTTTTATTGCTACACAATTTTATGTTCAGGTTTTAAGATATTAATGGGCTGATTTGTGGAGGCCCATTAGTGGGCTGGTGGGAGGCTATAAATAGGGGGTTAGGGACATGAAGAGGAGGTTGCTTTCTTCATTCTCTCATTTGGTTGAGCTTGCGATTGATCCTTGCTGAAACAAATACACCTTTCCACCATTAAAATTCTAGATCTACGAGTAGAGATTGAAGATCTACATAAAAGGGAGCTACGTCTACATCAAACGAAGATAGATCGCATCAAATCGAGAGGTTTGAAGATAGATCTTCGCTGTCCGGATTCATATTTCATTGTTTCCAAGCTAGATTGAAGATTTGGCGAGTGATATGCATCTCTCGCACGAATTCAATTAAGTATATGGGTTGTTTGATCCCATGTTCACCATTTCAAGTTATTTTTGCATAGATCTAATCGATGTAAGTATGGTTTTAACTCAAATCATCATAGGATCTTATTAGCATCTTAAATTCAAAAGTTTTCTATGAAATTTCAATGATAATTGTTGTTTAAATGAGTATGATTGTTTGTGTGATTTGTTGTTGGTTTTGTTGGTTAAATTGATGATTGCAAACGTAAATCAAGTTGATTTCAAAAACGAGTCTGTGTAGGTTTTAAGATGGATCTGGTCGGGCTTGGCAAACATGGTTCATCGGATCAAGGGAGTATTGCTTGGAGAACAAGACAAGGTAGATCGACCATGAAGAGGAAGATCAAGTGACATGGATTGAAGCAAAAATTGTAGATCGGGCAAGATCCACGATAAATCAGCGTTGCTGAGGCTTTGGCGAGGTTCAAGTAGTGGCAAAGGAGTAGACATACCAAGAAAAAGTGAAATAATCAGCCAAAAATTGAAGAATCGGCCAAAAATCAAAATCTGGAATCTATAGCGTTTGGGAAACGCTGTGGTAGGTGGATGGATCGAACACGAATCCTAATATGGATCAGGCACCAAAAATCAGTGAATCTGCACGAAAAAATGATGGATCGGGCAAGTTTTGATGAATCTGGCAAAAGCTGAATTTTCTAGGTACGATAACGTTTGGGATACGCCATTGAAAGTCCCTGGTTCGGCCACGATCCAGGCATGGATCGTGCAAGGCAAAAATGGGTGGGTTGGCCTTGAAAACATGACGGATCGTGCCATTTTCCTTGGTCTGGCAAAGAGGATGGATCGTTGGCTTTTGTTAGCATTTTGACAAACACTGTAGAAAAGTCTTGATCGCAAATAATCCATAGGGGATGGATGGACTGTGCAGGAGAAATGATAGCGTTCCAAAAAGGTATGGATCGTTCAAACGACCCATAGGGGTGGGTGGATCGCCTAGAAGCACTGACAGTGTTCAAGAAACGTTATTGTAGTGACCCGAAAATCCGGACCAATTTGAGCTGACCAAATAACACAAGTCCAACCCCAAATTGCACTGGAAACTCAAGTAACTAATAGAAAGAAGATAGAGGGTGAGGATAGATAAGATAGAAACTTAGAATAGAAGAAGAAAAGAAGAACTTACATCATAGTAACACGAATCTCACAGCGGAACGAATAACATATAATATATAACATAACTTTGAAATATAACAGTTATGTATACAATAGCACTTATCAGAGTACAACACTTACAACACAGCGGAAATAAACTATAGCTATATGATCCAAAAGCCTCCTGCTCCAGCTCTTCAAGTATATCTGTAAATCCCGACTACTTGACTGCCTGTACAAATTTAGGCACCCAAGAGTTTAGGGAAAACAACAAAGTAAACTCCGGGTCAGTCATGGGACTGGTATGAGTAAAACAATTTAAACTGGTTTGAACAAGTAAATGATATCTCATAAGACCACGCTGTATAACGGAACGGGTTTTTCCCTTATGAGAATCCAAAATATCTTTATATCAAAAACCTTTCGATATTATAATAATGTCTATCAACTACAATATAGTAATCATCTAGCAGAAACGCTTTCATCTCACGTTCTACATATATGGTATACAATCAAAACCGCAAGCACGTATTGGGTAATGGATTTCCAACTATGACAAGGTATGGAACCACCTTCCGATCAGTGTACTCTAGGAACGATACACCGGAGTTCAACAAGAACATCTTGCAACTCAGCCACACATGACCGACCACTCATTTTGCTTGAGTGTATCGAATGTATATCACCAACGGTTGGGATCAGCAACCGTTTCCCGTATATATATAGGACAACATTGATAGATTTAAGAAACAAATGAATATTCTCTAGATAGGTGATTATACACCCAACTTCGGTGCAACCGACTTAGCCATGCTGCCTGCCCGATTTCTGTCATTTACCGGATGATGAGGCTAAAAGTTACGCGTTATCATCACATCAGATTCACTTCAAATGTCACATCGTCAGATCCATCGAAAATCACTAATTTACGTCTACAACAGTACATTATGTGTTAGCTAAAGAAGTTTCCTTCTCCGCTTCTACTCTTGGTACGGTTTAAGAAATCAAGGTACGTGACCTTTCTGGAAATACTCTGTCAGACATTCATTCATACAAGTCATCCTCATTCACTTAGAATGTCACATCGTCATACCCGCCAAATCACAAATTGACTTATCCAAAAATAACACGGGTATACAGCTAAGAGAAACGAATTCCTCTGCCACCAAACGTGAATACGTTTGAACATATCAACTTACGCGATCCATTGGATATACTCTGTCAGACCTTCGTCCATACAAGTTGTCCTGGGACTGGACAAACCGAAGGCACTATTCAGTATATCCATCTTAGTCACTGTTATCTAAGACTTATACAACAGCCCTTGCACTTTACTCCGTCTTCAATTATCTTTGGCATAAATGATTCACAACGCTTGTGCCAATACAAAGTGGTTCTTTGGATAATAATCCAACCGGTCTCTCCATATTAACAACGTTAAAAATGGTCAAAACTTCGATAGTCTGTGAGTTAACTATCAAAGAAAACAAGTGTGCAAACAATGATATTATTTCCAGATGGAAATTATATCAAACAAACATCATTTAACATTTATCTCTTTTGTTCATTTTACATCTCTTGTTTCCCTATATTCAACATTTGCTATTTTCTATATTTAGAAAATATACGTTATTAACACTGGAAACATTTCCATTCCTTGTTTTTCTGTATTTAGAAAACATTTCTGATTTTTGTTTGGAAAACATTTCCAAACTCCTACGTTTGGATTAAACAGATGTTTAGATAAAACATCGCTATGCCAACTCAACCATTTTCTTTAATTACTAAATTCACTTTACCATCCTTTACTGCCGAACCTTAACCATTCCTTAGTTAAAAACGAAGCCAATCAAGTTGGGATAGAACTACCTCTCAGACCTTAACTGAACAACACTTCTAACCTTGAAATAGGCAAAGTTCACTTTATATTTCTTTAACTAACTTCCTTACTTAACCTTTCTTTCGAATAACTATATTCGATTAACTCTTTCACTTAACTCCTCTCGAATAAACTATATTCGATAACTCCTTTAATTCTATTCGAATAAACTATATCCGATTTACTACTTTACTCTATTCGAATAAACTATATTCGATTAACTCCTTTACTATATTCGAATAAACTATATTCGATTAACTCCTTTACTATATTCGAATAAACTATATTCGATTAACTCCTTTACTATATTCGAATAAACTATATTCGATTAACTCCTTTGATTTAACTCTAATCGATTAACCCCATCGAATAAACTATATTCGATAACTCCTTTGATTTAACTAATATTCTATAACTCACTTCGATTAACTAATAATCGATAACTCCTTTTCGAATAACTAAATTTGACAACTCCTTTTGATTTAACAAATCGATAACTCCTTTTCGAATAACTAAATTTGACAACTCCTTTCGATTTAACTAATCGATAACTCCTTTCGATTAAACTACAATCGATAACTCCCTTCGATGAAACTAACATCGATACTCCTTTCGATGAAATTAACATCGATTAACTCCTTTCGATGAAACTAACATCGATTAATTCCTTCCGATGAAACTAACATCGATTAAATCCTTTCGATGAAACTAACATCGATTAATTTAACTCGACTCACTTATCTCGATAATCTAACTCAAGAACTTAACTCGATTAACTTATCTCGATAATCTAACTCAAGAACTTAACTCGATTAACTTATCTCGATAATCTAACTCAAGAACTTAACTCGATTAACTTATCTCGATAATCTAACTCAAGAACTTAACTTGATTAACTTATCTCGATAATCTAACTCAAGTTGATTAACTCCTATCGATGAAACTAACATCGATTAACTCCATTCGATTGACTCTAGATCGCAGCGATCACAATGGTTACGCCTGACTCCCTCAGGAAACATCCGACCGCCTTAGGCTATTTACAGCCCTGCAAATTACGCTAGCAGTCGTACGAGATGGCAACTTACCCTGAATACTATGTTTGACTAACTCTGTCTCAAATAACTATATTTGATTAACTCTAGTTCGTTTTAACTCTAACTGATTTACTCTAACTGGTTAATTCTAACTGGTTAACTCTAACTGATTAACCCGACTTACTTAACCCAACTGGTAAACTCGACTTACTTAACCCAACTGGTAAACTCGACTTACTTAACCCAACCGGTAAACTCGACTTACTTAACCCAACTGGTTAACTTTACTGAACTGGTTAACTCTACTGAACTGGTTAACTCTACTCAACTAACTCGACTAACCCCTTTCGAATAGCATATTCGTTTTACTAACTTTTGAATACCATATTCGATTTACTTTATTCACTTTATAAAGATTTCCTTTTAACAACGTTTTATTCATTTGAAAAGATTTACTTTTAAATAACGGTTCTACACTTTAAAAAAAATGATTTCCTTTTTATAACGTTTCCTTTTCAATTCTATTTGTAAATGGTTTACAAATATTTCCTTTTCGAATTTATTCTTGAAATATTCTAACTCCTTAAATTCTCGGGAAAATTCGCCATAACCTCCTTTGTACCGGGAGTATCGGGAAAATCCCCAAACCCGCCACACAGGCCTTTCCATTCAAAAAGAAAATGTTTTGAAATTATTTTCTTTTTCAAAATATCTCCTATTTATAAATATTCCTTATTTATAAATATTCAAATTTATAAATATCTCTTATTTATAAATATTCCATTTATAAATGTTCTGTTTTCAATATCACTTTGAAAATTCCCTTATCAACATCCCGTATGTTATGGTGTTTAACATATCAAATTTCGATGTCCAATATCGTCCATACACACACAATCAACAACATGTTATAATTCACATCATATATCAAAATATATGAAAAACAATAAAATAACTGTTGAGGAATCCAGTCGGATTCCTCCAACCTGTTTCCCTGCATCCACAGATGTTACACACATGATTATCATCACTTTCAGTTCGATATGAATTATTCTGATAACAAAATAAATATCTGAATATTTAACGGTTTATATATATATAGTTATATATATATAATTTCCACTAACTGACTAGCAGTTCAATCAAACAGTCAACACACAGCAAACAGTCAATATTTAACAGTTCTAAAAATACAACATGAAAATATAAACTGTTCAGAGTTAGTGAGATTTACTCACATTTGCAGTTCACCGTTAAAGAACGATAAACTGTTATTTGATTTGAATCAAACAATTTATTTCGCCATAAATTCATACGAGCCCCAATCGACTTCCAGTCAGTTCCATTGTGTAGCTCCCGTCCATACGATCCCAACGGATCTTGCTTTGTTGAATTCTGATAAAATATGAGCAAGTTATGATACGAACAAGTTTATATACTATTTAAATTCAACTAATTAAATTTCCATTGGGGTTTTACCTTAAACTCCGGCCCACTACCCAAATAAACCCAACCCGTCCGTTTCCTTTTCTTCCCCAAATACATGCCGTAACCTCTTGTTCCTCATCACGCCATTTCCATATTTTCCATGCCTCTTTTCACCTCGTTTCATCACTAATTCACAAACTAACTACCCCATTTCTCTTCCCATAACAATCTCCATCAACCTAACATAATAACTCCACCTTCGTTCCATCTATGTAAATCGCGACAGGGAGCATTTTCTGAACAGTACAGGAATCATGCGACATCTTTTTACACCATCTCAACCAAATACGTGCGTAGGAGCTGGAAATCACCTTACGAGTGTAAATTCGATACTCAAAACTAGTATCGATGCTTCCCAAAACCCAAAATCGATAAACCGTAGCTTCCTTGAACTCACGGTGATTTCCGCATGACAGAAAAATACCGTCGAACTGGTTGAAACCCATATGCTCTTGAAGAGCTCATCACCAGTAAACTCAAAACACATATATTCAGATTTTAGGATTTTCTATTGAATTGTTTTTTATTTTTGATTGAGGATTTTCTTCCTGCTTTTGCTTTCCTGAAGAATGAGTGGCGACGCAAAGTTTCTCAGTTGGAAATTAGGTTTAGGAATTTTAGTTGGGGTATTTATAGAAAAATTAGATATTTTATTTTCCGAATATTATATTAATTTATAATCAACCGCTGTGTTTATTTGTCTTTTCAAATTCCTGTAATCACACATGACATCTAAAAATCACGAAACTGGACATGCAGCTACAGTTCGACATTACGGTCCTAACGAAACTGGTTTCGTCGAATTCCGACTCCGTCTGCTCACACAGCGTATTTTTAACTGTCGAAATACTGACCGTTTTTCACTCTAAAAATCCGTACGACCACACACTGACTCTAAAAATCACGGAACTTGGAATCTAGCAAAAATTTGATGTTGCGGATCCAACAAAATTAGTTTCGTCGAATTCCGACTTTGTTTGCAAAACCGGCTATTTTTAAAGCTCTGAATGACCCATTTAAATATATATCATATATTTAAATATAATTAAATTTAATATAAATAAATTTATATTATCGTATATCTTCACATATGATATCGTACAACTCCAGAATATCATATCAGAATTTACAGCTTGATATTTCAGATTCCAGATTATCTCGATTTTCAGTTTATACTGAAAATCTATTTATAACGTATATAAAGCGTCGCAAATTATAAAGGAATTCCACAGCGACTTTTTCTGAAATTTGATTTGGACGTAAATCCAAATTTACACGATGAAATCCCGATTTTTCTCTTCCACTAGAAAGATATACTCCACCAGCTCCACACGTTTCTTGTTTCACAAAAATCCGGCTTAAAACGAATCCTGTACATTCAGTTGAAGTTCGAATCGCCAATTTACGAACTGCAGCGCCATTTCAAGCTCGATTTTAATTATATTATAATTATACATTCAAACTGTCGTTTATATAATATATTCGTTATTCAAATCAAATTCTAAACTGAATTAAATATCACAGATGATCCAGTTCACAACATATTGTGAATTCCACTATTTCTGACTATTTCTGAAATAAATATATTATTCTATTATTTAAATTAATTAAATAATCCATATAATTTAAATTAATTAACCATTTAATTCTCTATATCACTATTTATATAATTAAATTAATTAATTATAGACCGTGAAAAAATGCGGGTCATTACAGTTATGAAAGATTGTTTTGATGTTTTGCTTAGTTTTCACACCAGATTAGTGCAGAATTGAACCAGCAGATTTAATAGCATTCCAAAAATGCTGTTTAAATGTTTTGCTTAGGTTTTCACACCAGAATGATCCAGAATTGGACGTATAGATATGGTAGCATTCCAGAAACACTGTGAAAGGCATTTTTGACGTTGTGGTTATTTTTTTATAGAAAGAAAGCTAGAAATGCTATGGAATGCAAAATCGCCCAAACATAGCATATTTTTGGATCAATGATGGTTAAAGCTTAAAAGCGAATTCAAGGAGAAATGTTCGAAGTGTTGTGATGCGTTCGTTGATCGTTGAAATGCAACGAATGTGAATATGACTCAAAGGTGTTGAGTTGTAGATAATGGTTGCTCGAGAAGGTTGCTTGAGCTAAGTATAGCCGTCAAGAAGGTCGATTAGAGATATCGAAGGCCGAGAGATTATCGTTGTCATAGGTTCTAGCGGGCTCAAAGCAAGGGTACAATAGAGACGTCTAAAAGACCAGAAGGTTGTTGGTCGAGTACCATGGGTATCGTTGAAAGGCCTAGAGATACATATAGTTGAAAGGCGTATGGAGTTTTTGCTAGAACGGGGTTACCATTAGCCCTTGACACATGGAAAGGTTGGCTGTCCTACAATTAACGATGGTTTCGAAGTAGGATTAGGCGGTGATAGCCAGAGTCATGGGTGATTGTTTGCTTTGTTTGTACCTTCCTACGTAGATTGTTCGATGTCGAAGGAGATATCTCTTGGGTGCTTGTCTGATGGTTGTTTCGGTCTTCAGGGCTTGTGCTTAAGGGATGTTGATCTCGATTAGGGTTGTTTACTTGGGACTTAAAACTGGTTGCTATGATTCCTGTTGCTTGTTTGTAAAGGTTATCACTGTCAGAAGTGGGGAAGACTAGGGTTGAGTTTCTTCTCTGTTGATGTTGGGAGATTGGGTGTTCTTTCTGCCTACTCTCATATACTTTATTGCTGATGTTAGATAGTTGTTTTATTGCTCACTAATACTATTATCTGACTCAAGGTTTTATGTTTCCTCTTATTACCTTGGGTTGTTCATCTATGGTATTGTGGATAGGCAGACTGAGTAGTAGGTTGTAGATGGTAGTTCTTAGTGGATGGAGCTGCTGATTGAAGACGAGCTGGAGGCTTGCATATTATTTTTACACTATACATATTAGGTGTTTCCGATGTTGTTCTATTTGATGCATTATATGAGGGCTGTGTAGTGAGGCTTCATGTACAGACTTCTAAAGTGTATTCCAAAGTTGTATGGATATTTTCAGGATGATATGAAAGTTTGGATTTTTTCTATGTGATGCTCCACTATTTATACATGTTGTATATGCTCTATTATATTTTATCCTTACGCTGTGAGTTTTACGACAGGTTCTATGTATGTTTGCCTACCTTGATGATCGTCCATGGGTGCCTGACACACCTTACAACGTATTATTCCTCTTGTTATGTACGGGGGTTATGGGCGGTCGTTACAACTGACATCTCAGGTAATTCTATTCGCTCGATTCTCTTTCGTTTGATTTCTTATCTTATCTGTTGGCATGTCTCGTGCTCGCAGAATAAAGAAAATTTCGATGAATTTCCTTTGGATCCTCATACCATCATCCGAAGGTTTAGGAATGATGTTTTCCTATCTTTTTGGGGTAGGTCTTTCAAGGGAGTTGTCATCTCTCGCTCGAGGAGATTGGCGACTACATTTGATGTTTCAATACTGCCTACTCCCAGGGCGGGAATCGATTGATTCCTTTGTTTCTGGACTCTTCCTAGTTGACATCACCTTCTCTACACTCACCCATTTTTTTTATCTTATGTTGTTTGCTAGTTCTACAAGGCCTGAATGTTTAGGTATTGGAGTTCTTTTGTATTGGCTCTAGGATTCAGTAAGGCTGGAGATGCTTCCTATTATTTGGACTTGTTGGAGCTTCTGGAGCAAGTGCTAACATAGACTAAGGAGTGTCTGGATGGAGTTTTCAGTCAGTGCCTGTGTTATGCTACAAAGGGCACGTCTTTTGCCCTGGCTCTTTGTCCCTTCTGCGTGGAGCTGTAGAGCATTCCACTAGAGCCTAATCTTTGGTGTCAGCCTCATGGGTTTCATCTTCTTCGTATGTATACATGTTTTATTTACACTGTTGGCCAACTTCTATTTTTGAGCGGTCCATTATACTATATTTAGTTGTATCTACTATTTGTGTGTGCACAGTTTCTGTAGCCAACTCTATAGAAACTGTTTTTGTGAGCCGTTGGAGAATGACTAGATTCTCCCTTTTGTTACATTATATTTTCATGTTTGAAAAAAAACATTTAATGACATTACATTCAACTAGGGTTGGAGATGCTCTAAGTACAAAAGAAAAGAAAATTATGTTTGGTAACATGCGAAAATTACAAATTATGTAACTAGACATTTTGCATGGAAGCCCACGTTTCTGCTTGCTTCTCTGTCCTCTTTATTTTTTATTCAGCACACATCTTAATTTATTCTCCCCCTCCCCTCCTTTCTTTTATTTGAATGTCATTGAAAATGACCCAAAAGGAAAAGTTCAGGGAAATGAAAATCTAGTTTGTAACCAGCACTCCACTTCATTGTTTCAACAAGCTCCCCTTCTCTTCGCTATGATATCAGTCTCGGGTTGTCTAGTGATAGATAAAGAGGTGCAGTAGTGAAGTCAAAGATGGTGTTTGTGAAGTTTGAACTAGGGTTCAGGTTTGTTTGAAATCTGGTCGTCATTGGGTTATTCAGCGAATACGGTGGTGTTTGTTGTGGAGAAGGCATCTTCGGGGAAATTTCTAGCGAACGCCGGTACATGATAGAAGAACGCAGCTGTCAGGAGAAGGATGTTCTTGTTGAAAGTCACATTCTAGGTGAGAGGTTTGGGTTGATTTGTTTTAGTTTCCAGGAGGTAAGAATTGTAGAGAGAAGCTTGATAGTGAAGGCAGTTTTGATTTTCATTGGGATATAAAGGTGAAGTTATGCTTGAACATGCGACAATGGCAAAAGTTGATTATTAGTGCACTTCGAGGAATAGGAAGGAAGAAGAAGATGTTTAACAACAGATTTGAATAAATTATACAATGAAGTGTTTAATTATTCCTTGCTAGTTCATTTTCTTATGAACTGAATTTCTAAATCATATAAGATCAGATTTAGATGCGTTTGTTGTGTTGAACTCTTATCGCGAACGCCTATAAGATGCAACTGGATTTGGTTAATTTGGAGCTAGTGGAAATTTTGACTAAAATCGAACTTGTTCAATTTTAGTTGAAACCAACGCTTCGTAGGTAACTGGAATTTTGATGAGTTGCCTCTCACTCAAATTCATTGTATAGTTCATGTGCTACTATAAATTACCGTTGGATGCTTAATTGAAATATTTTAGTATATTGTCGGCTTGAATTGAATTTCCCATTTTAAATGGAAGCATAAATCACTATTTTGTTATAGGTGACAAAATAAAACGTAAATCGAAGTTTATATAGCGAATTAACATAACACTCCGAAGTATTCACACTTATGTGTGATTCATATTAAATTTTATTTATCTACTTATATTCGTATGTTGTCCATTTTTATCTACTTTTATTTATTATTCATATGCTCGAGTTGTTTCCAGCTATTCATTCACTTTTATATGCTTATATGCTACTATCACTTATTCACCCGTATTCGTAAATGCCCTTATTTAAATTCTCATTCAATATACCATTTGTATTGTTGTTATTCAAAATGGTTGTGTCATATCGTCAGACTTGCTTGAGTTTTCGCAATAACAAGTTCTTGGATTCATTTCCCATTTATATTAATAATACCATAAAATTCATTAATAGTATTAGTTAATGGAATTTAAATCTAATTATTCATTTTAGTTAATGACTATTGAATGTAATCGTTTATTTTAATGAAATTTGGAATTAATTAATCATTTAATTAGTGATTTTTAATTTGATTAATAATTTTGTAATTAAATAATCGTTTTAATGAATGCTTTTGAATTTAAAATCAAACGCATCTACTTGGTTTTTGTTTTGATAGTGAAATTTAAAAGGTAGAGACTTACTACAATCTTTTTATGGTTTCGCTAGGATAGCGACATAATCATCAGCTACGACCTGTTGAGTTTTCATGGATTATAATTTACCAATTTTAAAGAATATTTATAAGCATGTGTTTTCAAAGTTTTATACACTACTTGAATGTGAAAACCAAGCCAAGAGTGAATCAAATACTTAACAAGTTTGATTCATTTATTGGTAGTAAGTGTATTCGATTAAATTCATATACGTTAACTAGTTTATAATTTATGATAGTCATTTTTATAAATTATTAACTTTGATTTTGGTATGTTCATTTTATTTCGTCACTCTAAGATGCTATGCTACCCTTTTATGTTAAGAGGAGGGAAGTAAAAACATAAAATGCGGGTGATTGAAAATCATATAAGTTTAGAAACGACTATTTCTTATATTTAGCAGTGTAAATTATTCATGTTATGTCTACGCAAACAAACATAGACAACTAAACATATGATGCAAACATCCCCACAACCACTTAAGTCCTACATGTTGATATAAGGGTGGACATCCTTACAATCACTTAATACTCTACGAGGTGCGCTCAACCTGGTCACTTATGCTGGACCCTCCAACCACTTAAGACATCGTCCCTAACATCAACATTATCAAATATGTAGTCTCCTTGTAGTCGAGAGATAACAAGCAATCACTTAATACTAGGTTTAGGTAGGAACACAACATCATTTAAGATCCCCTGGCGGATCCCTTCATTTCTATCTAGTTGTCCCTACGAGTGAACTCCTAACCACTAAATACTTCCCTTGGACGGTAGTTCCTTTAGGCCTCTATAAACCATCCCTAGATCAGCACTCACTAATCCCCTAGATAAGAAGCAGACAATTTCCGAAAACTACCACACTCATACGCTATCGTCTATTTGGACCACTTAATTCCTTATATGAGAAAGGAGGACCCAACGACCACTTAAGACCTAGTAGGGCGGGTCCTATGACTTTAGTCTTAAACCAAGGAGTGAACCTTAGGAGCTAACCTAGTCCCAACCGCTTAACACCCAACAAGGTAGGTCAACCACTTAACATCTTCTCAAGGCATGCCAACATCGCATACAAATATATATATATATACACACACACAACAAAAAACAACCTTGGGAAATCTGGATCAAAGCAAGAATACTATTTCTATGTAAAATACCACACACTAGACATCTCACGTTAAGTTGACTACTTGTAGATGTTGGATTTGTCCGGCGGTTCCGGGCAGGCTTCTACTACAAGTTGGGTTTAACCTCGCATCTTATTGTAATAATTATAATGGCCCATGACACCTAGACCTCTCGCATTAACCGGTATTACTTATAAATGCTGGATATGCCGGTCGGTTCCAAGCAGGCTTCTACTATAAGTAGTGGTTAGCCTCGTGTCTTTGCGTTATTAAGTATAAATAAAACCATTAACTCACACACATACAAATACACAAACAAATTCCTATAGGGACATTCAGATTCTATTTCTAATTTAAACATATTTAGTACACATCGAATACACATTAGTATTACATCTAATTACGCTATAAATATATAAATAAATAGGCGTGAATTTTGCGCACGAGAATAATGACCTAACACGTTTGAAATGTCAATCCTAGCAATCAGAATTAAGGTATACAAGTTAATTTCCATATCAATTAACATGGTCCAACATGCATATTCTCATTTAATCATAAAAAGGGAAATGACAACACACACAAATAAAACTTGCAATCTAGGTTTGAATAATTATTTAAATAATAAAAGTATGGGCAATGTGTAATAGATCCAATTACATATGCAAAAACCTTGCTTTTGGCACTGCTTAACTTTTTAATTTATATTGCATACAAAAACTTAAAACCATAATATATTGTATATAATATGTTCAAACAAACCTATTTAAAATAGATGTTTAAACCTAATAATTTACAATACACAATCTTACGTTTTTAATACACAAACATATGTGAACATTTAAAATAAGAATCAAGTGAATTGAACCAAAAACTAAGAATTTCACAACACCCTAACCCTAACTTCCATTATTACAATAACACAAACCCAAATATACCCCTTTTGATTGACCATTTCCACGATAAACAAAATATAAGATTTGGAGGGTTTATAATGTTTTATTTTCATTTAATCCAAATCCAATACAAACATAATAATCAAAATCCAAACTACAAAAGATAGAAAATACCAACTTGTAGGGTTTCCAGTTACAGTGGTTTGAGAAGGAGGAACAACAGGATTTGTTTAGAATAAGCTTTGGATTTAGCCTTCGAAATCATACTCCAGTCCTTCTATATATATAAGAATCAAATCTTAGAATCTCATATATATATAAAACTAAAGTCCAGAACCTAAATCTATATTAATCTAGAATACAGAGGATAAAATGGAGGTTAGAGGAATAGAAGAGAAACCTAACCTTTTTGTTTAGAATTAGCAATGATAGAAGGACAATATAGAGGCACAGAATGAAATTAGAGTAAGGTTTAGAGTGAAGCTAGGAAGCTATATTTATAGTTGCAAGTGTGTGCATAGACCGTCAGATTATTTAGATTTAATATGGACAGTTTATTTGATGCAAAACTATATAAATATCTCTATAAAACACAAACTCACCACCCATCCCTCAAGAGGGTGGTCGACCCCTCTATAGAAGAGAAGTCGTCCCCTAGTTAGACCTCTCCTATAGGTAGGCCTGTCAACGGATGCAGTCGGATAAGGATAGTGCTGTATCTGAATCCGTATCCGAAAATAAAAATTCATATTTAAATCCATATCTGATGTCTGCTAATATCTGTTGAACGATATTCATATCCATATCTGCGGATATCCGAAAATAACCATATCTGGCCTAACGAATACGTATATTTTTGAATATCCGAAAATATCCGTATTCGAATTTGAAGTTGCATATCCAAATATGCATAATTCATAATTTGCAGCAAATACAACATATAATTATAGCAAATTCATCATAAAAAGAAATGCATAAATTCATGCAAATACAATAACAAATTGCAGCAAAACAAATTCTTACATTGCTACCACTAATTCATACTTTAACATTCACATACATATCACCACACAATCTGAATCATGCCTAAAAGTATTCCACAACAATAAAAGCTTTCTTAAATATAACAAAAAAAAGATTACTTTTATAGAAGTGTTGCAACTCAGTTTGCAAATTCTGTGCTTTGCAACTCAATTGCAAACTGAGTTTTTAAAGTCAGTTTGCAACTGAGTTTACAAACTATATTATCCATGTGAATAATTATTTTGTAGTATGTACATTTGGGCAAAACATAAGGAATATGCAAACTATATTATCCAATGTATGCAACTTACTCCAAGTATTAAAACAAGAATTGGTGGATGAATCTTCGGTCTCTTTTTTGAATATTCTTCTCACCAACTCAACTCCTTGAAGCTCAATAACTACAATTTTCATTCTCTGTCCACTCAATAATCCATCCTGTTTACTGAAATCTGAACTATAAGTTCAAACAAGGCAGTTTTCATCCTCCGACGATGCAACAATCACACTAAAGCGTAACCCCTATTTTCTTACATGGGCAACACATGCCAAGGCTTTGGAACCGACAAATACCTGAACCTTTCCTAACTAGCTTCAAAAGGCAGTACAATCACAAATTCGACATCGACAACAAACTCAGCTAAAACCTCAGGCTCACAAGACCCCGATCAATTTTCAGAACGTCCGCCAAAGAAAAAAACCATCATGAGAAGACAGATCGATTCAGGTGCGATTTCAGTTCTAGGTCATCAGACCCCCAACATTCCGGATTACTACATTCTAGGCAGAAAACTAGGGCATGGGCTAGGGCTGGTTGAGGAATAACGAATAGGGTTCTACTAATATGGCTGGAGATTGCATGAGAATCAGATGCTCAAAGCCGAAATGGAAGATGCCATTTTTTTTGGAATTAGGTTTTTGGAACGAACGACAGAATGAAAGGGTATGGGAGTAGTGACTGTATTTGCGTATTGGAGTAGGGTTTGATGGCAACGACTTGATATTGATAAAGCAAATCCAATGGCTATAATAGTATTTGGTCTTCTAATTATTTAATTTGGTTAGTTGAAAATTTAAGTATAATTTGAAAATGAAAAATGGATATTCTATTTCACAACGGTCGGATATTTTTCGGATACGAATAGTGTCATATCCGTATTCATATCCGAAAATATTTTCGCATATCGGATATCCGTATCCGCTTTTCCGATATCAGATATTATTCATATTTTCGGATATGGATACATATGGATTTCGAAACTTTTGGGTACTCATTGCCAGCCCTACCTCTAGGGCAGTCGCCCCTTCGAGGTCGAGTCAGTAGATTCAAATCTCATGTGACGTTGTTTTCTATTGATTTCTTAATTAATGATTTTGATTTATTTCCTTATGTTGATTATCTTTGTCCCCTTTGCATATGAATATATACATACAAATCCTCTTAGAATATTCTTTTATGCCAATTTATGATCAATTATATTTAATTTATTTGAATTTCAAACCTTGTGTGTAAATATTTATGTATATCTTGTTTTATAAATATCTTTTCCATACAGACTCCGTTATCAATTCGCTATGAATGCGATATCAATACTTCCGTGGCCCAATTACTGATTATTCAAAATTCTATTTTCAACCCATTAAATTGTTATGGATGATTATTATTTATTTTAAACTAAATTATCTTATGTTTATTTTTGGTTTATTTTACGGGTTTTACATTTCCCTCCTTAGAAGAGATTTCGTCCTGAAATATTTTTAAAGGGGTGAAAACACAACCTGCTCTAACAACCATATTGGACACCCAGGTTATTTTATAAGCATCCATAGACATCCATAACACATAGTGGTTATGTACTGCAAACTTGCTAAAGTGAGCTCAGTCCTAGCTTGTACGTGTAGCAAGTGATGCTATATGTACGCAAAACACCTTAATATGCATAAAATTCTATAAGAGTGCACGGTGCATTCATTTTGCAACCAACCCCTACCGTCCAATTTAGCAAGCACAACACAACCATGAAATGAATTTTTAGAGGAAATAATTACTCGAGAAAAGATCTGGATAAGTTTGCCTAATCTTCTCCTCGGTTTCCAGTGCTTTCCGTATGATTATCTCCCCATCGTACTCAGACTAGGTGAACAGGTTTGTTGCGGAGTCTTTTGATTTCGTGCTCCATGATCTTTGCGGTGGCATGAAGCAACCTAGACTCCAACCCAAAGCTCCTTAAATCCTAAATATCAGCAAGCTCGAGTATGATGGTGGAATCATGAAAGCATTTCCGAAGATGAGAAACATGGAAAACGTTATGGACCCTCAACAAATGCTCGGGAAGATCCATACGATAAGTCAGTTTCCCGATCCTATCCACGATCTTAAATGACCCAATAAATCTAGGAGCCAACTTCGCAGTTTTTCTGTAACACCCCACCTCCATTAAGGTCACTCACAAAGGGAATGCCTTAACTTTAGTGGAGCGTTTTAGGTAAACAGACACAGAATATCACAAGACAAATATAAAAATTTTGCCGCGGAAAATAAACAACTTTATTAAATCACCAAAATACTTTGTTACATAATACCATGAGTCATAAAACCATTACAACAAAACACTTCTGTCTTACATTATCAGAGTACATAGGTATTTAAAAGAAAAACATCATTCCCATATTAAAGAGCAAGCCATATAAGAGACAAAGACTTGAGCCATACTTCAGAAGTAGCTCCTAGAAGATGATATCCAAATCCTGACTAAACCTGGGTGTTTCCTCCCTGAGAACCTGGGGAGGGGCGAACGGAAGAAAAGAGGCGAAACAAACTAGGTCAGACATACGTCTGGTGAGTCCAGTAACTTTTAGCCAGTAAATAAATAAAGGTAAACATGACAGGCATACAAAGTGGATAAGAGGATTCATAGTACAGATGGCAGGTATGACAGGACAAATAAGGTAAGATGTATGTATGCTTCATTACAAACTACTCTACACTATTACTAGTAAAATCAAGATGGGATGATCCCTTCTGCTAACCATAATAACGATAACGATGGTGGTAGTTTCATGTATTCCTAGCTGATGTCATAGGTGTCGCCTGCTCCTATCTTAGCTAATCGTACCCATTACCCTCCTACTATAAAGTGGTAGACTTAGGGCATACGTCCGAATATACCCTAACCACTACCCTAATCGATCGGCTCCCTACTCTATAGATACCCTGTGCTGGTCCCACAACTAGGGGGTATCACTTCCCTAAAGTGGCAACCCAAGGTGTGCACAGTTATACCTACTGGTGTCACGGTCGTCTTGGCCCCCTCTGCCAGGCCCATGCACGCACATGTCCCCGGTCGGTTTGCGCCGCCCACACCATCCGTATCTTTTTGGATCTCTTACAATCAATCAGTAAGCGTGCCCCTTCCCCGCCTAGTACGAAGTTCTTTACTTTGATACCCCTCTGGGTTACTGACTGAAATGGGTCCTACACAACATGATACAAGCTCTCCCTTATGTCTTGTATCCCCACTAGGTTTTCTACTGACTATGTATACCCTAAGGTGTCTTTAATTACATATCCCTCAACCAGTTATGCGTACCTATAGGTGTCTTTAATATATAACCCTTAATCTACCTATCGGTTAAGTTACCTATAGGTGTCTTTAATACATAACTCTATCTATTCCCATTAGTTATGCGTACCCCTAAGGTTTTTTTTAATACATAACTTTAATATTTTGCCCCGGTTATGTATACCATTAGGTGTCTTTAATTACATAACCCTTTTTATCCGATTAAGTTTGTGGGCCTATTAATATTAATATTACCCACCTACCCATCAGTTGTACTTAACACTCCCACTGATTTAATCTTATTTATTTAATGGTTAAGTTTGTGGGCCTATATATATATATATTAATATTACCCACCTACCCATCAGTTGTAATTAACCCACCCAAAATCCAACTCATTTTACTTAACCCTAACTTATGTCTATCATCATACAGTCCATATGTATTAAGTTAGGTTAAGTAGTATTTTCTTATTACCATGTCCAATTATGGTTATATTGGGCTAGACCTCCCACATTAGGCCTACAACATGTGGATGCTGGATATGCCGATCGGGTCCGGGCAGTCTTATTCCACAGTTGGGTTTAACCTCGTGTCATAGCCCGAGTCGTATTCACACACTTAGACCTCTCACATTAGGTTCAACACTAGTGGCTGCTGGATATGCCGGTCGGGTCCGGGCAGACTTCCACTACTAATGTAACCTAACCTCGTGTCATAAGTGTTAATTAAATCCTCAGACTTTAATTGCTTAAACATTCCTCTTTTGATTACTTAAGTTAATTAATTAATCCTTTCCTTTTTATAGGTGTCAATACCTATTTTATTAACAATTTGAATTTCCTATCCACAAATGGTCATATTCAAATTATACCATTTTTTGCTCAACTTTACCTATGTCATAATAGGTAATTATTTATATGTTTCCTACTAGAATCATGTGTCCAATTTACATAATCACTATATAAATTATGCCTATTACAAATTCCCCTTTTTCCCCGTTTCTTAACTAGCGTAATCGCGTGCATTTTGTCATTATCGAGGCTATAAAGTAGCCTCGCCATAATAATAAAATAAAGGGAATGACAAGGTGATTGTTTTCAGTACAATTTTTCGCATAAGCATGACAACTAGGGAAAATGACATGATAACTTCGCATATAATTATGATTCACCACATAATTAACAACTTGCATAGATTCATGATTTTGCAACATAACAACTTGCATAGGTTCATGATTTTCAACATAACAACTTGCATAGGTTCATGAATTAACATCTCACATAGGTTCTTGATTCACAACATAACAACTTGCATAGGTGACTTGCATAGGTTCATGATTCACAACATAACAACTTGCATAGGTGACTTGCATAGGTTCATGATTAACAACATAACAACTAGCATAGGTTCATGAATTCATCACACAATAACTTGCATAGGTTTATGAATTTCACTTGCATAATTTCATGATTCACCACAACAATAAACTTGTATAATTTCATGATCCACAACAATAAACTTGTATAATTTCATGATCCACAACAACAATAAACTTGCATAACTACAGACAACATATACCTAAATCATAGTCTACCACAATTCACTTTTATCTATCTAAACCTAAAAGTGACTAAAACTCACAGAAAAAGAGGGTCTTGAGTTCTGGGATCTGAATTCTATAATTGATTAGCGTTCCCTTGTTGTAGACAATTTCGTTGTTAAGATTAGACTTTGATTTGAATAGAATTGAGTTGCTTTATTTTGCTTCTAGTTGGTGGCGGCTACTCTAGGTTTTGGAGAGACAGTATGACGACCATTGATCTAATTTTTTATTAGGTTTAGGGTTTGAGCCTATATGTGTTTTTATAGAGTAATTAGATTAATATAGGCCATCCGATCAACCTAGAACTAACCACAACCATTCAGTCCAGATTAGAACTATCCAGAAACCCTAATGACTCAGTAACTAGTCTGAAATGACTCAGCATTGACTCACTGTACGAATCAGAGCCTCAAAAATCTGTGCAGGTTTTCTGCCTGACATGGGTGCACTTCCCAAGTGCGCCAGTGCAATTTTGCATGGGCGCACTTTCCAAGTGCGCCAGTGCAATTTTATTCTGGCGCACTTCCCAAGTGCACCAATGCTTTCTGGCCTGTTTCTGGTTTTTCTGCCTAACTTCGTTCATCCATATCTTCTTCATATGGTATCCGTTCTTCGCAAACTCGAACTCTATCTCAACCAGAATTCTGAGACGAACGCAATGGCATGACCTGTTTCCCTTAATTCTCACATTTACAATTAAGTATTCTTTAATTCATTAACATTAATATTAAAATTTCGGGGTGTTACATTCTTCCCTCCTTAAAGGATTTCGTCCTCGAAATCTTCGAGTCAAGAAGAATGTACATCCTACCATCCAATCATCCATCTACTCAAATACAGGCATCCATTGTCCTTAAAAGTATTCTATTGCTTTTATGTTTATATGCATAGTGTGTGTACATGTCCCTATCTAATGCAAAATCAGGCGGTCTACTGATTCAGTTGACCTCCTTCATGCAAATTATGTCAGTGCCATGAGTCCATTATGTATGCAAGTAAACCTATTACATCATATAAGTTCTATATGTGTGCACACACATTAATCCAAATGCAACATCCATATGCTAGCTCATCCATTTTCATCCATAAAAAATATGAACATACATCCATATGCATGATGAGAGTGTGATTGAGCCGATCTAGTGCCTAATGTGTGTGTATATGCGTCCACAGGCAACCACTAGCAAACACTTGCATCCACTTGCAACCATCAAACATTGCATGTCTCAAAACACATGTTTACATCCATGGATTTCCTATCTAAAGGTCGAAGGTTCGGTTGATGGGATACAAACAAATGGTATAACTAAAACAAAAGCTCTATTCCCATTTGACATCGATTAAGAGAATAATTCCCTAAGTTTCAGCCCCGAAGACCGCAGTCAACATCAGACTGACACCCAGAGACTTACCCCCATTAAACAATGTCAAAACTGGAAATCTACTTCATGCTTCGAGTAGAAACCCCTATCCTTCAGAAATATTCAGATACTTACAGACTATTGGTACAGATCGGATTACAGAATGATTTTCAGAAAGCTAAGCATAACAGACCCTTGCGGGTCACAAGAAACTTTGGGGGTCTTTCCATGACAAGTTAGAAACTTAACGACCCTCCTCTCAAAATTTAGAACGGACCTCTACATAGAAAGCTGATCCATTTAGAACAAACCCAGAGCCCATAAACTTGAGCACACAAATGTCACATTCAAATTTTTGATGCCTAACACAGATAATTTCAACCCCTTACAATTCACCAATAAATGATCCGAACCACCAAAGGGGTTTGAAACAACTACGGGATCAGAAACAAGACAAGTATTAAAGTGCAGAGTCTCAATTACAAAATCAAAATGCCAGAATCCAAAAGAGTCTTAACTTCATAATCAGATAAGGAAATTAAACCTTTTGCATAAATTTTTCCTATCTCTATCCTATCCATCTGCCACGAGAGCATTCGCCTTCCCTCCGGAAGTCCCTTGCGATCCCTGCGCCTTCGGGCATTCCTTGCAGAAGTGTCCAAACTCTCCGCACTTAAAGCAATTGAACTTCCTCCTTTTACATTCTTTGACTAGGTGACCTTCTTTCCCACAATAGTGGCGTTTCCTCTTATCCTTGCCCTTGTCATCCTTCTCGTCTTTCTTCTGCTATTACTGTTGCTGTCCTTTCTTGGGTCCTGCCTTCTCATTTTTCAATGTCCCTTCAAAATTTTCCTCTTTCTTTGCTCCCTTGTCCTCTTCATGCATTAGGGCCATATCCACTAGCTTTTCAAAAGTGGCCCCCATGGGAACGTGGGTCATAGCCAATCCGTGTAGCGGAGCCTTTAACAAATCTCAGAGCCTTCTTCTCAGGTGTGTTCACCAAGTCTAAAGCCAAACCTCTCCAACTGATTGAACTTGTTGACGTACTCTTTTACTGACAGATTCCCCTGCTTCAATGCCATGAACCTTTCCATGTATAGATTTTCTTCTTCTCGTGAGAGAAATTTCACGTTAAACCTACGCCTAAAATCCGGCCATGTATCAACTGGATGCTCTCCATTAGTGACCTCCTACCAAAACGAGGCCTCATCCTTCATTAACCAGGCAGCTAACTGGACCTTTCTTCCATCTTCTACCTCAAAGATTCCAAACAATTCTTCCACCTCCTTTAGCCAATTTCGAGCTTCAACAAACATCTCCGACCCGTGAAAAGGTTTCCCGCCCAATGCCCGAAAGTCCTCACATATCTTTGCAAAAGTATCAACACGAGGACGGGGAGGACGAGGAATGGGTGCAGCTGGGGGAGGAGGAATATTTGCTGGACCTGCGGCGGTGGTCCTAGCCTGCAAATACCTCCTAAACCATCCTGGTATCGGTACACCCTCTGGAAGGTTAAGATCCTCAGACATGTAAGAAGAAAAGGGGAGAGATTTTAGAAAAAGGACCGAAGGATACTACATATGGCTTTTCGGGGATTTTTTTCCAAAACAGGCTTTCTTTTTGAAAATACTTTCTTTTAAAACCTTTTTGAAAAATATTTTCAAAACTTTTATCTAATATGGTAACCTTCAGCTCTGATACCAAGTGTAACACCCCACCTCCATTAAGGTCACTCACAAAGGGAATGCCTTAACTTTAGTGGAGCGTTTTAGGTAAACAAACACAGAATATCACAAGACATATATAAAATTTTTGCAGCGGAAAATAAACAACTTTATTAAATCACCAAAATACTTTGTTACATAATACCATGAGTCATAAAACCATTACAACAAAACACTTCTGTCTTACATTATCAGAGTACATAGGTATTTAAAAGAAAAACATCATTCCCATATTAAAGAGCAAGCCATATAAGAGACAGAGACTCGAGCCATACTTCAGAAGTAGCTCCTAGAAGATGATATCCAAATCCTGACTAAACCTGGGTGTTTCCTCCCTGAGAACCTGGGGAGGGGGGAACGGAAGAAAAGAGGCGAAACAAACTAGGTCAGACAAATGTCTGGTGAGTCCAGTAACTTTTAGCCAGTAAATAAATAAAGGTAAACATGACAGGCATACAAAGTGGATAAGAGGATTCACAGTACAGATGGCAGGTATGACAGGACAAATAAGGTAAGATGTATGGATGCTTCACTACAAACTACTTTGCACTATTACTAGTAAAATCAAGATGGGATGATCCCTTCTGCTAACCATAATAACGATAACGATGGTGGAAGTTTCTTGTATTCCTAGCTGATGTCATAGGTGCCGCCTGCTCCTATCTCAGCTAATCGTACCCACTACCCTCCTACTATAAATTGGTAGGCTTAGGGCATACGTCCGGGTATACCCTAACCACTACCCTAATTGATCGACTCCCTCTTCTATAGATACCCTGTGCTAGTCCCACAACTAGGGGGTATCACTTCCCTAAAGTGGAAACTCAAGGTGTGCACAGTTATACCTACTAGTGTCACGGTCGTCTTGTCCCCTCTGCCCGGCCCATGCACGCACATGTCCCCGGTCGATTTGCGCCGCCCACACCATCCGTCTTGTTCTGGATCTCTTACAATCAATCAGTAAGCGTGCCCCTTCCCCGCCTAGTACAGAGTTCTTTACTTTGAGACCCCCGGGTTACTGACTGATACGGGTCCCACACAACATGATACAAGCTCTCCCCTATGTCTTGTATCCCCACTAGGTTTTCTACTGACTATGTATACCCTAAGGTGTCTTTAATTACATAGCCCACAATCAGTTATGCGTACCTATAGGTGTCTTTAATACATAACCCTTAATCTACCTATCGGTTATGCTTACCTATAGGTGTCTTTAATACGTAACTCTATCTATTCCCATTAGTTATGCATACCCTACATAACTTTACTTTTTTGCCCCGGTTATGTATACCATTAGGTGTCTTTTATTACATAACCCTTTTTATCCGGTTAAGTTTGTGGGCCTATTAATATTAATATTACCCACCTACCCGTCAGTTGTACTTAACCCTCCCACTGATTTAATCCTAATTATTTAATGGTTAAGTTTGTGGGCCTATATATATATATATATATTAATATTACCCACCTACCCATCAGTTGTAATTAACCCACCCAAAATCCAACTCATTTTACTTAACCCTAACTTATGTCTATCATCATACAGTCCATATGTATTAAGTTAGGTTAAGTAGTCTTTTCTTATTACCATGTCCAATTATGGTTATATTGGGCTAGACCTCCCACATTAGGCCTACAACATGTGGATGCTGGATATGCCAGTCGGGTCCGGGCAGTCTTATTCCACAGTTGGGTCTAACCTCGTGTCTTAGCCCGAGTCGTATTCACACACTTAGACCTCTCACATTAGGTTCAACATTAGTGGCTGCTGGATATGCCGGTCGGGTCCGGGCAGACTTCCACCACTAATGTAACCTAACCTCGTGTCATAAGTGTTAATTAAATCCTTAGACTTTAATTGCTTAAACATTCCTCTTTTGATTAATTAAGTTAATTAATTAATCCTTTCCTTTTTATAGGTGTCAATACCTATTTTATTAACAATTTGAATTTCCTATCCATAAATGGTCATATTCCAATTATACCATTTTTACTCAACTTTACCTATGTCATAATATGTAATTATTTATATATTTCCCTACTAGAATCATGTGTCCAATTTACATAATCACTATATAAATTATACCTATTACAAATTCCCCTTTTTCCCCGTTTCTTAACTAGCGTAATCGCGTGCATTTTGGCGTTATCGAGGCTACAAAGTAGCCTTGCCATAATAATAAAATAAAGGGAATGACAAGGTGATTGTTTTCAGTACAATTTTTGGTATAAGCATGACAACTAGGGAAAATGACATGATAACTTCGCATATAATTATGACTCACCACAAAATTAACAACTAGCATAGATTCATGATTTTGCAACATAACAACTTGCATAGGTTCATGATTTTCAACATAACAACTTGCATAGGTTCATGAATTAACAACATAATTAACATCTCACATAGGTTCATGATTCACAACATAACAACTTGCATAGGTGACTTGCATAGGTTCATGATTCACAACATAACAACTTGCATAGGTGGCTTGCATAGGTTCATGATTCACAACATAAGAACTAGCATAGGTTCATGAATTCATCACACAATAACTTGCATATGTTTATGAATTTCACTTGCATAATTTCATGATTCACCACAATAATAAACTTGTATAATTTCATCATCCTCAACAATAAACTTGTTTAATTTCATGATCCACAACAACAATAAACTTGCATAACTACAAACAACATATACCCAAATCATAATCTACCACAATTACTTTTATCTATTTAAACCTAAAAGTGACTAGAACTCACAGAAAAAGAGGGTCTTGAGTTCTGGGATCTGAATTCTGTAATTGATTAGCGTTCCCTTGTTGTAGACAATTTCGTTATTAAGACAAGACTTTGATTTGAATAGAATTGAGTTACTTTATTTTGCTTCTAGTTGGTGGCGGCTACTCTAGATTTTGGAGAGACAGTATAATGGCCATTGATCAAATTTTTGATTAGGTTTAGGGTTTGAGCCTATATGTGTTTTTATAGAGTAATTAGATTAATATAGGCCATCCGATCAACCTAGAACTAACCACAACCATTCAGTCCAGATTAGAACTATCCAGAAACCCTAATGACTCAGTAACTAGTCAGAAATGACTCAGCACTGACTCACTGTTCGAATCAGAGCCTCAGAAATCTGTGTAGGTTTTCTGCCCGACATGGGCGCACTTCCCAAGTGCGCCAGCGTAATTTTGCATGGGCGCACTTCCCAAGTGCGCAAGTGCAATTTTGTTCTGGCGCACTTCCCAAGTGCGCCAGTGCATTCTGGCCTGTTTCTGGTTTTTCTTCCTAACTTCGTTCGTCCATATCTTCTTCATACGGTATCCGTTCTTCGCAGACTCGGACTCTTTCTCAACCAGAATTCTGAGACGAACGCAATGGCGTAACCCGTTTCCATTAATTCTCACATTTACAATTAAGTATTCTTTCATTCGTTAACATTAATATTTAAATTTTGGGGTGTTACATTTCCCAAACTGGAATGTCTTCCTAAGAGGGGAAACTTTCACAGATATCAAGTTTCCAATGCTAAATTCAAGTTCCTTCCTCTTCATATCCGTGTATGACTTCAATTGGTCTGTGGCTGGCTTCGTCCTCTACCGAATCAAAGCGATTTTCTCCGCAGATTCAGAATAAAGTCTGGTTCAAGTAAAATCATGTCGATAGTTTCCTACCAACAAGTAGGCGATTTGCATGGCTGCACATACAATGCTTCATAAGGGGCCATACCGATTGTCGGTTGACAACTATTATTATACGAAAACTCTAGCAATGGTAAGTGCTGCTCCTAAGCTCCTTCGAAGCTGATGATGAAGACTCTAAGCAGAACCTCAAGAACTCTGTTCAATTTTTCCATCTGATCGTCATTTTGCAGGTAATAGGCTGTACACAAACTCTGTGTCGTCCCGAAGGATGCTCGTAGGCTCCTCTAAAAATTCACTAGTAAACAAAGGGTCTCTACCACTAACTTCTTTAGTCGGGATCCCGTGCATTCTAACTATCTCCTTGACACACAACTGATCTAATAAAGCGACGATCCTACTTTTCTTGATTAGGAAAAAATGTGCACTCTTCGTTAATTGATCCATCACGACCCAGATGACTTCATTTACATTCTGACTCCTTGGAATCCCATCAATAAAATCCTCAGAAATGTTTTCCTTTTCCAAATGGAAATCTCTAAAGGTAACAACTACCCTTCAGGCCTTCCTTGCTCCACCTTAAATTTTTACAAATCAAACATCTAGCTACAAACTCTGCAGCATCCTTCATAATTCCTTCCCAATAAAAACTTCTTCTCATATCCCTAAACATTTATCTCCTCCGGGGTGTACGGTCATCCTTGACCGATGAGACTCCTCAAGATTTCCTTCCTAAGGTCTCTACTCCTAGGGATGCAAAGTCGATGTCCCTTCTTAAATGACCACCGCTATCAACAGAATATCTATCCGAATGAGAAAAGGATTCTTCCTTAGAAACCTTTTCCTTTAATGTCCTCAACTCATCATCACGGTCTTTCTCGCTCTTAATTTTTTCTACCAAAACTAGTCTCTCCATAGCTCTAAGGAATCCTTGAGCTGCCTCAACTAGTGGCTGCAAATTGAAACTAGAAAGAAACTCTAACTACTTCCACTCAGTGATCACACTTAGGGTAGCATGCCACTGACTCAAAGATTCGTCTCGGAGATCACATTGTTTTTGTGTTTGTATAGTAATCCAGTTCGGGATGATAGGTAGCGTAGCTGTCTTTATGCCTGGTTTCGAATAGGAGAGCAAAAGAGGCGAATCTCAATGATTAGATGAATGCGAAGCAAGGGCATCTGCCAATTATGTTACACCAGTGATTGTAGAAAAAGAGTGAAATTAGAGGCTGCTAGAGAACTTGCTACACACCTCTATTTCAGATTATTAGGTATCACATTCTCCGGTGCAGATGAATAAAATGTCTTGGAGGAAGAGCCATAGTTGATGCATCGAATGCTAGTGCAATAAAATAAGCCAGTATAAACATTGGCGCCTAGTATATCAAGTCCAAACTATCAATTTGAATTTCTCAAATATTCCACGTTTCCGAAACGGATCCTATCAAATATTTTACATTTTCTATGATCACCTCTATTTAAGGTATTCGGAGAATCCTCCTTAATAAACGAAATATTCCTATTATGTCAATGCTAATTGAATCAATGTTATTAGCTATCAATTTGTACTTTTTGGTTTTTTTTGTTTCTTTAGATGATATGATGGGTCAATCATTTGCTTCATTAGTTCCAACCATGGCAGTTGTGGAATCCACTATTGGATTAGCCATTTTCGTTATAACTTTTCGAGTCCGAGGTACTATTGCTGTCGAATCTGATCCATCCCCTGAAAGAACCGGACATAATAATTTTTCATCATCCAACTCGAGCAAGATTCTTCTCCTTGGCAAAGAGAAATTTTACATTCGACAATATCCACATTTTTGCATTTCTAAAACCCTTCTCAGGGGTATACTGAATGGCAAAGTCGAATGATGCTAAATACTCCATCCATCGATGTTGTCGAAGGTTCAGATCTCGCTGAGAAAACAAATATGTAAGAGATTTATGGTCGGTAAAGAGCTCAAATTTTCTCCAAAAAGGTAGTGTCTCCACATATTAAGGGAAAAAACCACAGCTGCTAACTCTAAGTCATGGATGGGGTACCTCTTCTCATGGTCCTTAAATTGTCTACTTGCATAAGCTACTACTCTATGCTCTTGCATGATTACTGCTCCTAAACCAATCCCACAATCATCGGCGAAAATTGCGAACATCTTTGTTCCATCTGGGATAATAAGGGCGTACTTGTGAGAGATTCCTTCAACCTATTGAAAGCAATACAACAATCCTCACTCCACACAAACTCATGATTTTTTTCATCAACTGGTTTAAAGGGGTTGCAATCCTCATGAAGTCCTTAATAATTTTCCTGTAGTAGCCTGCTAACCCAAGAAAACTCCTAACCTTCGTCGCATTGCAGGGTATCCTCCACTCTTGAACCGTCTCTACCTTAGTGGGGACTATGGCTAATCCTTTCCTTGAAACAATATATCTAAGAAATTCGAATTCTTCCTTCCAAAAGTGTCATTTCAAAAACTTAGCCTTAAATTGGTTTTCCCTTAAAATTACTAGGAACTTTCTCAAGTGATCCTCATGCTCCTTTAAGTCCTTGGAAAAGATAAGAATGTCATCTACAAACACAATTACTACCTTGTTGAGAATGCCCCAAAATAACCTACTCATAAGATCCACAAAGAAAGAGGGGCCAATCCTCAAACCGAAGGGAATAACCTCCCACTCAAATAAAGCCATTCGTCAAACCGAAGGGAATAACCTCCCACTCAAATGATCCATATGCGTCCTAAACGCTGTCTTAGGCTTACTTTCTTCGAAAATCCTCAATTGGTGGAACCTGGTAGCCAAATCCAACTGAGAAAAGATTTGGGCACCTCCCAAATAATCAAATAGATCATCAATCCTATGTAAGGGGTATCTAGTCTTCGTAGTCAACTTGTTGAGTTCCTTATAATCCACACACAATCTTAATAATCCTTCGGATTTTATGGCAAATACCACTGGCGCACCCCACTCAGACATCCTCCTTCGAATAAACACTTTCTGCAATAACTCGGAGATTTGTCTATTCATCTCTCTCCTTTCCTTAGGAGCCATGTGCCTTAATGACAATGCTACTGGCCTCACGTCCTTCTCGAGGTCTATCCTAAACGAGATTTCTATGTGGGGGTGAAAATCCTACGAGCTCATCGAAGACATTTGGAAACTCGCACACAATAGGCATCGAAGATGGTCCTTTTGAAACAGATGATAAGGAATGTAGTTAGGCTGAATCCCTATTCCCAGTCCTATAAGGGATCTCTAAGTTACAAACCCTGTGGCTTCTGGTGCAAACAACTCTCCTACACACTTAAGGATGACCCCATAAAATGATAGATATTCCATTTCTAATATGAGACCATACCCGTCGAATTCAAGTACATACACATCACAAAAGAATCATCATCAACGATGTCTAATACTAGGTCTCTGTACATAAGAGATTGTGCATAGTGCCTCCTATAGGATTAGACACCCCTATCGGATGGCTAGCAAAGGACAAGGAAGATTTAAGGAATCAACACTCTTTCTAGCAATGAAGAAGTGGTTTGCTCCCGAATCAAACATGGTACACAAAGTAATTTCTAAGATAGAGGTTATTTCTTCCAAAGATGGCTTCCATTGATCTCTAGGAGGTTGACTTCGAAGCGGCGCTACCTCTAAAGCATAGTTTTTCCCACTCTGCACTACTCTATGTTTATCGAAGTTCCTTGCCAAGTGTTCATCCTCATGGCAAATAAAGCATTTTTCTTTAAATTACGGTTTCGCTAAGTTTACCATACAGTCCTTGGCCTCATAGCCCTTCTTGTGGCACCTCGAACAAACCTTAGTCTCCTTATTAAATTTTTCTCCTTTCTTCTTCTTAAGCCAAAAACTTTTCATTTTATTCTTCCTAAAACTAGAAGTACCATCCCCATTCTCATTCTTAACTTCCTTCATTTCCTCAGCCGTATACTAGATGGTTGTCTTAACAAGGGCCTCGAACTTAGGTCTAAATGTCACCTGAGCCTATAACATTTCATTCAATTGAGAATTCAGCCCTTTAACAAACTAAATGCTTTATTCATATGGGTGTCCACCAACCCTCTCCCAAATTTCAATAACCCGTTAAATCTTTCTACATACTCTCTTTGACTTTACCCCCTTGGTTTAGCTGAATGAACCTTTCCATCTGTAAGCTCATCTCGGCATTAGGTAAGATCTTAGTTTCAAAACAGGTCTTTAATTCTTCTTAAGTAAACACTCAATCTATATTCTCTTCCAAAACCATGTTCCACCACTCTAGGGCTTCTCCCTTAAAATGCTAGGTTGCTGCTTTACGCTTAAGATGGTCATCCTATCTGGTAGCCTCGAAGGTTCATTCGCATTCGGTTATCCATGATTTAGCTTCAAAGAAGCTTTCAGTTCCTAAAAATGGCTTGCCTCCTAAATTCACAAAATCTTTGTAATATCAAGGAAAGTTGTAAACTCCGTCAATGGGTTGAGCTACTAGTTCCTCTAGGGCAGAATTGGCAGTAGGGACCTGTTCTACAATCCTAAGTCACTGTTGCAACCATTCAGGCAAGTATAGAGGCCTCGTTGGGTTCCCCTGCTCGAGCTGATTATTGACCATTCCTGTTATCTGAAAAAGGAAAAACCCTTCACTGAACTTCCTAAGATATTATCAAGGCCAAAAGGAAGAAAGATAAAGATTGCCTTGTATAGTTACGTATGTATTTGGGAGTATAATATGTATATATATAGTTTTGAAAACTTCCAAATAATAAATACGTCTCTCTTACGTATATTTTCCTGTAATCAAGTAACCTGGCTTTGATACCGCATGTAACAACCCACCCGGAATAGGCCTGAATTCCAACCTAAAAAAGGCCCATCGGAACTTAGAACCATTCTAAAAGGATCATTGGTTCATATAAGGAAATACTGAAATAGATATAACAGAGCAATCTAGACGAAATTAGAGTCTCACACAACGAAAGGGATAAAATATAATATCTCAAAATAGATGTACCATAAATAAAACCATCATAAATGTCAGATACAATGAGTCTCAACAGATAAAAGGTACATCAACAACCATCCCAACAACATGATAATAATAATGATACTGCTATAAATAACTAAAGCCTCCATCATCGGGCTCATCTCCGAATCATAATTGATCACCACTGATCCAAGTGCCCTCATTTACTAACCTGTTTATGTTAAGAGGAGGGAGGTCGGAACATAAAGTTCTGGTGAATGAAAATCATATAAGTTTAGGAATAATTGTTTCCTATATTTGGCACTGTAAATTCTTCATGTCATATCTACGCAAACAAACATACACAACTAAACATATGAGGCGGACATACCTACAGTCACGTAAGTCCTACATGTTGAAATAACGGTGGACATCCTTATAGGCACTTAATACTCCACGAGGTGGGCTCTACCTGGTCACTTAAGGCCATTACCTAAATTTTTTAAGGGAGGATTCCTTCTATCACTTATTTCCCTATGGCGGACTCCTAGCCACTTAAGACCTAGTCCTTAATGTCATTTTTATCATATATATACTCTTCTTGTTGGTCGAGAGATAGTAAGCAGCCACTAATTACCCAATTTGGGTAGGAACACAACATCATTTAAGACTCTCCTAGCGGATCCCTTCATTACTATCTAGCTATCCCTACGAGTGAACTCCTAGCCATTTAATACTTCCCTTAGACGGTGGTTCCTTTAGGCCTCTTATATAAACCGCCCCTAAGTCAGCTGTCACTAACCCCTAGATAAGAAGAGGACACTTCCGGAGAACTACCCCTCTCATACGCTATCGTCTATTAGGACCATTTAACACCTTATAAGAGAAATGCAGACCCAATGACCTCTTAAGACTAGTACGGCGGGTCCCATGACCCTGGTCCAGAACTAAGGTGTGAACCTTAGGGGCGAACTTAGTCCTAACCACTTAATGCCCAACAAGGTTGGTCAGCCACTTAATACCTTCTCAAGGCAGGCATACTTCACACACACACACACACACACACATATACACACACTAGATATCTCACATTAAACTAACCACTTGTAGATGTTAGATTTGCCGGTGGTTTCGGGCAGGCTTCTACTACAAGTTGGGCATAATCTCGCGTCTTAGTGTAATAAATATAATGGTCCATGACTCCTATACCTCTCACATTAACCGGTCTTACTTGTAAATGCTGGATATGCCGATTGGTTCTGGGCCGGCTTCTACTACAAGTAATGGTTAACCTCATGTCTGTGTGTCATTAATTATAATCAAAGCCATTTACTCACACACATACAAATTCTTATAGAGACAATCAAATTCTATTTCATAATTTAAACATATGTACTCATTTAATACCCATTAGTATTACATTTAATTATGCTATAAGTATATAAATAAATAGGCATGAATTTTGGTGCATGAAAATAACGAGCTAACACGTTTAAAATGTCAATCTTAACAATCACAATTAAGGTATACAGGTTAATTTACCTATCCAACAAGCATATTCTCATTTAATGATAAAAATGGAACTAACAACTCATAGAAATAAAACTTGCTACCTAGGTTTGGATAATTATATAAATAATAAAAGTATAGGCAAGTTGCAATTAATCCAGTTACATATGCAAAAACCTTGCTTTTGATGCTGGTTCACTTGTTTATTTATATCGCATACACAAACTTAAGATCATAATATATTGTATATAATATGTTTAAACAAATCTATTTAAAATATACGTTTAAACGTATTAATTTACAACACACAAATTTTACCTTTTTAATACACAAACATATATGAACATTTAAAATAAGAATCAAGTGAATCAGAACCAAAAATTAAGAATTTCACAACTCCCTAAGCCTAACTTCCGTTATTTCAATAACACAAACCCAAATATATCACTTTTGATTGACCATTTCCACGATAAACAAAATATAGGATTTGGAGGGTTTATAATGTTTTGTTTTCGTCTAATCCATATCCCATACATATATAATAATCCAAAGAAGATAGGAAATAAAAACTTATAGGGTTTCCACTCAAAGTGATTTGAGAAGGGAGAACAATATGATTTGTGGAAAATCAAATCTGTATCTAGCCTTCGAAATCATACTCCAATCGTTCTATTAAATTTTTTTTTGAAGGCTGGTTAAGGTTTATTGATGCATTGGGCCAAAACAGCCCAACCCTAAAATTATGAGAGATACAACCAAACATACGTAGCAAAAGCAGTAACAAGGGCAATGATATATATATATATATAATTAAATCCCAGAACCTAAATCGATATTAATCTAGAATTGAGAGGATAAAATAGAGGCTAGAGGAATAGAAGAGAATACTAACCTTTTTCTCTGGAATTAGCAATGACAGAAGGACAGTATGGAAGCGCAGAATGAATTATGAGTAGGGTTTAAAGTGTGGTCAGGAAGGAATATTTATAGTTGCAAGTGTGAGCATAGACGGTTGGATTATTTAGATTTAATCTGGATGGTTTATCTGATGCACAACTATATAAATTTCCCTACAAAACACACACTCACCACCATCCCTTAGAAGGGTGGTCGACGTTGTCTATAGATGGTGGCAACCTCCAGTTCGACCTTTGGTTTAAAACCATCATAAATATCAGTTACAACGAAATCAGAATCCCACACAACGAAAGGGATAAAATATAATAACTCAAAATAGATGTACCTTTGGTTTAAAACCATCATAAATATCAGTTACAACGAGTCTCATGCAATAATTGGTACATCAGAATTAATTACCTCGAAATAATAATACTTCCATAATGCCTAATAACTATGGATCCTCCATCATTAGCCTCATCATCGTTTCATCCCTCGAGTCGCTACCCTACTTATTAACCTGTTGGATATGTTAAGGAGAGAGGTCAGAACATAAAGTCGTGTGTGACTGAAAATAATATTTGCTTAAAGACTACACCCTAGATTTGGCAGGTTATATATATGCCAAGATATGTATATGAAATACATAAACACACACATACGAAGAAATATTCTAATCAATGAGTTGGACATCTGAATCAATCACTTAGGACCTCTATTGATGAATTTATGGTGAAGACCTAGAGAGATGGACATTCTCGATCACTTAAATCCCATTCCAACGTATTTATTGAGGGTAGCTTCTCATGATCTCTTATGACCCAAGGCGGACCCTAGCCACTTAAGACCCCATCCTAATACGTCAATGTTCTTAAATAAATATATTCTCTTAAGTAATATGAGAAGTAGTATCTCACCGCTTAGCACAAGTTTAGGGTTGACCCGCGTATAGACATTTAAGATCCCTCTGGCGGACGCCTCATGTTACTACTTAACTGATATTGCGGTAGAACACCTATGCCGCTTAAGACTTCCCTTAGACAGTTGGTGAATTAAATAGCACGCCACATCCCATGTATACCAATCATGTCCCTAGTTTGGCCCTCACAAAGCTCCTAGAGAAAGTGGACATTTCGGGAAACTGCCCATACTCCATTATCACCATGACTAAACCACTTTAGAGAAGGAGGACCCATTGACCTACTTCGAATCTAATAAGGATGGGTCCCATGATTTTGGCCCGTGTCCAAGGAATAAACTTCGGAATGATCCTCGTCCTAACCATTTAAGACCCAAACTAGATAAGAAGAAAGTAATCCACTTAAGAGCTTCTCAAGGCATAGTAAACCTACCTATTTATGCACATAATAGGTATATATATATACACATATACACTAGACCTCTCACATTAAACTATCTACTTGTAGATGCTGGATATGCTGGGCTGTTCCGGATATACTTCTACTACAAGTGAGCTTAACCTTGTGTTATAGTGTACTAAATTAAATGGTCCAGGCACCTAGACCTCTCACATTAGCCAAACTCACTTGTGGTCGTTGGATTTTCCGGTTGGTTCTGGGGAGACTTCCACCACAAATGTCGACTAACCTCGTATCTATGTGTCATTATTTATTATATAGATAAGCCATTTTAAACGCACACACAAACAACAATTTATACAGGGACATTTCAAATTTTTAACCTTATTCTAACGCATTTACTACATCACTATTACAGTGATTTCATTAATTACGCTATATAAGTAGAATATTTAATCCGTATAATAAATGCTAATTTCTGTGTGAACGAAGAAACGTTTAAATGGTGTAAATTGTCAATTCGGTCTACATTAAAAGCATAGAAGTTAATTCCCACGTCAAACCGCAAAATACACGACGTAATGGCATAATTAATGATAGCAGTAGTGGGAAAAATAACAACATAACCATTAAAACTTGCATCCTAGGACTGTTAAAATAATTCAGGTAATAAATCAAGAACAAGGTATAAGTTTCATATGACATAGATGTATATACATATATGTACACGTAATCGCTTCCTTACTCTCTCCCCCATGGAGAGAGTAGAAGGCAAGTCGAAAGGAAATCAAACCGTTCTGGTTTTAAGCCATATAACCAAATTTTAGTGATTATTATCAATCTCAATTGCTGGAATGCCACAAGCAACCGAAACCCTAGGTTTCAATTCACAAACTATTAACTCCATAATCTCAATCTTCGATTCTCGAGCTACGTTACGCATCAACCTTCAACACCGCATCTTTAGATTTACTTCTAACAAATAATCAAATCTACTCTCCTTTTTCAGAGCAATGGTGGTTTCCTTCACCAACCATTCACCACGCGGTATATCATTTACGGATTTAGGTGAAATTGTTCGAATACAGAGGATCAATCCATCAGGGATCTTGGGTTCTCGCATGCTCCGACGTAATTGAATTGATTTCAATTCCAATTTCCCATAACCGATCCTTTTCCTATTTCGAAACAACAAGCTTTTCTACTTTGACTAATTTTTAGGTTATTCGGTAATATTTTCATCTGATATAGATTTGGTTGACTTCTAAGGGGATTGTCGGAGTTTGATTGCCAAAGGTGCAATCTAAATTTATAAATTACATTTGGATTTGGATGTATTATCTGTAGTTTATATCTTCACTGCTTCTTTATCTGATTATATCTTCATGGCAATCAAGACGATCATGAATTTTATTATGCTTCAAAGTTAATGGAATTACTTTTTTTACACCGTGCTTCTACTGCCAAATTTTTCTAGGATTATCTATTTTCAAGATTATTGAAGGTTACTTGTTACGTTTGGAATTGTAACTAAACTCTTTTTCCACTGTACATCGAACTCATGTGTACCTATTTGTGGGTTTAAGTATCAGGCTTTAAAATGGAGATGGTTGATATATGCTTTACTATTTTAAAAGACAGTGAATCCATCAGATATGTTATTTTCCAAAATTGGTAGCCATAGAGCCTCAGTTTCTAGAAAACCTTTTTACAAAGCTGATTGGTGAGATTATAGGAAGCAAACAATGTTTTTGCTTAGAAATAGTTATTGAGTATGCGTCCTTGTGTAAGTTTTTTGACTGTTGAAGAACATGGTTAAAAAAGTGTCAGTTTCAGCAGTAGTGGAGATCTTGGATAGTAGATGCAAAAAGGCAGTTTGTAAGGTAGTGGGAGGATTGGTGTAGCACTCACTCTCTGCAAATGAAGTTGTGTCGGAGTATCAAGTTGTTGGTGTTTCTTCTAGATTAACTGTTGTAAAGCACATGGTTAAGAGTGAAGCACCTTTATTATTTGGACATACCTTCTAGATTTTGGTTTGGTTTTAGTTCAGAGTTTCACTTTTTTTTTCATCGGAAATTTGTTAATGAATTCATCAATATGTATGAGATGTTGCTCAAGAGTATCAGTTTGGACTTGCAATTGGTTAAATCTTGCATGTTGTATCATGAATCATGCTCCAATAATGGAGATTGTGGTGTATGTATGGAATGTAGCGCACAAGATGTGCAGCAAGCGGGACGATTTCCAGAACTGGGAGATGACCTCATCATGGGTCTTATTTAGAATAATTTCTCTGCTTTGCTTTTATTTTAGTTTATGTATCAGTGCGTCTTTTGCATGTATTTTTTTAATTTGCTTGTACTGTTATCTCATTTGTTAATAAAAGCGTACCAATTTTCAAAAAATACATATATACATAGACCTCTGTTTAACCTAATTTACCCTTTTCCATGTTGTACATAAGAACATTGACATTCGGTTTGTTTCTAATCTGAAAACGTTCAAATTATTCACTTAGAATGGAAATCCAAACCTATTCAGATAATAAAACTAAATCAAATCCGGACCTTTTTACATCGCAAACACTTTTAAATAAAAAGGATAAATCAATTCAAACAAAATTAAATCACCTAAAATGTTCTTCATCTATAACCCAAACAAGTCCACAAACCCAAACATTTATTGATAATTCTTGTGAAACATATATAAAATAGGAGATTTGGGGGTTTTACAATTCGATGTTATTGAGAATCCAAATCTCCCTAGGCATACTAATCAATATAAAAATCTACTAAATGTAGAATATGCCTAAATAATTATTATTTCCACTCACAGTGATTTGACTGTATGGAAATATCAAAGATTTGATAATGTTTGCCTATGAGATCTGAAAACCGCCAAGAACGAATACGAATGCGAAGTCCAATCCCTTAGAAATATATATATAAGAATTAAACCGTCAGCATATATATACATATATATATATATAAATATATATGTATATAAATCTTAATCTTATGATTCCAGACTCAGATCCTATTCAAATTCTATAAGAAAAAGGAATTAGAAAAGAAAATATATTCAAGAGAGGAAGAAGAAGCCTACAATATATTTTCTCTGGAATCAACGGAACTGTGGGGGCAGGGAAGGAGGAGAAGACTAGGTTTCGGTTTGAGGTTTAAGGTGTTATTTACAGGTGTGTGAGTGTATAATAGTCGTAGGATTATTTAGATTAAATCGCGGTTGTTAATCTATAATCAAACATCAAAAAAACCAATCCAAACCAGGCTAAATTGGGCGTTGGCCACCCCAAGCTGTCGATGCCCCTTCTAGGGGAGCAACCGACCTCTTAGTCCCTAAAACGGTCAGTGAACGTAAATGAGGAATGGAAAGATTTTATTATATTTATCTATTAATTTCATTTGCAACTTGCCTTTCAAATGTTGTTGTTGTACCATGCTGTATACATATATATACACACAAATTCAATTTGGATGGAATATTCCAATCACCGATTTATTGGTCATATATTGTTCCATTTATTTATATTATAATTTGAATTTCAAACACTGTTGCATACATACATACATACATACATACATATACATATATATATATATATATATATATATATATATATAATGTACAACTTCTTTTAAGTGTAATTCTTTCATGCAGGCTCGGATTCTGACATATTATATATGAAATTGATCAGAATTTCATCACGAATACAACTATGATATTTCATGGCCAAATTCCTAATGCTGCAAAATTCCATTTTTCCATCCCATCAATATTTTATTATTTTATTACTGATTTTTATTACTTATTATTATTTATTTTTAAATTAGATTATCTTAAGTCTATTTAGGTATGTTTTTACATTGCATTACGCCGACAAGCCTCACATCCCGGAAATGACCGAAACGTGAAAAGATGCGGCAAGGTTATGGGGTTCGCGACCCTTAGGGGATGACTATTTCCTTCTAGATTTTTGAAGCAACACTATGGTATGGAGCCCAGGTGTTTTCTATGTGGCTTTGATGAGATAGTGCTCTGGTCTGCAGCTTAGTCATTCTACTGATGTGGTTTTGTTGGAAATTCGGCTCCTCGTAGATAAAGGTCGGTAATGATCAGGAAATGGCATATTCGTGTGGAATGGATTTGAACAACAACGACGACCTTGTGTTGGAAGAGAAGGGTTTACTTGTCGAGACATCCCTTTCGAGGCGTGCCCGTTCGGTAAGAAAGCTCCTTAGCCTTGGTCAGTGAACGATTCTGAAGTCGGGTCATCTGCTACGTGCACACACGATTTTCTATTGTAGATCCTGTAAATGTGCAGGAAGTAAATATAGTATTATGGTACCTATGTTGGCTAAGAGTGATACATTTATTTATGAAAATGATTTTCACACTATGCACTAATGGTAATGTTAGCCTACTTTGTGAACTAGGCAACACAAAGTCAAGAAATCAGACATTGAAGAGCATTTTTAATTAGAAGACTTCGGTTCGGATTGGAGAAGACACTACAACCTAGATTGGACAGCTGCGATTGTTCGGGTCGGGTCAGAGCAACATATCGGTTCGGGTCGGATAGAATCTTCTGTTCGGATCGGTGAACTGCTGCTGAGGAAATTGGTAAGGCATATCTATTCGGATCGGAGGGCAACATAATCTCAATAGGATCGGAAAGCCACCTGTTTGCCACGGAAATAGATCGGAGCGGAGCAGATTAAAGAAGAAGAGAGCGTTGCATCCAAGCCAATCCGGGTCGGATCGGGTATCCCGATCCGAACCCCTTATATGTGTGTCTCCGACCCGAGCCCATATTCCATATTATTCTCCTGCAAAAGCGCCTGGATATCCGGACCGGCTGTGACCAGTTCCTACCCATAACGTTCGTTACTCTGATGCGTTGTCAACACAATAATTCATCCGAACCCGAAGCTAATGGGATGGACGACACGTGGCCCCGACCCGGATCAAGTTTTGAGCAAATTCACACCTATAAATACCCCGTCTGGAGACAAAGAAAAGGATCTTTTTAGGCACTTTGAGAATTCAACCACCCCCATAACCCGAACTCCATTACTCCCGGAGAATCCAAATCTTCTTTCATTACTTGTTTTAGTCTATTGAGTGAATATAAGTGAGTTGTGAGTGGAATTGAGTGAAGCTTACATTGTATTTGCAACCGAATCATTGAATATAGTAAAAGATAAGTGGACGTAGGCATTTCTTCGCCGAACCACTATAAATCCTGTGTGTTCATTCTTATTTTTATCTCATTTCATTTTGCTTTTAATCAATTTGGGTGTTAGAACCACGTTTGGGTCTAACATTTTGGTGCTTTCACTGAGAATCCTCATCTGAATTCTTCATTTTCCGGGATTTCTTTCTACTTTTTGGACCGTTGAGTTCAAAGAAGTTAATCCTTAAGTTTTTTCGCTCTTTTATATTTGTTGAAGTGATTGTCAAAGACTCATGGCCAAAGGAAAAGGCAAGGAAGTTCAGTCTGTTCGAGGAAATGGAGCTGGCGAAGATTAGCAAAATGCTGTTGTAACAAGGTCTCGGGGGCAGAGTTCAGCAGCAGGAAGAACCAATGCAGGAAATCCGAGCTGCCAGCAGGGGGAGAGCTCCGATCCGATCCGGGTAGGAGATTCTGAAGCAGTGCATTCCCCCAATCTGAACCGACCCGAGCTGCTTGCCACATACCGATCCGACCAGGCTCCCCAGCTCCGAACCGACCCGACCTCCTACCTCCGATCCGACCCGATGCTTGGTGAAGCTGGAACCTCTACTCGAGTCCCTACGAATGCTCTGATTTCAGCCACCAGGGTTGGTGATCAGGTCAATCCATCTGCGCCCATCACTCAAGGAGATTTCTCGCGCTTGCTTGACATTCTTGAGAGCACAAGGGAGGCTATGAAAGTTCACGAGCGCACTAATCTCATGATGCAGGAAAATATGAGGCTCATGAGTCGGGAGATTAGTGAACTCCGTCGACAGAGAACTCCATCACTGGTTCGTCGCACACCAGTGGATCAATCTTCATCTTCCGAGGAAGAGCGGCCCCGTGAACGAAGGCCACTCGAACGACCTCAGAACGTGGAGCAGCTGACATTTGGATCTTTGGGATCTCGTGAGGATATTGCACGAGCATTAGGAAACAATGACCCCACTCGGGGGCAAAGACTCCAGTCCCCTCCTCCCGAGATCGACCGGGAGCGCAGGGAACGGAATCGAGCAGAGGAAGCTCGAAGAAGAAGGGCATCTCCTGAACAAGAGCCCAGAAGGAACTCGGATACTAGGGCCAGGGAACCTGAGCGGCCCCTAACTAATGCTGATGTACAGGCAATGGTTCGCCAGATCATGTCCGAGAGCCGGAATTATACAAATGAAGATTATGGCATTGAGCGAAGCCATACTCCCTTCACCGACGATATCCTCGACTTCCAATTTCCCCGACGCTTTAACTTGCCACAGATGGACAAGTACAACGGAAGGACTGATCCGGGACAGCATTTGATGCGGTATTCGTGGCTCATGAATGCTGCTGCTGCCCCTGATGAAGTGAAGTGCAAAGCATTCCCAATCTACTTAGAAGATGTGGCACTGTTCTGGTTTACCCGACTTCCTCCTCGTTCGATTTCGAATTACAAGGAACTAAGCGAGCGTTTCATGAACCAGTTCCGACTCCATGCCCGAAAGTCCAAAAGTGTTATTGAATTATCGAGAATCAAGCAGGCACCAGGAGAGTCTTTGAGGGCATATCTTGACCGTTTTAACCAAGCTGTGACCGAGGTCAGTGACCCGCATGAGCCCACTATCCTGATGGCATTGAAGGAAGGAGTCGATCCTGAATCTGAGTTTGGAGATTACCTTTCTGGGAAAACACCTTCCACAAGGGAGATATTCTACGAAAAAGCCGATATTTATCTAAGACGAGAGGAGGCCAGGGCAAACCGAAAGAGAAAGTCTGAGACGGCTTCAAAGGAGAATGTGCAGAGTAATATCGCTGTGAAGCAGTCTGGGGAAAGTTCTGGTAAGGTTGAAGTAAATGTAGGAAACAAGGGTGGAAACAGCAATGCCGGAAGCGGGGGTAACAACAACAATAACCGTAATCCAAATGGTAACAGAAGAAACAGAAATATGGGAAGTGATCCTAACAAAAGACCCCGATTCCAGAACTACGAGAATTATACACCATTGAACGACACCCTGGAAAATATCTACCTGGATACGTACAATGTGTTACAGTACAAAAGACCGCCACCTCGTGATTCGACCGAGAAAGAAATGGCGACAGGGAAATTCTGTTTGTTTCATGGAACTCATGGACATTCAACCAATGAATGTCGGCATTTGAGGGATGTGATTGAGAAGCTGCTGCGTGAAGGGAATTCGGATGAGTACAAGGTTGCCCCGAGGGACAGGGGGCAAGGAGAGCATGCTCCAAAACAGATTCTACCTGCTCCCAAGCCTACAACGCAGCAGAAAGGTAAAGGAATTGTTATCAACTCCATAGTAGGCGGACCTCACCCAGCAATCCGAAGTTTCAGATCAATGGATCAATATGTAAATGCTGCCAAGCATCTAGACGTGAATGAAGGTGATGATTTGGAAGATATCACCCCCATAAAACAACAGAAGACCATGTTTGACGACGTGGTATTTCGCAGCCGAGACAATACGGGGATCCAATCACCCACCGATGATCCGTTGGTTATTACTACCACCATTGGGCCGGCCTTGGTCCATAAGGTATTAGTAGACAATGGGAGTTCCGTTAATATTTTGTTCAAGAAGTCATTTGATCAGATGAAGCTTGAATCTGAAGATTTGAAGCCGTGTGAAGGATGGATTAGAGGCTTCAACGGGGCGTCGACAGCTCCCATGGGATACATAGAGTTGCCCGTGACCCTGGGGCAAGGAGAACATAGAAGAGTGCGGATGCTCCAGTTCGTAGTATTGGACGTAGATTCGCCTTATAATGCATTTTTGGGGAGGCCTGCCCTTGCTGAATTCAGAGTTTGTATCGCCCCTTGGTGTTTGTTGCTTAAGTTCCCAACCGAAGCCGGAATTGGAGTAATGAGAGGGGATCAAGTTTCTGGACGGGCCTGCTATGTGGCCGAGTTAAAGATGTTGATGAAAGGACTTAACGTTGAAAGTAAAGATGCCTCGTCTCCCTCAAAGGGGGGCTCGGCATAGCAATTAGAGAGATTGACCCCAAAGGAGTTGCCCAAAGGAACACCTGAAGACCTGGATCCCAGAAAAGACGAGGAACCAGAGGCTAGGAATGCAACTCCTAATGAAGCGACAGTGGAAATTCCTATTGATGAAGCTGATCCGACAAAAGTTTTGAAAATTGGTTCTCAATTGGATCCACGTCGAACTAAAGAACTAACGGACTTCTTGAAGGCAAACCTAGACGTGTTTGCCTGGACCCATGCTGACATGTGTGGGATATCGCCATCCGTTATAAGTCACAAATTGAATGTAAATCCGAAACATCCACCTGTGAAGCAAAAGAGACGCATGCTGGGCCCAGAGAGGTCGGCTGCTCTCAAAGAGGAAGTAGAGAAGTTGAAGCAGAATGGATTTATTCGAGATTCGACGTATCCCGACTGGATATCGAATCCCGTCTTGGTAAAGAAGCCAAATGGAAAGTGGCGGACTTGCATTGACTTTTCAGATTTAAACAAGGCTTGCCCAAAAGATAGTTTCCCACTTCCCAGGATTGACCAACTTGTAGACTCGACAGCAGGTCATGAACTTCTCTCTTTCATGGACGCATATTCTGGGTACAATCAAATTCCTATGCACGTACCAGACCAAGAACATACAAGCTTCATTACGAATTTGGGATTATATTGTTATGTTGTAATGCCATTCGGATTGAAAAACGCTGGAGCTACTTATCAGCGCTTGGTGAACAGAATGTTTTATAATCAAATAGGAAAAACTATGGAAGTTTATGTGGATGACATGCTTGTCAAATCGAAACAGTCCTCCAGCCATACGCAAGACTTGGCGGAAATGTTTGGTATCCTGCGAAAGTACCGGATGAAATTGAATCCTCTGAAATGCTCATTTGGAGTGGCATCGGGAAAGTTCCTTGGCTTCATTGTGAGTTCCCGAGGAATTGAAATCAACCCTAGCCAGATAGCAGCGATTAGAAATATCGAAGAGCCGAGGAGAATTAAAGACGTCCAAAGTCTTGCAGGGAAAGTAGCGGCACTGGGTAGATTCATCTCCAAAGCAACAGACAAATGTGTTCCGTTTTTTGATTTGATTAAAAGAGGAAAGAAGAACTTCGAGTGGACTCCGGACTGTGTTGAGGCCTTTCGAAATTTATTGGAACTGCTAGAGAAACCGCCGATTTTATCAAAGCCTGTAGATCACGAAGAATTGTTTGTTTACTTGGCAGTCTCAGCTCACGCCGTCAGTACAGCCCTTGTTCGAGAAGAAAATAAAGTACAAAGGCCAGTGTATTATGTAAGCAAGAAATTAGCGGCGGCAGAACGCAACTACCCAAAAATTGAGAAGCTCGCTTACAGCCTCCTGATCGCATCCCGAAAACTTCATCACTATTTCCAAGCCCATCCAATAACCATATACACCGACCAGCCCTTAAGGCAGGTGTTGCAGAGACCCGAAGCATCGGGAAGGTTGATCAAATGGAACATAGAACTAAGTCAGTTTGATTTGAATTTTCAACCACGAAAGTCAATCAGGGGGCAAGCCCTAGCAGACTTTATTGCGGAGTTCACCATTCCAGAGGAGGAAGTAGTCAATGACAGAGTGGTTAAGTCCGAGGATGAGCTAAAGATAAATCCGTGGAAACTATATACAGATGGAGCCAAGAACGACCGAAGGTCCGGAGCTGGAATCGTCTTAGTCACTCCCGAAGGACGGTCGTTATATTACGCCCTGCGATTAGAATTTTCGGCGACTAACAATGACTCTGAGTATGAAGCCCTGATTGCCGGGCTGAAGCTTGCTAAAGACCTCGGAATAAAAATGTTAGACATATTTTGTGACTCTAAAATTGTTGTCTGCCAAGTGCGAGAGGAATTTGTGGCTCGAGGACCTCGACTTATTGCCTACCTCGGGAAAGTGAGAGAGCTATTGAATAGCTTAGAGCGGTACAACATAATGCACATTCCCAGAGTTGAAAACCAGAAAGCAGATAGGCTAGCAAAGCTGGCTAGTTCCGACAATCCAGAAGAGACTGAAATAATTCCAATTGAAACGTTGGAATCACCAAGTTTTGAGTCAATGGAAATTGAATTCGCCTTCGAAGCGGAACCAGAGAAGGAGTCGTGGATGACTCCAATTAAGAATTTCCTTAAGAATGGGACACTCCCATCAAAGAAGAGTGAGAAAAGAGCTATAGTTCGCAAAGCCACCAGATATGTCATACAAGATGATACTCTTTATAGGCAAGGATTTTCTATGCCCCTGTTGCGATGTATATCACACGACGACATCAAGCGTGTACTAAGAGAGGTACACGAAGGTGAGTGTGGAGATCATACAGGAGGTCAAACTTTAGCAAAGAAGATATTGCGGTACGGATACTTCTGGCCTACGATCAATAAAGATGCAGCTGATTATTCACGACGCTGCGATAAGTGCCAGAGATTCGCCAAAATCCCCAGGGCACCGTCGACCCAACTTAAATCAATGGTGAGTCCTTGGCCATTTTCCACGTGGGGAATTGATATCATTGGAGTTTTATCAATTGCTAAAGGAGGAGCTAAGTATGCAATAGTGGCCGTGGACTATTTTACGAAGTGGGTAGAAGCTGAGCCCTTGACCAAGATCACAGCAAGAAAGGTGATAAGTTTTGTGGTCAGAAATATTATATGCCGGTTCGGGATTCCAAGGACGATTATAACTGACAACGAAACCCAGTTTGATAGTACTGAATTCAGAAATTTCTGTCAGAAGTATAAGATAGACAAGCGATATACTGCAGTTGCCTATCCGCAGTCAAACGGGCAAGTAGAGGCAATAAACAAAGTAATAAAATCCATCCTCAAGAAACGGTTAGAGCGTGCAAAGGCAAGATGGGTTGACGAATTGCCCGTAGCTTTGTGGGCATATCGAACAACATTTAAGACAGCCACCGGTCATACCCCTTTCTCTCTCTCCTTTGGCTCAGAAGCAGTAATTCCAGTTGAACTGGAAGTTCCTTCCCACAGGGTGACATATTATGACCCGATGACGAATCGGGCGCTCTTACTTGAGTCTCTTGATGAAGTCGAAGAAAAAAGGGATGAAGCGGATTTGCGTGCGGCAAGACATCGACGTCAGATGGCACGCTATTATGACAAAAAAGTTCGCCTCAGGACTTTTGAACCAGGAGATTTGGTGCTAAAGAGAGTTTTTCCATCCCTTCCTCACCTCGGCCCAAAATGGGAAGGACCCTTTGTCATCCAACGGAAGCTTGAAAAAGGAACCTTCAAGCTAACGACCGTAGATGGCGAAGAAGTCCCTCGAGCATGGAATGCCCAACACTTAATGCGATATTTGGATTAGAAATGCTGTACTCTTTGTTATTTTTCCTATGAACCCTGTAATAAGGCACGACTTGCCTTGGGAAAATCTGACGATATGAATAAAGGACTATAAAGTGGATGTAGGCTACGACTTAGCTGAACCACTATAAAAATATTGTGTGTTATTTACTTTTATGCATTACGTATATACATTTATCAGTTATTCTGTTGTGATTATAAGATACAGGATAACTCACAGCTTAAAAAGGTTGAAGACAGTTTAGACATAAAAAGAAGCACAACGACTGTTTGTGCGATAAGACATAAAAGAATGAGAAAACGACATTCTTAACTCTAACTCTCCAGAGAGAGAGAGAGTATAAAAGCGTCTCCGACTGAGCGCTGAAAAAGAAATTCTTCTCCTAACTCTAACTTTCCAGAGAGAAAGAGAGTATAAAGGCGTCTCCGACTGAGCGCTGAGAAAGAAATCTTTCTCCGTTGAAAGACCGGGGAATAAATAGATGACTGAGCTCGAACTCTAACTCTCAAAAGAAAGAGAGAGAGTATAAAAGAAATGTCAGAAAAAGTGACGGGTACCGACGGCACAGGAAGTGCTATCCCGTCAGAGAATCGGGAGCATTCAGATTGCTCGACTAAGCATTAAATAGTTTGTGGGAATTGACTGGGGACACATATGTATACGCATATTTCCCCCCTCCACAACTTCGTTTCACAACTATAGACATGCATTTTTACATAAGCGCAGAACTACTAACAAACAAACATTGCAAAAAGTGAATTATTTTTATTTACAAATGAATGAATTTGTACAGGAAAATAGCTAAGAAAGAAAATGCAGGAGCTACTTTTGTAGCAGCAATTATTAGTTCACAAAAATGCTAAAAAGATACAGGGCAATCCACTATTAGGATTTGGAATGAGCCTTGGATTTCTTGGCGGCTTTCTCCGCATCCTTTGCTTCTTTCTCAGCTTCGGTCAAGATTCGTTTTGACTTCTTTTTTCCTGAAGATGCGGTGCTGGAGCCAGTAGACTTCTTCCCGTAGGGCGGGGCACTGGAATCAAGAGAAGATTTTTTAGCAAGTTCTTCTGTAATAGATCTAGTTGAGAGCTTAACAACTAACCTTTATCCCGCATCCACAACTGCGAGGGGCTTGAGGACCTCAGGGTCTAGTTCTTCGGTCTTTAATTGCAAGCGCTTGTCTTGATCAGCCTTCATTGCAGCCAAGGTAACGTCATCAGCACTTTTTGACTCCCCGGTTATTGCAACTTCTGGTTCCTCTTCATGCCCCCCGTCTCCACCATCGTCCTTCAAAGCTGCCATCATTTCTTCATCATGGGGAGTGGCGACCTTAGTTGGCTCATTTCCTTCTCCCAAGTCTATAGAAGCAGCTTTGTCTTCCCCTTTTTTGGCCTTATCTGCGAGCTTTGTCCCAGCGGTGGCTCCCTGAGTCACATCTGTCTTTACGGATGATTCAACACCTACAGAATGAGAAGCAACAGTTATCAACTCAGGCGAAAACAATGGGTCTCTCATCGATTGTTCAATCACGTGGCGAAAAGTAGAAATAGCTTTGGCAAATTGAGGAGAAAAGATAGGGATACCTTCTGAAGACTTCTCAGCGGGGGTGACTACTACCTCTGGGGCTATTTCAGGAATAGGGGATAGCAGAGTTGTTCGGGGAATTCCCGGATTTTCGGGATCATACCCTTCTACTTCGGGAGTTGCAGGGGCAGAAGAAGAGGAACCAACTTCGAGAATGGTTTTTTGTTTAGACTTCCGTCTCTCTTCTTCCATGGCCTCAGCAATAAGGCGGTGCCCTTCAGCTAGGCGCTCCGGTTCATCATCTCTCAAGTATTTCTCCATCAGTTTATCTTCATCGAGGGAATCGACCTTAAGTTCCTCTTTTTCCCACTCGACGATCTGATTCCATACTTGAACTAGAGTGGATGGATAGTCCTCGATCCAAGAAATGTTTCGACGACGAATAATATGTGCGAAGAATTCAATCATTAGCTCGCCGAAACCCTGAATATCAGCCTCCGCCTCTGATAGTTGCTTGCGGGCTTCCTCCACAGATTTAATAGCACACTCTACATTGCCCTCGGCCAGGGCAACCCTATTCTCTGCCTCCAACAGCTTTGAAGCCAAGTCGGCATTCTTCTTTTCTAATTCATCACTCCTCTCTGCTAACTCGGCGTTTTTCCGTTCAAGCTCAGCATAAGCAAGGCGTGTCTTAGCAGCTTCTGACTTGGCCTCGTCAGCTTGCTTTTTTAGTTCAGAGCGCTCCTGAGTGTGAGACTCAAGCAAGTCATGATAACGCTTTTGCATGTCCTCGAATTGTTGTTTGAAGTTAGAAGCGTCCCTTTGAGCGACAGCTAACTGAGCTTGAGTGTCTTCTAAATCTTTTCCTAGAGCTTTTAAGGCCTTAGCGTCCTCCTCTGCGGTCTTTTGCATTGAATTGGTATTTGTGATTAGAGTGCGGATGATTCTAGAAAGATTGCGTGAATACTTGAACATCTCGGTATATTGTTTTTCCACCGCATCAATCTTTGCTTTGGCTTCATCTGCCCAATTAGAAGAAATAGGTTCAAGAGTAGGTAAAAAAGTCAAGGTCTCGAAGTAGTGCTCGGGAAATTGCTCCTCTAAATATGCCAGCTTTACTGCAGTTCCCGCATCTAGTGGGGGAGGAGCGGGAATTGATAATTCGGTGTCCCTATGTGAAGAGGATTCAGTAGTCTCTTTGTCCGTTCTAGGTCGTTTAGTGGCAGGGACCTTGTGCTTACTTCGAGACCCAGTTTCTTTTGGAGGAGTTCTCTCTCTACTCCGCTTTTCATGGGAAGAAGTGGAGTCTTTAGATGGTGGTCTGTCCTCTTCCCTGCGGCTCTGATAACTCTTGTATTTCTCTTGTTCTGGCCGAACTGGTGAACGAGAACGTGAGGGTCGAGAGCGATAAGGATCATAAGGTCTTCTCTCCTCCCTACCACGATCATCCCGGCGATCATACTCGACATCCTGAGGAGGATTGGACATGCTGCGACGAAGCTTTCTTATATCGTAGTAGGATCGAGACATTGTACCTGCACGATAAAATAAACGAAGTTTAGAATTAATGGATTCACGGAGAAAGAAGTGCAATGAATGCTAATGCTGTTGTGTAAAGTGTATCCTAAGTGGTGTGTTTCCCCCAACCGACCCGAGTCTGAAGCTAGACTAGTACGGGCAGGCTCTTTGGCCTTAGCGGGAGTGGTCTCTTCAGAAGAGGTGAAGACTAGAGGATCCTTCCTGAAATCCTCTGAAGTGTATATAGTCTCAGGTAAGGGGAGATCCCCCAAACCCTGAAATATTTGCTCATCAGTACTAGGAACATCCCCCTCGGAAGCATGAAGTGGCGACTCTTGGGAGGATTTTGACTTGTCTAGAGAAGTAGTTTCCTCGGGGGCAATATATCCTTCACGATGCTTTTCGGCCAGATTAGCCAATTCATCATCTTGTGTAGAAGATGGAGAAGGTGAAGTTTGAAGAGGCACTGTAGGAATTCCCGAGCCTTCTCCTGTCTCTGGAACCACCTCCACTGGAGGGATGTATGCGTAAGGGACCGTCCCATGACCGATGCTACGAAAAACGGACAGCAGCCCATGAAAGTGAAGGTATTCATCTTTAAGGACCTCGTCGATAGTCAAGAATTTTTGATCGCCATTAAGAAGTCGGTGCATCCGATCAAAGAACACCTGATCTGATATCTGTTTGGGATTGTCGACTGCAAACAAAAAGGAAACAGGTCAAGGTGATGATTCAAGTGTATAGAGTCCGGATTTAGAAAATCAGTGCTTTACTTGATTTTGTCCATCTACTGGCGCATCCAGGCTGTCGCTTCACGTAGAACCATTCTAGTCTGGAGTCTCCAGCTTTACTGCTAAATGGTGCAGAGATTATATTCCTTTTTGGAACTGATTCAAAGTAGCAGAAAGATGGAGTCTCCCGAGTCCGATGCTTGAAATTATAGAAGAAGTGAACGTCATCGAATGTGAGCTCTATGCCTAAGATTTCACGATATGCTATGTACAAGGTGTGCAAATAGGCATATGAATTGGGATGCAACTGCATGGGGGCAATCCGCATTTGTCTTAAGAAATCAACGATGAAAGGAGAGAATGGAGGAATGGCGCCGACCATGCACATTAATCGAGTGACCGCCATATATCCTTCTGGAGGGTTGTGGGGACGGTCAGAGCGTGAAGGCACTAGAGTGTCCCTTTTCATTATCCCGTATTTTAAGCAAATTCGGACAAGTCGATCGTTGTCGATTGTTGATTCAACGGAGTCCGAAGGTGATTCCAATATAATGGCTGATTCAAATTCATCAGGGGCTCGATCGTCACCAATCCCTCCTTCCTCCTCAAAACCCAGAGAAACTTCATTCTCTGAGGACACCTCGTCGCTTTCCCGATGTCCAACCCCCTAATCTGGATCCTCGCTGTCCCATTCTGGATCCGAAGAAGAAGATATATCCTCAAGAGTGATTTTGTTAGAAGTTTCCGGGGCTTCTTTCCTCTCAGCTAGTCTGGAAGAACGTCTGGGCCTCATTGTCATGGAACTATTGAAGAAGCAATAGCACGGATTAGAGTAAATTAGCCCGTACCCCCCTGTGTATGTGTGTGAACTAAAATGTGTGCAGCAAATGTGAGAAATGCAAAGTAAAAGTGCAGCAATGTAAGACGAAACTTTGAAGAGAAAGTGATAGTCAGAGTAGTTCTTAATGTTCATTTATGTCCGCAAGGCACTATCCTAACTGTTCATGAAGTTGGAAGTAATATCTTGTGAATAGTTGGACGAAAGTTTGTGTTTTAGATTGAGTAGTGTTCGGTTCGGATGCAGACACCAGGTTCGGATCGGATAAGCAAAGGCCCATGCTTAGAGAGATATATCCGGATCGGTTCGGAGATTGACACCCGGAGCGGGTCGGATTAACCTGGATAACCAGACCCCTATTCTCTCTTTTGTTTCACAACCGGGTCCGATCCGAGCGCATAAGTCTTGACCTTCGTTGTATTCGTAGATCCGACCCGACCCGGTCAAACAAGTTAAGACTCATTTCTTGGCCCTATTGCTCCGACCCGATCCGGCTCTGTGAATTTCTCTCTTTTTTTCTTTTTCTCCTACTGTTCCCCTACCCGAACCAATCTTCTTCAGTTTCCTTCCTCTTCCTCCTCTTAAGTAGCGAACCCAACTCGAAATCCCAAGCCTTAATTAAAGTCGAGAGATTAAGCACTCAAGTATTCAATAACGAGTTTCAATACCTTCCTCCAACGCCTCGAAATGGCGTCGATGCCATTGACGACGAAGGCGGAGGATGGAAGAAGCTGTGATGATGGAATTATTCAATTACTTTGCTAGAATCGTTCAAACTAACCGCGGATGTAAACTAAAAGCGATTATGGCAACAAGATTCAAGATTACAAGACTACCTATGTATTTGATTCGAAGATGGAAGCGAAAATTTTGAAGTTTCTTGGAAAGGCTAGGGCTTCGATGTGGAATCGGTTCGGATGAGCAAAAACAGTGAATGAAAGAAAAGAAGAGAGATGAAGTGAATTTATATAAAAAACAAGCTGACTATTCGTATTCCCGATCGGACCGGTTCGAAAAGCCCAATGACGCAGCTTGGCCCACTAATACATTGCAGAGAAGAAGGAGATCAGTTCGGGTCGGAACCCAAAGCAGAGATCCGTTCGGGTCGGAATCCGAACCGAACAGGATGAAGTACGACAACTTGGCATGTGAATTCAAAAGGAAGGACGAAGCTTTTGTGCTATGGCAGTCAAAGCATGCTCCGTTTCCAACAGAAGCATCCTTTGAGGGGGCAAAGTGTTAGCCTACTTTGTGAACTAGGCAACACAAAGTCAAGAAATCAGACATTGAAGAGCATTTTTAATTAGAAGACTTCGGTTCGGATTGGAGAAGACACTACAACCTAGATTGGACAGCTGCGATTGTTCGGGTCGGGTCAGAGCAACATATCGGTTCGGGTCGGATAGAATCTTCTGTTCGGATCGGTGAACTGCTGCTGAGGTAATTGGTAAGGCATATCTATTCGGATCGGAGGGCAACATAATCTCAATTGGATCGGAAAGCCACCTGTTTGCCACGGAAATAGATCGGAGCGGAGCAGATTAAAGAAGAAGAGAGCGTTGCATCCAAGCCAATCCGGGTCGGATCGGGTATCCCGATCCGAACCCCTTATATGTGTGTCTCCGACCCGAGCCCATGTTCCATATTATTCTCCTGCAAAAGCGCCTGGATATCCGGACCGGCTGTGACCAGTTCCTACCCATAACGTTCGTTACTCTGATGCGTTGTCAACACAATAATTCATCCGAACCCGAAGCTAATGGGATGGACGACACGTGGCCCCGACCCGGATCAAGTTTTGAGCAAATTCACACCTATAAATACCCCGTCTGGAGACAAAGAAAAGGATCTTTTTAGGCACTTTGAGAATTTAACCACCCCCATAACCCGAACTCCATTACTCCCGGAGAATCCAAATCTTCTTTCATTACTTGTTTTAGTCTATTGAGTGAATATAAGTGAGTTGTGAGTGGAATTGAGTGAAGCTTACATTGTATTTGCAACCGAATCATTGAATATAGTAAAAGATAAGTGGACGTAGGCATTTCTTCGCCGAACCACTATAAATCCTGTGTGTTCATTCTTATTTTTATCTCATTTCATTTTGCTTTTAATCAATTTGGGTGTTAGAACCACGTTTGGGTCTAACAGGTAACATAAGAGGATTTTCCACGTATCATGCATATTTTGGTTATTATAAAGGAAACCTCGCCCAAATGTGCATTTGCATTGTGTGTGGGGAGCGATACCTTATGGTAGCTTCATTTTCTAAAGAACATTGCGAGTTTTTATGCATCGGTATTCATATGGGAAAAACCCATTCCATGTTATACGGAATGGCCCTATGATTTACCTTACATTAACATTAAAGTATTTGTTTTTAGTTCTCACACCAGTCCCATGACCGACTCAGAATTTATTGTTTTCCCACCTAAACTGTGGGTGCCCATATTTTCCACACGGGCAGCTAGTAGTTTTGTTTTGCACATTTAGCTGTAGTTTCATTTTCATAGAAGGATTCCGGATTATGGCTGGAGCTATACTCTGGATCATTTCGTAGTCTTCCTCTAAGATTTTTTTATCTTTCCACTGTGTATTTATTTTTCCTTGATATTTGCGATATACACCGATATATTCTTGTACTCTGATGTAAAATTGTTGTAATGATAATGAAAAGTTCTTTTTGTTTGTTCCAATGTGTAAGTATCCCTAACAATCCACCTTTGAGAACGATTGAAGTCAGTTTAATTACCAGTTTGAACTGGACCCGAAGGCGGGATGTTACAGATTACCCAAGTGATCAAAAAGTACTTTTATGGCTTAGGCATCTTTTATTTCTAGGTGTAGGTAGTCTTGGATTTGCAAGAGACAAAGTGGAGAGAGTGGAAGTAGTAGAAGAAGTGGGCAAGCCACGTTCCTTATGCCAAATTAGTTCAGACATATCAAAGGATTTGGATCAGTACCGATTCAAATCCGTACTGATACATATCATGTTTTTTCAAACTCCAATCTGAATCGATTGTGGGTTGTCACATAGCGTCATTCTCGCTCCTCTTCCTGGATTGGAGTTCATGATGTCGTTATCTTCCTATGTTATTCCAAATTAGGAACCCTAGTTTCATGTTTATCTAATCCAGGTTGATGCAATCTCGATGGTGAACTGATCGACAAGCCCATCCGCGTTTATGAGCTTTTCCATCTTAAGTATTTAGTACTCTATTCATAGTTCCTCCACATTTCTTGATCATCGTCTTATGATATCTGAGCCTAGAATTTAGACAATTAGATCATCATTTCTAATTGTTCGAACGGTGATTATTGGACCAAATATACATATGAACGATCTAAAATACCAAGGCTAAATTACTAAGTAACACTTTGAAGCAATTATTTTTGTAGAATAAATTTAAAAATGAATTCTCATCATCAGTTATAAATTAAAACAGGATTACTTTAGTTACAAAATCATGTTTTGAATATTTTTTTTTGGCAAAGACGACTGGGTTGAGTGGGCACCTACCACTTTTATTGATATGCTAAGATGAAAGAAACATGGGCAGAAAAAAGAAAAACTAGAGTATGGAGAGAACAATCATATCAACCGTAAACTAAAGATGACATAAACACTTGTTTGCAGAAAATAAGTGCTAGCTTAGTCTCTCAAAAATCCCCGGATCGTAGGTAAATTTAAGGAACTTCAGACCATCTCTTATATCCCGCCATAACTGATGCTTCCAGTCGGAGTAATTCATGACTTGCATAATGTCAGAAGTACAAGAATTGCGCTTCAACTAAATAGCATGCGTGATCTTCTTTAGTATATATGTGTTGAGCCTCTTAGTAGGACTTTTAGCGCCTGTCTTTTGTTTGAAGAAACTCCACAGATCTTCGCTGGTTACAGGGAAGCCGTGAAGACTGATTTGTTGCAACACTTCAGTACTCAAAAGATGGACCACTTCACATTCAAAGAAAAGGTGACGCTGGTCCTCAGTAGCCTTGCCACAGAGGATGCAAAGAGTCTGAATTTCCATGCCGAGCTCCGCAAGACGCTCCTTCGTCAAAATTGCTTGATTGATCACCTTCCAAAACAACATGTTTTCCTTAGCATTATTATCCATTTTCGAAATCCTTATGCTCCATCTTCAAATTGGTAGTGTCGTAAATCTGACAAAGCATGATGTAACACCCCACCTCCGTTAAGGACACTCACAAAAGGAATGCCTTAACTTTGGTGAAGCGTTTTAGTAGACAGAACAGAAATTTACAAGACAGATAAACAATACTTGAGAAATTATAACTTTATTACAGCGGAAAACAGAAATCAGTTTGGTTACATCTTTACCAAAAACTCAAGTACAAATATCAGTCTTGTTCAGAAAATCATCAGAGTACAAAACTTTAAAATCATAATCCCCACAGAAGCTGCCATAAGGAGTCAAGCCATACTTTAACCACTCTACGTACTTCAAGTAGAAGAAATCCGGATCAAGCTAAAGTATTCCCTCCTTGGAAAACCTGGGGAGAGGGAGGGGGGGGAACGGAAGAAAAAGGGGCGAAAACAAGCAAGGTCAAACATAAAGTCTGGCAAGTCCAGTGACTTTCAGCATATGAACAGATAATAATAATCATGGCATGCAAATAAAACTGGATGAGAGATAACAGTAACAGAAGCAACAGATGTACTTAGGTTAAACAGAAGAAACAGAATAATAATACTTTTCATTTCTCTGCACTAATACTAGTATAACAGGATTAGGTGTCACCCTAATGTCTAAACTGAAGCAGAAACAGGAACAGAATAATTTCCATAGAAACAGAACGCTAATAATGGGCCTTTACCACCCGAACAAAAACAGACAGAAACAGAAACAGATTTATCCCTATGGAAACAGAATGTAGAATTAGGTGTACACTAGTAAATGGGCCTTTACCACCCGAACAGACGGTACCACGCAGACAGGTGTTGCCACCCAACAGAATAGACGGTACCAAAAGAAACAGACAGAATTAAGTGTACCCTAAAACCCTACCCTAAGCGATCGACTCCCTAATACATAAATACCCTGTGTCGGCTCCACAATAGGGTGTATCACTCCCTAAAGTGATAACCAATTGGCACAGGCCTATTTACAGATGTTACGGCGTCTTACATCCTCAGAGGCAGACCGGGATCCATGCACGCACATGACCCAGTTGGAACGCACCATCAACACCCCTCGCGATTATCAGAATGAACCACTTATAATTAGTTCAGTAAGCGTGCCCGGACCCTACCTACTGTTGGGTCAAAGTTTTGATACCAGAAAGGGTTACTGACTAATATGGGTCCCAAACAACAGATGACACAAGTAATTTCCCTCCTAACCTTGTGTCCCCAGACTAACAGATTTCAGATTAACTTGTTTACAAGTTCAGACATACAGAGTTCAGATTAACTAATTCACAGATCAGACAAGTTTTCAGATTAACGGATCAGATATACGGATTTAACAGATTTACAGATTTGTCTAACTTTGTAATTGGTCCTACAGATTCACGAAACGGGTTTGTTACATTCATTAGTCCAATTGGTTAAACCCTATCCACCCAACACGTTTTTAGACATCATATTTATCCCAGATTTGCATTAATTAAATATTAGTGCACAGACCTCTCACATTAGGTCGGTAGCTTGTGGCCGCTAGATATGCCGGGCGGTTCCGGGCAGACTTCTGTCACAAGCTAGACCTAACCTCGTGTCTAAGCATATTTTAGTTATGCCTACGACCTCTCACATTAGGCTGATAGTTTGCGGTCGCTGGTTAAGCCGGTTGCTTCCGGGCAGGCTTCTACCGCAAACAAAGTCTGACCTCGTGTCATAGCCAATTCATTTCAATGCAGATTTTTCAGATATCAGACTAATTCCGCTTATTTAACAGATTAAATTTCTGTACAAGTTACAACAGATTATTCGAGGTTCTATTAACAAGTTTTGTTCAATTTTAAGTCGAGCCTACAGATTCACATACTTCAAATTTTCAGCATTTCGGTTCCAACAGATTATGTCATTCAACAGATTAAACAGATAGCAGATCTTGCAGATTAGGCTATTTAGCAGATTTAGCAGATAAGGCAATTTAACATAATTAGCATATTAGGCAATTCAATCTAATTAGCAGTTTAGGCAATATGACAAAACTAGCGGATTAGGCAATATAACAGATTTAGCAGATAACAGATTTAGCAGATTATATGTATCATATCTTGCCTAATCATAAGTTTAGCCTAAACTCACTTGCCAAATCATGGTCATAATTCATAATACCACATCTTGCTCCTAATTTTTAGTTAAACATTACACAGTACAGAATATTCTCCATAAATCACGATAAACAATATGAATTATGCCAAATTATAGCCTATGATGCCAGATATCCAAAAACCCTTATTTAGGCGCATTCACACTAATAGTTATCCTGTTTTTGCATAGGTCTCTACGCCTAAGTCACATATTCCATTTTCAAGTCATAAATTTTTACATAAAAGAATATGTCCCAAGAATCTAAATTTTTAAACTATAACATGTAGTATGCCGTCAACATGCATTATCGTTCATGCATAACATGTTGTAAATTATCTTTAAACTCTAACATCGGACCTTGATTAAGACATGCATTATGCCCCCAAGTTTCAAGTTGTCCAACAATTCCCCTTCTCCCAAATCACAGATTATCATACCTAGTATAAACAGATCTAGATCTAACATATGTTTATTTCTCAAATTAACTACAGACCTAGATTACAACATGTACTATGTATCTAAATTACTTTCATGTTTACGGTTAAATCTACGTCCGAATCCCAAGTCATAAGTCCAATATATTTTATGCCTCAATCTCAAGTCATATGTGAAATATGCCACAGGTCCAATTATATGCCTCAGATTTTATGTCATGTCCTCGAATCAGTCCTGTCCAATTATTCATCATTCATTATTTGTCCTAAACATTTTAGCGTTAATCTCTTATGGGATTTGGCTCAGGCTCGTGGTAGCCTGGCTATAGAACAGAAAGAAGAAAGAGATACAGAATAAGATAGATCTAAACAGAACAGAACATACATAACCTCAAATTCAGATTTACAATTCATGTCACAATCTTAATTAACGTTTATAGCGGAAAATAACTGTAGTTGCCTTTCGTGGTTTTAAGAAAGGATAATAAACTGTTGTTGATGCAGAAATGCTGAATTATTCCTCTTTAACTATTGTCGTAGCTCTAAACTTGGATTTGAGATTTGATTTAGCTTTTAATTCTATTCAGGTTGGAAGAAGGTTCATCAGTCCAAGTTTTGATCTCAGCAGGGTAGCGACGCCATTTTTATTTTTAATTAGAACAGAGGCTGAATATAGACAGAATGAAATTGTGCGGAGAGAAAGTGAGGTCTGGGGGTGTTTAAATAGGATTAGGCAGACGAATCTAGACAGAAACGAGACCGGATACATCAGAATGAACCAGGTTAAAAAAACTGGGTTTCGGGAGCAGGTCGACCCCCAGGTCGACACTATGGTCGACCTGGTCCCCCCAGGTCGACACTATGGTCGACCTGGCCCTGGGGAGGTCGACTACCCTGTCGACCTAGGTCCTGGGCGGGAAATTTCCCTCCCAGCCCTCTTCTGGGTTTGAATTCGAATTTCGAATTCGAATTTCGAGCTGTTTTCGATTCTGAAATTCTCTGAAACTTCGAAGGGCCATATCTCCCTCATATGGACTCCGTTTCTCGAAAACTCGGACTCGTTTTCAAGAAGAATTTCGAGACGAACGCAATAGCGCAATCCATTTCCCTTGATTCTTATTTTAAAAATTAATTATTCTCTGATTTGTTACTTATACGATTACAGAAAATACGGGGTGTTACATTCTCCCCTCCTTAAAGGATTTCGTCCCCGAAATCTTCAAGTTGAGAAGAATGTGTCCTACCATCCAATCATTCATATACTTAACCATCATCCACAAGCATCCATTGTCCTTAGAAAACTTCTAATGTTGTATGAACATATGCAAAAGTGTGTGTATATGTTCCTTATCCAATGCAAAGATCAGGCGGTCCACTGATTCAGTTGAACTCCTTAATGCGAATTATATTCGTGCCATGAATCCAACATGTATGCAATTTTCCTATTTGATACATATCATTCTTATATGAGTGACAACCATTCATTCATATGCAACATCCATGTGACGAGTCAATCATTTTGCATCCACAGAAATTGAAAATTCTCACACATCCATATGCAGTATGAGAGTGTATTCGAGCCGATCTAGTGCCAAGTGTGTGTATATGCATCCACAAGCAACCACTAGCAACCACTTTCATCCACTTGCAACCATCAAATATAACATGTCTCAAACACATGTTTACATCCATAGGATTCCTACCTAAAGTTCGAAGATTCGATCGATAGGATACAGTCGAATGATGGAAGTGAGTACAGATAAAACAAAAACTTGGTCTTTATTAGACCTTGGTTAAGAGACAAATTCCCCTAAGTATCAACCCCGAAGACCGAAATCAACATTAGTTTGACACCCAGAGGATTACCCTCTTTAAACAATGTCAAAACTGGAAATCTCAACCTTATCAGAAATATTCAGATATTTACAGATTACCGGTACAGATCAGATTACTAAATGATTCTTAGGAAACTAAGCATGATAAAAACCCAGAATGTATACGTCATAGTCAACTTAACGCTCAACACAGATACCCAACTTACCACGCTTAGATGACTCATAACCCTTATGGGTCTGAGTCTACAACGGAATCAGAAACAATACTAGTATTCAAGTGCAGAGTATCGATTACAGAATCGAAATGCCAGAATCAGAAAAGAGTTTTAACTCAAAAATCAGATAAAGAAATTAAACCTCCTACAGAAAGTTTTCCTACTTCTATCCTATCCACTAGCCTCGAGAGTGTTCGCCTGCCTTCCAGAAGTTGATCCTGCCCTCTGCCCTTGTCCTCGTTTCTTCGGACAGTCCCTAGTGAGGTGTCCCATCTCACCACAGTTGAAGCAAGTGCCCTTTCTTTTTCTGCAATCCTTGTTCAGATGAGTCGAGCTTCCACAAGTAAAGCACTTTTTCTCCTTCTTTTCTTCAGACTTTTCACCCTTCTTTTCTGTTTCCTTTTTGGGCCATGCTTTCTTGTTCTATGGTTCTTCCTTCTTTGCCTCTTCTTTCTTGCCGTTGTCTTCCTCGTGCAGTAGTGCCATATCCACCAATCTCTCGTAAGTCGCTCCCATGGGTACATGGGTCATGGCTAGGCTGTGCAGTGGCTCGTTCAATCCTTTAACAAAGCGAAGAGCCTTTTTATGCTGGGTGTTGACTAAATCTAGTCTGAACCTAGCCAGTTGGTTGAACTGGTTGACATATTCCTTGACCGTCATACTTCCTTGCTTAAGAGATAAGAACTTTTCCATTTGTAGACTTCGTTCAGCGTGCGAGAGGAATTTTGCCTCAAACCTTGTTCTGAAATCCATCCATGTTTCAACCGACCTCTCGGCGTTAGTGATTTCCCACCAGTAGGAAGCTTCGTCCTTGAGCAACCATACCGCCAATTTTACCTTCTGCCTGTCGTCCACCTCGAAGATAATGAACAGATCCTCAGTTTCCTTGAGCCAGTTCCTTGCTTCTACGAATGATTCAGTTCCCTTGAAATCCTTTCCACCCATGGCCCTAAAATCTTTACAGATCTTTGAAAAAGCAATTGCACGAGGAGGGGGCGGAGGAGGAGGAATCGCTGCAGGTTGAGGAGGAATATCTGCTGGGCCTGCATCGTTGGCCCTAGCCTCTAAGTACCTCCTGAACCAGCCAGGTATTGGCACGCCCTCTGGAAAGTTAAGATTCCCAGACATGCTGGAATGAAAGAAAAAGATTTAAATGGAGAACGGAAAAGATAGATATATGGCTTTTTGGGGATTATGTTTTCCAAAATAAACTTTATTTTTGAAAATACTTCCTTCTAAATCCTTATTGAAAATAGTTTTCAAAAACTTTACCCAGTCTGGTAACCTTCAGCTCTGATACCAAGTGTAACACCCCACCTCCGTTAAGGACACTCACAATAGGAATGCCTTAACTTTGGTGGAGCGTTTTAGTGGACATAACAGAAATTTACAAGACAGATAAACAATACTTGAGAAATTATAACTTTATTATAGCGGAAAACAGAAATCAGTTTGGTTACATCTTTACCAAAAACTCAAGTACAAATATCAGTCTTGTTCAGAAATTATCAGAGTACAAAACTTTAAAATCATAATCCCTACAGAAGCTGCCATAAGGAGTCAAGCCATACTTCAAGCACTCTAAGTACTTCAAGCAAAAGAAATCCAGATAAAGCTAAAGTATTCCCTCCTTGGAAAACCTGGGGGGGGGGGGGGGGAAGAAAAAGGGGCGAAAACAAGCAAGGTCAGACATAAAGTCTGGCAAGTCCAGTGACTTTCAGCATATGAACAGATAATAATAATCATGGCATGCAAATAAAACTGGATGAGAGATAACAGTAATAGGAGCAGCAGATGTACTTAGGTTAAACAGAAGAAACAGAATAATAATACTTTTCATTTCTCTGCACTAATACTAGTATAACAGGATTAGGTGTCACCCTAATGCCTAAACTGAAGCGGAAACGGGAACAGAATAATTTCCACAGAAACAGAACGCTAATAATGGGCCTTTACCACCCGAACAGAAACAGACAGAAATAGAAACAGATTTATCCCTATGGAAACAGAATGTAGAATTAGGTGTACACTAGTAAATGGGCCTTTACCACCCGAACAGACGGTACCATGCAGACAGGTGTTGCCACCCAACAGAATAGACGGTACCAAAAGAAACAGGTAGAATTAAGTGTACCCTAAAACCCTACCCCAAGCGATCAGCTCCCTAATACATAAATACCCTGTGTCAGCTCCACAATAGGGTGTATCACTCCCCAAAGTGACAACCAATTGGCACAGGCCTATTTACAGATGTCACGGCGTCTTACATCCTCAGAGGCAGACCGAGATCCATGCACGCACATGACCCGGTTGGAACGCACCATCAACACCCCTCGCCATTATCAGAATGAACCACTTATAATTAGTTCAGTAAGCGTGCCCGGACCCTACCTACTGTTGGGTCAAAGTTTTGATACCAGAAAGGGTTACTGACTAGTATGGGTCCCAAACAACAGATGACACAAGTGATTTCCCTCCTAACCTTGTGTCCCCAGACTAACAGATTTCAGATTAACTTGTTTACAAGTTCAGACATACAGAGTTCAGATTAACTAATTCACAAATCAGACAAGTTTTCAGATTAACGGATCAGATATACAGATTTAGCAGATTTACAGATTTATCTAACTTTGTAATTGGGCCTACAGATTCACGAAACAGGTTTGTTACATTCATTAGTCCAATTAGTTAAACCCTATCCACCCAACACGTTTTTAGACATCATATTTATCCTAGATTTGCATTAATTAAATATTAGTGCACAGACCTCTCACATTAGGTCGGTAGCTTGTGGCCGCTGGATATGCCAGGCGGTTCCGGGCAGACTTCTACCACAAGCCAGACCTAACCTTGTGTCTAAGCATATTTTAGTTATGCCTACGACCTCTCACATTAGGCTGATAGTTTGCGGTCGCTGGTTAAGCCGGTTGGTTCCGGGCAGGCTTCTACCGCAAACAGAGTCTAACCTCGTGTCATAGCCAATTCATTTCAATGCAGATTTTTCAGATATCAGACTAATTCCGCTTATTTAACAGATTAAACTTCTGTACAAATTACAACAGATTATTCGAGGTTCTATTAACAAGTTTTGTTCAATTTTAAGTCGAGCCTACAGATTCACATACTTCAAATTTTCAGCATTTCGGTTCCAACAGATTATGTCATTCAACAGATTAAACAGATAGCAGATCTTGCAGATTAGGCTATTTAGCAGATTTAGCAGATAAGGCAATTTAACATAATTAGCATATTAGGCAATTCAATCTAATTAGCAGTTTAGGCAATATGACAAAACTAGTGGATTAGGCAATATAACAGATTTAGTAGTTAACAGATTTAGCAGATTATATATATCATATCTTGCCTAATCATAAGTTTAGCCTAAACTCACCTTCCAAATCATGGTCATAATTCATAATACCACATCTTGCTCCTAAATTTTAGTTAAACATTACACAGTACAGAATATTCTCCATAAATCACGATAAACAATATGAATTATGCCAAATTATAGCCTATGATGCCAGATATCCAAAAACCCTTATTTAGGCGCATTCACACTAATAGTTATCCTGTTTTTGCATAGGTCTCTATGCCTAAGTCACATATTCCTTTTTCAAGTCATAAATTTTTACATAAAAGAATATGTCCCAAGAATCTAAATTTTTAAACTATAACATGTAGTATGCCGTCAACATGCATTATCGTTCATGCATAACTTGTTGTAAATTATCTTTAAACTCTAACATCAGACCTTGATTAAGACATGCATTATGCCCCCAAGTTTCAAGTTGTCCTACAATTCCCCTTCTCCCAAATCATAGATTATCATACCTAGTATGAACAGATCTAGATCTAACATATGTTTATTTCTCAAATTAAGTACAGACCTAGATTACAACATGTACTATGTATCTAAATTACTTTCATGTTTACGGTTAAATCTACGTCCGAATCCCAAGTCATAAGTCCAATATATTTTATGCCTCAATCTCAAGTCATATGTTAAATATGCCACAGGTCCAATTATATGCCTCAGATTTTATGTCATGTCCTCGAATCAGTCCTGTCCAATTATTCATCATTCATTATTTGTCCCAAACATTTTAGCGTTAATCTCTTATGAGATTTGGCTCAGGCTCGTGGTAGCCTAGCTATAGAACAGAAAGAAGAAAGAGATACAAAATAAGATAGATCTAAACAGAACAGAACAGACATAACCTCAAATTCAGATTTACAATTCATGTCACAATCATAATTAACGTTTTAGCGGAAAATAACTGTACTTGCCTTTCGTGGTTTTAAGAAAGGATAATAAACTGTTGTTGATGCAGAAATGCTGAATTATTCCTCTTTAACTATTGTCGTAGCTTTAAACTTGGATTTGAGATTTGATTTAGCTTTTAATTCTATTCAGGTTGGAAGAAGGTTCATCAGTCCAAGTTTTGATCTCAACAGGGTCGCGACGCCATTTTTATTTTTAATTAGAACAGAGGCAGAATATAGACGGAATGAAATTGTGTGGAGAGAAAGTGAGGTCTGGGGGTGTTTAAATAGGATTAGACAGACGAATCTAGACAGAAACGAGACCGAATACATCAGAATGAACCAGGTTAAAAAAAACTGGGTTTCGGGAGCAGATCGACCCCCAGGTCGACACTATGGTCGACCTGGCCCTGGGGAGGTCGACTACCCAGTCGACCACCCAGTCGACCTGGGTCCTGGGTGGGAAATTTCCCGCCCAGCCCGCTTCTGGGTTTGAATTCGAATTTCGAGCTGTTTTCGATTCTGAAATTCTCTGAAACTTCGGAGGGCCATAACTCCCTCATACGGACTCCGTTTCTCGAAAACTCGGACTCGTTTTCAAGTAGAATTTCGAGACGAACGCAATGACGCAGCTCATTTCCCTTGATTCTTATTTTAAAAATTAATTATTCTCTGATTTGTTACTTATACGATTACAGAAAATACGGGGTGTTACACATGATCCATTTTCTTAATATTGAAGTCCTCACCTAACCAGTTCCATTCAGTGCTGCAATGAGAAGTGGGATGACAATTAATTTCTTCAATCTTACTCAATGACAAGTGTGCAAGACACAAAATAGCATTGGGTAAGCATATCTTATCATGAACTATTAAGTCTCCAACAGTCGCATCTTTGTGAACTTCAGCTCCTTGTTTCTCCAGGTAAGTCGTACTGTCATTCAGAATAATACCATGATCAAGCTATAGGTCTTCCCAAAACTTGATCCTGTCAAAAGCAGCAAAACCAAATTTAAAGTGAAGTAAAATCTTGTATTTCAGTCTGTTAATACACTTCCAAGTCCAGCTAAATCCTTGAAGCGTACGTAAAGATCAAAGACTTTGTTCTTTCAGTACATGTTTCTTAGACCAATGGACCCAAAGACTTGTTGTGCTGTTAAGAATATCATCAACAAGTCTATCTATAGCTACATTATTCCAAAGACTGGTATTAATTAATCCTAGCCCACATTTATTCAAGGGTCTAGTAAGCTTAGTGTACGATATGGGGGCAAGGTACTTAGCATGCATATTACCTTTCCAAAAAAAAAATCATGTAGGCCAAGCGTATCATATTATGCAGTTTACTAGGAAGTAAATAAGTGCGAGACCAATACATTTCCATAGAAACAATAACAGATTTTATGAGCGTTATCCTACCAGCTTGACTAAGAAAGATAGTGGATCAGCAATTAAGTCTTTAAGTAATTCTCTCAAACAAAGGAAGACACCGAAGTGTGGTGATTCTTGAAGTTGCCATCGGCAATCCAAGATATAATAAAGATGTGTCACTACAAGTTATGCCCGTGTATCCTTGTATATCAGAAATACGTGATTGAGAAACTCCGGCAAGCATTATGTTCGATTTGTCATAATTAATTTTCAAACTAGTTAACAAGTAGAAATCTTGAAGTGTAGACATGATATTAGTTAAAGTTTTATCATTCAGTATGTAGAAAACAATCAATTCTTCATCGAACATGAAGGAGATAATGCACGGATCAGAGCATTTTGGATGTAAACCAAAAAGGTCAGTGGCTACTAGTTTATCTAGCATTCTCGTTAACATCTCCACGACCGTGATAAATAAATAAGAAGATATAAGATCTCCTTACTTGATTCCTTGTTTACTCTCAAAAAATCCTACCGGAGAGCCGTTAATATTGATAGAAAAGTGAGCTGTACTAATACAAGAGTGAACCCAAGCTGTAAAATAAACAGGAAAGTTCATGTAACTAAGTATTATTCTGATAGAGGACCACTGAATAGTATCGAAAGCTTTCCTAATGTCAAGCTTAATCATGGCTCTAGGGGATAGTTTTTTTGCGTCATAACCTTTGATCAATTCATGCGCTATAAGTACATTATCAAGAATGTTCCTATTAGGTAAAAAAGCAGCTTGATTCTGAGAAATTACATGTGGTAGAACATGCTTCAGTCCACTAGCAATCACTTTAGAGATACATTAAAAAATTGTATTACAGCAAGAAATAGGTCTAAACTGGTTCACATTGTTTGCGTTCTTGGTTTTTTGTATGAGAGCTATTATAGTGTTACTAAAAGCATGGAACATATTAGCTCTTTTAAAAAATTGTTTGACTGCACTGCAAACATCATTTTCAACTATATTCCAACATGTTGTGCAAAAGACTGCATTAAGCCCATCCGGTCCTTAATATTTTGAATATTTAGAATTAATTAACTATTTACAAGCCAAAGCAGATATATTTAAGATTGCTACATTCTTCCTCTCTTAGAAGAATTTCGCCTTCGAAATATGATATTAAGCCTACATAACACTAATTCTTAATACTATATAATATATTCACAAATCATCCATATGCAAAATATGAGTCAATCTATGCTTGAATATTTAATTTCTCTTCCTAACTAGTATTGTTCACATGACATCTCTTACGCGAATGTAGATCAAGCTTCTTGATTAGAGTCCTTTGCTATCACTGCATAACCATATATTATGATAAAAAACATTGTTTCAATACCCAAAACCCTCACCAAGCACTCATCATCAACAATGCATGGAGTGATAGATCCTCATTTGGAATGGTGTGAAACACTATAAAATCATGTATTCGAACCTTAGATTGAAACAATATATGTTCATCCTATGCAATATCTTATTGGTACTCGTTAATACTAACTCATATCCTGTTAAATTTTATTTATAAAACATTTACATATATAAACATAAATTAACTTCTGCTACAACCTAAGAGTATATACTTTATCTGACTTAACCTTTCCTTTTTTAATTTTATTTATGTAAATTCATGATTCAAATTCCTTGTCTTATTTCAATATTTCAAATTAGAAATAGATAGGAAAATGTATGTATAGCTCGAGTAATTCCAAAATGATACTAAGAAACTGGGCACTAACAAATAGGGTTATAGTTTCCCTTACTAAAAAATAAGTACTCAAGATAATTGTTTACCATCCAAACACATCTTTTCCCATTTTTAACTTATTTTTCATGCCACTCAAACTGGTTTATTTAAAAGCTCGTTCTCTTTTCCAATTCCCATTATTGAAAGGTACTATAATTCAAAAATCCATTACTAATTCGCTTTGGTTCATTCAGATTAAATTGTTCTACTTATACAATAGTAAATAAAGTACTTTATTAAGTGCATTATGATGTGTTCTTTGGAAAACATTTGATAATTACTTGGATGATTAATTAGATTACCAAGAAAAAAAATCAAGACTACATTTGTGAAGTATCCAAAGAAAATGCATCTACATTGAATCATGCTCTAGTAATGGAGATTGTGGCGTATGTGTGGAATGTAGCGCACAAGATGTGCAGCAAGCAGGATGACTTCCAGAACTGGGAGATGACCTCGTCATGGGTCTTATTTAGAATAATTTTCTGCTTTGCTTTTATTTTATTTTATGTATTAGTGTGTCTTTTGCATGATTTTTTTTTAATTTTCTTTGTATTGTTATTTCGTATGTTCATAAAAGTGTACCAATTTTCAAGAAATACATATATACATCGACCTCTATTTAACCTAATTTACCCTATTCCATGTTGTACATAAAAACATTGACATTTGGTTTGTTTCAAATCTGAAAACAATCAAATTATCCATTTAGAATGGAAATCCAAACCTATTCAGATAATAAAACTAAATCAAATCTGGGTCTTTTTACATCGTAAACACTTTTAACTAAAAAGGATAAATCAAACAAAAGTAAATTACCCAAAATGTCCTTCATCTGTAACCCAAACAAATTCACAAACCCAAACATTTATTGACAATTATTGCAAAACATATATAAATTAGGATATTTAGGGGTCTTACAATTCGATATTATCGAGAATGCAAATCTCCCTTGGCATACTAATCAATATAAAAATCTACTAAATGTAGAATATGGCTAAAGAATTATTATTTCCACTCACAGTGATTTGACTGTATGGAAATATCAAAGATTCGATAATGTTTGCCTATGAGATCTGAAAACCTTCAAGAACGAACACGAATGCAAACTTCAATCCCTTAGAAATATATATATATATATATATATATATAAGAATTAAACAGTTAGAATTTATATATATATAAATCTTAATCTTATGATTCCAGACTCAGATCCTATTCAAATTCTATAAGAAAAAGAAATTAGAAAATAAAATAGATTCAAAAGAGGAAGAAGAAAGCCTACAATATATTTTCTTTGGAATCAATGGAAGTGTGGAGGCAGGGAAGGAGGAGAAGACTATATTAATTTGTAAACAAACACCAAAAAAACACCAAAAAAACCAACCCAAAAAAACTAGATTAAATCGTGGTTGTTAATCTGTAAACAAACACCAAAAAAACCAACCCAAACTAGGCTAAATTGGGCAATGGCCGCCCCAAGAGGTCGACGCCCCTTCTAGGGGAGCAACCGACCTCTTAATCCCTAAAATGGTCGGTGAACGTAAATTAGGGCTGGAAAGATTTTATTATATTACTATATTGATTTCATTTGTAACTTGCCTTTCAAATGTTGTTGTTGTTGTCCCCTGCTGTATACATATATATACACACAAATTCAGTTTGGATGGAATATTCCAATCACTTATTTGTTGGTCATATATTATTCCATATATTTATATTATAATTTGAATTTCAAACACTATTGCATATATATATACACACACATATATTTAATGTACAACTTCTTTTAAGTATAATTCTTTCATGCGGGCTCGGATTCTGACATATTATATATGAAATTGATCAAAATTTCATTACGAATACAACTATGATATTTAATGGCCAAATTCCTAATGCTGCAAAATTCCATTTTCCATCTCATTAATATTTTATTATTTTATTGCTGATTTTTATTACTTATTATTATTTATTTTTAAATTAGATTAACTTAAGTCTATTTAGACATGTTTTTACATTGCGTTACGCCGACAAGCCTCACATCCTGGAAATGAACGTAACGTGAAAAGATGCGGCAAAGTTATGGGGTTCACGGCCCTCAGGGATGACCATTTCCTTCTAGATTTTTGAAGCAACACTATGGTATAGAGCCCAGGTGTTTTCTATGTGGCTTTGATGAGGTAGTGCTCTGGTATGGAGCCTAGTCATTCTTCCGATGTGGTTTTGTTGGAAATTCGGCCCGCTATAGAGAAAGGTCGGCAACGATCAGGAAATGGCATATTCATGTGGAATGGCTTTGAACAACAACGACGACCTTGTGTTGGCAGAGAAGGATTTACTTCTTGAGACATCCCTTTCGAGGCGTGCCCGTTTGGTAAGGAAGTTCCTTAGCCTTGGTCATTTGTTGTAAAACCCCACTTCGAGAACGTTTTAGGTCGGTATACAATTCTGAAGTCGGGTCATCTGCTACATGCACATACGATTTTCTATCGTAGATTCTGTAAAATGCGCATGATGTGAATATAATAGTATGGTACGTATATTGGCTAAGACTGATACATTTATTTATGAAAATGATTTTCACATTATGCATTAATGGTAACATAAGAGGATTTTCCACATACCAAGCATATTTTGGTTATTATAAGGAAAACCTCGCCCAACTGTGCATTTGCATTGTGTGTGGGGGGTGAGACCTTATGGTAGCTTCATTTTCTAAAGAACACTGCGAGTTTTTATGCACCAGTATTCATATGGGAAAAACCCATTCTATGTTATACGGAATGGTCCTATGATTTACCTTACTTTAAAATGAAAGTAACTATTTTTAGTTCTCCCATCAGTCCCATGACTAACTCAGAGTTTATTGTTTTTCCACCTAAACTGTGGGTGCCCATATTTTCCACTCGGGCAGCTAGTTGTTTTGTTTTGCATATTTAGCCTTGGATTCATTTTTAGAGTAGGATTCTGGATTATGGCTGGAGCTATACTTTGGATCATTTCGTAGTCTTCCGCGGAGAATTTTTTTATCTTTCCGCTGCGTATTTATTTTTCCTTTGATATTTGCGATATACTCTGATATATTCTTGTACTCTGATGTAAAATTATTGTAATGATAATGAAAAGTTCTTTTTGTTTGTTCCAATGTGTAAGTACCTCTAACAATTCACCTTTGAGAACGGTTGAAGTCGGTTTAATTACCGCTTTGAACCAGACCCGAATGCGAGATGTTACAAATTACCCAAGTGATCAAGCTTAGGCATCTTTTATTTCTAGGTGTAGGTAGTCTTGGATTTGCGAGAGGCAAAGTGGAGAGAGTGGAAGTAGTAGAAGAAGTGGGAAAGCCACGTTCCTTATGCCAAATTAGTTCAGACATATTAAAGAATTTGGATCAGTACTGATTCAAATTAGTACCGATACATATCATGTTTTTTCAAACTCCAATCTGAATCAATTGTGGGTTGTCACATAGCATTATTCTTGCTCCTCTTCCTGACTTGGAGTTCTTGATGTCGTTATCTTCCTATGTTATTCTAAATGAGGAAACCTAGTTTTGTGTTAACCTAATCCATGTTGATGCAATCTTGATGGTGAACTGATCGGCAAGCCAATCCGCGTTTATGAGCTTTTTGTAATGTCCCATATTTTTTTTGCGGTTAATATTATTTTAAATATTATATTTGGAATATTAATGGATTGAAATATTTAATTCATTATTAAAACGAAGTTCAAACATTATAATTTATATATAATATAAAACGAGCTCGAAATGGCGCCGTAGTTCGTAATATTGAATTTTCAACTTCAATTGAATATACAGGATCCGATAAAAGTCAGATTTCTGTGAAACAAGACATGTTTGAATCTTGTTAATGATAATTTTCTAATGAAAGAGAAAAATCTAGATTTTGCATTATAGATTGTTAGTTATGTCCAAATCAAATTTTATAATAGCCGCTATAGAAATCGCTATTAAATTATAACGTTTATTAATAAATTTTAAAAATAAAATGTGTTAGCCTGCTTTGTGACCAGGCTACCCAAAGCAAAGATCGTGTTGACACACCTCTGGGTAAATGCTGCCTCATATGGAATCTCTGGATAACATCACTCTCCGACATTGGAGGCATCGTCAGAAGACACAAGGCAGTTTGTTAAAAATCACAACACCAGTATAAACTGGTCTGAAACCCTTATCAAACGACCTCATTTGGATCTATTCACATCATATGCTTGTAGCCCTCTGAATAAGCTTCAGTTTGAGCTTTGGTTCGGCTCAATCGGACTTACGGTTTGAAAGTTATGCCCGTTTCCGTGAACGGGTCCAGATTAGCATCAACTCGTGTCATTCCTGGTCGGATCGCGTACCGTGGATCGTGGATACCGGATCGGATCGCCCCCTCTGTTCGCGGAGCGTCCTCAAGCCACGATCCGTCCACTCCAGCTCACAACCAAGCCTTAGATCGTGAAGCCCATATCACGAACCGAGCCCATATCACGAACCGATTCCAGACCCACGAACCGATCGCCGAACCTGCAGATACATGCACTGTTTTGACCTATTCTTAAGGCTATTCGATCTCCTACTTTTCCGGATCGCATGCCACGTGTCCTACCACGACCCAGTCCTCCCAGGAGCTTTCCTGCAGCTATAAATACACCTTCAGATGGCATTTTCAGGGGACTTTTTGCATCTCAACTTCCATGGCTGCCATGGCCAACACTTCTCCATGAATAACCACCATCTTCCTAAATAAATTCAATGGATTCGGAGAGAATTATTCATTGAATTCAAGTGTTTGAGAGCCAATATTCATTGTAATTGTAACCTCTAAGCGAAATGAGAAAATATAAAGTGGACGTAGGCTCGTTAACGCCGAACCACTATAAAAATCCTGTTGTCTTGCTCTTTTCTCTATTTTTCAGTTATTTCTTCATATCCTATGCTCAAAATACGACGATTTGGGTGTTAGGACCATTTTTTGGTCTAACAAAATGGGCATTTGTTTTAACTAGAATCGATAATATTAAATTATATAACTTATATTTAAAGCTACATTTATTGTTTTTTTTGGATATTTACGATAATATTTATTTATTGAATTATTTGGGAATTTCAATTATATTTTATCGAGAATATAAAGGCCTCAGAAATAGTTTTCTTTCCAAATGACCATAATTTTCGACGAAACAAGTTTTATTGGAATACATATGGTAAGTTATTGCCACATTTCCAGTTTGGAGCTGATTGGAGTTATTTTGTCGGTAGATGGAATTTAAGGGTGAACCGATAAAATAAAATACGCTGACTCTGCAAACAAAGCCGGTTTTCACCGAAATTAATTTCGTTGACACGGGAACATCAAAACATAGCAGTGCGTCTGCTTTTGTTATTTTTGAGGTTCGTACGTGGCCATGCACAAATCAAACATCGGTCGTAGAAAAATGGAGACAATATTTAAACTAAAATAAACTTTCCCATTCTGTTTCTTCATACTTAGGCCCAAATTTTCTTTGCCTTACGCCCACACCATATAATATGTATATTAAATCTCGTGCGTCCCCATCTGTTTATTTTCTTGTGTCTCATAATTAGTTGTTGGGTCCCAAATTTCATTTGTGTGCATCCCAAATTCTCAATTTCGTGCCTCCCAAATTTTCATGGTATATTACTTGCGCCCACGCTTTCATTTCCTTGACTACCAGTCTATTATAGCCATGACAAGCAAGTATTTTATGAAATTTTCACCCATGTAGCACAACTACCTATTTTTACTGCACACCTACTATCTTCTAAAACTTGATTGCCACATACTCTCCTCTATAAAAGATGCTCCTCCATTCATTTTCTTTCCTTCAGCAATGAAGAAAACGCAAGCTTTCACATCACGAAATAAATCAAAACAATTCGTTCTTACCACTATAAAAGACCCAAGCTCCATTCAGTTTCTTCTTGTTCCAATAATGGTACAAATGAGATTCCTTCACCAAACTACAAATTAAACCGTGCTCTCTTCTTCTATAAAAAGGCCTTCGTTCTTCTAGATAAATACAAACATGTAAAAGGAAAAGGAGAAAATCTAGTCCATTCATGTAAACAAAAGAAACAGCTCCCAAACTTGAGGCTCCCTACAGTATGAGTACGTCGGCGCATTGTCAGGCAGTGCTAATCAATGGCAGCGGAGGGCTCAGCAAGAGGAGGGATTATGGAGGAGCTTAACAAACTGGAGAATGCATGAAGATGGTGAATTTTACCATTTCTGGAGCAGTTTCTTTTCACAAGGAGGAAGGAGGATAAGTCGGGTTCAGGTGGCGGCTTTGCACTGACAGTCGGAGCTCCGGCGGTGGATGAGGCGATCCGGAGGTCTGTGAGTGGTGCAGTTTGACACTGATGGTGGCGGATCCGTAATGTGTTGCTGATTTGTATGAACAGTGGCATATCGGAGGGGTAGGGGATGGTGCAGACACATGCGGCGTCAGATGGAAATGTTTGTTTTGAGGATGGTAAAGCAACAATGGTGCGGCCGTGAATGAAAGACCGGGTAATAGTGTTCTAAGGAGCACATTATAAAACAAAGAAGATAACACTATTGAGAGGCAGGTGGGCCGAGAAAGAAAATGGGACTGCGGGGCCCCGGACCCCCGCCGGCGCTGCGCCCGGACCCGCTGACGGCCTCGCCTTCGGCTCGGAGCACGGCTCGCCTTCGGCTCGGAATACATTCTGACCCACAATTATCACAAATGCTTATCAACCAAGATTCGGTAGGTATTCTGAGGATTCTTTCTAGAAGCCATGACCTCTATCTACCGATGTTATTGAATGTGAGGAGTTGTTGAAAAGATTCGACACGCTGGCTATGGCAATATACAAAATAATGATGGTCTCAGTTCACCTATTTGCCGTCAACCGCATCGAGATAGATTGATTTCCACGTGTCCAAGGGTTAGATCGATGTACTTTGGTCCCCAGAGTTAGGAACCAATTGAACCTCCGCAGGCCGTGATTGGATATATGGATCATTGCTGGGATGATAACAACTTGACTGCTCACCAGCCACCTTATGACACTTGGGTGATTTGCAATCTCGTGCGGAAATCCCATGTACTTAGCTGGCACACGCCTTAACCACTCGGTCAAAGTGCCTTATGACATTGGTCAAGAAATGAGAATTTGAGATCAACGCAAATATGAATCAACCATTAGCTCTCCACTTCATACAACAGTTGTGATAGGATATACGAACCTTACTTGGAGCCTCACAAGCTATGCTATCATGTTCAAGCTCATCTGATCAAGATTCAGACAGACCAACTCCAACAGAATTCAGAGCCTACATTGCACCCTAGTGCCTATTGCTAAATATGCTAACCGAAGATGGAGCGGGAATGGTCTATGGTGACCAAGTTATTGGAGAAGCCGACTGATTAGGAAGGATGGAATATGCTACGCAACAGAGATTGCGTGAAACCCAAAGACGCTTCCCCTCCAGATGAAATGGAGTGTGAAGGAGGTGTCAATATTGCGAATGATGGGAGCATCGCAAAAGGAATTGCCAAACGACCTGCCCGAAGACATAGATTCCAGAGAGGATGGTGATTCGGGATGAAGAAGGGTGACATCTAATAACGCAACTGCACGTGTTCCGACTGGTGACGCCGACCTGACTAAGGTCTTCACATCGGATCTCCTTTAGACCTCTTCCGAACGAGAGAACTTATATGCTTTCTGTAGGCGAGCCTGGATGTGTTCGTTTGGACCAGTACTAATATTTGCGGGATTTTATCCCAAATTATGAGTCATTTCTTGAGTATAAACCTGAAGTGTGCTCCTGTCAAGCAAATAAGACGTATGCAGTAAGTTCTCTATCGCGGGATTTTATATGGAGTTGCCATCCGAAATGAAAGATGAAATCAAGCACCTGCAAGTTGTATACATACGGTGCAAGAAATGACCAGCAATCCAACGCCGAAGTTTTGCAGATAACCCCCAAAGGACGACTCGAAAGGAATTCCAGTCGGAGAAACCACAACTCGCAGCTTACCTAGAATGGGCAGAAGAGTTATTGGATGGATTGGAACGTTACAACATACCTCATATTTCATACACAGAAAATCTAAAGTCGAATCATCTGGTCGAATAAGAAAGTTCCGATAATCCAGAAAAGATAGAGATGATCCCCATCAAGACACCATGAAATACAACCATTGATAAAATGGAAGTTGATCCAACGTTGGAGACCAAACCCGGAAGAGAGTCATGGTTAACTCCATGATAAACTTCCTACAGCACAAAATGCATCTAACAAGGTGAAGTGAAAGGCGTGCAATCGTTCTTTATGCCTCGAGGTATGACATGCAATTCGACATTGCTTATTTCTCTTGGAAGGTTGTCCCAAAACAAACACCAACGAATGCAATTGCCAAATTCACCGCCCTAAATGATTCGACCAAATCACCAGTCAGCCACCCATTAGATGGGAGATGTACATGAATGAAACTTCTGGGCAATGGCGTTCTGAAGTTAGAAAGTGAAGACTCACACTTCTACTCCCCTCATCGATTATATGCCAAGCAAACTCATGCCCCAGATGCTGGGGGCAACTGGAGATTTTAGCATGGATTACTCGAGGTTACATCACCTAATTCAAAGTTGATACACCAAAAGTTTGCATGGCCAATTGCATTAGTCTTGCCTGAAGGTCAGCAAGTTGAGGGTTTAGAACGCTTGCACCCGAGTGATGATTGATTGTTTGCGCACAAACCCTTGTCCCTGACATAGGATCGAAGGCATACCGGCGAATTTACAGGATATGACTATCTCTCCAGCTGCTATATTCTATTTCCTAGCACAGAAAGTGCAAAAGTTTCTACAAGCATGAATCCGTTGTTCTCGTGCCAACTTCCATCCTAACACCAATGTGATGGCGTGCTACTATTAGCAGTACAAACATGACTCCCCGGCACTCTATCCTTACCCTCAGCATGGGGGCCAAGAGACGATTTAAAGGGAGACGCGCCCTCATCACTCACTTATAGTACCCACCTAACCGCCTTTGCCATCTCAGGACCCCGATCAAGGCCTATTCATTCTTGGGACTGCCGCCCCACAATATTTTGAAAAGATATCCTTCATCATCTAAAAGATTTTGGCAGCCCTCCACTGGCAGAGCTAAGGCGAAGCAAAATGGACCTGCAATGAACATGCAACGCCATTTTCGCTCATAATGACGCTCATTCCTTTAACAGGACTGTTCTTTAACTATGACTCTTATATTTGCGTACTTTATGAGTTATTGATGTAGTTAACTCAGATGAACTAATATGTGGATGGTGTAGGTACCCCGGATTTGATACCGATCAGATTTCTGACACCCGCATATGGGATTATGGAACAGAACCATAACGAGCTCGATTGAACTGCTCGTCTACAAAACCACGCCCTCCATCTAAAGAAAATCATATAGCTCAAGGTGGATCTAGAACGACCATCCAATCCATGGCTCACGCGTGGCAGAAAAAAAAAAACAATCGTACATAAATCATTGAATCGCAAAGTCGTAGTCCGACTCCAGAAGAACGCAGTGTGACCGCCCATATGGCTCGATCCTGTCCTCGACGCCACTGAATCGCACGAATCTGAATAAAGGAGGCGGCACTGCCCCTTGATATGCTCACTTTTCAATCATGCAATTTACTTTCGCATGCTTTCCGAGTTATTGCATGACTAACTCATGCGATATGAATAGTGCAGGTACCCGAAGTCAGGTGCCAACCATCCCTCCCGTAGACTGTTTGGAGGAACTCAAAGCCTTGGCAAATGCTCCAACTGTTCGTCCGACTGGTTTTAATCCTCAGAGCTTGGATTAAAATATAAACCTAGGACGAGTTCGATGGGCATGCAAGATTGCAGACCGCTTGATCCGTGACTCTAACTCTCCAGAGCCGAGAGAGAGTATAAAGGGCGCGAAGATGACGTCTACAAGGCGTGGCGGTGTACCATGATCGGAGCCGCCTAAGCAAAACTCTAACCTCGGAGACTGCCAGGAGAGTATAAAAGCGTCTCCGATTGAGCGCTGAGAAAGAGCTCCTACCCCGCTGAAGGATCGGGGAGCGACGGAACTGCTGAGCTCGAACTCTAATTCTCCAGAGTTGAGAATGAGTATAAAAGCGTCTCCGATTGAGCGCTGAGAAAGAACTCCTACCCCGCTGAAGGATCGGGGAGCGACGGAACTGCTGAGCTCGAACTCTAATTCTCCAGAGTTGAGAATGAGTATAAAAGCGTCTCCGATTGAGCGCTGAGAAAGAGCTCCTACCCCGCTGAAGGATCGGGGAGCGATGGAACTGCTGAGCTCGAACTCTAATTCTCCAGAGTTGAGAATGAGTATAAAAGCCCTCTGATTGAGCGCTGAGAAATGTGCTGGAGACTCAGCACCCCCCATAATTTCTACTCCGCTGAAGGATCGTTGAGCATACCATGAAACGAACTAGAACTCCTACCCCGCTGAAGGATCGGGGAACCGCTGAGTTTAAACTCCAGAGAGAGTATAAAGGCGCCAGAGACTTAGCGCCACGAGGGCTCTTACCCCGCCAGAGTGTCGGGGGATTAACTGAGCTTTGAGCCCGAATCCTCCATGCCCAGACATGGGGGCAAAACAAATAAGATCCTAATCAATCCTCAACAAAGCCCTGGACAGGCACTAAGTTAATGATTGATTGGAAGCATACCTATACACACATATTACTTTAGTGCATTTTCATTTATAATTGCATTGACTACTTATAGCGCTTCATGACTTATTTGCCCATTCGCAGGTACAAGACAATGCGAAAGAAACAAAAATTTTATTACTAAACGCAGGTTTACAAAAGATAACTAGTCAAGAACGCGAGGGCCTCATTCGCAACAATGGCAACATGCTAATGGAAAACGAACAAAGGGTCGCATCCTGAAGGATGATGTAGGCCCCTTGAAGACCAGAAAGCAGATGAAAAGAGAACGTCCATCTGCTCATCCCAACTTACTTCCAGAACAGGAAGCTCAGATAAGGCTGGATATATCCCATGTAATAATTGAACATGATGCAACCATTTCGTCCCCGACATTTCCCTTGATGCAAAGAGCAAACGGGAGCACTCGAGGCAACTACAATCTGACTCTTCACCGCTTGATTTCTGTCCTCAGAGCTTGGACGGGAGAGTGTAAAGGCGCTAGAGACTTAGCGCCACAAGAACTCTTACCCCGCCGGAGTTTCGGGGGTCAGACTGAAAGAAACTTCCTCTCCTCATGTTTACATGTCTGAATTCAAAAGGGAAGTGATCCGACCGCATGTCTTTCACATTTACCCTATGATTGGGGGCATGACTATTGAAAATATTTACAGAAGACATAGCTTATATGCCTGTATTTGACTTATGTTGTGATCTTGACAGGCTCCTTGAGGACTAGGAAACAAATGCAAAGAGAACGTTTTTTGGTCCTAACCTACTTCCAGACTCGAAAGCTCAGATGAGACTAGATACATCTCATGCAACCGTTAGATGTGACACACCATCGTATCTCCGACCTTTCCCTTGACGCAGGGGGCAAGCCGGAACACTCGGGACGATCACAGTCTAACCTTTCGTCGTTTGATGCCGATCCTCAGAGCCTGGATGAAGGACAAAAGATTAGCGTGGATTTCGTACCAACAAATAGATTTTCACCCAACTCTAACTCATGATGCGAAGAGGGAGTATGAAAGATATGGATTTGAAGTCCGCTACTCAGAACAAACCCCCGAGGGTGAGGGCGCCAGCACTAAACTGGAAGGCCGAGCAACAATCATCAATTCGCTGGAAATGATAAAATTGAAGTTCAAGTAATGACGAACTAGGCATAGTCAGATATTAACCATCAGCTTGGGTTGAACACAAACCAATCAGCAGGCATGCAGCATGCAGCTTCGATTCATAACATCATGGATGGAAACACGGGCAATGGAACAACTACCTGCAATAACCCAGATGAAAATACAAGGATCGCAACAAGCTCAGGTCATGCACGACCAGCATTAGTTCCAACTCGAATGAATACTCAAGCGACATTTCATACTCAGCTCCAAGAAAGAACGCAACAACTCGAAAAACAGGAACCCGGTCAGGTCGAATGACTCAAACCATGACCCGGGGGCAATATCGACATGGAAACAAGAAATCAGCAAAGACCCCCTTTGTAATCTCAGATTCGATGCTGGGGGCACCAGCCAGGATCTTGATAATATGCATCAATTCTTTGATGGCAACCTACTCGCTAGTTTGATTCGGCACCTCTCAAGAAGCTTTTCTTCTCAAGATGATGTGGGTAACGACAATCATAGCCTCTTCACATGGGACATTAGAATATCCTCTTATTCCCACATATTTCAATGCTTCACCACAACGAGACTTCCTCAGAGGCTCTGACGAATTCAACCCTGAGGTGGATAGACCTTTATGACAAAAAAAAAAAAAGTGTTAACGTCGAGACGAATAACCAAGATGCTTTTCCGACTAAAAAAATAGAGCACCTTTCCATTCCTGAAACGGTGAGGACAAAGGAAAAGCCCCGGAAAAGAATGACAAAAATGTGCAGTTACAAAGAGAACCTATACCACTTATTGAGCCCATGATCTTATTTGTCAAGAACAATTGAACCGAGCATGAGAAAGAGACTCAATAAGACTGTGATAACCATTTCGGACTATGCCGAAGCATAAACGGAGGGGCCCAACTAACTTCATAACGACATTTATTCACTCGCATTCAACAACCTTACTTAACTCCACAGCTGATCTGATGAGAGTAACCGAAGTCGCTGATGCCCGATGAGGCAATCCTCACTATCTGACTAAAGAGAAGAGATGATATCAAAGCAAATGTGGTTCAACCATTCGCATATACAATTCCGATTTTTGCTAAATTGAGAAACAGTACAGAATGATCTGGGTGGACTAAGATTGCTGAACCTGCAACTCTTACCAGATGCAACGACAGGAAGTATAAAATCTTCAAGACTAAATGCCTTGTTGACTCAACTCAACCCCCATCGATACTGGGGGCATAAATACTGACCTCGCTTGTCCTCCGATGGCACTGAGAGCGCAAGCGTCGGTTCATAGACTAACTTTAAAGACAATCCAGGCATGAAATGGGATTCAAAACATGTACGTCATGCCTCCGGAGTACAACCTTACTCATCTTTGCCGACCAAGCGAGCTAGCTTGTGGATCAAATGTGAACTTAAAGACTCAAACTACATCGAATGAAAGGAGTGGCAAACCTATCTACTACCTTGCGATGGTGACGATCCTATAGGCACTGGTCCATATAATTTTAACAACATCCCTTACTGTCTGCTTCATATGTGAATATTGGATTAAGAAATGATCCGTAACAATTGTGGAGTCTCTCGACTACGATCCAGAGTGATCATGGCTTTTGAATTCCTTACTGTTACGATTCAATGCGATTTTAAGATCCTGAATCAATATCAAGATATCGAGATAGTTCGAACTTGAGTACAAATGACAAACTCGTATGACGATTTTGGCGTGCTCCATCCCAATGGTCCAGATGGTAGCTTAGAGCCCGAAGATTCTTGACGCACTCCATTATTCGGAATCACGCTCGGGAGCCAACGGTTTAGCATGACTTTTTGAACTTGGCCTGACTAGCTCCAATGGAAGCAATGCAACAATTGGATAAAGCCTTCTCAAGGATAAATGACGTTCCAGAGAGATTTACCTCAACATATTCAAAGCACATCTCATCTTCGATAAGATGTACTTTGGGGGGCAAAATGTTAGCCTGCTTTGTGACCAGGCTACCCAAAGCAAAGATCGTGTTGACACACCTCTGGGTAAATGCTGCCTCATATGGAATCTCTGGATAACATCACTCTCCGACATTGGAGGCATCGTCAGAAGACACAAGGCAGTTTGTTAAAAATCACAACACCAGTATAAACTGGTCTGAAACCCTTATCAAACGACCTCATTTGGATCTATTCACATCATATGCTTGTAGCCCTCTGAATAAGCTTCAGTTTGAGCTTTGGTTCGGCTCAATCGGACTTACGGTTTGAAAGTTATGCCCGTTTCCGTGAACGGGTCCAGATTAGCATCAACTCGTGTCATTCCTGGTCGGATCGCGTACCGTGGATCGTGGATACCGGATCGGATCGCCCCCTCTGTTCGCGGAGCGTCCTCAAGCCACGATCCGTCCACTCCAGCTCACAACCAAGCCTTAGATCGTGAAGCCCATATCACGAACCGAGCCCATATCACGAACCGATTCCAGACCCACGAACCGATCGCCGAACCTGCAGATACATGCACTGTTTTGACCTATTCTTAAGGCTATTCGATCTCCTACTTTTCCGGATCGCATGCCACGTGTCCTACCACGACCCAGTCCTCCCAGGAGCTTTCCTGCAGCTATAAATACACCTTCAGATGGCATTTTCAGGGGACTTTTTGCATCTCAACTTCCATGGCTGCCATGGCCAACACTTCTCCATGAATAACCACCATCTTCCTAAATAAATTCAATGGATTCGGAGAGAATTATTCATTGAATTCAAGTGTTTGAGAGCCAATATTCATTGTAATTGTAACCTCTAAGCGAAATGAGAAAATATAAAGTGGACGTAGGCTCGTTAACGCCGAACCACTATAAAAATCCTGTTGTCTTGCTCTTTTCTCTATTTTTCAGTTATTTCTTCATATCCTATGCTCAAAATACGACGATTTGGGTGTTAGGACCATTTTTTGGTCTAACAAAATGGGCATTTGTTTTAACTAGAATCGATAATATTAAATTATATAACTTATATTTAAAGCTACATTTATTGTTTTTTTTGGATATTTACGATAATATTTATTTATTGAATTATTTGGGAATTTCAATTATATTTTATCGAGAATATAAAGGCCTCAGAAATAGTTTTCTTTCCAAATGACCATAATTTTCGACGAAACAAGTTTTATTGGAATACATATGGTAAGTTATTGCCACATTTCCAGTTTGGAGCTGATTGGAGTTATTTTGTCGGTAGATGGAATTTAAGGGTGAACCGATAAAATAAAATACGCTGACTCTGCAAACAAAGCCGGTTTTCACCGAAATTAATTTCGTTGACACGGGAACATCAAAACATAGCAGTGCGTCTGCTTTTGTTATTTTTGAGGTTCGTACGTGGCCATGCACAAATCAAACATCGGTCGTAGAAAAATGGAGACAATATTTAAACTAAAATAAACTTTCCCATTCTGTTTCTTCATACTTAGGCCCAAATTTTCTTTGCCTTACGCCCACACCATATAATATGTATATTAAATCTCGTGCGTCCCCATCTGTTTATTTTCTTGTGTCTCATAATTAGTTGTTGGGTCCCAAATTTCATTTGTGTGCATCCCAAATTCTCAATTTCGTGCCTCCCAAATTTTCATGGTATATTACTTGCGCCCACGCTTTCATTTCCTTGACTACCAGTCTATTATAGCCATGACAAGCAAGTATTTTATGAAATTTTCACCCATGTAGCACAACTACCTATTTTTACTGCACACCTACTATCTTCTAAAACTTGATTGCCACATACTCTCCTCTATAAAAGATGCTCCTCCATTCATTTTCTTTCCTTCAGCAATGAAGAAAACGCAAGCTTTCACATCACGAAATAAATCAAAACAATTCGTTCTTACCCCTATAAAAGACCCAAGCTCCATTCAGTTTCTTCTTGTTCCAATAATGGTACAAATGAGATTCCTTCACCAAACTACAAATTAAACCGTGCTCTCTTCTTCTATAAAAAGGCCTTCGTTCTTCTAGATAAATACAAACATGTAAAAGGAAAAGGAGAAAATCTAGTCCATTCATGTAAACAAAAGAAACAGCTCCCAAACTTGAGGCTCCCTACAGTATGAGTACGTCGGCGCATTGTCAGGCAGTGCTAATCAATGGCAGCGGAGGGCTCAGCAAGAGGAGGGATTATGGAGGAGCTTAACAAACTGGAGAATGCATGAAGATGGTGAATTTTACCATTTCTGGAGCAGTTTCTTTTCACAAGGAGGAAGGAGGATAAGTCGGGTTCAGGTGGCGGCTTTGCACTGACAGTCGGAGCTCCGGCGGTGGATGAGGCGATCCGGAGGTCTGTGAGTGGTGCAGTTTGACACTGATGGTGGCGGATCCGTAATGTGTTGCTGATTTGTATGAACAGTGGCATATCGGAGGGGTAGGGGATGGTGCAGACACATGCGGCGTCAGATGGAAATGTTTGTTTTGAGGATGGTAAAGCAACAATGGTGCGGCCGTGAATGAAAGACCGGGTAATAGTGTTCTAAGGAGCACATTATAAAACAAAGAAGATAACACTATTGAGAGGCAGGTGGGCCGAGAAAGAAAATGGGTTGCGTGTCCCATTGTTTAAAAAAATAATTAGAAAAGAAGATGGGAATGATTGGGAAGAAGGATGCAAGACTAGGACGTATGCAGGTGGGGAGTATGTTCGAATGGTAATGTGAAGACAAGAAAATGGTTGAACCAGATAATGGCAAATGAATGAGAGTAGTGGGGTTTTCATGGATCAATAGAAGAAGAATAAGAGCATGTGAATGAACGGTAGAATGTAGAAAAAAAAAGAATACATGGTCGCATACTAACATATTAAAACGGTAGGGACATGTTAAAACGTTAGAACGCTAGTTTGTCTTAATTAAGAAAAACAAAATATTTTAAACAAAATCATATGATTAACGTTTTAATAATTTATTAGTTAAAGTTTAATGGGTTGAAGTTAAAACATTATCGTATAATTCGGTTATCCTGCTCTTATGTTACCAAAGTTCGACAAGACCAATGAAGTTAGGACTATACCAACCGACGTTACATCCTAAAGTTGGACAACGACAAATGGAATCATGGTGAGTTAGACTCACTCAGTTCTCCCCATTTATATATTATATAAATCGGGTTTTATAACTGTGTTCTATGGTTGTTAATGGTTGTTTGTTTGTCTGTTGATTTATATTCATATATTTTGACTGAAACAGTTAAAATAAGCATTCGCGTAATTTAATTGGAACAAATCGTTATTTCTTACGATTAAATCGAATTGAGGTAACTTACCTCAGTGGTTACGTTTATAATAATATAAACTTTATAAATAAATAGTTGAATGCTTAAATTTCTGTTATTAGCCTAATATTGACTATTACAGTTATTATTGACTGTTATTATTAAACTGTTTATGTCATCTATTTAAATATGAATTAAATATTGATTGGCCATATTGAAATGAATGATTTGAATTGTGGTAACCCATTTGTTTGCATGGAATAACAGGTTGTAGGAATCCAACTAGATTCCTCACTAATATTGATAACGTTTATCAATATGATCATATTGTTCGTATTGAATGTGAAAATGGTTTATATTTCACGGTTGGTACTATAGTAGCCCTTTGCCTCTTTAGTACCGTCGATTAAAAGAAATGATTTTTTTTCAAAATCAATATTAAATATATTTCGAATGATTTCAGAGATATAAATGTATTTTTATGTGGTTTTTAAATACAATTTTACTATAAAAATAAATAGTCAAAGTAAATTTACAATTTTAACAAATATATAAAATATAGCTAATAGAGATGCAAGATATTATTAAAATAAATGTTTAAAACGATATAAATTTGTCGTGTTGCTATTTAAATGTTGAAATGGTTTTATAAAGGCCTTAACGGTCAAAAAAGAAGTTTAAATGGATTTCAAAATATCGAAATGGAAAAATTAAATCATGGATAGATGAGAATTTATAAAAAGAGTATAAAGGGTGATATTTTTGTTATAAACGATCGTTTTAACAAATGGTGTTTTAAATGATACGAAATGTGATTAAATAACATTTCGTGAATAAGATTAACAAATAAACAGATTTGAAAGGAGTAATGATTTGGAAATGGGATTTCATATTTTAAAAAAGAAATCGAGGTTGAATTTACGAATATGAATTTATAAATGACATTTATGAATGGGGTTCAGTTAAGCAAATGGAAGCAAGGCTTATTCCGAGGTTCAGAATGTGTTATTCTGAAGTTCGGAATGATTAATCGAAATGAGTGTTATTCCGAAGCTCGGAATGTGGTATTCCGAAGTTCGGAATGTTAACCGCTGGCAGGAGTATAAATGATGTTAAAATTTTTGAATAACGACAGTGAATATTAGTTGTCGATAATGAATTGAAAAATGGGATTTTTAAATGCAGTTAAGGATGTGAAAATGAAACAAATGGAAAGTTGTGTGATTTAATTACAAAAGATTTTGTAAATGGAAAATTAAAGTTTTGGAAATGAAATCGATTTAGTAAATAAAGTTGAGGGTTTTAAATGTGTTTTGTAACCTTTGTTATGAAGGAAATGAACTATTTTTAGATATAAGTTTTTAAAGGATTATTATATGTTTTAGGCAACGAATAAGTGGTCGTGTATGAGTTAAAGAGAATGTGATAAGTAAAATGGTTTTGTAATTAAATCTATAACTTTTTTATAGATAAAAAGTTAATTTGTTTTGATAAATATCAATATAAGAATTTGAAAAGATATCAAAATAATAATCATGTAAGATATTAGTATAAGATTTACAAAAGCTTTGTTTTTAAACAAATTAAGTTGTTGAAAATGATTTGTAATATAATAATAAAGAGATATTTAGAGATTTTCATAAGGATTCCATTTATAATAGAATCAAAGCTCGTATAATATTGTAAAGAGTTATTAATGTAAATAGAAAGAGTTTAATAAGAATTTACTATATATATAGTTAAGTAAACATGGTCGAGATTTAAATAGGTTTTTAAAAGGATGGTATTAGTATATGAAAGAGAGTAGTTGAGGGAAACATGAGTTATGATTTCAGTAAATGATATTATAAACTGTTTTTGAAAGGTTTATAAGTTGAAAAAAATGAATTTGGAGTATACTCTTATTTTATAATAAGAAGTAAAAGCGATGTTTCAAATATTGGAGAATTTAAAAGAATATAATTAACGGATGGTTCTTAAGGTGGCTAAATGATACTGAGTAGTAAATCAGTGAATACATTTTAATTTGGATGAATGGTTGTTTTTATTTGATAGTTAAATATCCGACTATCAAATTTAGCCCATACGATTGTTGGTACGGACCGAGATCGAGTATTATTCGAAAACCATTCCGTCTAGCAAATATGAATACGTTAAAGATTCTGATTCAAGAAAGAGGTATTGAAGACTGTTGATCTTCATAAGCGGAAGGATTACTTAAAATCTCTGACTTGCAAGCAGAGATAAACTATGATTCTATCGCGGTTGGAATCTACGGATTCGTAAGGATTTCTTGCTACTGGTTTTCTGGGTGACTCCTAGAATGCAGTAGGAGGGTGTCTTCGGTTCATCCTGTTACTAGGTGACATGTATGGATGAATGTATGACAGAGTATTTACAGAAAGGTCACATATATTGATTTCTTTAACTGTATCAAGAGTGGAAGCGGAGAAGGAAACTTCTTTGGCCAACACATAAAGTATTGTTGTAGGTGTCAATTAGTGATTTCGATGGATTTGACGATGTAGCATTCGAAGTAAATGTGATGTGCTGATTATAAAAGTAAAGCGTAGCCTCAAGCCTCATCAACCGGGAAATGATAAAAATCGGGCAGGCAGCATGGCTATGTGGGTCGCTCCCATTATGGTGTATAATCACCTATCTAGAGAAAATCCATTTTTTTCTTTTCTTTAATCTATTTCGATGCTGTCCCTTTCCGGGAAACGGTGGTTTGAGCCCAACCATTGGTGATATACATTCGATACACTCAAGCGAAATGAGTGGTCGGTCATGTGTGGGCCGGGTTGCAAGATGTTCTTGTTGAACCCAGTGTATTCCCCTCTAGAGATACACTATCGGTAGGTGATCCCATACCTTGTCATAGTAGAAATTTAATCTCCAATAAGCACCTGCGGTTGTGATTGAATACTATATATGTAGAGCGTGAGATGTAAGCGCCCTTCTAGATTGTTATTTATTTGTATTTAGACACTATTATAATATCAGAAAAAGATATTGATTCCAAAAACGTTTTGGGTTATCGTAAGGTAAAAACTGTCCATATTTATGTGTGGATTTGGTCTTACGATTATCCTTTTCTTTCGAAAAAGATTTTGAACTTTAATAGTAAGTTGGATGATTACCCTTAAACTTAGTGTGTGTTTTTCTCACTCTGGTTCACCAGACTGACCTGGTGTTTTCTAAATGCTCGGGTTAGACCAGGCTATATAGGTTCTGGTCATCGGATGCTATGATGTCCAAATACGTGCTGAAGGAGTGTAGACGTATGATGTATACCGTTATTATTCCGCTATGTGTTACATATATGAGGACAAGCTATTATAACTATCCAGATGTATTGATGTACTCTGAGGTTGTAAGTATTACTTCAAGCTCTCAATAAAAGTTATTTTTATATTATATTTTGTTCCGCTGCGATGTGAGACTCTGATTCTGTGTTGGTTCTTCTTCTTATTCTTATATTCTAATATTCTTTCTTTCTTATCTCACCCTAAAACTTCTTTCTAATAACTATCTGGTGTTTTCGATACTGGATTTCTGGTAGGTAATACGGGAGTGGTGTATTATTGTCAGAATTCGGGCGTCGAATTCCACGGGTTGTTACAGTGGTATCAGAGCTTTTGGTTGAGTAGTAACCTTGGCTCTGTGGCGTAACTCAATGGAGATAGGGTTAGTAACCCCCTAGATTGGGTTTGAGTGTATATACGAGAGAGCGTGTTTGTAGATTTTATATAAAATGTTTTGTGTTGTGTTAGTTGATCGGTTTAGGTATTGAGGAACCATATTGAACTGAAAATTTACACAACATTGTTTTATAAAAAGGGTAAATGAAATAATTTTGCCTAAATTATATTTTTATAGAAAAAGGAAATAATTTTCTATAATATAATTGTATGGGTTGGTTGATTGTTTTGACTGAGTTGCATGGAGTTCAAAATGAAATTGAACTGGTTAGAAAACAATTGGTTGATTGAATTGGATATGAAAATGAAACTTAATCTTGTTAAGTAGAGTTAATTTAAGAAACAAAATTGAAATTAAATACAATAAATTTCAGATTTGAAAATCGAATGGATAATAATGGAGATCAATCAGATGTTAATCGACTGAATTAAAATATGGTTAACCATAGTGAATACAAATAGTGAACACTAATACTGAATTATTTAAATTGATTTGGTTGTGTTTTGTTTGATTTATTAGTTATTAGTTGGTAAATTAAATTCAACAACGAGTTAATAAGAAATTGAATGGATTAGAAGCAAGGAGATAAATTCCAATATATCGAATGGTAAATAAAATCACTGATGAAATAAAACTAAATGATCTAACCATGTATTTGTTACTTGCACTGTGATTTGAGTTAAGCGAAAATACTAGAAGGCTATGGAAATTGGTGTTGTTATACTTGTTTATTAGTGGAATATTACTTAAGAATTTCATACATTTATTGCTTATATATGAATTGAGTTAAGTAGAGGTGTCTGATGGCTAGACATATGGATATTGGTTGAACAAATCGCATATACGTTGAGAAATTATGCTCAATAGCGCTCGTAAAATGTACGCCTATGTGAAAATATAAAATTTTGGTTTTTGTTTTTCGACCGTGTGGGAAAAAGTATATATATTTTTGTTCCTGACATATCACATAAGTCCCTCCGTGTAGGGGTGAGATGACCCCAAACCCCGTACTGACGGCGGCAAGGGTAATCTATGGAATATAACACAGAAACAGATAATAGCAGAACATAATTAAATAAATACACCAGATAATGAACAATAGAATATACTGGATAACAGTAATCATCAGAGTTACACAGTATACAGGATCATACTTAGTACAAATACAGTTCAGCTATACATATATGTCTACAGCGGAAAACAAACATAATGTACAATATGAGCTGAACAACATAAAAAGAGATAAATAATAGAATCCATCTTCAGCTCCAGCTATCCAGAAAGAACCAGCTAAACCTGAATACAAGGCTGCCCGTGTAGAAAAAGGGGCACCCGAGTTTGAAAGTGAAACAAACTACGAGTCAGTCATGGGACTGGTATGAGAAATCTACTCAACACATATATAATTTGGCTAATCACAGGACCACGCCACTTTCGTGGAACGGGTTTTCTCCATTGGATTGCCAGTGCTTTAAAACAAATCTTTCTTTTAAACAACTCAATGCATTTTATAAAAATGAAGCCATTATAAGACTCAGTTCCCATCACACAATGCAACGCAAACCGGAGGATAGAGTTTTACCTTATAATGGCCAAAATATGCTTGATAGGAATAAAACAAAGGCATTTGATATTATTGCTAGTGTTTATATGTTTTGAAAACAATTTCAAATCATAAATATCAATGATAGACGGCATTAATGCCCCATACTACTATGTCGCCATATATAGGTATACAATCAAAACCGCATGATGTCGTATTTGGAAATTTGGTTTCCATCAAGAACCAAGGCAAAAGATAGCCCTTACCGAATTCGTGACTCTCTAGCCCGAGCCATAGGATCAGAGCTCGAGTGACCCTAGGAGCGACAGGGCCGGTCCACCGATGTGGATTAAAATTCCTGAACAATACATTTCCCGGCCCTTTGGGGCGTAAACGAGCCAACGAATGACTCCATCGGACCCGGATCGTCCGATTAAACCGAGGCGCCTCGCAACAGCAACAACCACACAGGTGAAAAGTATATAAATGTCAGGGCTGGTAGGTCACTGACACCACCCTAGCTAGAAAGAAACGCAGGCCCTCCCTGACGTCCTCTCCCGTTTCTGGTTCATACCGGGGTGTGAGGCTCGCGATTTTACGTTATACACAAAGCTACGCCACACCGGCGGTGCTTTGATCATCACCACAAGACTTTGCTTTTCAACAGAGGCCCTGATCACTGCATCTTAGCATGCCACACAGGCAATTCATGCCATGCGACTGATGTCCATCGATATACAACCTCTGAGCTCGTGCGTTTCAGAGAAGGGCGTTGAGCAAAAGAATAAATTCTCCGCCGCCAAACAGATGTATATTTAATAGAGATCAATCAACACAGAATAAAATCCAATGTCAGACACACAGTCCATTTACAAGTCCGTTCTGGGTCTGAACGAAACCGGAGGCACTAAATACCTTGCAAACCCATCGATCACCACGTACGTCGGGACGATCACCACTCATTATCCATATTTCGGGATGCCTCCCAATCAGGACCTCGGTTACCATCCAAACGAGGTGAAGATCTCCGGTCTTCGACCATCGTCTTCATCTTCGACTTTCAGTCGTCAGTCAATTATTTGAAATGAGAATTAACTCGGCCTTTTCAAATAATTCACGTATTTTTAGAATTTCAAATCAATTTATTTCAATGGTTAAATCAATCGACAACACCAACTTGTTCTTTAATGTATTTTACACACCAAACACATTCAACCATCAAAAGCCACATAAATCGAGCAAATTCAGTTTATTTCCATTCCATATCGTTTGTGATATTTTATAACAATTAATCGCTATTTTTATTTATTTTAAAATAGCCAATTTATTCAAAACGACGCTTCGGGCCATAATGCGGTTGTGGCGCTATTTTTCTTCAGATTTGATTTACACATATCTGAAAATCTAACCGTTGGATCTTCACAAAATTTACATCATTAGAAAGGTCTTTTCAAAACGAATCCAACGGTTCCAGTTTCGGGAAAATCCGACTGTCTGATCTCCCGGTACAATCGTTTGAAGTTTCGATTTCAAAATACGAACTGCAGCGTCGTTATTCGATTAAATATAATTATATTTATATATATATAAATATAATCGTTTCTGGCGCTGTTTTCCTTCAGATTTGAATTAAACATTCCAGACAATCCAACCGTTGGATTTTTACAAAGTTGGTGCCGTTGGAAAGATATTTCCAAGGCGGACCCAACGGTTGCGGTTTCGGGAAAATCCAATGGTCGGATTTCCCGCACTAGTTGTTTGAAATCATGGTTTCAAAACACGAACTGCACGGCTACGTTTCATTTTAATTTTATTTATATTTATATATTTATATAAATATAGTTCATTCAACAATTTCAATATCGTTTTCACTTCAAATATTTCACTAACGCCTTTAAATTTTGGAATATTTCGCCATAACCTCCTTTGTACGGGAGGGGCTGGGAAAATTCCCAAATAGCCACACGGGCGTCTCATGTCAAAAAGAAAAAGGAAAAGCCAAGCGGCTAGCCAACAGGCTCATAAAATCATCACCCAAACAAAACAGTAAATGTGTACCTATTTGTCGGGCACAAGATTTTATTCCTCTTCTCTAGCCCCTTTGCTATAACCTGTTCAATAAATATGCATGTACATATATACAGTTCTTATCACTTATCATTTTCTATTCAACTTCATATTTGGTTCCATTTGGTTTAAAAACACCATTCATTCTAATGTTTCATGCATAGGCAAAAATCATATCATTAGCTAATTAATGAATATTTCAACTCATGCATATTTATTTGAACGAGTTGCTATTTTTAACACTTCACATTTCAACAATTCATGTATATAATAAAAATGTGATTTTTATTGTAAAACAATTCATTTCAAAACACTATTATTTTATATAGTTTATATAGGTGATAAAAATAGGTTTTTTCTTATAAAACAATTTCTTTTAAAACGAGATTATTTTACATAGTCCATATAGTTGATAAAAGGTGATTTTTATTATGAAACAATTTATTTCAAAATATGAATACCATTCAACACATGAATTTCAATTCAACGAATGAATATCGATTCAACACATGAAGGTTTTCTATAGTTTCTATATATAGATAAAAATGTGATTTTTACATTTAAAACACGAATACCATTCAACACATGAATTTCTAATCAACGAATGAATATCGATTCAACACATGAAGGTTTTCTATTCAACGAATAAATATAGTTTCAGCAAATGAAAATAATTCAAACACATGAATATTATTCAAAATTTCGGCAGCATAACGGCAGGGTAGTTAAAACCGGGACCGTCCCTAGTACGGCTCCTCGCTCTACCTTAAAACCTCGTGGTTTTTGACAATGGGGATCATGCATCTAGTTCGCACACAGGCGACATGTATATATTTATTTCATTTCCACAAACTAATCCTATGTAGTTTCAACCAAATATTTCTCAACCACAAATGGGTATTTCTCAACCACAATCAATCAATATCAACCACAAACAATCCCAAACAACCATTCGCTATCAATCAATTTTCACACCAATCACAATCAATAAATATCGTCCATGGTTTGTGGACGAGGGGCGTATATATATATATATATATATATATATATATATAGCAATTCACTTCTATTTCAACACATATATAATTTGTACAACGCATATATAACTTATACATCGAACATACAACTTATACAACGCTTATACAAGAGGTGTACAACGCTTATATAACTTATACATCGAACATACAACTTATACAACGCTTATACAAGAGGTGTACAACGCTTATATAACTCATACATCGACTATATAATTTATACATCGTCGTTTTCCATATCGTTTATAAATTAGAAATCTCACCTTGGGTTCCACTCCACCAAAAATAGCAGAAGGCTCAAAAAAATGCGCGGTCTCTTCTAAAATGTAGAAGACGTCCACACGGTCACGATGTTTCCTGTTTCATCGAATTTCGTCAACACACGAAAAAGATATGATTTTTCAAAGTTTGCAACGGTTTAAAGGTGTTAAAACTGTTGAAAATAAATCTGGTCGATACCTCTCTGAATTCTTCAAAACTAGGTTTTGAATTTTCTTCAAATCCGTGCAACTATATGACGATCGGCCTGTGCCATCTCGAAGAGCTAGGAGAGGCGCGCCTAGGCCTTGAACGGCGGCGAACTCGGTCGTCGGAATCAGGCGGGGCGGCAAAGTGAAGGCGGCGACTTCTCGGCGTCCGTTCTCCCAAAATACAGAATGAAAAAATCGAAACTAGGTATGGATTTGAAGATCTCGAGGAGCTCTACAAAATCTACAACTTGAGGAGGGGCTAATTTTGCGTGGATTGGTCGGAAAGTGGATGGGAAGATTCGAACGTGTTTCCGCCTTCAGTCGAACTTCGGGGAGAGAGAAAATAGAATTTCTGACCAATGATTTTTTTTTGGTTTATTTATATATTTTTAAAAATCCGAAAATACCCTCTTTCACACACGAACACCAATTCAAACCCAACGACTGTCGTCCCTAGCGTTTTACCCCCATTCTGAACACAATGGGATATGTTTCGAAGGTCCATTCGACTGTTTCAGTCAGTTTCCATTCAAATTAAAATATAAAACATTTAATATTTAATTTGAACGTACATTTCAATTTGCCAGGGCCACAAATTGATTCGAAAAATTCCAGAAAAATAAATCTAGCTATGTTTTGACGATACGGTCCCAACAAAACTAGTTTCGTCGAATTCTGAGACCGTTTGCAAAAAGGCCCATTTCTAGTCGATCCAATTTAACTATAATTGACCAGAACACGTTTTCCTTTTCCACGCTCACATACTAGCTTCAAAAATTATGAAATTTGAAACCTAGCAATAACTTCACATCCCGGATCCAACAAAAGTGGTTTCGTCGAATTCCGAGGTCGTTTGCAAAATGGCCAATTTCTCGGGCTAAATAAATTCTAGAGCGACCTTTCTGAAAATTCATTTGGCCATAATTATTGCTTTCCGTTATGAAAATTTGATTTTTCAGATTCGTTAGAAAGGTGTTCACTAACAGATTTAAATATTTTTGGTTTCGCTAAAATCCATTTTGTTTTGCACCCGGTACAGTCCGGCAAAGTTTGTATTCAATTTTTGAAACTGCAGTGCCATTTCAGGCCTTGTTTATAATTATAATTAATTATATTCGTTTTCAATTGTCGATTCAAACTCACTTTTCATTGCCATTATTTAAAATATTTATTTTAAATATTTAAAATCCATTATTTTAGCCAATTTAAAATTTTTAAATTGATTCAGATTTTCTGCGTCGTTACAATCTCCCCCACTTAAAACTTTTTGTCCCCGAAAAGGAACAAAGTCGAAAGTGGTTTGATTAATCAACTCTACGTCCGATCTGGCTTCCATCCTCCAACTTTTTAGTTTCTGAGAATTTTCAACTTCTTCAAAAATTTGGCTAACACCCGGAATTTTCGAAAAATTTCGCCATAACCTCCTTTGTACGGAGAGAGGTTTGGAAATTTATTGGGCCGTATTAGGTACCCAATAAATCCTAATAAGCATACACGTATTTATAGTGATATATTCTGGTGTTTACAGGGGAGCATGTATTGATAATAACTCCAGAGAATAAATTCTCGTCACCCTGCCCCGTGTGGGAAATAAATAGTCCATGTGCCGTATCTAATAACTAGAGAGACGTGATAATTGTCAACTCCAGACCCGTGTGGGGTTTTTATTAATCTGGCAATTTAATCGTTACAATTTAAAATAGTCCATATCAGTCATCAGTTCAACCTGTAAAATATAATCATCGCCATACAAGCCTCTCGCTCGTATGGTAAATCTTCCACCTCGTCACACAAGCCCCCAAATGCTTATGTGGTATATGATGAAGTATGCCTATCTTCTGAAGTATGCCATGTAATGTGGTTCAAAATTAATTGTTACTATCCTATGGCGACATTTATTATTTCACACAGAAAAACCAGCACTCCGCATCCAATGGCATTCACAGGAGTTGATATAATAATATTTCGCATCCAACTCATTAAGGTTTACCTATTTGTCGGGCGCGCAAATAAAATCTTTACTCAACAGCCAATCCATTAACCTGTTCAAACATATAAAATGCACATGTATATATATATTCCTATTTATTTTCTAATCAGTTCAATGTGTGATATAATCGAATAAATTCTAACATTATTCTATTGTTGATTAAATTAACTATCGTTTCAATAATTTTAATTAATCTAATCTACAATCACACAACACAACCAACAAGCAATTTGTTTTTAACTTTTCAAAATCATACAAATTAATTCATATATTCTTTTAAAATCATTCAGACTATAGAATTAAAAGTGCACATCCATGGAAAGAAAATAACAACAGAATAGAGAACTAATTGGTAATGCAAAGTATAGTAAATGTACCTTGCACCGGAGTCAATCAGAGATATCCACCCGGCATCTAGGATAAGCTTTCTGAATGCTCTCCTCAGTTTCCCATGTACAATCTCGCGGATCTCCACTCCACTGCACTTTGACTAAGTGAACCTTCTTGTTCCCCAGCTCTTTGGTTTCTTTGTCGATGATCTTTAGCGGCTCTCTTCTCACAGCTAATTCTGGAGTAATTTCAATATCCTGCTGAGCTGCTTCTTCCACGATCAAGTCTGGATCATGAACATGCTTTCGAAGTTGAGATATATGAAATACATCATGAACTCCAGGCAACCAGTCAGGCAGTTTGACCCTATAAGCGAGAGTTCCGATCCGTTCCAGAATAGGAAACGGACCAATGAATTTGGGTGCCAACTTTCCAGTTTTACCGAACCGGATAACTCCCCTCATCGGCGATACTTCAAATATACGTAGTCGCCAACCGTAAAGGATATATCTCTTCTTCTTCTATCGGCATAGCTCTTTTGTCGGCTTTGAGCGGCGAGTAATCGCTTCTTAATAAAATCGACTTTGTCGGCAGCTTCTCGGATCATATCAGGACCCAACACAAGTCTATTACCGGGTTCGACCCAACAAGCAGGAGATCGGCACGGTCTACCATACAATGCTTCGAATGGAGACATTGTCAGACTCGCCTGGTAGCTGTTATTATATGAGAATTCAGCCAAATGCAGATGGTCTTCCCATGATCCACCGAAATCTATAACACAAGCCCGCAATAGGTCTTCTTAAATACGATTCACCCTCTCAGTCTGACCGTCTGTCTGAGGATGATAAGCGGTGCTCAAGTTCAACTTCGTTCCCAGCTCGACTTGAAATGCCTCCCAGAATTTGCTAGTAAATATTGTATCTCTATCACTGACTATACTGAGCGGCACTCCATGTAGTCTAACTATTTCCCTGAAGTATATCTGCAACAGACTCTGAGCAGTTCTATTTGATCTGACAGGTATGAAATGGGCGGTCTTCGTGAAGCGATCTACGATCACCCAAATACTATCATTTCCTTTTCTGGTTCTGGGCAGACCATCAATGAAATCCATAGAAATATGTTCCCACTTCCAACCAGGAACTTCTAGTGGTTGTAACAATCCAGCCAATTTCTGTTGGTCGCTTTTGACTAGCTGGCAAGTAGGGCATCGACTAACATATATCGAGATGTCTCTTTTTAACGACTTCCGCCAGAATGTGCGCTTGATATCGTTATACATTTTACTCACACCCGGATGGATACTGAGCTTAGATTTGTGGCATTCATCCAGCACATCCCTTCTGAGTTCAGGAATTTCTGGAATGCAAATTCGTCCTTCTAACCTCAGAAACCCTTCGCTGTCTAGCTGGAAATCCGAAGCATTGCCTTCACGAATTCGCTGACTCATTCCTTTGATAAATTGGTCGTCTTTTTGGAGAGTTGATATCTTGTCAATCAAAGAAGTCGCAATGATAAAACTGGCGATCATTTCATTCTTTCGGCTCAACGCATCGGCCACGACATTGGCTTTCCCTAGAGTGTATAGAATTTCAAAATCATATGCTGCAAGAAACTCCAGCCAACGTTGCTGCCTCAGATTCAGGTCTTTCTGAGTGAACAGATACTTTAACGACTGGTGATCTGTAAACAGTTCAAATTTCTCACCCAGAAGATAGTGACTCCAGAATTTCAAAGCGAACACAATAGCCAATAACTCAAGATCATGAGTTACGTAGTTCTTCTCGTGCGGCTTCAGCTGACGGCTAGCATAAGCAATCACTTGACCCCTTTGCATTAACACTGCGCCAAGGCCTTCTCTAGAAGCATCAGTCCAGACTTTTAAATCCTGGTTGCCATCGATGATGGTTAACACTGGAGCTGTCGTTAATCTTAACTTTAGCTCTTCGAAAGCCTCCTCACTTTCTGGAGTCCATTTGAACTTAGAATGCTTCTTTGTAAGCTTCGTTAAGTGACCAGATATCTTCGAAAAGTTTTTAACGAATTTCCGGTAATAGCTAGCCAATCCGAGAAAACTGCGGACTTCAGTGGGGGTACTGGGCTGTTTCCAATTCTGAATAGCTGTGATTTTGCTTGGATCTATAGCGATTCCTTCTTTCGATACGACGTGGCCTAGAAATTTTACTTCATCTTGCCAGAAGATACATTTGGAAAATTTGGCTTTTAATACATTCCGTCTCAGAATATCTAGAACCTGTTCCAGATGCTTTTCATGTTCGGCCTTTGATTTAGAGAAGATTAGAATATCGTCAAGGAAAACCAGAACAAATTTATTCAAAACCCCTCTGAACACTCTATTCATCAGATCGACGAAGTAAGCTGGAGCATTACATAAGCCGAACGACATTACTAACCACTCGTAGAATAAGTCGGGACCTCTGAATGCTGTCATTGGAACACACTCTTCGGCAATTCGAAGCTGATGGAAGTCCGTAGCTAGGTCCATCCTTGAGAATACTTATGCTCCATTTAGACGATCTAACAAATCATCTATTCGCGGCAATGGATATTTGTTCTTTATTGTCTGCTTGTTCAAATCACGATAATCCACACATAACCGTAGAGTACCATCAGATTTTGGGACAAAAACCACTACTGCTCCCCAATCAGAGAAACTAGGCCTGATCAGACCTTTCCACACTAGCTTTCGTGTTTGATTGTCTAATTCCTCTTTCTCTTTCAAGGACATTCTTCGAATAGCGTGAACTACCGGCCTTGCATTGGGAATCAAAGCGATCTTGAAATCTATTTCTCTCTGCGGAGGTAAGCGAACAACTTCTTCGAACACATCCGCATAGTTCTTGACGACAGGAATATCTTTCACTAGGTCGGGAATATTCTCTGTGATTTCAGGGATATTTTCTATTTGGGCTGGAGAAACATTCAAAGCTGCCCAGAAATCTTTTCTATTTGAAGTCGGGCCTTCACATGGTATGGTTATATAATTCCCCGATTGGGCCTTTGCTTTAACCACTCTCTCGGCGCATCTAACCTCTACTTCATATTTGGTTAGCCAATCCCAGAATAAGATCGAATTCATTAAAATTCATGACGATAGAGATAGTAGGGAATTTATAGCAGGAAAAAGAGACAGGTACTGCACAAACCCAACTGAGATCGATGGAACCCCCAACCGGATTCTGGACAGTTATTGGTTCCTTGACCTTTTTCAAATTCAAATCCAGTTTCTTGACTGCACTCTTTGCAATAAAGCTTCGTGACGCGCCTGTGTCAAACAGTACTTTAACTGGGATGTTCTTGACATTGAGCGTGCCTTCTAACACATCAGACCTTTCCTGAGCAGACGAAGATGCAGGTACTTCTACCACTTCATTTACATGTACTGCTTTAGGTTTTCTGAATAACGGGCATGCCTTCGAAAGATGACCAGACTGATGGCATTGGCTGCACTTCCTATTCTCTTGAAACTTCTTACCGGATTTAGATCCATCCTTTACTCGTTTCTTGAGAGATCTGCAACTTACCGAAAGGTGCCCTTGCCTATTGCAGTTACTGCATACAGCTGTCGTTACTGGTTCTTTTTCGGATCTGGCCCTTTTTCGATTCACTTCGGGCCCCTTACTGACTTCAGACATTGTACCGGCCTCAGGACGATCAGTTTCAGACTCAATTTTATTACTAGAGCTGACTTCTTCTTCGTACTGTAGCGTACCTTTCTTGTCTAGATCTTCGTACTGATAAGCCATGTATATCATTTCAGAAAAGGGGAGCTTCACGTTCCTCATTACACTATTCTGATATTTTCTTTGAAGCCTGTGAATAAATCTCAGATTTTTCCTCTTTGGGTCTTTAATCAGATGAGGAGCAAAATGAGAAAGTTCATTGAATTTCTTATGATATTCTGGGATGGTCATGTCATCTTGTATCAGATAAGAAAATTCGTCGCATAATCGCTCAGTCGCTTCTGGAGGAGTAAATCTTTCTAGGAAAATCACTTTGAATCTGTCCCAGGTGATATCACCTTCTGGATTATTCTCTATAACCGAATCCCACCAGAACAAAGCTTCGTCTTTGAGTGCCCAGGAGGCCAGTAATCTTTTCTGGTCATCCCTCAGCTTTAAACCATCAAAGATCTTTTCAGCTGAACGAATCCAAGCCTGTGTCTTCATAATAGATTCTTCACCAGAGAACGGTATTCCACCCATATTTCGATATTTGATTAATAGGGCCTCAATATCCGGTTTTGTATTCCTTCTGTTTCTGACACTCATTTTCTAGTACTTCTGCAAACAGCAGATCAAGTGTCAGGTCACAGAAAAGATAATTTAAAATATAGAAACATATACTTCAATGTAAATGCGTCTACCGAGGTGTTATTTCATTCTGCAACTCATACTAGGATATTACTGATCCTATCTGTAATGAGTTACCCGTCCTAGAACACTACTGGTTCTATTTCTGACGAGTTCGTTAATATGTTATATTCCAGAACTAAGCTTAACCAAAGCTCTGATACCACGTTGAGACGACCCCAAACCCGGTACTGACGGCGGCAAGGGTAATCTATGGAATATAACACAGAAACAGATAATAGCAGAACAAAATTAAATAAATACACCAGATAATGAACAATAGAATATACTGGATAACAGTAATCATCAGAGTTACACAGTATACAAGATCATACTTAGTACAAATACAGTTCAGCTATACATATATGTCTACAGTGGAAAACAAACATAATGTACAATAGGAGCTGAACAGCATAAAAAGAGATAAATAATAGAATCCATCTTCAGCTCCAGCTATCCAGAAAGAACCAGCTAAACCTGAATACAAGGCTGCCCGTGTAGAAAAAGGGGCACCCGAGTTTGAAAGTGAAACAAACTACGAGTCAGTCATGGGACTGGTATGAGAAATCTACACAACACATATATAATTTGGCTAATCACAGGACCACGCCACTTTCGTGGAACGGGTTTTCTCCATTGGATTGCCAGTTCTTTAAAATAAATCTTTCTTTTAAACAATGCAATGCATTTTATAAAAATGAAGCCATTATAAGACTCAGTTCCCATCACACAATGCAACGCAAACCGGAAGATAGAGTTTTACCTTATAATGGCCAAAATATGCTTGATACGAATAAAACAAAGGCATTTGATATTATTGCTAGTGTTTATATGTTTTGAAAACAATTTCAAATCATAAATATCAATGATAGACGGCATTAATGCCCCATACCACTATGTCGCCATATATAGGTATACAATCAAAACCGCATGATGTCGTATTTGGAAATTTGGTTTCCATCAAGAACCAAGGCAAAAGATAGTCCTTACCGAATTCGTGACTCTCTAGCCCGAGCCACAGGATCAGAGCTCGAGTGACCCTAGGAGCGACAGGGCCGGTCCACCGATGTGGATTAAAATTCCTGAACAATACGTTTCCCCGCCCTTTGGGGCGTAAACGAGCCAACGAATGACTCCGTCGGACCCGGATCGTCCGATTAAACCGAGGCGCCTCGCAACAGCAACAACCACACAGGTGAAAAGTATATAAATGTCAGGGCTGGTAGGTCACTGACACCACCCTAGCTAGAAAGAAACGCAGGCACTCCCTGATGTCCTCTCCCATTTCTGGTTCATACCGGGGTGTGAGGCTCGCGATTTTACGTTATACACAAAGCTACACCACACCGGCGGTGCTTTGATCATCACCACAAGTCTTTGCTTTTCAACAGAAGCCCTGATCACTGCATCTTAGCATGCCACACAGGCAATTCATGCCATGTGACTGATGTCCATCGATATACAACCTCTGAGCTCGTGCGTTTCAGAGAAGGGCGTTGAGCAAAAGAATAAATTCTTCGCCGCCAAACAGATGTATATTTAATAGAGATCAATCAACATAGAATAAAATCCAATGTCAGACACACAGTCCATTTACAAGTCCGTTCTGGGTCTGAATGAAACCGGAGGCACTAAATACCTCGCAAATCCATCGATCACCACGTACGTCAGGACGATCACCACTCATTATCCATATTTCGAGATGCCTCCCAATCAGGACCTCGGTTACCATCCAAACGAGGTGAAGATCTCCGGTCTTCGACCATCGTCTTCATCTTCGACTTTCAATCGTCGGTCAATTATTTGAAATGAGAATTAACTCAGCCTTTTCAAATAATTCACGTATTTTTAGAATTTCAAATCAATTTATTTCAATGGTTAAATCAATCGACAACACCAACTTGTTCTTTAATGTATTTTACACACCAAACACATTCAACCATCAAAAGCCACATAAATCGAGCAAATTCAGTTTATTTCCATTCCATATCATTTGTGATATTTTATAATAATTAATCGCTATTTTTATTTATTTTAAAATAGCCAATTTATTCAAAACGACGCTTCGGGCCATAACGTGGCCGTGGCGCTGTTTTTCTTCAGATTTGATTTACACATATCTGAAAATCTAACCGTTGGATCTTCACAAAATTTACATCATTAGAAAGGTCTTTTCAAAACGAATCCAACGGTTCCAGTTTCGGGAAAATCCGACTGTCGGATCTCCCGGTACAATCGTTTGAAGTTTCGATTTCAAAATACGAACTGCAGCGTCGTTATTCTATTAAATATAATTATATTTATATATATAAATATAATCGTTTCTGGCGCTGTTTTCCTTCAGATTTGAATTAAACATTCCAGACAATCCAACCGTTGGATTTTTACAAAGTTGGTGCCGTTGGAAAGATATTTCCAAAGCGGACCCAACGGTTGCGGTTTCGGGAAAATCCAATGGTCGGATTTCCCGCACTAGTTGTTTGAAATCACGGTTTCAAAACACGAACTGCACGGCCACGTTTCGTTTTAATTTTATTTATATTTATATATTTATATAAATATAGTTCATTCAACAATTTCAATATCGTTTTCACTTCAAATATTTCACTAACGCCTTTAAATTTTGGAAAATTTCGCCATAACCTCCTTTGTACGGGAGGGGCTGGGAAAATTCCTAAATAGCCACACGGGCGTCTCATGTCAAAAAGAAAAAGGAAAAGCCAAGCGGCTAGCCAACAGGCTCATAAAATCATCACCCAAACAAAACAGTAAATGTGTACCTATTTGTTCGGCACAAGATTTTATTCCTCTTCTCTAGCCCCTTTGCTATAACCTGTTCAATAAATATGCATGTACATATATACAGTTCTTATCACTTATCATTTTCTATTCAACTTCATATTTGATTCCATTTGGTTTAAAAAAACCATTCATTCTAATGTTGCATGCATAGGCAAAAATCATATCATTAGCTAATTAATGAATATTTCAACTCATGCATATTTATTTGAACGAGTTGCTATTTTTAACACTTCACATTTCAACAATTCATGTATATAATAAAAATGTGATTTTTATTGTAAAACAATTCATTTCAAAACACTATTATTTTATATAGTTTATATAGGTGATAAAAATAGGATTTTTCTTATAAAACAATTTCTTTTAAAACGAGATTATTTTACATAGTCCATATAGTTGATAAAAGGTGATTTTTATTATGAAACAATTTATTTCAAAATATGAATACCATTCAACACATGAATTTCAATTCAACGAATGAATATCGATTCAACACATGAAGGTTTTCTATAGTTTCTATATATAGATAAAAATGTGATTTTTATATTTAAAACACGAATACCATTCAACACATGAATTTCTAATCAACGAATGAATATCGATTCAACACATGAAGGTTTTCTATTCAACGAATAAATATAGTTTCAGCAAATGAAAATAATTCAAACACATGAATATTATTCAAAATTTCGGCAGCATAACGGCAGGGTAGTTAAAACCGGGACCGTCCCTAGTACGGCTCCTCGCTCTACCTTAAAACCTCGCGGTTTTTGACAATGGGGATCATGCATCTAGTTCGCACGCAGGCGGCATGTATATATTTATTTCATTTCCACAAACTAATCCTATGTGGTTTCAACCAAATATTTCTCAACCACAAATGGGTATTTCTCAACCACAATCAATCAATATCAACCACAAACAATCCCAAACAACCATTCGCTATCAATCAATTTTCACACCAATCACAATCAATAAATATCGTCCATGGTTTGTGGACGAGGGGCGTATATATATAGCAATTCACTTCTATTTCAACACATATATAATTTGTACAACGCATATATAACTTATACATCGAACATACAACTTATACAACGCTTATACAAGAGGTGTACAACGCTTATATAACTTATACATCGAACATACAACTTATACAACGCTTATACAAGAGGTGTACAACGCTTATATAACTCATACATCGACTATATAATTTATACATCGTCGTTTTCCATATCGTTTATAAATTAGAAATCTCACCTTGGGTTCCACTCCACCAAAAATAGCAGAAGGCTCAAAAAAATGCGCGGTCTCTTCTAAAATGTAGAAGACGTCCACACGGTCACGATGTTTCCTGTTTCATCGAATTTCGTCAACACATGAAAAAGATATGATTTTTCAAAGTTTGCAACGGTTTAAAGGTGTTAAAACTGTTGAAAATAAATCTGGCCGATACCTCTCTGAATTCTTCAAAACTAGGTTTTGAATTTTCTTCAAATCCGTGCAACTATATGACGATCGGCCTGTGCCATATCGAAGAGCTAGGAGAGGCGTGCCTAGGCCTTGAACGGCGGTGAACTCGGTCGTCGGAATCAGGCGGGGCGGCGAAGTGAAGGCGGCGACTTCCCGGCGTCCGTTCTCCCAAAATACACAATGAAAAAATCGAAACTAGGTATGGATTTGATGATCTCGAGGAGCTCTACAAAATCTTCAACTGGAGGAGGGGCTAATTTTGCGTGGATTGGTCGGAAAGTGGATGGGAAGATTCGAACGTGTTTCCGCCTTCAGTCGAACTTCGTGGAGAGAGAAAATAGAATTTTTGACCAATGAATTTTTTTGTTTATTTATATATTTTTAAAAATCCAAAAATATCCTCTTTCACACACGAACACCAATTCAAACCCGACGACTGTCGTCCCTAACGTTTTACCCCCATTCTGAACACAATGGGATATGTTTCGAAGGCCCATTCGACTGTTTCAGTCAGTTTCCATTCAAATTAAAATATAAAACATTTAATATTTAATTTGAACGTACATTTCAATTTGCCAGGGCCACAAATTGATTCGAAAAATTCCAGAAAAATAAATCTAACTATGTTTTGACGATACAGTCCCAACAAAACTAGTTTCGTCGAATTCTGAGACCGTTTGCAAAAAGGCCCATTTCTGGTCGATCCAATTTAACTGTAATTGACCAGAACATGTTTTCCTTTGCCACGCTCACATACTAGCTTCAAAAATTATGAAATTTGAAACCTAGCAATAAATTCACATCTCGGATCCAACAAAAGTGGTTTCGTCGAATTCCGAGGTCGTTTGCAAAATGGCCAATTTCTCGGGCTAAATAAATTCTAGAGCGACCTTTCTGAAAATTCATTTGGCCATAACTTTTGCTTTCCGTTATGAAAATTTGATTTTTCAGATTCGTTAGAAAGGTGTTCACTAACAGATTTAAATATTTTTGGTTTCGCTAAAATCCGTTTTGTTTTGCACCCGGTACAGTCCGACAAAGTTTGAATTCAATTTTTGAAACTGCAGCGCCATTTCAGGCCTTGTTTATAATTATAATTAATTATATTCATTTTTAATTGTCGATTCAAACTCACTTTTCATTGCCATTATTTAAAATATTTATTTTAAATATTTAAAATCCATTATTTTAGCCAATTTAAAAATTTTAAATTGGTTCAGATTTTCTGGGTCGTTACAAGGGGAGACTCTGACGAATTTTTCCAGGAATATAAAATGTTAGAATATTTTCGATATTTTTGTAAAATATTATTTACGATATTGAATTGATTTTTGATTTACTATAAATTGGATTTTGAAAATTTACGTTTTGTCACATTTTTCTATCTTAGCAGTTTCGGGGACGAAATTATTTTAAGGGGGGAAGAATGTAATATCCCGTATTTTTTTTGCAGTTAATATAATTTAAATATTATATTTGGAATATTAATGGATTGAAATATTTAATTCGTTATTAAAACGAAGTTCAAACATTATAATTTATATATAATATAAAATGAGCTCGAAATGGCGCGGTAGTTCGTAATATTGAATTTTCAACTTCAATTGAACATGCAGGATTCGATATAAGTCAGAATTCTGTGAAACAAGACATGTTTGAATCTTGTTAATGATAATTTTCTAATGAAAGAGAAAAATCTAGATTCCGTGTTATAGATTGTTAGTTATGTCCAATTCAAATTTTAAAATAGTCGCCATAGAAATCGTTATTAAATTATAACGTTTATTAATAAATTTAAGAGATTTTAAAAATAAATTAGGCATTTATTTTAACTGGAATCGATAATATTAAATTATACAACTTATATTTAAAGCTGCATTTATTGTTTTATTTGGATATTTACGATAATAATAATTTGTTGAATTATTTGGGAATTTCAATTATGTTTTATCGAGAATATAAAGGCCTCAGAAATTGTTTTCTTTCCAAACGACCTTCATTTTCGACGAAATAAGTTTTATTGGAATACGTATGGTTAGTTATTGCCACATTTCCAGTTTGGAGCTGATTGGAGTTATTTTGTCGGTAGACGGAATTTAAGGGTGAACCGATAAAATAAAATACGCCGATTTTGCAAACGAAGCTGGTTTTCAACGAAATTAATTTCGTTGAGATGGGAACATCAAAACATAGCAGTGCGTCTGCTTTTGCTATTTTTGAGGTTTGTACGTAGCCATGCACAAATCAAACATCGGTCATACAAAAATGGAGATATTATTTAAACTAATATAAACTTTCCCATTCTGTTTTTTCATACTTAAGCCCAAATTTTCTTTGCCTTACGCCCACACCATATAATATGTATATTAAATCTCGTGCGTCCCCATCTGTTAATTTTCTTGTGTCTCATAATTAGTTGTTGGGTCCCAAATTTCTCTTGTGTGCAACCCAAATTCTCAATTTCAAGGCTCCCAAATTTTCACAGTATATTACTTGCGCCCACGCTTTCATTTCCTTGGCTGCCAATTTATTATAGCTGTGACAAGCAAGTAGTTTATTGAAATTTTCACCTATGCAGCACAACTACCTATTTTTACTGCACACCTACTATCTTCTAAAACTTGATTGCCACGTACTCTCCTCTATAAAAGCTGCTCCTCCGTTCATTTTCTCTCCTTCAACAATGAAAAAAATGCAAGCTTTCACATCACGAAATAAATCAAAGCAATTCGTTCTTACCCCTATAAAAGACACAAGCTCCATTCAGTTTCTTCCTGTTCCAGTAATGGTACAAATGAGATTCCTTCACAAAACTAAAAATTAAACCGTGCTCTCTTCTTCTATAAAAAGGCCTTCGTTCTTCCAGATAGATATAAACATGAAAAAGGAAAAGGAGAAACTCTGGTCCATTCACGTAAACAAAAGAAACAGCTCCCAAGCCCAAGGCTCTCAATAGTATGAGGACGTTGGCGCATTGTCAGGCAGTGCCAATCAACGGCAGCGGAGGGCTCAGCAAGAGGAGGGATTATGGAGGAGGGTAACGAAGTGGAGAATGCATGAAGGTGGTTAAGTTTACCATTTCTGGAGCGATTTCTTTTCAAAAGGAGGAAGGAGGATAAGTCGGGTTCAGGTGGCGCCTTTGCACTGACAGTCGGAGCTCCGACGGTGGACTGAGGCGATCCGGAGGTCTGTGAGTGGTGCGATTTGACACTAATGGTGGCAGATCCAAAATGAGTTGCTGATTTGTATGAACAGTGGAATATCGGAGGGGTAGGGGATGGTGCAGACACATGCGGCGTTGGATGGAAGTGTTTGTTTTGAGGATGGTAAAGCAGCAATGGTGTGGCCGTGAATGAAAGACTGGGTAATAGTGTTCCCTGGAGCACATTATAAAACGAAGAAGATAACACTATTGAGAGGCGGGTGGGCCGAGAAAGAAAATGGGCTGCATGTCCCATTGTTTTAAAAAAAAATAGAAAATAAAAGAAGATGGGAATGATTGGGAAGAAGGATGCAAGACTAGGACGTATGCAGGTGGGGAGTATGTTCGAATAGGTAATGTGAAGACAAGAAAATGGTTGAATCAGATAATGGCAAACGAATGAGAGTAATGGGGTTTTCATGGATCAGCAGAAGAAGAACAGGAGCATGTGAATGAGAAAGAAAAGATGAGGGAAAGGATGGAGCATTTTGAAATGAAGTGGTAACAGAAGAGGGGCATCAGTTTTAACCCAAAAAAAAGGAAACAAAGATAGGAAAGCACTGTAGGATATGGAGAAGTGCGAGGTCCTGTGTGTGAATGCAGCAGAACAATAGGAAGCAAAGGGAAGCTTGAAGGCCTACGAAGAAGAAGGTGAAAGTTCCATCTCTCATCTGGTTACAACGTAAGTAAGATTAGTATAATATACATAATTTAGATATTTTGCCTAGGCGAATTTCGAAAATACCATAAATAACTAGTGTGTAACCCGTGCGTTGCACACGATAATATTATAAAATGTGATTTTTAAAATTTTAATGTTAAAATTGGAACCTAATCATACAACATACGTATGAACCCGACAAAATAAATATAATACAAATTACTATTGTTTTTGTTTATATACGGTATGTGTTATGTAACTTATATTTCTTTAAAATAAAACAATATTTTTTCTATTCTGACTATTGTGAGCAAGTTCTCTGGTTGAAATTGACATACTATAATTATTTTAGATGAATTAACAAATATTATTTAACTTATTTATTTTAAATATGTTAAATTTGAAATTATGTAATTAGTTAAAATACATTGACTTTAGAGTAAATAATATGAATAAATTGAGAATAATTTTGTAAAAAAATTACAAAGATTTCAATATGGAGTTATTTGAAGTTAAAAACAGATCTTTTAACGTTGTGTATGATATATTTATTATTTATCATAGTTTATTTACAAATTAATTTTGTTATTACTGTTTATGTGCATAAACATATGTATATGATCAATATAGTTAAACATAAATTTTGTGCTGTTTTTTTTATAGTTTGTGTGTGTATACATATACGATTAATATATAGATTATTAAATTTCTTTATTTCATAAGCAATTTAGATACATTGATCTAAACATGAAAGATTAAAACACAATAAATGATGTTGTACATAACTATAGAAATGTTAAAATATGGATTTTTAAAGTTAAAAATAGAATTCTATAATGCAGATAAATGAATAATAAATTAGTTTTGTTAATATTATTCATGTATATTATTTATAATATTTGAATTATATGTCTTTATATTTAAATGAAAAGATCTATTTGACTGCTTTTTTAGTATGAATGTGATAAACAAATTGAAACTGTCACATTTAAAGATTTATTAGATGAATTGATAAATATTTGTTAATTAAATTTATTCAAATAAATTAAAACCAAAATTACATAGTTAATTAAAAATATATTGAAATAAATTTATCAAATGATGTGATATTAAGGCGAGTTTTATAAGCAACCATAGACATTTTAGAATGTAGACACTTTAGTTAAAATAAGAATTTTACGGTGTAATACATCAATGTATTGATATAGATGAATCATAAATTATATTTGCAATCATTGCTTACGTATATAATTACATTATGTGACTAACGTATTTATATATCCAAAAAAACTTTATTACTTTTTTATTAATATGAATATTGTGCAAATATTGAAATATTCATATTTTTATGATATATTTGACACATCAACAAATAATAGTTACTAAGTCTAATTATAATTTTTAGATTCTTGATTAACTTTAATATATGAAGTCAAATATAAAAAATTAGAAGAGAACCGAGGTAGTTCAGTAAGAGGTTGTAGAAATTTTAAAATTAAGGTTTTTGCTGTAATAAAACATAGTTTGTAATGCATGACAAATTTATTGATATCTTCCCTTATATTATTTTTGCTATTAAATTTTGTTTTATTTCAAAATTAAATTTGTACTTAATCTCACGTTTCTAAACAAATTTTTTTGAATTTTCTTTGATGAAGTGTAATTTTTGTTTTGCAAAAGCGAAATATATTTCTATTTTTATTGCAATTAATTACAGGTTGGCTGGAACTAAAAATAATAGTGTTTCTTAAACATGTTTTGGAGAAAGAGCATCTGCGTATTTCAAAATTAAAAAAGTATATTTTACAAAAGTTCCTTATTATTTATGTTATACTGTATGTAGCATGACCTATGCGTTTTAGTTTAATGGAAATGCAATTGAACATTCATATTTTGTAGAATAATCTATTAAATCATTAGAACAATATTGATGTATCTATAAAATGGTTCTAAGAGCAATATTTGCAATAATGATTATATAATAGGAAAAAACAATAGCCAACACAAAGTTGATTGTTTCATGTAGATATCTTAGCATCCATGAAGTTTATGCAAATAGAAAAGGGAAAGTCTAAATGGACACAAAACGTTGACACAAAATTAAACACACAAAATCTGAGCTATTAGATCTCCCCTTGAATTCTACCTCACATAAAGACAAACAAATCTTGTTGTCCAGATTTTGTGTACATAATTTTGTGTCTAATTGTGTGTCCCTGTAGCCGGTCCCAATAGAAAAATAGTCAATATGTAGTTAAAATATTGAATACATCAAGAAACCATGTCCACTATAAATTTTTATAAAACATGATTTCTATTTTCTATTTTCTATTTTTTATATGATATGTTTACAACTATGATATGTTATTTTAATAATTTCAGAGTAGTCAAACGTTTGAAAGCAAAGTAAAGTAATGAACAATAGACAAATTATTATATCAAAATAGTAATATGTTGATCCTTGAACATACATGCAAGTTTTGAAGTAGAGATATCAGGCAAAAGGGTTTGCCAATATTAATAATTCGTTACAAATAACTAAGAGTGTTACACGTTGGTGCAGAACTGTCCAAAAAAAAATTGTGCTATGTTATACAGGGAGAATGAAAATGTAGTATAGTAAATTTGATCATTGAATAAAATTTTCGTTTTTTGACCTTTTTGTTCTTTCAGGAGCCACCTCTTCATTATCGGTTTCACACCTTCAAATTTGTACTTCTAAGAATGGTTTGGAAATTTTCTGCCTCCTAAATCATGTTGACAAAGAGCCTACTGTCAAATTTAAGGTTTATTGCTAAAATGGTTTATTGATTCCAACTTGTCAAATAGCCTATTGTCATATAGAAAAAGGTATTCATTTTTATTTTTTACACTCAAATTTGATATATATGCCAAATTGCCAATCACGTTCAAATGTAAAATACATAGTAAATATGTCTAATAATTTTATAAAACAAATTCAAAAAACAGTGCTATGTATATGCATATACTTCGAAAAAAATGAACAAACTGCTTAGTTTGGTTATGTTAGCAGCAGATCCATAATATTGATATACCCCATATCTTTATCATAATTTTTTTTCGAAGGCAGTAAAGAATACACCAAACAATGAAAGAGTGCAGGAAAAAGCATGTGGTGATAGGTGTGTTATCTTGCTTGAAATTGAGTTGTGTTGCCTTAGTTTGAATTGAGGCATGTATGCCTAAATTAAAACCTAGGCGTGTTGCCTCAGATCAGTTTTAACTAAGGCATATTTCCCTTTGTTAAAACTGTGGTGTGTATGCCATAGTTAATCCTATTAATCATCGTTTAATCAAAGAATCACATAAATATAAAAAACCGAATGAACTCAACCGAAAGAAATAGTTTATTAATACGAAAAGATTCTCGAAGAAATAGAGGAGATTGATAAGAACTGAAAAGTAGGATACCGTAATTGTAAGCCATATCCAGGCTAGCCCAAAAAGCTGATGGAGTTTTGAATTGCTTCGAGATGCTTAAACTGATGAAGCTTGATAGGTTCAAGCGAAAATCTGAAGTTTAAGTGGCTGGCGATGGCGTTGGAAGGGGTGTTCGATGTTGCCGAATGGGAGAATGCGGCTAGGGTTAAAGGAAGGAAGCGAAGAGAAGGATACTAAAAGAAATAAAAAACACGACGGTAAATTAGATTTAAATATTAAATATGCAAAGAGAATTAAGGTCAAGAGAGAGATCTCCTATAATTAAGCTTAAGAGAGAGAATTCCAATAATTAAGGAGAGAGCTAGAAATTCTTCTGCTTTACTATTATTTAATAAATGAACGGTAGAATGTAGAAAGAAAAAGAATACGTGGCCACATACTAACATATTAAAACGGTTGGGACATGTTAAAACGTTAGAACGCTAGTTTGTCTTAATTAAGAAAAATAAAATATTTTAAACTAAATCACATGATTAACGTTTTAATAATTTATTAATTAAAGTTTAATGGGTTGAAGTTAAAACACGATCGTATAATTCGGTTATCCCGCTCTTATGTTACCAAAGTTCGACAAGACCGATGAAGTTAGGACTATACCAACCGACGTTACATCTTGAAGCTGGACAACAACAAATGGAATCAAGGAGAGTTAGACTCACTCAGTTCTCCCCATTTATATACTATATAAATCGGGTTTTATAACTGTGTGCTATGGTTGTTAATGGTTGTTTGTTTATCTGATGATTTATGTTCATATATTTTGACTGAAATAGTTAAAATAAGCATTTGTGTAATTTAATTGAAACAAATCGTTATTTCTTACGGTTAAATCCAATTGAGGAAACTTACGTCAGTGGTTACATTTATAATAATATAAACGTTATAAATAAATAGTTGAATGCTTAAATTTCTGTTATTAGCCTCATATTGACTATTACGGTTATTATTGACTGTTATTATTAAACTGTTTATGTCATCTATTTAAATAGGAATTAAATATTGATTGGCCATATTGAAATGAATGATTTGAATTATGGTAACCCATTTGTTTGTAGGTAATAACAGGTTGTAGGAATCCAACTGGATTCCTCACTAATATTGATAACGTTTATCAATATGATCATATTGTTCGTATTGTTTGTGAAATTGGTTTATATTTCACGGTTTGGTACTATAGTAGCCACTTGCCTCTTTAGTACCGTCGATTAAAAAAAGATTTTTTTTTTCAAAATCAAATTAAATATATTTCGAATGATTTCAGAGATATAAATGTATTTTTATATGGTTTTTAAATACAGTTTTACTGTAAAAATAAATAGTCAAAGTAAATTTACAATTTTAGTAAAGATATAAAATATAACTAATAGAGATGTAACATATTATTAAAATAAATGTTTAAAACGATTTAAATTTGTAGTGTTGCAATTTAAATATTTAAATGGTTTTATAAAGGCCTTAACAGTCATAAAAGAAGTTTAAATGGATTTCAAAATATCGAAATGGAAAAATTGAATCATGGATAGATGAGAATTTATAAAAAGAGCTTAAAGAGTGATATTTTTGTGATAAACGATCGTTTTAAGAAATGGCGTTTTAAATGATACGAAATGTGATTAAATAACATTTCGTGAATAAGATTAACAAATCAACATATTTGAAAAGAGTAATGATTTGGAATGGGATTTCATATTTTAAAAAAGAAACCGAGGTTGAAATTACGAATATGAATTTATAAATGACGTTTATGAATGGGATTTGGTTAAGTAAATGGAAGCGAGGCTTATTCCGCGGTTCGGAATGTGTTATTCCGAAGTTCGGAATGATTAATCGAAATGAGTGTTATTCCAAAGATCAGAATGCGGTATTCCGAAGTTCGAAATGTTAACCGCTGGTAGGTGTATAAATGATGTTAAAAGTTTTGAATAACGACAACAAATATTAGTTGTCGATAATAAATTGAAAAATGGGATTTTTAAATGCAGTTAAAGATGCGAAAATGAAACAAATGGTAAGTTGTGTGATTTAATTACAAATGATTTTGTAAATGGAAATTTAAAGTTTTGGAAATGAAATCGAATTAGTAAATAAAGTTAAGGGTTTGTAAGTGTGTTTTGTAACCTTTGTTACGAAGGAAATGAACTATTTTAGATATAAGTTAATAAAGGATTATTATATGTTTTAGGCAACGAATAAGTGGTCGAGTATGAGTTAAAGAGAACGTGATAAGTAAAATGGTTTTGGAATTAAATCTGTAACTTTGTTATAGATAAAAAGTTTGATAAATATCAATATATGAATTTGAAAAGATACCGATATAATAATCATATAAGATATTAACATAAGATTTACAAAAGCTTTGTTTTTAAACAAATTGAGTTATTGAAAATGATTTATAATATAATAATAAAGAGATATTGAGGGATTTTCATTAGGATTCTATTTATAATAGAATCAAAGCTCGTATAATATTATAAAGAATTATTAACGTAAATAGAAAGAGTTTAATAAGAATTTACTATATATATAGTTAAGTAAAAATGGTCAAGATTTAAATAGATTTTTAAAAGGATGATATTAGTATATGAAAGGGAGTAGTTGACGGAAACATGAGTTATGTTTTCCGTAAATGATATTATAAATTGTTTTTGAAAGATTTATAAGTTGGAAAAAAAATGAATTTGGAGTATACTCTTATTTTATAATAAGAAGTAAAAGCAATGTTTCAAATATTGGAGAATTTAAAAGAATATAATTAACGGACGGTTCTTAAGGAGGCTAAATGATACTAAGTAGTGAATCAGTGAATACATTTTAATTTGGATGAATGGTTGTTTTTATTTGATAGTTAAATAACCGACTATCAAATTTAGCCCATACGATTGTTGGTACGGAAAGACCGGGATCGAGTATTATTCGAAAACCATTCTGTCTGGCAAATACGAATACGTTAAATATGCTGATTCAAGATGGAGCTATTGAAGACCGTTGATCTTCATAAGCGGAAGGATTACTTAAAATATCTGAATTGCAAGAAAAGATAAACTGTGATTCTGTCGTGGTTGGAATGTACGGATTCGCAAGGACTTCTTGCTTATAATTTTCAAGGTGATTCCTAGAATGAAGTAGGAGGGTGCCTTCGGTTCATCCTGTTACTAGGTGACGTGTATGGATGAATGTCTGACAGAGTATTTCCAGAAAGGTCACATATATTGATTTCTTCAACTGTACCAAGAGTGGAAGCGGAGAAGGAAACTTCTTTGGCCAACACATAAAGTATTGTTGTGGACGTCAATTTGTGATTTCGATGGATCTGACGATGTATCATTCGAAGTAAATGTGATGTACTGATTATAAAAGTAAAGCATAGCCTCAAGCCTCATCTACCGGGAAATGATAAAAATCGGCCAGGCAGCATGGCTATGTGGGTCGCTCCCATTAGGGTGTATAATCACCTATCTAGAGAAAATCCATTTTTTTCTTTTCTTTAATCTATTTTGATGCTGTCCCTTTTCAAGAAACGGTGGTTTGAGCCCAACCATTGGTGATATACATTCGACACACTCAAGCGAAATGAGTGGTCGGTCATGTGTGGTCCGGGTTGTAAGATGTTCTTGTTGAACCCAGTGTATTCCCCTCTATAGATACACTATCGGTAGGTGATCCCATACCTTGTCATAGTAGAAATTTAATCTCCAATAAGCACCTGCGGTTGTGATTGAATACTATATATGTAGAGCGTGAGATGCAAGCGCCCTGCTAGATTGTTATTTATTTGTATTTAGACACTATTATAATATCAGAAAAAGATATTTATTCCAAAAACGTTTTGGGTTATCGTAAGGTAAAAACCGTCCATATTTATGTGTGGATTTGGTATTACGATTATCCTTTTCTTTCGAAAAGATTTTGAACTTTAATAGTAAGTTGGATGATTACCCTTAAACTTAGTGTGTGTTTTTCTCACTCTGGTTCACCAGACTGACCCGGTGTTTTGTTAATGCTCGGGTTAGACCAGGCTATATAGGTTCTGGTCATCAGATGCTATGATGTCCAAAGACGTGCTGAAGGAGTGTAGACGTATGATGTATACCGTTATTATTCCGCTATGTGTTACATATATAAGGACAGGCTATTATAACTATCTAGATGTATTGATGTACTCTGAGGTTGTAAGTATTACTTCAAGCTCTCAATAAAAGTTATTTTTATATTATATTTTGTTCCACTGCGATGTGAAACTCTGATTCTGTGTTGGTTCTTCTTCTTATTCTTCTATTCTAATATTCTTTCTTTCTTATCTCACCCTATAACTTCTTTCTAATAACTATCTGGTGTTTTCGATACTGGAGTTCTGGCAGGTAATAGGGAGTGGTGTATTATTGTCAGAATTCGGGCGTCGAATTCCACGGGTTGTTACACTTTTCCATCTTAAGTATTTAGTGCTCTATTCATAGTTCCTCCACATTTCTTGATCATCGTCTTTTGATATTTGAGCCTAGAATTTAGACAATTAGATCATCATTTCTAGTCGTTCGAACGATGATTACTGGACCAAATATACATACGAACGATCTGAAATACCAAGGCTAAATTACTGAGTAACACTTTGAAGTAATTATTTTTGTAGAATAAATATAAAAATGAATCCTATATCATCGATTATAAATTCAAAGAGGGATATGTTACGACCCGGGGTTTTCGCGATCCTGGGTATCGGCATACAACACTATGTCGACTATTCAAGCATAGGAAATACTGGATAGTCCATGAAAGAAATTAGAGGGTGAGAATAGATAAGATAGAAACTTTGAATAGAAGAAGAAGAAGAACATACAACATCAGAGTAAACACGAATCTCAAAGCAGAACGAATATATATATATTTCATAACATAACTTTCTAATAAAACAATATCTGTATACAATACAATTATTAGAGTATAATACTTACAACACAGCGGAAATAACAATAGCTATATAATCCTGAAGCCTCCTGCTCCATCTCTTCAAGTATCTGTAAATCCCAACTACTTGACTGCCCGTGCAAAATTGGGCACCCAAGAGTTTAGGGAAAACAAAACAAAATAAACTCTGGGTCAGTCATGTGACTGGGGTGAGTAAACTCAAAACATTTGATTTAACTTTCAAAATCCTTTTGAAATAAAGGATAATCATAAAACCGATCCACACATAAACATGGATGGCTTTTACCTTATGATAACCCAAAAATATTTCTAAAACGATACCTATCTGATATTATAATTATGTCTAGATCAAGCAAATAGAAATCTAACAGAAATGCTTGTATCTAACGTTCTACATATATAATATACAATCAAAACCGCAGGCTATTTAGGGAATAAATTCCAACTATGACAAGGTATGGATCCACCTTCTGATCAGTGTACTCTAGAAGCGATACACTGGAGTTCAACAAGAACATCTTGCAACTCGGCCACACATGACCAACCACTCATTTCGCTTGAGTGTATTGAATATATTGTCACCATACAGTTGGTAAACCAACATGACCATTCCCGGGAGATACAGAATTGAAAGAAGTAACAAATATGAATATTCTCTAGATGGTGACAATATACCTTACTTGGGTGCAACCTGCTTAGCCATGCTGCCTGCCCGATTTCTGTCATTTCCAAGTTGATGAGGCTGGAGGTCATAACGCATCTTTCAACAGATTACTCATTCATTCACTTTGATGTCACATCGTCATGCCCGTCAAATCACAAATTGATTTCCCCAAAAATACCATGGGTATAAGCTAAGAGAAACGAATTCCTTTGCCACCAACGTAAATACGTTTGAAACGATCAACTTACGTGATCTACCAGATATACTCTGTCAAACATTCATCCATTCAAGTTGTCCTGGGACTGGAGAAACCGAAGGCACTATTCTGTAAATCCATCTTAGGCAATTTCTACCTAGGATTGCCAGAATAACCCTTGTAAAAACTCCGTCTTCAATTTGTCTTCAATCTATTTGATTCGAAACGCTAACGCCCATACGGGGTGGTTCTCGGATAATAATCCAACCGGTCTCTCCGTATTGACGACGGAAAAATGGTCAAAACTTTGACAGTCTGTGATTTAACTATAAATAAAAACACGTGTGCAAACAACGATATTATTTCCAGATGGAAATTATATCGATCAATCATCATTTAAAATTTATCTCTTTAGTTCATTAATTTACTTATCTCTTGTTTCCATATATTCTAAATTCTTATTTTCTATTATCAGAAAACATTTCTAATTCCTATTTGGAAAACATTTCCAAAACTCCTTCACTGGATTTAAATTGATGTTTAAATAAACATCGCTATGCCAACACAAACATTACGCTCATTAACTAAATTCACTTAACCTACCTTTACTATCAAACTTTAACCATTCCTTTGTTAAGAAGGAAGTCAATCAAGTTGGGGGTATAATTACCTCTTAGACCTTAACTGAACAACGTTTTAACTTCCGAATAGATAAAGTTTATCTTTTTAAACCTTTAACAACTTCCTTGCGAACCTCACGGATTCTATTTACGAATCCACTTCCTTTATAAAAACATTGGTTATAACGATAACGTTATAATCCCTACTTTCGAAATATCTAACTTCAAATATAACTTTTATTCTTTAATTTGAATAAATAAATAAACACCTAATTTATAAATAAATAAATCTTGATTTAGACACCGGAAGGTATAAGTACTTTCCCGAATTCGATATAATCGAATTCGACGATTAACACTCTTTGAATAACTAATATTCGATTAACTCACTTCGAATAACTAATATTCGATTACTCTCTTCGAATAACTAGTATTCGATAACTCTTCTATTCGAATAACTTATATTTGGTTACTCTCTTCGAATAACTAATATTCGATTTAACTCCTTTTGAATAAACTATATTCGATAACCCCTTCGAATAACTAATATTCGATAACTCCTTTCGAATAATTAATTCGATAACTCCTTTCGAATAACTTATATTCGATAACCCCTTTCGAATAACTAATATTCGATTACACCATTTCGAATACCTCTATTCGATAAATTCTTATCTTTGATTAATCAATACTTGACAAACTCTAACTCGATTAACTAACACTCGACTAACTCTAACTCGATTAACTCTAATTCGATTAACTCATTTCGATTAACTTCTTTTGATTAACTTCTTCATTTTATTCGAATAAACTATATTCGATTAACTCTTTTAATTCTATTCGAATAAACTATGTCCATTTTAACTTTATTTCGAATAGCTAATATTCGATTTAACTCCATTCGCTTGACTCTAGATCGCAGCGATCACAATGGTTACGCCTGATTCCCTCCGGAAACATCCGACCGCCGTAGGCTATCTGCAGGCCTGAGAATTACGCTAGCAGTCGTACGAAATGGCAACTCATCCTGAATAACTATGTTTGACTAACTCTATCTCAAATAACTATATTCGATCAACTCTAATTGAATAACTAATATTCAGTTAAATCCAAATTCGATTAACTATGTTCAATTAACTCTATCTGGTTAACTCTTTATTTTAATAATATTATCTGGTTAACTCTTTATTCTAATAACTGATATTCGATTAACTCTAATTGAATAACTAATATTCAACTAACTCTATTGATTAACTCTAACTATTAACTCTAACTCTAATCGATTAATTCTAACTCTAATCGATTAACTATAATTCGATTAACTCCTTTTATTAACTCTACGTCCATATTCAGTTTCAAATATCGATGTTGAAATCGATTCTTACTCTATATAAGTCCTGACTTATATACTCTATTTATCCAATGATAAACATTTTATTTAATCTATAAAATATTATTTGTAAATTTATCTTCTCCACTTATCTGTTAAAATAGATTTCTATTTAAAATCTACTTTAAATTCGCATTCTGTTATACCCGTGTGCGAAGCACGGGTCTAAACTCTCCTAGTGTAAAATTCTCTTTTTATACACTTCCTTCATTTTTCAAGTATTTCCTTTTATAATCTATTTATTTTCTAAATAAATATTTCCTTTATAATTCTATTTCTTTTCTAAATAAATATTTCTCTTTCTATTTTATTTGTAAATGTTTTACAAATATTTCTCCTTTTATTTGTTTTACAAATAATTTCCTTTTGTCTTTGTTTTACAAATATTTTCCTTTATAACTCTTTGATTTTATAATTATTTCCTTTTATAAAATCCTTTTTCCTTTTATATATAAAATCCATTGATTTTATATAAATAATTTATTTTCAAAATATACTTTGAAAATCCCCTTTTTACATCCCAGTATTTCTTACGGTATTTAAAATACCAAACAACAGTGATCGATATCATTCAAACACACATAATCAATAACAGATTATATATCACATCATATATCACAATATATGAAACAAAAGAATATTTTATATATTGAGGAACCCAGTTGGGTCCCTCCAACCTGTTTCCCTGCATCAAAGCTGTTAAACAACACATATAATACGAATATAAAATATTCTGATAAACAGAATCAATATTTGATTTACGATTTATATATATATATATATATATATATCGTTACCTATATTTTCAACCAATACATTAACAGTTAATCCAAACAGTCCACACACAGCAATCAAACAACATTTAACAGTTCTAAAAATACGTTATAAAAATATAACTTTTCAGAGTTAGTGAGATTTACTCACAATGGACGATCATCTTTAAATAACGATAACTATCTTTGATTTGATTCAGATCTGACAATTTATTTCGCTATAAATTGTAACAAACTCCAATCCACTCCCAGTCAGTTCCATTGGGTAGTGTCCGTCCATATGATCCCAATGGATCTTGTTTCGTTGAATTCTGATAATGGACGGATAAGTTATGGATATTATAACTTAATACATAATTTATTTTGGAATTTAACTTAGATTCTAATTACTTTTGGGCCTTACCCCATTTATAAGTCCAGCCCATGAACCAACTAAATTATCCTCGACCGCTTTACTGTTTCTCCATTTTCAAACAAAGTAACCTGGTCCCCACAAAATTTAACAGTCCATTCCCATCTTCCGTTCAGCCTTTGTCCTCTCAATCTCCAAACTAAATCCAACAACATTTCCACTAATCTTCCCTTAATCCATTTGCTTAACCTAAATCACCACGTTACCCGGCTAACCCCCAATTATCGTCTTAACCCTTCTTCTCCTGCTCTTAGTAAACCCGCAAATCTGAAGCTCCCCTGACATTTCCGCAATTTCCTATGAACTACACGACTAAATTACTCCACAAAAACTGAATTCGAGATCACCGATGCTTCTCTCTTAAACTCCTCTTCTTCCTCATATTCACAACATTCAACTTGCACTCAGTATACCACTTGTGTTCAAACGATATCCCCATGCACAAGCAGTTTTTGGTGCGACAGTCTACATCACGAGATCTCCCAAAACTTTGTCAATAAGGCCTCGTTGCTACCTCGAACTCATTGACGCCCTCAAGCCGACCTCCGACCTCCTCATCAATGCTCGATAGTAAACCCTAGCAATTACTGTTTATTTCCAAACCCCCCCGATAAATGGTGCGAGTTGCACAAAATGATCATAAGGATGTAGAGAATCTTGTGTGGAACTGTAATCTATGAGTTAGAGGATTTACTGATTTTTATTTTGATTTGCTTTGATTTTCGAAAGAGAAGTTCCTCACGTTTGAAAAGAAACAGGATGGCGGCTACAATTGTTGCGCTGACCAGAAATGAGAAATAGTTAGGGTTAGATTAGGTTGTGGGGATATTTATAGGATAAATATAATATTTTTATATTTATTATTTTATTTGTTTTTAAGCTAACGCTATTTGTATTTGTCAATAATAACTCGTGTGATTACACAAGATACCCAAAAATCATGAAAATGGACATGCAGCTACAGTTCGACATTACGAACCCAACGAAACTGGTTTCGTCGAATTCCGACTCCGTCTGCTCACATAGCGTATTTTTAACCATCAAAATACTAATGTTTTTCACATTAAAATCCCGTACGGCCACATACTGACTTCAAAAATCACGAATATTGAAATCTAACAATAATTTAATATTGCGAATCCAACAAAATTAGTTTCATAAAAAACGGAGGTCGTTTGCAAAACGGACTATTTTTAAAGCTCTAAATAACCCATTTAAATATATAAATATATTTAAAAATAATTAAATTAAATATTTATAAATAAATATTCTCATATATATCCACAGTAGAATATCATACAACTCCAATTGGATTTCTAACTCGATTTATACTAAAAATCCTTTTATAATATAAATATATATTTATAAATTTCAAAGGAATTCCATAGCGACTTTTCTAAAATTTGATTTGGACATATATCAAAATCTACACAATGAAATCCCGATTTTTCTCTTCCATTAGAAAAATATACTTCACTAGCTCCGAACGTTTCTTGTTTCGCAGAAATCCGGCTTAAAACGAATCTTGTACATTCAGTTGAATTTTGAATCGCCAAATTATGAACTGCAGCGCCATTTCGAGGTCGATTTTAATTATAATATAATTATACGTTCAAACTGTCATTTAAATAATATATTCGTTATTCGAATTAAATTCCAAACTGAATTATATATATATATATTTTAAATTGTCCAGTTCACACCATATCGTCAATTCACTATTTCCGGCTATTTCAGAAATAAATATATTATTCTATTATTTATATTAATTATATATTCACTATTATTTAGTTAAACAACCATTTAATTCTCTATATGACTATTTATATAATTAAGTAAATTAATTATAATACCGTAAAAATACGGGACATTACATTCTTCCCCCCCTAAAATAATTTTGTCCTCGAAATTGCTAAGGTAGAAAACAACCCTATTAACTAGTTAGAACTTATTTGTTCACTTCTTAACTTCAGTTTTAACCGAACCTATTTATTTCAAATGAAATATTAATTAATTCCTATTATTGAAAATTTTCAAAAATCCTGAAAATTTTCTAACACCCGAAATTTTCGAAAAATTTCGCCAGCACCTTCTTTGTAAGGCTCAATCGGTACAACTACAACTCGCCTCTCTTGGCCTTCTCCAACCCAAAAGAAAATCAAACATCCAAGCAACTTGCCAAACAGGCTCATAAATCCCATACTGAATGAAACATGTACCTTTTTGTTGGGCATATCATTATATCATTTCCATATGCTATCAACTCAGGATATACCAATGTCATCCCAATCAAACTCCAATCAATTTTACCCTCAAACCAATCATCTACTTATACCAAGTCAAATTACATTTCAAATTCGAGTTCCATTCTCGATTTCAAACTCTAACTCACCAATCCAATACCATTTCAGATTCATATCTCACAAATCCAAAATTTAATTTTACTTGATGTACTATTTTCCAATTCAATTGTCACTTAACTGGCTTTAATTAAAATTTCAATTTCTGTTGGCTTTTACAAATTCTACTTTAATTTGTTTTAATTCAAATAATTTGTTTTTGGGAGTCTTTAAACAGCTTAGCCTTTTCCAAAAATCAAAATATTCATTTGGAATATCAAAACAACTTGTTTTCTCAAAACAATACAAAAACAAAACTTTGGTAGTAATCCGTCACTTGCTACTCGAAAATGAACACCGATGATGTCATGATCATCTTCGGAATCTATTTTCCAGCTATCGAAGTGACTTCAATACTATATCACTTTCAAAATCATTCTTAAACACTTTCATTTTGAAATCCATTTCAAAATATCCCTTTCAATGCTTGTAACAAATTTAAAATCTCCCAGGATTTTAAAATTCACGAATATTTAACCCAAATTTACCTACAAACACTTATCCTTCTTTCAGGAATTTAAATTCCAATTCTGATTTTAAATTCAGATTTAATTCATCTGATTCCATATACTACACTTATATGAATTCTGATTGGCTATTTACATAACCATTTAATCTATAATCTTACTCGATTATAATAACAACCAATATATCCAATATATTATAATTCCAATATGTATATTTCCTCTATATCAAAATATACCTTGAGTAAAATTATTTTCAATTACCCTCTTTTCAAAACATATCGTGTCGACCCATCGTATTCGAGTGTTTAGAAACTCCTGCCGATACAGTGGATCAAACTGATCGACCAGAAATCATAAACAACTCAACCAATAAATCTCCACAATATAAAATCATTTTATATTGAATAACAAATACATGCTCATATATATGCACTCAACTCATTCTAGGGTATTGTAACCCTATCTCTACTGAGTCACGCCACAGAGCCAAGGTAATAACTTAACCTTTAGCTCTGATACCACTTGTAACGACCCAGAAATTTGGTAGGCTTTTCAACCATCCCTCATCCCCTAAGGCACATGGCTAACCTCCCCCTGTGGCTTATAGAGGTACCCAAACTCCAAGCTTTACAGCCAGCCTCTCGACTCGACCAACCCGCTATACTCCAGGACCTGTAGGGGTAAGAGTCTCCCGTTCGCCACCAAACCACGAAGCGAGAACCCCCTATCAAACGTACCAGCTAAGCAACATGGACTGGTGTGAGTAAACTCAAATCATTTGATTTAACTTTCAAATTCCATTTGAAACAAAGGATAATCATAAGACCGATCCACACATAAGCATGGATGGCTTTTACCTTATGATAACCCAAAAATATTTCTAAAATGATACTTGTCTGATATTATAATAATGTCTAGAACAAGTAAATAGAAATCTAGCAGAAACACTTGCATCTAACGTTCTACATATATAATATACAATCAAAACCGCGGGCTCTTATTTGGGGAATGGATTCCAACTATGACAAGGTATGGATCCACCTTTTGATCAGTGTACTCTAGAAGAGATACACTGGAGTTCAATAAGAACATCTTGCAACTCGGCCACACATGACCGACCACTCATTTCGTTTGAGTGTATCGAATATACTGTCACCTTACAGTTGGTAAACTAACTTAACCATTCTCGGGAGATACAGAATTGAAAGAAGTAACAAATATGAATATTCTCTAGATGGTGACAATATACCCTACTTTGGTGAGGCCCACTTAGCCATGTTGCCTACCCGATTTCTGTCATTTCCCAGTTGATGAGGCTGGAGGTCATAACGTATCTTTCAACAGATTACTCATTCATTCACTTTGAATGCCACATCGTCATACCTGTCAAATCATAAATTGATTTCCCCAAAAATACCACGGGTATAAGCTAAGAGAAACGAATTCCTCCGCCACCAACGTAAATACGTTTGAAACGATCAACTTACGTGATCCACCAGATATACTCTGTCAAACACTCGTCCATTCAAGTTGTTCTGGGACTGGACAAACCGAAGGCACTATTCTGTAAATCCATCTTAGGCAATTTCTACCTAGGATTGCCAAAATAACCCTTGTAAAACTCCATCTTCTATTTGCCTTCGATCAATTTGATTCGAAACGCTAACGCCCATACAGAGTGGTCCTCGGATAATAATCCAACCGGTCTCTCCGTATTGACGACGGAAAAATGGTCAAAACTTTGATAGTCTATGATTTAACTATCAAAGAAAAACACGTGTGCAAACAATGATATTATTTCCAGACGGAAATTATATCGATCAATCATCATTTAACATTTATCTCTTTAGTTCATTAATTTACTTATCTCCTATTTCCATATATACTAAATTCTTATTTTCTATTATCAGAAAACATTTCTGATTCTTATTTGGAAAACATTTCCAAAACTCCTTCACTGGATTTAAACTGATGTTTAAATAAACATTGCTATGCCAACACAAACCATTATGCTCATTAACTACATTCACTTAACCTACCTTTACTATCAAACTTTAACCATTCCTTATTTAAGAAGGAAGTCAATCAAGTTAGGGTATAATTACCTCTCAGACCTTAACTGAACAACGTTTAAACTTCGGAATAGACAAAGCTTGTCTTTTTAAACCTTTAACAACTTTCTTGCGAACCTCATAGACTCTATTTACGAATCCTCTTCTTTTATAAAAACATTGGTTATAACGATAACGTTATAATCCCTACTTTCGAAATATCTAGCTTCAAATATAACTTTTATTCTTTAATTTGAATAAATAAATAAACACCTAATTTATAAATAAATAAATCTTGATTTAAACACTGGAAGGTATAAGTACTTTCCCGAATTCGATATAATCGAATTCGACGATTAACACTCTTCGAATAACTAATATTCGATTAACTCACTTCGAATAAATAATATTCGATTACTCTCTTCGATTAACTAGTATTCGATAACTCTTCTCTTCGAATAACTTATATTTGGTTACTCTCTTCGAATAACTAATATTCGATTGAACTCCTTTTGAATAAACTATATTTGATAACCCCTTCGAATAACTAATATTTGATAACCCCTTTTGAATAGTTAACTCGATAACTCCTTTCGAATAACTAATATTCGATAACCCCTTTCGAATAACTAATATTCGATTACCCCATTTCGAATACCTCTATTCGACAAATTCTTATCTTCGATTAATCAATACTCGACGAACTCTAACTCGATTAACTAACACTCGACTAACTCTAACTCGATTAACTCTAATTCGATTAACTCATTTCGATTAACTTCTTTTAATTAACTCCTTCATTCTATTCGAATGGACTATATTCGATTAACTCTTTTAATTCTATTCGAATAAACTATGTCCATTTTAACTTTATTTCGAATAGCTAATATTCGATTAACTCCATTCGCTTGACTCTAGATGCAGCGATCACAATGGTTACGCCTGATTCCCTCAGGAAACATCCGACCACCGTAGGCTATCTACAACCCTGAGAATTAAGCTAGCAGTCGTACGAAATGGCAACTCATCCTGAATAACTATGTTTGACTAACTCTATCTCAAATAACTATATTCGATCAACTCTAATTGAATAACTAATATTCAATTAAATCCTAATTTCAATTAACTATGATCAATTAACTCTATCTGGTTAACTCTTTATTCTAATAACTAATATTCGATTAACTCTAATTGAATAACTAATATTCAACTAACTCTACTAATTAACTCTAACTATTAACTCTAACTCTAATCGATTAATTCTAACTCTAATCGATTAATTCTAACTCTAATCGATTAACTATAATTCGATTAACTCCTTTGATTAACTCCTTTTATTAACTCTACATCCATATTCAGTTTCAAATATTGATGTTGAAATCGATTCTTACTCTATGTAAGTCCTGATTTATATACTCTATTTATCCAATGATAAACATTTTATTTAATCTATAAAATATTATTTGTAAATTTATCTTCTCCACTTATCTATTAAAATAGATTTCTATTTAAAATCTACTTTAAATTCATATTTTGTTATACCCGTGTGCGAAGCACGGGTCTAAACTCTCCTAGTGTAATATTCTCTTTTTATACACTTCCTTCATTTTTCAAGTATTTCCTTTTATAATCTATTTATTTTCTTAATAAATATTTCCTTTATAATTCTATTTCTTTTATAAATAAATATTTCTCTTTCTATTTTATTTGTAAATGTTTTACAAATATTTCTCCTTTTATTTGTTTTACAAATAATTTCCTTTTATCTTTGTTTTACAAATATTTTCCTTTATAACTCTTTGATTTTATAATTATTTCCTTTTATAAAATCCTTTTTGCTTTTATATAAAATCCATTGATTTTATATAAATAATTTATTTTCAAAACATACTTTGAAAATCCCCTTTTTACATCCCAGTATTTCATACGGTATTTAAAATACCAAACAACAGTGATCGATATCATTCAAACACACATAATCAACAATAGATTATATATCACATCATATATCACAATATATGAAATAAAACAGTATTTTATATATTGAGGAACCCAATTGGGTCCCTCCAACCAGTTTCCCTGCATCAAAGCTGTTAAACAACACATATAATACGAATATAAACTATTCTGATAAACATAATCAATATTTGATTTACGATATATATATATATATATATCGTTACCTATATTTTCAACCAATACATTAACAGTTAATCCGAACAGTCCACACACAACAATCAAACAACATTTAACAGTTCTAAAAATACGTTATAAAAATATAACTGTTCAGAGTTAGTGAGATTTACTCACATTGGATGATCATCGTTAAATAACGATACCTGTCTTTGATTTGATTCAGATCTGACAATTTATTTCGCTATAAATTGTAACAAACTCTAATCCACTCCCAGTCAGTTCCATTGGGTAGTGTCTATCCATACGATCACAACGGATCATGTTTCGTTGAATTCTGATAATGGACGAATAAGTTATGGATATTATAACGTAATACACGGTTTATTTTGGAAATTAACTCAGATTATAATTACTTTTGGGCCTTACCCCATTTATAAGTCCAGCCCATGAACCAACTAAATTATCCATGACCGCTTTACTGTTTCTCCATCTTCAAACAAAGTAACCCGGTCTCCACAAAATTTAACAGTCCATTCCCATCTTCCGATCAGCCTTTATCCTGTCATGCTCCAAACTAAATCCAACAACATTTCCACTAATCTTACCTTAATCCATTTGCTTAACCTAAATCACCACGTTACCCGGCTAACCCCCAATTATAGTCTTAACCCTTCTTCTCCTGCTCTCAGTAAACCCGCAAATCTGAAGCTCCCCTGACATTTCCGCAATTTCCTATGAACCACACGACTAAATTACTCCACAAAAACTGAATTCGAGATCACCGATGCTTCTCTCTTCAACTCCTCTTCTTCCTCATATTCACAACATTCAACTCGCACTCAGTATACCACTTGCGTTCAGACGATATCCCCATGCACAAGCAGTTTTTGGTGCGACAGTCTTCATCATGAGATCTCCCAAAACTTCGTCAACAAGGCCTCGTTGCTACCTCGAACTCATTGACGCCCTCAAGCCGACCTCCGACCTCCTCATCAATGCTCGATAGTAAACCCTAGCTATTACTGTTTATTTCCAAACCCCCCGATAAATGTGCGAGTTGCACAAAATGATCATAAGACTGTAGAGAATCTTGTGTGGAACTCTAGTCTATGAGTTAGAGGATTTACTGATTTTTATTTTGATTTCCTTTGAATTTTGAAAGAGAATTTCCTCACGTTTGGAAAGAAACAGATGGCGGCTACAATTGTTGCGCTGAAAATAAATGAGAAATAGTTAGGGTTAGATTAGGTTGTGGGGATATTTATAGGATAAATATAATATTTTTATATTTATTATTTTATTTGTTTTTAAGATACCGCTATTTGTATTTTTCAATAAAAACTTGTGTGATCACACACAATACCCAAAAATCATGAAAATGGACATGCAACTACAGTTCGACATTACGAACCCAACGAAACTGGTTTCGTCAAATTCCGACTCCGTTTGCTCACATAGCGTATTTTTAACCGTCAAAATACTGACTGTTTTTCACATTAAAATCCTGTACAGCCACATATTGACTTCAAAAATCACGAAAATTGAAATCTAACAAATTGCAGATCCAACAAAATTAGTATTGTCGAAAACGGAGGTCATTTGCAAATATGGCTATTTTTAAAGCTCTAAATAACCCATTTAAATATATAAATATATTTAAAAATAAATAAATTAAATATTTATAAATAAATATTCTCGTACATATCCACGGTAGAATATCATACAGCTCCAGTTGGATTTCTAACTCGATATTTCAATATTCCCAGTTATATCGATATTCGATTTATATTTAAAATCCTTTTATAATATATATATATATATATATATAAATTTAAAAGGAATTCCATGGCGACTTTTCTAAAATTTGATTTGGACATAAATCAAAATATGCACAATGAAATCCCGATTTTTCTCTTTCATTAGAAAAATATACTTCACCAGCTCTGAACGTTCCTTGTTTCATAGAAATCCGGCTTAAAGCGAATCTGTACATTTAGTTGAAGTTCGAATCGCCAAATTACGAACTACAGCGCCATTTCGAGCTCGATTTTAATTATAATATAATTATATGTTCAAACTATCATTTAAATAATATATTCGTTATTCGAATTAAATTCCAAACTGAATTATGTATATTTTAAATTGTCCAATTCACACCATATCGTCAATTCACTATTTCCGGCTATTTCAGAAATAAATATATTATTCTATTACTTATATTAATTAAATATTCACTATTATTTAACTGAACAACCATTTAATTCTCTATATCACTATTTATATAATTAAATAAATAAATTATAATACCGTAAAAAAACGGGACATTACAGGATACTTTAGTTACAAAATCATTTTTTGAATATTTAGAATTAATTAAATATTTACAAGCCAAAGCATATATATTCCAGATTGCTACATTCTTCCCTCTTGGAAGAATTTCGTCTTCGAAATCTCATATTAAGCCTACTTTATATTATTTCCTAATACTATATGATATATTCAGAAATCATCCATATGCAAAATCTGATTCAATCTATGCTTGAATATTTAATTTCTCTTCCTAACTAGTATCGTTCGCATGATGTCCCTTACGCAAATGTAGATCAAGCTTCTTGATTAGAGTCCTTTGCTATCGTTGCATAACCATATACTATGATAAAAAACATTGTTTCAATACCTAAAACCCTTACCAAGTACTCATCATCAACAATCGAGTGATAGATCCTCATTTGGAATGGTGTGAAACACCATAAAATCACGTATTCAAACCTTATATTGAAATAACACTACACCAGAAAAGGCCTTTAGTAGCGTTGAAAAAACGCTGCTAAAGCCTTTAGCAGTGTTTCAGTAAACGCTGCGACACGACATGTGTAACAACCCGTATTTTTATAACATGTTAAAATCATAAATCAAGGCAGAATTAATTTTAAAAATAAGAATCAAGGGAAATGGGTTGCGCTATTGCATTCGTCTCGAAATTCTGCTTGAGATAGAGTCCGAGTTTGCGTAAAACAGATACCGTATGAAGAAGATATGGACTAACGAAGTTAGGTAGAAAAACCGGAAACATACCAGAATACATTGGCGCACTTGTGAAGTGCGCCAGTACAAAAATACACTGGGGCACCTGCCAAGTGCGCCCATACCGATCCAGCACATAATTCTGGAGTGTTCTGTGATGACATGTCTTCTTCTGAATGGCTGGATGACCTGTCTTCGAGCTGGGTGGTTCTGATGACTTCTGGACTGATCTGAAGGCCCTAAATTACCCTATTCTCCTGTTTAAACACCCCTAAACCTAGCTTTCTCTCCACACCAAACCATCGCAATGTTATGCTACCTCCACCTTAATTAAATTAAAAATAAAACGCAAAGATTATTTCTCGAAGACTACGGCTAGGAATTGGGGATTTGCTTCTACAATCAAAGCAAGATTCAACGATTCAACAATTCGACGACTAGTTTATAGATTCGACTTCTACATCTTTCTTAGACCACGATCTGTAAGTTCCAGTTACTTTTAGATAAAAACTATAAATTTAATATGTGCATGGTATAATTTGGAAGTGATTTATGTGTGATGCATATCTATTCTTGGTTTCTTCTTGGATCTTGACTATTGGGAATATTGCCTACGACGTTGAAACTATTGTTAATGACATAAGACTATGACTATGCCTATGACTGTGGACATAAGATTTTGCCTATGCTTATGACTATGACGGTGAACATAAGACTATGCCTATGACTATGACGGTGAACATAAGACTGACTATGACTAATAAGACTATGCCTATGACTATGATGGTGAACATAAGACTGCCCATGACTATGAACAATAAGACTATTGCCTATGACTATGACAATGACAATTGTGATTAATCACCTATGATTCATTGTCTAGGATTATAAATATGAAATTGGATCTAAGCTTGACTTTCTATTCAGACCTATTTTCTTTATTTGTCCTTGGATCTTGATTTTGGGGATTTTTCTTTTTAAGTTAGATCTATCCATGTTCTTGAATCTAGATTAGTATTCAAACCTTTTTATGTTTGTAATGTTATCATATTTATATGCCTGTGATGTTTTAATCAATTTATTCAATTATGTCATACCTTGAAAATAGATTGATTATGTTATTGAATGATAGTGATCTATGCCTGTGGTTCTGTTTTATTATCATGTTGAATTGGGAATTAATGAATAAGTTATTCATATGTATAGGAACTTGAAGTATAACCCGTTATGACAAGTTGTGTAGTTTATCATGTTATGCAAGTTTTAGGTTGTAAAATCATATCACATATGTGACTAAATGTTAGATCTACATGTTTATGTGTATATGTTAAACCTATGTCCTATTTCAAGTTCACACTTATTCATATGCTCGTGATTGATTTGCAAGTTCACATATATGTAAGTTGATTTAGTCTATATTTGTATGTTGATTTAGTCTACGTTGCAAGATTCACACCTATGATATTCATGTTGACTATTTTGCAAGTTCACACCTATGGTGTTTATATTGACTATGTCGAGAATGCCAAGTTTACACCTATGACATGTTTATGTTAATGAAACGCTTTATGCAAATTTTATGTACGTTAAGTCAGGCTAAGTTTTTAGCCTAATATCATATGTCAGAAATCATGCGGACGAGAAATTAGGCTAAGATTGTTAGCCTAATATTTAGACGGGGTAACGTTGGGAAAAATTGGTAATTATAGGAAACTTGGTATGAAACTTACCTTGAAAACTTGACACGAACTTGACATGAATCTTGAACATGGACATTACACTAGAATGAACTTGAAAATGGCCAACTCGAGGTTGGGTGGAGTTTGTAGTGTAATTCTGCCCGGAACCGCCCGGCAAATCTAGTTACTGCAAACAATAGGATCCAATGTGGGTAGTTGGTCATATCGCATTTGAAAACCCGAGGTCAGACTGAGTTGTGGTGTAATTCTGCCAGGAACCGCCCGGCATATCCAATGACCACAACAACAGGTCTGATGTGAGAGGTTGGGGTGCATTAATGAATTAATGCCACATGATAGGGTTAAGTCTTGAACATGTAAGACAACACTTAACCAACTTGATACATGATTCTTAGGTGGGTTAAGTCACGAAATTGAACGACAACACTTAGCCAACTTGACATGCTAGAATGATAGGGGTTAAGTCACGAATTTAAATGACAACACTTAACCTATTGGACGGAAACCCTAGTTACGTGGTCCGTTTCAACAGTAACCCACTAGATGTATCATGGTACCCTGGGACTAGGCAGGGTGGGGCACAATTACTGGGCTGATTGTAAGCAACCTAAACGACGGCTGTGTTGGTGCGCCAGGGTTGGTTCAGGCGGGCTATGGTCGTGCACGTGGTCCGGAGTTGAAAAAGCAGGCATTGGGCATCAGTAGTTTTATCTGTGCATTCTTGATTCGTGTCGGTGGTTGGCACCATTGGGCTTGATACACCCTATGGTGGACCTAGCACATGTGACTACATTCGTGATAGGGCCGTATGACACAGAGACATATGACGAGATAGAACTTGTAGGGAGCCGATCGAGTAGTGGATCGTTCCGTTGGACCCAGTAATGGGTCATTCGTGATATTGGGCCAAGGGATCATTTCATGATTAATATAAGACATGGGTTGGGATTCTAGTATAGTTGATGTAGCGGACCTTGAATACGTGATGTTATACTTGATTTATCATGTTATCTTAGTCTATCTTGCCTATCTTGTCATCATCCGTATGTTTACTTTCAGTTTATACATGTCATGTTAACTTTACTTGTTTTTATGCTGAAAGTCACTTGGACTTACCAGTCTTTACGAGTGACCCGTTTTCTTTTGCCTTTTTTCTTCCGTTCCCCCCAGGTTCTCAGGGAGGAAACTCTAGCACTTAGCTTGGATTTCGCTTGCTTTCGGTTCAGCTCATGTACGGTTTGATCTTGAGCTATGCTATGGATGCATCTGCTACCTTTGGGGAATTAAGCTACTTTTGATGTTTTAAGTGTATGCTTCTTTATTTATGCAAGACATAATTTGTTGTAATGGAAAATAATGACCTTGGCTATTTGATGTAAAAGGTTTTGACTCTTTTTGAAAGTAATGAAATTTATCTTTTGATTCTTCCACTGTTTTACCTATGTTCTGTCTTGTAATATTTCTGTGTTTGTTTACCTCGATAACACTCCTCCAAAACTAGTGCATTCCCTTTGTGAGTGACCCTAGCGGAGGTGGGGTGTTACATTTGGTATCAGAGCAGAAGGTTACCAGACTGGGCAAAAGTTTTTAAAACCTTCTAAAACTATTTTCAAAACCGTTTACAAAGAAGCATTTTTCAAGAAAAGTCTTGTTTTATTTAAAGGCTATTCCCCAAAAGCCATTAGCACTATCCTTTGTTTCCTTTTTAATTCTCTTCTTTTCCATTTCAGCATGTCTGGGAATCTTAACTTTCCGGAGGGCGTGCCAATACCTGGCTGGTTCAGGAGGCACTTAGAGGCTAGGGCCAACGATGCAGGCCCAGCAGATATTCCTCCTCCAGCTGCAGCAATTCCTCCTCCTCCTCCCGCTCCTCGTGCAATTGCTTTCTCAAAGATCTGTAAAGATTTTAGGGCCATGGATGGAAAGGATTTCAAGGGAACTGAATCCTTCGTAGAAGCGAGGAACTGGCTCAAAGAAACTGAGGATCTGTTCGTTATCTTCGAGGTGGACGATAGGCAGAAGGTACAATTGGCGGTATGGTTGCTCAAAGACGAAGCTTCCTATTGGTGGGAAGTCACTAACACCGAGAGGCCTGTTGAAACATGGATGGACTTCAGAATAAGGTTCGAGATGAAATTCCTCTCGCAAGCTGAACGAAGTTTACAGCTGGAAAAATTCTTATCACTTAAGCAAGGAAGTATGGCAGTCAAAGAGTACGTCAATCAATTCAATCAGCTGGCTTGGTTTGGACTAGACTTAGTGAATACCCCCATAAGAAGGCCCTCCGTTTTGTCAAGGGATTGAATGAGCCGCTTCACAGCTTGGCTATGACCCACGTACCTATGGGTGCTACTTACGAAAAGCTAGTAGACATGGCACTCTTAAGTGAAGAAGACAAGAATGGCAAGAAGGAGGTCAAGGCGAATGAATCTCAAAACAAGAAGGTAGACTCCAAGAAAGGAGGCAAGAACAACAACAACAAGAACGATTACAAGACACGCGAGAAAAGAAAATGCCACTTCTGTGGTATTGAGGGGCATATAGCCCAGGATTGTAGAAAGAAGAAGATGAAGATGGGAGCATGTTTCTAGTGTGGTGAAACTGGACATATCAGCAAGAACTGCCCTAAGAAGCAAGGGCAAGCCTCACAAGCAGGACCTTCTGGGGGTACATCTTTAACTTCTTCTCCTAGAGGCTTTGTTTATCTTGCTTATCTTCTCAATCCTATCTTGAGAACCTTAGGTAGAACCTTTTTTTGGATGTAAACATGTGATTGAAACATGTTATGGTTGATGTTTGCAAATGGTTGCAAGTGGTTGCATAACACACATTAGGCACTAGATCGGCTCAGACACATTTTCATATTGCATATGCATGAGTGTTTATACTTGTTTATGGATGAAATTGAATGTGCTATCATGTGGATGTTGCATACGGATGGATGTTTGTGCACACATATAGTGTTTATATGATTAGGAATATTTGCATACATGATGGATACATGACACTAAACATATTTTGCATTAGGAAGATCAAATCAGGCCTGATCATTAGCGTTAGATAAGGAACATATACACACATTTTCTGCATATGTTCATATAGCATTAAAAATCTTTTAAGGACAATGGTTGCTTGTGGATGATGGTTGAGTAGATGGTTGATTGGATGATAGGATGCATTCTTCCTAACTTGAAGATTTCGGGGACGAAATCCTTTAAGGAGGGGAGAATGTAATAACCCGTATTTTTATAACATGTTAAAACCATAAAACAAGGAAGAATTAATTTTAAAAATAAGAATCAAGGGAAACGGGTTGCGCCATTGCGTTCGTCTCGAAATTCTGCTTGAGATAGAGTCCGAGTTTGCATAAAACGGATACAGTATGAAGAAGATATGAACGAACGAAGTTAGGCCGAAAAACCGGAAATAGGCCAGAATACACTGGCGCACTTGTGAAGTACGCCTGTACAAAAATACACTGGCGCACCTGCCATGTGTGCCCATACCGATCCAGCACAGAATTCTGGAGTTTTCTGTGATGACGTGACTTCTTCTGAGTGGCTGGATGACCTGTCTTCGAGCTGGGTGGTTCTGATGACTTCCGGACTGATCTGAAGGCTCTAAATTACCCTATTCTCCTATTTAAACACCCCTAAACCTAGCTTTCTCTCCACACCAAACCATTGCAATGTTATGCTGCCTCCACCTTAATTAAATTAAATTAAAAATAAAACGCAAAGATTATTTCTTGAAGACTATGTCTAGGAATTGGGGATTTGCTTCAACAATCAAAGCAAGATTCAACGATTCAACAATTCGACGACTAGTTTATAGATTCGACTTCTACATCTTTCTTAGACCACGATCTTTAAGTTCCAGTTACTTTTAGATAAAAACTATAAATCTAATATGTGCATGGTATAATTTGGAAGTGATTTATGTATGATGCATATCTATTCTTGGTTTCTTCTTGGATCTTGACTATTGGGAATATTGCCTATGACGTTGAAACTATTGTTAATGACATAAGACTATGACTATGCCTATGACTGTGGACATAAGATTTTGCCTATGCCTATGACTATGAGGGTGAACATAAGACTATGCCTATGACTATGACGGTGAACATAAGACTGACTATGACTAATAAGACTATGCCTATGACTATGACGTTGAACATAAGACTGCCTATGACTATGAACAATAAGACTATTGCCTATGACTATGACAAGGACAATTGTGGTTAATTACCTATGATTCATTGTCTAGGATTATAACTATGAAATTGGATCTAAGCTTGACTTTCTATTCAGACCTATTTTCTTTATTTGTCCTTGGATCTTGATTTTGGGGATTTTTCTATTTAAGTTAGATCTATCCATGTTCTTGAATCTAGATTAGTATTCAAACCTTTTTATGTTCGTAATGTTATCAGATTTATATGCATGTGATGTTTTAATCAATTTATTCAGTTATGTCATACCTTGAAAATAGATTGATTATGTTATTGAATGATAGTGATCTATGCCTATGGTTCTATTTTATTATCATGTTGAATTGTGAAGTAATGAATAATTCTATTCATATGTATAGGAACTTGAAGTATAACCCGTTATGACAAGTTGTGTATTTTATCATGTTATGCAAGTTTTAGGTTGTAAAATCATATCACATATGTGACTAAATGTTAGATCTACATGTTTATGTGTATATGTTAAACCTATGTCATATTTCAAGTTCACACTTATTCATATGCTCGTGATTGATTTGCAAGTTCACATATATGTAAGTTGATTTAGTCTATATATGTATGTTGATTTAGTCTACGTTGCAAGATTCACACCTATGATATTCATGTTGACTATTTTGCATGTTCACACCTATAGTGTTTGTATTGACTATGCTGAGAATGCCAAGTTTACACCTATGACATGTTTATGTTAATGAATCGCTTTATGCAAATTTTGTGTACGTTAAGTTAGGCTAAGTTTTTAGCCTAATATCATATGTCAAAAATCATGCGGATGAGAAATTAGGCTAAGATTGTTAGCCTAATATTTAGACGGGGTAGCGTTGGGAAAAATTGGTAATTATAGGAAACTTGGTATGAAACTTACCTTGAAAACTTAACACGAACTTGACATGAATCTTGAACATGGACATGACACTAGAATGAACATGAAAATGGCCAACTCGAGGTTGGGTTGAGTTTGCAGTGTATTTCTGCCCAGAACCGCCAGACAAATCCAGTTACTACAAACAATAGGATCCAATTTGGGAAGTTGGTCATATCGCACTTGAAAACCCGAGGTCAGACTGAGTTGTTGTGTAATTCTGCCCGGAACCGCCTGACATATCCAGTGACCACAACAACAAGTCTGATGTGAGAGGTTGGGGTGCATTAATGAATTAATGCCACATGATAGGGTTAAGTCATGAACATGTAAGACAACACTTAACCAACTTGATAAATGATTCGTAGGTGGGTTAAGTCACGAACTTGAATGACAACACTTAGCCAACTTGACAAGCTAGAATGATTGGGGTTAAGTCACGAATTTAAATGACAACACTTAATCTATTGGACGGAAACCCTAGTTACGCGGTCTGTTTCAGTAGTAACCCACTAGATGTATCATGGTACCCTGGGACTAGGCAGGGTGGGGCACGATTACTGGGCTGATTGTAAGAGACCAAAACGACGGCTGTGTTAGTGCGCCGGTGTAGGTTCAGGCGGGCTATGGTCGTGCACGTGGTCCGGAGTTGAAAAAGCAGGCATTGGGCATCAGTAAGTTTATCTGTGCATTCTTGATTCGTGTCAGTGGTTGACACCATAGGGCTTGATACACCCTATGGTGGACCTAGCACAGGTTACTACATTCGTGATAGGGTCGTATGACACAGAGACACATGACGAGCTAGAACTTGTTGGGAGCCGATCGAGTAGTGGATCATTCCGTTGGACCCAGTAATGGGTCATTCGTGATATTGGGCCAAGGGATCATTTCATGATTAATATAAGACATGGGTTGGGATTCTAGTACAGTTGATGCAGCGAACCTTGAATACGTGATTTTATACTTGATTTATACTTGATTTATCATGTTATCTTAGTCTATCTTGCCTATCTTGTCAACATCCGTATGTTTACTTTTAGTTTATACATGTCATGTTAACTTTACTTGTTTTTATGCTGAAAGTCACTTGGACTTACCAGTCTTTACGAGTGACCCGTTTTCTTTTGCCTCTTTTTCTTCCGTTCCCCCCAGGTTCTCAGGGAGGAAACTCTAGCACTTAGCTTGGATTTCGCTTGCTTTCGGTTCAGCTCATGTACGGTTTGATCTTGAGCTATGCTATGGCTGCATCTGCTACCTTTGGGGAATTAAACTACTTTTGATGTTTTAAGTCTATGCTTCTTTATTTATGCAAGACAGAATTTGTTGTAATGGAAAATAATGACCTTGGCTATTTGATGTAAAAGGTTTTGACTCTTTTTGAAAGTAATGAAATTTATCTTTTGATTCTTCCACTGTTTTACCTATGTTCTGTCTTGTAATATTTCTGTGTTTGTTTACCTCGATAACACTCCTCCAAAACTAGTGCATTCCCTTTGTGAGTGACCCTAGCGGAGGTGGGGTGTTACAACATGCAACTAAAAGTCTGAAAGTTTTAGTTGCATTGTAGTAAACGCTACCGAAAATGCACATATTGTAGCATTTCTAAAACCCCACAAAAGGTTTTTTGGCAGCGTCTTAAAAATGCAACTAAAGTGGCATTTGTACCCTTCTTTTTTTATTTTCTGTAGCGTTTTTTCTCTGCTACTATTTTTATAAATTACATTTTTTGCCGTAGCATTTTTGAAATGCTACTAAAACTTATTTATTGATGCTTACACATTTTAATCATCGCTATTTACTATTAATGGCTTGTATCATTTCCAACAATCACATATATATCATAGCCATACTAAAACTAATAATCACTCGCATACCAACATCGATAATTACCATATTCAAATAAAAAAAACACATTAACCATGTAATCAAGTATGATATTCATAATCATTTCAATAATAGTATTTCTACAAAATAAACGAATCCACATACCACAACCATTTGCAAACAACTCTACACAACTATTACAAGCAAAATACTATAATAGTTAAAGCCTTGTACATTGTTCAATTAACGATAGTTCTTTGATACAGTCGTTCTTCACTTCGAAAATGCTAATCACCTATACACAAGTATAACGACCAACGGTTAGAATTACATACAAATCCTAATACTTTACATACAACTATAATCTACTACATATTAGTTTCAAATGGGCTGAGTTTTAGAGTATTAACAGTTTCATATATAAAGATCAATTTTGTATTCATATCAAACTTTTAAATACATGTTAGATCCATGTATCATGCTTAGCTTTGCCATCATCAAGGGTAATAAGAGAAATTTAAGCTTTTAATTGAACAAAGAAAACTAAAAAAAATAAAGACCTGAATTTTAAAGTGTACAAAAACTAATTTTAAAATTTGAAATTTATGTAAATTCGAAGAGTTAATAACATAAAAATTATTTTAAAAACTAAAGAATTTAAATTGGTAGATATGCAACTTTTCATTAATTAGGAAATAAACAGGCTTAATATAGCAGTAAATGTTGGTGGGATATCACGAGAATGGAATCAAGTCTTCAATGTAACCCGGTTTTAACCCTTCTAACATAGGTTAGATAAGGCCTTCAATGTGTAGCTCAGTACCACATTCACTCCTATTTAGTGCACAACCTGATTTACATTTTCACCAACACTTTCCATAACTTCAATTTTAATCTGTAGTCATTCTTGTTCGGAGATAAGTTGCAGCTTGGAATATTGTCCACGTAGCCCACACACTCTGACTACATCCAGATTGAATTTTTATCCACTGAGAATTTGTATGGCTAACTTGTTGCTTACAAAATCGACAGTTAGCCAATAAAAACCTTTCTATTACTATAATGGTGTTTCAGCTATTTATGGTGGAAAAGGTAATATTGGAAAGGAAACTTCTAAAATTATTTTACATGCCATATAAAATTACAAACTCAAGAAATAAAGGTCTAGTATAAAATACCTGACCAAGGATTCCTCCCAAGATTGCACAAACGGGAGGAAACTCCTCCGCACCAGCTGCTAATGGTCGTTCCAACAGATTTGTAGGAACGTGTGTTTCGTCCAATGACTGCAATTATTTATGAGAACACTGATGTTAGAAATGTGCATGGATGTAACTAAAAATAGTATGTTCTAGACAAAGCACCTGTGCTTCACAGAAAGCCTTCTGCAGCTTCAAAGCAGCTGCAAAATCAAATGATGAAGTTTCACCTGGACTACGCCCTTCAGATTGTTCCAGCTTTCAATTACTGCACAAAAAGGAAGTTTGAACTGAATAAAAAATTTCAATTTCGTACAGATTTGAAAAGATTAGAAGACAACATGTGTGAATAACACACCTTCACATTTAATAACTAAAATTTCAAGTTTATAAGCCGTGGAATTCAAACATGTTTTACAAAATGGAAATCTGGAATGCACATGATGTACTTAATGTAAACTTACTATAATACACTTTTTTAAATCATGTAATATGTACATGCCAAGGAAAGAAATTTTCAAATAGAATTAACCGATTTCAAGTTTATAGTAACTTAGAAATGGAAGATGGATAAAAGCACAGCCTCCAAATGGCAAAGCGACAATGCGAACAAGACAGATGAATTGATTTCAAAAGCAAAGATCAAGGAAATCAATCACTATCACTAACCACTCATAGCAAAGTATAATTTAGACATTTTCCTCAGAAGATCCTTCCAGGGTGATGAAGTAGCTTCCTGCCATGAAAAAATTGACATGATAAACCTGTCTAATATAGATTGCTAGAGTAGGGTATATATCTGAAATCCGGAGCAAATATGCATCACTAAGCATAACAAATAAGGTAAATGTGCATTGGGTGTAAACATATCATATTTTCTTTGACATAGGATGAGTTTTTTTTCCTGGTAAGGAGCCAACATTGGTACAAAACACAAATTTTAAATTTCATTTTGCTCAAATAAATAAGCTATGTTACAGTTAATATCAAAATAAAGACCTCAATACAAAATATCTTTCTTTGTGTGGTCCATATACCCAACATCCAAATCATACATAAAAAAAACCATATAATTACAGACTATCAGCTTTTACCAGAAAGAGTATGCAATAACCATGAAGATAAAATATCTATCCTTAAACCGCAAAATTTTCCTTGACTTGATTTTTCTGAAGACAAACCTGAAAACTTGAATATTATATGTGGCGTTCGCATTTACCATCCGACTTCTTCTGCAAGATAAAGGTTTTAATATTAAAATTATAAGGCTCGTACGTAGTACAATAAATTAAATGCATGTTATTTGATGTCTACAAAGAAATAATATAATAAATCCTCAGGTTTACAAGAAGAGATTAGTGGCAACCATAATCCATCAAGTTTACATTTTAGGAAGGATAACTTAATGAATGAGGTACATGGAAATGTGAATAAAGATAGTACATGTAAGGATCTGATTAAGTAATGTCATCAAGTTATACATATCAAATTTTGATGAAAAGAGCAACTTTTGAAAGTTAAAGATTAAGGTACAAATTTAATCCAAGGTTCATAACCAAATATTAGTATGATTTGACATGCTAGAAATGGTTGGAAATACGACTTTTTATTTGCAGTACGATGGATCAGTGATGTAAATCCAAAACTGAGCATAACAATCCTACATACCTCGGCATATTAATATAAGTCTCATGAAGTTTGAGTTTTTTTAATATTTAAACCAAGACAAAAAAAGCTGATGTAACAACCATATAACTACTCAGTAACTATGTGCCCCGTGAATGCCTAAGATCATACTCAGGTTACATTTGTTTAAGATATTGAATCTAAAATACGGTTTTTTGAACGTTAAATACTTAATAATTAATATTGTACTTCAAATGTTTTCTGTTTGCATTCTGATTAGAAATTTATATAAAATTTTGTCTTAGTTGACTTCTAACATTTTAGAAAATAAGCGGAGGAAGATGCCTAAAGTTTTGTCATAGTTAATGCAATTTATTGCATGTGTTAATGCAATTCTGTATGAAACAGCGCACTGCTGTATTTTATTGCATGTGTTAATGCAATTCCTGAGGGAATAAAACAAAGTCAATGTACCTCTGTAGGCTTCCTCATCGCATAAATTTTCATAGTAACGTCACTCTCCCTAAATTACAAAATTAAATGTATACAGCACTCCTATCGTACAAAGTCATAAACTGATAATAGATCCCAAAACTACCAGATCAAAAGTCAAATCAAAACATTTAGGGGGAAGATAGCAGATAAATAGTCACCAGGAAAATCCCAACAAATTGGTCCGAATCAATTGAATTCACACCCAAAAAATTCAGCAGAAGCAAATCTAAGCTGAAAAGATTTAAAATAAATTACCACTGTCAGATCAATCGTAATCAGCGCAAGCTCTGGCAGGTGGATCAGCCATTAAACTTAAAGGAAGAGGAAATTTTGCAATAATTTACAGCGACAATATCATTTTAGGTTAATAATTAAGATACACTTTCTTTTATTTCTTTTCTTTTTTTAAATATAATGCTCTGTTTTCACAATGTGATTTCATTCAACAAAATGTCAAATGGTATAGGGAAACCTGCCAGTTTCCTAATAAAGTATATAACATTCAATGTGCTTAACAAAGGCATCATTCAAATTTTATATCTTTATCATGACAGTGAATCCTAGTTTCAAAATTTTCAATACCAACCAGCCCAATCAATTTTTCAGTGCTCAACATTTTATTTATCAATGACTGCAAGCTAAGCATAAAGAAAGCAAAGCAATACCACGAAGCATGCAATAAATAAGAGACTTTTTTACTGATCCATTTAGATGATTGATTTATATAGACATTAGAGAAATATATGCATCATGTCATTACATAGTACGAAGATTACAATAGGGATTTTTGACATAACGTGTTTAATATGTGTGTATGATTAGTTTATGTAGACATTTGAATTTTTAAAAATACTTATATAAGTCATGATTATATTTTTCAAATTGTTGCTATTAGTGTAATGAATGAGTTTTGATGCTTTACACTATAAAATAACTAATATATATAGTGCCTTTGACTAAAGATCCAAGGTAATAGGCATTTTCTTTACCAAAATAATATAATCTACTAGCCTTATGCACCTAGTCACAATTAGCATTTTCATATAACATTAAGGTAATATTACAAGTTTTATAAACATCAACTAAAAGGATGAAGAGGCTGACTTGCATAAACAAACAAAATAGTAATGATCAAGCACTCATATTGCAAGTAATAATATGGACAATGAGTTCACTAAAAGAGCTTGATACGATAGAACTTGAAGTGTAACTTGATACCTTTTCTGTTGATCACTTCATCCCGCATAAGTTCTTATTGTAATCCACCATTTGTATCCTTACCACATCCACCATTTGGAAAGCGTCACTCAATCAAAGTACATGATGACTGAAATGAAAATTATTTAATATAGGTTGACTGAGATTTAACACAGTTTGAACATATCATGGAGTTGCTGCAATATACATTGTTTTCTATCTCCTATACTTCAAAACTTATTACGTTGCGTCTTGGGTGAGTAGGGAGTTTGCCACTGGTAAGATGCAGAAGGCAACATAAAATTTTCATGTAATTCCTTTAAAGATTAAGAACCAGTTTTCATCAAAATTGTCTTCTCAAAGATACTTAATACCTAATCCCAAATGAAATGCACATATTCACATTCAAGGCAAAAGGAGAAAAGATAGACGTTCTGATGTTTCAGCAATCTAGTTGCATATAATATCAGAGCAGTCATGTATTGCTCCTCTGTTACAAAGAATGACCTTTGTATGCATAGCATGTCAAAACATTTTCCAAAGTAATTGTTGTTTTGTTTTGGGGGTATGTACCATATTCTACAATGCCAAAGGTAGTAACTAGTTAAATAATTTTTGATAACTAGATCACTTAAATGACGAGTTACTATAGAAATATTGTAACAACCCGGAAAATCTGGGCCAGTTTAAAATTTTTATTTTGGCAATTATAGCGAGTTTTGATTATTTAAAATGAATTATTTTAAATAATATCGGCGAGAAGTTTATTTTGAATAGAATTCGACGTATATATTTATATACGTCGTCGTTAGAATATAAATATTTATATATAATTATAAATAGAATTGAAAATGGCACGGTAGTTCGAAAATTCGATTTCTAATTTCAAATGAATATACAGAATTCAATATAAGTCAGAATTGAACGAAACAAGAAATATTTGAACCTGTATAACTATATCTTTGGAACGAAGTTAACAAACTGAGATTTCACTTTATAAATGATGAGATATGTCCAGTTGAAAATTAGAAATAGTCGCTGTGGAATTTATATATATTTTAATATAATATATAGCCCTTAAAAAATAGCCATTTTGCAAACGACCTCGGATTTCGACGAAACCAGTTTTGTTGGGTTCGGGATGTAAAGTTATTGCTAGGTTTCAAATTTCATAATTTTTCGAATCAATATGTGAGCGTGGCAAAAGAAAACGCGTTTGACCAGTTTCAGTTGATTTTAATCGACTGGAAATTGGCCATTTTTCCAACGGTCTCAGAATTCGACGAAACTAGTTTTGTTAGGACCGTATCGTCAATACGAAGCTAGAAAATATTTTTCTGGAATTTTTCTAGTTAGTATGTGACCCCGGTAATTTGAAATGTACGTTTAAAATTCAATATAGTGATTTAAATGTAAATTCAACGGAAACTGATCGAAACGGTCGATTCAGCTTGCGGTACATATCCCATTGTGTTCGGAATGGGGGTGAAACGCTATAGACGACAGGTGGTGGGCCTCGTTTAGATGACGTATGTAAAAGTCAACTTTTAAAAATAATAAAATAATAATAATAAAAAAAAAAAAAAAAAGAAATCCTTCTCCCTCTATTACGCTGGCCCCCCCCCCTCTTATTTTTCAAATGGGTTTTCAGAGAGAAAAAAAAAAAAAAAAAAAAGAGAAATAGCCCTAGAACGCGCCGCCCCCTTTCCCGAGGCCGCGCCGCGCCAGAGGCGCCGTAGACCGCCACACCCCCCCCGCCTCCTTCCTCCCCTCGTCTCCTTCCTCCTCTCGATTACCGCAAGCCATCGAGAAGCCCAAGCCCTGCCGCGCCACCATCGCTTCCACCCTTCGCCGCCTCAGCAGCCGCAGCCACCACGACCCCCACCCTGCAAGCCACCGCGAGCAGCACAGTCCCCCCCCCGGCCGTAAGTCCTTTTTATTTTTTATTTTTTTTTATTATTTTATTTATTTGTTCTATTTTAAATGAATAGAATTTTAAAAACTTATTTTCTTTAAAACTGATTTTTAATTTAAGTTTAAAACTGAATTTTCTTTAGTTTAAAAACTGTTTTTTTTATTATTTTATATTTTCTTTAAAACTGATTTGTTTTAAGGTATAAAAACAGATTTTGTTTTAATATTAAAAACCGATTTTTATGTTTTAAATTCTGATTTTAAGATGGTTTAAAACTGAATTTTATTTTAGGTTTGAAACTGAATTTTAAAAAGTATTTTTAAACTGAATTTTAAAAAGTATTTTTAAACTGAATTTTAAAAAGTATTTTTAAACTGAATTTTAAAAAGTATTTTTAAACTGAATCTTTTAAAAGATAAAAACTGTTTTGTTTTTAAAAGAGTTAAAACTGAATTTTTAGGAAAAAAAGAAAGAAAGTGAAAACTGATTTTCTTTTTACAATGAAAGCTGAATTTTATATACAGTGAAAGCTGAATTTTAAAGAAAGTGAAAACTGATTTTCTTTTTACAATGAAAGCTGAATTTTATATACAGTGAAAGCTGAATTTTATAGAAAGTGAAAACTGATTTTCTTTTTACAATGAAAGCTGAATTTTATATACAGTGAAAGCTGAATTTTATAGAAAGTGAAAACTGATTTTTTTATATATAGTAAAATTTCGATTTTTATATATTGAACTTTGAATTAAAAATGTGATTTTTATATATTGAACTTTGAATTAAAAATGTGATTTTTATATATTGAACTTCGAATTAAAAATGTGATTTTTATATATTGAACTTCGAATTAAAAATGTGATTTTTATATATTGAACTTTGAAATAAAAATTCGATTTTTATATATTGAACTTTGAAATAAAATTTCGATTTTTATATATTGAACTTTGAAGTAAAAATTCGATTTTTATATATATAGTGACTACGGGCAACGAAGATGACGAAGAGGCGATAACGAGGAAGTTTTCTATCAAAGGAGTGCCGTGGAGCTAGGATAGCTATCGGTGAGAACTTCTCATCTTTCAATTTTATTTCTAGTTATATATATATATACTAGGATGCAGACGGTGCTTAGTAGCACCCGACACAATCGTCCACAGACCATGGACTTGTTTGTTTGGCTGTTTGGTTATTGATTGTGATATTGGTTTGAATGTGGTTTGTGGTGTGAAAAATCGAATCGATAAATTGGTTAGGATTAGACGTGCGCCGTTATAAGGCGAAGGAGTAAGGCTAGGTTAGACCCTTACTCCAAATTTTGTGGTTTGCATAACGAGAGTGAATTCGATTGATGTGTGAATGGCGTGGGCCTTCACTAGACCGGGGATTAGGCTAGGCCTTGTCCCGTTTCTAGTATCGTGCCGTTATGCCGCCGAAATTTTCTAAAATATGTTAGAAAAATAAAAATATCATTTTATTTAAAGAATGAACTGAATAGAAATTCATATGTTGGAATAAAATGTTTTATCGTTAAAAATATAATTTTTAACGTGAATATGAAAATAGTGAAGTGAATAAATAAAATATTCATTTACAAAACAGACGGTTTGTTTATGTACACTGATTTGACTGATATTGATTGGGTCGATAAATTTTACACATCGCCCAACTGCACAAATAAAATCTGTGTTTGATTGTTTGAAACCCCACACGGGTGTTGGGATGAAATTTGAAGTTCACTCATCCTGATTGATTAAATATGTCGATCGATTGATTGACAGGCTGTTATAAGCGTTAGATATCTATATTTGATGCTTATACAGTGTAGTGCACTTTGGTTGATGGTTGATTATTTATCGTTGCTATTATATACATGTGTTGTATGAAAATCCATATAATTAATTTTATATGGTAATTGATTGGGCCTCATTCCAGTTTTGAAAAAGAAATATTTGAAAAAGAAATATTTGAAATAGAATATTTGAAAATAAAGGAATATATGAAGCCGTGTTGATTAGATTGACGCCATTTTTACGTGAACGATATTTATATCGATTTTAAAAGGAAACGAATTCGAATTGAATTGAAAACGATTTCGAAATGAATTGAATTGAAAACGATTTCGAAATGAATTGAATTGAAAACGATTTCGAAATGAATTGAATTGAAAACGATTTCGAAATGAAATGAATTGAAAACGAATTCAAATTGAATTGAAAGCGAATAGAAATGAATTCAAATTGAATTGAAATTTGAATTGAATAGAAATGAATTTTAAAACGAATTTATAAAGAAGAATTCAATTTTGATTTGAATTGAAATGGAAGTTGAATTTGCTTTTGAAACGAATTTTAAAACTATTTATATAATTCGTTTTAAATAGAAATCGACGAAGTATATATTATATATATTATATATATAATATAATGGCCTGAATAGAACGCGCCGCGCCGCGGCAGTTCGTGAATTTCGACCATTTATTTCAAACGGACATTACGGGAGATCCGACCGTCGGATTCTCCTAAAACCGGAACCGTTGGGTTCGTATCGAAAAGAGCTTTCTAACGAATGTGATAAATTAGAAATCTAACGGTTGGATTTGGAATTATGTCCAAATCAAATTTGAAAAAGGTCGCTGTAAGTGCAGTTCGATGGCCATTGTTGGAAATCGACTGTACGGGCCTTGATAAAATTATTAAAAATAGTAATAATTTGTGTAAAATCATAAGAAATGATTTGTGAAGATTTGGGATGAAAAACTCCCTATTTGAAAAGATAAAAATAGATTTTTATCGAAATGAACTAGTTTTGAACTAGAATTATAATTCTATTTATTTTTAAATAAATAAATTGAATTCGAAAAGGGTTTTGAAAATAACCAAAATTTCCAATGATTGCATTGGAGTGGATTTGAATCGAAATTGTCTTCGGAATATTTCGATGTTGGAATTCGTGATTATACAGGTGTTGTTATGGAAATTTGAAAGATATATATTTATATCGTTATTTCCAATACGACATTTGTTAATCGTAGAATTTGATATTGAATATAGGCCGATATATTTTCTATTCAGAGCCTTGTATTGAATATCGAATGTGATTTGGGTTTGTCGTGAATGGTGTCTTCACTAACACTGTTCTTGAACCCAGCTGAGAAAAGATTAAATCTTTTGATTTAGATTTAATGAAGTGTACCAATTAAATAATATTTAATTGGAATTGAATGGATATTGATTTTTGGGTTTATCGTGAACAGTGTTTTAAATAACACTTGTTCTTTAACCCGATAATTAATGGGATGTGACTTTGGGTTTATCGTGAACCGTGTTTTAAATGACACTGATTCTTTAACCCAGTCACAGATTAAAACTAAGTGGAGTTTTAATGAATCTTTAATTAGATTTGAATGTGAAATTTAGAAACTAACTGGCGGTTAGCCAAGCAGAATGGTTTTCTGGATATTGATCTGATGTTGGTTTCGGCCTTCGGGGTTAATATTTGGGAAATTATTCTCTTGATTAATTTACGGTTAGTGACTAATGGATTGGAATGAGGCGTATGTTGTGTTTGTGTAACACTTATTTAAAATATACGCGAGTTATTCGGAAAGACCGGGTTTATCCCATTCTGAATAACTGATGCGACGATAAGTCGAAGATGAAGACGATGGTCGAAGACCGGAGGTCTTCACGTCGTTTGGGTGATAACTGATGATCTTGATTGGGCTGTACACCCAAGAAGATGGAAACAGTTAGTGATCGTCCAGACGTACTTGGAGATCGATGGATATGCGGGGTACTAGGTGCCTCCGGTTTCGTTCAGACCCAGAACGGACTTGTAAATGGACTGTGTGTCTGACATCGGATTTCATTCTGTGTGACTGATATTGGTTGCATAGGATGGTTTGCCTGTGTGGCATGCTAAGATGCAAATGATCAAGGCTTCTGTTGAAAAGCAAAGTCTTGTGGTGGTGATCAAAGCACGGCCTTTGTGGCGAAGCTTTGTGTAACGTTTACCTCGCGTGTTTCACACCAGGTATGAACCAAAAACGGGAGACGGACCTCAGGGAGGACTTGCGTTTCTTTCTAGCTAGAAGTGGCGTCAGTGGTTTTACACGCCCTGACGAGTTTGACTTATGTGGTTGTTGCTGTTGCGAGGCGCCTCGGTTATATCGGTTTCGGCCGAATGCATTCTGGTCGGCTGACGGACCAGACTTACACCCCATAGGGTGGGGAGACGTAGTGTTCAGGCATTTTAATCCACATCGGTGGACCGGCCCTGACGATCTAAAGGGTCGATGCGCTCTGACCCTGTGGCTCGGGCTAGAGAGTCACGAAATCGGTTGAGGATCTTGCCCCTAGCCTCGGTTCATAGACGGAAATCCAATTTCCAAATACGTGACTTTGCGGTTTTATTTGTAAACCTATATATGGTGACATAGTGGGATGGGGCGCTTATGCCGCCTATGATTGATACTTATGATTTGAAATTGTTTTGCCACTATGCACTTATAATAGTATCAATGATTTGTTTTAAACGTATCAAGCATTCTTTGGCTGTTATAAGGGAAAACCCTATCCTCGACTGCGTTACATTGTGTGATGGGACCTGGGTCTTATAACAGCTTCATTTTTCTTTATTTAGCATTGCGCTGTTTGTTTTATGCACTGGTATTCTTGGGAGGAAACCCGTTCCGTGTTATACGGCGTGGTCCCTTGATTTACCTAATGATTTAAAATAAAGATTAATAACTGTTTTAGTTCTCACACCAGTCACATGACTGACCTGGAGTTTATTGTTTTAACCTAAACTCTGGGTGCCCCTATTTTGACACGGGCAGCTAGTAGTTTCGGTTTTGCAGATTTATATTCACAGGATCCTGGGTTACAGCTGGAACGATATCCGGAAAGCTTTGTATCCGTATATCTTCTTCTAGTTGTGTATTGTATTATTTTCCGCTGCTATGTATTTAAATGTAATTTAAATCTCTGATATTTCTGTGTAATATTCATTTATACTCTGTATATTCTTGTAATCTGATGCATTGTTGTAATATACAATGTAATGTTCTTCTGTATGCTTTCTGATTTGTCGTGTTCTCAAACGATAGGGCGTTTCGAACGGCCTGGATCGGTTTAGCGACTGGTTCGGACCGAGCGAGATTCCTTGCCGTCACAGTTGGTATCAGAGCTTTGGTTTACAAAGCTTAGAGAACAAGGCACATTAGAACCATACGAAAGAATTCATCAGATATTGGATTAGTAATATCCAATTAGAATGACTCGTTAGAGATGGGATCAGTAGTATCCTAGAACGAGTGTGAAGAGTATATTTTTAAAATGAAAACAAAATTTTGTTTTGAAAATTTAAATCAACTATTCGTAATTGATTATTTGTTTATATTGATTTGGACAATGCAGTATATAAAAATTTTGGGTATACGTCTGATCCACGTGTATTCGAAGTTTTAATATATTGGATAGATATAGCATCACACTCTAGTCGCCCGGAGATGATTCTACTGATGACTATATAGCATCAGTAGTGTGTGTTCGAGTTTCGAAGGTGTGATTTTCTATATATTTCCATTAGGCTGGTGTGAGAACCAAAACTTATATAGTTAAGAACACATTGTTGTGATTTGGCATCAAAACATGATTTTTTGTATATATATCAAATTATGAATTTGAAACTCTAATTCACTAATTGATTGATGTTTGTGTTGTTTGTTTATTTTGTTTGATAATTTTGAACCATTATGCCTAATATAACCAAATATTGAACTGTATTGAAAATTGGTCGCATTCGTTTGCATATACATATATATCATTGAACAGGTCATAGCAAGGAGGCTAGAGCAGAGAATAAAATTTGTTTGCCCGACAAATAGGTACATGTTTACTACATAATTTCCTGTTTTGTTTGGGTGATGATGATTTTGTGAGCCTATTGGCTAGCCGCTTGGCTTTTTCTTTTTCTTTTTGAGATCTGAAGGACCGGGGAAGCTATTTGAAATTCCCCGATGCTCCCATTGCAGGGGAGGTTATGGCGAAATTTTTCGAAAATTTAGGGTGTTAGCCAAATTTTTGAAATTTTGAAAATTCTCAGAAACTAAAGAGTTGGAGAATGGAAGCCTGATCGAACGTAGAGTTGAATAATCAAACCACTTTCTACTTTGTTCCTTTTCGGGGACGAAAAGTTTTAAGTGGGGGAGATTGTAACAACCCGGAAAATCTGGGCCAGTTTAAAATTTTTATTTTGGCAATTATAGCGAGTTTTGATTATTTAAAATGAATTATTTTAAATAATATCGGCGAGAAGTTTATTTTGAATAGAATTCGACGTATATATTTATATACGTCGTCGTTAGAATATAAATATTTATATATAATTATAAATAGAATTGAAAATGGCACGGTAGTTCGAAAATTCGATTTCTAATTTCAAATGAATATACAGAATTCAATATAAGTCAGAATTGAACGAAACAAGAAATATTTGAATCTGTATAACTATATCTTTGGAACGAAGTTAACAAACTGAGATTTCACTTTATAAATGATGAGATATGTCCAGTTGAAAATTAGAAATAGTCGCTGTGGAATTTATATATATTTTAATATAATATATAGCCCTTAAAAAATAGCCATTTTGCAAACGACCTCGGATTTCGACGAAACCAGTTTTGTTGGGTTCGGGATGTAAAGTTATTGCTAGGTTTCAAATTTCATAATTTTTCGAATCAATATGTGAGCGTGGCAAAAGAAAACGCGTTTGACCAGTTTCAGTTGATTTTAATCGACTGGAAATTGGCCATTTTTCCAACGGTCTCAGAATTCGACGAAACTAGTTTTGTTAGGACCGTATCGTCAATACGAAGCTAGAAAATATTTTTCTGGAATTTTTCTAGTTAGTATGTGACCCCGGTAATTTGAAATGTACGTTTAAAATTCAATATAGTGATTTAAATGTAAATTCAACGGAAACTGATCGAAACGGTCGATTCAGCTTGCGGTACATATCCCATTGTGTTCGGAATGGGGGTGAAACGCTATAGACGACAGGTGGTGGGCCTCGTTTAGATGACGTATGTAAAAGTCAACTTTTAAAAATAATAAAATAATAATAATAAAAAAAAAAAAAAAAGAAATCCTTCTCCCTCTATTACGCTGGCCCCCCCCCCTCTTATTTTTCAAATGGGTTTTCAGAGAGAAAAAAAAAAAAAAAAAAAAGAGAAATAGCCCTAGAACGCGCCGCCCCCTTTCCCGAGGCCGCGCCGCGCCAGAGGCGCCGTAGACCGCCACACCCCCCCCGCCTCCTTCCTCCCCTCGTCTCCTTCCTCCTCTCGATTACCGCAAGCCATCGAGAAGCCCAAGCCCTGCCGCGCCACCATCGCTTCCACCCTTCGCCGCCTCAGCAGCCGCAGCCACCACGACCCCCACCCTGCAAGCCACCGCGAGCAGCACAGTCCCCCCCCCCCCCCCGGCCGTAAGTCCTTTTTATTTATTATTTTTTTTATTATTTTATTTATTTGTTCTATTTTAAATGAATAGAATTTTAAAAACTTATTTTCTTTAAAACTGATTTTTAATTTAAGTTTAAAACTGAATTTTCTTTAGTTTAAAAACTGTTTTTTTTATTATTTTATATTTTCTTTAAAACTGATTTGTTTTAAGGTATAAAAACAGATTTTGTTTTAATATTAAAAACCGATTTTTATGTTTTAAATTCTGATTTTAAGATGGTTTAAAACTGAATTTTATTTTAGGTTTGAAACTGAATTTTAAAAAGTATTTTTAAACTGAATTTTAAAAAGTATTTTTAAACTGAATTTTAAAAAGTATTTTTAAACTGAATTTTAAAAAGTATTTTTAAACTGAATCTTTTAAAAGATAAAAACTGTTTTGTTTTTAAAAGAGTTAAAACTGAATTTTTAGGAAAAAAAGAAAGAAAGTGAAAACTGATTTTCTTTTTACAATGAAAGCTGAATTTTATATACAGTGAAAGCTGAATTTTAAAGAAAGTGAAAACTGATTTTCTTTTTACAATGAAAGCTGAATTTTATATACAGTGAAAGCTGAATTTTATAGAAAGTGAAAACTGATTTTCTTTTTACAATGAAAGCTGAATTTTATATACAGTGAAAGCTGAATTTTATAGAAAGTGAAAACTGATTTTTTTATATATAGTAAAATTTCGATTTTTATATATTGAACTTTGAATTAAAAATGTGATTTTTATATATTGAACTTTGAATTAAAAATGTGATTTTTATATATTGAACTTCGAATTAAAAATGTGATTTTTATATATTGAACTTCGAATTAAAAATGTGATTTTTATATATTGAACTTTGAAATAAAAATTCGATTTTTATATATTGAACTTTGAAATAAAATTTCGATTTTTATATATTGAACTTTGAAGTAAAAATTCGATTTTTATATATATAGTGACTACGGGCAACGAAGATGACGAAGAGGCGATAACGAGGAAGTTTTCTATCAAAGGAGTGCCGTGGAGCTAGGATAGCTATCGGTGAGAACTTCTCATCTTTCAATTTTATTTCTAGTTATATATATATATACTAGGATGCAGACGGTGCTTAGTAGCACCCGACACAATCGTCCACAGACCATGGACTTGTTTGTTTGGCTGTTTGGTTATTGATTGTGATATTGGTTTGAATGTGGTTTGTGGTGTGAAAAATCGAATCGATAAATTGGTTAGGATTAGACGTGCGCCGTTATAAGGCGAAGGAGTAAGGCTAGGTTAGACCCTTACTCCAAATTTTGTGGTTTGCATAACGAGAGTGAATTCGATTGATGTGTGAATGGCGTGGGCCTTCACTAGACCGGGGATTAGGCTAGGCCTTGTCCCGTTTCTAGTATCGTGCCGTTATGCCGCCGAAATTTTCTAAAATATGTTAGAAAAATAAAAATATCATTTTATTTAAAGAATGAACTGAATAGAAATTCATATGTTGGAATAAAATGTTTTATCGTTAAAAATATAATTTTTAACGTGAATATGAAAATAGTGAAGTGAATAAATAAAATATTCATTTACAAAACAGACGGTTTGTTTATGTACACTGATTTGACTGATATTGATTGGGTCGATAAATTTTACACATCGCCCAACTGCACAAATAAAATCTGTGTTTGATTGTTTGAAACCCCACACGGGTGTTGGGATGAAATTTGAAGTTCACTCATCCTGATTGATTAAATATGTCGATCGATTGATTGACAGGCTGTTATAAGCGTTAGATATCTATATTTGATGCTTATACAGTGTAGTGCACTTTGGTTGATGGTTGATTATTTATCGTTGCTATTATATACATGTGTTGTATGAAAATCCATATAATTAATTTTATATGGTAATTGATTGGGCCTCATTCCAGTTTTGAAAAAGAAATATTTGAAAAAGAAATATTTGAAATAGAATATTTGAAAATAAAGGAATATATGAAGCCGTGTTGATTAGATTGACGCCATTTTTACGTGAACGATATTTATATCGATTTTAAAAGGAAACGAATTCGAATTGAATTGAAAACGATTTCGAAATGAATTGAATTGAAAACGATTTCGAAATGAATTGAATTGAAAACGATTTCGAAATGAATTGAATTGAAAACGATTTCGAAATGAAATGAATTGAAAACGAATTCAAATTGAATTGAAAGCGAATAGAAATGAATTCAAATTGAATTGAAATTTGAATTGAATAGAAATGAATTTTAAAACGAATTTATAAAGAAGAATTCAATTTTGATTTGAATTGAAATGGAAGTTGAATTTGCTTTTGAAACGAATTTTAAAACTATTTATATAATTCGTTTTAAATAGAAATCGACGAAGTATATATTATATATATTATATATATAATATAATGGCCTGAATAGAACGCGCCGCGCCGCGGCAGTTCGTGAATTTCGACCATTTATTTCAAACGGACATTACGGGAGATCCGACCGTCGGATTCTCCTAAAACCGGAACCGTTGGGTTCGTATCGAAAAGAGCTTTCTAACGAATGTGATAAATTAGAAATCTAACGGTTGGATTTGGAATTATGTCCAAATCAAATTTGAAAAAGGTCGCTGTAAGTGCAGTTCGATGGCCATTGTTGGAAATCGACTGTACGGGCCTTGATAAAATTATTAAAAATAGTAATAATTTGTGTAAAATCATAAGAAATGATTTGTGAAGATTTGGGATGAAAAACTCCCTATTTGAAAAGATAAAAATAGATTTTTATCGAAATGAACTAGTTTTGAACTAGAATTATAATTCTATTTATTTTTAAATAAATAAATTGAATTCGAAAAGGGTTTTGAAAATAACCAAAATTTCCAATGATTGCATTGGAGTGGATTTGAATCGAAATTGTCTTCGGAATATTTCGATGTTGGAATTCGTGATTATACAGGTGTTGTTATGGAAATTTGAAAGATATATATTTATATCGTTATTTCCAATACGACATTTGTTAATCGTAGAATTTGATATTGAATATAGGCCGATATATTTTCTATTCAGAGCCTTGTATTGAATATCGAATGTGATTTGGGTTTGTCGTGAATGGTGTCTTCACTAACACTGTTCTTGAACCCAGCTGAGAAAAGATTAAATCTTTTGATTTAGATTTAATGAAGTGTACCAATTAAATAATATTTAATTGGAATTGAATGGATATTGATTTTTGGGTTTATCGTGAACAGTGTTTTAAATAACACTTGTTCTTTAACCCGATAATTAATGGGATGTGACTTTGGGTTTATCGTGAACCGTGTTTTAAATGACACTGATTCTTTAACCCAGTCACAGATTAAAACTAAGTGGAGTTTTAATGAATCTTTAATTAGATTTGAATGTGAAATTTAGAAACTAACTGGCGGTTAGCCAAGCAGAATGGTTTTCTGGATATTGATCTGATGTTGGTTTCGGCCTTCGGGGTTAATATTTGGGAAATTATTCTCTTGATTAATTTACGGTTAGTGACTAATGGATTGGAATGAGGCGTATGTTGTGTTTGTGTAACACTTATTTAAAATATACGCGAGTTATTCGGAAAGACCGGGTTTATCCCATTCTGAATAACTGATGCGACGATAAGTCGAAGATGAAGACGATGGTCGAAGACCGGAGGTCTTCACGTCGTTTGGGTGATAACTGATGATCTTGATTGGGCTGTACACCCAAGAAGATGGAAACAGTTAGTGATCGTCCAGACGTACTTGGAGATCGATGGATATGCGGGGTACTAGGTGCCTCCGGTTTCGTTCAGACCCAGAACGGACTTGTAAATGGACTGTGTGTCTGACATCGGATTTCATTCTGTGTGACTGATATTGGTTGCATAGGATGGTTTGCCTGTGTGGCATGCTAAGATGCAAATGATCAAGGCTTCTGTTGAAAAGCAAAGTCTTGTGGTGGTGATCAAAGCACGGCCTTTGTGGCGAAGCTTTGTGTAACGTTTACCTCGCGTGTTTCACACCAGGTATGAACCAAAAACGGGAGACGGACCTCAGGGAGGACTTGCGTTTCTTTCTAGCTAGAAGTGGCGTCAGTGGTTTTACACGCCCTGACGAGTTTGACTTATGTGGTTGTTGCTGTTGCGAGGCGCCTCGGTTATATCGGTTTCGGCCGAATGCATTCTGGTCGGCTGACGGACCAGACTTACACCCCATAGGGTGGGGAGACGTAGTGTTCAGGCATTTTAATCCACATCGGTGGACCGGCCCTGACGATCTAAAGGGTCGATGCGCTCTGACCCTGTGGCTCGGGCTAGAGAGTCACGAAATCGGTTGAGGATCTTGCCCCTAGCCTCGGTTCATAGACGGAAATCCAATTTCCAAATACGTGACTTTGCGGTTTTATTTGTAAACCTATATATGGTGACATAGTGGGATGGGGCGCTTATGCCGCCTATGATTGATACTTATGATTTGAAATTGTTTTGCCACTATGCACTTATAATAGTATCAATGATTTGTTTTAAACGTATCAAGCATTCTTTGGCTGTTATAAGGGAAAACCCTATCCTCGACTGCGTTACATTGTGTGATGGGACCTGGGTCTTATAACAGCTTCATTTTTCTTTATTTAGCATTGCGCTGTTTGTTTTATGCACTGGTATTCTTGGGAGGAAACCCGTTCCGTGTTATACGGCGTGGTCCCTTGATTTACCTAATGATTTAAAATAAAGATTAATAACTGTTTTAGTTCTCACACCAGTCACATGACTGACCTGGAGTTTATTGTTTTAACCTAAACTCTGGGTGCCCCTATTTTGACACGGGCAGCTAGTAGTTTCGGTTTTGCAGATTTATATTCACAGGATCCTGGGTTACAGCTGGAACGATATCCGGAAAGCTTTGTATCCGTATATCTTCTTCTAGTTGTGTATTGTATTATTTTCCGCTGCTATGTATTTAAATGTAATTTAAATCTCTGATATTTCTGTGTAATATTCATTTATACTCTGTATATTCTTGTAATCTGATGCATTGTTGTAATATACAATGTAATGTTCTTCTGTATGCTTTCTGATTTGTCGTGTTCTCAAACGATAGGGCGTTTCGAACGGCCTGGATCGGTTTAGCGACTGGTTCGGACCGAGCGAGATTCCTTGCCGTCACAAATATGCTGACATGAGGAATTTGACAAGATCTGCTGTTTAGAATTAACATGCATTATAGTTTTACTCCTCTATCATAGTTTGTCCGCGGCAAACTTGCATGACCAGTTTGTTAATGTCTGAGTCTAGGACTTCTAAAACTGTACTATTTTCAACATTAAAGTTTAAGCTCAAAGCACTATGCTTAACAATTAACATAGGAAGTTAGATGTTAAAAAGTTAACAGTTTATATCTCTCATCCACTTACTAATCACATCATCAGCATGTTTCTTTCCACTTGCTCTGATCATATCATATTCCTTTTTGGTGTGATGCTCACTCGATCATGCCATCTTTCAAAGGCTTTAAATCAAAACTGAAAGAATCAATCCTAACAAAAATATGACAGTCCTAACACATAATCAAGTATGTTTAAAATTGTTTTACATGGTCGAGATTAAGAATTAAATTAAGGAAAATTGAGAATCAAAGATTAAATGACCTGACCTACTTCCTAGCTCTTGATTGAGCAGTAGACTCCCGATCATCCTCTTCTGCCTCCTTTCAGTAGTCTTATATTCGCCAACCTTCCTTATTCCTCTTTTCCTACCCTGATTTGTATACATAACTGTTGTTCGCAAAATCCAGTGCGTTGTTGCTGCTGCCGCTGGTACTGTTTGTTCTTTTGCAAAACCAAAATTACCGTTTTTGTAGAATCGACACCGTTGTCATCCTTAACCAGCAGCATTCGCTAGAAATTTTTTCCAAAGATATTTCTTCAAGTGTTCTATTCATACTTCTTCCTTGGATACTTTTCTCTAGCTTTATAACTGTCCATACTTCATCAAATGTCTTCTTTCTCAATGCCGAATTCATTCCATTGTTTCCTTGCTGGTTAAGATCGTATCTTGTCGTTGAATTATCGGTATCAAGCACCATGTTTCTTAAAAGATCACTGAGGTTCTTGTAATGTAATGTGCTTCCTAATGGTTCTCAACTTCGTTTAGTGTGAAGCTGTAAAGTGTCCCCTGCCTGTTTTTGATTTTCCACTGTTTCCCATTGTTTGAGTATCCATTCACAATATTGAATAAAACTAATTAGATGTGGGTTTCTTCAAGCTATACGATTCCAAACCTATGGCAGAAAAATGAAATTGAATTATTTGCAGTAGAAGAAAATCTTAGAAACCAACAAATAACTCGATGTTTAATTTGATTTGTCACCTCAAGGTGCTCAAAATAAAATTGATCATCGAGCTAAAATTTGATGGAAGCAGGCAGATATAGCAAAAGAAAACAAATATGACAAAAGGACAAGTGGGTTCAAAAAAAAATATAAGTTCATAGAATATAAGATGAAACTGTTTTTACTTGGAACAAACTAAAGATTCCAACAACTAGAGGTACCACTTAAGAACCTTACAAGTCAAACATTTTTAGAGGCACCTTGCTTGTTACACTAGAATCATGTCTCTGTGTCTAGTTAAATATAGGCGGATGTAGGCAATAGCTAAAAAGATTTAAGAATGAATGTAATGATCTCGTTAATAGCTAGAATATCCTGTAACTTTATCATTATCCAGTGTATTGTTGGATACCAGCAATATAACACGCAATAACTGCTTATTAATAATAAACTAAGTCTAAAGGATACATAATCAAACAACGTGATTCCACCAACATTATTAACTACTTAGCAATAAACTAAGTTATTCAGAGTATTGCTTCAAAATCTTTAAAGAAATAACTTTATTAAATGCTTATTAATAAGCACACAACAACCCTATTTATGTTATAAGAATGAACGTAAGGACGGAACAAGCAACGTGATTCTTGCAATAATTTATCCTTGCTTTTTAGTTGTTTGATGAAATACACTGGATGATACAACCAATGCTAGTAATAATGAATGTAAGAAAATTTAAGAAGAGAGGGAGAGAGACTGAAATAAGAAGATTTAATATTATGAACTTACATCAACGACGTCATCCCCAACCCGATAGCGGAAGTCCCGTTCGGGATAGTTGAAGAGTCTAAAGAAGGCCACAACATCTTCAATGATTTAGAACCTCATACTGCTTCTTCTGCATCTTCTCTTCTTCTCAAATTACACACAAACATCATCTTATATTAATATCAAAACAACTGACATAACTCATATTAAATTCCAGCTATATAGCTAGAAAAGTTGAACCGGACATATAGCTAGTAAAATAAATCAAATGTAAAAAGCATCGAATTCAAATTTGAATTTACCTAAAAAATCAAAAAAATATATCAAAGAATCAATGAAGAGCTACCGATGTTGTGTGGCATGGGAGGCTGAGAAGTGAAATAATGTGCGGAGGCAGTTGGTAGGTTGGATGCTCAAGTGGTAAAGGGATGAGATTCCAAGCTTAAGAAAAATGAGCTATGATTTTTATAGATCTGGAAGAATACATTTTTGTGTTATGTGGGGAAGAAGTTTGATTTTAGGGATTTTGTTATCTCCGGAAAAGACAAGGCATAATGATAATGAAAATTAGAGCGGGTAATGGAAATGTTGGCGGAAAAGTAAAGCAGCGTCCTATTTCATAATTCATTATATTTTTATACAGTGGATGCGCTTAGCTATCAAACGCAACTACATATAGCAACAAAAAATAGATTTTCTTGTAGTGTAATATATGTTCATCCTACGCAATAACTTATTGGTACACGTTAATACTAACTCATATCCTATTAAATTTTATTTATAAAACATTTACATATGTAAACATAAATTAACTTCTGCTACAACCTAAGAGTATATACTTTATCTGACTTAACCTTCTCTTTTTAATTTTATTTATGTAAATTCATGATTCAAATTCCTTGTCTTATTTCAAAATTTTAAATTAGAAATAGATAGGAAAATGTATGTATAGCTTGAGTAATTCGTAAATGATACTAAAAACTGGGCACTGACAAATAGGGTCATAGTTTCCCTTACTAAAAATAAGTACCCAGGATAATTGTTTACCATCCAAACACATCTTTTTCCATTTTTAATTTATTTTTCATGCTACTCAAACTGGTTTATTTAAAAGCTCGTTCTCTTTTCCAAATCCCATTATTGGAAGGTACTATAATTCAAAAATCCATTACAAATTCGCTTTGGTTCATTCACATTAAATTGTTCTACTTATACAATAGTAAAGAAAATACTTTATTAAGTGCATTATGTTGTGCTCTTCAGAAAACATTTGATGATTACTTGGATGATTAATTAGATTACCAAGAAAAAAAATTGAGACTACATTTGTGAAGTATCCAAAGAAAATGCATCTACATTGCATTTTCATTTTATGTTTTCTTAATACTTTCCAATAGTCAATATAAGTAGTATTATTTCTTTGCAAAAACCTTAGAAATCATTTTCCAAGAATGCCCAGATCCAAATCCTCCAAAATACTTCCTCAATAATACCCTTTATTTCATATGGTCATCTTATATAGAATTAACTTAATAAATATTGATAATCTTTATTACAAAACTTCTTCTTAACAAATTTAGTTAGTTAAACCTTCTTTTTATAATGAACGCCTTATAGTCAGATCGTGAAAATAATTGATAAAGTGTTCATATTTAATTTTCAATTAACCACCCAAAGAATGCTCATAAACTAACTAAGCCTAAACGAAATGATGATAAATGAATGTCAATATTTCCTAACGAAAACAACCCAAAATATAAATTTTGAAAAATATTCCTTTATATATAAATAAATATCAAAATACTAGCCATTGTAAAATAATTTCATTTACCAAATTTTCAAAATTGTATGTCAATTGATGTTCAAGAGTTTAATGATCTCTATGTATAACATCATACAGATGCATCTACCACAATCCTAAATTCAAACATAATAGATCAATTAACATAAATTATTTTTATAAAAACAAGTAGATACACGCTCATATATAATACTTTCAAAATCATCCTAAGGTCTCACTTGCTATATGGGAAATGAGTCAACCTTACTATTTAAGGTTCTCGCTTAACCTTTAGCTCCGTTACAAAACGCAACGACATGTCTTTCTTATTATTAATGACGACACGTAATGCATCCTTGGCATTCATTTATTGATTCTTTTAATCATCTAAAAGACTGGCAATTAAGGTAGAGAAAGAAGAGAAGACATGTAACAACCCGTATTATACGTATCGATCGATCGTAAAAAAATTACATTTTTATTTCTTAGTATCGGATCATTCTCAGATTTTAATATGTTGTTCATGGAAATGTATGACATGTCCATTATTTTTACCAAACCTAAATATAACAATTTTCCCCTTGATTTTGCTGTTTGGTCCATAAATTTTGATTGGGTTCAAATCAGGTGCTGAAATCGATTTCAATAGATCAGAATGGTGGTTTACGATTCCGTAGAGTGGTCGCATGAAGGATTTGATTTATAAGTTTAGCGGTTTACGAGGAATAGTTGTTTTGTGTTTCAGCTGATGTTTAGGCATACTAATCGATAACTAAGGGGCTGATTAGCCAAGCCCATTAGTCTAATGACCAACATATATAAATAGGGGGACTTGGGAAGACAACTAGAATTACTCTCTTCATTTGAAACTTTAGGTTGGACGTCTGTGATTCTCTAGTTCAACCTAAAACCCTATTTCTCCATTCTTTTCATATTAATACATAGTATATTGCATCAAGAAGATTGATCATCATCAAGGGAGGTTAGATCACAATAAGTAGCATCAAATTCGAAGGTTATCAGCGCTGTCTAGATCTAAGCTCTTCGAATTTGCATTGAATTGGGGATTAGGTAAGTGATATATATCTCACACGGAAACTACAGATTTTATAGGTAAATTTGGATCATATTCATATGTTATATGCTATAATAACCTTAGATCTGATCATATATGTTTAATTCAGTTTTTGAACCTCTAGAAGAACCTAATTTCATTATATTAACTGGATAATCGATAGATTAATCAAAGTTCCCTAAAGATGGACAGAGGCCAACTACTTTGCCAAAATTGGCTAAATAGATGGGTCGACACCGACCCATAAGGGGAGGCCTGGTGCACTTCATTTTTAGGGAGCTTGATGGTAGTGGCTCTTGGAGGTTGCTGGTGAAGTTGTGTGATGAATGGACTTTAGATGATCGATGTGCAACTCAATGATTGAGGGTGCTTTGATTGTGAACTCGCATTGGAGTGGTCAGAGCTAGATTGATATGATACTAGTCGTGATGCGATATACGATCCAGTATGATGATGGATTGATAGGATGGAAGTCAATCGTAGATGATAATGGAACAGTTCGGGAAATGAATGTAGTCGCCGAAATGAATGGCTTGACAGATTTGATGTGCCAAGGAATCGTTTTTCATTGAAGTGTTCTAGCAGACTCAAAGCAGAAGCATCGAAGGAATTATTAGGGAACTGGGGTATCTATAACACAGTGTTAATGGATCTAAAGGCTATTCAGACACTAAAGAGATGAGGTATATTTACTATATCTATTCAATATTAAAATAGAAAGAAATAAGTAATAAAATAAAATGCAGTAAAGTATATAACACTAGGATTTTTATACTGGTTCGGATTATCCAATCCTACATCCAGTCCTACATTGTACCTTGCAAAATTTCACTATAATCGCTTGCTTTCCACGGGTTACAAGAACACCTTTATAATCTTGATTTCACGGGATACAAGATACGCGTTCTCCTTATCAACAACAACAATAACAAACAGTGGCAAGTAGTCGTATCTTCAATATAGATTCTTGCAGATTTGGTACGATGATCCTATAAACCATCAATGGAAATATATCTTTGAATTAATTGAGGAAATAGGATAAAATCAGAGAGAGAATGATTTCATGTACAACTTTCTGATATTGTGTGGCTTGCAAATCAATGAAGAAATTGGAATGAAATAGAGTGGATTTACAAGAATAATATGATAGTATTCAATGGATTTTTGTAGAGAATATATGGAGAAGGAGTAGAAAAAAATGTGAAAATATGATGTTAAAATTCGTTACCAGGAGCCTTCAAATATTGTTTGAAAGGATATGTCTTTTGGTAAAGAGATGGAGGGAAAAAACTTCTAAATTTCAATTTGAAAATCTAAAAAACCGTTATATGTCGACATGTAAAAAGATGTATGTCAACATACCTAGTGTTCCAAAAGACACTTATAGGTGTTGCAAATATTCAGGACTTCAGATTTCCTTAAATTTGTGGATTTTGCTGGTTCGGTTGAGGTCAATGGTTGATTATCTTCAAGTATAATTGCCATGGGATCTTTAACAAGATATTCTAATGTTCAACCAACTCTTCATCACTTCAAACACCTCTATTCTTCAACATGCCTTCTCCAGAACAAAATGAATACACATACCTGTTTGTTTTTCAAAACTTGCCCGAGCGTGTTTAATGCACAAGGATAATTGTTTTACCAGGCACGCGTCCTTTTAGTTTTCAAATTTTAAATCCAACGTTGTTTTTCTTATGGGAGGACCACGTCTAGCTTCAAAGTAGGCACGATTTCCAAAAGATCCGATCGTTTCCAGACCATTTCTGTTCCCCTTCTATTTATTTACATCGTGAACACTACCGTTTCTCTTTCTTTATGTTTCCCATCGCCTTCTTTCCATTTAATAATCTTCCTACTGCTTTATTTTTCCTCCGCCATTTTATTTTCCGTCTCCTCATCTGCCAATCCCACGCCCCATCAGCCGAGCAGCCCTCCCATTGACAATCCGCCCTCGTCAGTCCGCGCCCTTGCTGTTATCCGCCTCTACAGCTGAAGCCCGCTAACCTCCCTCCAATAGCCCACACCATCGTGAACCGCCCGCTTGAAAGCCAAGCTCCGCCCATCCCATCGCAACAGCCGTGTCAAGACCCGCCTCCCTTTCCCTCCTCGCTTTCATTCTTCCTTGAATCAAGCTGACCCCTTGCGTGTGAGTTGTGTACCTGGGTGAGTGGAACTGTGTGTGTGTATTTTAGTTTCGGGTATATTTTATGTATGGTATTTTATATATATACTATGAATAGTTGGTGTGTTTTTGCGTGAGTCATATTCTGGTAAGTGTTTTGCCTTGTGTTAGTGTGGAGTTAGGTTGTTTGATTAGAGTGTGTTCTGGGTATGTCTGTCATGCATGCGTGAGTTACTTATATATACGGCTTTGGGTGTTTCTGTTATGTATTTATATATATACGTATAATTTATATTTTATATATAATGGTTTTGGGAGTAATTATATAAGTTATAATATATAAAGATTGGTTTGATATCTTTTGGGGTGTGCGTTAAATTTCCAATATGTATATATATATATATATATATATATATATATTTTTAAATTTATTGTGAGTTTACATATGTAAAAAAAAAAAAAATTGTAAAAGAATTTATTGTGTTATTTTGAGTCGGTTTTTGGTGTTGAGTTCCAATCATTTCAAAAACCCCATAGCCATACCGTCCCAAACCAATAGTCGTACCAATCCGTTTAAAATTCCCCTAGCCTCCTCTTGTGAAAATAAAATATATTGAGTGATAGCAAGTAGAATCTGTTCTGGATCGTGCTTGGAAGTTGTTTTCTCACTAGGTGTTAATCCATTTGACGTCTCCGTTCTGTGCCACGAAAGGTGAGTTTATCTCACACCTGACTTACATTTTTTCATGGATGTTAGATCAATAATGAATTGTTTTATAAAATGCATAGGATTGCTGATAAAAATTATTTGATTTAATGTATCTGCACATTTATATATGACACGATATGTTCATATGACACGTAATTCCACTAGCGATATATATATTGTGATTGTTGTTTATGATTGTTGATACCCTAGTTTTAGGAAAATCACTAAGGGTTGAAATGATACATACCCGAACGAACATTAGAATAGGAAAAATCGTTATGGGTTGAAATGATAGATCTGAACGATTTTTATTGAATTTGGGATCGCGGGTTGAAATGATAGACCCGTAGAAATTTTATCAATTGCGGGTTGAAATAATAAATATCCGTATCACTTGACCATAGGGTAGAAAACTATATACGGACACCGTCGGTCATGTTTTCGAAGTAAAATGAGTTTCATTTTAAAATATTTACTTAAGACTTTATATATTTATATTCATATTTTATTTAAATATAAATTATTTTGTATATTTTAAATTATGTGTTTTAAAATGATTTATTTGTAAATAGGGATTTAAATGTTTATTTAAGATTTTACTTAGAAATTTATTTATTTTAAACCATATAATCGATTCCTATAAGTATTTTAATTTTTTTTATATTATTGTAAATATTTCTTTAAATCTATTTTTATATTATTTTAAACTTATATATGTTTATAATCTATTTCTAATTTATTTTAGAGTTTTATAAACTTATATATATATATATACATATCTATTTTTCAAAGTAAATTTTCTTATATATATATTTTATAAACTTTAATAAAGTCAAGATGGATAGTTATATTTTGCGATTTAAATTCGAAGTTTAAAGATGTAAATCTATATAACGATATTTGAATAACAAATGAACTCATATTAAGTTATGAATTGAAATCGATACGAATTTTGTAGAGATGAACTTGAATTGGTAAATTTAAGAAATTGAATTTGATTTGGTTTAAATTATGAACCTTGATAAGAAATGAATGTGAATTGGGTAAATTGATTTATTTTAAATTTATAGTCGATAAGAATTAAATTCAATTTTAAGTGATTAATTATGAATTGGAATATATAGATGTTATATGCGGAATTGATTTTTATATTGTTTGGTTTGAATTAAGAATTTGTTAAATCAATGTATAAGAATGGTTTTAAATCATAATTTGGTTAAATGGAATATAAGATTTTGATTTGAAATGTAGAAGTAATAGTTTTGAACTATATAACTTGAATTATAGTTATAGGACGATTTGGTTTATATTGAAGTTTAATATTTCATTTTAAATTATATAAAAGGAAATTTGAACCTAAGTGTCGAATTTCATTAATCGACTAAAATGATGAGTTGTTTTCAAAATTTAATATATTCGAAGTTAGATATTTAATTTTGAATTCAAATTCGAATATGAGAATTCGTATAAACTATTTTATAAATTGATTTATAAAATAATGACCAGGTGTGAAAAATATAAACGATTGGTTGTTAAAGAGACCGGGATCGGCTATTGTCATACTCTCTGCCAATACCGAAAACCACTTTGACAACTGTGTACGCGGTGGAGTTCCAGAATGAAGGGGATGATTTGGCGAACGACTCTATTTTGTATTTCATATTAATTACGAGACCCTGACTACCTTGAGTCAGCTTGATGTGGCTAAAACAGGAGCTACGCACGGACCAATTGAGGTCATACCTCTTATCGAGCACACTTCTTCGATATTATTCTATTACTGTTGAGATTCGATTTGGGCCCTTTTGATTATGGGAGTGTGTATCGAGGTGGGCGGTAGTTGCTACTATGCGTTACCACCAGTCCGGCTCTGCAAACGGTGAATCCACCCTGGCATTCCTTGCGTGCCTTGTCACATGCCTTATACGAGCCCACTACGATTTTGTTTTGTACCGTTTTATATGGAGTGCCCTCTGATCAACCTCCAGTTTACGGAGGAATTACGGTACTGTATATACTATGGGAATATATAAACGGTGTAAGGGTAATCATGGTAATCCCGCTTACGCTATTTTGATATTTTTACTTTACTGATAGACACTATTGTATATAGCGTATTATACTATATAGTATTAGTTTGACGGATCCTTAGAGGATGGTGATCCCAAACATCCTCTAAGTTACTGATTGCATTTCATCGAACATTTCATTTGAGTTGATTTACTTCCATGAGAATGTCAGTCCTGATCCGAGTTGTTTTGTTTTGCATTATTGCTCGGGTCAGATCGAGTATTACAGCTTTCGAGATCCACTCTTGGAGTTTGAAGATTATTGGGTTTTCTCATTTATATCTACCTGTTCAGTTATCTTTGTCATTCTGTTTCAGATTGTTATCAGTTATTTATTGTATTAGACTTCCGCTGAATTATTTATGTAAACTCTGATGTAAAGCTTCATGAACTACTATTGTATTTTAATTTTTCCGCTGTGGGATATTATATTGCTTTGTATCTGTGTCTGTGATCTGTGATTTGTTCTATTTACCTCAGAAGCTAATAACCATCTGTTGTTTTGGACGTTTCGAGTTGGCATATTTTGTCAATTCGGCACGGTCAAAATGGCGGGTCGTTACATTCATGCGTTGCATGAAATATGCTTTTAAAATGATTAAACATGCAAGGAAAAGTGGTGACTTGGGGAACAAACGTGCATGGCTTTTGAAATACCAACTTCTCAAATGTTCAAGAAACCATTTCGTTTTTTTTTTTTTTTTTTTTTTTTTTAACGTTGGTACATTGAAAAGGAAGTGGCATTTAGTTTTGAAATGGCATGTACGCATGCATGGTAAAATGCATGTTCTTGAACATATGTGTCCTTACAAGCCCAAGAAATAAACAGAAAAATAAATGGGTGTTTTAATGAAATTAAAAGACAGGTTTTGCAGACCCAAAATGGCTAGAAAAGTATGTAAGATCGGAAAAGGGACACATCGAACTCAGATGGCTCTGTTTCAAAAATGAACAGTGCAAGTATTTTCGCAATTTCAGCGCGAACCGAGCACCGAAACTGACAATTGAATATTTTTTGGTAATCAGCTCGACGAGACGGACACAACGGTGTATAATTTGCAGTGTCAGGATGCTCCGTTCAAAAGCTCGTTACGGACCCCTTTGACGTAAAAATGTGGACGGAAAACAGAGGTCAAAACGTCCGATTTTCGCGAAACGAATTTTGCCGTCGGATTCGTGACAACGAATAGAATATTTTTCGTGTTTGTCCGAACTGGTTTTGGAGAAATTTTAAAATCGTTAAAATTTGAACTGATATGCGCAGCTTTGCGCTAAAAATTGCGCGACCGACAACAGTCAAATTTTCTGATGAAATTTTTACAGTTGCTACATCTCACTGTACGTATTTCAAATTACAAATTCCCGTTATGGAAAACGATAGAATAATTTCAAAATAAAATTTTGATTTAAATTGGAATCTAAATCGTTAAAAATTACGGGATGTTACACTTCAAGTATAATTGCCATGGGATCTTTAACAAGATATTCTAATGTTCAACCAACTCTTCATCACTTCAAACACCTCTATTCTTCAACATTTATCTTTAGTAGGCTTTGGTCTTTAATTGCTTTGATTATCCTTCCTATGTAATTCCTCTTTTGTATTCTTGTTTATCTTTATAAATATCTTCATAATATATCTGATGTAACTGCAGAACTTGAGGATATGTTGGTAGTAATGTTTACATAGTTTCTTCATCAAAATCAGTACTTAATGTATTAACAATTTCCCCCTTTTGATGATGACAACCATACAAATAATTGAGAGATAAAATGTAATACTTTTTATATTTTACTCCCCCTAACTCTGTGCACTCCCCCTATCATTTTTCCTAGTATATTTATACCTTTTATCCCCCATTGTCATTAAAAAAAAGGGTAAAAAGAATTACTTAGTTTACTACTAACAATATGTAGAGTTTGTATATGCATATAAGTAAAACACAAGTGGGGAAATCACATCATGAAATAAACTAAATAATCAGATGAGTTTTAGAGTTACCGACTTTGTTGATGCCAATTACATATCCTTTTCATATTTATCCAAGGTTCAATAGATTTCTTGTCAAATTCTTTGAGCATCGACTATTTGGTACGTGAAAAATTATAAAATATGCACACTGGTACCCTTTTTATTTCGGGGTCCATGGGGTTAAGTTTTGGGATGCCAAACCCATGAAGAGTTCGGATACCCTTTCAAAGTATAATCATTAGATAAATGAACCTTATTAATAAAATTATCAGTATATTTTCCTTTTTTAGTATTATCCAACCATTTTGGAACCCATAAGTTAACGAACCTATTTGGAGGATTTAACTTTAATTTCCTAGGTTTTGGTTTGAACTTGGTGGCTTTAACAAACACAGTACATTGAGTACTATTTTTCTTTGATTTAGCCTTAGGGGTATATCCAAGTCCATGCCTATTCCTAATGTTTTTAGATGCATATAATAATTTCTCTATATTGTCCTTTCCTTTGTTAAATTTATCAATATCAGTTTTCATTTTATCAAAATCCTTACTACGATTAAGAATAACATTGTCAAGAGATGTTATTTTTTCATTCAGATTAGTGATCTGTGACTTCATTAAAAGATTTTTTGATTTTAAGGACACATTTTCACTTTTTAGTTTTTTAGAACTTCCAAATGTTAAATCCTTTCCATTTTTATGGCTAATAAATCTTTCAATATCATCTTCTAGATATTGTTTCACTTAACTTTTCTTTAGATATTTTTAATCTATATATTTCTGCCAGACTATTATTGTACTTTTTCCTAAGTATTTCATAATACTGATGAATATCATTTAAAACTTTAGTAATTTCTTTATCAAAATTCCATACTTGGCCATCCATTGTTATAAAGAAAAAATTGGCCTTTTCCATTTCTGAATCACTATTACTTGATGATGTATCTGAATCATCCCATTTTGCATTGAATGCCTGTTTCCTCTCCTTATTGAAAGTATTTGAAATATTCTTTGGTTTTTTCAAGTTGGGACAATCTCTTTTCAAATGACTGGGTTTATCACGTTCGATACATCTAACAACATTTCCATTTCTTGAATTATTGTTGTTAGTTTTTCGAAGTTTCTTCGTTATCCAATAATTCAAGAATTTCTTGAATTTATTGATAATGAACTCGAGATCATCATCAATAGCATCATCATCTGATTCATCATTTCCGATCATAGCATTAAGTGCCAGTGATTTCTTCTCATTTCCATGATTCTCTTTTCTAACTTGCAACTTTACTTCATAGGACATTAGATTACCAACTAATTCTTTTATTGACATAGTATTGATATCATTGGCTTCTTCAATTGCCAAAGTCTTTTGATCCCATTCACTAGGAAGTGAATTTGTAACACCCCGTAATTTATAACACACTAAAATGATAAGTTAAAGAATACTTAATTAAATACTGGGAATTAAGTAAAACGAACTACACCATTGCGTTCGTCTCAAAATTCTGCTTAAGATAGGCACCAAGTTTGCGTAAAATGGACATCATATGAAGAAGATATTAAGGTCTGATGTTTGTATACACATAATATATATAGACACACACACACATAACCAAGTCAAAACCGTTCAAAATAGTTCAAAATCAAAAGTGGGAAGTATGGAAGGGAAACGAACCCGTTGGGGGTTGACACACCCTAAGGGGGGTGTCGACCCATGGGCCGACACCCTAAGGGGGGTGTCGACACCCATGTTAGCATATTTCATTATCACATGTTCATCAATTCTGTTCTTATATGCCAATCTTGTCATTATGCCCAATTTTGTCACTATATGCTTATTCAGTTGCTATGCCTATTTCTGTCACCACATGTCCATCTTGTTATTTTATCTTATTTCTGTTCTCTTCCCTTTTTATTTTATAGCCAGACTGCCTTCGAGCCGAGGCATACCGCTGAAATATGCGAATGCATGAAACTGAGAATGAGGGGAAAACGTTAAAATTGATGCATAACTTGTATTGGGAAATTTGGGCATAACTTGAATTAAATACAAAAATATGGATTTGGGGAATATGGTACATGATGAATATGACTTGGGAAAGGGGCACGAAAACCTATAATGAAGTAGGGACAATTGTTAAATAAACAAAATGGCTAGATTTATAGTAATTAGAAATTGTAACCGCGCTTAGACATGAGGTTAGATTACACTTGTGGTATAAGTCTGCATGTACCTGCCCGCCATTTCCAGCGACCACAAGTGGTGAATCTAATGTGAGGGGTCTAAGTGCATAAACATGTAACAGGCCAAGGCACGATGTTAAGTCCAACTTGTGGAAGAATACTGCCCGGACCCGCCCGACATATCCAGCATCCACAAGTTGTAGGCTTAATGTGGGAGGTCTAGCTCATTATAACCATAAATGAATAAATGGTGATGAACTTGAATACTTAACCTGATTGAATCCATAGGAATTACATGAACATGTTAACTTGAGTAGCGGTTAAGTAAACTTGCTTGAAACAGTGGGAGGGTTAAGTATATCTTGGGGTGGTGGGTAATATATAGGACCAAAAACTTAACCTGTTGGGGTTATGCAATTTAATTACACTGGTATGTAATAACCTATGGAAATCCTAGTAGTGAGGATGCAAACGTAGGGGATGTTTGTATCATCTTGGGTGTGGGACCTGTTTCAGTTAGTAACCCATACATAGGTATCAAACGAGTACTCCGAACTAGGTCGGAGTCGGGGCACACTTACTGGGATGATTGTAAGAGATCCAAAACAGGGGACGGTGTGGGCGGTGCATTACGATGGGGTCATGTGCGTGCATGGGTCTAGACAAGGGAGGCTAAGACGTCGTGACACCTATAGATATGGTTGTGCACATCCTGAAATAAAGTGTTGCCACTTTAGGAAGTGATATGCCCTACTGTGGGGCCAACACAGGGTATCTACGGAGTAGGGAGTCGATCGATTAGGGTAGTAATTAGGGTACATCTAGACTCTGGTATGTTTAGGAGCCCATTATTATCCTTAGGGGTAACTCCGGTACATTCAGTTGGGCTACCTGTTATTATATGGGGTTAAACCAATCACTAGAAGTATGCCTAAGTTTACCATCTTATACTTGTTGGGGATCATCTTGTACATATGATACTAGTATTGGATACTAGTATTGGTGCAGAGAAAGAAAAGTGTTAGGGAAGTGCTACTTATTCTATCATGTTTATCCTGTTACCTTGTCATACCTACCTTATATGCTGTTATTTATCTCTCCAGTTTATATGCCTGTCATGATGCTTTTACTTATTTATATGCTAAAAGTAACTAGACTTGCCAGACTTTATGTTTGACCCATTTTGTTATCTCTTCTTTCTCTTCCGTTACCTCCTTAGGTTCTCAGGGTGGGAATACTCAAGCTTGACTAGGATTCTGCTTTTGTTCTGCTTGAAGCTGCTTAGATGTACTGCTTGATTTCATATCTTCTCTACTATGGCTATGCTTTCGGGGATTATGCTCTTTTCATGTTTATTGTACTCTGATGGTTTTAGTACAAGGCAAAAGTTTTAAGTGATGTACTGAGTTTTATGTATTTCAAACTTATGATGTAACTATCTTTTGAACCACGATGTTTTCTGCTTAATAAGTTTTAAATTCCGCTGCTATTTTATATCTGTCTTGTAATGTTTCTATTTCTTTTTACCTTTAACGCTTCACGAAACTTAATGCATTATCTTAATGAGTGGCATTAACAGACGTGGGGTGTCACAAAATTCATGATCCTTTTGACTTGGTCTTGTTCAGTAATTTTCTTTCCTAATGATATTAAGGCATGTACTATATCTTGAAATCTAGAATACATATTAGAAATAGACTCATTTGATTTCGTTTGAAAGAGTTGAAACTGGTAAGTTAGAGTAGATATCTTTGTCTGTTTTACTTTATTCGTGCCTTCACATGTGACTTTCAGTATTCTCCAAATTTCATATGCAGAATTTCATATATAACTCGATTAAATTCATTTCTATCTAAAGAGAAAAATAAAATGTCCAGGGCCTTAGAATTATTAAGTGCTTGTGTCTTTTGGTCTAGTGTCCATTTTTAATATTCAGTTTAAGGCTCTATGTAATCTTCTTGGTTAATGTTCCAAATATCTAAATCATTAGACTGCACATAAAATTTCATCGTACAAGCCCAATAAGCATAATTACTACCAACAAATAGAGGGGGTCTAGTGGTAGATTTCCCTTCTATAAAAAGAATAATAAAGGTGCTGCCAGTGTCACTATCCATTTATAATTTTCAAAAAATTAGATTAAGATAACTTTGAAAACCTTGCTCTGATACCAATTGTTGGGGAACTGGGTGTCTTTAACATAATGTCAATGGATCTTAAGGCTATTCAGACACTAGAGAGATGAAGTGTATTTACTATATCTATTCAATATTCAAATAGAAAGAAATAAGTAATAAAATAAAATGTAGGAAAGTAAATAACACTAGGATTTTTATATTGGTTCAGATTATCCAATCCTATATTCATTCCCACACTTCACCATGTAGAATTTCAATACAATTGCACTTTCCACGGTGGAAAGAACACCTTTACATTCTTGATTTCACAGACTACAAGATACACCTTCTCCTTATCAACAACAACAAACAACGGAAAGTAGTCATATCTTCAATATTGATTATTGCAGATTCGATACAATGATCCTATAGATCTCCAATGGCAATATACCTTTGAATTCTTTGAGGAAATAGGATAAAATCATAAAGAGAATGATATGAATTCAGGTACAACTCTCTAGTATTGTGTGGCTTCCAAATCAGTGAAGAAATTGGAATGAAAAAGAGTGGATTTGCAAGAATAATAGGATAGTATTCAATGGATTTGTGTAGAGAATATATGGAGAAGAGGAAGTAGAAGAAATTGTGAAAAGATGATGTTAAAATCCGTTACTAGGAGCCTTTAAATATTGTTTGAAAGAATGTGTCTTTTGGTGAAGAGATGGAGGGGAAAACTTTTTAATTTGAATTCGAAAATCCGAAAAAACCGTTATATATCGACATGTAAAAAGTTATATGTCGAATGTAAAAAGTTATATATCGACATTGTTGGATCTAGATTAATCCTAGAGGGGGATGAATAAAGTTTATTGAAAATTAAGCGAGATATTAAAAATATCAGATCACAGAATGCTGCAGAATATAAATGCATAAAGGTAAATGACACAAGATATACCCAGCTTCGGCAAAATCCTGCCTACTGCTGCATTCCTAAGGTTTCTACTAGGTTATAGAACAGATCCGACTTACAAGACCATGTAAACTCGCAAACCCCTCGCTCCTATTCTAATCTTACACACAAAACCCTATACTGATCTAATCCCCTAGATAAGATTTTTCCCTAGTTTTACAGACTCTAGTAAAATGTCTAGTTTTACAGACAAAACTGGAAAACCACCGAGATTTTAAAAACTCTAGAAAATGCCAGTTAATCTCCTAACTGGATCCGCTAGAATTTTATAGACTTTAGAAACTGTTTGTTTGATTTTCAAATACAAAACAAAATACAAAAACAATAAACAAAAAGACAAAAACCCTAATAAAAAAATTTCCCTTTTAAACTATACTAGACCGGCCCTCCATGTAGACCGTATGCACCATTTTCCTTTTCTGATCACTTCTTCTTTTGCAATTAAAAATGGCGGCGTCGTTTGAAATGGGAAATTTCTAGGGTTTACAGAATTTGCCCCAAATTGAATTGATTGCTTGAAGTATGGTTTAATCCGTGAAGCTTGAATTCGTTGGTCTTCCTTTGTCTACGATTTGGGAATAGCTCAATCGAAAACAATAAGAACTTGTGAGCTTTTCTATTGAATTATTTGAATTAATTGCGTGGATTTTCAATACTTAAACGCCAGTGATGATAGATGTTTAAATAGGGTTAATTCGAAACCCTAAATGACTCTGATTTCAATTAGATGATTTGATCTGATTTTGTTGCTTTCCCTTTTTGACATTCTTGGTTTAATTTCGACCTTGATGAATTGATAAATTCTGGATATTTAAAATAGCCCCTTGCATGATTTCATTCAATCTGTTCCCACGATTTGAAATGGAATCTTGCCTTGAATAAATAACTTGCCAAAAACAGTTTACAATGATTGCTCCAAAAAGGTTTCTTGCTATTTTCTTGTCCAAAAACTAGAACGAGATTTCTTGAGTCCACTATAATATGTTTGCGTGACTTTGGTAGTATGAATTCCTTTCCCAAATTGGTTTCTCTAATTTTTGGAAATGATTTATTTTTGAAATATAAACCTGCCAAAACAATGCTCTTCCAAAAAATTCCTTGTTGATTACATGCTGAGAACCGTTGATATACAAACTTGCCAAATAATGTTGAGTTGAATCTAGTGAGCTTTGTACATATTTTATTTCATATTTGAATGCATCATGTTCATCTGCTTGTATTTGTATTATTGTGCTTCTCAAAACATTACACATGCTGTCATGAAAGAGTTCATATATGCTGCACATTGAATATGCCCCACTAGACATTTGTAAAAGCTGTGTACACACCATCCATGCAAGTATATACTACTACCATTGTATTCTTGTTTGCTGCAGTATATTTAATCCTTATTTTAAAACATGCTATGCTTGCTCCATGCTTCTTGAACTGCTGAGTTAGCTTCACTTTGGATGTTGGCACCACTTTGCACATTACATATCCACCACTGCACTGTAATTGTCACCTTGCTGAAATGTCCCTGAGTTATGTTGCTCCTACCATGTTGATTTGTCAATTTGAACTGCCTTTGATCACAAGATCTCGCTACCATATGTTGTGACCTGCTATGTTAACTGCAGTGTGTTCACTTGCCTTGAATTGATCTGTCATAGATTTTCTGGTTTATACACCATAAATTCTGCCTTGATCATTGAGTTGATCTGCCATGCTAAAATCACTTGTATTTAAGATGATCTTGTATGTTTGCCAACATTTTTTTCCTGATCCGAAAATGAACTCAATCACGCTTGAAATTGTTGTTGAATCATCATGCTGAATTTTCTATTTGTCCAGTTTTGAATTCACTATGCTTTGTACTTATCCACCTGGCTTGTTGAGTTTTGCTGCATTCATATATGCTGCTAGCTACTACACAGTTTTGTATCTCCACCATTTACATACTGACTTGAATCATTGCTTTAACACTTGCATATATTTGCTTTGTCCTTGTATTTATCATGTTAACATGAACACTCCACCGTCTTGACCTTGGATGACCTTACTTGTGTGAACTTGTTTGCACTAACATGTTGTGTGACCATGCACCACTTCTTGTCTTGGCTGCACCATAAACTTGCTACGACCCTGGCTATGAAAATTTGCACTTGTACTACTCTCGACCACCCATGCTAACATTTGCACAATGATTTTTATTGTGCACTGAGTCGAGACGGTCCACGCGGCTACTCCTCAGTTACTCGCTAATTGGCAAGGCAATGTGCATGTCTATATTTATACACGTGTGTATATATAGCCATTCAGTATTTCCCTGCACAGTAATATATATGTTGACTGCCTTGTGGTATTTACAGTGTATCACTGTGAATATCACAAGTTGTCTAGACACAGATAACTCAGATCGAGTCATGAAAAATGATGAGAAACACAACAGAAATATGAGGCAAATAAAATTTTAAAAATAAAATTTATATTTGCATGTATTCAGTTTCATTTCTATTGCAGTTACTATGTGTGTGTTTCATGTGATAGGTAAGTAAATGATGACTAGCCTGACTGAGAGCTGTGAAGACAGAAGACTGAAGACAGAAAACAGTGAATGAGTGTATGAGTGTCTATATATAAATACGAGTCTGTAAACTGAGTGACATTGTGTTTTTGTTGTGAGGAGCATTGTATGAGTGAAATAGATTGAACTGTATTGTATATCAGTGAAATGTATAAATAGTGGAGTTGTAAATTTGTACTGTTTGAAAGTTGAAATAAAATATTATATTTAATAAATTACTGAATATTTAATTCCTGTCCAGTAGTATTTTATATAAATATAAATATTATATTTCTGTCTGTGATACAAAATAACAATACAGTAACAAACACATATAAAATATTTTTTATTTGGTTGTTATCATCAAACAAAAATCATATAGTTGTGTATACAACTACGTTATATACAACAATCTTCCCCTTTTGATGATGGCATACAAATAAAGGATTTTAAGCATAATAAATGTGTTCGACAGTGAATATTGAACTCCCCTGTTTTTTAGCTCCCCCTACAATAGAAAACTTCCCCTACAACTGTGCATGAGTGAAATAAATGAATTTTCGAAATTAAGAATATCTATAAAATATGAATTTTCAAAATTAAGAATATTTATAAAATATTCACTTATAAATCAAAATCAAAATCAAAATCTCAACCCATTTTCCTCCTTTTGTTATCACCAAAAGGATACAGAATTTAAAATATATACGAAAAATGTCTAAAAAATAATAATATAATTCCAGCATTAAGAGGAAGAACGGTCGTCATAAATCTTTGTCAGCCAAGCAAAAATCATATTATTCTAAGAAATAGCGGCATATTTCACATTGTAGAGAATGACGGATTTACGATGAAATTTATAAAAATGGAGAGAGTTAAAAAATATGATTTCCAATTATTTTCAAAAGAATTTTAAAAAATGAAGTACAAAATAATGATGGATTTGGACTATAATTAATAATTCAATTTAAGTGACAAAAACAAATAATCTCAAATCCCAATAGCTATCAATCAACAAATCATAATATGTCATTAAATATTAACACATTTCATGGATTAGGAATGGATTAATAGGCTAGTTTTTAAACACAAAGGAGAATTTCATATTTATTTAAATTTATAGCACATCATTTCCTTTCCTTTTCTTTATATTTAAGAGCACACTAACCATGCATAACCAGAGCTTGGATTTTTAAATGAGGTCAGTCGCAACTTAAATATAAGTAATCTCATACCCATGCATAACCAGAGCTTGGATTTTTAAATCAGGCTAGAGAAACACTTATGAATATTAAATTTTTATTATTTTCTATTTCAAAATGAAAAATATATAAAACCAATATGGATGATAAAAATGTGGTAGGTACAGAAATGGACTGTGAAATAAATTTCTAAATTAGTTATACCATGAAATATGCTTGACTATACCGAGATCATTGAAAAATTTAAATTATCACTAATTCTGACTAATAACATAGTCCAATTTCTATCATAAATATTTCCACTGTTTATTCAAAAAGATTTAAAAAAATTAATTCTCTATATTAATATAAAATTACGATGGATGGTAGAATGATGATAGATAAAGAAGATGGTCGTGAAATTAAACGCCAATTCAAAGGTATTATAATAAATATCCAACCATCATGAAAATCTAAATAAAATCTCCTCTTGTTGTGAAATATACTACAGTCACAATTCATCACAATTTCAAAATCTGATAATGATTTTGATGAATTATAAATACAGTTCAATTTGGATATTGGTTTCAATTTCTGAATGAATAATCAATAAATAATTTTAAAAATGAAAATCAATTACAAGAGGAGAAACAGAGGGTTTTATTCAAAAAATGTGAGAAATCTATATAAGGTGAAGATTCAAAACAGATGGTTGAAAAAAGAATGAAGGCTGATACCAATTGTAGTCTCCTTAATCAAGGATTTTAATCACACGCCGGTGGCTTACCAAGGATATCTCAGACCAAAGAATTTTAAACACAAAGCCCAATCAGACAAATTAAGCACACAAAATTCATTTATCAGAGCAGTAATTAGTTTTTACTATAAAACAAGTGATTTCAAAAAACATTTTCAAAGATGGTTTCTTTTATCTAGCAGCAGATAAAAAATATATTCAAAGCAAGCAGTTACCAAGAAATTTTCCAAATCAATATCAGGGCAACACAAAAATCATTTCCAAGATGGACTTGTTAAGAAAATCTTTCAGAGATATTTCTAGCAATCAAATGTATGATTCAAGACCCAAGATTAAAAATATAGTTTATTTTAAATTATTTGATAAAATATGAAAATATCAGGATTCAATGAATCGACCACACCAGATTATAAATTTTAGAATTGAGATGTGTGAGATTCAAGAAATCAATAATTTCAAATAATTTTAAACAAACAAATATTTAAATCAAATAATCATGAAATGACAGTAAATTTCAAGGGCCAGATTTTTCATAAGAATTTTTCACAACTTATCTGACAAGCACAAGAAAGATTTCAGATCATTTACATCAAGTTTGAAAATATACTCATGATCCAAAAATAAAAACGGTTTATTTGAAATCACTCGAATAAATGTAAATTTTGATATATAAAGAATCAACACACGGGATTATTATCTTCAAATCTGAGAAGTGTGTGAGATTTAAAATATTGAAGAATTTCAAATGATTACAACAAACGAATATCTGAGACCGACGATCATGAATAATAATGAATTCCAAGATGTAACCAATGATTCAAGTCAAAAAGTTTTTCAATACCGAATATCCAAGCCAATCAAAAAATTAATGAAATTATCATAACTGATAAGTAGTAGTGTGCTGTAATGAGTATAATATTTTAAGTCTTTCCAAAATCAATTAGAAGAAAATCAGAACAACAGAGGTGTTTGAAATTTCATTAAATATTCAGATCTTCAAAAATTTAGAATCCAAATTAACAGTGTTCAAGATATGACGAGAATACATCAACACTGTTAGGAATTCAAGAATAAGAAAATAAACTTCAAATCATTTGCAGAAAATTAGAAATGTAAATTCAAGATCTGGAAATGAGTAAAAGCATCAGAGCTTTATTCAATCAAAGCGAATTTCTAGAAAATTTTGAATTCTGCAATTGGAGGTTAAGAAATCTCAAAAAAGAAAAAAAAAATATCGCAGTGACAACTCAAAAATAAAAACAAAAAATAGAAGGGGTAGAAGGAGGAATACACAAAGAAAATAAAAATAGAGAATATTTACAAAGTTGAGTCTAGAGATCATACCTGAATTACAGAAGATGTTGCGGATCTCCAACTCAGCAGGCTTGGCTAAGGAACTGTGAGTAATCTGAAGATATAAAGTAGTTTGAATTTAGTTTCTCTTTAGCAAAGCAGTTCCTCAGCCTCCTTCGTTACTTAGCTGCTTAGAGGATTGAGTGGTCTAACAAAAATAGTAAAACCACTCACAGTTATGTTCACATCTTTCGGTACCCAAACTTGTTTGTATAACAGTCCATATGAATTTACCTTTGTATCCTTTGGAACCCAAACATGTTTGAATTTAGTCGAATTTACTTTATTTCCTTTTGGGGTCCAGAAAGAATTAAATGAATTGTTATCAAACCAATTCTTATCTCATTTGTGATTCAAAAACCTTTTGGAATTTTCAGAATTCAAATTTTCAGAATTACCCTTCTTGCAGCAGTTTGAAGTATTTTTAAAATCACAGGAGTTCAAATTATCAAAATCATTTCTTTTCTCAAAACCAAGACCACTTCTATTTCGTGAAAAGAGTGGATTTTTCAACAACATATTTAAAGATTTTTCTCCATTAGAAAATTTGATCAAAGTTGATTCAAGTTGTTGAATTTTAGATTTAAGGTAAGAATTCTCTTTCATCAGATTCGAACAACGAATAATGCTGATCTTTCTCCTTTCAATATCATTCTATTTCAAAATCAAATTTTCATTATAAAGCAACTTGATTTTGGTCCTGGATTCAAGAATCTCATATTCAAACTGAATTTGCTTTTTACATTGTTGTTTTTCAAAAAATTTGAATCTTTCAATTTCGTTTTCAAGCTCTTTCAAAGCAGATTCAGTTTTCAACAACTTTTCTTTTTCAAAAATTTCAAATTTGGAATTTTCATATGTCTTGAAATTATCTAATTCCTTTTGCAAAAAATTATTTCTACGAGGTAGCTCATCCTCGTTATTTTTCAAAATCAAAATTTGGTTTTCAAGCTGTTCAAGATTTTCATTAAGATGAGCAAGGTTATTTTCCAAATTCAAACAATTTTTGCATATAGAATTAGAAAATTTTCTACTTTCAAATTTCAATTCCAAATCATTATTTTTGCATCGCAACCCAAAATTTTCAGATTTCAAAGTTTTAATTTTCAGTTGGAGTTTATCAACAAATTTAGTTAAATAAAGACACATAAAAACTAAATCTTCATAAGAGAAATTTATCATCTCTTCGTCTATTGAATCTCCATCATCTGATATATCCGAAGTATCATCTATATGACCTGTTAAGCATAGATTTGAATCTGAGCTGTCATTCTATGGTTTAGAGCAGTCATCAGATTTTCCATACAGTGCGTTGAGAGTTCTCCAGATTTCCTACGCAGTCAAACAATGGGAGATAAGGTTAAGCTGATTATTACTAAGGTAAGAAAAGATAATATGCATGACACGAGCATTTATAACTTTAATTTTCTTATCTAACATATCACCCATATTTATAATAATATTTCAATATTCAGAATTAACAGATTTTAGAGAGGATTCCATTTCTGATTTCCAATTTAAAAATCTGTACCATTAAAAATAGTTGGAATACGACTAAACTACTCTCAAAGGACTGACAATTAGGAAGACCCATTACTCTAGAGTTAATAAAATACCAGGCTCTGATACCACTTGTTGGATCTAGATTAACCCTAGAAAAGGGGGGGGGGGTGAATAGGGTTTATTGAAAATTAAGCGAGATATTAAAAATATCAGATCATATAATGTAGCAGAAAATAAATGCAGAAAGGTAAATGACAAAAGATATACCTAGCTTAGGCAAAATCCTGCCTACTGCTACATTCCTAAGTTTTCTACTAGGTAATAAAACAGATCCCGCTTAGAAGACCATGTAAACTCGTGAACTCCTCGCTCCTATTCTAATCCTACGCTCAAAATCCTAGACTGATCTAATCCCCTAGATTAGATTTTCCCCTAGTTTTACAGACTCTAGTAAACTGTCTAGTTTTTCAGACAAAACTAGAAAACCACCTAGATTTTACAGACTTTAGAAACTGCTAGTTAATCCCCTAACTGTATCCCTAAAATTTTACAGACTCTATAAACTATTCATTTGATTTTCAAATACAAAACAAAATACAAAAACAATAAATGAAAAGATAAAAACCCTAATAAGTAAAAATATCTTTTAAACTATACTAGATCGGCCCTCCAAGTGGACTGTGTGCACCATTTTCCTTTTCCGATCACTTCTTCTTTTGCAATTAAAAATGGTGGCATCGTTTGAAATGGGAAATTTCTAGGGTTTACAGAATTTTCTCTAAATCAAATCGATTGCTTGAAGTATGGTTTAATCTCTGAAGCTCGAATTAGTTGGTCTTCCTTTGTCTACGATTTGGGAATAGATCGATCGAAAACGATAAGAACTTGTGAGTTTTTCTCTTGAATTCTTTGACCTAGTTGCGTGGAATTTCGATACTTAAACGCTAGTGATGATAGGTGTTTAAATAGGGTTAATTCGAAACCCTAAATGACTCTGATTTCAGTTAGATGATTTGATCTGATTTTGTTGCTTTCCCTTTTTGACATTCTCGGTTATAATTTCGGCCCTGACTAATTGATAAATTCTGGATATTTAAAATAGCCCCTTGCATGATTTCATTCAATCTGTTTCCACGATTTGAAATGGAATCTTGCCTTGAATAAATAACTTGCCAAAAACAGTTCACAATGATTGCTCCAAAAAGGTTTCTTGCTATTTTCTTGTCCAAAAACTAGAACACGATTTCTTGAGTCCACCATAATATGTTTGCATGACTTTGGCAGTATGAATTCCTTTCCCAAATTGGTTTCTCTGATTTTTGGAAATGATTTATTTTTGAAATATAAACCTGCCAAAACAATGCCCTTCCAACAAATTCCTTGTTTATTACATGTTGAGAATGGTTGATATACAAACTTGCCAAATAATGTTGAGTTGAATCTGGTGAGCTTTGTACATATTTTATTTCATAGTTGAATGCATCATGTTCATCTGCTTGTATTTGTATTATTGTGCTTCTCAAAACATTATATATGATGTCATGAAAGACTTCATATACGCTGCACATTGAATATGCCCCACTAGACATTTGTAAAAGCTGTGTACACACCATCCATGCAAGTATATACTACTACCATTGTATTCATGTTTGCTGCAGTATATTTAATCCTTATTTTAAAACATGCTATGCTTGCTCCATGCTTCTTGAACTGCTGAGTTAGCTTCACTTTGGATGTTGGCACCACTTTGCACATTACATATCCACCACTGCACTGTAATTGTCACCTTGCTGAAATGTCCCTGAGTTATGTTGCTCCTACCATGTTGATTTGTCAATTTGAACAGCCTTTGATCACAAGATCTCGCTACCATATGTTGTGACCTGCCATGTTAACTGCTGTGTGTACAATTGCCTTGAATTGATCTGCCATAGATTTTCTGCTTTATACACCATAAATTCTGCCTTGATCATTGAGTTGATCTGCCATGCTAAAATCACTTGTCCACCTGGTTTGTTGAGTTTGGCTGCATTCATATATGCTGCTAGCTACTACACAGTTTTGTATCTCCACCATTTACATACTGACTTGGATCATTGCTTTAACACTTGCATGTATTTGCTTTGTCTTTGTCTTGATCATGTTGACATGAACACTCCACTGTCTTGACCTTGGATGACCTTACTTGTGTGAACTTGTTTGCACTTACATGCTATGTGACCATGCACCACTTCTTGTCTTGGCTGCACCATAAACTTGCTTCGACCCTGGCTATGAAAATTTGCACTTGTAGTACTCTCAACCACCCATGCTAACATTTGCATACTGATTTGTATTATGAACTTAGTCGAGATGATCCGCGTGGCTACTCCTCAGTTGATCGCTAATTGGCGAGGCAGTGCACATGTGTATATTTATACACATGTGTATATGAAACCATTCAGTATATCCCTACACAGTAATATATATATATATATACTGACTGGCTTGTGGTATTTACAGTGTATCACTGTGAGTATCACAAGCTGCCTAGACATATATAAATCAGATCAAGTCGTGAAAAATGATGAGAAACACACCAGAAATCTGAGGCAAATAAAATTTATGTTTGCATGTATTCAGTTTCATTTCTATTGCAGTGTACTGTGTGTGTGTTTTATATGATAGGTAAGTAGATGATAACTAGACTGACTGAGAGCTATGAAGACAGAAGACTGAAGATAGAAGATAGTGAATGAGTGTCTATATATAAATATGAGTTTGTAAACTAAGTGACATAGTGTTTTTATAGTGAGGAGCATCGTATGAGTGAAAAAGATTGAACTGTATTGTATATCAGTGAAACGTATAAATAGTGGAGTTGTAAATTTGTACTGTTTGAAAGTTGAAATAAAATATTATATTTAATAAAGTACTATTTGGATATTTAATTCCTGTCCAGTAGTATTTTATATAAATATAAATATTATATTTCTGTCTGTGATATAGAATAGCAGTACATTAACAAACACATTTAAAATAATATTTATTTGGTTGTTATCATCAAACAAAAATCATATAATTGTGTATATAAATACGTCATATACAACAGACATACCTAGTGTTGCAAAAGACACTTATAAGTGTCGCAAATATTTTGCCCTTCAGATTTCCTTATATTTCTGGATTTTGTTGATTTGATTGAGGTCAGTGGTTAATTAACTTCAAGTATAATTTTCATGGGATCTTTAACAAGATATTCTAAGGTTCAAACAACTCCACATCACTTCAAACACTTCCGTTCTTCAGTATTTATCTTTAATAGGCTTTGGTCTTCAATTGCTTTGATTATCCTTCCTCTATAATTCCTCTTTTGTATTCTTGTTTATCTTTATAAATATCTTCATAATATATCTGATGTAACTGTGAAACTTTAAGATAGGTTAGTAGTAATGTTTTTATGGTTGCTGTCATCGAAATAAATACCAAGGGTATTAACAACGATGAGGGGATGCCCATTAGGATCAGGTTCGATAGATCACATACCCTAGGCAGTCATGATGAACCTAGTTGTCAAGAATTGGAAAAAGACAAATATAGGAGTTACGATGGAGTATGGTAGTTTGGCTAGAACTGGGGTTTTCCATTAGCTCTTTTGATCTTTGAAAGGTTAATTCGATAACTGATGGATTCAAGGCTGTAGACGATGATAACTAAGATACTGGATGTTATGGTTGATTCTGTGTTTATCTTCAATCTTTTCTCTAGGTAGACTATCACCATAGGTTATTAAAGGGAAGCGGGGTTTGGGTTGTCCTTTCCTATTCTTGATGTGACATGTGATGGAAGGTCTTCATGTGTTAACTTAATGGTTGTTGGGCAGATCAGATAGTTGATCCGCCTATTCTCATATTATCCCGTGTAACTGTTGTTAGCTATTTTATCGCTCACTATGACTGTTGTCTAACTCAAGGTTTTATGTTTCCCTTTTATTATCTTGGGTTGTTTACCAACTTGATGGTGGGTAGACTTAGTAGCAGGTAATAGGTTTGTTTCCGGTATTGTTGTGTGATGACGAGAAGGAGGCTAACGTACTACTACTACTTACTATATTGATGATTTTATTATTTCCACTATTTGTCGAGACTATTGTTACCTTGAGGGATGTAGTGCAGCATATTTTATATAAATATTCATGTATCGAGATGTATATTACCCAAGATTCTATGGTTTTATGGAAATGTGATTCTTTGTTTAGTTATGCTTTATTACTGTATCATGTTGTTCATTTTTTTACTATATATTATCCATGCGTTGTAAGTTGTACGACATATTCTATTTTCGAATAATTCTACCCTGATGATCGTCCCGTGTCAACCTGGCATGTCATACAAAACACTTCTCCTTAGTTTTATGCAGGACTCGAAAGTCGTAGTATCTCCTGATCGATTTGAAGATTTAGAGATCAAACCTGAAATTTCTAGACCTCGTAGTTGCTTCTTATCATGGGGAGTGACACGAAGCAGCTTAGGAGGAAGGTTGTTAAGCTAGTCAAGATACAATGGAGCGAGGACGATGCCGATTGCACGTAGGAAACAAAAGAGAGTATAAGGTCTACCTATCCAGAACTCTTTGCATGTGCCATATAATGTATCTTACTTGTACCATTATGACTTGCACTGTTAGGAGTTTCAAATGATAGGATAGGATTTTTGGATGCATGGATTGTTGGATGTTAGATTGCATGGTAGATTGGCCACTCATGGACGGTAGGCATGCGGAATACCTTGTTTGCTCGTGTTTGCTTGGAATTTCGGGATCAAAATTCCTTAAGGGGGAGGATGTAACGACCCCTATTTTACGTATCGATCGATCATAAAATAATTATATTTTTATTAGTGGTTGGATCATTCTCAGACTCTAATATGTTGTTCATGGAGTTGTGTGAAATGTCTATGATTTTTAGCGGACCTAGGTATGGGCATTTTGCTTTTGAGTTTACTGTTTGGGCCATATCTTTTGATATATATTGAATCAGGTACTAAAATCCGTTCCATTAGATTGGAATGGTAGTTTATAATTCTGTAGACTGGTCACATGAAAATTTTGGTTTAGCGATTTGGGAAGAATCATTGTTTTAAGTTTCAACTGTTCTTTTAGGTAGACTGATCAACAACTAAGGGGCTGATTAGCCAAGCCCATTAGACTAATGACCAACAGATATAAATAGGGGGACTTGGGGAGATGTAATGACCCGAAAATCCGGTCCAATTTGAGCTGACCAAAAACACAAGTCCAACCCCAAATTAAACTGAAAATCAGGAAATTAATAGAAAGAAAACAGAGAGTGAGGAAAGATAGGATAGAAACTTAGAATAGAAGAAGAAGAAGAACACAACATCAGAGTAACACAAATCTCACAGTGGAACGAATAACATATAACATATGTAACATAACTTTGAAATAAAAGATTTTACTTGAATATACATATCATTATCAAGTACAACACTTACAACGCAGCGGAAATAAACTATAGCTATATGATCCTGAAGCCTCCTGCTCCAGCTCTTCAAGTATCTGTAAAACCCGACTACTTGACTGCCCGTACAAATTTAGGCACCCAAGAGTTTAGGGAAAACAACAAAGTAAACTCCGGGTCAGTCATGGGACTGGTGTGAGTAAACAGTTTAACACAGTTCAACAGAAATATGATATCTCATAAGATCACGCCGTGAATACGGAACGGATTTTTCCCTTATGAGAATCCAAATTATTTTTATATCAAAAACCTTTTTGATATTATAATAATGTCTATCAACCACAATATAATAATCATATAGCAGAAACGCTTTCATCTCACGTTCCACATATATAGTATACAATCAAAACCGCAAGTACGTATTGGGTAATGGATTTCCAACTATGACAAGGTATGGAACCACCTTCCGATCAGTGTACTCTAGGAACGATACACTGGAGTTCAACAAGAACATCTTGCAACTCAGCCACACATGACCGACCACTCATTTCGCTTGAGTGTATCGAATGTACATCACCAACGGTTGGGATCATCAACCGTTCCCGTATATATATATATATATATATATATATATATATATATATATATGGGACAGCATTGATAGATTAAAGAAGCAAATGAATATTCTCTAGATAGGTGATTATACACCCAACTTCGGAGCGACCGACTTAGCCATGCTGCCTGCCCGATTTCTGTCATTACCGGATGTGAGGCTAGAAGCTATGCTTATCTTTTTCATATCAAATCTTCATTCACTTTGAATGTCACATCGTCATACCCGCCAAATCACAAATTGATTTCCCTAAAAATACCACGGATATAAAGCTAAGAGAAACTAATTCCTCCGCCACCAACGTAAATACTTTTGAAACGATCGACTTACGTGATCTACCAGATATACTCTGTCACTTCGTCCATACAAGTTGTCTTGGGACTGGACAAACAGAAGGCACTATTCATTATATCCATCTTAGGCACTGTTATCTAAGACTTATACAATAGCCCTTGCACTTTACTCCGTCTTCAATTATCTTTGGCATATATGATTCGCAATGCTTATGTCAATACAGAGTGGTTCTCTGGATAATAATCCAACTGGTCTCTCCATATTAACAACTTTAAAATGGTCAAAACTTCGATAGTCTGTGAGTTAACTATCAAAGAAAAACAAGTGTGCAAACAAAGATACTATTTCCAGATGGAAATTATATCGATCAATCATCCAACATATATATATATATATATTTCCTCATTTTCTATGTTTAGAAAATATACGTGATTAACACTGGAAAACATTTCCATGGCTTAATTATGTATCACTATTCTTCCACATCTATCATACTCTAACTATAAACTAACAAGAGAACAATTTCCTAAGTATAAACCCCGAAGGACGAAACCAACATCAGATCGATACTTAGAAAACCATTCAACTTATTAATCTCTAGTCAGTTTCTAATTTTTGTTTAACTCCTTTCGATTAACTATGTTCGATTAACTCCTTTCGATTAACTCGATTCGATTAACTCCTCTATTTATTTTTCTAATAAATAATCCTTTGCTCTATTTATTTTACTTTATTTCTTTAACTCTATTCATTTTCAAGTATTCCTTTATAACCTGTTTATCTTCTAAATGATATTCCTTTATAATCTATTTGTAAATGGTTTTTCAAATATTCTCTTTAATAACTTATTTGTTTTCATAAATCAATCTCTTTCAATTCTATTTGTAAATGGTTTTACCAATATTTCCTTTTATATTTGGTTTACAAATATTTTCCTTTATATTAAAAATCCTTTTTCTTTTATAATATAAAATCCATTGATTTTATATAAATAAATTATTTTAAAAATATACTTTGAAAATCTCTTTTCTACATTCTGGTATTTCTTATGGTATTTAACACCCCATATAACAACGATAAATATCGTTCAAACACACATAATCAATGTCAGATTTTATATCACATTATATAACACAATAAATAAATCACAGTAAAATAAATGTTGAGGAATCCAGTTGGATTCCTCTAACCTGTTTCCCTGCATCACAGATGTTAACAATATATATAACATCACTTTCAGTCCATATGATATATTCTGTTAAACAGAATCAAATATAGAAATTTAACTAACTGACTAGCAGTTCAATCAAACAGTCAACACACAGTCAATCAGACAATATTTAACAGTTCTAAAAATACAACATGAATTTATAAACTGTTTAGAGTTAGTGAGATTTACTCACATTGGACGATCATCGTTGATAACGATAACCATTGCTCTATTTGATTCAGACGGACAATTTATTTTGCTATAAATTATAACGTGCTCCAATGGACTTCCAGTCAGTTCCATCGTATAGTGTCCGTCCCTACGACCCTAACGTAACTGACGGTTCAAATTTCTGATCACATATGTAGCAGATATTTAGTTTACAAGTTATACATGCTTTAAATAAAAAATAAAATTTAAACATTATTTATCGTCGGGCCAAACCTTCTCACTCCGGCCCATCCACCATCCAACCCAAACCCGCTACTGTGTAGCTTTCCTCCCCGATTGAATTCTCCGCACTTCAGAGAACCCAAACACCACGAAATGGCAACCCGTTGACCCCCATCTTCTCCATGTTCACTCCATGAAAAACAAAACTAAAAACTCTGTCCACTTCCTCTTTCCATACTCTATCCTTTCATGGCCATTTTACCCAACTCGAGCTCACGAAATACATCGCGGTTTCCAGTATTTTACTTCCGTTGGCACAGTGATGACCGACATCTTTATTCACGGAATCAACCCAAAATTTGTAAACTTGTACGGTTCTACCTTCTCAATCCAAAAACACAAACGAATTCATACCAAACTCCTTGATTTCCTAGCTAGATCGAAGACTAGGTTTCACTATCAATTTTCTTGAACCGACTCTCGACGTCGCACAGCCCCAGGTGGTCATCGATGCGAAGCTCTGTTCCTCCCGATTTCAAAGATACATCTCCCACGATTTATTGGAATTGATTTGTATTTATTTGAATTTATTTTAGATCACGATTTTTTTGTTTTAAGAAAGAGGATTGGCGGCTGAAAATTTTACCAGAGGAAGAGTGTTTTAGGTTTAGAGGATAGTGAGGGTAATATATAGGAAGTTTAGATATTTTTCACATTGATGATTTCATTGATCTATAACCACCCATCTACCCCGGTCGTCTTTTAAAAATTCCTATGATCACCCATTATACCCAAAAATCACCAAACTGGACATACTGCTAGAGCTCGACATTACGGTCCCAACGAAACTGGTTTCGTCGAATTCCGACTTCGTATGCTCACACAGCGTATTTTTAACCGTCAGAATATCGACTGTTTTTCACTCTAAAAATCCCTACGGCCACACAGTGACTCTAAAAATCATGAAACTGGAAATCTAACAACTATTTGATGTTGCGGATCTAACAAAATTAGTTTCGTCGAATTCCGACTTCGTTTGCAAAAGTGGCTATTTTTATATATTTAAATAGCCTATTTAAATATATAAATATATTTAAATTATATTGAATTTAATATTTAAAATTAAATATTATCGTCTATATTCACAGTGGAATACCATACAGCTTCAGAATATTCCTATATGGATTTACAACTCGATATTACATCGTCAGAGTTATATCGATGTTCGATTTCTATTTAAATCCTTATATAAAATATAATTAAATCGTTATGTTCAGGGCGCTGCATTTCTGAGAATTTGATTTGGACATAAATCAAAATCTACACGACGAAATCCCAATATTTCTCTTCCACTAGAAAGATATACTCCACCAGCTCCACACGTTTCTTGTTTCACAGAAATCTGATTTAAAACGAACCTTGTACATTCAGTTGAAGTTCAAATCGCCAAATAGCGAACTACCGCGCCATTTCAAGCTCTATTTTAATTATATTATAATTCTACGTTTCAAACTGACGTCGATTGAATATATTCGTCAATATAATTCAACTATAAGCTGAATTAAATCCTAGGGATGACCCAGTTCACAGAATATTGTGATTTCCAATATTTTTGATTATTTCTAAATTAAATATATTATTCTATTATTTAATTTAATTAAATAACCAATCTAATTTAATTAAACCACTATTTAATTCCCTATATCACTATTTTAAATAATTAAATAAATAAATTATATCCCTGGAAAAATGCGGGTCATTACATTCTTCCCCACTTATAATAATTTCGTCCTCGAAATTGCTAAGTTAGAGGACAGACCCTATCTATTTGGTAAAAGCTTATCTGTTACCCCTTATCTCTGGTTTCAACTGAACCAACTAATATTGATTTCAATATTAGTTTATTCCAACTAACTAAAATTTTCAGAAATTCTGAAAATTTTCTAACACTTTAAATTTTCGGAAAATTTTGCCATAACCTCCTTTGTACGGGTCAATAGGTCAAACTCCAAATCGCCTCTCTGGGCCTTCTCCAACCCAAAAGAAAATCAAACAGCCAAGCGGCTTGCCAATTCGGCTCATAAATCACCAAACTCATATGAAATATAAACTTGTACCTTTTTGTCGAGCATATCTACTTTATCACTTCCATCTGCTGTTAATTCAGCATATACCAATGTTATCCTAACCAAATTCCAATCTGTTTTTACCCACAAATCCAACCATTCACTTATACCTAAGTCGAATTTCATTTCAAACTCAAGCACTATTCTTGATTTCAAATCCATAACTCACCAGTCCAATATAATTCCAGATTATCTCTAATCAAGTCTAATTCTACTTGACACTAATCTATTTCAAATGATTTTCACTTACTAGCTTTTAATTCAATCTCAATTCTATTGGATTTTACAAATTTTACTTTAATTTGTTTAAATTCAAACAACCTTTTCTTCCTGGAAGTTTTTAAACAGTTTACCTCTTTCAAAAAATCAAAATTTCCTTTTTGAAATTCAACACACTTGTTTTCCCAAAACAAATTCAAAACAAAATCCTTGGTAGTAATCCATCACTTACATACTCGAAAATGAACACCGATGATGTCATGATCAACATCGAAATCTATTTTCCAGCTATCGAAGTGAGTTCAATACTATATCACTTTCAAAAACATTTCTAAACACTTCTATTTTGAAATTAGTTCAAAATATCGTATGCAATGTTTTAAACACATTTAAAATCTCCCAGGATTTTAAAATTCTCATATCTTAATTCAAATCCATTTCAAACACTTATTCCTATTTCTAGAGTTTGAATTTCAATTCTGATTTAAATTTTAGATTTAACTCATCTGCTTTCATATATTTTTACTTATATGAATTCTGATTGGTTATTTACATAACCATTTCACTTTATAATCTTACTCGATTATAATTAAAACCAATATATCTAATATATATATTTCCTCTATATCAGGATATACTCTAGGTAAACTTATTTTAATTTACCCTCTTTACAAAACATATCGTGTCGACCCATCGTATTCGAGTGTTTATAAACTCCTACCGATACAGTGGATCAAACTGATCGACCAAAACTCATAAACAACTCAGCCAATGGATCTCCCCAATATAAAACCATTTTTATATCAAATACAAATACGCACTCGTACATATACACTCAAACTCAATCTAGGGTATTACTAACCCTATCTCTACCGAGTCACGCCACAGAGCCAAGGTAATTCTTAACTTAAGCTCTGATACCAACTGTAATGACCCGAAAATCCGGTCCATTTTGAGCTGACCAAAAACACAAGTCCAACCCCAAATTAAACTGAAAATCAGGAAATTAATAGAAAGAAAACAGAGGGTGAGGAAAAATAAGATAGAAACTTAGAATAGAAGAAGCAGAAGAACACAACATGAGAGTAACACGAATCTCACAGCAGAACGAATAACATATAACATATGTAACATAACTTTGAAATAAAAGATTTTACTTGAATATACATATCATTATCAAGTACAACACTTACAACACAGCGGAAATAAACTATAACTATATGATCCTGAAGCCTCCTGCTCCAGCTCTTCAAGTATCTGTAAAACCCGACTACTTGACTGCCCGTACAAATTTAGGCACCCAAGAGTTTAGGGAAAACAACAAAGTAAACTCTGGGTCAGTCATGGGACTAGTGTGAGTAAAACAGTTTAACACAGTTCAACAGAAATATGATATCTCATAAGACCACGCCATGAATACGGAACGGGTTTTTCCCTTATGAGAATCCAAATTATTTTTATATCAAAAACCTTTTTGATATAATAATAATGTCTATCAACCACAATATAATAATCATCTAGCAGAAACGCTTTCATCTCACGTTCCACATATATAGTATACAATCAAAACCGCTAGCACGTATTGGGTAATGGATTTCCAACTATGACAAGGTATGGAACCACATTCCGATCAGTTTACTCTAGGAATGATACACTGGAGTTCAACAAGAACATCTTGCAACTCAGCCACACATGACCAACCACTCATTTCACTTGAGTGTATCGAATGTACATCACCAACGGTTGGGATCAGCAACCGTTCCCGTATATATATATATATATATATATATATATATATATATATATATGGGACAACATTGATAGATTAAAGAAGCAAATGAATATTCTCTAGATAAGTGATTATACACCCTGCTTCGGAGCGACCGACTTAGCCATGCTGCCTGCCCGATTTATGTCATTACCGGATGTGAGGCTAGAAGCTACGCTTATCTTTTCATATCAAATCTTCATTCACTTTGAATGTCACATCGTCATACCCACCAAATCACAAATTGATTTTCCCAAAAATACCACGGGTATAAAGCCAAGTGAAACTAATTCCTCCGCCACCAACGTAAATACGTTTGAAACGATCAACTTACATGATCTACCAGATATACTCTGTCAGACCTTCGTCCATACAAGTTGTCCTAGGACTGGACAAACCGAAGGCACTATTCAGTATATCCATCTTAGGCACTGTTATCTAAGACTTATACAATAGCCCTTGCACTTTACTCCGTCTTCAATTATCTTTGGCATATATGATTCGCAACGCTTATGTCAATACAGAGTGGTTCTCTGGATAATAATCCAACTAGTCTCTCCATATTAACAACTTTAAAATGGTCAAAACTTCGATAGTCTGTGAGTTAACTATCAAAGAAAAACAAGTGTGCAAACAACGATACTATTTCCAGATGGAAATTATATCGAACAATCATCCAACATATATATATATATATATTTCCTCATTTTCTATGTTTAGAAAATATACGTGATTAACACTGGAAAACATTTCAATGGCTTAATTATGCATCACTATTCTTCCACATCTATCAAACTCTAACTATAAACTAACATGAGAACAGTTTCCTAAGTATAAACCCCGAAGGCCGAAACCAACATCAGATCAATACTTAGAAAACCATTCAACTTATTAATCTCTAGTCAGTTTCTAATTTTTGTATAACTCCTTTCGATTAACTATGTTCGATTAACTCCTTTCGATTAACTCGATTCGATTAACTCCTCTATTTATTTTTCTAATAAATAATCCTTTATTCTATTTATTTTACTTTATTTCTTTAACTCTATTCATTTTCAAGTATTCCTTTATAACCTGTTTATCTTCTAAAGGATATTCCTTTATAATCTATTTGTAAATGGTTTTTCAAATATTCTCTTTAATAACTTATTTGTTTTCATAAATCAATCTCTTTCAATTCTGTTTGTAAATGGTTTTACAAATATTTCCTTTTATATTTGGTTTACAAATATTTTCCTTTATATTAAAAATCCTTTTTCTTTTATAATATAAAATCCATTGATTTTATATAAATAAATTATTTTCAAAATATACTTTGAAAATCCCTTTTCTACATTCTGGTATTTCTTATGGTATTTAACACCCCATATAACAACGATAAATATCGTTCAAACAAACATAATCAATGTTAGATTTTATATCACATTTTATAACACAATAAATAAATCACAGTAAAATAAATGTTGAGGAATCCAGTTGGATTCCTCCAACCTGTTTCCCTGCATCACAGATGTTAACAATATAGATAACATAGATAACATCACTTTCAGTCCATATGATATATTCTGTTAAACAGAATCAAATATAGAAATTTAACTAACTGACTAGCAGTTCAATCAAACAGTCAACACACAGTCAATCAGACAATATTTAACAGTTCTAAAAATACAACATAAATTTATAAACTGTTTAGAGTTAGTGAGATTTACTCACATTGGACGATCATCGTTGATAACGATAACCATTGCTCAATTTGATTCAAATGGACAATTTATTTTGCTATAAATTATAATGTGGTCCAATGGACTTCCAGTCAGTTCCATCGTATAATGTCCGTCCCTACGACTCTAACGTAACTGACGGTTCGAATTTCTTATCACATATGTAGCATATATTTAGTTTACAAGTTATACATGCTTTAAATAAAAAATTAATTTTAAACATTATTTATCGTCGGGCCAAACCTTCTCACTCCGGCCCATCCACCATCCAACCCAAACCCGCAACTGTGTAGCTTTCCTCCCCGATTGAATTCTCCGCACTTCAGAGAACCCAAACACCACGAAATGGCAACCCGTTGACCCCCATCTTCTCCATGTTCACTCCATGAAAAACAAAACTAAAAACTCTGTCCACTTCCTCTTTCCATACTCTATCCTTTCATGGCCATTTTACCCAACTCGAGCTCACGAAATACATCGCGATTTCCAGTATTTTACTTCCGCTGGCACAGTGATGACCGACATCTTTATTCACGGAATCAACCCAAAATTTGTAAACTTGTACGGTTCTACCTTCTCAATCCAAAAACACAAATGAATTCATACCAAACTCCTTGATTTCCTAGCTAGATCGAAGACTAGGTTTCACTGTCAATTTTCTTGAACCGACTCTCGACGTCGCACAGCCCCAGGTGGTCATCAATGCGAAGCTCTGCTCCTCCCGATTTCAAAGATACATCTCCCACGATTTATTGGAATTGATTTGTATTTATTTGAATTTATTTTAGATCATGATTTTTTTTGTTTTAAGAAAGAGGATTGGCGGCTGAAAATTTTACCAGAGGAAAAGTGTTTTAGGTTTAGAGGATAGTGAGGGTATTATATAGGAAGTTTAGATATTTTTCACATTGATGATTTCATTGATTTATAACCACCCATCTACCCCGGTCATCTTTTAAAAATTCCTATGATCACCCATGATACCCAAAAATCACCAAACCAGACATACTGCTAGAGCTCGACATTACGGTCCCAACGAAACTGGTTTCGTCGAATTCCGACTTCGTATGCTCACAAAGCGTATTTTTAACCGTTAGAATATCGACTGTTTTTCACTCTAAAAATCCCTACGGCCACACAGTGACTCTAAAAATCACGAAACTGGAAATCTAATAACTATTTGATGTTGCGGATCTAACAAAATTAGTTTCGTCGAATTCCGACTTCATTTGCAAAAGTGGCTATTTTTAAATCTCTAAATAGCTTATTTAAATATATAAATATATTTAAATAATATTGAATTTAATATTTAAAATTAAATATTATCGTCTATATTCACAGTGGAATACCATACTGCTTCAGAATATTCCTATATGGATTTACAACTCGATATTACATCGTCAGAGTTATATCGATGTTGGATTTCTATTTAAATCCTTATATAAAATATAATTAAATCGTTATGGTCAGGGCGCTGCATTTCTGAGAATTTGATTTGGACATAAATCAAAATCTACACGACGAAATCCCGATATTTCTCTTCCACTAGAAAGATATACTCCACCAGCTCCACACGTTTCTTGTTTCACAGAAATCTGATTTAAAACGAACCTTGTACATTCAGTTGAAGTTCAAATCGCCAAATAGCGAACTGCCGCGCCATTTCAAGCTCTATTTTAATTATATTATAATTCTACGTTTCAAACTGACATCGATTGAATATATTCGTCAATATAATTCAACTATAAGCTGAATTAAATCCTAGGGACGACCTAGTTCACAGAATATTGTGATTTCCAATATTTTTGATTATTTCTGAATTAAATATATTATTCTATTATTTAATTTAATTAAATAACCACTCTAATTTAATTAAACCACTATTTAATTCCCTATATCACTATTTTAAATAAATAAATAAATAAATTATATCCCTGGAAAAATGCGGGTCGTTACAGGAGAGAACTTTGGTTACTCTCTTCGTTCAAAACTTTAGGTTGGGAGTCTCTGATTCTCCGTTTCAACCTAAAACTATATTTCTCCATTCTTTTCATTTTAATTCATAGTAGATTGCATCTAGAAGATAGATCATCATCAAGGGAGGTTAGATCACATCAAGTAGCATCAAACTTGAAGGTTATCAGTGCTGTCCACATCTGAGCTCATCGGATTTGCATTGAATTGGGGATTAGGTGAGTAATAGATATCTCTCACATGGAAACTACATATTGTATGGGAAATTAGGATCATATTCGTATGTTATATGCTATAATCACCTTAGATACGATCATGTATGTTTAATTTAAATTTAGAAACCCTAGAAGAACCCAATTTGATCATATTAACTACATAATCGCTAGATTAATCATGTTTATACCTATATTTAGTTCCAAATCATGCTAGATCTCATAATTGTGATATGTTTATGTTTTCAATGGAATTTGTTCATGATTGTAAGATCTTGTATTGTTGAATTATTGTTTGTTTTGATTTTGTTGTATGAGTTGTTTGTTAGAATTGGTTGCCGTAGAACTTAGGATTGAGGAACCGAGAAAATCAGAGGTTCAGATGATCGGATTCAGGCGAAACTGGGCAGAAGCATTTTGGAAGACAAAGGAAGGAAGCATGAAAAATTTCATGCCATAATACACTATGTGTATGGGTCGACACCGACCCATAACCAAGGGTCAGATAGCATTGAGACTTCATGGGTTGCATCATGATGATAAATCGAGGCTAATGGTGAATTTTCATGTCATTCGGAGTTGATTTGTGATAGGTCGAAGGCGGATTGCTAGAGATATGGATAGACCAACAGAAGTTTCTACAGGAACGTCGAAATGCTTGGAAAATGGACCAGAAGGATATGCTTAAGACAAGGACGGGCAGAGGCCAAATACTTAGGTTAAATTGGCTAAGTTGGCACTGACCCATTATGGGTAAGCACCGACCCATAAGGGGATGCCTGGTGCACTTGATTTTTATGGAGCTTGATGGTAGTGGCTTCTGGAGGTTGCTGGTGAAGTTTGATGATGAATGGACTTCAGATGATCAATGTGAAACTCAATGATTGATGATGATTTGATTGTGAACTCGCATTGGTGTGGTCAGAGTTCGATTGATGTGATACTGGTCATGATGTGATATACGATCCTGTATGATGATGGATTGACAAGATGGAAGTCAATCATGATGATAATGGAATGGTTCGAGAAATGAATTGAGTTGCCAAGATGTAAGGTTTGACAGGTTTGATGTGCCAAGGAATCATTGGTTATTGAAGTGTTCTAGCAGACTCAAAGTAGGAGTATTATGGGGACACCGATTAGGATCAAATTCGATAGATCACGTACCCTGGGCAGTCGTGATGTAACGACCCATCTTTTTTGCCCGATTTTCGGCGGTAATTAAACCGCCTTAAACCGTTCAGAAAGACGAATTGTTATGGGTACATACATATATTAAACAAAATAACAGGACTTTCATTGCAAATTACAATGTTACATCAGAGTTACATAGAATATCAGAGTTACAAATATATAACAGCGGAAGAAAAGAAAATAACTTTACTCTCAGCGGAAGATCAAAATACAGCGGAAGCTTCAATTCTATCGTGGACTCCAACTCTACAAGCGCTCTATATCCTGCTCCAACGATCCATAACTGCAAAACTAAACTACCGGCTGCCCGTGCGAAAAATCATGGGCACCCTGAGTTTAGGTGAGGGAACAATAAACTCCAGGTCAGTCGTGGGACTGGTGTGAGAACTCAAACAGTTAGGTTCATTCTTAAAGTTGGGAACTTCACCGGATCACGCCGCTAACGCGGAACGGATTTACTCCAGGTGGATACCCGTGCATATAAATGCGCAATGTCTTTTGAAAATGAAGCTATCATAAGCTCGTCCCACATCACACAATGCAAGCGCACACCAGATGGGCGAGTTTTATCTTATGACAACCAAATATGCTTTCATACGTAAAATTCTCTTCAATACCATAATATATATAGTGTGGAAAACATTTCGCAAGTAAATGTATTAATCCAAGACAGCATATACCCCATAATATATGTTGTCATGTATATATACAATCAAAATCGTATGGCTCGCATAAGAAATTTGGATTTCCAACTTGATGATTCCTGGCACGAAAGATCAATCAGGGATACAAAATGAAGTGCCTCAACGGCTTTTTCGACCATACGCGGACACCGAATACACATCGTCAGGGCAGATCAACGGTTTTCGACCAGACACGGCCCCCCGAACATACCCAACTTCCCCAGGTTCATAAGTGGTTTCCCACTGCTGCACAGCTTCATCATCAATTCATATATAAGTATAAAACCTAACCGCCAGTTTCTCATCAATCCGGGGTGTGAGGTTTGTCGATTTCACGACATACACAAAGTGATGCTTCGATAAGCCATTCTTTGATCATCACTAGCTCGTTTCATAACTTGGGTACGCCACATTGACAATTCACGACATATCACTGATTTCAATCAATGCATACCCTCTAAGTTCATATGACTTAGAGACGAGGATAATATTATTGCCACAAATCCGATATACATTAACGGAAATCAGTGCTATGCGGTAAATTTCAATGTCAGACACACCATCCATACAAATCCGTTCTGGGTCTGAACGGAACAACAACCCGAAAATACTTAAATATGTTCAGGTCTCATGTAACTCATACCTCGTACCGGTTGCCTACCTAACCGAGACATTAATCACAATCAATATAAACAAACTTAAATATTCCCGGTCTTCATTTCGTCATTTACCGAGTCTTGAACTGTTTCATAACGTCGTATTATTACTTGGAATGGTTTTCGAACATATAGTCGATCCCGGTCTTTCCAAGTAATAAGCGTACTTTAAATAGTAGCTATGGTTCACACAGGCTTTTCAATTCAAATCTCCTTCCACATAGTTACCAATTCATTTATGACTCAAGATTTGAATTACTATCTTTTCATACATCTCGTTATCACTTTAACTCTTCTTTGTAATCAAAGATTTTACTTTCGCTTCAATTCTTACTTTTAATTTCCTTGAATCAAAGATTTGACTTAATCCCCAATTACGATATGAATTTCCACAACTCAATCTTATTGGGTTCAAGAATGGTATTATTAAAGATACGATTCACGACGGAACCCAAATCAATCGACATTGAATCATAAATTACACAGAAATTTTATCCACTTATATTCGATATAAATTCTCATAATCAACGAATACCATAAGTGGAATAACTATATAATAATATCTTTCAAATTCCCCAGGTAGTATTCATTTACACCATGAAATTTATACCAAATATCGAAGATTATTTCTATCTAACTTATTTCAATCAGGTGGAGAAACCCATATCTTTAATTAAAAGATTTATTCAATTCTTCGACATTCGATCTGGATAGAAATACCGTCAACTTATATTCAATATAAATTTCCGTATCCAACTCATATTATAAGCGGAATAACGGTGAATTTACCTCTTAAATTCCTCAGATAATAAGAGTTTTCATCTACCGAATAAATATCGAACATCCGAAGATTTATCACCGACCATATCCAAATTTTAAATTTGAAAAAACCATTTCAATGTTATATAAATATTTCCAATACTTTAACAACCTTTATAATCATCCCTATAGTCAAATAATGGTTCCTGCTTTAAATTCCAAACTAATAATAGCATTTGGGAATGTTACCAAAGTACTGCTATTAAAATACCCCTTTTTAAATTGAAAGATTTAAAATTACTCGAAATGCAAGTATTCCAATTCAAATCTCCTTTTTAGGAGTTATCATAAATTTCTTCACTTAATAAACTTGTTTTATTCGATTTCCGTTCTAATCGGCAATTACACGCATTTCAAATTTGTTTGAATATCACATGAACATCATATGGCGAAAATCAAAATTTTTCTTTTTATTCAAATGCTATTATTCTTTGAAATCCAACGCGTCTCATTTCAAGTCAAACCAATTTAAACCATATATAAATTATTCAAATCCTTTTTCAAACTTGATTTATATCTCTAAATCATTTGAATTAGTTCCAAACTATATTTAAAATTTGATTTCAAATTTACCGTCCCATTTGTCGGACCAGTTAGAGATAGCCAGGGAGAGCAGGAAATTGAATTTCCAAACCCAAGCCTAGACACCATCCTCTCTGTCATCCTAGAATGTTCTGGTGTATATTATATCATTATTATAATATATATAAAACCATATTCACATTTCAAATCTCCTTTCGAATTTAAATTGAAAATAATATTTTTACCAAAACTAGTTTCAGGTGGATATAAAAATCAATACATAATTCAGATCATATCCAATCCCAATTCAATATTTAAAAAGTTGATATTTAATTTAGAATTAACATTTTAAATATTATTTAATAATTAAATAAAAATCGTATATAGGAAGGAACTTCTAAATCGATCACCCATATATTTCCACAACCACGGTGTGTTTGTGTGTGTGTGATATCATACAATGCAATCATATCTATCCAAATGAACCATACGATCAGGTGGATACGAATTCATTATCACAACAAATATTTTAACTGTGCACAAGCGTTACTGTCAATAACGCTTACTCGTGTTCAGTGTATTATCTAATTACATGAGCAACATTCAAACATCAACATCCATCACACAATCATTATCAACAAATTATAATTAATCTTCATCTAATTATAATTAACTAATTTAAATAATTAAAATTAGAAGTTCTCACCTAAAGCTCTCCAAATTCCACCGTCAAGATCCGCCTAAATCGCGAATAACTCTGGATGGTCAGATACAAATCCTTGCGGATGCTGCTACCATCACGTGCGCTACTTCCAGTCTAACGCGACAACAGTGTTCATTATTTTATCTCCATGACGCTAATCACTTCATTCCATTTATTCCAGTAAGGTACAGAACCCACCATCCTATGGCTTCTCATCTGTACCCCTGTAGCTACATGCCACACTTCATACATCTCCATTATACCAAAACATACATCACCAAAATACACAACAACACCACACAATTTTCCCTCCACTTCTTCCTACCACATGTCCCGCTTCTTCACACATTTTTTTTTGAACTCATATACAAATGCGCGGGTGCATGCAGCATCAACACCAATCTAAACATTCAAGCCGAGGCCATGCACACTTCACTTCGCTTTCTCATATTTTATATTTTACTCGACAGACAAAGGAGATCTGGTTGTGTCATAACTAGACAGCGGCGGAGCTGGGTGTCTTACTGATGTGAGAGGTAGAGAGGAAGGACGGACAGGAGTGTGGAGTTGCGGACTGAGACGAGGCAGAGGGGAGAGGCTGCCGAACTGTTTCGGACTGAAGAGAGTAGGTCACGGTTGAGAGGTGGACTGGGGGGCGGAGTGACCTGCAAGTGGAAGTGGATGTGCGGGCTGACAACGGTAGGGTGGTGGATCTAGAAGAGGATGGCTGAACTGATTTGAGGGGAGAGAAGCAACGGTTTGCGAGGAGAGAAAGAGGAGAGGAAGTCTGTAGGGGGTGGAAGAAAGTTGCCGTGGCAAACAAGGGGTAAAACGGTCGCATCTTTAACTGAGAAGAAGGGAAACATGCGCACTGGATAGAAGACTGAGCTGATGACATGAAGGAAAGATTGTGGTTGCGCTTGGGGACAGACGCGCTGAACGATGGGTCTTGGAAGTTGGATGGTGAAGAGAGGGATAGGATAAAGTTGGATGGTGAAGAGAGGGATAGGATACTATGCGAGGGAGGCAACAGGCTACGCGCGTTTTTCTCTTTCTTTCTTTTTTTTCTCATGAAGTTAAGACCCTCATAGTTGATTTCACGAGAGGTTGAATGCTTGAGAAGGCTTCACGGAGAAGACACATGAACGGAAACAACGTGGAGGTGATTTCAGAAAATGCGGTATAGGTGTTGGTTAAACTCGCTACTATATTACACGTGGAACCTTCATGAAATCATGTCTACACGTTTCAATTTTACATAAGAACATTTCGAATGTAATCACCTTAGTCCAGAACCGAGAAAGTAAACACGATCAACTACAATGTTTCCCAATTTCCTTTTTTTTCTATCCACAACAAGCAACAGCAAAATAACGTTATAGTCTTGTACACAAATGTGCCCCGGTCCCAAAGCAGTAATAAAATAGACCTTTTGATTAATTCTGTAAAGTCTCTAAAGGACTGCTATTGCCCTAAAATACGTTAGAAAAATGTGTATTTATCTTTCCAAATTAAAAATTAAACAAAAATTCTATAAAATATTTTAAACTTACGCGTACAAAAACTTAATGGTTAATTTACACCAGTATTTAATTGTAATTTATATTCGAACACTAATTGTTTTAGCAACCAAATTGCAAACCGTTTTGACAATTCGACCAAGGACGAACTATTTTGCCAAACGGTATTGTTTTCAGACAAAATTTTCAGTTAAATATTATTTACATATTTTTTTTAAAATAATATCATTGCCTTCAAATTTTATTCAGAATCCATTTCCGCCATTAAAGATTTGTTTAAAATTTATATTATAAATGTCGTTTACACTTACAAAACATCACTTGTAAATAAAATTTCTCAAATTACATTAACCAAAATAAAGTTTTAAATACTTAAAGATATTTATAAAGCTCATATCAAAATTATATAAATAAAAATCCAAATCAAACTTAGTTAAAAATTATGGGATGTTACATTCACCCCTCCTTAAGAACTTTTCGTCCTCGAAAAGGAAGTCAGGAAAATTTAAACTCCTTAACCAATTTGAAATTCCCATTTCTCTCTTAATATCAGAAATGTAATAGTCAGAACCAAAGTCCATATCATTCCCAGGCTACTCTCTCAAATTCTCACTTAAAGGTAGAGTCTAAGGAACTTCAAAAATCTTGTGATTACTAGGGTCGTCACTGGTCTTGTTCAAAAATCGAATTCTCTGTGTTAACTCAGAGCTGCTATCCTACCACTAGGGAGGAACTACGATAGATACTGTCTAGTGCTTAAAGGTCTATGACTCAAAGAATTATATATATATATATATCTTGGAAATTATCTTTCTAACTTACTCTTATGGAACCCATGATTTTCTTACCAATTCTGAGACCAAGTGCTTAAATTAGAATTCAAATCTAAATCCTCAAATAATCCTTTCCCTAATCATTCAATTATCCTGCAAAATACCATCTTGGCTAAATTCAGTATTAGAAATTCTATTGCTCTTAATACATATTCAAGTTCAATTTAAGAGGTAATTCAAAATACTGGTTTCAAATCTAATTTAATTCACTTGTCCATGAGTTTATCAGAGCAGGGCAAAAGGAAGAATTCAGAAATAGAGTTGGACAGTTAAATTCCAAGCACGACTATTCGGGTGATACTCAAAATGACAATGGGTCGAGCAAAACCCAGCGACAAGGTAAGAGATAGAATATTATTTCCGAAACACTCATTCTATTTCAAATTTTTATTCTAATCGTTTCTAATCTCATATTAACCCATTTATAAGTTAAATTTGCACTCATTTAATATTCATATTTTAGTTGTCATATACACCTAATCAAAAACACCTTTCTAAATCCACTTTAAAATTCAAAATATATCTAACTCTTTTCATTCTTGTTTAATATCAAATCTTGTTTAGAAAATTTTCTTAATCAATTAGCCGGAAAATCTCTTAAATAGTTTTATTTAAAATACCATCAAGCTTCCTCTACGCACTCTGATTATGCGTACACATGTTCAAGCTAGGGTTGTTCCCAAATATTGATCTTAACATTTCAGAACTCACATCGTTCAACTTAATACCTCAAGGATCCAAAATTTTCTACTTCGATGTTTGTTACGATTTAAATTAACCTTTTAAACTCATTTCTAACTTAAGTCAAACTCATCACTTTAAACAAATTCTTAACTTAAGTCTAAATCATCTACGGATTTCTTAAGGGGTTCTGATAGCTAAGATATTCTTGGATATTCTCATTTACGATTCATGTTAAGGATTTATCCAAATCTATTGCTTACATTAACATATTAACATTTTTTGAGAAATATAATATCTTTTTCTGATTACAACTTATTAGATCATATTCTAACATTTGTCATGGCTTGAAGTATGGGTGCTATTTTTTTTTTGATATAATTTCTTAATGAATTTTCACACTTATGTGTCCCTTCAAATTCTAAAGTATAGTTTATTTCTACAATATCCCATTTTGTTATTGTCAAAATAATTGCTTTCGCATCTATAACATATTGGCTTACATTATATTGAAATGGTTCAAGTATTCCTCGACGTGTTAATTGAAACCATGCGGTCATCCCACTTTCGAAACTCGAAAATAATTACCGATGGAGCCATGGTCATCAGTAAAATCATCCTCGAGCGACTAGAGTGTGACCCTACATCTACCTAGTATATATTGGACTTCGTATACACGTTGATCAGACGTATATTCAAAATCCTTACATACTCGATAGTCCAATCATGACGTCGAATAAGACACTCGAAATCCTCATTTCCAATTATATTTCAAAATATATTTCAAATAATCATTGTTTTCGAAATGATTTACTTGTTCAAAATACCTTATATATGTTTCAAAAATATACGCTCTCTCGTCATAATACTCCGAGATCTCATTCTAGGGTATTTCTAACCCTATCTCTAATGAGATAATATAACTCTGAGGAGTCCTATTCTTTTGTCCAAATATGTACGTACCCTATAGCTTTGTATAACCAAAGCTCTGATACCAACTGTAACGACCCATCTTTTTTGCCCGATTTTCGGCGGTAATTAAACCGCCTTAAACCGTTCAGAAAGACGAATTGTTATGGGTACATACATATATTAAACAAAATAACAGGACTTTCATTGCAAATTACAATGTTACATCAGAGTTACATAGAATATCAGAGTTACAAATATATACACAGCGGAAGAAAAGAAAATAACTTTACTCTCAGCGGAAGATCAAAATACAGTGGAAGCTTCAATTCTATCGTGGACTCCAACTCTAAAAGCGCCCTAAATCCTGCTCCAACGATCTATAACTGCAAAATTAAACTACCGGCTGCCCGTGCGAAAAATCATGGGCACCCAGAGTTTAGGTGAGGGAACAATAAACTCCAGGTCAGTCGTGGGACTGGTGTGAGAACTAAAACAGTTAGGTTCATTCTTAAAGTTGGGAACTTCACCGGATCACGCCGCTAACGCGGAACGGATTTACTCCAGGTGGATACCCGTGCATATAAATGCGCAATGTCTTTTGAAAATGAAGCTATCATAAGCTCGTCCCACATCACACAATGCAAGCGCACACCAGATGGGCGAGTTTTATCTTATGACAACCAAATATGCTTTCATACGTAAAATTCTCTTCAATACCATAATATATATAGTGTGGAAAACATTTCACAAGTAAATGTATTAATCCTAGACAGCATATACCCCATAATATATGTTGCCATGTATATATACAATCAAAATCGTATGGCTCGCATAAGAAATTTGGATTTCCAACTTGATGATTCCTGGCACGAAAGATCAATCAGGGATACAAAACGAAGTGCCTCAACGGCTTTTTCGACCATACGCGGACACCGAATACACATAGTCAGGGCAGATCAACGGTTTTCGACCAGACACGGCCCCCCGAACATACCCAACTTCCCCAGGTTCATAAGTGGTTTCCCACTGCTGCACCGCTTCATCATCAATTCATATATAAGTATAAAACCTAACCGCCAGTTTCTCATCAATCCGGGGTGTGAGGTTTGTCGATTTCACGTCATACACAAAGCGTTGCTTCGATAAGCCATTCTTTGATCATCACTAGCTCGTTTCATAACTTGGGTACGCCACATTGACAATTCACGACATATCACTGATTTCAATCAATGCATACCCTCTAAGTTCATATGACTTAGAGACGAGGATAATATTATTGCCACAAATCCGATATACATAAACGGAAATCGGTGCTATGCGGTAAATTTCAATGTCAGACACACCATCCATACAAATCCGTTCTGGGTCTGAACGGAACAACAACCCGAAAATACTTAAATATGTTCAGGTCTCATGTAACTCATACCTCGTATCGGTGGCCTACCTAACCGAGACATTAATCACAATCAATATAAACAAACTTAAATATTCCCGGTCTTCATTTCGTCGTTTACCGAGTCTTGAACTGTTTCATAACGTCGTATTATTACTTGGAATGGTTTTCGAACATATAGTCGATCCCGGTCTTTCCAAGTAATAAGCGTACTTTAAATAGTAGCTATGGTTCACACAGGCTTTTCAATTTAAATCTCCTTCCACATAGTTACCAATTCATTTATGACTCAAGATTTGAATTACTATCATTTCATACATCTCGTTATCACTTTAACTCTTCTTTGTAATCAAAGATTTTACTTTCGCTTCAATTCTTACTTTTAATTTCCTTGAATCAAAGATTTGACTTAATCCCCAATTACGATATGAATTTCCACAACTCAATCTTATTGGGTTCAAGAATGGTATTATTGAAGATACGATTCACGACGGAACCCAAATCAATCGACATTGAATCATAAATTACACAGAAATTTTATCCACTTATATTCGATATAAATTCTCATAATCAACGAATACCATAAGTGGAATAACTATATAATAATATCTTTCAAATTCCCCAGGTAGTATTCATTTACACCATGAAATTTATACCAAATATCGAAGATTATTTCTATCTAACTTATTTCAATCAGGTGGAGAAACCCATATCTTTAATTAAAAGATTTATTCAATTCTTCGACATTCGATCTGGATAGAAATACCGTCAACTTATATTCAATATAAATTTCCGTATCCAACTCATATTATAAGCGGAATAACGGTGAATTTACCTCTTAAATTCCTCAGATAATAAGAGTTTTCATCTACCGAATAAATATCGAACATCCGAAGATTTATCACCGACCATATCCAAATTTTAAATTTGAAAAAACCATTTCAATGTTATATAAATATTTCCAATACTTTAACAACCTTTATAATCATCCCTATAGTCAAATAATGGTTCCTGCTTTAAATTCCAAACTAATAATAGCATTTGGGAATGTTACCAAAGTACTGCTATTAAAATACCCCTTTTTAAATTGAAAGATTTAAAATTACTCGAAATGCAAATATTCCAATTCAAATCTCCTTTTTAGGAGTTATCATAAATTTCTTCACTTAATAAACTTGTTTTATTCGATTTCCGTTCTGATCGGCAATTACACGCATTTCAAATTTGTTTGAATATCACATGAACATCATATGGCGAAAATCGAAAATTTTCTTTTTATTCAAATGCTATTATTCTTTGAAATCCAACGCGTCTCATTTCAAGTCAAAACAATTTAAACCATATATAAATTATTCAAATCCTTTTTCAAACTTGATTTATATCTCTAAATCATTTGAATTAATTCCAAACTATATTTCAAATTTGATTTCAAATTTACCGTCCCGTTTGTCGGACCAGTTAGAGATAGCCAGGGAGAGCAGGAAATTGAATTTCCAAACCCAAGCCTAGACACCATCCTCTCTGTCATCCTAGAATGTTCTGGTGTATATTATATCATTATTATAATATATATAAAACCATATTCACATTTCAAATCTCCTTTCGAATTTAAATTGAAAATAATATTTTTACCAAAACTAGTTTCAGGTGGATATAAAAATCAATACATAATTCAGATCATAGCCAATCCCAATTCAATATTTAAAAAGTTGATATTTAATTTAGAATTAACATTTTATATATTATTTAATAATTAAATAAAAATCGTATATAGGAAGGAACTTCTAAATCGATCACCCATATATTTCCACAACCACGGTGTGTTTGTGTGTGTGATATCATACAATGCAATCATATCTATCCAAATGAACCATACGATCAGGTGGATACGAATTCATTATCACAACAAATATTTTAACTGTGCACAAGCGTTACTGTCAATAACGCTTACTCGTGTTCAGTGTATTATCTAATTACATGAGCAACATTCAAACATCAACATCCATCACACAATCATTATCAACAAATTATAATTCATCTTCATCTAATTATAATTAACTAATTTAAATAATTTAAATTAGAAGTTCTCACCTAAAGCTCTCCAAATTCCACCGTCAAGATCAGCCTAAATCGCGAATAACTCTGGATGGTCAGATACAAATCCTTGCGGATGCTGCTACCATCACGTGCGCTACTTCCAGTCTAACGCGACAACAGTGTTCATTATTTTATCTCCATGACGCTAATCACTTCATTCCATTTATTCCAGTAAGGTACAGAACCCACCATCCTATGGCTTCTCATCTGTACCCCTGTAGCTACATGCCACACTTCATACATCTCCATTGTACCAAAACATACATCACCAAAATACACAACAACACCACACAGTTTTCCCCCCACTTCTTCCTACCACATGTCCCGCTTCTTCACACATTTTTTTCTTGAACTCATATACAAATGCGCGGGTGCATGCAGCATCAACACCAATCTAAACATTCAAGCCGAGGCCATGCACACTTCACTTCGCTTTCTCATATTTTATATTTTACTCGACAGACAAAGGAGATCTGGTTGTGTCATAACCAGACAGCGGCGGAGCTGGGTGTCTTACTGATGTGAGAGGTAGAGAGGAAGGACGGACAGGAATGTGGAGTTGCGGACTGAGACGAGGCAGAGGGGAGAGGCTGTCGAACTGTTTCGGACTGAAGAGAGTAGGTCACGGTTGAGAGGTGGACTGGGTGGCGGAGTGACCTGCGAGTGGAAGTGGATGTGCGGGCTGACAACGGTAGGGTGGTGGAGCTAGAAGAGGATGGCTGAACTGATTTGAGGGGAGAGAAGCAACGGTTTGCGAGGAGAGAAAGAGGAGAGGAAGTCTGTAGGGGGTGGAAGAAAGTTGCTGTGGCAAACAAGGGGTAAAACGGTCGCATCTTTAACTGAGAAGAAGGGAAACGTGCACACTGGATAGAAGACTGAGCTGATGACATGAAGGAAAGATTGTGGTTGCGCTTGGGGACAGACGCGCTGAACGATGGGTCTTGGAAGTTGGATGGTGAAGAGAGGGATAGGATAAAGTTGGATGGTGAAGAGAGGGATAGGATAAAGTTGGATGGTGAAGAGAGGGATAGGATACTATGCGAGGGAGGCAACAGGCTACGCGCGTTTTTCTCTTTCTTTCTTTTTTCTCTCATGAAGTTAAGACCCTCATAGTTGATTTCACGAGAGGTTGAATGCTTGAGAAGGCTTCACGGAGAAGACACATGAACGGAAACAACGTGGAGGTGATTTCAGAAAATGCGGTACAGGTGTTGGTTAAACTCGCTACTATATTACACGTGGAACCTTCATGAAATCATGTCTACACGTTTCAATTTTACATAAGAACATTTCGAATGTAATCACCTTAGTCCACAACCGAGAAAGTAAACACGATCAACTACAATGTTTCCCAATTTCCGTTTTTTTTCAATTATCCACAACAAGCAACAGCAAAATAACGTTATAATCTTGTACACAAATGTGCCCCGGTCCCAAAGCAGTAATAAAATAGACCGGTTGATAAATTCTGTAAAGTCTCTAAAGGACTGCTATTGCCCTAAAATACGTTAGAAAAATGTGTATTTATCTTTCCAAATTAAAAATTAAACAAAAATTCTATAAAATATTTTAAACTTACGCGTACAAAAACTTAATGGTTAATTTACACCAGTATTTAATTGTAATTTATATTCGAACACTAATTGTTTTAGCAACCAAATTGCAAACCGTTTTGACAATTCGACCAAGGACGAACTATTTTGCCAAACGGTATTGTTTTCAAACAAAATTTTCAATTAAATATTATTTACATATTTTTTTTAAAATAATATCATTGCCTTCAAATTTTATTCAGAATCCATTTCCGCCATTAAAGATTTGTTTAAAATTTATATTATAAATGCCGTTTACACTTACAAAACATCACTTGTAAATAAAATTTCTCAAATTACATTAACCAAAATAAAGTTTTAAATACTTAAAGATATTTATAAAGCTCATATCAAAATTATATAAATAAAAATCCAAATCAAACTTAGTTAAAAATTCTGGGATGTTACACGTGATGGGCCTAGTTGTCAATAATGGTAAAAGTAAAACGTATGAGTCATGATGGCATATGGTCGTTTGGCTAGAACCAAGGTTTTCCATTAGCCCTTTTGATCGTTGAAAGGCAAATTCGATAACTAATGGATTCGCGGATGTATACAGTGATAGCTTGGATATTGGATCCCACAGATGTTATGGTTGATTGTGTTTTTATCTTCTCTTTTTTCTCTAGGTAGGCTATCACTGTAGGTTGTTAAAGAGAAGCGGGATTGGGGTTGTCCTTTCCTATTTCTGATGTGACATGTGATGGATGGTCTTCACATGTTAACTCAGTGGTTGCTGGGCAGATCAGATAGTTGATCTGTCTATGCTCATATTATCATGTGTAACTTTTGTTAGCTATTTTATCGCTCACTAAGACTGTTGTCTAACTCAAGGTTTTATGTTTCCCTCTTATTACCTTGGGTTGTTCACCAACTCGATGGTCGGTAGACTAAGTAGCAGGTAGTAGGTTTGTTGTCGGTGTTGCTATGCAGTGATGAGCAGGAGGTTGGCTTATTACTACTACTTACTATATTGATGATTTTATTATTTCCACTGTTTGTCGAGACTATTATTACCCTGAGGGATGTAGTGAGGCATATTCTATTCATAGATTCATGCATTGAGATGTATTGTAACCAAGATTCTATGGTTTTATGGAAATTTGATTTTTTTTGTTCAGCTGTGCTTTATTACTATGTCATTATGTATATTTTTTTAATATATTATCCATGCGCTGTGAGTTATATGACAGGTTCTATTTTCAAATTATTCTACCTTAATGATTGTCCCATATCGACCTAGCATGTTATACAACACACTTCTCCTACGTTTTATGCAGGTGGTATGGGGCGGTCGTCACGAGACTTAATGAAATATCACAATGTGTCAAATAATGTCTAATATGAGTAATTCTTTATGGTGACAATTTTTATATAAATTCACATATACCATGGTATACTAATAATCTATCATCATTCTTGGATAGTTATAATAATATGTCCTTACAATGCTAAGTTCTATGAATAAACACATATAGCGGAAGATAACAAATATAAAGAAGTACATTTTGGCCTTTAGCCCGTCTCCTGAGCTCCAAGGTATCCAAAATCTAATCTGTTAAAATAGGCTCGTTTGACCTGACATTATAAGAAAATACACCTAGGTCAGTTTGGTATGCTAATGTGAGAAAATTCAATATACAAAGAATTGATTTTTATACCTTAAAACCTTTTGAAGTAAAAGTTATATCACAACACCCCACCATACATAAACACAGACCAGTTTGTACTATACAATAACCAAAACATTTTCTATATAAATACAATGATATTAAAATAATGTCTACACATTGAAGATGAAAATATAAAAATTGTTAATTTCTTGCATCTTAGGTTTCAATGTAGTTGGGTGCAACTAAATCCGTTAAGGCTTGAATTGGAAACTGGATTCACATAATGATTAGAGGTCCGACGACCACCTACCATAGTACATGTTTAGAAAATATATTGAGGGCATTGCATATATCTTCTTCTAACATAGGATCAGCTTACTCCTTATAGGATAGTACTAAGTACGTCATCATCTTGGTTTCTTTGCAACCCTTCAAAGAGATCTGTTATGCAACTGGATCCATAAATTACACATTTATGTTTTGAAGGCTGAAAGCATACCCCTGTGGAAGCGAGCTACATAGCCCTGCTACATCTCCCCCGATCTAAGTCATTCCTAGTTGATAAGGCTTGAGGCTATATTTTACCTTTAACAAGCAAATCCACTTATAATGATACAGTGTCCCCCAATGATAATAACTTGATAGAAGTCATCCGTATAAGTTGTTCAAGTTAAAAACAAATTGAATGCTTCACATTAATACATCCTTAGAATTAGTAGCAAGTAACCTATGCACTTCAAATCTTTATATTTTATTTTATCATCATGAAGATGTATTCTATGTTTGAACACTGAAACTAGTTATAAGTAATTTCAGATAATTGATTCGACCTTGATCTCTTTGAAATAAATAACCGGAGTTCTAGTAAACTCAACCCCGATTCTTTTTGAAATAATAAAACATTCACAGGAGCGTAGTGCACCTTTTAACCATTTAATGGATGGATATCTTTATCATTTGTCCTAAAAGAACAAAATGAGATTTATATGCATAGTACATCATCAGCAGAAATGATCATGCCATCAAACTTGCATGTTTCTTCAAGATATTTTCATAGTTATGCTAATTTGGTCAAGATCAGATAGCCCATTATTTAACTATTAAATGAATAAACAAGCAACATAAATTTAACTGCATTAGATTTAGTAAGCCACATATAGTTAATCAATTATTAGTCAAATCTCTTTAATTATTTATCGAAACTTTCATATATTTAACCCTCCACTATAAGTATATCCTTTAAAATCATTTAAGAAAGGTTTTCATATCAAATCATTTTTAATGGATAACTAGAAACCCAAAACATTTTTTATTCAACTTTCAATACTTGGCATCTTTAAGTAAGCAAAATCATGTATAAAATGCTGTAACAACCTAGATTTTCAATGATTGAATATTTATAATTTTAAAGATTAAAATATTGATCTAAGAAATTTAATAACTTAAACTCAAAAGTTGTGAGTAATTTAATCCAATCGAATACTGGAATAGTAAATTAAATACTATAATTCCTAAAGTAGATTGGACTTGAAATCTTATTTATAATAGAATGGTTTTAAAAAGCTTAAATGAGTTTTGTTGGACTAAGTATGATAATTAGAGATTATTATCGTTGAATTTAAGGAAATGCAAAATTAGTCTAAAATAAGTCATTTTAAATTAACGTATGAAATGAACAATATTTCAAACTATCTTGTGTATCAAAAAAAAACAATTTCATTGGAAGAACAAATTATAGGAAGATGTCTAAGTTTCACAATGATCGGACTTATTACGAGATCGTGCATGAGTCAAACATGTATTGTTTAGTGATTTACATTATAGTGCTATAAATTAATTTTACAATGAAATGACAACGCCTTTATGATTTTTAGAAATCTAATGATTAATGTATATTATTGTTGATTTAAGATTGCCCTGGGCTCAATCGTAATTTCGTTGAATCAATTAAAGTCCATTTTTAAAATAATTTTTGTGCAATGCTAAAGTGGAAAATTACATTATATATATAATCTAGAACTTATATTCCTCTCCAATCTTAGACAACTCAACATGTACTTCTTTCCTTTCCTTCTCTTTTCAAAATGCCAGTAAGATTTAAAACCAATTTCCACTACTTCAACAATTCGAACAATGTCAAAAAAATCTCAAAAGCTTAGTGCTTTGAGTTCGTCTAGAAGAGATCTTCATGCTGAAATTAGTCATAAATGGTGCATAACGATACATTGCATTCAACAATTGATAATTGTACTAGGATTTCATGTTTGAGGAAATATCGTGGTATACTAAGGAAACAGAGGCCAGGTTTGAAATTCGGGAGTTATTATCGTATTTTGTTGGATTCGAGTGGCTTGTGGTTCATGGAGGAGTGTTACATTGTCATGTCAGGGGAATTTGTGCTCCTGGGTCGAATTTTGTCTTGGTAGCCAAACTTAGACTTTAGGTGGTGGTCGCGGAGAGGGCAGAAAAATGAGGTATAAAATAGATTAATTGAGCTGAGCGTTAATTCCGTTGACAAAAGAGGGAGAAGGTGGAAGAAGAAGGACATTTGGATTTGAAAGGAGCTGCTGGAAAAGGGAGTGGAAAGAAGAAGGTTTTAAAGAGGATTAAATGATTAATTAAGTACACAATTTTTGTTAATAAAGTTTTGATTGTACCAAAAAATACAAACTAATAAAAATCTTATATTGTTCACACGAGGTTAGTTTTGCCCATGAAAAGTTCTTTTGGATTCGTATATATGAATTCTATGCGTACAAACTGGATTTGCTGGATTTTGAGCTATTTTGAATTTTATCAAATATCAAATCCCTTTTGAAATTGTTTAAAGCAACGCGAAGTGACGAGGAAACAATGGTGAGTAAAACTTACTTTTCTAATTCACTAATGTAGTATAAAATAGATTTAAATTTTTTTATCCGCTAAATTGTGGCATTTGCTTATTGTTGGGTTTGGAAAATTATCATATTATATGTTATCTATTTGGAATTGATCAAATCGATTTATTGTTGAACTAAATCTAGGATCGCGATATAGCATCTTGAAATCATATTAGTTTGCTTGAATCTAATTTAAGATCATGACATAACATCTAACAAGTTGTTATTAGACATTTTTGATTTTATTGCATATTCAAAATTTATTGCAAGTATTTTATTCTATGTGAATGGTTAAGAAAAAATGATTTGATTACATTATTTAATTTGAATGCAGTTGATTTAAGTACATGCTTGGTGCCACCTATTTGGACAAATAAACACCGTCAAGAAATGGATTGAACTTATTCTAGCGGACATTGTGTTAGCAGAATAAACCACCGTTTTTCTATTATATTAATTTGAGCATTTTATTTAAGCTAGTTAATTTTTATTGAATAATTGTTATATTAGTTGTTAAATGATAATTGTTTGTTTATTTACATATACTTATTCATGTAAATACATGTTGATTGGTTGATAAGCTGAATATATTATATGGTAGCTTGTTCAAGTACCATTATGGTCTCTAAGTCCTATTGAGTAAATGTTTAAATGTATGGATTTTTGGACTGCATTCGCTTATGGTTTCTCTAAATAGAGACGTAACCATCCTTAACTTCAATCAGTTCATTTGAAATAAATGTTTCCAAATCATTGTTTATTTATTTAATGTTGTTTTAAGAAAGAATCATCAGCTAATAATGTTTTAAAATAATGTTAATTTATTTATTAATCATGTTTTAAAGTTAATGGTTACTTATTTAAATTGTTTTGAATTATTTTACAATAATGCAAAAGTTAATATTTTTTTTATTCAGATGAAGATCCAACAGTTAATAATTATTTCTTTAAAAGTTAATTTTATTTCTTTATTAATTGGATTGGAAATTTAAATAATTATATTATTAAAGATATTTTAGATAATACTTGTTTATTAATAATGATTAGAATTAACAATTTATATTTGTTAAACATAAATCATTTACTATGTGATTGATAAGGGTTCAAAGAAGTAGTACAATGATTCAAAACTATTGATTATCCGTCTATTTACTTTAACTTAATAGTCATTTACATATAATGGGATGAAGATCATTATTTATCCATTAAGGACATTTAAAAATAAAATGTATTTTATGTATTTTAATTTAAAATAATAAATCATTTATTTATATTAGATTTAAAAGTGATTTTATTTTCCAACGTTAATAAATTACTCTTTAAATTCTTATTTACTTATATATGGAAAGCGATAAATAAATTAAGTAAAGTATTTAAATTATATTTTTTTAAAACATACTCATTTTAAAAACAGCTTTACAAATATGAATATCTTTTTAATAAGAAATTTTATAAAAGGATTCAACGAGGAGATTTATGGAAGGAATTGAGACTCAATTATCCTAAATGTGATCTTCTTAGATATGTTGGTTGGACATTCATTCTGCACATAACACATGAGGAATCATGTTCGAGTTTATTCTCCGTTTAATTTTGAAATTACATTGTTCAATCCTTTAAAAACAATTTTCAAATATACTTAATAATAATATAAGTTATGAATATATTTTCTAAATATTGAAAATATAATGTTTTGCAATTATATTCAGGTCAACAAGATAAGTATATGAATTTTAAGTAAATTTTCTGAAATGATATTTTATAAATGAAAGATTCATTTTAAAGAGGCTTGGAAATTATTATGGGAGATTAAATCCTCAGATGATTGTTGTTTATATATTTGACAATTAAATAACCAACTATCAAATATGGTTGCAAAGTTCGATTTTTCATTTCGAGGAGACCAAGGTCATACCTAGTTGTTTGAAACCACATCGGTCGGGCTGAAACGTCTTGAATTTGAAAATAATCTTAGAGATGGCGGAAGATGGTGTTATTTTACATTGTTCATGTCCATAACGAACTATTATGGATGGATGTTGGCATTGTATATCTTTTTGGAAGACAATGTTAGCATTCCAAGAGATTACAGTATTCATAAGGTAATCATAACCTTTAGCCTCGTCACTCAGTAAATGACTAAAGCAGGTACCCGCAATAGGGCTATATGAGTTACTCCCATTAGAATATGATTATCCCATATTTAATGTCCCTCACTTTGTTCGTTTCAAGGCCCAATGGTTTTTTACCAACCACGGTGATCATATTCATTGCTATCCTATAAATGATAAGACTGGTCTTGAGAAGTAAAGGTGTAACATGTCATAGCCTTCCATACATTTGATCTAGAGGGATATGGATTCGATGGGTTGGCCCTTACCCTTTCATAGTTGGAATCCATTTTCCAATACGAATCTTCAGATTCATTTGTATACTACTATGTTTGAACGTGAGATGCAAGCATTTTCTGGCTAATTTAATATATTTATTTGTGGATTCTAAACATTATTATAATATAACTGGATTTATAATAAAAGTGTTTTGGTTATCATAAGGTAAAAACTCATCCATGTTTGTGTGCAGCGTGATCTTACAAGATACCTTTGATTTCAAAGATTTACAATTTAAAGACTAAATTACCTGTGATTTGAGTTTTCTTTTGCATGTTTACCAGATTGATCTGTGTGCTATTTCATTATAATACTCGGGCCAGACTAGATATATATTTTCAGGTTAGATTATATTCGATTTTCTTTGAAACTTTTGGAGAGAAGCTTTAGGGCCAATGCATATGATATAACCGTCCAAGCTGGTTAAAGGTCAATTGTCTGGTGTACGTATTACATTTAATTTCTTTCTGGTGTACGTATTACATTTATTTTCTTTCTTTATGTAAATATTATTGTTATATTATGGAATTTCATTCCACTATGATATTTTGTGTAACTTCTTTCTTTTACCCTTAATGAACTATCTTTTGAATGATTAAATGAATGGTACATGAATACCTAGGATGTATTAAGTGTAGTCTTTAGTGATAAAAGGAGCGTCTATTAAAAATAATATTTTCATTCCAATAACAAATCTGGATTACAATCTAGTACCATCCCTTTGATAACAACGAGGTCGTCTGAGTTTGGGCATTGTTGCCTCTCGGACCATGAATCGAGAACGCTCTTACCTTTTGGAATATACAGAAGTTTACTATCTCAAATTATTTTCCATATAAATGATTCTCATAAGTTTCATTAATTCCTTTAAACAAAGATCTTTAACTAGTTCATTAAGCTTTAAAATCTCTTTCAGCTATAAAACACTCATACTTGTTCGTTTATTAAGGAAACTTTCTTGTGATACCAATTCTTTATATTTAAAGTTTCTTTTATAAAATAATGTTATAAGTACAAAGATTATTCTTAAGTTATTGAAATTAGAATAAAGATCATTTAAAAATCAATTTATAATTACTTAATTGTTAATTAGTCATTTGATTCACTTTAAAATATCAACTTCGAAATCCATTTGTTTATCCAATTTGAAAGAAGGCATAAAAATCCTAATGATGCTTAATCAACTACCATTATTTTATAATGATATCTAAGTAGCATCACATGGATTTACATAACTTCATATTTGTAAATAAATATGTAATCATCTAATATCAGATAGCATGTCTATGCTGAAGCTATATGGATACATGTCCATAACACATAATAATAGGATTGAATTTATCCTATTAAATGGATGTCTAAAAACAATTCAGTCGAACTAGTAAAACAAATTTTATTTCTACTAATAATTGTCCATACGTACTAATCAATAAAGTTGTATTATAAAAAAATGGTTTTTGGTTCTGCTATGCAAATTTTCATTTGGTTCCTAATTATTAAGACTAATAAGGGTCATTGACAAACAAATCCCTTGAATTTTAAAACTTTCTTCTTTAAAATATAGTGCCTTAAAACAAAACCGATCTTTAGAAAATGAAGATCTAAAACGCTTAAAAGTTTTATATAATAATTGGAAACAATACATCTCTTCATAAATAATAATTAAACCTTTAGAATTTAACTATTAAATAAATAATTTAATCTCAATTATCTCTAGGTTTAATAATTAAATGAATTTTGACCTTTAAATTATAAGTATTAATATTATCTTTAAATAATTAATTAAATAATAGGCATTCATAGAAATCACTTCGAGAATTTTGTCTATGTCTTCTCATGATTCTCTTTTGCTACGTACTATCGCTGCATCCTCTCTCTCTCCTCTGACACTTACCATCAACCTCGTACCTGTCCATTCCCTATCCCCGAGGCCATCCCCTTTCCTCTTCCTCTACCTCCGCCTCCCCTGATCCTTCCTCCCCTTCCTCGACCTATCCCTCCTCCTCCAATTTCATCGTCTTCATCTGGGAAATTCTCATCACATTTCTATTCGAAGCCCAAAAATGCTGGAGCTTTTGTCCCTGTTCACTTTGAGGTCAATTATGTGGGTCGATCAGTGCCTCCCCCAAAGATTGTGTTGGATAACGGATCGAAGTCATGGACCGATTGCTTGGCTGGCTCCTTTCTTGCTGGTAATGTTAATTATATGGTAGTAAAACAGCATGTTGGTAGGGTTTGGAAATTAAAAGGAGGTTTTGAAATGTATTATGACAAACAAAATTACTTTTTCAAAATTGTAAATCAGGAAGATAAGGATTTTGTATTGAGGAAGGACCCTATGTTTATTCGAGGACAGATGTTCATCTTATATAATTGGACTCCTTCCATATTGTCTGCTCAGGCAGCGATTAAAACAATTCCGATTTGTGTACATTTTTATAGGATACCAACATTATTGTGGTCATTAGTTGGAATTAATTGGATAGGGTGTCATATTGGAAAAGTTTTTGTGATATGATGAGAACACTGAAAAGATGAAAAGATTTGAATACGCTAATTGCTTAATTGAAGTGAATCCTAAAAAAGAGCTTCCTGAATTTTTGGTAGTTGGAGATGTAACATGTCCTGATATTATTGTTGAGTATTCATGGAAACCCTTGTTTTGTACTAAGTTCAAAATCTTTGGCCATGCAACTTTGCAGTGTGAAAAATATGAGTCCAGTAAAGTGGTGGAAACTGAAAGCAAAGGAAAAAAGCAACAAAACTGTAAAGAAGGAGAAAAAGTGATAAACGTAGAAGGTCAATTTGATCATGAACCCCAGGATGGATTTACCGTTGTTCAAAGGAAAAGGATCAGGAATTCTAAGAAAGAATGGAGGAGAGTTGAAAAAGAAATTGTTATTGAAGCTTGCATTGATCAACATGTGAATGAATTGAACATTGTAAGTGAAGGTAACAAAGTTGGTAATGTGGAAAAGAAGAATGTACAAAATGATGTATTGCATGATATTTTGGATAACTACAGTTCTAAAGGAAATGTATCCGTGTTTACATTTTCCTCAAAAGGAAAAAAATACATTATCATACAAATCCCTAACGTCATCGAATCCAATGTCATCTCATCATTAAACTGTTACTTTGCTCAGCAACCCATTTGAACTGTTAAACCAAAATCCATCTGGTTCATCTGAGCATGTCCCTTCTGTTCTAAATGAATCATCCAACCCCCCTGATGAGTCAGATACCCAACCTCAGAATCTAATCCCTTCTGGTTTTCAAACTACTCCCATCAAAGATCTTAATCAACCACTTGATAAATTGCCTTCCATATTAAGTCCCCTTAAAATTCTCTATCTCTACCTAATTATATCTTTAGTGACCTTAATATTCAAGAATCTTCCTTGAACTCTCCTCATCACATCCAACAGTTATTATTCATCGTCTGCCTCCAAAGTGCAAAAATCCCCTACCTTTCCAATCCCTAGAAATAGAGTTACTAAGAAGAGTAGAGGTAGACCAAAAAAGCAAATATCTAACGCTGCTGACCTGGACCAATCAATTGAATACTCTATTGAAGAATCTGTTTTGTCATTGCCTTCCCAACAAATACCCAAACCTATTTCATCTAGAGTAAAAACCAGAGCATCATCCTCTACCTCTTCTCAATGATGGACAAAATTAGTTTTTGGAACACTGGGGGTGCAAATCTACTTCCAAAGCAACTTGAAATAGCTAATTTACCATATTCAACTAATGGCTATAGCAGAGACAAAGCTTAATCACAATACTACCCCCACTTTTATAAGAACCATCAAACCTACTTGGAATCACATTCACAATCTTGCTCAAGCGCCTTTTGGGAGGCTATTGATTATTGGAATCCTAGTATTTTTTCTTTAACTCCTCTAATTGTTCATAGACAATTCATTCACTCTGAAATTAATCATATTTCCTCAAACTCTACCTTTCCGTTGACTGTTATATATGCAGAAAATGGTGTAGCTAATAGGCAACCTTTTGTTGACTTAATTCCCTCTATTCAACACTCGTCTCTTCCATGGATATGTATGGGTGACTGGAATTGCATGCAGTACTCCACTGACAAGAGTGGTGGCACTTCCCTTACTTTTAGACAAACTAGGCCACTTAGTAATGCAATTTTTGGTTCCAACCTTCTCCCTATCCCATACAATGGTGCTCAATATACTTGGAACAATTGTTCAAGGAATGGTATTAGAATATATTGTAAGCTAGACAGAGCCCTCCAAAATTTTACTACGGTTAATTCTTGGCCCACTCTATGCTACCATATTCCTCCTCCCTCCCTATCAGATCATTCCCCCCTGGCTTTTGACTGGGGAAAGAAAATCATGAGAAGTCACGCCTCATTTTCATTTTTTAACAACCGGGTTGATCATCCAAAATATTTAACTATTGTCACTAATAGCTGGATTGTTCCTATAATTGGGAATCCTATGTTTGTACTGCAGGTAAAACTTAAAAGAGTGAAGATGATGCTAATGAACTGGGATGTAGTCAAATTTGGAGATGGTAGCTCCCATTCAAATTCTGTATGGCATGATCTTTTTCAGGTGCAAAATGACATTCTCACTTGCTCTGACAGTTCAAGAATAGGATTACTTTTAGAGAAAGAAGCAAAACTATCTTCTGATCTTGCAAATTCTATCACTAAGGAGGCAAAAATGGCAAGACAAAAGAACAAGAATAAATGGAATTTATATGGAGACAAGAACACTTCTACCTTTCATAATTCTCTGAAGATTAATCAAGCTTCATCAAATATCACTTCTATATTGGATATTAATGGTAACAACTATTCAAATCCTGTAGAAGTTCAAAATTCTTTTTTGGATTTCTTTACTTCTTCTTTTGGAAACTCCACTGGTTCTTCTATCAATCTTGACTCTATTTTTGAAATAAACATGCCAAAGATCTCAAATGATATGAGAAATGTTTTAATCTCTGAAGTCACTGATGAGGAAATTACTTCTGCAGTTTTTTCTATGAATATCACCAGCTCACCTGGACCTGACAGATACAATGCTAAATTTTATAAATGTACTTGGTCAGTGGTTGGTATGGAAGTAATTAAGGCCATTAAAAAATTTCTTTTTGTATAGTAGGATGTTAGGTGGAATTAACTCTACTAAACTAGCTCTTATTCCAAAAACTGAAAACCCTGCATCGGTTTCAAATTTTATACCAATAGCAGGTTGCAATGTGATTTACAAGTGTATTGTTAAAATCTTGGCTGCTAGAATTAAAGTGGCTATTGAAAATGTGGTCTCTCCAAATCAAAGTGCTTTTCTGCCTAACAGAGACATTGCAGACAATATTTTACTTGCTACTGAGTTAATGAGAGGGTATAATAGGAAAGCTATTTCTACTAGATGTGTTTTAAAATTAGACATACAAAAAGCTTATGACACTGTCAGATGGGATAATATCATATATGTTTTGTACAAGATGAATTTTCCTATTCCGTACCTTTATTGGATATACACGTGTATTTCTACTGTTCAGTACTCTCTAAGCATAAATGGTTCTACATTTGGTTATTTCAAGTCGAAGTATGGGTTAAGGTAGGGTGATCCTATTTCTCCATACTTATTTGTGCATGTTATGGAATTGTTCACTTATCTTGCTCATCAAGCTATGATTTCTAAAAATGTGGATTATCACCCATATTGTAAATTATCCAACATCTCTGCCTTATTGTTTGCTGATGATCTCCTCTTGTTTACTAAGCCTAATGTAAAATCTATTAATGGGATTCTGAATGTCCTGGAATCATTCAAATTGCTGACTGGGTTATCCATTAATAAAAGCAAGTCAAAAATCAAAGCTGGTGGTATTTCTGATGAGTTAAAGGCAGACATATATGGGTTTTTTGGTTTAACTTCGATGGCTGATGATGAACAATATTTGGGAGTTCCCCTGTGCACTTCAAGAATCAAGGCTGCTCATTGTCTTCCTCTGGTAGAAAGCATCATCCCTAAGATATCTACTTGGCCATCATCCAAATTTTCTATTGATGGAAGTTTGGTTATTGTTAAATCTATGGCGATTTCAATGAGTATTTACTATGCAAGATTATTCATTTTACCAGCGAGAATCATTGGAATGATAAATTCTACTCTTTGTCATTTTCTTTGGCATGGAAATCCATTCATTAAAAAGTTAGTTCCTGTTTCTTTTAAGAGAGTTTGCTATCCTTATAAAGCTGGTGGATTGGGAGTGATGAATCTTAGAGAATGGAATAAGGCAGCTATTTCGACTATAATTGATAAACTTTTCAGATTCGACAAAAACCTGTGGGCATGCTAGTGTAGGCTAAATTTAATTAAAAATGATCACTTATGGACTCTCAATACACCGGTGGATTGCAGTTGGTGGTGGAGGAAGATTTTAAAGCGTAAAAGGGGTTTCTTGCCAATATTCCAATGCTCCTTGCTTCACAAAAAAATGTTGTACTTCTGGTTTGATCCATGGAGTGAAAATAGTATAATTCTGGCAAACTTTGCTAATTTTAACTTAAGGAACTTAACTGGTATAAAAGAGGGTGCAAAAATGAAAGTGTGATGGTGAATGGCTCTCTTGTTCTTCCGCATTGTAGTTCTGCAGCAATCACTTCCTTTTGGAATAACATTTTACTTGCTTCATTTCCTTCTTCTTTATCTCATGCTTATTGGAACTGCAAAGATCATTCAGTAAAGTCTGTCTATGATGGTATTAGTACATTTAATGTCCTTTTTCCTTGGAGTGCAAGGGTCTAGATGACTAACAGTATTCCAAAAGAGAATATGCTTTTGTGGAGAATATTGCAAAATGGACTGCATACAAGAAATAAATTATATGTTATGCATATTATTGATAGTGATCTTTTGTCTGTTCTGTCATGATCGTTCTGAAACTTTGAAGCATCTTTTTTTTTTGAGTGTACTTTTACTACTTATTTCTGGAGAAGTGTGTTACTTCATTTTGGTCTTCATTCTCCGTTGAGGCCATCAGAACAAGAATGGTACTTTAATCTTTAAATACACAAGATGGAAGAGCATTAGTGGAAGCCTTCTTTTGAAACTATTAAAGAAGGCATTGTTTCATTTATGGATGGAGCAGGACAATAGGGTGCTTAGTAATGTTTCTCTTGCTAAACATGTATTGGTCCATACTATCATAAGTTGTATATGATTTTTTTTCTATTCCTTTCTTTGTAACTGTTTTGAGCTTTAATAAATATGGTTGGGGCCATTCAAACCCGCTTGCTATGAAAAATAAGAACAAAAAAAATTAATATTTAAATAAATAATTTATAATCAAAGTTAATTCTTAAATAATTATCAAAAAATTATTTAAACTTTAATTAATAATTCAATTAATCTTATTCAAATTATTATTTTAATTTTTAACTTAATTAATAATTAAATAAATATAAAAAAACGTCCTTGTACTTTTATGGAAGACTTTCCCATCACCTTTCCCCTTGTACCAACCGTGGCTTCGAAACCCACTCCTATCAGCTGAACCATAAGTTTGCCATGACCTACCATACCTCCTACCCCCATTGTCTATCCCGCAGCCTTGATTCCTCCTCTACCTAAGCCGACTGCCCCCGTTTCTCATTTTCTACCTCCTATCACTACCTATCCCCTCCCCTTTTTTGGTTCTGGTCAACCTATTTGGACTTCTCTCTTAAAGAGCAAGCCCAGTTTGGGTTCAAATTCATAGAATTCCTCTGTTTGCTTAGTCTAATCCGAGTGTAAACTGGTTGGCTACTAGAATAGGAAGGATGATATGCACATATGAAATGATTGAAAGGCTTGATAGGCTAGAATATGCAAAATGCCTTATAGAAGTCAAACCTGAATGTGAGTTAGTGGATGATTTCCTAATAAAATTAGTTGATGGGGGTACTCATAAAATTAAAGTATGGAAACCTGATATATTACAATATGTAAAAAATTTGGCCATACTATAATTAACTATGAAAAATAAGTTGATAAAACCGAGAGGATTATTGTTCATTCTATTGAGAACTAAACCATAAGAAAAGTGAAGTTGAAGTGAAGAAACCGAGTAATTTTGGAAGCAAATTTGAATTGAAAGATGATTGACGGTTAGCAAAGAAAAAAATATATTATATGACAAATAAGATGTAGGAGGAGGTGCTACAAGTAGCAAGTGTGTAATTCAATTAAAAGATGATAACAACAAAGGATATAGGAAAGGTAATTTAGCCAATGGAAATTGCAGTCATGTTAAAGGGAAGGATAAGTTATTAATCTTGATAATCAGGTTCGTCAATTATCCAAAGAAAACGAATGAGTTGATGTTGAAGTAAGTAACAGTTTTAAAACCCATGTATTAGATAAAACTGTTGAATTAGTGGGTATAGAAAATCTTGATTATGAAACCGATAATAATGTAGAAAGTTATGTGAATGATCAATGAAGTATATGGGAGACGCATTGATGATGATACTATCATCCCAAATGCTAATTGCACTATCATTGTTACTTCTTTAACTAGCATAATTTTGGGATATGAAGTAAGGAATGATGAACAATTAAATATGCATCAAAGAATCCTAAGCAGTGCGGCGGTGTAATGAAGGTGTCTAACAATTAAGTTGTTTATGAACTTGATCAAATTGAATTAAGTAGCAGACCTTAGCATATATCCAATCCAGTTGCAATGACCAATCTAAACTTAATGAAGCTCAAACATACTCAAACATGCATAACCCTCCGTGCATGTCAGCAGGAACTTGAATTTTCATGACATCTCCCCTAACTAAATCACAATCAATCAATTTCTCTCTATTTTACTAGCTTAATAGACCCTTCATAACCATAACACCATTATTTTCCCCTAGACTTCCAAATCATTTCTTTTGATCACTCTGTTGTGGAGAAATTTTGATTCAAGACCGCTTAAATCAAAAATCCCCAACGTCGCGGAAAACGAGATCGTGGTAATAGTGCAAAAACAACCAACCGAACAATCTCAATCTTATCCAAGCCAATAACAATCACCAAACAATGGAAATAATAGAGCAATAACGAGAAACTAAATCACACAGGGGTTTATAGTGGTTCCACCGACGTCTTGTCAGTGTACGTCAACTTTGAGAGAGAAACCTTTATTAATACCAATAGAAGAGTACAAGAGATTGATTACAATGATCAAATTTACTAGAAAAAATTGATTTTGTGGAGAAAGGAATTGAAGAAGATTAGGATTGCCTAAACCCTAATTAGAATAATCTTAGATCTAATCTCTTGATTTGTGATCCCACCTCCTTTTGTATTCGATGTAGCTTATATAGGCATAGAGAAGTATATGGAAATTCCCAAAATTTCCTCCAAAATATCCTCTAGATCCAAAATATTATCCAGATCCAAAATATCCTCTAGATCCAAAATATTCTCTAGATCCAAAATATCCTCTAGATCCAAAATATTCTCCAGATCCAAAGTATCCTCTAGATCTAACACATAGTATCGCATACTTCAACAATCCACCTCGATACTATATCCGTTTACATCACAAACTCCAATACACCCAAGCATTTCCTTCTATCTTCAATCAAGAAAGCTTGAATGTTTCCTCAATGAACTCCGGCATAGCCACCGGCCATTGCACTTCACTAACGAGTTCAGGCATAGCCCCCACCCGTCAATGAAGTGTCGAAACATCCAACTCCTAAACTAGTCTTACCAAAAGGCAATGTACTCGGGAGTGAAAACGAGTACTTACCATGAAGATAGAACACCAACCTCTCACCGATACTCTTCTACATCCAAGTTTCTCTCTCAAATGTGCCACCCCGTGGCACCTAGCATCTCTCCAAGCGAATTAAGTTCGAGCAATGCTCGAACTTCCCAACCGGTAACGCCTTAGTGAACATGTCCGCGCGTTATCCTTTGTGTGCACTTTCCAAAAGCATACTTGCTTGTCTTCGTCCATGGCTACTAGAAATGACTCCTTCACTTCAATATGCTTCGTCCGTGAGCTATATGCCAAATTCTCAGGCAAGTGAATAGCGCTTTGGCTATCACATTGAACATCAACACTGTCATGTTCAAAACCCAAGTCACACAACAGCCGCTTCAAATAGAATGCTTCCTTTGCTGCCTCTACCGCAGCTATCAACTCCGCCTCCGTAGTGGATAAAGCAACTACGGTCTGCAATCTCGATCTCCAACTTATGGCTGTACCACCAAGAGTGAAGACATATCCAGAAGTTGATTTTCTTCGATCCCTATCACCAGTGTAGTCCGAGTCACAGTAACGAACCAACATGCAATTCTTCTCTTTACTACCTCCAAAAACAAGGCCATGACATGCTGTACCTTTCAAGTATCTCAAGATAAGCTTCACTGCTTCCCAATGCGATTCCCCCGGATTAGCCATGAACCGACTAACCACTCCGACGGCATTTGCAATATCGGGTCTTGTACATACCATGGCATACATCAAACTTCCAACTGCACTAGCATATGGAACCTTTGCCATGTAAGCCTTGTCTTTCTCCTTGATAGGTGATCCTGTAACACCCCACATACATTAAGGTCACTCACAAAGGGAATGCCTTAACTTCAATGGAGCATTATGGGTACCGGAGCAGAAATATTACAAGACAGACATAGAACAGCAGAAGGTAAAGTAGAAGTACTTCAAATCATTTATTAAATATAATTGTTTACAATAAAATCCCATCAACTTTCAAATACCCAATTGCATAACTAAAATATATGTCTTGCTCAAAAACAAAGAAGCATGAAAATAAATTGTAGTATTCCCCAATTAAGCAAAGCAAGCCATAGCCAAGAGAAATCTAAGCAGTACATGAAAGAGCCTTGGAGCTTGGTAAGATCCGAACTAAGCTGTATTCCCACCCTGCGAAACTGGGGGGGGGGGACGAAAGAAAAAGAGGCGAAATAAACTGGGTCAGTCATAAAGACTGAGTAAGTCCTAGTGGCTTTCAACATAGAAACAGGTAAAGATAACATGGCATGAATAAACTGAAAGTAAACATAAGCAAGACGACAAGATAAGCTACAGGCACGATAACTAAGAATAACATCATAGGATTTCAATCATGTATAACATTGCAAGGTTCCCATTCAAGATGAACTAAGTATAGTTTCGAGAGATTTCTATCAAGCATCGCAAGATTTCTCTGCTTCATCATTAAAATGATATCTATTTGCTCTGCACTACCTACCTAGCGTCCCAACTAGTAATCAATATAAAATGATAAAATCATAACGTGATCCCGATCCCCGAAATTAAGGTTGCTTTCACGTGTACATCTATTATTTATTACCTAGATCTAATCTAGGGTTTTCTATCGAGCGCTTCCTAGATTCAACCAGGATTTATGCCACATAGGTCCAACCTAGGGATTATGCTACCTACTGAATGCTTCTCGGAGTTAGGGTTTATGCCACCTAGGTCCAACCTAGGGATTATGCTACCTATGTGTGTCATACGGCCCCCAATGATTGTAGATATCTATGCTGGTCCCACCATGGGGTGTATCAAGACCCATGGTGGCGACCCGACGCAATTCTAGAATACATAGGTTATACTACTGGTGCCCCCAGTGCCCTGTTTGTCTGCTCCGAAGTGTGTGCACGCCCGCACTCCGTTAGAACCTACACTGTTGCACCCACCGTCGTCTGTTTGACCGCTTACAATCAGCCCAGTAATCGTGCCCCACCCTGCCTAGTTTCAGGGTACCATGATACATCTAGTGGGTTACTGCTGAAATGGGTCCCCGTTACTAGGTTTTCCTACTTGTTAAGTTTGTGGGCCTATATTTACTAATATTACCCACCAACCGGATATGTACTTAACCCTCTCCGTCCATCACGTTAAGTTGGTTAAGTGTTTTCTCTTGTTTTACTTAACCCTACCACACATCATGTTATATCGGTTAAGTGTTGTTCCTTGTGTTACTTAACCCTACCGCAAGCCTTGTTATACTGGCTAAGTGTTCTCCCTTGTGTTAACTTAACCCCACCGCATGTCATGTCATATTGGTTAAGTGTACATTGACTTAGCCCACCTACTTATCATGTTGTGACGGTTAAGTGTTACCCTCTGTTGTTACTTAACCTTACCACGCATCACGTTATATTGGTTAAGTGCATGTTAACTTAACCCTATCCACCAGTCATATTATAATGGTTAAGTGTCATTAGCCTAGCCACGTTACTTAACCCACCCATTCATATCATATTGGTTGAGCCTACATTTTATAAGTTTTACATGTTCTTAACTCATACCGGTTAGGTCCACATTTATATGTCAAATTTCCATGTCATCCCACCTAACCCTCTAACCATACCCACGTCTTATTATGGTTAATATTCCTTAATTCATTCATTATGACGAACGAATCATGACCTCTCAGATTAGACCGTGCATTTTTTGGCCACTGAATTTGCCGGGCGGTTCCAGGCAGATTTATACCACAAACTGGGTCTAACCTCGTGTCATAAACCGTTACGCCTACAATTTGGCCTTCGACCTCTCACATTAGACTGACACTTTGTGGCTACTGGATTTGCTGGGCGGTTCCGGGCAGATTTACACCACAAACTGAGTCTAACCTCGTGTCAAAGGTTCATTGATGGTCGTATTCCACCCAAAACCCCAATATCAGTTCATGTGTTTAACATATAGAAATGTTCATGATTCACGTTTTTGCCTCAAAACGTATTCCCAAATTATTATCATAATTCACTATGAGGTTATGCCAAGTTATAGCCTTTTATTTACAATACATGCCAATTACCCAAAACCCAACTTAGGCGCGTTCATATTAAACCTCTACTAAGTCAAAAATTATCATATATGTTTCAACTCCAAATTTTACATAATTAACATATGCCCAATTTCTAGATTACATGTAAATTTTTCATATGCCCAATTCGTAACAAATTTACATTGTTCAATTTATGTCGTTTTACATGTATGCCAATTTTATGCCATTTTACCATATCAAGTTCTAGCCAAAATTACATGTATCAAGTTTTATACCCAATAAACCCAAATCATGATTCATGATGCAGTTATCCCAAACTATAATCTTTTTATTACAATACATGTCAGTTGCCCAAGTTCATAATACATGTTTATGCCAATTATCAAGTTTACAATCACTTTCATGTTCAAATTCCCAATTCTACATATGCCTAATTAACATAAACCCAATCTTTTGATTTAATTTTCATAGTCCCAAACTCGTGATTTAATTTACATGCCAATTCATGTATGCCCAAACTTGCAATTTCAATTATATTGACAATACCCAAATTTCAAATTTCATGTTATGCCATCAATTCCACCACACACATATATCCAAATAGGTAATATCCCAATATTTCGCCGTATAAAAATCGCACGTATATCGTAGTTTAGGCCTAGGTCCGAAATTGACCAAGGTTCATCAAAAGAAAATAAATAGGGGAAGGTAGAATTTGTATAACAATAAGTACGGAGAGAAAACTGGCATTAGAACATCGTTTTAGGCATAAAAGATAGATCTTGATAATAATATCAACATGAATCAAGAAAAACCGATTTACAACAAGCTGAATAGATCATAGGCTTGACATGAAAAATGAGAATAGAAAAGTCCCAAAACTCAAGATCCAAGAAGCAACAGAAATAGATATGAATCGATAAACATACTTAGATCCAATTCCACTTTATTTCATGTCCATATTATAATTAAATGTTTAAATCTAAAAGTAACTAGCACTTACAGAGCATGGCTAGTGAATTAGGAACTGAAATTGTCATAGAACGTTGTAGTAGTGTTGATTTATTGTTTGAACCATTGTTGAAGCTTTGTTCTTCGAATTGATTTGAGTATGAATGCTTAAGCTTTAATTTAGGGGCGGCGACCATGGTTCTAGAGGGAGTTCAGCAGCAAAATAGTGTAAGAATGATTTGATATGAATTAGGTTAGGTCTAAGGGTGTTTTTATAGGTGTAGCAACTAGTTTAGGCCCTTAGATTAACCCTAGAATCAATCTGGACCATCAAAACACGTTTAAGGCTTGAAAAATGAGTTTTGGGTCAAAACAGGCCGACCAGGTCGACCTGTAAGGTGGGAGGTCGACCATATGGTCGACCTGGGGGCTAGGTCGACCCTATGGTCGACCTGGGGGGGTAGGTCGACTCTATGGTCGACCCCGTGGTCCAGTGCTACCTGAAAACTGCTGAAACTTGTACAGGCCATAACTTCTTCATCCGAACTCCGATTTTCGAAAACTCAGACTCTATTTCATGTAAAATTTCGAGATGAACGCAATGTGGTAACCCGTTTCCCCTGATTCTGATTTTAAAATTTAATTCTGCCTTGGTTTCTTGTTTTAATATGTTATAAAAATACGGGTTGTTACATTCTCCCCTCCTTAAAGGATTTCGTCCCCGAAATCTTCAAGTTAAGAAGAATGTGTCCTACCATCCAATCATCCATCTACTCAATCATCAATCACAGGCATTCATTGTCCTTAAGAGATTTCTGATGCAGTATGAACATATGCAGAAAGTGTGTGTATATGTTCCTTATCTAATGCAGATGATCAGGCCTGATTGATCTTCTTAATGCAAAATATGTTTAGTGCAATGAGTCCAACATGTATGCAAATAGTCCTAGTCACATAAACACTATATGTGTGCACAAACATCCATCCATATGATAACACATCCAATTTCATCCATAAACAAGTATAAACACTCATGCATATGCAATATGGAAATGTGTCTGAGCCGATCTAGTGCCTAATGTGTGTTATGCAATCACGAGCAACCACTAGCAGCCACTTGCAACCACTTGCAACCATCAATCATAACATGTCTCAAACACATGTTTACACCCAATTGTTCCTACCTAAAGGTATAGTCGAACGGTAGAAGCAAGTAAAAACCTTGTGCCCATTAGGCAATGTCAAAACTGGAAATCTATGTCACATAAATACTGATTTGAAGAAGAACTCCCTAAGCACCAGCCCCGAAGACCGAAATCAACATCAGGCTGACACCCAAAGAATTACTCAACCCAACCAATATATATGATTCTAAGAAACTAAGCATGATGGACTCCTTTTAGGTCACAAGGAAATCCCTTCCTAAAACCAACTCGTATCCTATAAAACCCAAAGAGTTTAGTCAACCCAACGAACACCCTCGAGCCCCAAAATGTATTACTAATAGACGAGTCATCTCCCTATGGGGTTTCTAACAGAAATGGGATTGAGAATAGGACCGAGAGGATATACTTGAAAGATGGCATGCAAATTAGCTCTACAGGAAAAGAGGGATCAAGGATATACTCTTAAAAAGAAATATGATACGCGTATCTAGTCTTCAGTCTTTTGAGTCACATTTCCTTGAGCTTAACTCCATTGTGCTTTCACCGTCTTTAACTTCACAATTTCGTAGCTTCTTAATTCTTGTTTCCAAAATATGAGTTGGAACTCATTCCACTGTTGCCTCTTGTTTCACTTTTACTTATTCTTCTTCTAGTATACTCGGCTTAAACATAACTGCGTACTCATGGTTTCATGCAAGCTCTCCAAAATTCACTAGTGAATACTGGATCTCGTTTATAGGGTATTCCACGCAGAAGGATTATCTCTTGCAAATAAACAGATGTCAACCATGTTGCCAAATGTACTTACTAAGGTGATTTCCAATAACTCAAGCATAAGCGAAATGAACCATCCACCTTAGTGGCGAACACTACTCGGGATCAATAGATGTATCGAGAGATTCTAGGTAACTAAGCATGGCAGAGCCCTAAGGGTTACACTAGACTTCGAGGGCATTACCAAGGCAAGTCGAGCGTCTAACTACCCTCTTTTCATACTCGAGAATGGTACCATTTCTGGATAACCACTCCATCCCTAGAATCAACCCATAGCCCAAAAACATAAGCTTTACTTCTAAACTCAACACTTAGCATAGACATTCTCAAATCCAAACAAGTCATGAATAAATGAGCCGATTCCCCAACAGGATTTGAGACAAAAATGGGATCCTCTACTATGCTAGTACTAAGGTGCAGAGACTCAACAGGATGTACCAAAAACAAAGTTCCCACGGTATGATAGAAAAGAAAAGCTAAACTTTTAACAGAAACGTTACCACCTCTCTTAGGTATGCTAGTAGTGAGAGCATACAATTGCCCTCTCGACGATCTTGTACTTTGCCCTTGTCCTTGTCCTATAATACTTAATTACATGTCCCTTTTTACCATACTAAAGATATTCTCTCTTGTCATGGGTTTTTATTATTCTTCCACTTGGCCTCTTTCCTTTCACCTCTTTCCTCTTCGTGGATTAAGCCATATCAACAAGTTTCTCATCCTTAGACTTGTGTTCTTTATCCTCATTCCTACTATCCTTGTATAGCTTGTTGAAAAGTTTCTCGAAAGCTACTTCCATCGCACGACAACCCTACAAAGCTTGAGATAAGATTAGTCGCAAGTAAAACTACTGTGGCTACATATGGAGGTTGGACACTACTTTGCCCTCCGACATGTGTCGCATGCCTACAAACTATGGTGAAAAAGAAAGAGAGAAGATACTCAAGGAGAGAATCAAAAGATAGTGCATATGGCTTTGGGGAATACGCCTTTCGTAAAACAAAACTTTTCTTTAGAAAAATGCTTCTTTGTAAACGTTTTGAAAATAATTTCAGAAGGTTTTTTAAAAGCTTTTGCCCAGTCTGGTAACCTTCTGCTCTGATACCAAATGTAACACCCCACATCCGTTAGGGTCACTCACAAAGGGAATGCCTTAACTTCAATGGAGCATTATGGGTACTGGAACAAAAATATTACAAGACAGACATAGAACAACGGAAGGTAAAGTAGAAGTACTTCAAATCATTTATTAAATATAGATGTTTACAATAAAATCCCATCGACTTTCAAATACCCAATTGCATAACTAAAATATCTGTCTTGCTCAAAAACAAGAAGCATGAAAATAAATTGTAGTATTCCCCAATAAAGCAAAGCAAGCCATAGGCAGGAGAAATCCAAGCAGTACATGAAAGAGCCTTGGAGCTTGGTAATATCCGAACTAAGCTGTATTCCCACCCTACGAACCTTGGGGGGGGGGACGAAAGAAAAAGAGGCGAAACAAACTGGGTCAGTCATAAAGACTGAGTGAGTCCTAGTGGCTTTCAGCATAAAAACAGGTAAAGACAACATGGCATGAATAAACTGAACGTAGACATAAGCAAGACGACAAGATAAGCAACAGGCACGATAACAAAGAATAACATCATAGGATTTCTGTCATGTATAACATTGCAAGGTTCCCATTCAAGATGAACTAAGTATAGTTTCGCAAGATTTCTCTCAAGCATCGCAAGATTTCTCTGCTTCACCACTAAAATGATATCTATTTGCTCTGCACCACCTAACTAGTGTCCCAGCTAGTAATCAATATAAAATGATAAAATCATAACGTGATCCTGATCCCCGAAATTAAGGTTGCTTTCACGTGTACATCTATTATTTATTACCTAGATCTAATCTAGGGTTTTCTATCGAGCGCTTCCTAGATTCAACCAGGATTTATACCACCTTGGTCCAACCTAGGGATTATGCTACCTATTGAATGCTTCTCGGATTTAGGGTTTATGCCACCTAGGCCCAACCTAGGGATTATGCTACCTATGTGTGTCATATGGCCCCCAATGATTGTAGATACCTATGCTGGTCCCACCATGGGGTGTATCAAGATCCATGGTGGCGGCCCGACGCAATTCTAGAATACATAGGTTATACTACTGGTGCCCCCAGTGCTCTGTTTGTCTGCTCCGAAGTGTATGCACGCCCGCACTCCGTTAGAACCTACACTGTTGCACCCACCGCCGTCGCTTTGACCGCTTACAATCAGCCCAGTAATCGTGCCCCACCTTGCCTAGTTTCAGGGTACCATGATACATCTAGTGGGTTACTGCTGAAATGGGTCCCCGTTACTAGGGTTTCCTACTGGTTAAGTTTGTGGCCCTATATTCACTAATATTACCCACCAACCCGATGCGTACTTAACCCTCTCCGTCCATCACGTTAAGTTGGTTAAGTGTTTTCTCTTGTTTTACTTAACCCTACCACACATCATGTTATATCGGTTAAGTGTTGTTCCTTGTGTTACTTAACCTTACCGCAAGCCTTGTTATATTGGCTATGTGTTCGCCCTTGTGTTAACTTAACCCCATCGCATGTCATGTCATATTGGTTAAGTGTACATTGACTTAGCCCACCTACTTTCCTGTTGTGACAATTAAGTGTTACCCTCTGTTGTTACTTAACCTTACCACGCATCACGTTATATTGGTTAAGTGCATGTTAACTTAACCCCATCCACCAGTCATATTATAATGCTTAAGTGTCATTAGCCTAGCCACGTTACTTAACCCACCCATTCATATCATATTGGTTGAGCCTACATTTTATAAGTTTTACATGTTCTTAACTCATACGGGTTAGGTCCACATTTATATGTCAAATTTCCATCTCATCCCACTAACCCTCTAACCATACCCACGTCTTATTATGGTTAGTATTCCTTAATTCATTCATTATGACCAATGAATCATGCCTCTCACATTAAACCGTGCATTTTGTGGACACTGGATTTGCCGGGCGGTTCCGGGCAGATTTATACCACAAACTGGGTCTAACCTCGTGTCATAAACTGTTACGCCTACAATTTGGCCTTCGACCTCTCACATTTGACTGACACTTTGTGGCTACTGGATTTGCCGGGCGGTTCCAGGCAGATTTACACCACAAACTGAGTCTAACCTCGTGTCAAAGGTTCATTAATGGTCGTATTCCACCCAAAACCCCAATATCAGTTCATGTGTTTAACATATAGAAATGTTCATGATTCACGTTTTTGCCCCAAAACGTATTCCCAAATTATTATCATAATTCACTATGAGGTTAGGCCAAGTTATAGTCTTTTATTTACAATACATGCCAATTACCCAAAACCCAACTTAGGCGCATTCATATTAAACCTCTACTAAGTCATAAATTATCATATATGTTTCAACTCCAAATTTTACATAATTAACATATGCCCAAGTTCTAGATTACATGTAAATTTTACATATGCCCAATTCGTACCAAATTTACATATGTTCAATTTATGCCGTTTTACATTTATGCCAATTTTATGCCATTTTACCATATCAAGTTCTAGCCAAAATTAAATGTATCAAGTTTTATACCCAATAAACCCAAATCATGATTCATGATGCAGTTCTCCCAAACTATAATCTTTTTATTACAATACATGTCAGTTGCCCAAGTTCATAATACATGTTTATGCCAATTATCAAGTTTACAATCGCTTTCATGTTCAAATTCCCAATTCTACATATGCCTAATTAACATAAACCCAATCTTTTGATTTAATTTACATAGTCCCAAACTCATGATTTAATTTACATGCCAATTCATGTATGCCCAAACTTGCAATTTCAATTATATTGACAATACCTAAATTTCAAATTTCATGTTATGCCTTCAATTCCACCACACACATATATCCAAATAGGTAATATCCCAATATTTCCCCGTATACAAATCGCATGTATATCGTAGTTTAGGCCTAGGTCCAAAATTGACCAAGGTTCATCAAAAGAAAATAAATAGGGGAAGGTAGAATTTGTATAACAATAAGTACAGAGAGAAAACTGGCATAAGAACATCGTTTCAGGCATAAAAGATAGATCTTGATAATAATATCAACATGAATAAAAAAAACTGATTTACAACAAGCTGAATAGATCATAGGCTTGACATGAAAAATGAGAATAGAAAAGTCCCAAAACTCAAGATCCAAGAAGCAACAGAAATAGATCTGAATCGATAAACATACTTAGATCCAATTCCACTTTATTTCATGTTCGTGTTATAATTAAATGTTTAAATCTAAAAGTAACTAGTAACTAGCACTTACAGATCCAACAGAAACAGATGGAGGTTGGACACTACTTTGCCCTCCGACACGTGTCGCATGCCTACAAACTATGGTGAAAAAGAAAGAGAGAATAGACTCAAGGAGAGAATCAAAAGATAGTGCATATGGCTTTGGGGATGCCTTTCGTAAAACAAAACTTTTCTTTAGAAAAATGCTTCTTTGTAAACGTTTTGAATATAATTTCAGAAGGTTTTTTAAAAGCTTTTGCCCAGTCTGGTAACCTTCTGCTCTGATACCAAATGTAACACCCCATATCCGTTAGGGTCACTCACAAAGGGAATGCCTTAACTTCAATGGAGCATTATGGGTACTGGAACAGAAATATTACAAGACAGACATAGAACAGCGGAAGGTAAAGTAGAAGTACTTCAAATCATTTATTAAATATAATTGTTTACAATAAAATCCCATCAACTTTCAAATACCCAATTGCATAACTAAAATATCTGTCTTTCTCAAAAACAAAGAAGCATGAAAATAAATTGTAGTATTCCCCAATAAAGCAAAGCAAGCCATAGCCAAGAGAAATCCAAGCAGTACATGAAAGAGCCTTGGAGCTTGGTAAGATCCGAACTAAGCTGTATACCCACCCTACGAACCTTGGGGGGGGGGGGACGAAAGAAAAAGAGGTGAAACAAACTGGGTCAGTCATAAAGACTGAGTGAGTCCTAGTGGCTTTCAGCATAAAAACAGGTAAAGATAACATGGCATGAATAAACTGAAAGTAAACATAAGCAAGACGACAAGATAAGCTACAGGCACGATAACTAAGAATAACATCACAAGATTTCTGTCATGTATAACATTGCAAGGTTCCCATTCAAGATGAACTAAGTATAGTTCCGCAAGATTTCTCTCAAGCATCGCAAGATTTCTCTGCTTCACCACTTAAATGATATCTATTTGCTCTGCACCACCTAACTAGTGTCCCAGCTAGTAATCAATATAAAATGATAAAATCATAACGTGATCCCGATCCCCGAAATTAAGGTTGCTTTCACGTGTGCATCTATTATTTATTACCTAGATCTAATCTAGGGTTTTCTATCGAGCGCTTCCTAGATTCAACCAGGCTTTATGCCACCTAGGTCCAACCTAGAGATTATGCTACCTATTGAACGCTTCTCGAATTTAGGGTTTATGCCACCTAGGTCCAACCTAGGGATTATGCTACCTATGTGTGTCATATAGCCCCCAATGATTGTAGATACCTATGATGGTCCCACCATGGGGTGTATCAAGACCCATGGTGGCGGCCCGATGCAATTCTAGAATACATAGGTTATACTACTGGTGCCCCCAGTGCCCTGTTTGTCTGCTTCGAAGTGTATGCACGCCCGTACTCCGTTAGAACCTACACTGTTGCACCCATCGCCGTCGCTTTGACCGCTTACAATCAGCCCAGTAATCGTGCCCCACCCTGCCTAGTTTCAGGGTACCATGATACATCTAGTGGGTTACTGATGAAATGGGTCCCCGTTACTAGGGTTTCCTACTGGTTAAGTTTGTGGGCCTATATTTACTAATATTACCCACCAACCCGATGTGTACTTAACCCTCACCGTCCATCACATTAGGTTGGTTAAGTGTTTTCTCTTGTTTTACTTAACCCTACCACACATCATGTTATATCGGTTAAGTGTTGTTCCTTGTGTTACTTAACCCTACCGCAAGCCTTGTTATATTGGCTAAGTGTTCTCCCTTGTGTTAACTTAACCCCACCGCATGTCATGTCATATTGGTTAAGTGTACATTGACTTAGCCCACCTACTTATCATGTTGTGACGGTTAAGTGTTACCCTCTGTTGTTACTTAACCTTACCACGCATCACGTTATATTGTGAAGTGCATATTAACTTAACCCCATCCACCAATCATATTATAATGGTTAAGTGTCATTAGCCTAGCCACGTTACTTAACCCACCCATTCATGTCATATTGGTTGAGCCTACATTTTATAAGTTTTACATGTTCTTAACTCATACTGGTTAGGTCCACATTTATATGTCAAATTTCCATGTCATCCCACTAACCCTCTAACCATACCCACGTCTTATTATGGTTAGTATTCCTTAATTCATTCATTATGACCAATGAATCATGACCTCTCACATTAAACCGTGCATTTTGTGGACACTGGATTTGCCGGGCGGTTCCGGGCAGATTTATACCACAAACTGGGTCTAACCTCGTGTCATAAACCGTTATGCCTACAATTTGGTCTTCGACCTCGCACATTAGACTGACACTTTGTGGCTACTGGATTTGTCGGGTGGTTCCAGGCAGATTTACACCACAAACTGAGTCTAACCTCGTGTCAAGGGTTCATTAATGGTCGTATTCCACCCAAAACCCCAATATTAGTTCATGTGTTTAATATATAGAAATGTTCATGATTCACGTTTTTGCCCCAAAACGTATTCCCAAATTATTATCATAATTCACTATGAGGTTATGCCAAGTTATAGCCTTTTGTTTACAATACATGCCAATTACCCAAAACCCAACTTAGGTGCGTTCATATTAAACCTCTACTAAGTCATAAATTATCATATATGTTTCAACTCCAAATTTTACATAATTAACATATGCCCAAGTTCTAGATTACATGTAAATTTTACATATGCCCAATTCGTACCAAATTTACATATGTTCAATTTATGCCGTTTTACATGTATGCCAATTTTATGCCATTTTACCATATCAAGTTCTAGCCAAAATTACATGTATCAAGTTTTATACCCAATAAACCCAAATCATGATTCATGATGCAGTTATCCCAAACTATAATCTTTTTAGTACAATATATGTCAGTTGCCCAAGTTCATAATACATGTTTATGCCAATTATCAAGTTTACAATCGCTTTCATGTTCAAATTCCCAATTCTACATATGCCTAATTAACATAAACCCAATCTTTTGATTTAATTTACATAGTCCCAAACTCATGATTTAATTTACATGCATATTCATGTATGCCCAAACTTGCAATTTCAATTATATTGACAATACCTAAATTTCAAATTTCATGTTATGCCATCAATTCCACCACACACATATATCCAAATAGGTAATATCCCAATATTTCCCCATATACAAATCGCATGTATATCGTAGTTTAGGCCTAGGTCCGAAATTGACCAAGGTTCATCAAAAGAAAATAAATAGGGGAAGGTAGAATTTGTATAACAATAAGTACAGGGAAAGAAAACTGGCATAAGAACATCGTTTCAGGCATAAAGATAGATCTTGATATTAATATCAACATGAATTAAGAAAAACTGATTTACAACAAGCTGAATAGATCATAGGCTTGACATGAAAAATGAGAATAGAAAAGTCCCAAAACTCAAGATCCAAGAAGCAACAGAAATAGATCTGAATCGATAAACATACTTAGATCCAATTCCACTTTATTTCATGTCCGTATTATAATTAAATGTTTAAATCTAAAAGTAACTAGCACTTACAGAGCATGGCTAGTGAATTAGGAACTGAAATTGTCATAGAACGTTGTAGTAGTGTTGATTTATTGTTTGAACCATTGTTGAAGCTTTGTTCTTCGAATTGATTTGAGTATGAATGCTTAAGCATTAATTTAGGGGCGGCGGCCATGGTTCTAGAGGGAGTTCAGCAGCATAATAGTGTAAGAATGATTTGATATGAATTAGGTTAGGTCTAAGGGTGTTTTTATAGGTGTAGCAACTAGTTTAGTCCCTTAGATTAACCCTAGAATCAATCTGGACCATCAAAACACGTCTAAGGCTTCAAAAATGAGTTCTAGGTCAAAACAGGCCGACCAGGTCGACCTGTAAGGGGGGAGGTCGACCATATGGTCGACCTGGGGGGTAGGTCGACCTTATGGTCGACCTGGGGGGGGGGGGGTAGATCGACCCTATGGTCGACCCCCTAGTCCAGTGCTTCCTGAAAACTGCTGAAACTTGTACAGACCATAACTTCTTCATCCGGACTCCGATTTTCGAAAACTCGGACTCTATTTCATGTAAAATTTCGAGACAAATGCAATGGCGTAACCTGTTTCCCCTGATTCTAATTTTAAAATTTAATTCTGCCTTGATTTCTTGTTTTAATATGTTATAAAAATACGGGTTGTTACAGATCCCTTACTCGAAAGCTTTATATGCAAAGGTAAAGGTGTATTTGACGCCTTTGCATCCTCCATGCTAAATCGAAAAAGCACTTTCTTAATGTACTCCTTTTGAGTCAATCTCAACTCAATACGCTTTCGGTCCCTTATAATCTCCATGCCCAAGATTTTCTTTGCTTCTCCAAGGTCTTTCATCTCGAACTCCGCCTTTAATTTCTCTTTCAACTTGTTGATTTCTGACTTGTCCTTAGAAGCAATGAGCATATCGTCCACATACAAGAGTAAATACACCCAACAAACATTTCCTAACCTCTTTAAATAAATGCAAGCATCCTTGATGCTTCAATGGAAGCCACTTTCAAGCATGAAATGATCAAATCTCTTGTACCATTGCCTAGGTGATTGCTTCAAACCATACAGTGATTTCTTCAACTTGCAAACTAGTTCTGACTTACCTTCTACAACAAACCCTTCTGGTTGCTCCATGTAGATGTCTTCATCCAAGTCTCCATGCAAGAAGGCGGTTTTCACATCTAGTTGCTCCAACTCCAAGTCGTGAATAACAACTATGGCAAGTAATATCCGGATAGAAGTATGTCTCACAACCGGTGCGAAGATCTCATCGTACTCCTTTCCTTTCCTCTGTGCAAACCCCTTAGCCACTATCCTAGCTTTGTATCTTCCATCGTCCTTCACCTTATATATCCATTTGCACCCAATCAGTACGGTTTCCTTGAGGAAGTGAAACCAACTCCCAACTCTAGTTCTTCATCAATGATTGCATCTCTTCCTCCATGGCGCAAATCCACTTCGAGCTATCACTCGAATCCATGACGTCATCAAGGTCCATCGGCTCATCTTGGACTACATGAAGAGCATAGTCCAAATTCTCACAAAAGCTAAGATAGTTCCAATCACCATATCTTTCGGGTGACCTTATAGCACGGCGACCAACCCGAGTAGCAATACCATCACCCGGTCTTCCTTTAGCTCCACCTTGAACTGAATCTTCTCTAGGCTCGTGCACATCGCCAACACTACTAGAGGAATCCTGTGGACTATGTGATGTAACATCAACCACATTCACCTCGCAAGCACCTCCAACAACTCTACTCCCTCTAGGCCTGAAAGTGGAAATAACTTCCTTCTCCATTGATTCACCATGAACCAAATCCGGAGCATCCGATGAGCCTTCATTATCCTTGAACATAGCCGACTCATCAAAAGTAACATGACGAGAAACTGAGACCTTCTTCGTTTTTGGATTCCAAATCAGATGGCCTTTGACTCCATCCATTTAACAAAGCAAAATCCCTTTGAAAGCTCTAGGTGAGAGCTTATCATTCCCTGGATCATGCACATAAACAGGACTGCCAAATACACGAAGATAACTCAAGTCAATGCTCTTCCCCTTCCACACTTCCTCCGGAATTTTGTTACCAATAGCCGAGCACGGAATTCGATTAATAATATGCACTGCGGTTGACAAAGCTTCGGCCCAAAATCCCTTAGACAAACCCGATGTCAATCTCAAGCATCGAGCTTTCTTTAATAAAGTTTGGTTCATTCTCTCCGCCACTCCATTAGATTGCGGATCTCCCGGTGTAGTAAAATGCCTTCGAATACCATGATGCTTGCAAAAATTCAGAAATTCTCCGGAAACATACTCTCCACTATCATCGGACCTAAGAACCTTCAAAGTCTTTCCACTCTCATTCTCAACAAGAGCCTTCCATTCTTTGAATCTTGCAAATGCCTCCGACTTGGCCTTCATTACATAAACCCAAACCTTTCGATAAAATCATCAATGAAAGAAATATAATATCTTAATCCTCCCAAAGAAGCTACAGTTGCTGGTCCCCAAACATCCGTGTGCACACACTCAAGAATCCCTCTTGAATCATGTTTTCCTTCACCGAATGACACTCTAGTTTGCTTCCCCATGACACATTCCTCGCAAAACTCTAACTTGCTGAAACTCTCACCATCAATCATCTCCCTTCGACGAAGAACATCTAAACTCTTTTCCGAGACATGACCCAATCTCAAATGCCACAGCCGTGTCACATCTAAGCCACGGGAACTATCAACACTGACACAAGTTTCGCCTTCCACGGTCACTCCTTGAAGCAAATAGATACAATGAGTTCTAGCACCCTTCATAACCATAAGCGCACCCTTCGAAACCCTCAAACTATCACTCTCAATGGTGATCTTGCAACCTAGAGAATCCAACTGTCCCAAAGAGATAAGTGACTTCCTAGTGCCGGAACATAGCGTACATTAGTGAGAGTACGAACCACTCCGTCAAACATTAGAATTTGCACGGATCCAATGCCTTTCGACTTGCAAACTGCACCATTTCCCATAACAATTGAATTTCCTTCTTGATCAACATAAGAAGAAAAACAATTCCTATTAGGCGTCATGTGATATGAAGCCCCCGAATCAAGCACCCAATCGTTGCCCGAAACATCCGATGCAACAGCCGACAAAACATTTATGTATTCCTCACCAACATCTCTTTCCACCGCAACTGATGAAGATGCTACTTCCTTCTTCCCCTTGTCTGGACAATCATTCTTCCAGTGACCAGGTTTCTTACATATAAAGCACTTGCCATTTCTTTCCTTCGATTTTCCTCTTCCATCGGGCTTCTTAGACTTAGAACGCCCCCGGTTTCCCTTCTTCTCTGACTTTTCTTTCTCCGCAAATAAACCTTGACCATTACCAGCACCACTACTACCAACACTCAGCTCCTTCATCTGATCTCGTAATTCCTCACTAAGAAGACCCGTCTTGACATCATTTAGAGTCAATGTATGTCGGCCATAGATCAAACTATTTAAGAACCCAGTATAGCGTTCAGGCAACGAACATAGCAATATCATCGCCTTCTGCTCCTCCTTAATCTTCAAATCTACCGCCTTCATCTTCATTAGCAAATCATCAAACACATTTAAGTGTGCCTTTAGCGAAGTTCCTTCCTTCATCTTGTAGGTAAAGAAAGCCCGCAACAAGATCAGTCGATTTGTGAGTGACTTCTTCATATACAACTCCTCCAACTTATTCCGAATACCTTTAATAGTCGTCTCACTACTAATTTCGAAAATAACATTCTCCCCCATGGCAAGTTGAAGTGTAGTGAATGCCCACTCTTCCATTTCTTCTCTCTCTACATCTGAGATGTTCTATGGCAATAAATGTGTATCAAACACCACCCAATGTACCCGATTCTGCCTAAGAACCGCTTTCATCTTCCATTGCCACTTTTCGAAATCATTATCGCCATTCCACTTGTCGATAACCAATTGTGAACCAACAACTGCATACGACCCACGTAGATAAGGAGCTACACCACTTGGACCACCTGTTGATGGATTATTTGAACCTGATTCCGGCATTTCTACAACTATCTACCAACACCAATGCTCTGATTCCAAATGTTGTGGAGAAATTTTGATTCAAGACCGCTTAAATCAAAAATCCCAAACGCCGCGGAAAATGAGATCGTGGTAATAGTGCAAAAACAACCAATCGAACAATCTCAATCTTATCCAAGCCAATCACAATCACCAAACAATGAAAATAATAGAGCAATAACGAGAAACTAAATCACACAAGGATTTATAGTGGTCCCACCGACGTCTTGTCAGTGTACGTCCACTTTGAGAGAGAAACCTTTATTAATATCAATAGAAGAGTACAAGAGATTGATTACAATGATCAAATTTACTAGAAAAATTTGATTTTGTGGAGAAAGGAATTGAAGAAGATTAGGATTTCCTAAACCCTAATTAGAATAATCTTAGATCTAATCTCTTGATTTGTGATCCCACCTCCTTTTGTATTCGATGTAGCTTATATAGGCATAGAGAAGTATATGGAAATTCCCAAAATTCCCTCCAAAATATCCTCTAGATCCAAAATATTCTCCAGATCCAAAATATCCTCTAGATCTAAAATATTCTCTAGATTCAAAATATCCTCTAGATCCAAAATATTCTCTAAATCCAAAATAACCTCCAGATCCAAAATATCCTCTAGATCTAACACATAGTATCGCATACTTCAACACACTCCACTTTCTTCGATCATTTATGACTTTCGCTTTTAGAGTTTCAATATTAAATCTCTTTACGTAATCTCCCAAAGATTCTCTTTGCTTTTGTTTTATATTTGCAATGATCGTGCAGTCCATAATTTGGTCTTTGCAAATGCAGAATTGCACAGAGAACTCATAAGAAAGGTGCTTCCAAAAATAGATGATTTTTTTTATACCGGCGATACCATTTTGCAGCTGCTCCTTAAAGTGTCACCTGAAACAATCGGCACCGAGATGCTCCTAAAGTAATGTAGAGATCCATTTGGCTATCAAAAGCCATGAGATAGTCATCTGGGTCAGATGTTCTAAGTTACTTCATGGTGGGGACCTTCACACTCGATGGTATTATTATGTTCATGATTTCGTCAGTAAAGTGGGCCACTCTTTCATTGTTGTTAAACTTTTTGTCTAAGGTTCTCTTTCCTTTATTCTCCAGCAAATATTTGACAGCCTTCTTTGCCATATCCTTAATGTAAGCTTCAGTATTATCATATTTTGATTTTTTGGTGCTATATCCTCTTGTATTCGAGCTTCCAGATTTCTATTTGCTGCGTTAGTTTCCCTTGTGGTCTGCCTCTGAAAGACTGGGTCTTTTCTTCTTGGAGGAAGTTAGACTGATTTTCTCCATTTCCCGAATTGTTTAATATAAGAGTGTTTCTCTTTGAAGATTCAGCTTCTTCCCTTTGACTCAGTCTAGTGTTCTCTAAAGACTTTTGTTCCTGGGCATTTTTCTATAAAGTCAGCATTTCAAGAAGTTCTTGTTCTAGAACCCTGATCCTGATGGCATTCTCATATGCATAATTCATGTTTAAAGGTTGCACTGGATTAGAGGATCCACCTATTTCAGCAGTGTTAAAGTTGATTGATGGGGGTATGTTTTCATCGAGAGTGGTCTCATGAGCTACTTCTTCGTTAATGCTGCTTTGTCTTTTTGATCCCATCTTATCGTATGTCACTAAGAAAACTTCCAAAATTGAATCCTTGCTGAGATCTTTTATCTATGGTCTAACTCTTCAATGTTTAACCAATAAGGTGGAATAACTTAGGATGTGGTAGGTTATGCAAAGGATCGGAGGCTCAGGCCCCTCCTCTAGCACTAAAATGTTAACATTATTTCTCGCCAACACCGAGATATAGGTTTAAGGTCATAGAACTTAAGGAATTTTATGGGAAATCTAGTTCCTATAAGCTTGTCTTAATTCACCGTTTCCTAGATATCCGAACCCTTGTTCTAAAGATTAGTTACTCATCCTTTAAAAAGAGGAGAGTATCGCATGTACGAGACATAAAGATTGACAGTTACCTTTGGGTAATGGCTTCATATGCTCAACGCATAAGTAGGAAGTTATATGGGCTTATAAAAGGCGATTTGGTAATTCTACTTTGTATTGAAGTTTTGAACTCGAAATATGAAATGAGAGACAAGTATAATCGACAGTAACTGCTAAGTATCCTATTTATTGCTCACTTGACTGAATATATAGATGATTAACATAAGAAATCCCCAAATTGATTTAGAAATTAGGGTGTTGTTCCTTAGAAATGATTACAAGATTTTAGAATGAGGAGAGGTTCCAAAAATGTGACCCTTTGGGTCTTATTTATAGAGGATTCGGGCCCCCTTTCACTGCGGTCATGTGCTAAAGTCACTTTTGGTGTCACCTCCTTGCTGTCACTTCTTTGGTGTCACATCCTTGGTGTCACCTCTTTGATATTGCTTTTTTTGTATCGCTTCTTTGGTGCCACCTCTCTGGTATCGCTTCCTTGGTGTCACATCCTTGGTGCCACCTCTTTGGTATTGCTTCCTTCGTGTCACCTCACTGGTTCCACCTCTTTGGTATCATTTCTTTGGTGTCATCTCCTTGGTGCTACCTCTTTGGTATAGCCTTCATGGGTGTCACCTCCCTGGTGTCATCTCTCTTGTGTCGCTTCTTGGTGTCACAGTGTCCCGCCCGAGCCATCTCTCTGGTATTGCTTCCTTTGGTTTCATCTCCCTGGTGCCACATATTTGGTGTCGCTTCCTTGGTGTCACCTCCCTGGTGCTATCTCTTTGGTATCGTTTCTTTGGTGTCATCTCTTGGTGCCACCTCTTTGGTATCACCTTCTTTGGTGTTATCTCCCTAGTTTCACCTCTCTAATGTCGCTTCTTTGTGTCATGAGGTCACCGCCCTGGTGCCACCTCGCTGGTATCGCTTCCTTGGTGTCACCTCCCTGATGCCACTTCTTTGGTATCCTTCTTTGGTGTCACCTCACTGGTGTCACCACTTTGTTACCACCACATTGGTGTTGCTTCTTGATGCCATCTCCTTGGTGTCACCTCCTCGATGTCGCTTCTTGGTGTCACCTCCCATTGCTTCTTTATGTCGCCTCCTTGATGCCACCTCTTTGGTACCACCTCCTTGGTGCCGCTTCTTGGTGCCACCTCCTTGGTGTCACGTCTATGGTATTGCTTCTTGGTGTCATCTCCTTGGTGCCACCTCTTTGGTACCACTTCCTTGGTGACACTTCTTTGTGCCACCTCCTTGGTATCTCTTCATGGTGTCACCTCTTTGGTATTACTACTTGGTTTCACCTCCTTGGTGCCACCTCTTTGGTACCACCTCCTTGATGCCGCTTCTTATGATACTGTTTCCCAACATTTGTCTCTATCCTTATTGTTTACTGTAACAAATCTCAGTGTCGTATTCATGTTTTCGCATAGTAACTGACTACCATTCTTATGCTTTTCCCTTTATAACTCTGGTGTCGCCTGCAGTAGTATCGACACCAAGCATGTTGGTGTTGATAGTGCTTCTTTGCTTCCATCCCACTTATTATTGGTATTGTGCTTTAATCTCATTTTATTTTTAGTGTCGGCTTTACATACTTGCCTCCCTGTTTCGATGTCGACATCAAGATATTTTCCCATTGCATGTGGGTGTCGACACCATGCCTTCATTCTCCTCTTTTCTTGCTAATCTGGTATTGTTGCCATTGTTGTTCCCTTTGCTATCGGTGTTGGTTGCGTAGCTTCCATTCCCTGTTTATGATGCTGATCTAGCTGTCCATACAACCTTCCTTTCTTGGGTCCGATTTTATTGCCTCAAGCCATTTGTTCTTAATATTATTTTCCGGTTTCAAAGTTTCCACTTCTTTCCATTAGGTCAATGCAAATTTGGTATTAATAACCACTAACATCCATGGAGATTTAAAGTCAAATCCTGGGGTTGGATAAAATTCCACTAAGGACTCCCTTATTTGGTCTGAGCGGTGTAAATGTTTAATGCTTGTGGAAAGTTTTGATATGGCATCGACACTATTGAGTGATAGGATATAAGTCCCTCGAGAAAATTAAAAATCGGTCCATCATAGGGGACACTAGGACATACACTGATAAGCATTGCACATCACAACATTTCGTATGTTAGATGATCTCTTTTGACTTGAGTTTTGTTTTATGTTGACGCAATGGTTCAAGATGGAGATCAATACGAGGGAAACAAAAAAGAAAAGAGTGGGGAAAAAGACATAAGCCAAGCAACTCTTGTTCCAGGAATCCTAGAGTTTGGGAGACGTTCTTTAAAGTTTCTCAAGAACATGAGTCGTGTCAAAAAGCAGTTTTGAACATGCCTACGATTATCGTAGGGAGACCTATCCCTGGCATTTTGAGCCCCCTCCCACATCCTCCCCCCTCCTGCTACAAAGCTGATTAAATCTAGTAGAGGCTTTGACTCGAGAAGTACAAAGTTTCCTGCAGCTCTCGTACCTCCCCTTTCTCCTAAAAACTTCCTTTTGCCAGCACTACCCAAGGATACAAGCAAAGATAGGCCCAACGCGGGATCATCGACTATAAAGAAGTCAGAGCAGTGAGAGAAGAGGGAAAGAAACCAAGACAGTTTTGGAAGATGACTGTATGACTATGCAAGAGCAGAAAGCTTATTTGAAAAACCATTTTCATTCGAAGAGCTTATTTAGCAACCGAACATGCATCCTAACCTATTGTCTATAGATAAAGAAATAATTATAGGGCTTTTCAGATTTATAAGCAATACAGGACTATTGTAGATTATGGTTAGAAACTATCCAAGTAGATCAAGAAAAAGAACGTTGAGATAAAGAGGCTAAAACTTGAAGCTAATGTTGATTAAGACAAAATCAAGGCAAGGGAAAAAAGATGAAGGAATTGAAGGAACGGTTGAGAATAGCTAATAAGAAGGCAGAAGATGCAGCCGTAGCAACTGTTCAACTAGTAGAGGAGTATAAAGAGGTTGTGGCCTCCCAGTCTGCTTGGGTCGAGGCCATTTATAAAGTTAACAAGGATCTCACTAAATAAAATTAATGGATCAGAAAAGATAATGAAGAGGTTAAGCGACTAAAGAAAGATAATGAAGATAAAAAAGACTGCTGGAGGCCTGCAAGGTTGAAGTGGAAGAAGAAAGCAAGGCAAAGGCAGCGGTAGGCATTAAATAGGAAAAGCTTGGGCATGCTGAAGAAAAAAGGGTGTTTGAAACAAGGCTAGAGGAACTTAGGGAAAAAACTACACAGAAAGATGATGAGGTTGAGGAGAAAACAGATTCAGCTGTCCTCATGTTTTATGCCTAAGTCATCCGCCATCGTGGATTCTCCTAGGCAGATGACTACCCAAAAGTACTTACTCTGAATTAGGAGATATTCTTAGATGATGAGGCGGTTTCTTTGGATGTTGAATTATTGGATGAAGAAGAACCGGTGGCTCAATACTTGAAAGACGATAAGCACCATGTATTAGCAGAGGGAAGGCCGCAGTTGAAAGAAGATGCTGGGGCAGCGGTGACTGAAGAAGCAGCCGAAGTGAAATGGGAAGCTCTCATGACTGAGATCATTTCGTCGTTGTTGCTACTGAATTGGGTGTTTCCCAATTTCTGTTTGTTCCATTGATGCATTACTCATCTATAACTACCACTCTTGAAGGGTACGACCCCTATCGTCTCGGGATGAGCACAATGGGTTTATGTCGCCAATAAATAATGGAAACACTGCTAAGGAAACTACTTAGCCGGATATTGAAAGTATTAACACCTAGTATCTAGTATTCAAGAAATTGATTAAGGCATTTGAGGATATTTCTCGACTTCCTATCGAGTTATAAGGAAATGCAAGAAGACTAACTCTACTTTGTCTTCAACATACAGTTACTCTCAGGACGAAGATTCCTAATGCATTAACAACTATTGATTTAGCTAGATTCGATGTTGACGAATACAAAAGAATCATGCATCTGGATTTCCTAGATATTAAAGACTTAGAGCCAGGGGAGATTTCCACTGAAACAATACTGAAGGAGATGGATGATTATTAGCCCGAGGGAAAAGGAACGAGAAAGTGGAGTTAACGATCACTAGAACTAAAGAGGAGTCAAGCGGGAAGACCTTCAAAGAAATGTCTAAGAAGTTGCATGCTAAGATCGTGGCCAAGCTATAGATGGTGGAAGTTGAGGAGAAATCCAAGGAGGACAAAAAGAAAGCAAAGAGCAGAATCATTAATCCTCCTTCCAAGACTCTAAAGATAATCATTCCTCCAGATCAAGCAAACATAACAGAGGTATCCAATGAAGAGGATCCTGGAAAGGTATTGAACTCAAACCCTATGCAAAAACTACTCCAACTAAAGGGAAGATATCAAATAGGAAGAAGAAGGATGGGAGCAGTAGTAAGTCACCGCTCCCAAAATTAGGTTGAAGGAAGAAAGGTGGATCTTTGAAGTAATTTTTGACTATAAATGGTGTATTTTTACATTTCTTGGCTAAGTATGTTGTGAGTACGACCCTCGCTTTTGGATCTGCACAATAAAAACTTGTATTCATATCGTGGTATTATGAAATGTTTTAAATAAAAGTTTAGTCTTTCTTTTACTTCTCTTAAAATTGTTGTGTGTTTGAGTATTTGTATACTTTCCAGTCATTGCACTTGTATGTTGTAACTCATCGATACATTTAGACTTAGGTAGATTGTTTGGAACTTCATTCTCGGGTTCTCCTTTCAGTTGTAAACTCGAGTCGTATGAAGTTTAAGTCACGTGATTCCACATTAGAGACATTTTTGTTAATTATTGTCCACAAGTCATACGGAATCGAAAGTTAAGCACCCCTCTCTTGGAACTTTAGTCTGGATGTTAGTATCACATCGTGAGGAGTTTGGAGTTAGGTATCATGATCAACCCTTCATACTCAGCTATCGTTTATTCAGGCTTGAGTTATGGATGTTGTTTTGTTCATCCTTTATGCTCTTGCATTGTTCCATTTGGGTTAGATCGAGGATGTTATTCATTTGCCTATTAATACTAGCCAAGCGAACGACCGATACCACATTCATTTAGCTTGAAAAAGTTGCCTCCAAGTCCATAGACTTTAAATTGGTAGTCGGGCCCTCAATTCGCGAGCGCTGTGAGTTATTTATACTCATCGTTGTCATTTGTTCGAGATTTGATTTAGTTTATTAGCGGTCGCATCAGACCCATATAGCCGTAGTTCGATGACAAATCTGAAGGAACATATCAATGCCCAGATCTGAGTCGTTGCATTCACTATGTTGCGTTCTTGCACTAAAGCCGGTCATATCATTAACGATAACATATATAGGAATACCTTGAACATGAAGTACCAATAGCCTTTATTAAAAATTAAGTAAAATCAAGGGCAACGTCTGCCTTATTACAGTGTTGAACTAAAAACAATGTACTAACTGAAATTACAAAAAAAAAATCTTAACAAAGGGTTAAGTAACATGGTGACGAAGATGTTCACTATTCCATGCCCATGGTAACTTGGTTCCATCAACGGTCGTTATCTTGAAGGTTCCATTTCCAAGCCTCCGTTGAATGATGTAAGGATCTTTCCGGCGAGAGCTAAGACAAGTTAATATGGGAAAGATATTTTTTAGGACGAGATCGCCAATGTCAAAATGCGTCGGCTAGACTTGAAGTATCGGGGGATCCGTTGGTAATGTATTACTACTCTAATGTAACGATTTTTTCTTTAATCAATATAAAATCATGATTTTTAGATATAAAATGAATTTAATCCGGTTTAATATAAATAAAGTTTTAATTTAGTTTTAATAAGGATTAAGTATTAAAAATAGATATTTGATTTTGTCAAATATAACAATCTAGTTTTGATAAGAACTTATCAACTTTTGTTACAATGAATTAAAGTACGTGTTTATAAAACTATTTTTAACATGATCATGATCATTTCTAGCTATATATATATTTATATTAAATATGGATTATAAAATAAAATAATAATAAGTATTTTAATTAGTAAATTTTTTCACAAATATCATCGAGATTTGATAACGTTAATCGTTGATTGATAAATGGCTAAACGATAATCTTGAATAGAACTTTTGTAACGTATATGTAGTGTTTCAACTTTGCAACACTTTTAAGTGTCCCTAAATTGTTTCAAATACAAACCATGTGTTAGGCTCGCGGATTTTCTTTACCATGGTTTATGCATGCATTGTTTAGGACAAGTGTCCCCTTGCATTTTTACCTTTCTATCTTCCTCTCCACCTATAAAAGAAGGCTTAAACCCCTTCCATTTCGTTCCATCCAAACAGTTTCCTCCTATTCCATTTCTAAGCTTTCTCCCTTCTTCCAATCCATGGCTTAATAGACCCTCTCCTTCTTCCCCTCCCTCTTTCCCTATCCTTCCTCCCTTCTTCTTCCAACTTCTCCTCCCCCTCTCCTCACATTTCCTCCCTCCTCTTCTCAGCCTAGACCCCCGATGGCTACTACCCACGGCCAACCACCTCCCCACCTCCTCCTCCACAGATCTACGACCCTTCTTCCACAACCCACCTTGCCCAAGAATCCCCACGCCACAACTTATGTGTTCCACCACCAACGTCATCTAGGCCTCCATCCCGATCCTACGACCAAAAATTTCCCGAGGTCATAACTCCTCCAAAAATGATCCAAATCATAAATTTCTTTTTTTCAAATCGTGCATTTTTTTCAGTGGCTACAACTCTCTTGTTGAGCACTTTTTCAAATTTTTAGCCTAGCTAGTCCAAACGCTCATATTTTCAAAGACCATATTTTCTGGCTGCATTTTATTGCACTTGAAAGCACTCCCGCTATTTCAACCATATCATACTAAAAAATAATCCGAATTAGGAAATTATTTTTATAAACTAAGATAAAAAATTCCTACAACTTTGTAAGTGGACACTTTTCCAATTTCAGAGTAATCCAAAAACTCGAGGGAAGTTAGTCTATTTTTAGAGTCAGAAAAACAATAGCACAATACACGGTTACGCTGTCTGTCGGTTCGGCCAAGGTCGTACACTAAAGTTAGGTGGAGTGCAAATACCGATGAAACACTCTACACACACACACACACACATATATATATATATGTTTAATTATAGTTGTTAAATAAAAATATATATATATATATATATATATATGTGATGTTGGATGAACGGTTCCATAATTAGTGACATATATTCGCTGATAAGCGTTGATTACTGTAACGTTTGCATATAGCTAATAACTTATATTGATGATATTGATGTTATGAATGTTTGAATTTTGGTAATTGCTGTTTGTATATCACTACACACCTATCATACCTTAATCATGGAATTATGTAGATGATTTGTTAAGTCTCCTTCTCAATTGGAAATATGAACGGTCTTATATTAATTTGATATGGAAACCGAGGTTGAAAAGGAAGTTTAAAATTTGATATCCAAAATAGTTTGGAAATGAATTTGAAGTATATATGAATAACATTTGTAAAGGTGGAAACGTATTCGAAAACAATTTTGACTATAAATGACTTGTTCAATTTTGAATCGACTTTGAATAGTAAATTTCAAAATTGAAGTTGAGTTAGGTATGTAAACGATGGTTTAAACTCAAGACGATTATTCCAATAGTCTTATATAATATTTAATTTGATTTCTGTGAAGTTTCAGGTTTGAAAGATTAAATTTTGAAAATAATAATATTTTATTAAATAATAATATTATAATACTCAATTTTACGCTTATAAAGGTTTATAATCGTATACGAAGTTAATTGAATGAATTTTTATTTAAAGTCGTAATATGGTCTGAATAGGACTAGTCGCGATATGGCAGTTCGCTAATTTCGACCATAAACTTTAAACGCTTATAACTAATACAATTTAAATTGGATTTGCATAAAAAAATGTTTGCTTTCTTATGACAATAATTTTCAAATAGAAAACGAAATTTTAAATTTCAGTGAGTTTTCAAGTTATGTTCAAATCTATTTGCAAATAAAATCGCATTTTTGCAGCTCAATAGCAGTAATTGGAAACCGATAAAAACAGCTTTATAAGAATTATTAAAAATATGGATTTTTTTTATAAATCATAATTAATTATTTAAAAGTGATTCGTATTGGAAAATTATAGTTTTGAATTATATAAAGGTTATTTTGATCAAACTAGCTTATTTGCAACACTTTTGTAGTGTTTTCTGAAAATAGAACATTTTGATGTTTTAATCCTACTATTTTTTATTCAGATCTTAGGCAATCATTTTCAAATGATTAATGAAATATTTTTGATAGCTTATAGTACTTAAACATATTGGTTTTAATTAAAATCTAGCTTACCAAGATATATGGTTTTCCAATTGATAACAAAATTGGAAACAGTTGGATCTTCGAATGTTGATATTAATTCCATATATAAAAACTTATACTACTTAAGGAATTTAAAAGGTAGATTTCTTTATTCCACTTATAGTATTGGTTGACTATAGGAATTGACATCAAACATGAGCTGATATAATTTCCATCAAGTTCTTATATAAAATGGTTTTGATTATACTCTTGATGAAAGTGAAAGTTTTCAAATTTAAATAAGATGGGTTTGGATAGAAATATTCTTTGGATATTTGATATTCAGTCCAGAGTTAAACTTGGACTATTCAAGGAATTTAAAAGGTTTATACTAATATTCCTCTTATAGTATTTGTTGACTGTTAAAATTGGTATTAGATATAAGTTAATCCAAATTTCTATACAAATCTTGCATTTTGTTTGCGAACAAATCAAACAGTTGTAAACAACTGTAAAATCCGTTCGGTTTTCCTAAACAACAAGGATTGTTGTAGAGGGTGTCGAACTCTGGGACCAAAAATATTTTAATTAATAAATCCACTCAAGTTATTCCAGAATTTTGATTGAATTGCAAATTGACAGAAAATAAACAAAAAGAAAGTTTTTAACAATAAAGAAAGTAATTAGGGAGTAATGACATAGATTAGATTAATATTCATCAATAGCCAATCGAATAAATACAGATCTAATTCATGTTTCTGTCACAAACATGAATCAACGATAATTAGATTTCTAGAAACAAATATGTAAATAACAAGTATAGCCTATGCAGGAGCTTAGCTCTTAAACAACCATAGGCTATCAGGACAGATTCACTATTTTATTTCTAAAACCCTAAATATTAAATCTAAATCTGATAAGTGTTAGATCGAACTCGAATATACCTTGTGAAGGAGCACGGCTCTTAAACAACACAGGGTATGAAGGTTCAGATCTAACCCTTAGTTCAAATCTAGATCTACATACATGAAGTTCTAATCTTTTGGCTATGTGATTCATATTGAATCATATCTATTAGCGTCATCACCCCCTAATAAAAGAAGATTAGCTAGACATAGCTAAAAGAAAAGAAAATAAAAAGAAACTAAATAACATGAACATAAATAAAATGCAAATAAAAACTAAATAGAAGAGAGAAAGAAGAGTTTTATTCCAAGCAAAGGATTACGGAATAAAACTAAGTGTCTTTACATGAATGAGATACAAGGTATTTATAGCTGATATGACAAAGACTACTTGGCAAATTCCACAATGTGGGACTAAAGAATTAGCCCAAATAACACATAAGCTACTGTGAACGGGGTTGTAGAGTAAGAGGACTTGTAAGTGAGCCAGTGTGAACGCGTGCAGTGCATGAATGAGAAGCCTTGCAAAGGAGCTAATGTGAACGCTACATGAGTGAAATGGTCTGCAATTGAGCCAATGTGAACACAATATGAGTCTTTAGTGAGCCAAATCTACCCAACTGAACTCTATTTGCAACCGTTCTTCAAGCTTTAAACTCTTCAAGCTTTAGTAATTTTAACTTCACTCTTTTTCAGCAAATTCTTCATGCTTTATTCATCAAATGCTCTAAACCATGATTCTTGTCAACAATCTGAAAACACAGCTATAAATACACAATATCAATTATTTAAAAGATAAAATAAGATAAATATGCAGATAAAATATACACATTTACGTGTATATCAAATACCCCCACACTTATCTTTTTATTCGTCCTCGAATAAACTAAACTAAGATATGTCACACTTTCGTAGGAAACACGATTGCATTTAGCGTATGCAACAAGCCGTTAAACCTCTGGGTGTCCCCAGTAGGACGAGTGTTGTCTCGTGAGGGTTTTCAGCGGATACTACCCACAAAATCCAAAGCGTCTTAAGTACGCGGATTAATCAAACAATATATTTAAGGTCTTTCATATTCCAAGGATTTCACCTAACTTCAATAATAACGGTTTAGCCCCAAATTGTCCATCCCATAATTAGTGCAAAAATGAACAAAATTTTTCAAGCTGAATCGTAATTCCATGATAACACTGTAATTGTCTTGAAGGTTAAGAGCGTGGTGTCAACCAAAGTTCTACACATCGACAATGTGCACCCAATCATTTATTCATTTTTTTTTGAATAATTTTGCACCACTGTAACTGTACTGTATTGGATGTGAGTTATGCATAGATGAAGGAAAATTTTGTAAGTTCTAAAAATGTTATAGATAAGAGGGCAAGTGTATTAGTTGAACTTCAAGCTACAAAAGATAAAGTAATACTAAGGCACATATGAACATTTTTATTTCCTTTCATCTCCTCTACTACAATCCTCACTTCCAAGTACGGTAGAATGGATGTGGATGGAATAGAATTGAATGCTTTATAGTCAAGAATGATGAATGACTATTTTATTCAGAGAGACTCTCTCTTTATTTCATTTTTTTTTCTTTTTTTTTTTCTTCTTCTTTTCTTTTCCCTTTTTTTTTTTGCATGATGAGTGGAGATGGAATGGAATGATACCGTACATTATTTCATTTGATTCCTCCTCTACTAAACCAACACTTCATGGAAGGAAAGTTTTATGCCCTAGTTACTCTACTTCTATAACCTTAATTCAACACACAAGTCTGGATTGATGTTATACAAAAAGCTGAAAGGAATGATAAACAAAGTTTCGTAAGATAGATAACCCATATAAAATAAGATGTGGTATATGGTTATCCTACCTTAAAACAAGTACGGAGTAGGTGGTGTAATATTGGTATAAAAAGTGACGTTTCTGAACCTTTGAAAATAAATCAGTACAAGGTTCTTGAGTATACCAATATAAGATAAACTTGTCGACACATGGATGTAAATCGTCTAAAACTTGGGTTTGAATAATGTGGGGTATCGAAGAAGAACGCTACAATGAGTCATTTCTCCTTAATTGGGCCAAGTGGATTTAGAACTTACAATTTTGAAAATTTGAGTGGAAAAGAAAATAGTATGCATGAAAACAAACTCAGAAAATCCAACAAATGTAGGTGCAAAATCATTTTTATTTCTTGATTTTTTTTTGATTATTTTTACTTGCACATTCTAACACGTATAACAAGGGTTGACACGCTTACTCCAGAACACGACTAACGTCTGCACAGTCTCAAGCTAGCATCTTAAAAAGACACATTACGATTCAATGAATAAATAATGTTCATTCTCATCACCCAACAATTCAACTTATCAAACAAGAACCAAGGTGTTATTTATGAATTTTAAGTTAATCCTTGTTCAATGAATGACCTACTTCATAAAATTTGATTGCTGATGTAATGTAAATTCCCCCCACACTTGAGTGTGACTGTGTCCTCACAGTCTTTATCAAACATATCTTAGTGAAAGGGAAAAACAAATAAGTGGGTCAGCACGGCTTACCGGGTACTGTTTGCGAACAAATTATACAATTGTAAACAACTGTAAAATCCGTTCGGCTTTCCTAAACAACAAGGATTGTTGTAGAGGGTGTCGAACTCTGGGACCAAATTATTTTATTAATAAATCCAATCAAGTTATCCCTAACTTTTGATTGGTGGAAAACAAAGAAAATAGCAGAAATTAAATAAAAGAGAGTTTTAACAATAAGTGAAAGCAATTAGGGGATAATGACATAGATCAGATTCATAATCATCAATAGCCAAAAGGTTAACCAGATCTAATACATGTTTCTGTCACAAACATGAATCAACGATAATAAGTTTTTAGAAACAAATATGTAAATAACGACAAGCATAGCCTATGCAGGAGCTCAGCTCTACAACCATAGACTATCAGGACAGATTTACTAATTAATTTCTAAAACCCTAAAATTAGATCTAAATCTGATAATTGTTAGACCGAACACGAATATACCCTGTGAAGGAGCATAGCTCTTAAACGACACAGGATATTAAGGTTCAGATCTAACCCTTGGTTCAGATCTAGATCTATATACATGAATTCCTCATCCTTTGGCTATGTGATTCATATTGAATCATACTATCAGCGTCATCACCCCCTAATCAAAGGGGATTAGCTAGACATAGCTAAAGAAGAAGAAAAACAGAAATTAAATAACAAGAACATAAATAAAACTAAAACTAAATAGAAAAGAGGAAGAAGAATGATTTTATTCCAAGAAGAGAATTACAGAATAAAACCCAATGTGTTTTTACATGAAGGAGATACAATCTATTTATAGTTGCATTGACAAAGACTATTAGGCAAATTCTACAATGTGGGACTAAAGAAATAGCCCAAATAACACTTAAGCCAGTGTGAACGCAGCTTTAGAGTGAGTGGTTTGGCGAATAGGCTAGTGTGAACGCAACATGAGTAAGAGGCCTTCCTAATGCGCTAATGTGAATGCAGTTTGAGTCTTTATTGATCCAAATCTTCTTAACTGAAATATAATTGCAACCGTTCTTCAAGCTTCAGACTCTTCAAGCTTTAGCAATTTTAAATTTCACTCTTTTTAAGCAAATTCTTCATGCTTTATCCATCAAATGCTCTAAACCATGCTTCTTGTCAACAATCTGAAAATACAGCTATAAATACAAAGTATCAATTATTTTAAAGGGAAAATAAGATAAATAAGCGGATAAAATATACACATTTACGTGTATATCAGGTACACTTTGACAAAATACGCAGTCATCGAATAGATGAACCGGTCTACAATGGACCAATGGATCAGCCCCATTAAGATTATGAGGCACAGCTTCAGTATAGAAAACCAAATCATAAAGGATTTTATATTACAATTCAGAACTGGAAAAACAAAATTCGCTTTTTTTAAAGTTTGAGTTGCTAATTTTAAAGTTTTGAGTTTACAATTGATCCTAAAATCGAATTGAATTTCTGTAGCAAATAAAGAGAGGTCATCGAGATGGGGTTCAGTAAAAGTCTCAAAAACAAAGTTTGATTTGTTCAGATGATGTATAAATTGAGAGACGTGTGCAACATTCTCACCCCCACAATGATTTTGAGAAATATTGTTCAGTTTTGCTTTGATATTGGAAATTTTGTTGACTAAAGGTTCATTCATAAACCTAAAGTTAAAACCAAACAAGTGAATTTTCAGTAAATTTCGAAATCGTGTTTTCTCAAAAACCGTGTTATTCCAAAAAGAGTTCATATACTGCAGAAATTTATCATTGAAAAACAAGTGATCAAAGTGAGATTCAGTTGAAACGATCAAGTCACAAGGGGTTTCAACAGTTTCCGAAAAATTGTCATTGTGTCCAACCTCAAGAATTTCAAAGTTTTCAAATGATTTAGTTTCAATTTCAGTCCCAACAACATTATCGTCAATCGATTCAAGAAGTTTTCACTCATCAAAGTCATCCTCACCTAAACAGTTGTTACCCACATCGTCATTTCTTTCAAGTTGACAATCTAAAGTTGCTAAATTTTCAGAATTTGAGAAAGGAAGGCCAAATCGAAGGTTGATGTCTTTGTTTTCAAGAGAATTTAAATTCAAATCAATTACTGAGATTTCAACAACTTCATTAAGATTTTCATCAATTTCAAAAGTTGTTAGTTGACAATTTTCGATTTCAGTAAGAGTTGAATTTTCAGCAGAAGCATCAGTTTGAGTTTGAATTTCAGTTTCGCAGAAATCAGAGTTTTGCACCAGAGATTTTTCAAAAATTTCATTTTCATCAACAGTCAAATCGTCAGAATCATCAATAATCGTTATGTACTGTTGTGACGAAGTTAATGGCTGACTATTTGTTTCAAAAGAAACATTGGCAGAAAGTTGTTTGTCATTAGATTGGGATTTTTAATTGTTGTACAAGTTTGTAACTTCAGTTTGAAGAAGAGAAATGTGATAAACTATTCGAGTGCAACTTTGTTTGCTGTTTGTTATTCTTTGAGCCAGTTCTTCGATGTAAGTCAAGCCAAGTTTCATGGAATCCTCAAAGTCATCAACATCATTAATTCCCTCAAGTAATTGATTTTCTAGATTTTTTCAAAATTCAATGGTGTATTGAGACAGTTGTTCATTGATACGCATGTTTTCGATATCTTTATTTTCAGAAGCTTGTTTTTCATCAAAAGTTCGCGCCCATTCCTTGATTTCCTCGCGACAAATCCAAATTTCATGCATTAATTGATTGATTTCACTCAGGCTGCCTTCAATAAAATTGGTAGACACATCAGATTTCAAAATGTTGTTTTTTAGAGTCGTCGTTTCTACGTGTTCCTCACTGGTTGACCTTAAAAATTCATCCACCTCATCTCTTAGAAGTTTTTCATTATTTAATTTCCACCACCAACATCGCCAAAAATTTAGCTTGTTTGCAACACATTTTTCATATTCGATAACCAAAATTCTACCTCCACTCGTATTACAAAAATCATTTTGGTTTTCAAAATTTTCGTTGAAACCCATGTTGAAATTGTTTTGAAATTCAGCATTTTTCTTATCCATTTGCGCTAATAGTCGACTTATCTCAGATAAATTCTCATTAATCCTAGAATGACAATTTTCATATTCGGGTACAATCATTTGATGAGATTGGTGGAAATTATTTGAAAAGTTTTCAGCTTGAAATTCAATCTGATTTGAATTGAAACCAAAATCATTTGAATTTTGAAAAGAATTGTAATTTGGGTTGTTCACGGGGCAAGCACGCATGTACTAGAAGAAGAGAGTTTTTCGTCGAAAATTCAGTTGCAAAACTTGTGGTTCTAAAGAAGCTCTAGAAAAATTGTTAAAATTAATAATTTCGGATTGTATGAATATAGGTCTGGGCCAGGTTCGGACAGGGGTTATCAGTGTGCCATGAATCACCGTAGAAACACGACCTAAGGTTTAAGAACCTGTTTGAGTTCTAAACTCTACCGTTCCTTAGACACCTTAGAGAGTATCAATCCTAATTGTCAATTTAACGAATATTTTGTCATATGAGCTCTGGGTAATCCTCGATTCGATTTCAAAAATAAACTTTTCAATTAATCCCACGTTCGTTTTAAAATTTTAAACCACACATCAACAGGCAAAATATTCAGTCACAGAATGAACAGTCTCAGAACCGTCACAGAACAGGAAATTGCAGATTTTTTTTTTTACAAGCAAGCCAATCTCCTGCAGAAGATTTTTACAAGCAATGTTTATATTTTTTTATTTGCAGCAGAGCACCTGTAGAGTTTAGAAAATCTTACAATGATCGGTAGTCTGCCCAGTGCAATTGGGTAGCGCTAGCGCGTTCACACTCCACTTGGTGTGCAACCGCTCCAACCCTGACTCGTCTGCTACTTTCTGTTGTTATCCCCTTCTATTAATCGGTTGACTGCGCTGCGGCACAGGTTCGGGCTAGGAGCCCGATTTTATTTTAAAGACCTTTTCTAATTGCCGTACCTGCTTCAATTTTTTTTCCTTCTTTTCTTCTTTTTTTTTAAAGAGAAAGCATACTAATGCAAATGAAAACAAGAAAAATAAAGCACAAAAGAAAACTCAATTGAATTCAAGCTAAACTCACAAGGCTCAAGTAAACTTTCACGACAAATAAACACTCGAATACACAAAAAACCTCTTCAACACTCCGAATAAAAACTCTACACTTCTATGTAAAATAAAACACGACTTTAGAACTCATCTGACTGCCGAAATACACAAGGGAAATTTAATCGATCCCAGAAAGCCCAATTACAGTCAAATAAAGCACAAAATATTTGCACACCCGGCCCACTTATAAAATAACACACCAAACCGATTTTAAACAGGAAATACACGGTTTTTCCAGGCAAATCGTTCTTTCTGTCAAAACCGGCTTCCCCTTCTCTTTCTTTTTTTTTTATTTTTTTATTTTTTTTAAAAATGAATCATGAAATCTACTCGAAAACCGAATACTTAGTAGAATTACAAATTGAGGCGGTTATGGATTTGTTTTGGTGTATGAATTTTGGATGAAGCTTGTGGATTCGAATTGAGGGGGCAGAGTTGCGATTTGAGGTTTCAGGAAAGGCTTGGGTGCGATGTCGAAGTCGGTTGAAGGAGTTTGTGTGTTGAGTTGCAGTCGACTTTGTAGGATGGATTTCTGACTGGAGCAATTTCGTATGTGAGATGGTTTGAAGAGTTATGAATGGTGAAGGGTGGTTAAGGGAGGAGAAGTTATAAGATTTGTGACTGGCGTGTTCTGTAGGATGATGGTTTCTTATTTCCTAATGGTGCGTGATGGTTTTTTTTTTTGGTTGAGGATTTCTGAGAGGAACTCGTTGTTATTTGTGAAGTGGTTTCAAGGAGAGACTAAAGTTTTTTAGGTGTGCGTTGCAGGTCAGTTTGAATTGGAGGGTGGTTCGATATGTTGAGGTAAGTAGACTGTGATGACAGAGAACAGAAAAAGAAAATAGAACAGAAATCTTGTTTAAGATATGAGGAAGAGCTTGTGGACCGTTGTAATGGCAGTTGAATGGTAGAGGGGTGGTTTCAGGCTTATGTGGTTACTGTGAAGACTGATGGGAGTTAATGAGGGTACTGACAATGCACGGGTCTGCTCTATGGTGGAGGTTAGTAGATGCAAGAAGTTGTCGGATGGTTTCGGCAGTGAAGATCAGGAAGGGGGTATGAGAAAGGACTGACAGAAAACACAAAACAAGAAGGAACTGAAAAAGAAATTGATTTTTTTTTTATTTAGAACTTGTACACAGGAAAGGAATCAAATGTAAAGAGGGAAAGAAATTTTTGTAAAGAGGAAAGAAATAAATAAAAAAAAATAAAGTAAAGAAATTTGATTTTTTTTTAATATGGAAGTGTTGAAAAAGAGGAAAGAAATATGATGTGAAAGGAATTGAAAAGTCAAATGTAAAGGGAAACAAATCAAATAGAATATTGCAATTTTTTCCTTTTTTTTAATTAGAAGATTGTAATCAGCAATACTAAATCAAAACTAATCAAGAGATATTTTTGTTTATATGAAAGAACACAAAAGCAAGAAAAATAAAAATATTTTTGTGCCTTTTTTTTGTTTTAATGGAAAAATGAAATAAAATAAAATAAAAATATAACCCGAAGGGTCTATTAATAAAAATTATTTTTATCCCCGGCAACGGCGCCAAAATTTGTTTGCGAACAAATCAAACAGTTGTAAACAACTGTAAAATCCGTTCGGTTTTCCTAAACAACAAGGATTGTTGTAGAGGGTGTCGAACTCTGGGACCAAAAATATTTTAATTAATAAATCCACTCAAGTTATTCCAGAATTTTGATTGAATTGCAAATTGACAGAAAATAAACAAAAAGAAAGTTTTTAACAATAAAGAAAGTAATTAGGGAGTAATGACATAGATTAGATTAATATTCATCAATAGCCAATCGAATAAATACAGATCTAATTCATGTTTCTGTCACAAACATGAATCAACGATAATTAGATTTCTAGAAACAAATATGTAAATAACAACAAGTATAGCCTATGCAGGAGCTTAGCTCTTAAACAACCATAGGCTATCAGGACAGATTCACTATTTTATTTCTAAAACCCTAAATATTAAATCTAAATCTGATAAGTGTTAGATCGAACTCGAATATACCTTGTGAAGGAGCACGGCTCTTAAACGACACAGGGTATGAAGGTTCAGATCTAACCCTTAGTTCAAATCTAGATCTACATACATGAAGTTCTAATCTTTTGGCTATGTGATTCATATTGAATCATATCTATTAGCGTCATCACCCCCTAATAAAAGAAGATTAGCTAGACATAGCTAAAAGAAAAGAAAATAAAAAGAAACTAAATAACATGAACATAAATAAAATGCAAATAAAAACTAAATAGAAGAGAGAAAGAAGAGTTTTATTCCAAGCAAAGGATTACGGAATAAAACTAAGTGTCTTTACATGAATGAGATACAAGGTATTTATAGCTGATATGACAAAGACTACTTGGAAAATTCCACAATGTGGGACTAAAGAATTAGCCCAAATAACACATAAGCTAGTGTGAACGGGGTTGTAGAGTAAGAGGCCTTGTAAGTGAGCCAGTGTGAACGCGTGCAGTGCATGAATGAGAAGCCTTGCAAAGGAGCTAATGTGAACGCTACATGAGTGAAATGGTCTGCAATTGAGCCAATGTGAACACAATATGAGTCTTTAGTGAGCCAAATCTACCCAACTGAACTCTATTTGCAACCGTTGTTCAAGCTTTAAACTCTTCAAGCTTTAGTAATTTTAACTTCACTCTTTTTCAGCAAATTCTTTATGCTTTATTAATCAAATGCTCTAAACCATGATTCTTGTCAACAATCTGAAAACACAGCTATAAATACACAATATCAATTATTTAAAAGATAAAATAAGATAAATATGCGGATAAAATATACACATTTACGTGTATATCACATTTGATATCAACTAGTTTTGGAATTAAATAATTCTAATCAAGAAGGTTTTGAAAACATTGGTTTAAAGTAAGTAAAGTCATTAAGGCTTATAAGTCTTAATCACCCTCCGTTTTAAAAGGTATGTTTTTAAGGGAAGTTTTACGAAATAAATTTTTGAAGGAAGAAGGATTTAAAAAAAGAAGTTTGGTTAAGCTTTCAATTTATGATTTTTTTTGGCAAGTCAAGCAGGGTTGAGTGGACCCCTACCATGTTTATTAAAACACCGTAAAACACATACAAAAAGGGACACTCAGCAAGAAATGCCAAGCAAGAAAAATAGAGGACATAACAATAAGCACAATAACAAGCAACAACTATAACAATAAATTGAACCAAGAAACCAAGAAGGCACCGTCAAAAGGAAACAAAGAATCAAATCCCTGCGGACTTGAAACTACAGCAACCTCCAAAGCTCATTCGAGCACCACCTTTATGATTTAAAAGTCGCAAATTTCTTTCTTCCCATAGCACTCTCACAAGCTTTTCGATGCAAAGAATGAAGAAAACATGCTCTTGTTTTCTCCATCTAGTAGTAATACAGATGAAATGTCGCTGCTTATCAAACACCAAAGGGTGCATAAGATTTCCAAATAGCATTAAAACTTTGCTCCACAAAACACCAAAATACCCACATTCAAAATAGATATGAGCATAAGTTTCATCATGACTGTCACAAAGGAGGCAAGTAGTACTCACGCTCAATTTATGAATTTTAAAAGGAATGAACTTTGGATTGATAGGTTATGAATTTCTCCTGAAGGATAAGAAATTCGAAAATGGTTTTAAAGAAAGAAAGGTTTTATTATAAAAAATTAAGTGAAGGAGACTTGATTGAGATCCAATATAATCCATGATTTTTTTTTCAAATTGCCCTGATTACTTCGAAAAGATCGGGATCGAATTTCTATCCGGAAACCATTTCAAATAATCATATAATGTAATGGAGCATAACAAATTGAGGACTGTGGCTGAAGAGCGGGAATCTTCACATCGTATGGACTGCTCGTTGATGTCTCGGGCCATACACCCACTATGAGATTATACTATAGCAGTGGTCCAATCGTACTTAGAGATTTTCCGGATAAACAAGGGCTTCTCTCCTTAATTGGACAAGGAATAAAGCGTATTCGATTTCATTCAGACCCAGAACAGACTTTATGGATTTTTGTCTGACGATGTATTTTGTAATGTGTGATTGATTATTACTTAACATATTTCTGTTTGGTGGCGGAGAATATGTTCTCTTAGCTTAACACCCTTCTTTGAAACGTAAGAGCTCAAAGATGATATGGTTAGTGATTACAATCATATGTTATAAAACGATAGTGCGTCATGCCAACTGAATGAGCTATAGATAATCAAAGCACGACGTTGTATAAGTGTAGGTTTGTGCAACATGACCTCATCAAGCCTCACAACCCAATATGACGGTAAACTGGTAATTAAATGTGTATGCTTATTTCAGTGCACCATGCACCAAGGTAAGATGAGTCTGGGGTGCTATTGTTAGGGAATGCGGAATGGATCGTTAAGGCAAAGCAAACACTAGAGGAGAGGGAGGTGAATAGTGTTTATAAGAATTTAAACAATATTTAATTCTAATGTTAACTACGAGAATGAATCTAACACCACAAACACAATCACAGACACAGATTCAAATACAAATGCAAAATAAACAAAAATAAAAATGCAGAAAAGGAAAGAAAACATTGGATTTTATACTGGTTCGGATTACCCCTACATCCAATCCCACAAAACACTGGATTGCGCAGAGTTTTATTACTATTTCCAATAGTCAAATACGCACTCCTTGATTTCACGGCTCAACAAGGAGACACTGGCTCCTATTCCTTGATTTCACGGCTCAACAAGGACACACCGACTCATATTCCTTGATTTCACGGCTATAAGGATAAATGGATTCCTCGTTGACTTACAAACAATGTTTATACAATCCAAGCAATTACAAAACAGCCCTATAACTCTTCAATAGCACTTGATTCAGATAGTAGGGAGTAGAGAGTGTAGAGAGAAGAAATTTTATCAAAACAAAATTGAATTCGGTAGAGTATAAGTGTAAGAATCATAAAAATGATTAAGAATAATGGTGTAGAGAAAGAGGATGAAGTTAGAGAAGAAAAGATGATTAAAAAATTGGTTTTAACCACTTTTTATAGAGTATGAAAGGTTGCAAAGGTTCTGAATCATTTCAAATAGTGAAAAGGCACTTCCTTTCAAAATTGAAAAAAAGTGACAGTTATATGTCGACATGGAATTTTTGTTATGTCGACATACTCCTTTGAAAATTTAAATTTTAAAACTTTTTTTAAGTGTTTTGATATAAAAATAATTCTGGAAATTCTTGAGTAAAATTCTAGTGTTGTAAATTAATATTATATGTTAGAAAACATATGAAAACATAAATTTAAACAATATAAATGTATTTATTAAATTATAAGGTTTTAGACTATATAAAGTATAAATATAAAGTATAAAAAAACTTAAGTTTGAAAAACAAAGAAGAATAAAAATAAAAAGAAATAGAAAAATAAAATAGAGAGGATCGAGGACAGAATTGAAAATCAGAATTTGAAAATTTGAATTTGAACCAAAAGTGCTATTTAGAGTCTTACAAAATCTAGAGTCTATAACTATATTAATCTTGAACTCTTGGAATCTTGATTACCCATGAGTCTTGAAATTTCTCTGATCTTTGAATCTCTATTATCTTTATAACTGGACAGTCTTCAGTAATATTTCCTGTATGTAATTCCTACATATATATATATATACTATACAAAAAGTGTTAGTATATATATTTTATAATCAATGATAATTGTAATAAGGTTGTTGTCATCAAAACTCCATTCTCCAACAATCACCCCCTTTTTTATGATGACAACCTTAGTTTATAAAATATCATACCTATATATACCTGTTTGATGATGTTCCTTCTATACCCCCCCTGTCTGTAAGAATCCTATAAACTATGCCTATATTTTATAATTTATCCCCCTTTGGCATTATCAAAAAAAAAATCCAAAATGTACTCCCCCTAAAATATATGACTTCCTAAATAGTACTTAAGTAACTATCTTAATAAAAATACTCCCCCTTAATCAGATATACATACATACATATATATATATATATATATATGTTTTAGAAGGTTATAACTATTTAAACCATAAATGATAATTTTATTCAATAATCACTTGTACATATACACAAATTTATACATATCCGACTTATCATAGGAACGTAATAAAACGAAATCAAGAAAATCCTTAAACACTTAATTATTTGACAATGGGAGATTTGTGAATTGGACAATTTGGATAATGGAGACAGAATTCTCCGTTCTTTTCAGTCACATTCCCATTTTCGTCAAATAGAACCTCTCCTACGCACTCAATGTTATCATCTTCATTCTTAACCATTGGTTGAGTCTCTTATTGTTCTTCCTCCTCCATCATTTCTTCTTCCTCTTCTGGTTCTTCCTCTTCTTCCATGGGTTGATTATCATCGCTGATGATAATTGGATTACTCTCGTTATCCATTATAAACTTTAAGAGACTTCTCATTACTTTTCCTTGTCTTTTTTGCTCTTGACTTGTTCTAATTTGGAGTACTTGCATCTCAGCCACCATTTGCTGTAGATACTCCATTGTTTCTTTGATTTTGATCACTCTAGAAAGCGTAGATCCTTGAAATGGACCCTCGGATGGTCCAACATATGAATCAGAGTTTTTTTGAGTATTTGGATTAGTGGAAGCCATTGTAATTTTTAATTTAGAGTTTTTACAGAGAAGAAGAATGAAAATGAAGAAGAAAAGTCGAATTAAAAGATTTAAATAGTTGAAATAACTAACTTTTGGTGGGAACTAATTTTAAATTTTTGGCAGTTATATGTCGACATAGCAGAAACTTTATGTCGACATAGTCTTGTTTTAAGTTTCATTATTCTAATTCATTATTTTATTTTTATATATATACTAATACTTAGTTATTCCAATTCATTTAATAAGCAAATACCTAATTCTCTACTAAATTTAGTGAATTTTACCTCATTTAATGGTTTGGTTAATTTATCTGCTATTTGTTTATCTGTTTCTATAAATTCAAGTGAAATCTTTTCTTTACTTACATTAGCTCTTAGAAAATGATGTCGCACATCAATATGTTTAGTTCTTGAATGATGAGTAGTATTTTTAGAAATATTTATAGCACTTGTATTATCGTAGTATATAAGTGATTTATTTATATTTAAACCAAAATCATTTAAAGTTTGTTGCATATAAATTACTTTAGAACACGCCAAAGCAGCAGATATATACTCTACTTCAGTTGTTGATAAAGATACAGTATTTTGTTTTTTTACTAAACCATGATACAAGGAATGCTCTAAAAAATGATATGTTCCATTAGTACTTTTCCGGTCAGATTTACATCCCGCGTAGTCAGCGTCATAGTACAAAACTAAATCAAATGAAACATTTTTAGGATAAAATAATCCAAAATCTGATGTATGCTTTACATATCTCAGAATTCGTTTTATAGCTGTTAAATGTGTTTCCTTAAGTTGTGATTGGTATCTTGCACAAAGACATACACTATGCTTTATATTTGGTCTACTAGCGGTGATATATATAAGATCCAATCATTCCTCTATATAATTTTTGATCAACGTCTTTTGATGAATCATCTTTACTTAACGCAATGTCAGTTGCCATAGGTGTTGGTCTACCATTTGTTGTTGTTAGATTGTATTTATTAATTAAATGTCTCACATATTTTTCTTGATTAATAAATATTCCATTCTTTAATTGTCGAATTTGTAAACCTAGAAAGAATGATAATTCTCCTATATGGCTCATTTCAATTTCTTTGGTCATAATATCTAAAAATTCTTTATTCATTTTTTCATTTGTTGAACCAAAGATTATATCATCAACATATATTTGTACTAGTTGTGTATCTTTGTCATTCTTCTTGATAAACAAAGTATTATCTAATTTTCCTATTTCAAAGTTTGATTGTAATAAATAATTTCGTAATCTATCATACCAAGCCTTAGGAGCCTGTTTTAATCCATATAATGCTTTCTTCAACTTATATACGTGATTTGGTAATTTTTCATCTTCAAATAGGGTGGTTGCTCTACATATATGTCTTCCTTGACAAATCCATTTAGAAAGGCACTCTTGACATCCATTTGATATAATTTGAAATTGTTATAGTTTGCAAAAGCTAGTAAAATTCTAATAGCCTCTAGTCTTGCTACGAGGAAAAGTTTCATCGTAGTCTATTCCTTCTTCTTGAGTATAACCATGTGCTACTAGTTGTGCCTTATTTCTTACTACCTCACCGTGTTCATTCATTTTATTTTTATAGAGCCATTTGATTCCTATTATTGTTTTATCCTCTGGTCTAGGAACAAGTTCCCATATTTCATTCCTAGTAAACTGATTCAATTCTTCTTGCATAGTAAGTATCCATGAATCATCGGAAGAAGCTTCCTTTGGATTTTTGGGTTCGATAGTTGATATAAATGCAGTATTATTCATATTATTTAATTGATTACGAGTTCTAACAACAGATTCAATATTTCCTAAGATATTTTCTACAGGATGGTCTCTAAGTAATCTAATTTTTTTTTGGTTGGTTATCTTCATAATTTATTTTATTAATTTCATTTTCACAATCGTCTTCATTTTTTTGAGTTATACTTCTATAGTTTTCATCGAAAGATACATTTAACGCTTCTTCTATAGTGTTGTTTCGAGTATTGAAAACTCTATAAGCCTTGCTTCTTTCTGAATATCCAATAAAAATTCCTTTATCGGATTTTGAATCAAATTTGTATAAATTATCCTTTGTATTATGTATAAAACATTTACTTCCAAATATTTTAAAATATGATACTTTTTGTTTCTTCTTATATAAAAGTTCATATGGAGTTTTATGGGTTAAAGATCTAATTGAAATTCTATTAATATTATAACAAGCTGTTGCGACTGCTTCAACCCAAAAATTCCTTGTTAAATTAATATCGGATAACATAGTTCTTGCACATTCATTTATCGTTCTGTTTTTACGTTCTACTACTCCGTTTTCTTGAGGAGTTCTTGGAATCGAAAAATTGTGGGTTATTCCCTTTTTATTACAATATTCTTTGAAAATCCCATTTTCGAATTCTCCACCATGATCACTACGTATTATTTTAATTTTTAGTGATAATAATTTTGAATCCATTTAGAAAAGGTTTTTAATTGGTCGAACGCATCACTTTTATTTTTAAGAAACAAAGTCCAAGTGAATCTAGAAAAATCGTCAAATATTACATACACATACCTGTTATGATTTATTGAATGAATTTGGGATGGACCAAATAAATCCATGTGTATTAACTCTAATGGTTTTGAAGTAGTAATTTCTTCTTTTGATTTAAATGAACTTTTCTTTAGTTTTTCGAATTCACAAGCATCACATAAGTTATTAACTTTAAATTTCATTTTGGGTAATCCTCTAATTAAATATAATTTAGAAATTCTAGAAATATATTTGAAATTTGTATGACCGAATCCCTTATGCCAGATCCAGGGATCACTTGTATTGGCCATAAGGCATAAATTATCTTTGGAAATTTTAATACTTAATATATAGATATTTTTCTTTCTGTCTCCTTCAAATATAACTTTTGAATTCCTATTGAAACGACCCGAAATTCCCCTTACGGGAAATCCCGAATTGAGTTCAGAACATGACAAATCAGAACGCAAACAGAAGAACATTTCATTGCTTATTACAACAATTACATCAGAGTACAAGAATATAACACAGTATGAATAAATAATATACATCAGAAAAACATAAGAGATTAAAATTACAAAGCAGCGGAAAAATAATACATAACACAACTGAAAGAGATACATAGATACAAAGCTTTTTGAATATAACTCCAGCTGTAAATCTAGGATACTGGGAAAGAAATATCTGCAAAAACCAAAACTACTAGCTGCCCGTGTGGAAAATAAGGGTACCTAGAGTTTACGTAGAAACAATAAACTCCAGGTCAGTCATGGGACTGGTGTGAGAACTAAAACCGTTATTAAATCTTTACTTTAAAAATAAAGTATATCAAGGGACCACGCCGTACAAGATGGAATGAGTTTTCTCCCAAGAATACTGTTGAGTCGAAGCGTCGATGGTTATTTTGATTTATGACAAGAAGAAGCTTCTACATCGACAAAAAGAAGACAAGATGACTTCATAGGTTAGAAGTTGATTATTTAGAGTTATAAAATGTTAAAATCTATCCTCAAATAATCATACTTCTAATTGTTTGAAAATACTACTCATGAAGACAATTTTTATGCATATGACCGAAAACATGTCGACCTACAATTTTTTATAGGTCAACAGGTTTTTAAATTGTAACGGTCAAAAATAGGTCGACCTACAAAATTTTATAGGTCAACAGGTTTTTGAATTCCAACGGCTAAAAACATGTCGACCTATAAAATTCTATAGGTCAACAGGTTTTTGAATTTTGACCGTTATATTGAAAAGTCATCTTCTTTCTTCAAGAGTTGCATCCATTTTTCTTCATGAATAATCACTCCTTTTAGATGCATCTTTTCACCAACATTTGCAACCTCTCGATCTCTATAAATACATGATTTTACAATCATCCAAATCACCGAAATTTCTCTCTATTTTCTGATCTATCTTGCAATATTCTTCTCGTTCAAAAAGCACTCAAAAAGCATTCATTTTATCGGTTGAATCTCCAAGCATATTTCATACACTTGTGATTCAATTCGATATTATACTTCCTAATCTTTCTAAACATCAAATTTCATTTGAGGATAAGATTATAGGAAGGGTGTACTGAATCGTTGGCTAATCAGTGTTGAAAGAAGAACACAGTCAGAAGTCAAACTCTTGTAATTGTCCTGTGTGGGTAAGCTTGTAGCCCGTGAAATCAAGTGGGTAAGCTTGTAGCCCGTGAAATCAAGTGGGTAAGCTTGTAGCCCGTGAAATCAAGTGGGTAAACTTGTAGCCCGTAAATCAAGTAGTGTTGTGAACCTGTTCCTCCGGGTGAAGAGAGGGCGTTGTTTAGTGAAAAGCCGAAGAGGAGCTTCGGGACTGGACGTAGGACGGGAGGTCCGAACCAGTATAAAAATTCTGGTGTCTTTACTTTACTTTACTCTACTTACTGCATTTATATTTGTTAGTGATATATTTCTTGTTTGCGAATTTTTACCTGTGTAGCTATTGTATAATTTAGATTATCATTTACTTCCGCATAGCCATATTATAGATCCTGCACAAGTCGGCACACTCGACTTTTCATTTGGTATCAGAGCACGGTCATCATATAACCGTAACACAGTTATTTGATATATTCTAGTAATATGGCAAATAACGCAAGTACCAGCACTAACACTTACACTGAAGGTCAATCAACACAAAGACCTCCTTTCTTTAATGGCCTAAATTATAATTATTGGGCAACACGTATGGCTTTCTATATGCAATCAACAAGTTATGATGCTTGGAATGCTACTCAGAAAGAAATAGTTAATCCAACTACTGAGTATGCAGAATGGACTCCTGCTGAGAAAACAACAGCAGCAGTAAATGCAAAAGCAATAAATATGTTGTTTTGTGCATTAGACCAAAATGAGTATAACCGTGTTAGTATCTGTACCACTGCTTATCAAATTTGGCAAAAGCTAAAAACAACTCATGAAGGTACTAACAAGGTTAAACAAGCAAAAATAGCTTTGTTGAAAAGTCAATTCCAAAATTTCAAAATGAAGCCAAATGAAACAATCAATGAGATGTATTCAAGGTTTCAAACTATTCATCATGCTCTTATTGGGTTAGGACAAAAATATTCTGACTTTGATGTAGTTTCAACAATCCTACACTCACTGACTAATGAATGGGAAGGAAAAGTATTAGCTATAGAAGAAGCTAATGATCTTTCTACCATGAAGCCAGATGAGTTGATAGGAAATCTAATGTCCTATGAAGCAAATTTACAGGCTAGAAGAGAACAAAAAGAAGAAAAGAAAAATGTTTCTTTTCATGCCGAAAAAGATGAAGACATTTCAGATTCTGAAGATGAAGACTTAGCACTTATTGCAAAAGGCTTTAAGAAGTTTTTGAAGCAAAGAAAAGCTAGTCGATACGACAAAAGGAAGTTTGGATCAAATAAACCATCATCTTCAAATATGGAATGTTTCAATTGTCACAAAAAGGGACATGTGCAAAAAGATTGTCCGGATAAAAAGAAGAATTCCGAAAAATTCAAGAAGGACAAATCAAAGAAGAGAGCTTTCTCAGTAACCTGGGATGATTCAGACTCATCTTCATCTGATAGCGAAAGTGACTCAGACACTGAACAAGCAAATGTATGTTTTATGGCAACAGAGGATGAGGTCCCACTAAAGAAAAGAGGAAAATGGATTTTGGACAGTGGTTGCTCAAAGCATATGACTGGAGACAAGAGCATATTGACGAATATTACATATTTTGATGGAGGCTCAGTCACATTTGGAGATAATTCAAAAGGCTTTATCATCGGAAAAGGCGATGCGAGCAATTACGGTACATCTAATTTACCTCTTATTACAAATATCATGCTAGTTAAAAATCTAAAACATAACTTACTTAGTATAAGCCAATTATGTGACAAAGGGTTTACGATTTCTTTCTCAAACAATAAATGTAGTATACTGGACAAAGATCAAAAGTTAGTTTTTGAAGGATATAGAGACAGAAACATATATATTCTGAATATGAATATTAATCATAATTCAGATATGTGTCTTATCGCTAATGATAATGATCCATGGATATGGCACAAACGTTTCTGTCATATAAACTTTAAAACTATTGACAAGCTAGCTAAAAATAATCTAGTCAAAGGTCTACCGAAACTTAGTTTCAAAGTTGACAATCTTTGTGATGCATGCCAAATCGGAAAATTAACCAAGTCATCGTTTAAATCTAAGAAGGTTATCTCAACATTACAACCACTTGAACTATTACATTTGGATTTATTTGGACCTACTCAAATACAATCCATAAATCATAGTAGATATGTGTTTGTAATTGTTGATGACTACTCTCGATTCACTTGGACTATTTTCTTGAAAAATAAAAGTGAGACTTTTGAAAAATTCAAATCTTTCGTCAAACGTATTCAGAAATCGAAGGGACTTAAAGTCAAGAATATAAGAAGTGATCATGGCGGAGAATTCGAAAATAATGATTTTGAACATTTTTGTACAACAAAAGGTATCAATCATAATTTTTCGTTTCCTAGAACTCCACAACAAAATGGAGTTGTAGAACGGAAAAATCGAACATTACAAGAATGTGCAAGAACATTATTAAATGGAAGCACTTTACCAAAACATTTCTGGGCAGAAGCTGTTGCAACTGCATGTTATGTTTTGAATCGTGTGTCTATTCGACCTCTGACTAAAAATACATCATATGAGCTATTTAATCAAAGAAAACCGAATATCTCATACTTCAAAGTTTTTGGTTCAAAATGCTTTATTCTAAACATGAAAGATCACCTTGGTAAATTCGATTCAAAAGCTGATGAAGGAATATTTGTTGGTTATTCGGATCGAAGCAAGGCATATCGTGTATATAACAAAAGAACTAAAAATATTGAAGAATCACTTCATATATCATTCGATGAATATTATAAACATCAAAATACTTTTGATGATGAGGACGAAAATATTATCTCAGAAAATAATAGTGTCACAAATATAGATTCTGACTCAGAAATAATTGATAACAATATTCAACAAGAAGAGTGTAACAACCCGTATTTCGATAACATGATTAAAGACGAGAATCAAGGCAGAATTTAATTTTAAATTCTGAATCAAGTGAAACGGGCTATGCCATTGCGTTCGTCTCGGAAAAATACATGAAATAGAGTCCGAGTTTTCGAAAATCGGAGTCCGTATGACCAAGATATGGCCTCGCGAAGTTTCACGAAAAATTCCCAAATTAAAGTATACTTAATTAAGTGAAATGGGTTGCGCAGAGAAATATATATATATATTGATATATATATATATATATATAATTGAAAATTAAATAAATAAATATGCAAAAATGTTCAAAACAGCGAATTAGGAGAGGGGAATAACCGAACCGGCTGATTTTTGAAGTCGACCCGAGCTCGCTGGGTCGACTAGGGGTTAATCCAGGGTGTTTGGCTGTCAACCCGTGGGCCGATTCGCTCAAATGCAGATTTTGCATTTGGATGGTTCTCATGGTTTATCTTTAATCTAAAGGCCCTAGATGGTTCCTACACTTGACTTCTTCCCCAAGACATGCTTTGATGGCTTGGATTGAATCTATGTTTAATCCTATGGCCTAAAACACTTGCCTAATCTATAAATAAGACCCTAACCTATCCTAAATCCTCATTATTCATTCATGCAACTAAACTATGGCAAAATTGCTACTCTCATGGCCTCCACTCAACTATCCTAGCCTCCACTTCATTTCTATGAGAGGTTTCATGATCATGAGAGTATTAGAGAGTCCTTATGTTAGTATGAGAGCTTCTCAAGTTGATTTCAAGGCAAAAGCTTTGATCTTTGTTCATAAAGATGGTATTTTTGTTGATTTGGAGCATCCATCTTTGGGTTTTTGGGTGATGGCATGCATAGGCTTCCTCACAAGCTTTAGTTTAATCGATTTAGGCCTTCATAGCAATGTAAGCCCTTCCCTACTCTTAGATATTAACTATGAGGTTAAATGTTCATGTTGAAAGTTTGGGTTTGGTCATTGAGAATGATGCATGCTATCATGTTATGCAAGTTTATGAAGTCATTATCTCGATCCTATGAGCTAAAAGCTACAACCTTTATGTTGAAATGTTGCATTATGCAACATGAGAATCTTCATAATCATTATGTCAACTTGCATATGAAGTCATAACCCTTATATGATGATGTATGCGAGTTTCTAGTCATCATTCTATGTCTTTTGTCACCATGATTCGCTTATGTGCCAAGTTTGGGTTTATGCATGTTTTGAGGCTTAAGAATGTAACATGCAAGCTAATGAACACATTTGTGCCTCATTTACCACCATGATTAACTTGTGGCTTAATATCCATTTTTGTCATGCCTTTGTCAAGTCTCTTCTTTTAGTCCATTACGTTGTTGCGAACATATATGCGAGTTTAAAAGCGTTGGGGTCACATTATGAGGAAAACATAATGACATGAACATGATTTGGGTAAATGGGTATAAACATGACAATATGTAACGTTAAATATGACATGAAAATACAACTTGAAAACATGACTTGAAAGATAACATGGAAGTTGACATGTAAGTATGCATAAAAACATAAGCTTGGGAATTTACCTATTAAGTTAGGTCTACCCATTGGGAATTTACCTATTAAGTTAGGTCTACCCAATTGCTTGAAAACTTGACTATGAACATGACACTAGGCTAAACATGAAAGTGGCCAACTCGAGGTTGGGTTGAGTTTGCAACGTAAAACTACCCGGAACCGACCGGCCTAACTAGTGGTTGCAAACAATAGGGCCCAATGTGAGAAGTTGGTCATGTTGTGCTTGAACCCGAGGTTAGACCAAGTTGTGGTGTAAAACTACCCGGACCCGCCCGGCTTAACTAGTAACCACAACAAAGTCTAATGTGAGAGGTGAAGGTGCATTAAGTAATTAATGCCACAGGACAGGGTTAAGTTAATTTGATTAATGACTCTTAACCAAATATGACATGGACAAATGAGTTAAGTAAATTGATTGGGCTAATGGTACCTAACAAAACATGACAAGGGTGGGTAGGTTAAGTAATTTGATTTGCCTAATGGTACTTAACCGATATGACATGAATGGGTAGGTTAAGTGGGACCGGACTTGATTTCTTAATGACACTTAACCATACAAGATGATTAGGGGATGGGGTTAAGTAATTTACACTTAACTAATCCGACTTGGTAATTAGATGGGGTTAAGTAATTAAGACTTAACTAATCTAAACATGGTAATTAGATGGGGTTAAGTAATCCACACTTAACCAATCTAAACACGGTAATTCGATGGTGTTAAGTTAAACACTTAACCAATTTAAACTTGGTAATTCAATGAGGTTAAGTAACCCATACTTAACCAACTTAACGTGATAATTTAATGGGGTTAAGCAACTTATACTTAACCAATTATACATGATGATTTGATGGGGTTAAGTAACTTACACTTAACCAATCTAATACGCGGACCTGATAAGGTTAAGTCACAAGACCTTTTTAGAATATACTTAACCATTGTAGTACGATTAGAGGATGGGGTTAAGCCAACCTATACTTAACCAATCCGACTCGATAATTTGATGGGATTAAGATAATCTATGCTTAATCGATCTAGCAAGATAATCCGATAGGATTAAGGTAAGCTAGTACTTGACCAATTTGACTTGATAGGGTTAAGTCATGAGCCTCTGGGTACACTTAACCAACTTGTGGGACTAAGTCTTGAACTTAAATACTTAGCCAATCTTTGACGTGATTCGTGGGCGGGTTAAGTCATGGACTTGAATGATAACACTTAACCCAATAGACAAAACCTAGCTAGAAGAACTAGGTAGAAAACCGTGGTTAATCAAGGATAACGGGAAAGGAAGCTAAGTGGTAAACTTTAGTTAAGGGTAACTAAGTAATAATTCTTAGCTAAGGACATAGGACTAATTCTCAGAACGATGAGTAACCTGATACGGTAGGTCATCGCTTAGCATACGAGGGGGAGCAAGTTATCTGACTTGGATAAAAGCTCCAGCGCACTGGGTGCCGAAGTGGAAGCTTCGGGGGACGTGAGGATATTCTTGGGATCCCTCTGTGGGCTGCCAGGTAATTATACTAGGCCCATGAGAGGTTAAGGTCTGCGTTAGAAGGACCAAGAGTATGCCTTGGTTGCTATGCGAGCAACCTAAAGACTGGGATGGATTAGCGTGGAGTCGACGATTCTTGTTTTTGCCCTGGATAGCGCATCGCCGACTACCTACCATCTTTAGTCAATCGTGTACGTGCGGAAAGGCAGGGAACCCCCAACAGACCATGTGCTTGCTATCGAGTCATGGGTGAGGTTGGCCCGTAGGAAAGTGGGCTATAGTGGGGTCGTGGAGTGGTTCTTATACATGATTTTTCTTGGATTGCCTTTCAGTAGTTGAGGGAGGGGTCACGTGGGACCATAGCCACGGGTACAAAAACAGACCTTGATATCTGCATCGACAGACGATTTAAAGCTCCCGACCGAGTTTCGTATTTCTTGATTTGCCCTGGCACGGGACTCGGATGGCACATTGGGGAACATGTGCATCTAGCCATGGAAAACGATTCACGATACATACGTGGGATCAAGGGCGCGGTTGACGGGTGGCGTAATCCCTAGTGGTCCTAGGTGGCCAAAACCCAAACCGAGACACGGAAACGTTCATTAGGTAGCATAATCCCTAGCGGTCCTAGGTGGCATAAATCCTAAGTGGACGCGCGATAGTTCATGGTAAGGAAACACAACTAGATCAAGGGTTGCAGTCCAAAACAACTTCAAGGATAAACCGTTTACATGGGAAAGCCCGTACAGCCTACGGCAAAGGACTGAACTTATACATGGAAAGAAACATATGAGTTGAGTAACCTATATATGCGGCATATTAGGTTGACATGGACCATTACACGACTTTTGAGTAAGGGTCATTCACGGATAACACGTAATACAGTTGGGATACTAGTACGGTAGGTGCAGAGCAGATATACAGGATAGATACCATGGGACGTTATACGTGATAGATATCTTGGGATATTATACTTGATAGGAACCTGACGATGTGATACCTTGTTTTGTCTTGACATCGTAATTTATCATGACATCTTAGTTTATCTGAGTTCAGTAGTTCATCCTGTTATTTTGATTTAGCTTATCTATCTTGTTATCATGCTTATGTTCATCTCAGTTTCTCATGTCAGTTAACTTTACTAGTTTTTATACTAATAGTAGATAGGGCTTACTCAGTCTTTTTGACTGACCCATTTTGTTTCGCCTCTTTTCTTCCGTTTCCCCCCCAGGTTACAGGGAGGAAACACTGCTGTTTAGTTCGGACTTCTTCTGCTTGAAGGTCATCATGGATGGCATGGACTTTTCCTGGCTATGGCTACTTTACTGTTTTTATTTGGGGAATAATTTATGAAAAAGTCTATATGCTTCTTTACTATTGCAAGACAGGTTTTGATGTACTCTGATGTAAAAGGCTTTAGACCTTATGTATTCATGTTTATGAAAGTTCGATTTTACTTCCGCTATTTTATATGTTCTGTCTTGTGATATTTCTGTGCATGTTTACCAATAATGCCCCTCTAAAGCTAGTGCATTCCTTTGCGAGTGACCCTAGCGGAGGCGGGGTGTTACATTTGGTATCAGAGCAGAAGGTTACCAGACTGGGAAAAAGTTTTTAAAGACCTTCTGAAAACTATTTGAAAATCGTTTACAAAGAAGCATTTTTCAAGAAAACTTTCTTTTAAAAGAAAAAGGCTATTCCCCAAAGGCCATTAGCACTATCCTTGTTTCCTTGATTGAATCTCTTTACTCCACCTGTAGTCACAGTGGTTTTAACTGCGACTAGTCTTTTCTATCTACGGAAGTGCTTTCCATACGATGGAGGTGGTTCTCGAGAGACCAGTGGCCGCGTTATAAGAAAGGATCGTGAGAAAGAAGGATAAAGGATACGAGCTTAAGGATGAGCAACTTGTTGGTATGGCTTAGTCCTCAAAGGAGGGAGAAAGATGAACAATGAAACCCATGACGAGAGAGTACCTTTGGCATGGTAAAACGGGGCGGATAGTTAAGTATTATGGGACAAGGACAAGATCATCGGGAGGGCAGTAGTATGCTCTCATTTCTAGAGTACCTCGGAAGGAGGGTAACGATCTTGTTAAAGGTTTAGCTTTTCTTTTCTATCATCCCGCCAAGACTTTGTTTTGATCCCCGCATCATTTAAGTCCGCTTCGGTAGTTGAGTCTCTGCACCTTAAGTACTAGCGTAATAGAGAATCCCATTTTTGTCTCAAGTCCTGTGGAGAATCGGTCCATTTATTCATGACTTGTTTCGGATTTGAGAATGACATGCCTCGGTTATGGATGGATTCTAGGGATGAAGTGGTTATCCAGTAAGGGGTGCCACTCTCGGTTTTGATAGGAGGGTAGTTAGACTCTTGACTAGCCTTGGTAATACCCTCGAAGTCTCGTGGAACCTTTTGGGTTCGGTCATGATTAGTTACCTAGAATCCCTTGATACCTTTATTGGAAATTTGAAGCCCGATCGAGTGGTGTTCGCCGATAAGACGGATGGTTTATTTCACTTATGCATGGGTTATGGAAATCACCCTAGTAAGTGCACTTGGTAACCCGGTTGGCATCTGTTTACTTTCAAGAGAAAGTTCTACTACGAGGAATACCTTATGGTACGAGGTCCGAGATTCACTAGTGAATTTTGGAAAGCTTGCATGAGATCATGAGTACGCAGTCATGTTTGCGCTAAGTGTGCAAGTGGAACGAGAGGCGACGAAGAAATGAGTTCCAGCTCATGTTATGGGAACAGGAAATAAGAAGCTACGAAATCGCGAAGTTAAAGGACTGTCAAGGCACAATGGAATTGAGCTTAAGGAAATACGACTTTGATGGTCAAAGACTAGATACGCGCATGATATCTCTTTTTGGGAGTATATCCTTGATCCCTGTTTTCTGTAGAGCTTACTTGTAGGCTATCTTTTGTGGACATCCTCTTGGTCCTATTTTCTGTTACAAACCCCATAAGGAGTTTGTCTTGTTTATCTTCTCGACCCTATTTTAGGGAATCCTAGGTAGAACCCTATGGATGTAAACATGTATTTGAAACATGTTATGATTGATATGGTTGCAAGTGGTTGCTCGTGGATGCGCGAATACACATTAGATACTAGCTCGACTCGGTCACATTTCATATTGCATATGCACGAGTATTTATACTTGTTTATGGATGAAATCGAATGTATTATCATGCAGTTGTTGCATATGAATGAATGATTGTGCACGCATATAGTATCTATATGACTAGGACTATTTGCATACATGTTGGATTCATGGCACTATACATATTTTGCATTAGAAAGATTATTCAGGCCTGATCATTAGCATTAGCTAAGGAACATGTACACACACGTCTTGCATATATTCATACAGCATTAGAAATCATCTAAGGACAATGGTTGCTCGTGGATGATGTTTTGAGTAGATGGATGATGGATGGTAGGATATGTTCTTCCTAACTTGGAGATTTCGGGGACGAAATCCTAAAAGGTGGGGAGAATGTAACAACCCGTATTTCGATAACATGATTAAAGACGAGAATCAAGGCAGAATTTAATTTTAAATTCTGAATCAAGTGAAACGGGCTATGCCATTGCGTTCGTCTCGGAAAAATACATGAAATAGAGTCCGAGTTTTCGAAAATCGGAGTCCGTATGACCAAGATATGGCCTCGCGAAGTTTCACGAAAAATTCCCAAATTAAAGTATACTTAATTAAGTGAAATGGGTTGCGCAGAGAAATATATATATATATATATTGATATATATATATATATATATTTGAAAATTAAATAAATAAATATGCAAAAATGTTCAAAACAGCGAATTAGGAGAGGGGAATAACCGAACCGGCTGATTTTTGAAGTCGACCCGAGCTCGCTGGGTCGACTAGGGGTTAATCCAGGGTGTTTGGCTGTCAACCCGTGGGCCGATTCGCTCAAATGCAGATTTTGCATTTGGATGGTTCTCATGGTTTATCTTTAATCTAAAGGCCCTAGATGGTTCCTACACTTGACTTCTTCCCCAAGACATGCTTTGATGGCTTGGATTGAATCTATGTTTAATCCTATGGCCTAAAACACTTGCCTAATCTATAAATAAGACCCTAACCTATCCTAAATCCTCATTATTCATTCATGCAACTAAACTATGGCAAAATTGCTACTCTCATGGCCTCCACTCAACTATCCTAGCCTCCACTTCATTTCTATGAGAGGTTTCATGATCATGAGAGTATTAGAGAGTCCTTATGTTAGTATGAGAGCTTCTCAAGTTGATTTCAAGGCAAAAGCTTTGATCTTTGTTCATAAAGATGGTATTTTTGTTGATTTGGAGCATCCATCTTTGGGTTTTTGGGTGATGGCATGCATAGGCTTCCTCACAAGCTTTAGTTTAATCGATTTAGGCCTTCATAGCAATGTAAGCCCTTCCCTACTCTTAGATATTAACTATGAGGTTAAATGTTCATGTTGAAAGTTTGGGTTTGGTCATTGAGAATGATGCATGCTATCATGTTATGCAAGTTTATGAAGTCATTATCTTGATCCTATGAGCTAAAAGCTACAACCTTTATGTTGAAATGTTGCATTATGCAACATGAGAATCTTCATAATCATTATGTCAACTTGCATATGAAGTCATAACCCTTATATGATGATGTATGCGAGTTTCTAGTCATCATTCTATGTCTTTTGTCACCATGATTCGCTTATGTGCCAAGTTTGGGTTTATGCATGTTTTGAGGCTTAAGAATGTAACATGCAAGCTAATGAACACATTTGTGCCTCATTTGCCACCATGATTAACTTGTGGCTTAATATCCATTTTTGTCATGCCTTTGTCAAGTCTCTTCTTTTAGTCCATTACGTTGTTGCGAACATATATGCGAGTTTAAAAGCGTTGGGGTCACATTATGAGGAAAACATAATGACATGAACATGATTTGGGTAAATGGGTATAAACATGACAATATGTAACGTTAAATATGACATGAAAATACAACTTGAAAACATGACTTGAAAGATAACATGGAAGTTGACATGTAAGTATGCATAAAAACATAAGCTTGGGAATTTACCTATTAAGTTAGGTCTACCCATTGGGAATTTACCTATTAAGTTAGGTCTACCCAATTGCTTGAAAACTTGACTATGAACATGACACTAGGCTAAACATGAAAGTGGCCAACTCGAGGTTGGGTTGAGTTTGCAACGTAAAACTACCCGGAACCGACCGGCCTAACTAGTGGTTGCAAACAATAGGGCCCAATGTGAGAAGTTGGTCATGTTGTGCTTGAACCCGAGGTTAGACCAAGTTGTGGTGTAAAACTACCCGGACCCGCCCGGCTTAACTAGTAACCACAACAAAGTCTAATGTGAGAGGTGAAGGTGCATTAAGTAATTAATGCCACAGGACAGGGTTAAGTTAATTTGATTAATGACTCTTAACCAAATATGACATGGACAAATGAGTTAAGTAAATTGATTGGGCTAATGGTACCTAACAAAACATGACAAGGGTGGGTAGGTTAAGTAATTTGATTTGCCTAATGGCACTTAACCGATATGACATGAATGGGTAGGTTAAGTGGGACCGGACTTGATTTCTTAATGACACTTAACCATACAAGATGATTAGGGGATGGGGTTAAGTAATTTACACTTAACTAATCCGACTTGGTAATTAGATGGGGTTAAGTAATTAAGACTTAACTAATCTAAACATGGTAATTAGATGGGGTTAAGTAATCCACACTTAACCAATCTAAACACGGTAATTCGATGGTGTTAAGTTAAACACTTAACCAATTTAAACTTGGTAATTCAATGAGGTTAAGTAACCCATACTTAACCAACTTAACGTGATAATTTAATGGGGTTAAGCAACTTATACTTAACCAATTATACATGATGATTTGATGGGGTTAAGTAACTTACACTTAACCAATCTAATACGCGGACCTGATAAGGTTAAGTCACAAGACCTTTTTAGAATATACTTAACCATTGTAGTACGATTAGAGGATGGGGTTAAGCCAACCTATACTTAACCAATCCGACTCGATAATTTGATGGGATTAAGATAATCTATGCTTAATCGATCTAGCAAGATAATCCGATAGGATTAAGGTAAGCTAGTACTTGACCAATTTGACTTGATAGGGTTAAGTCATGAGCCTCTGGGTACACTTAACCAACTTGTGGGACTAAGTCTTGAACTTAAATACTTAGCCAATCTTTGACGTGATTCGTGGGCGGGTTAAGTCATGGACTTGAATGATAACACTTAACCCAATAGACAAAACCTAGCTAGAAGAACTAGGTAGAAAACCGTGGTTAATCAAGGATAACGGGAAAGGAAGCTAAGTGGTAAACTTTAGTTAAGGGTAACTAAGTAATAATTCTTAGCTAAGGACATAGGACTAATTCTCAGAACGATGAGTAACCTGATACGGTAGGTCATCGCTTAGCATACGAGGGGGAGCAAGTTATCTGACTTGGATAAAAGCTCCAGCGCACTGGGTGCCGAAGTGGAAGCTTCGGGGGACGTGAGGATATTCTTGGGATCCCTCTGTGGGCTGCCAGGTAATTATACTAGGCCCATGAGAGGTTAAGGTCTGCGTTAGAAGGACCAAGAGTATGCCTTGGTTGCTATGCGAGCAAACTAAAGACTGGGATGGATTAGCGTGGAGTCGACGATTCTTGTTTTTGCCCTGGATAGCGCATCGCCGACTACCTACCATCTTTAGTCAATCGTGTACGTGCGGAAAGGCAGGGAACCCCCAACAGACCATGTGCTTGCTATCGAGTCATGGGTGAGGTTGGCCCGTAGGAAAGTGGGCTATAGTGGGGTCGTGGAGTGGTTCTTATACATGATTTTTCTTGGATTGCCTTTCAGTAGTCGAGGGAGGGGTCACGTGGGACCATAGCCACGGGTACAAAAACAGACCTTGATATCTGCATCGACAGACGATTTAAAGCTCCCGACCGAGTTTCGTATTTCTTGATTTGCCCTGGCACGGGACTCGGATGGCACATTGGGGAACATGTGCATCTAGCCATGGAAAACGATTCACGATACATACGTGGGATCAAGGGCGCGGTTGACGGGTGGCATAATCCCTAGTGGTCCTAGGTGGCCAAAACCCAAACCGAGACACGGAAACGTTCATTAGGTAGCATAATCCCTAGCGGTCCTAGGTGGCATAAATCCTAAGTGGACGCGCGATAGTTCATGGTAAGGAAACACAACTAGATCAAGGGTTGCAGTCCAAAACAACTTCAAGGATAAACCGTTTACATGGGAAAGCCCGTACAGCCTACGGCAAAGGACTGAACTTATACATGGAAAGAAACATATGAGTTGAGTAACCTATATATGCGGCATATTAGGTTGACATGGACCATTACACGACTTTTGAGTAAGGGTCATTCACGGATAACACGTAATACAGTTGGGATACTAGTACGGTAGGTGCAGAGCAGATATACAGGATAGATACCATGGGACGTTATACGTGATAGATATCTTGGGATATTATACTTGATAGGAACCTGACGATGTGATACCTTGTTTTGTCTTGACATCGTAATTTATCATGACATCTTAGTTTATCTGAGTTCAGTAGTTCATCCTGTTATTTTGATTTAGCTTATCTATCTTGTTATCATGCTTATGTTCATCTCAGTTTCTCATGTCAGTTAACTTTACTAGTTTTTATACTAATAGTAGATAGGGCTTACTCAGTCTTTTTGACTGACCCATTTTGTTTCGCCTCTTTTCTTCCGTTTCCCCCCCAGGTTACAGGGAGGAAACACTGCTGTTTAGTTCGGACTTCTTCTGCTTGAAGGTCATCATGGATGGCATGGACTTTTCCTGGCTATGGCTACTTTACTGTTTTTATTTGGGGAATAATTTATGAAAAAGTCTTTATGCTTCTTTACTATTGCAAGACAGGTTTTGATGTACTCTGATGTAAAAGGCTTTAGACCTTATGTATTCATGTTTATGAAAGTTCGATTTTACTTCCGCTATTTTATATGTTCTGTCTTGTGATATTTCTGTGCATGTTTACCAATAATGCCCCTCTAAAGCTAGTGCATTCCTTTGCGAGTGACCCTAGCGGAGGCGGGGTGTTACAAAGAGCCAAGATCTCCACCAAGAATACGTTCTCCAACAAGAATTTTAAGAGATCATCCAGTTCAAAATATAATTGGAGAAATATCGTCTCAAATAAGAACTAGAAGTCAACTTAACCAAATGGGACATGTTGCATTTATTTCAAATATCGAACCTAAGAATCCTAAAGAAGCTGCTACTGATGAATATTGGATCATTGCTATGCAAGAAGAACTAAATCAGTTCGAACGCAATGATGTATGGGAACTTGTTCCAAGGCCAACCGATCAATCAGTTATCGGAACTAAATGGGTTTACAAAAACAAGGCTGATGAACAAGGAAACATAACTCGTAACAAAGCACGGTTAGTAGCACAAGGATATAATCAAGAAGAGGGTATCGATTATGAAGAAACTTTTGCACCTGTCGCTAGACTAGAAGCAATTCGAATACTTTTATCTTTTGCTTGTCACCATAATTTTAAATTATATCAAATGGATGTCAAGAGTGCGTTCCTAAATGGGTTTATAAAAGAAAAAGTATATGTTGAACAACCACCATTATTTAAACATGAAAAATATCCAGATCATGTTTTCAAGCTCAAAAAGGCTTTGTACGGTTTAAAACAAGCACCACGTGCCTGGTATGAACGACTACGAAGTCATCTTATCAAATCTGGATTTCAAATAGGAAAGGTTGATCAAACATTATTGATTAAACAATCGCACAAAGATATACTTATTGTTCAGATATATGTGGATGACATAATCTTTGGTTCAACAAACGAGAGACTCTGTAAAGAATTTGCAGATGTCATGACCAAAGAATTTGAAATGTCACACATGGGAGAGTTATCATACTTTCTTGGTCTTCAAATTAAACAACTTCCGAATGGTATTTTTATAAATCAAGAAAAATATTGTGAAAATCTTATTAAAATATTTGGACTTGAAAATACTTCCGGAAAATCAACTCCGATGAGTACAACTAGTCATATTGAAAAGGATGAAAATGGAAAAAGTGTAGACCAAAAGACATATCGAAGTATGATAGGTTCTCTCCTATATTTAACAGCTAGTCGTCCTGACATTATGATGAGTGTTTGTTTGTGTGCACGTTTTCAAGCTAATCCTAAGGAATCACATCTACGAGCAGTAAAACGAATTATTAGATATCTTAATAAAGATTTCGGTCTTTTCTATCCTAAAGATTGTGCATTCGAATTAGTATCCTATAGTGATGCTGATTTCGGAGGATCACGAACGGATAGAAAGAGTGCAAGTGGTACGTGTCATTTCATCGGAAAATCACTTGTCTCTTGGTTAATAAGAAACAAAACTGTGTTTCACTATCGACATGTGAAGCAGAGTATATTTCAGCAGCTTTGGCATGCACACAGGTTATATATATGCAACAAACACTTAAAGACTTCGGTATAAATTTATCGAATTCTATTATATATTGCGATAACACTAGTGCGATAAATTTGTCCAAAAACCCAGTTAATCACTCTCGGACTAAGCACATTGACATTCGTCATCATTTTCTACGAGATAACATTGAAAAGGGAAATATAACTCTTGAATATGTCAACACGGAAAATCAACTAGCAGATATTTTTACAAAGCCTCTACAAGAATCATGTTTCATTAAGTTGCGTAGAGAGCTAGGTTTAGTATCTAAAAGTGAACTCAAAAATTAAAGGATATATATATATATAACTTAAAAGAGTTCATCTACAGAAACTAACATTTTAAATATTTTAATATTAACTATACATAGTAGAGAAAATTTCTACGGTGAAATGAATATGAAACCAACAATTCATATTCTATAAATAGAAATATTTCTCTATATATATCATATTTGAGTGCTTTCCGAAAACATTACCTCAATTTTATTCATTCATATTTTTTTTAAAATATGGCTCATATTTGTGAGAAATGTGCTGAAAATTCACACATTTCGATTACAAGTTCCGAACCGACTGAATATAACTCCCAAAAAACACCAGAGCATCCACCTGGTTATCATCCACCTTCTCGTACTCCGGGAACTACGCCTACTCCTAAGAGAAGCAAGAAGGTGTTGTTCTGTTCTCCCCGTACTAAAGAAAAGATAGACGAGATGCACTACTATCAACAACAAATGTTTTACGAGCAGAAACTGACGACTTCTCGTTTGACTTACCTCGAACGATTAGCTACTCTCTTCTGTGGCTCTGACCGACATAATGTTCATGAGCCAGTTCCAATACCATCGTCTTCACGAACTCCGAACTCATGGGATAGAAATTATCAAAACAATGAAGGAGCTAGTGGACGGTTCAATCCTTGGGAACCGAAGAATGCATGGGAGCCAAGGAGATAATTTATATCGCTTAAAAATTTTTCTGAAAATAATTTTGTATTTTGTCATTCAAATATTTTGTTTGTTCTAAAAACATTTTGTTTTGAATAAAATCTCGTTTCTATTCTTCTCAAATCCAGAAAAACAATATTATACAAGACTTGTCGACCGCAAAAAATAACCTGTCGACCGGTACAGTATAATTTTAACTCCATTTTTGTTCCAGAGAATTTACCTGTCGACCGCCCCTTAACCATCTGTCGACCGGCCTAGTATTCTTATTCCTTTATTTTCCAACCAGAAACTTTAACGGTCGACCGCCCTGTTAAAACCTGTCAACCGGTCTTCATAAAAATTTAAGTAACAATTTTCCAGAAATTTTATCGGTCGACCGCCCCGATCCATACTGTCGACCGGTCTATTAGAATTCTTATATACCATTTTCTCCAGAACTTTAAACGGTCGACCGACCCTAAACACCTGTCGACCGGCCTTAACAAAAATTGTCTAAATTTTGTTCCAGAACTTTAAGCTGTCGACCGGACCATTTTTTACTGTCGACCGGTTTCGCTTATTTCTGTCCATTCTTCCAATCGACACGTCCTTTCCTTCTTTAAATCTTATATCTCTTCACCAAAGGCCACTTCTTTCCAATATCTTCCTTGTTAAAAACCCTACTTCATAAATTTCTTTGATCTCTCTTCAACAAAATCAATGGCCCCAAAGCAAAAGAAGTCCAAAAGATCATCTTCTCAAGCCCCTATTCAACCTATAGATACCCAAATCAAACAATGGCTTATGGATCCTCTTGCAGTAGAAAGATGGAATAAGATGAAAGACTATACTATTCATCATGGATCTTTTCTCAATTTCTCTCATTTCATCATCTACGATGTTAGAGAACTATCAGCAAGAGTTGGTATAGAGTCTCTTCTCAATTTTGAAGATAACCATGTTGAGATTAGCCATATTTTGATAAAATTATTCTATGCTAATCTCAATTTAGACAAATTTAAGCCTCAAAATTCTGATGATTGCTTATGGTCAGTGGTGTGTGGCCAACACATCTTTCTCTCCAAAGATCGAATGGCAGAAATTCTTCGAACCCACAATGATGGAATTCAATTTACAAGTGAGTTCTGCCCTATTCATATTCGTGATAAATATAGTCACCTTTTTATTGAAGACCATAAGTCAAGTACTAAAGGTATTAATCTAAGACCATCCGCTAGACTTCTACACCTTTGTATCACACATTCTCTTCTTCCTAGAACCGGAAATTTTGATGCGGTATACAATGAAAACTTTAAGGCACTATATGCCATTTATGCAAATATCAGAGTGAATTGGGTTGCGATGATATTTGACGAGATTTTGATGGTTAATAAACGCTCAAGGCCTCACTTGTTTTATAACGAGTATATTATGCGTTGCCTCATGGAATGTGGCGTAAGATCTCCTCCATCAAGAATATCAATACCAAAATGTATTGATAAAGCTTCTAAAAAGAGGATGAAGCTTCCAATTCCATATTTGAATATTATTCCTTTTGAACAATATGTCGAACAAGGACCACCTCCACCTCCACAAACTTCCACTTCTCAAGTTCCTACTCATAGGCCTGAAGATGTTGTGATTCCGCCTCCTACTTCTTCTACTAAGGATACACTTGAGCAAATCGCCCAAAATCAGTTCTTACTTGAAGCTAGGCTTAAAAGAACCGATAATAAACTCGACCGCTTAGATTCTAAACTTGATAAGCGGTTCAATAAATTGAAATCTTTCTTTGGGATGATTTGGGAAGCCATCTCTTGTGCTTCGACCTCCTCACCACTTGCTCAAGACCCAGGTAAACGTCCAATGCCGCCTACATTTACATGGTCTTCCTCTGAAGAAGGTACGAGTTCGGGAGCAAGTACTCAACACATGCTAGGTCGTGGAATGTCACACATTGAGGAGGGAACTCAAGACGATGATAATAACAGTGATGATGAGGAACGAGAGGAGGAAGGTGACAAGGACGAAGGAGAAGATAGTGATTCTGATTGGCCTCCACAATCACCACAATAGTCTCTACGCATCATTTCTTACGCTTTGATCTATGAACTTCTATTTCATTTGTTTTGTATTAACTATACTATCTCCTTGTGCTCGTTTGGTTTGACTTGTAACTCGTACAATATTCTATGGATTTTTAGTAGCATGGTATCTCTGTGAATTATTGTTCTCTTATGCATTATTATGAAAACCCTTTTTGTCGATGACAAAGGGGGAGAAAATGTTACTAACAAGTGCTATGCAGATTATATAATTCAGGGGGAGCATATATACAGGGGGAGCAATATACAAGGAACAATACCTTTATTATGCCAGGTTGTCATCAATCAAAAAGGGGGAGAATGTTGAGTCGAAGCGTCGATGGTTATTTTGATTTATGACAAGAAGAAGCTTCTACATCGACAAAAAGAAGACAAGTTGACTTCATAGGTTAGAAGTTGATTATTTAGAGTTATAAAATGTTAAAATCTATCCTCAAATAATCATACTTCTAATTGTTTGAAAATACTACTCATGAAGACATTTTTTATGCATATGACCGAAAACATGTCGACCTACAATTTTTTATAGGTCAACAGGTTTTTAAATTGTAACGGTCAAAAATAGGTCGACCTACAAAATTTTATAGGTCAACAGGTTTTTGAATTCCAACGGCTAAAAACATGTCGACCTATAAAATTCTATAGGTCAACAGGTTTTTGAATTTTGACCATTATATTGAAAAGTCATCTTCTTTCTTCAAGAGTTGCATCCATTTTTCTTCATGAATAATCACTCCTTTTAGATGCATCTTTTCACCAACATTTGCAACCTCTCGATCTCTATAAATACATGATTTTACAATCATCCAAATCACCGAAATTTCTCTCTATTTTCTGATCTATCTTGTAATATTCTTCTCGTTCAAAAAGCACTCAAAAAGCATTCATTTTATCGGTTGAATCTCCAAGCATATTTCATACACTTGTGATTCAATTCGATATTATACTTCCTAATCTTTCTAAACATCAAATTTCATTTGAGGATAAGATTATAGGAAGGGTGTACTCAATCGTTGGCTAATCAGTGTTGAAAGAAGAACACAGTCAGAAGTCAAACTCCTGTAATTGTCCTGTGTGGGTAAGCTTGTAGCCCGTGAAATCAAGTGGGTAAGCTTGTAGCCCGTGAAATCAAGTGGGTAAACTTGTAGCCCGTAAATCAACTAGTGTTGTGAACCTGTTCCTCCGGGTGAAGAGAGGGCGTTGTTTAGTGAAAAGCCGAAGAGGAGCTTCGGGACTGGACGTAGGACGGGAGGTCCGAACCAGTATAAAAATTCTGGTGTCGTTACTTTACTTTACTCTACTTACTGCATTTATATTTGTTAGTGATATATTTCTTGTTTGCGAATTTTTACCTGTGTAGCTATTGTATAATTTAGATTATCATTTACTTCCGCATAGCCATATTATAGATCCTGCACAAGTCGGCACACTCGACTTTTCAAATACCAATGCATAATACAAGCAGCGCAATGCTTTTTGGAAAAATGAAGCTATTATAAGACTCAAGTCCCATCACACAATGCAACGCAAGACGGAGGGTAGAGTTTTACCTTATAATAGCCAAACATGCTTGGTACCTTTAGAACAAATCATTTTGATACTATTATAAGTGTAAAGTGTATAAAACAACTTCAAATATAAATGTATTAATCTTAGACAACATAGTACCCCATCCTACTATGTCGCCATACTAGTTCTGCAATTAAAACCGAAATGTCACGTATTGGGAATTAGATACCATCTATGAGTTAAGGCCAGGGATGGCTCGTCAGTGATTTGAGACACTCTAGAAAATGCCTCATGATCCCCTGCAGTGAACCCTTAGATTCTTCAGGGCCGGTCCACACTTACGTTAGTGGATTAGTTATTCCTGAACACACGTTTCTCGGTCCTATCAGACCTATCCATCATCCAGAGCGCATTACACGACCTTATAAGCATTAAATATAAATAATTAACGCTTACAACAGTCTGTCAACCCATTGATTGACATACAACTAAACAATTGGGATTAGTGTACGTCAAATATCATTCCAATACCCGTGTGGGGTTTCAACCAACAAATACTGAATATTATTTGTTCAGTTGGGCGATATGCAAAATTTATCATCCCAATCCATGTCAGTTAAATGGGTGTACATAAACAAATCGTCCAATTTATAAATGAATATTTATTTTCATTACAGGAGATTTTATGCCATTCATATATACGTTAAAAATTATTTTTTTAACGATAAAATATTTATTTCAACATATGATATTTTTAATAGCCCATACTTCCAATAAAATGATATTTTTATTGTTCAAACTTTTTATTTAACACATGAATATTTTATACAATTCATATATACATTAAAAATGGGATTTTTAATGAATAAATATTTACTTCATAAAATTTAGCATTATAACGGCGCGATATTAGAACAGGAGTAATGTCTAGCATTACCCATCTACTGATACTGGCTCGCGCCATACACAATAATCAATTCGATCCACAAACCACAATACAATTCATTTCACCACAATACAATCCAAACAACAACGTGGTTTGTAAAATAAATAGTATCAGGGGCTTCTAAGCCCCATTTACATCCTAAAATATATTTTACTGCAAGTATATTAGAGTGATAAGGAGTTCTCACCTTAGGTTTCCACTCCGCCATTCTTTGATTGTCAATCTTAATTTTTTTTCTCCAGAAATCCAACATGTCTATTTTATAAATAACATACATAAGCTAAAAATCATATTTTTATCTATCGAATTATTTCATGGCTTGACTCTTTTATATATAGCATATATACAATAAAAATCCTATTTTTATCCAACTAAAATAATTTCATATATATACTTGATAAAAATCCTAATGATAAAAATCCTATTTTTATCTAACTAAAAAAAATTCATAAATATATATATATGATAAAAATCTTATTTTTATCTAATTAAAAATAATTTCATATATATGATAAAAATCCTATTTTTATCTAACTAAAAATATTTCCATTGTATGACTATTTTAAAAATAGCATATATAATCTAAAAATCATATTTTTATCTTTCTCTAAATATTTTCATGTCATACACTAGTTAAAAATCATATTTTTAACTCACAAAAATATCATGAACTAGTTAAAAATCACATTTTTAACTTGCTAACATGTTATATCAAAGAATTAATATCATAAAACTCACAACATTTTGATCTAGGGTTTCAGATTGAGGCGGAGGCGTCGGAGGATGCTGGCGTGGGGCTGGAGCTTGCTGTCGAAGGGGGGAAATCGATCAAGGGGGTGGGGGTTTTCTAGTTCAACTGGTCCGAGGAAGGGGGTTTCCGCGTAGCTGGAGATAAGGGAGGCGGAGGCTGGTGCGCGACGGTCGGAGGCAGGGCCCAAGGTGGCTGTGGGGTGCAGATCTGGGTGCTTGGTGGTTCAAAGTGGGCTGGAGAGAGTGGGGGCGACAGGGGAGGAGGGGATAGCCAGGGAAGGCAGCGACACAGCGTTGGCAGACTAGAGGGGGGAGGTATCGTCGTGCGGTGCCGGGCCAGGGCGTAGGCGACCGATTTCTTTTTTTTATCCCGATGTATGAAGAAAGAGGGAGGGTAGACCTAATTATATATATTTATATTTACTTCTATTTTTAGTCCAAAAAGTTGATTTTTCATTTGAACTCCAAATCGAACCCAACGACTGTCGACCCCAGCTATTCGCCCCATTTCGAATATAATGGGATATGTCCGGTAAGCCAATTCGACTGTTTCGATTAGTTTTCATCAAAACTAAAATATAAATTAATATAGCATTCAAAATTGAATTCAACGTACATTTAAATCTACCGGGGCCACATACTGACTCCAAAAATTCCAAAAAAAAATGTAGCTATGTTTTGATGATACGGTCCTAACAAAACTAATTTCTTCGAATTTGGAGGCCATTTGAAAAATGGCCATTTTCCAGTCGATTAAATTCAAACTGAAATTACCAAACACGTTTAAATTCACTACGCTCACATATTAACTCCAAAAATTATGAAAATTGGAATCTAGCAATAGTTTGATATTTTGGATCCAACAAAAGTGGTTTCATCGAAAACAGAGGTCATTTACAAAATGGCTATTTTTACGGGCTATATATTATATTAATATATATACATGCCATAGCGACTATTCTTAATTTTAAACTGGACATAACTTTCAATTTACGTTATGAAATCTAGATTTTTCACATTCGTTTAAAAGATACAATTAAACAGATTCTGACATTTTAGGTTTTACTAATATCCGGTTTATTTTGAATCCTATACATTCATTTAAAATTTAAAATCGAATTTTCAATCTACCGCTACATTTCAGGCTCGTTTTATAATTAAAATAAATTTCTTCATTCTAACTTCAATTAAAATAAATTTTTAGTCGTTATTATTTAAAATAAATCATTTTAAATATTGAAAATACATTAAAATAGCTAAAATACAAATTTTAAATTGGTTCTGAAATTTCGGGTTGTTACAATCTCCCCCATTTAAAATCTTTTCGTCCTCGAAAAGGAACGGAGCTTAAAGTTGTTTGACTATCCAACTCAACTTTCATTCTGGCGTTCATTCTTTAACTTTTCAGTTTCTAAGAATTTTCTAATTTCTCAAAAATTTGGCTAACACCCTAAATTTTCAAAAAATCTTGCCATAACCTCCTTTGTATGGGGAGACCTTTAAAACCGCAACCAGCCTCATAGGGCCCTCATCAATCCAAAAGAAAAAGCCAAGCGGCTAGCCAATCAGCTCAAAAAATCATCAAAACCCAAGAAATACAATAAACATGCACTAATTTGTCGGTCTTACAATTTTACTCCTCTTCTTAGCTTCCATGCTATGACCTGTTCACACATATATATGTATACGTATGCAATTCCAATCAATTTTCAATTCAGTTCAATGTTGAATTCAATTTGGCTAAATTTACCTTACATTTTCTTATTGGTTTTATCATTCCAGTATTTTTATTAATCAAACCAATAATCACACATCACAACCAGCAATCAATTAGTTAATTAAATTTTCAATCATATAACTTTATATAGTCAAAAATCATGTTTCTAGTGCCAAATCACAACAATAAAACTTAACTAATTTTGGTTCTCACACCAGTCAATTGGAAATATATAGAGACCCCACTTTCGAAACTTGGATATAAATACTGATAATGATATCTCAATCATCAGAATCATCTTCGGGCTACTAAAGTGTGATGCTATACCTATCCAGTATATTTGAGACTACGAATATACAACAGCTAGGAGTATATGCAAAATCTTCATATACTCGATTGTCCAAATTCATTTTAAAATAAAATATTCAAATACGTATAATTTGATTTAATTTTCAAAACAAAATTTATTTCATTTTTAACGCTCTTCTAACGCATTCTAGGATACCACTTATCATATTTCTAATGAGTCATTCTTATTGGATATTCCTTATAGAATCTTTGATGAGTTCTTTCGTTCGGTTCTAATGTGTCTTGGTCTCGAGCTCTGTAAACCAAAGCTCTGATACCACAATGAAACGACCCGAAATTCCCCTTACGGGAAAGCTCAGATTGAGTTGAGTGCACGAAAAATCGGAACACAAACAGAAGAACATTTTATTGCTTATTACAACAATTACATCAGAGTACAAGAATATAACAGAGTATGAATAAATAATATACATCAGAAAAACATCAGGTATTAAAATTACAAAGCAGCGGAAAAATAATACATAACACAACTGAAAGAGATACACAGATACAAAGCTTTCCGAATATAGCTCCAGCTGTAAATCCATGATACTGGGAAAGAAATATCTGCAAAAACCAAAACTACTAGCTCCCCGTGTGGAAAATAAGGGCACCCAGAGTTTTGGTAGAAACAATAAACTCTAGGTCAGTCATGGGACCGGTGTGAGAACTAAAATAGTTATTACATCTTTACTTTAAAAATAAAGTAAATTAAGGGACCACGCCGTATAACACGGAATGGGTTTTCTTCCTAGAGTACCAATGCATAAAACAAGCAGCGCAATGCTTTTTGGAAAAATGAAGCTATTATAAGACTCAGGTCCCATCACACAATGCAACGCAAGCCGGAGATAGAGTTTTACCTTATAATAGCCAAAATGCTTGGTACGTTTAAAACAAGTCATTTTGATACTACTATAAGTGTAAAGTGTACAAAACATCTCCAAATATAAATGTATCAATCATAGACGGCATAGTACCCCATTCTACTATGTCGCCATACTAGTTTTGCAATTAAAATCGAAATGTCATGTATTGGAAATTGGATTTCATCTATGAGTCGAGGCCAAGGATGGCCCCTCTCCGATCCAAGACACTAGCAAATGCCTCAGGATCCCTCGCAGTGAACCCTTGGATGCTTCAGGGCCGGTCCACACTTACGTTAGTGGATTGGTTATTCCTGAACACACGTTTCCCTGTCATATCGGACCTATCCATCATCCAGAGTGCATTACACAACTGCATAAGCATTAAATATAAATAATTAATGCTTAATACAGTCCATCAACCTATCGATTGACATAAAACTAAACAATTGGGATTAGTGTACGTCAAATAACATCCCAATACCCGTGTGTGGTTTCAACCAACAAATACTGAATATTATCTGTGTAGTTGGGCGATGTGCAAAATTTATCACCCCAATCCATGTCAATTAAATGGGTGTACATAAACAAATCGTCTGATTTATAAATGAATATTTATTTTCATCACAGGAGAAATTTATGCCGTTCATATATATGTTAAAATTTATACTTTTAACGACAAAATATTTATTTCAACACATGAATATTTTTAATAGTTTATACTTCCAATAAAATGATATTTTTATCGTTCAAACATTTTATTCAACATATGAATATTTTATACAGTTCATATATACATTAAAAATGAGATTTTTAATGAATAAATATTTATTTCAGAAAATTTCGGCATTATAACGACGCAATATTAGAACTAGAATAATGTCTAGTGTTACCCCTCTCCTGATACTGGCTCGCGCCATACACAATAATCAATTCAATCCACAAACCACAATACAATTCATTTCACCACAATATAATAAATTTTCCATAATACAATCCAAACAACAACCATGGTTTGTGTAATAAATAGTGTCCGGGGCTTCTAAGCCCCGTTTGCATCCTAAAATATATTTAACTATAAATTAATTAGAATGAGAAGGAGTTCTCACCTTGGGTTTCCACTCCACCATTTTTGATTGTCAATCTTAATTTTTTCCCCTAGAAATCTAGCATGTCTATTTTATAAATAACATACATAAGCTAAAAATCATATTTTTATCTATCGAATTATTTCATGGCTTGACTATTTTATATATAGCATATTTACGATAAAAATCCTATTTTTATCCAACTAAAATAATTTCATACATATATATGATAAAAATCCTATTTTTATATAACTAAAAATAATTATATATATATATATGATAAAATCCTATTTTTATCTAACTAAAAATACTTTCATGTATATGATAAAAAAATCCTATTTTTATCTAACTCAAAATAATTTCTTTGTATGACTATTTTAAAAATAGCATATATAATCTAAAAATCATATTTTTATCTTTCTCCAAATATTTTCATGTCATACACTAGTTAAAAATCATATTTTTAACTTACTAAAAATATTTGCATATCATGAACTAGATAAAAATCACATTTTTACTTGTTAACGATGTTAAATCAAAGAATTAAGATCAGAAAACTCACAACATTTTGATCTAGTGTTTCAGATTGAGGCGGAGGCGTCGGAGGATGCTGGTGTAGGGATGGAGCTCGCTGTCGAAGGAGGGGAAATCGATCAAGGGGGTGGGGGTTTTCTGGTTCAACTGGACTGAGGTAGGGGGGTTTCCTGCGCGATTGGAGATATCAGAGGTGGAGGCTGGCGTGCGGAGATCGGAGGCAGGGCCCACGGTGGTTGTGGGTTGCGGATATGGGCACTTGGTGGTTCGAAGTGGGCTGGAGAGAGAGGGCGACGGGGGAGGACGGGATCGCCAGAGAAGGCGGTGGCACGGTGTTGGCAGACCGGAGGGGGGAGATGTCGACGTGCGGTGGTGGACCTGGGCAGAGGCGATTAGTTTCCTTTTTTTTATCTCGATGTATGAAGAAAGGGGGAGGGTTGACCTAATTATATATATTTATATTTACTTCTGTTTTAATTTCAAAAAGTTGATTTTTCATCTGAACTCCAAATCGAACCCAATGACTGACGCCCCTAGCTAATTACCCCCATTCCGAACACAATGGAATTTGTCCGGTAAGCCAATTCGATTATTTCGATCATTTTTCATCAAAATTATAATATATATTAATATAACATTCAAAATTGATTTCAACGTACATTTTCATTTACCGGGGCCACATACTGACTCCAAAAATTTCAAAAAAATAAATCTAGCTTTGTTTTGACGACACGGTCATAACAAAACTAATTTCATTGAATTTGGAGGCCGTCTGAAAAATGGCCATTTTCTAGTTGATTAAATTCGAACTGAAATTACCAAACACATTTAAATTCACCACCCTCACATATTAATTCCAAAAATTATGAAAATTGGAATCTAGCAATAATTTGACATTCCGGATCTAACAAAAGTAGTTTCATCGAAAACAGAGGTCGTATGCAAAATGGCTATTTTTAAGGGCTATATATTATATTAAAATATATATAAATTCCATAGTGACTATTCTGAATTTTAAACTGGACATAATATTCAATTTACATTATGAAATCTAGATTTTGTTTCACATTCATTAGAAAGATATAATTAAACAGATTCTAACGTTTCTGGTTTTACTGAAATCCGGTTTATTTTGAATCCTACACATTCATTTGAAATTTAAAATCGAATTTTCAAACTACCGCGCCATTTTAGGCTCGTTTTATAATTAATATAAATTTATTCATTCTAACTTCAATTAAAATAAATTTTTAGTTGTTATTATTTAAAATAAATCATTTTAAATATTCAAAATCTATTAAAATAACTAAAATAATTTTTTTAAATTGGTTCTGATATTCCGGGTTGTTACACCTATCTTCTATGATACATTTATTCTTTAAAAATTTATTTTATATCCTTTACCACAAAGCTGACTTATACTTAATAAATTGTGTTTTAAATTCCTTACTAATAAAACATTAGAAATAGTAGTTGTAACAACCCGCATTTTAGGTATCAGAAGATCGTAAAATATTTTTATTTTATTCTCTAAGGGCTAGATCATTCTCATCTTTTGATATGTTGCTTATGAGGATGTGAGACATGTCCGTAATTTTTACCGATTTTGTTTGTGACCATATCTGTCTCGTATAGGGAATAACTTTTGACTTAGGTCGAATTACAGGGTGAGACCTGTGCCATTGGAAAGAAATTGATGATTGGGTTTCCGTAGAGTGGTTACATTAAAAATTTGGCTCAGTGGTTTAGGAGAAATCGCTGTTTTAAGGTTTTTCAATTGGCTGATCAGGTTTGGAGAGTCTAATGGACTGAATTGGAGAGGCCCATTAGTGGGCTCGTGGAATCTTATAAATAGGGGTGAGAGTGGAGGGAAAATGTTTACTTTTCCTTTCTCTTATTTAGAGGCATTGACCTCCTTCTTCCTCCTACACCTTTCCACCATTAAAAACCAAATCTAAGAAGGGAAATCATAGATCTACACCATTGGAGGCTAGATCTACATCATTTCAAGTAAGGATTCATCAAATCGAAGGGCTAGGAGCTATCTCTTTGCTATTCGGAATTCTATTTCTTCGATTTTGCTTTGTTTTGGATAATTTGTGAGTGATTTGCATCTCTCACATGAATGCAATGAAGTATATGAGTATTTGTGCATGTTTTTCATCAAATTGGAATGTTTTACCATAGATTTACACCATTATGTGTCTATTTTCATATGAATACCATATGACCTAATTTAGCAAGATTAAATTGATAATTTCCATATGTTTTCATATGATTTTGCTTATAGGTCCATCATTTTTGTTCATAGGTTCACTTATCACTAGTTTTGAGTGAATTGGTGTAATTTTTGGTGAAATCGTCATATTCATGTTGTTAGTGTGTTCATGACATGCTTGTGATTGTATTGAATGAGTTAGATGAGTACATTTCGTCGATTTGATCGATTGGTGAAGTTTTGGTCGAAATTGGATTTGGTATAGGCCTTTACAAGGGACCAATCGGTCGAAAACTCATGGGTTGGAGAACAAGTCAAACGAAAGACCGGCCGACCAGTGGCATAAGAAGAAGACTGACCGACAGGCGCAGTTGCTTTCCAGACCGATCGGTGTAGTGACTGGATAACTTACCAGTGGAGTTCATAGAAGGACTGACCGGTCAACGTAATAGGTTTTGATGATTCCAGAAGGGTCTAAGAGTTCGACCGGGGGTGACTAGGGAGGACCGACCGGTGGTGACCGGCGAGGACTGACCAGTGGTGTTTGGAAGGACCGACCAGGGGTGTGTTCGGGAGGACCGACCAGTGATGTTTTTGAGGACCGACTGACCGGTGTTGATTTTCTTAAAATTTTATTTTTCGGGTATGACTCGGATTTTAATAAAAATGTGTTCTTTTTCGGACAGCTGTCTGAATCCGTGCCGCAGCGCAGTGGTGTAATATGGCTCGGTGATGGTGTAACTTCGAAGTGGTTCAAGTGGGAAGGTTCGAAGTGTTGGCAGGTGCTCGTTGATCGATGTAGAACAACGAATGAGGTGACAACTCAAAGGTCATGAGTTGGTGGATAATGGTTGCTCGAGAAGGTCGCTTGAGCCATGAAAAGTCATCAGGTTGGGTGAAGGATGAGAGATAATCATTGTCGTAAGTTCTAGCAGGCTCAAAGCAGGGGTACAATAGGAGAACCTAAAAGATTGGTTGTAGGTCGAGTACCTGGGTCTTGGGGAAAGGCCTAGTTGTCAAGGTTGGACATTGTCAAGGTTGGACATATGGCGTTTATGCTAGAGATGGGGTTACCATTAGCCCTAGACATATGACAAGGTTGGCCGTCATGCGATTAACGATGGTTTCAAAGCAGGATTGGCGGTGATAGCCAAAGTCAGTCATGGATGATTGGTTGTTATGTTTGTACTATCTCACATAGAATATCCAAAGTCAGGGTAGATGTTCTTTGAGTGCTTAACTAATATTGGTTTAGGCCTCTAGGGAGAGTACTTGAGGAACGTTAAACCCGATTAGGGTTGTCTATGTGTGTAACACCCCGTATTTTTTGAGAATATTAAAGAAACGAATTAAAAAATACTTAATTTTAAAATTGAGAATTAAGGGAAATGGGTTATGCCATTGCGTTCTGCTCGAAATTCTGCTTGAGATAGAGTCCGAGTTTGCGTGAATCGGACTCTATATGAAGAAGTTATGGAGTTCAGAAGATTTCATGTTTAAACGGAAAATTACATAATTAAATAATTAAATAAAAAAACAGTTCAAAATTCAAAAATCATGCAAATCAGCTGGGCAGGGGTGTTGACTGGGGTGTCGACCCCCCTATAGGGGTCGAACCCCTGGCCCAGATCCAAACAGTGACGATTTCTGAGTTGGTGCTGAGTCACTAGGGCAAAGGTGGCAATTTCTGGATAACACTATCTTGTCTGGATGGTTGTGATTGCTCCTGGGTTGATCTAACGGTTCACATAAGTCTAAACCTTTATAAAAGCAACCCTAATCATCAACTCTAAATCACATAATTTCATTCAATGGAGCCACCATGCTGTCCATGGTTGACCTAGCCTAACCACCATTTCTTCTCCAACTAGGAAGCAAACTAGGAAGCAAGTTAGAAACTACGAATCAAATCTAATTTAGAGAATCCATAGTCTACGTCAAGGATTGCTTTTCAGTTTCAAAAATCAGATCCCAGAATTCAAGACCATTCTGTAATTTATAAGTTCATGTTACTTTCAGAAGTAAAATTCAATTCTGATTCTGACATTGTAATAAATCTGAATCTGAGATTATGCCTATTTCTATCTATCCTACTGTATCCATTGGATCTAGCTCATTTGATATTATTATGTCCATTCTTTGTCTCTACTTTCCATCTTCCCTTTTTGTTTTTATAGTCAGGCTATTGCGAGCCTGAGCCAAATCTCATAAGAGATGAACGTACGTTGGAAAAAAAATTGGGCATAATATATGATTTGGACATGACCAGGGCTAAAATTGGGCATAATATATGATTTGAACATGACCAACGCCAAAATTGGGAAAAGTAATAAATTATGTATAATTGGGCATAACTGATTTGAGGACCTAACATATGTTGTGTTTAAAACATAAAGTGTATCGAACATATGACTTGAGATTTGGGGCATAAAGTATATTCCACCTATGACTTGGGATTTGGGCGTAAATTGAACTGTAAGTATGTAAGGCATAGTACATGTTGCGGTTTAAGACTTAAAATTGGGGTATATAAATACGTGATAGTTTTTGAATTGGAAGAAGGAGATTATGCATGAAAACCTATAGTAAGATGGGGATAACTGTTAAATGTGAACATGCCTAAATTGGGATTTTAGGTAAATGATATGCACTGTAATTAAAGGCTATAATTTGGCATAGTTTATACTATAAATCATGATTAGGGGTTTTTGGAGAATATTTTGTATGGTGCAATATGACTAAACCTTAGGGCATGTGTTGTATTGTGAAATTATGACCATGACTTTGGGCATGTAAGTTTATAGGCTTAATTTACGGTTAGGCGAGATATGTTAATGGAACTTTAAGCGATGTTTAATTTGTTAAACTGACTAATATGCTGAAATTTATTGAAAGTGAATACTATAATTGGAAAGCCTATGATGTAGATGAATAAATTGACATAACTAGCATGAAGTTGGAATAATCTGTAAATGAACCAATTGGCTAAGATAAACATGCCTAACCCGAGGTTAGATTGAGTTACGTTGTAAAACTGCCTGGAACCGCCAAGCACATCCAATAACCGCAATAACACCTTTCTAATGTGAGAGGTTAGTGCATCATGCCTGAGAATAACCTGAGGTTAGATTAAGTTGTGGTGTAAAACTGCCCGGAACCACCCGGCACATCCAATAATCACAACAACATAGATTTAATGTGAGAGGTTGGTGCATTAATAAATCAGTTAATGCTAATGAACAAGACATATTAAGAATGGTAGGGTTAAGTTAACTAAGGCAACACTTAACAGTTATAACATGTTAAGTGGACAAGAAGGTGAGGTTAAGTAAATTTAGAACACTTAACCGTTATAACATGTTAATTGAACAAGTAAGTAGGGTTAAGTTAATAAGAAACACTTAACCAATATGACATGATGAATGAGAAGGGTTAAGTCAATAAGAAAAACTTAACCAATATGACATGATGAATGGGTAGGGTTAAGTTAAAACAAGAGAGCAACACTTAACCAATATAACAGGATGCGTGGAAGGGTTAAGTTAACACAAGAAGGCAACACTTAACCAATGTAACATCACAAGTGAGTTGGTTAAGTTAACTTGAATTGATTGATGACACTTAACCAATACAACATGATGAACACGTGGGGTTAAGTTAATAAGAAACACTTAACCAATTTAACATGATGAAAGAACGGTGTTAAGTTAATAGGAAACACTTAACCAACATGACATGATGAGTAGGTGGGTTAAGTTAACATGAATGGTCAACACTTAACCAATATAAAATAATGTATGTGAGGGTTAAGTACATATCGGGTTGGTGGGTAATATTAGTAAATATAGGCCCACAAACTTAACCATTAAGTAAACATGTTTGAATAAGTGGGGGGGGGGGTTAAGTACATATCGTGTTGGTGAGTAATATTAGTAAATATAGGCCCACAAACTTAACCAGTAAGAAACCCTTGTAGCGGAGACCCATTTCAGCAGTAACCCACATAGATGTATCAAGGTACCATGAAACTAGGCAGGGTGAGGCACGATTACTGGGTTGATTATAAGTGGTCAAAATAGCGGCAAGGGGTACGTCAGTGTTGGTTCCGACGGGTTACGGGCATGCACGTACTCCGGAGTGGGGAAAAGCAGGCACTGGGTACCAGTAGTTATACACTGTGCATCTTGAATCATGTCGGGTTGCTATCCTAGGGACTGATACACCTTATGGTGGGACCAGCTCAGGGTATCTACATGCAAGAGAGGGCCAATTGACATAGACACATGGAACATTAATACAAGTAGAGAGCCGATTGATAGGGTAGTAAGGGTACGTCTAACATCTTCATGGCAATTAGGCAGATTGAGGTAAGATCCTCAGACTAGATGTACACCTGAAGGCTAGCATAATTGCGGGGATTGGGATCACGTTGTAATATTACCATTTTACCCAGATTACTAGTTGGGACACTAGTTAGGTGGTGCAGGGATATAGAAATCAGAATAACAAGGTAGTAGCGAAGCAGAGAAAGAGTAGAAGATCATTTAGGTTATCTTGCCTTGTCATATCTTGTGCTAATCATATGTTATCTTGTTATCCTTGTTCTCACGGTATTGTCTTATATTCAGTTTATTCATGTCATGATGCTTTTGCCTATTTACATGTTGAAAGTCACTGGACTTACCAGACTTATGTCTAACCTAGTTTTTTTTGCCTCTTTTCTTCCGTTTCCCCCCAAGTTCACAGGGAGGAAATGTTACCACATAACTCAATTTTCTTTCCAAGCTCAAAGATAGTCGATGTATTGCTTTGGACTCTCTCTTCCACTGCTATGGTTGGTTTATGCTTTATTGGGGAATATCATTGTTATTTTTATGCTTCTTTTATACTTGGAAGTTTTTGAATCAAGACAGAAGTTCTATGTATTACTAATTAAGCATGATTGAGACAATTGTTGTAAAAGCTTGACTGAACCACATTATTTATAAAATGGCTTTATTTTCCGCTGCTTTATTTGTCAGTCTTGTAATTTATCTGTACCTTTTACCTAAAACGCTCCACCGAAGTTAAGGCATTCCCTTTGTGAGTGACCTTAACGGAGGTAGGGTGTTTCACTTGGTACCAGAGCTGAAGGTTACCGGATCAGATAAAAGATTTGAAAAATTATTTTCAAAACAGTTTTAAAAGAAGCACTTTCTAAAGAAAAGTTTTGTTTTAAAGGCATATTCCCCAAAGCTATATGCATTATCTTTTGATCCTCTGTTTGAATCCTTGGTTTCTTTCTTTACAGAGTCTCCGGGGTTCCTGGCTTTCTGGGAGGTAACCTCATCGCGGCATGGTTCCGTAGGCTTGATGAGACTACGACACCTGTCAAAGGGCGAAGGAATGCCCAACTTCCATATATAGCAGCAATAGTTTCACCTGTGGCTAATTTTCTTTCAAGCTTTGTAAGGCTTTCCGTGCGATGGAGGCAGCCTTCAAGAGATTTGTCAACAAGTTACACAAGGATGGCAAAGATGAGAATAAGGGAGTCGGGCTAAGGAGCACAACCCAAGGATGAGGAACTCAAGGATACAGACTTGGTTCACAAAGAAGGTCAAAAAAGAAAGAGGTGTAAGTAGAAGAATCATAGGACAAGAAGGGAAGGAAGAATAGGAAAATCTAAGACAAGAGGAAGTGTCGTTATTATGGTATAATGGGTCATACAATTAAGGACAAGGGAAAGAACAAAGGACAGGATTTTTCTGGAGGGCAAGTACATACTCTCACTGCCAGCGTACCTAAGGGAGAGGTAGTAAAGTTTCGGCTGAAAAAGTTTAGTTTTCTTTTTGATCATCCTGTTAGTATTCTTTTGATTTTAGTGCTTCACATTCGTTATATCTGCTTCCATAGTTGAGTCTCTGCACCCTAGAGCTTGTATAATAGAGGATCCCATTATTGTCTCAGATCCAATTGGTGGTTCGGCTCATTTGTCTTTGGTTTGTAAGGATTTGAGAATAGCTATGTTAAGTATTGAGTTTAAGTATAATGCTTAGGTTTTTAGTTTCATGGTTCTACGGGTTGATTCTAGGCATGGATTGGTTAGCTAGTAATTGTGAAAGGAGGGTGGTTAGACTTTCGACTTACCTTGGGAATACCCTCGAGATTCGTGCGATCCTAAGGGATCAGTTTGTCTTGGCTACCTAGAATCACTTGATGCATCAATCGACGATTTGTGATCCGTTAGGCTAGTCCATGAATACACAGATGTTTTTGATCAGGATAGGGGTTTGTTCCATAAAACGCGAGATAGACTTCCGCATATATCTAGTTGATAATGTAAAACCAGTTGCTTACCTATATGACACATGACTCCAAGGGAAAGGAAGGGCTCAGTAAACAAGTAAAAGAATTACTTGAAAAAGGGTTCATAAGGCGAAATATTTCTGAATGGGGTACTCCAGTCTTTTTTGTTACAAAGGTGGATGGTTCACTTCGCTTGTGCATAAACGATATTTTGGAATGAAGAAGAACATGCTTTGCATCTAAGCAAAGTCTCTGATACCCTCCAAGCGCATCAACTTAAGGGGAAGTTCTCCAAAAATGTTATTTTTGAAGAGAAGAAGTAAGATTTCTAGGACATGTGGTGCCCAAAGAAGGGATAGCAGTAGATCCCGCAAAAGTAGTTGATGTGCAAGACTGGAAGGTCCTAAGGAATGCAACGGGAGTACGAAGCTTTCTTGGACTAGGGGGCTAATATAGGAAGTTAATTAAGGACTTTGCGAAGGTATTAGCCCCATTTACTAGATTGACGAAGAAGAATCTAATCATCTGAGTATATACACTTGGTAACATGGTTAGCATCTGTTTATTTTCAAGAGATAGTTCTGGGAATGTTAGCATGACACGGCAGAAGTTGTAGTGCCAAGTACACTATAAGAAGAAAAGGTGGAACGAGGGGCGACATTGAAATGAGTTCCAACTCATATCATGGAAACATAAATTAAGAAGCTACGCAAATCCTGAAGTTAAGACAGTCAGAGTAATATGGAGTGAAGCTCAAAAAGATGCGACTTAGAAGACTGAAGAATAGATATGCGCATCATACCCTTTCTGGGGTGTATCCTTGATCTCTCTTTTTCTGTATAGTTTATTTGCTAGTCTTGATCTTTTAAGTATATCCTCTCGATCCTATCCTCGATCCTTAGGTAGAAGCCAATGGATGTAAACATGTGTTTGAGACATGTTATGTTTGGTGGATGCAAGTGATTGTAAGTGTTTGCTAGTGGTTGCTCGTGGATGCATATACACACATTAGGCACTAGATCGGCTCAGTCACTTTCATATTGCATATGCATGAGTGAATTTTTATATATGAATTGAAACTTGATGTGTTATCGTATGGATGTTGCATTTGTATGAATGATTGTGCACTCACGTAGAAGTTATAAAGTACGATTAGGAATAATTGCATACATGATGGACTCATGGCAATGACATAATTCACATTAAGGAGGACAATTGAATCAGTAGACCGCCTGATTTTGCATTAGACAAGGACATGTACACACACTATGCATATGCTCATGAAAGCATTAGAATTTTTTTTAAGGATAATAGACACCAGTGATTGAATGGTTGAGTAGATGGATGTTGGATGTTAGGATACATTCCCTTTGACTTGGAGATTTCAAGGACGAAATCCTTTAAAGGAGGGGAGAATGTAATACCCGTATTTTCTGAGAATATTGAAGTAACGAATTAAAGGATACTTAATTTTAAAAGTGAGAATTAAGGGAAACGGGTTACGCCATTGCGTTCATCTCGAAATTCTGCTTTAGATAGAGTCCGAGTTTGCATGAATCGGACTCCGTATGAAGAAGTTATGGAGTTCAGAAGATTTCATGTTTAAATAGAACATTATATAATTAAATAAAAAACAGTCTGAAATTCAAAAATCACGTAAATCAGCTGGGCGGGAAAAATCCCGCCCATAGGGGTCGACTCCCCCTGAGGGGGGGGGTCGACGTAGGTGTCGACCCCCCAAGAGGGGTGTTGACTGGGGTGTCGACCTCCTATAGGGGTCGACCCCCTCGCCCAGATCCAAACAGTGACGATTTCTGAGTTGGTGCTGAGTCACTAGGGTAGAGGTGGCAATTTCTGGATAACTCTATCTTGTCTGGATGGTTGTGATTGCTCCTAGGTTGAACTAACGGTTTACATAAGTCTAAACCTCTATAAAAGCAACCCTAATCCTCAACCCTAAATCACACAATTTCATTCCAAGGAGCCACCATGCTGTCCATGGTCGACCTAGCCTAGCCACAATTTCTTCTCCAACTAGGAAGCAAACTAGAAAGCAAGTTAGAAGCTACGAATCAAATCTAATTTAGAGAATCGATAGTCTACGTCAAAGGATTGCTTTTCAGTTTCAGAAATCTGATCCCAGAATTCAAGATTGTTCTGTAATTTGTAAGTTCATGTTACTTTCAGAAGTAAAATTCAATTCTGATTCTGACATTGTAATAAATCTGAATATGAGATTATGCCTATTTCTATCTGTCCTTCTATATCCACTGGATCTAGCTCATTTGATATTATTATGTCCATTCTTTGTTTCCACTTTCCTTCTTCCCTTTTTGTTTTTATAGCCAGACTACTGCGAGCCTGAGCCAAATCTCATAAGGGATGAACGTACATTGGAAATAAAATTGGGCATAATATATGATTTGGACATGACCAGCGCTAAAATTGGGCATAATATATGATTTGAACATGATCAGCGCCAAAATTGGGAAAAGTAATAAATTATGTATAATTGGGCATAACTGATTTGAGGATCTAACATATGTTGTGTTTAAAACATAAAGTGTAACATATGACTTGAGATTTGAGGCATAAAGTATATTGGACCAATGACTTGGGATTTGGGCGTAAATTGAACTGTAAGTATGTAAGGCATAGTACATGTTGTGGTTTAAGACTCAAAATTGGGGTATATATATATATATATGATAGTTTATGACTTGGAAGAAGGAGATTATGCATGAAAACCTATAGTAAGATAGGGATAACTGTTAAATGTGAACACGCCTAAATTAGGATTTTGGGTAAATGATATGCACTGTAATTAAAGGCTATAATTTGGCATAGTTTACACTATGAATCATGATTAGGGTTTTTTGGAGAATATTTTGTACGGCGCAATATGACTAAACCTTAGGGCATGTGTTGTATTGTGAAATTATGACCATGATTTTGGGCATGTAAGTTTATAGGCTTAATTTACGGTTAGGCGAGATATGTTAATGGAACTTTAAGCGATGTTTAATTTGTTAAACTGACTAATATGCTGAAATCTATTGAAAGTGAATACTGTAATTGGAAAGCCTACAATGTAGATGAATAAATTGACATAATTAGCCTGAAGTTGGAATAATCTGTAAATGAACCAATTGGCTAAGATAAACATGCCTAACCTGAGGTTAGATTGTGTTGCGGTGTAAAACTGCCCGGAACCGCCCGGCACTTCCAGTAACCGCAACAACACCTATCTAATGTGGGATGTTAGTGCATCATGCCTGAGAAAAACCCAAGGTTAGATTGAGTTGTGGTGTAAAACTTCCCGGAACCGCCCGACACATCCAGTAACAGCAACAACATAGATCTAATGTGAGAGGTTGGTGCATTAATAAATCAGTTAATGCTAATGAACAAGACATGTTAAGAATGGTAGGGTTAAGTTAACTAAGGTAACACTTAACCATTATAACATGTTAAGTAGACAAGAAGGTGAGGTTAAATAAATTAGGACACTTAACCATTATAACATGTTAATTGAACAAGTAAATAGGGTTAAGTTAATAAGAAACACTTAACTAATTTGACATGATGAATGAGTAGGGTTAAGTTAATAAGAAACACTTAACCAATATGACATGATGAATGAGAACGGTTAAGTTAATAAGAAACACTTAACCAATATGACATGATGAATGGGTAGGGTTAAGTTAAAACAAGAGAGCAACACTTAACCAATATAACAGGATGCGTGGAAGGGTTGAGTTAACACAAGAAGGCAACACTTAACCAGTGTAACACGACAAGTGGGTTGGTTAAATTAACTTGAATTGATTGATGACACTTAACCAATACAGCATGATGAACGCGTGGGGTTAAGTTAATAAGAAACACTTAACCAATTTAACCTGATGAATGAATGGGGTTAAGTTAGTAGGAAACCCTTAACCAACATGACATGATGAGTAGGTTGGTTAAGTTAACATGAATGGACATCACTTAACCAATATAACATAATGTATGGATATATCAGGTTGGTGGGTAATATTAGTAAATATAGACCCACAAACTTAACCATTAAGTAAACATGTTTGAATCAGTGGGAGGGTTAAGTACATATCTGGTTGGCGGGTAATATTAGTAAATATAGGCCTACAAACTTAACCAGTAAGAAACCCTAGTAACGGGAGACCCATTTCAGTAGTTACCCACATAGATGTATCAAGGTATCCTGAAACTAGGCAGGGTGGGGCACGATTACTGGGCTGATTATAAGTAGTCAAAATAGCGGTAGAGGATACATCAGTGTTGGTTCAGACGGGTTACGGACGTGCACATACTCCAAAGTGGGAAAAAGTAGGCACTGGGTACCAGTAGTTATACACTATGCATCTTGAATCGTGTCGGGTTGCTATCAAATGGACTGATACACCTTATGGTGGGACCAGCATAGGGTATCTACATGCAAAAGAGGGCCGATTGACACAGACACATGGAACATTAATACAAGTATGGGGCCGATCGATAGGGTAGTAAGGGTAAGTCTAATATCTTCATGGCAATTAGGCTGATTGAGGTAAGATCCTCAGACTTGATGTACACCTGAAGGCTACCATAATTGCATTGATTGGGATCACGTTGTAATATTATCATTTTACACAAATTACTAGTTGGGACACTAGTTAGGCGGTGCAGTGATATAGAAATCGGAATAACAAGGTAGTAGCGAAGCAGAGAAAGAGTAGAAGCGCATTTAGTTTATCTTGCCTTGTCATATCTTGTGCTAATCATATGTTATCTCGTTATCCTTGTTCTCACGGTATTGTCTTATATTCATTTTATTCATGTCATGATGCTTTTACCTATTTACATGCTGAAAGTCATTGGACTTACCAGACTTATGTCTGACCTAGTTTGTTTCATCTCTTTTCTTCTGTCCCCCCCCCCCACCCGGGAGGAAATGTTACCACTTAGCTCGGTTTTCTTTCCAAGCTCGAAGATAGTCGATGTATTGCTTTGGACTCTCTCTTCCACGGCTATGGCTGGTTCATGCTTTATTGGGGAATGGTATTGTTATTTTTATGCTTCTTTTATACTTGGAAGTTTTTGAATCAAGGCAGAAGTTCTATGTATTACTAATTAAGCATGATTAAGACAATTGTTGTAAAAGCTTGACTGAACCACATTATTTATAAAATGACTTTATTTTCTGCTGCTTTATTTGTCTATCTTGTAATTTATCTGTATCTTTTACCTAAAACGCTCCACCGAAGTTAAGTCATTCCCTTTGTGAGTGACCTTAACGGAGGTGGGGTGTTTCAATGTGAGACTTATATAATCTGGATGTTATGAATGTTTTCCATGATTGAATGGGTGTTCTATTTTCCATGGATGAATGGTTGAATTGTTTATAGTAAAGGCTATCACTGTCCGATGTGGGGAAGACAAGGTTGAGTTCTTCTCTGATGTCGTGGGTAGATTAGTATGTTTATCTATCCCTTCTCATACACTTTATTGTTGAAGTTTGTTAGCTGTTTTATCGCTGAATAAGACTGTTATCTGACTCAAGGTTTTATGTTCCTCTTATTACCTTGGGCTGTTCATCCGGTTGTGGATGGGTAGAGTGAGTAGCAGGTGACAGGTAATGCTTTAGTGAGGATGATGATGCTGATCGATGACGAGCAGGAGGCTCACATACCAGTTTTATTACTATCTAATAATTGGATTTCCGCTGTTTGCTTTTCTGATTGTAGTGAGGCAACTTTGTACAAACACTATTTCCAAGCTGTGGATATTATTTTCTGGTTGTATGATTGTGTTTCTGCTTCACTATTACTACCTGTTGTATATGTTCTATTATATTTTATCCTTGCGCTGTGAGTTTACGACAGGTTCCGCTTGTGTTTACCTACTTTGATGATAGTCCATGACTTCCTGACACACCCTTTAGCGCATTATTCCTCTTATATAGGCGGGAGTTATGGGCGTTCGTCACAGTAGGAGTTTCAGAATTACTGACATTGCTGATTCCAATGATGTATCCTTTAGAATTATCCCCGAAGTTTACCAAACCACCATCTTCATACTTTATATTATTGAGTAGTTTTGGATTTCTAGCCATATGTCTCAAACATCCACTATCCAGTATCCATTTGTCCTTTTTCATTTCCACCAATTCTTTCCATAATTTGAATTTTCTATAGCCATGTAACACGCTAGTTCAAGATTTGAATTTCAGTAGCCACCTTTTCAGAATTTGAATTGCCAATAGCCACTTTACCCATCTTTTCAACTTTTGAATTTTCAAAAGTCATAGAACTCATCCTTTTCTGTATTGAACAATATTTCAGTAGATCATATGCTTTTTTAACATTAATATATGCAGACTCTTTTAACATTGATGCAATGCATGAATTGACACTAGTATTATCGGAGATTCCAAAATTAGCCATTTTACCAAAATTTCAAAAATCAGATTATGAGCTTTTTGAAAGACCTTGCTCTGATCCCAATTCTTAGGGAATGCGGAATGGATCACTAAGGAAAAGTAAACACTAGAGGTGGGTGAATAGTTTTTGTAAGAATTTAAAAAAAAATTAAATATAATGTTAACTATTAGAAGAATCAAATACCAAAAACACAATCACAGACACAGATTCAAATACAAATGCAAAATAAATAGAAATAAAAATGCAGAAAAGGGAAGAACACATTGGATTTTATACTGGTTCGGATTACTCCTATGTCCATTCCCGCACAACACTGGATTGCGCAGAGTTTTAATACTATTTCCAATAGTCAAATACTCCCTCCTTGGTTTCAAGGCTCAACAAGGAGATATCGACTCCTATTCCTTGATATCACGACTCAACAAGGACACACCGACTCCTATTCCTTGATTTCACGGATACAAAGATACACCGATTCCTCTTTGACTTATAAACAAGGTTTATTTAACCCAAGCAATTATGAAACAGCCCTATAACTCTTCAATAGCACTTGATTCAGGGAGTAAAGAGTGTTGAGAGAAGAAGTTTTATCAAAACAGAATTTAATTCGGCAGAGTATAAGTGTAAGAATTATAAAATTGATTAAGAATAATGGGGTAGAGAAAGAGGATGAAGTTAGAGAAGAAGAGATGAAAAAAAAATTGGTTTTAACCCCCTTTTATAGTGTATGAAAGGTTGCAATGGTTCTGAATCGTTTCAAATAGTGAAAGGACACTTTCTTTCAAAATTGGAAAAAGTGACAGTTATATGTCGACATGGAATTTTTGTTATGTCGACATACTCCTTTGAAAATTTAAAATTTAAAGCATTTTTCAAGTGTTTTGATATAAAAATAATTTGGAAATTCTTAAGTAAAATTCTAGTGTTGTAAATTAATATTATATGATAGAAAAACATATGAAAACATAAATTTAAACTATATAAATATATTTATAAAATTATAAGGTTTTAAACAAGATAAAGTATAATTGTAAAGTATATAAAAAAAACTTAACTTTGAAAAACAAATAAAAATAAAAATAGAAACAAATAGAAAAATAAAACAAGGAGGATTGAGGATAGAATTGAAAATCAGAATTTGAAAATTAGAATTTGAAAATTAGAATTTGAATTTGTACCTGGAGTGCTATTTAGAGTATTACAAAATCTATACTCTATAACTATATTAATCTTGAACTCTTGAAATCTTGATTACTCATGTGTCTTGAAATTTCTCTGATCTTTGAATCTCTATTATCTTTATAACTATACAGTCTTCAGCAATATTTCCTGTATATAATTCCTGCACATATATATATATTCAATACAAAAAGTGTTAGTATATATTTTATAATCAATGATAATTGAAATAAGGTTGTTGTCATCAAAACTCCATTCTCCAACAGTTATTTGTTTGGATATCCTAATTCATGTTATGTAGGCTAGTATAACGGTGTCGCAGTCTGGACGTAGCACCCCACATCTCTTAATGTCACCCATATAAGGATTTCATTAAGGAAGTATGGAGCATTAAAGGTATAAAGACATAAAACATCAAAGAGACTAAGATTTCACAAGACATAAAAATATAAATTTACAACGAAAGAAGAAACTTTCATATTACAAAATACGAAGCTATCGTTATTTTATTTACCCAAACAGCTAAAAATTGTTATGTCTGAAAATATTAATCAAAAAAATCAGAGCAAAATAATATTATGGTTAAAAAGATACAACAAAACCTTGGAAGGAGAACATGAAGTAATCCAACTTGTAGAAATCCATCACGACAATGCTAATGAAGAAATCTAAACTACGTACTTTCTCCCTGTAAGCTTGAGGGAAAGAAAAGAGAAAGGAAATGGGTAAGACATGAAGCCTGATGAGCTGCTGTGATTGCCAACTCAACTTACTAAGTTAAGTAAAACAAATGAGTAGTGGTTTTAGCATCATAGGAGGGTAATTGTCAATACATATCAAAAGGTGAACGATAACTGTTATGAACTGATAATAAGGACTAGCAAGACAATGATGATAACAGTAATAAAACAAATTAGATCAGGCAGATTGACTATTTTGCACTTCTATATATTCAGACAGAAACAAGTAATTAGGAGGGATTTTCCTAATGCTACCCATCGATCGGCTCCCTACGACGCAAATATCCTATGCCAGCTACGGGAGTAAGGGGTATCAGTCCCTAACCCGTCAACTATAAGACACAGACCTATTCGCTGGTGTTACAGTGTCTTTGTTCCGTGTAACAACCCAGAATTTTGGAACCAATTAAAAAAATTAATCGATTTTAATGAAAATTAAATATTTTGAACGATTTATTTTGAGAATAAACAACTTAAAATCAATTTAAAACGAAATTTGAATGTATATAAATTTATAATTTAATTAAAACGAGCTTGAAATGGCATGATAGTTTGAAATTTTAATTTTAAACTTTAAACGAGTATACAAATTTCAATATAAATCAGAATTGGATGAAACAAGAGACATTAGAATTTATTTTATTATATCTTTCGAATGAATGCGAAAATTTTAGATTTCGTTTTATAAATTGTAAGTTATGACCAATTCAAAATTCCAAATATACACTATGGAATTTATAAGTATATATTAGTGTTTATATATATAGCCCTTAAAAAAGCCATTTCGCAAATGACCTTCGTTTTCGATGAAATTAATTTTGTTGGATCCACAATGTCAAATTATTGTTAAGTTTAAACTTTCAAGTCAATTGGAATTAATATGTAAGCATGGTAAATTTAAACGCATATTGAAATTCAGTTATAAATTGAATAAGCTGATTATAAGGCCATTTTTCAAACTATCTCCAAATTTGACGAAATTAATTTTGCTAGAACCATAATTCTAAAACATAGCAAGGTTTCAAATTCCGTAATTTTTGGAGTTAGTATGTGGCCGTAGTAAATTACAGTGTACGTTCAAATTCAATATTTAACGTTATATTGATTTATATTTTAATTCTTACAAAAACTGGTCAAAATAGTCGAATTAGGTTACGAAACATATCCCATTGTGTCTGGAATGGTGATATTTGGTTAGAAACGTCAGTCGTTGGGTTTGATTTGGTGTTCGGAACGAGAAACAAGTTTTTTTTAAATTAATTATATATACGTTAATTTCAAACCCTAATTCACTTTATCATTTCTACGCCACCCCATTCTAAATCAAGGGCCATGGAATTCAATTCATCTTGCTCATTTTTCTTCGAATCTGTACATTAATTCAAAGAACTTATTAAACAAAAATTCAAAAGCTCCTCAAGATCTATACAATCAACGGTCGTGATCTGATTTAATTGAGTAAATCGCTCGATTTCTTGCCTCAAATGTTTGGCGTTCGTGCGTGATTTCTGAGGTGCTGGGAGGCGCGAGCATGCCAGCGTGGCGGCTGATTGTGGAGCAGGTGACGACGGTCTTGTGGAGGGGTTTGATGAGGTCTGGGTGCTTTGAATGGCATGCGCAAGCCAAGGGAGGAAGGCGATGAAGGTTTTGCGGCTTTAGGAAATTGAACGAGGAGGAAGCTTTTAATAGGAGATTAGGGAAAAATAGTTAAAGGCTAATTATGTTTATTTATTTATTTATGTAATCAAATATTTAAATCACTGTAACTTCTACAAATAGAAACCGAATTACAAAAAACTGAGCGCGTTGGATTCGTAATCAAAAGATCTACGCCATGGAACTGACCAGAACAGAAACAATAGTAGTTGAGATTTTTGATTAAATTAAATATCTACTTAATTTTATTAAAACAATCGTTATGCAACGATTTCAAAACTGGTCAACGTGAGAACTCTCTCACTCAAGTATTTTGTTATGTTATTAAAGCATATTTAAATATATTGGCAGTGTATGTTGATTTTTATCTATTTAATTATCACAACTGTTATACGATATCTGGTAGCTCTCATCACAATTGTTTGCAAGCCAATGGATGATTTGCTGATTTTGGGTATTATGATGTATTGTGATATTGAAATGTTTAACATGTTATAATATTGATCACATATGTGGTAGTTGAAATTGGATATAAATATCCATTTATAATTTGAACAGTGAAAATTGGTTAGCTAGAAAAATAATTCAAATCGCATTAGAATTAGTTAATTAATTCAACCAATGATTGATTTAAATTGTTTGTTTTTGGTTGAAAACCCCACATGGGTCTTGGGATGATATTTGACTCACACATCCCCTTTATGTGAAATTGCGGTTAATCGGCTGATTGACAGATTTATATAAGCGTCAATTTTTTTGATTGAAGCTTATATGAAAATAAAATGCACACTGGATGTCATTTTGGATGTTGATAGTTGTTTGCAACTATTGTTGAGTGTATATGATGAATGTAATCCATATAAATTTATTTATATGGATATTGGTTGAAATTTTATTACAATCTTGAATAAATATGAATATTTTATAATATAATATTCAATGAAGATTAGAAGCTTGATTTTGATGCCCGATTTTGTATGGGCACGAAAATATAAAAATATGAGGCCGAGTTAAGTATAAAAACGCTATTTCAAGAACTGATTTTTATATCAATTTTATAATGAATATCAAGAAGACTGAATTTTAAAATACTACATTTCATTTCGAGATTATAATAAAACGAGATGTTCAATTTTGATTTAAAATTGAAATGGGAGTTAAAATAATTTTTAAGTGAATTTATAAACGTTTTAAATGGAAATCGACGATATATATGTACTTACTGGCTTGAATAGAATGTTCCGCGCAGCGACCGTTCGTGAATTTCAACCAGTAACTTTGAATGGACGTAACGGGAGATCTGACCGTCAGATTCTCCTAAAACCGGAATCTTTGGTTCATATCGAAAAGATCTTTCAAATGAATACATGAGATTTAAATTTGGATGGTTAGATTTTTTAAATATGTCCAAATCAATTTTAGAAAAGGTCGCTATAGATGCAGTTCGCTGGACTATATTGGAAACCGATTGTAAAAGGGCCTTAATAAATTATTAAAAATATGGAAAAAATTATGTAAAATCATAAATAATTATTTGGAAAGGTTTTGGATGAAAAATTCCAAGTCTGAAAAGATAAAAAATATTTTATTTAAACGAACTAGTTAACAACTAAATTAGAAATCCAATGATTTTAAATCAATAAGTTGGGTTGAGAATGGTTTAAAATAACTAGAGTTTTCCAACAAATAAATTGGAATTGACTTGAATGGAAATTACCTTCGGACATTTCAATATTGTATTTCGTGATTATACAGATATTGTTGTAGGAATTTGGAAGATATTGATATCGTTATTCCAAAACAATATCTGTTAGTTTCAGAACTTGGTATTGAATGTAAGTCAACTTGATTTCCATTTAGGATCTTATATTTAATTTCAAATTGGATTTTGGGTTCATTGAATGGTATCTTAATAATATTGTTCTTGAACCCACTTGTGAAAGTAATAAATCTTTAAATTAAGATTGTGAAGGAAGTTTTCTAGTTTACTTAATTAAATTAGAATTGAATGGAACCGATTAATAATAATCGACATGAGTTTCTGTGAAGGAAGGCGTTTACTATTTATGGAATTTAAAAGGCTTTGCCGTTATTCCACTTATTGTATTGGTCGGATATGGAAATTTATACCAATTATAAATTGTTCAAATTTCCATGAAGATTCCATATTAAATGGAAGATGAACTTGGGTTTATTGTGAATGGTGTTTTACATGACATTTTTTCGTAACCCACTTAAAGACGGGAGTAATTTCCTAAAATTAGAAAAATCATTAAGTAATGATTTTTGAGATTAAAACTAAGTTAGAGTTTTAATCAGTCTTTAATTAGATTAAAATGTGAATGAGACAATTAAATTTATCAAACAAGAGAGATGATCGAGATGGAGTATCACCTGTTTTACTCCATGCAATAGTTAAATCTTTAATCAGATTTGAAATGTTAAGTGGTAATTAAATTTACCGATAACACAATGGGTGTCAGATATGGTGTACTACCATTTTTGCTCCATGGGATTGAATAGGTTGGGATTGGGATAATAAAATTAATGATTACCTTGGTAAGGCTCGTTAATCTTGAATGGTTCTTAAACCTTAACCAGGTTTAAGTTAGGAAAGGATAAAATAAAATCTTTTTGAATGGTATCCAAAGGAAGATTAAACAATACGTTTAAAAGAATTTATCTTTGATAAAATTAATGGGAACCATTCCCCAAAGATCTGAATATTTGAATAAAAGAATATTCCAGATTGGAATGAGATGTGTGCTATCTTTGTGTATTTATCACATGATTATAAAGATAAGTTAGTTATTTGGAAAGACCGGGTTCAACCCATTCTGAATAACGGTTGCGACGATTAAAAGTCGATGACGAAGACGGTGGTTGAAGACCGGCGATCTTCACATCGTTTGGACTATTGCTGATGTCTCACTTGGACAGTACATCCAAGTAGAGGTTACATGTGGTGGTTGTCCAAACGTACATGGACATTGACTGGATATGTGATGACCTCTCTTCTGTATTGGAATATGAGATGAGGAATAAGGGTAACGACCTGTATTTTTGGCAGCCAAATATTTTATTTAATTTATTATTTTAAATATTATATTTGGAATATTAAAGGATTTTAATATTGAATTTGTAATTAAAATGAAGTTTGAATGTTAAAATTTATATATAATATAAATCGAGCTCGAAATGGCGGGCAGTTCGTAATATGGAGTTTTGAACTTCAATCGAATATACAGTATCCGATATAAGCCGGATTTCTGTTAAACAAGAAACGTTGGAATCTTGTTGATTATAATTTCCATATGAAAGAGAAAATTTCAGATTTCATGCTATAGTTTGTTATTTATGTCCAAATCAAATTTTGAAATAGTCGCTATGGAAATCGTTATTTAAATATAGACCTTTAAAATAGCCGTTTTGCAAATAGAGTCCATTTTTGACGAAACGAATTTCATTGGGACCGGAATGTAAAAATGTAGTGGTGCGTCCATTTTCATTATATATATGGTGTTCGTGAATGTCAGTACAAATATTTATTTACGTCTAACGTAAAAAGAAGAATAAAAGCAGTAAGATTAGATAACCTTTTAGTTTACACATACCGAAAACAAAACGTGTAGTGTACCCTAAATACTACATAATTCATGTATAAGCAGACTATCCTATTTGTCCATTATCTTCCCGCCATTCGCACATGCGCTTGCATGTCATTTTAAATCAACATACATGGTAGGTATTGTTGCTGCATCTGTGAAAAGTGACAAATCGAAATAAATATACGGACCAACCTAAGATTTTCCTATTTGCAAGCCTAGCATATTCTTTTCTTTTCCACCCTATGCACATGAAATTGCTGCATACCCTAAAACTTCACGTTTAAGCAAAAGATACGTACCCAGCTATACAGACCTACTTCGTAACCATAGCGTGTCTGCCAAACAAGTTGTGTGGTGGCCAAACTTTTCCCCACCTATAAATATAGTGTGCCATCTCTTTTTGTTTTATTCCACTTCTTCATTGGTTTCAGCAAAATAAGAATGCATTTTTTCCTCACCAACTGATACCCGAGAATATCATTACAAGAAATAACATGCAATCCTATTTACTAGCTCGTGTAATATATATACTTATAGCAGACCTAGGATATTATAAAATTAATGACATTTAACGTGCCCACCACAATTCTGAGACCTATAAATAACACGCCTAATCATGTGAAAACAAAGCCTTCTCCTCCAAAACTTCAATTGAAGCTCTCCATCTTAAATTCATGACTTCTCAGTTGATTCAAGGCAGCGGTGCTCAACTGTTGGCGCAAGGAAGAAGCCAAGCAGACTGAATCACGATTGTCATAGGTGGACCGACATCTTCACAAAAAGCAACGCTGTCGGCGAGCTAGGTTAGGCAACAACTGGAAGTAGAGATAGTGAGGGGGTGACAAGCTGCTCGAGCTTTGTGGAGTAATGGGTATACTGGAGCAGGCGGCGTTGGGTGTGGCAATGTCAGGGGATACTTCGGCGAGGCGGTGCATGAATCATGAGGATAGCTAGCATGGATGCGTCGAAGAAGGGGACGGTTATTGTACACTGTAGAGAGGGGGACGTGGAGCGTTCTTACGTGAAGAGTAGGTTCGAAATTCATGAGTGGAAGGAGGGCTAAGGAAGGATATGGGTTGCAAGTTTTCAGTACGAGAAGGAGAGGAGTCGAAAGGAAGGGCTCGGTGGAAAAGGAACGAACGGAATATGGGAAGCTATGGAAATTTTTGCAAGAAGCTTGCTCAAAGAGGAGACAAAGAAGAAGAAAGGTGAATAGTAACCTGGGATATTTTATTTGTGCATGTGCCTTGGTTTTATCAATTCCTAATCCTAGCTCAAAATGGCATAAGTTTGTTTTACGTGACCCCTTAAAAGTTACAAACCATCTTTAAAGTAGTCGAATAATAGGTGCTTAATTACAAGTTTACATGGACCTAGAAAGTTTTACTCTATCGCGTTTAACCTTGTGCCCAAATTGTATTAAGAATATGCCTACTTACTATTTATGTTTGACAATATAAGGTTTTAACATAACGTGGCCGATTAATTTCTTTATGCCAAAAAGAATGATAACGTGACCAATGTATCATATATGTTGTGCCTGATATCTAATTTGACATACAATTTGTATTTATTGTATACGTCTGTTCTAATACACAAGGTAGGAGCAAAACTATATTAGGTAAAGGAAACAGCAAGGAAATTGTGTGTCTAATGAATATATAAACACAAGAAATCAGTTTAAGGTATAATTAGTTTTAATTGAGTATTTAATTAAAGTTTAATGTAAATAGTGAATAACATGTAATGTATAAGTGTGTCATATACTGATGGAATTGGACAAAACAAGTGACGCTGAGTCCGTATCGACTAGCATATAACGAATGGAGCTGGTTTAATCAGGTGTGGTAGCTATTGGTGTTTTCAATTAAACTAAACGTCAGTTTAATTTAATTAATACGAACTTTTCCAGCAATGAATGAAATCGAGGTGAGTTAAACTCACTCAGTTCTTCCTATTTATTTTTTTATATAAATTGGGTTTTTATTTTTTGTGCTCTGCTTGTTAATGGTTGACTGTTTGCTAGTTATATATGCATTTTTTGTTTTAACCGATGAAATTAAATCACCGTTTAATTTCAACGAAATACCACATCGTTATTTTAACGATTGGATTCAATTGAGGCAACTCACCTTGATTGGTCATGTTTATAAAATAAACATGTTTAAATTGTTCGAATTTCTTTCGAATTAATTGTTGTTAAATGGTCGTTATTTATTGTATCAATTAAATGAAATTGAATGATCTGATTTGAGATAACAATTTTGGATACAGGGAAGAACAGGTTGGAGGGATCCAACAGAATTCCTCAAATATATTATTTATTTTTCATATTACCATATATGAACTGTCATGATTGAGTGATTGATTTAATTAGTGGTCATTGAATGAGAATCCAACCTGTGTTTTGTTTTAACCAATCGGCAATGAGTAATCGGCGGTAAATGGCCAGAGAAAAAATTGTTTTGTTTTTAACGATTTACCGTTTGGTGAATCAATGGAACTGAAGTTATAAAATTTATTTTATAACTGAAAAGATTTTTAAAAATATTATTTTCAAAATAAGTTTGTAAAAAGGAAATAAATATTTATTATTTATTATTTAAACTTACAATTAATCATTAATTGATTTTATAAGGAAATTTCTAATGTTAATCAGATTTAAAAACAAGTGATTAGAAATTAACCTAACGGTTAAATTTTGATAATTGTTTTGTTAAGAAACAATTAATGGAATTATTTAAATTAATTATATTTTTTTATTAATTTAAAGGGAGAACGAATTGAAATGGGTTAACGCGATAACCAGGGTTGAGTTGACTAAGCCGACCGTTTTAACTGGAATCGACTATCAAATTAGTTTGTTTCGAATTTATGAAATTAAATAGTTTAAAGAATACTTGTTTAATTTTAATGAAGTTTAAATTTACTGTTTATTTTAGTTAATAAAGGAATTAACTACTTTTACAATAGTAAACGATTAAAGTAAATTATTATCCTGATTAATAGTAATTTGGGAAATTAGTTTTAATTGAATTAATGTAAAAAGAAATCGAAATTGAGTCGAAAACCAATTGAATGGTGAAGGGAGTTTATGAACGGGTTTTATATTGAAAACCCGAATTTTTATAACGAAGTTAAAAAGGAATTCCAAGCGAGTACTATAGCTTGAAATAAATGTTACTTAATTATTTGAATTAAGTTAGAGGAAATTAAGATAAAAGGGTTTATATAAACCAAGGTTTTATAAATGAGATTTAAAGTGTAAAAGTGTTAATTTTAAATTAACGTTACCTAAAAACGAGATTAAGTAAAAAGGGGAAAATTGAAATAAGATTTCCAAAGCAGGGAATGGTTGAACAGATTTGAAAGGAGATTGGTAAAAGTGAATTTGGTGAAAGAAGGGGGTCGTAGAATTTTGGGAAATCAAATCCGAATTATAAATGAGTTTGGTTAAAGAGGCAGTGTTAAGAGTGGTGTTTTATAAGTAATTACTTAATTATGGAATTAAAGAATAATGGTTATATTCCAAAAAGAGATTTTCAAAAAGTAAGAAGGTTTTATGAAACCGTATTTGAAATAAATAGAATTTGTGTGGATATTGGAATGGAATATTGGGTTATAGCTCGTATCTAACTGAAGATAAGAACATTGTTGATCAAGGTCTGAGACGTAATTAAAGTACACCAACCTGAACAACATCAGGATTATCTGAAGATGATATTAGTTTCTAATAGTAAAAGTGGTAGTGATAATTTATTATTTCCATTAGTGAAATAAAAATGCAACATTTGGTGAAAATTTGGAGAATATATAACGATAAAATCGTATTAAAGGAAATTAGCAAGAAGGGAAAATATATAATGAGAATTCCAAAGTAGAAGGGAAATAAAAGGGGATTGCGTGAATTATAACGATATTTTTCGAGTTAGAAAGGAAATGTAAAAGTTGAGTTTTATTCAATGAAAATTAGCATGGATCTTGTTTTTAAGTATTTAAATAAAAGATATTTCATAAGGTTGTTTTACGAGTGAATTGGTTTCCCAACATCAGATAATAATGTGCCTAATGTTTTGAAAGTGAAAATAGAAAACTGGATATGATATAGATTTTCCTAAGTAATCAAATGACTTTATTTAAAGAAAAATCTTATGTTAAATAAGAAGCGAGAAACTATATTTATAATATCGAAATATTTAAGAGTTTTAAATTTACGTTTGTTTTAAGTAAAAGGCCAAGTGATGCTGAATACTAAACCAGTGAACTTATTGGGTCATCATGATTGAATTACTGTTTGTTTTGATAGTTAACTCACCGACTATCAAATTTATCCAATACGATTGTTGGTATGGAAAGACTTGGATCGAAGTTATATTCGAAAACTATTCCAATCAACAAATACATGAAGATATCAGAAGATGATCAAGATGGAGCGTTGAAGACCGTTGATTTTAATAAACGGAAGAACTGCTAATAATCTTTGTTCTGCAGCCAAAGATGTACTTTGGTTCTGTCGTGGTTGGAATCTACGTATTGCAAGGACTGCTCGCAACTGATCCTTGGGGTGATTCCGATATGGGATGCAGTAGGACGGTGCCTTCTGCTCATCCAATTCCTGGATGACTTGTATGGACGGGTGTATAACAGAGTATTTCCAAAGGGATCGCGTACGTTGATTTCTTCAAACGTGCCATAGTTTGGTAGCTCCCAACTAGAGTATTTTTGTGGACATCAATTAGTGATATATGGTGGATCTGACGATGTGGCATTCAAAGTGAATGGTGACCAGATGTTCTAAAAGTAAATTCTGACCTCAAGCTTCATCAACCGGGAAATGACAAAAATAGGGCAGGCAGCATGGCTATGTGGGTCGCTCCCATTAGGGTATATAATCACCTATCTAGAGAAATTCCATTTTCTTCTTTAATCTATTTTGATGCTGTCCCTTTCGGGAAACGATGGTTTAAGCCCAGCCGTTGGTGATATACATTCGATACACTCAAGCGAAATGAGTGGTCGGTCATGTGTGGGCCGGGTTGCAAGACGTTCTTGTTGAACCCAATGTATTCCCCTCTAGAGATACACTATCGGCAGGTGGTTCCATACCTTGTCATAGTCGGAATCCCATCTCTAATAAGTGCCCGCAGTTTTGAGTGTATACTATGTATGTGGAGCGTGAGATGCAAGCGTTCTGCTAGATTGATATATACTTGTATTTAGACACTATTATAATATCAGAAAAGATATGGATTTCAAAATTGTTTTGGGTTATCGTAAGGTAAAAACTATCCATCTTTATGTGTGGACTTGGTCTTACGATTATCCTTTTCTTTCAAAAAAAAAGATTTTAACTTTAAAATCAAGTTGGATGATTCCCCTTAAAGCTTTGCGAGTTTTTCTCACTCTCGTTCACCAGACTGACCCAGTGTTTTGTTAATGCTCGGGTTAGACCGGGTTGTACAGGTCCAGGTAGACGGATGCTGCTAATTCCAGAAGATGTGCTGGAGGAGTTATGATATATATTATGGTTATGATTCCGCTGTATGTTGTATATGAGGACAGATTATTATAACTGTCCAGATGTGTGATATACTCTGATATTGTAAGTATTTTTAAAAGCTCTCAATAAAGATTTATTTCTGTGTTATATTTTGTTCCGCTGCAATATGAGACTCTGTGTTGTGTTGGTTCTTCTTCTTCTCCTATTCTAATATTTCTTTCTTTCTTATCTCACCCTTTAAATTCTTTCTAATAATGTTCCTATATTTTCGGTGCTTGGAAGGTCGGCATGAGATATGGAATTGTATTTGTGTCGATTTTCGGGGACGAAAATCCTTAGGTCATTACAGTGGTATCAGAGCTATTGGTTTAGAAATAACCTTGGCTCTATGGTGTAACTCGATAGAGATAGGGTCAGTTATACTGTAGATTGAGATTGAACGTATATATATGAGGGCGTATTTGTAAAATTTATATACAATGATTTGTATTGTGTTGTTGATCGGTTTAAGTGTTGAGAAGGGTTGAACTGGCAATTGATACAATATTGTTTTGTAAAAAAGGGTAAATGAAATAATTTTTCCCAAATTGTATTTTTGTATAGAAAAATAATAATTTGATAAAATTATTGAGATATTAGTGTGTTTAATCGATTTGAAATGAATTCAAATCGGATTAAAAATTTGAGTGCAACTTAACCTAGTTAAGTGAAATTAAATTAATAATGATACCGAAATTGAAATAAATAAATTTGGAATTTGAATAAGTAGTAGTCAAATAGAAATCGATTGAATATCAATCGATTGATGTTCAAATATAGGAAACTAAAATAAAATACTAATATTGAATGAAGATTCAATTGATTTGGGTGTGTATTGGTTGTTGATTGTGAATTGTTTGTTATTGGGTGGTAGTTTGTTTGAAGTGGAATAATCAACAATTTAATGGAGCTAAAGAGAATTATAACTAAAGAATAAATTTTCGGTATAATTAAACTGGAATGAAACTACATATGAATTTGAATTTAAGATTTAAACCTGTATTTGATAATGAATTAATGCTATATGCTTGATTTTAGAAATGGGTGTAGTTATATTGTTGATTAGTGAAATATTATCTCAGAATTTCAAATATTTATTACTTATACGTGAATTGAGTTAAGTACAGGTGCCAGATGGCTAGGCAGATTGATATTGGTTGAACAAATCGCACATAAATAGAGCAGTTATGCTCAATAGCACTCGTAAAACGTACGGCTACACGAAAATATAAATTTTGGGTTTTGATTTTTATGTTCCGACCGTGTGTGTCGATGTATATATATTATTTGTTCATGCGATATCGCAGATTTCACTCCGTACAAGGGAGACTCTGCCAAATTTTTTCGGGAATTTAATGTGTTAGAATTTTTTTGATATTTTTGAAGATATTTATTTACATTAATGAATTGGTTTTCGATTTGTAATAAACTGGATTTGGAATTCAATGGGATTTGTAGCATTTTCCTTACCTTAGCAATTTCGGGGATGAAATTATTTTAAAGGGGAAGAATGTAACGACCCATATCTTTGGTTGCCAAATATTTTATTTAATTTATTATATCAAATATTATATTTGGAATATTAAAGGATTTTAATATTAAATTCGTAATTAAAACGAAGTTTGAACGTTAAAATTTATTTATCATATAAATCGAGCTCGAAATGGCGCGATAGTTCGTAAAATGGAGTTTTGAACTTCAATCGAATATACAGGATCCGATATAAGTCAGATTTCCGTGAAAAAAGAAATGTTGGAATCCTGTTGATTATAATTTCCATATGAAAGAGAAAAATTCAGATTTCGTGCTATATTTTGTTATTTATGTTCAAATCAAATTTTGAAGTAGTCGCTATGGAAATCGTTATTTAAATATAGACCTTTAAAATAGTCGTTTAGCAAACAGAGTCCGTTTTCGACGAAACGAATTTCATTGGGACCGAAACATAAAAACGCAGTGCTGCGTCCATTTTCATTATATATATGGTGTTCGTGAATGTCAATACAAATATTTATTTATGTCCAACGTAAAAAGAAGAATAAAAGTGGTAAGATTAGATAACCGTTTATTTTACACATACCCAAAACAAAACGTGTAGCCTACCCTAAATACTACCTAATCCATTTATAAGTAGACTATCCTATTTGTCCATTATCTTCCCGTTATTCGCACATGCGCTTGCATGTCATTTTAAATCAACGTACATGGTAGCTATTGCTGCTGCATCTGTGAAAAGTGACAAATCTAAATAAATATACAGACCAACCTAAGCTTTTCCTTCTATGAGCCTATGCTATTCTTTTCTTTTCCACCATACACACATGAAATTGCTGAATACCATAAAACTCACATTTAAGCAAAAAATACGTACCCAACTATACAGACCTACCTCGTAACCATAGCGTGTCTGCCAAACAAGTTGCGTGGTGGCCAAACTTTTCCCCATCCATAAATATAGTGTGCCATCTCTTTTGTTTTATTCTATTTCTTTATTGGTTTCAGCAAAATAAGAATGCATTTTTTTCCTCACTAACTGATACCCGAGAATATCAATACAAGAAATGACGTGCAGTCCTATTTACTAGCTCGTGTAATCTATATACTTGTAGTAGACCTAGGATATTATAGAATTAATGACTTTTAACGTGCCCACCACGATTCTGAGGCCTATAAATAACATGCCTAACCATTTGAAAACAAAAGCCTTCTCCTCCAAAACTTCAACCGAACCTCTCCATCTTAAATTCGTGACTTCTCAGTTGATTCAAGGCGGCGGTGCTCAACTGCTGGCGCAAGGAAGAAGCCAAGCAGACTGAGTCACAACTGTCGCAGGTGGGCCGACATCTGGGTGAAGCATAGATCATGCATGGGTTTCATTCATAAACAGTAACGCTGTCGCGAGCTAGTTTTGGCATTTACGACTGGAAGTAGAGATAGTGAGGGGGTGATGAGCTGCTCGAGCTTTGCGGAGTAATGGGTATACTGGAGCAGGCGGTATTGGGTGAGGTAATGTCAGGGGATACTTTGGTGAGGTAGTGCTGAATCATGGGGACAGCTAGCATGGATGCGTCGAAGAAGGGGGCGGTTACTGTACAATGTAGAGAGGGGGACATGGAGCGTTATTGCGTGAAGAGCAAGTTCAAAATTAAAGAGTGGAAGGAGGGCTAAGGGAGGATATGGGTTGCAAGTTTTCAACACGAGAAGAAGGAGAGGAGTCGAGAGGAAGGGCTCCGTGGAAAAGGAACGAGCAGAACTTGGGAAGCGGTGGAAATTTTCGCAAGAAGTTTCTTAAAGAGGAGACAAAGAAGAAGAAAGGTGAATAGTAACCTAGGATATTTTATTTGTGCATGTGCCTTGGTTTTGTCAATTCCTAGTCCTAGCTTAAAATGGCATAAGTTTGTATTACGTGACCCCTTAAAAGTTGCAAACCGTCTATAATGTAGCCGAATAATCGGTGTTTAATTACAAGTTTACATGGACCTGGAAAGTTATACTCTGTCGCGTTTAACCTTGTGCCTACATTGTATTAAGAATATGCCCACTTACTATTTATGTTTGACAATATAAGTTTTTAACATAACGTGACCGATTAATTTCTTTATGCCAAAAAGAATGATAACGTGACCAATGTATCATATATGTTGTGCCTGATATCTAATTTGACGTACCATTTGCATTTAATGTATACGTCCATTCAAATACACAGGGTAGGAGCAAAACTATATTAGGTAAAGGAAATAGTAGGGAAATTGTGTGTCTAATGAATATATAAACAGGAGAAATCGGTTTAAGGTATAATTAGTTTTAATTAAGAATTTAATTAAAGTTTAACTAATGTAAATAATGAATAACATGTAACGTATAACTGTGTCATATAGTGATGGAATTGGACGAAACAAGTGACGTCGAGTCCATATTGACTAGCATATAACGAGTGGAGCTGGTTTAATCAGATGTGGAAGCTTTTGGAGTTTTCAATTAAATTAAACGTCAGTTTAATTTAATTAACACGAACTGTTCCAGCAATGAACGAAATCGAGGTGAGTTAAACTCACTCAGTTCTTCCCATTTATATTTTATATAAATTGGATTTTTATTTTGTGTGCTCTTCTTGTTAATGGTTGACTGTTTGCTAAATATATATTCATTTGTTGTCTTAACCGGCAATTAAACCGTTGTTTAATTTCAACGAAATACCACATCGTTATTTTAACGATTGGATCCAATAGAGGTAACTCACCTTGATTGGTCACGTTTATAAAATAAACGGGTTTAAATTGTTTGAATTGTTTGAATTGCTTGTGAATTGGTTCCTGTTAGATGATCGTTATTTATTGTTATCAGTTAAATGAAATTAAATGATCTGATTTGAGATAACCATTCTGGATATAGGGACGAATAGGTTGGAGGGATCCAACAGGATTCCTCATATATATTATTTATTTTCATATTATCATATGTGAACTGTCATGATTGAGTTATTGATTTGATTAGTGATCATTGACTGAGAATCCGACCTGTGTTTTGTTTTAACTAATGAGCAATATTGATTGAGTAATTGGCACTAAATGGCCAGAGAATAAATTGTTTTGTTTTTATCGATTTACCGTTTGAATCGATAGAACTGAAGTTATAAAATTTATTTTATAACTAAAAAGATTTTTAAATATATTATTTTCAAAATAAGTTTGTGAAAAAAAAATAAATGTTCATTATTTATTATTTAAGCTTATAATTAATCATTAATTGATTTTATAAGGAAATTTCTGGTGTTAATCAGATTTATAAACAAGTGATTAGAAATTAACCTAACGGTTAAATTTTGATAACTGTTTTGTTAAGTAAAAAATAATGGAATTATTTAAATTAATTATATTTTTAATTAATTTAAAGGGAGAACGAATTGGAATTGGTTAACGCGATAACCGGGGTTGAGTTGACTAAACCGACTGTTTTAACTGGAATCGACTATTAAATTAGTTTGTTTCAAATTTAAGCAATTAAATAGTTTAAATAATATTTGTTTAATTTTAATGAAGTTTTAAAAAGAAATTTACTGTTTATTTTAGTTAATAGAGGAATTGTCCCTTCGGGGACATTCGATAAAAAATTGGAACGATACAGAGAAGATTAACATGGCCCCTACGCAAGGATGACACGCACAAATCGAGAAATGGTCCAAAAATTAATAGAGTAATTAACTACTTTTACAGTAGTAAATGATTAAAGTAAATTATTGTCCTGATTAGTAGTAATTTGGGAAAGTAGTTTTAACTGAATTAATGTAAAAAGACATCGAAATTGAATCGTAAACCAATTGAATGGTGAAGGGAGATTATGAACGGGTTTTGTATTTAAAACCTGAATTTTTATAACGAAGTTAAAAAGGAATTCCAAGCGAATACTATATCTTGAAATAAATGTTACTTAATTATTAGAATTAAGTTAGAGGAAATTAAGACAAAAGAGTTTATATAAACCAGGGTTATATAAATCAGATTTAAAGTGTAAAAGCGTTAATTTTAAATTAACGTTACTTAAAAATGAGATTAAGTAAAAAGAGGAAAATTGAAATAAGATTTCCAAAGCAGGGAATGGTTGAACATATTTGAAAGGAGATTGGTAAAAGTGAATTTGGTGAAAGAAGGGGGTCGTAGGATTTTTGGAAACAAAATCCGAATGATAAATGAGTTTGGTTAAAGAGGCAGAATTAAGAGTGGTGTTTTATAAGTAATTACTTAATTATGGAATTAAGGAATAATGGTTATATTCTAGAAAGATATTTGCAAAAAGTAAGAAGGTTTTATGAAACCGTATTTGAAATAGTAAATAGAATTTGTGTGGATATTGGAATGGAATATTTGGTTACAGGTCGTATCTATCTAAAGATAGGAATGTTGTTGATCAAGTTCTGAGAGGTAATTAAAATACCCCAACTTGAACAACATCAGGATTATCTGAAGATGATATTAGTTGGTAATGGTAAAAGAGGTTAGTGATAATTTATTATTTTCATTAGTGAAATAAAAATGCAACATTTGGTGAAAATTTGGAGAATATATAACGAGAAATCCGAATTAAAGGAAATTAGCAAGAAGGGAAAATATATAATGAAAATTCCAAAGTAGAAGGGAAACGAAAGGGAATTACGTGAATTGTAACGATATTTTTCGAGTTAGAAAGGAAATGTAAAAGTTGAGGTTTATTCGATGAAAATAAGCATGATCTTGTTTCAAGTATTTAAATAAAAGATATTTCATAACGTTGTTTTACGAGAAATAAGTTAAATTGGTTTCCCAATATCAGATAATAATGTGTCTAATGTTTTGAAAGTGAAAATAGAAAACTGGATATGATATAGATTTTCCTGAGTAATCAAATGAATTCATTTAAAGAAAAATCTTATGTTAAATAAGAAGCGAGAAACTATATTTATAATATCGAAATATTTAAGAGTTTTAAATTTACATTTGTTTTAAGTAAAAGGCCAAGTGATGCTGAATACTGAACCAGTGAACTTATTGGGTCATCATGATTGAATCACTGTTTATTTCGATAGTTAAATCACCGACTATCAAATCTATCCAATACGATTGTTGGTATGGAAAGACTAGGATCGAAGTTATATTCGAAAACTATTCCAATCACCAAATACGTGAAGATATCAGAAGATGATCAAGATGGAGCGTTGGAGACTGTAGATTTTCATAAACGGAAGAACTGCTTATAATCTTTGGTCTGCAACCAAAGATGTACTTTGGTTCTGTCGTGGTTGGAACCTACGGATTGCAAGGACTGCTCGCTACTGATCCTTGGGGTGATTGATATGGGATGCAGTAGGAGGATGCCTTCTGTTCATCCTATTCCTGGATGACTTGTATGGACGGATGTATGACAATGTATTTCCAAAAGGATCGTGTACGTTGATTTCTTCAAACGTGTCGTAGTTTGGTAGCTCCCAACTAGAGTATTTTTGTGGACGTCAATTAGTGATATATGGCGGATCTGACGATGTGGCATTCAAAGTGAATGATGGTCAGAAGTTCTAAAGGTAAATTCTGACCTCAAGCTTCATCAACCGGGAAATAACAAAAATCGGGCAGGCAGCATGACTGTATGGGTCGCTCCCATTAGGGTATATAATCACCTATCTAGAGAAATTCCATTTGCTTCTTTAACTATTTCGTTGCTGTCCCTTTTGGGAAACGGTGGTTTGAGCCCAGCCGTTGGTGATATACATTCGATACACTCAAGCAAAATAAGTGGTCGGTCATGTATGGGCCGGGTTGCAAGATGTTCTTGTTAAACCCAGTGTATTCCCCTCTTGAGATACACTCTCGACATGTGGTTCCATACCTTGTCATAGTCGGAACCCCATCCCCAATAAGCGCTCGCAGTTTTGAGTGTATACTATGTATGTGGAGCGTGAGATGCAAACGTTCTACTAGATTGATATCTACTTGTATTTTGACACTATTATAATATCATAAAAGATATGGATTTCAAAAATGTTTTGGGTTATCGTAAGGTAAAAACCGTTCGTATTTATGTGTGGATTTGGTCTTACGATTATCCTTTTCTTTCAAAAAAAAAAGATTTTAACTTTAAAACCAAGTTGGATGATTCCCCTTAAAGCTTTGCGAGTTTTTCTCACTCTGGTTCACCAGACTGACAATGCTCGGGTTAGACAGAGTTGTACAGGTCCAGGTAGACGGATGCTACGAATTCCAGATGACATGCTAGAGGAGTTGTGATATATATTATGGTTATGATTCCGCTGTATGTTGTACATGAGGGCAGATTATTATAACTGTCCAGACGTGTGATGTACTCTGATATTGTAAGTATTTTTAAAAGCTCTTAATAAAGATTTATTTCTGTATTATATTTTGTTCCGCTGCGATGTGAGACTCTGTGTTGTGTGGGTTCTTCTTCTTCTTCTTTTCTAATATTTCTTTCTTTCTTATCTCACCATCTAAATTCTTTCTAATAACGTTCCTATGTTTTCAGTGCTTGGAAGGTCGGCATGAGATCAGAATTGTATTTGTGTCGATTTTCGGGGCCGGAAATCCTTGGGTTATTACATTAAGGTACCTCCGGTTTCGTTCAAACCCAGAATGAACTTGTAATTGGATTATATGTCTGTCAGTGTACTTAGTGATGTATTCGTTGATCTCAGCTAAATATATATCTGTTTGGTGGCAAAGAATTTATTCTCTTGTTTAACACCCTTCTCTGAGACGTACGAGCTTAGAGGTTACATATTGGTGGAAATCAACGGTATAGTATGGGTTAACAATGTGGCATGCTGAGATGCAATGATCAACATTTTTATTGGAAATTAGGGCCTTGTGGATGATGATCAAAGAACGACTTTAATTATCATAGCTTTGTGTATAGCATTAATTTGCGAGCCTCACACCCCTGTATGAGTCAAATACGGGTAAGGGACGCAGGGAGTGCGTACGTGACACAACCCAAAATCCCATGATCTTCGAAGAGATAGAAAAATCACAGATTGCGTGAGAACACGACGCATCGAAACATGGAATAATAGAATATTTCATTGCTATTACAACAATTTACATCATATTACAAGAATATCAGAGTACGAACAAATATTATACACAGCAGGAAAAATAATATCAAATATTAATAATTTACATAGCAGCAGAAATAAAATGTATAAATACAATGCACAACGGAAATAAATCAATTACCACAACTGAAAGAAATTCACGGATACAAAGTTTTCCGAATATAGCTTCAACTGTAAACCAGGATCCTGTTAAATAAAAATCTACAAAACCAAAACTACTGATTGCCCGTGTGGAAAATATGGGCACCCAGAGTTTAGGCGAAAACAATAAACTCCAGGTCACTCATAGAACTGGTATGAGAACTTAAAACGGTTATTAAACATTACACTAAAATAGAGTAAATCACTGGACCACATCGTATGTCACGGAAGGTTCACACCCATGAATACTCGGAAATAGAACAATTTATAAACAACGCAATGTTTTTTTGGAAAAATGAAGCTATTATAAGACTCAGGTCCCATCACACAATGCAAAGCAAGCCGGAGGATAGAGTTTTACATTATAATAGCCAAACATGCTTGATATGCTTTAAAACAAATATCTTCGATACTATTATAAGTGCATACTGTCAAAAATAACTTCAAATATAAATGTATCAATCATAGACGACATGGTACCATATATTATGTCACTATATAGGTTTACAACTAAAACCAAAAAAATATCATATTGGAAGTTGGATTTCCATCATGAGTCAAGGCAAGGGATGGTCTCCTTACCGATTCAGATCACCTCTAGCAAGATGACCCAGAATCACACATTTGGGTAACCCTTGGATCCTGCAGGGTCTGTCCACATCTAACGTTTGTGGATTGGTTATTCCTAAACAATACGTTTCCCGGTCCTATCGGACCTATCACTTAGCCATTACCGACCAATCATATCCGAGGCGCCACGCAATCCATCATCCACATAAGTAAAAATGTTTGGGCTCCATACATACCATAACACCACTTCTAACTAGAAAGAAATGTATGCACTCCCTGCGTCCCTTATCACGTTTTATACTCATACCGGGGTGTGAGGCTCGCGAACCAACGCTACACAAAAAGCTACGCTATATTAAAACCATGCTTTGATCATCATCCACAAGGCCCTGCTTTTCAACAAAAGCCTTGATCATTTCATCTCAGTATTCCACATTGTCAATCCATTTTATACCATGGATTTCTACCAATATATAACCTCTAAGATCGTACGTCTCAGAGAAGGGTGTTAAGAAAGAGAATAATTTCTCCACTGCCAAACAGAATCTAAAACTTATGTGAACTACGAGATGAATCAAACACCACAAACACAATCACAGACACAGGTTTAAACATGGATACAAAATAAGTAGAAATAAAGATGCAGAAAAGGAAAGAACACACCGAATTTTATACTGGTTCGGATTGCTCCTATGTCCAGTTCCGCACAACGCTGGATTGCACGGAGTTTTATTACTATATTAAAATCCAATTACAACCTCCTTGATTTAACGGCTATAAGGGATACCACTGATTCCAACCTCCTTGATTTCACGGGGGGAATACCACCGATTACCCGTCCTTGATTTCACGGCTACAAGGGATACCATTGATTCCTTAACACAACCCAAACTTGTACAAATAGCCCTATAACTCTTTAATAGCACTTGATTCAGAGAGAGATGACAAGAGAGCATAAAGAGAAGAAGTTTGATCAAAACAGAATTGAATTCGCTGAGTATAAGTGTAGAAATCATAAAAATGATTAAGAATGATTATATAATGAAGGAGAATGAAAGTGGAAAAGAAGATATGTTTAAAAATTCGGTTTTAACACTATTTTATAATGTATGAAAGGTTGTAACATTTCTGAAACGTTTCAAATAGTGAAAGACACTTCCTTTCAAAATTGAAAAAGTGACAATTATATGTCGATATGGTGTTTTTGGTATGTCGACATACCCTAGTGTATTTTTGAATTTTAAAACATTTTTCAAGTGTTTTGATATAAAAATAATTCTGGAAATTCTTGAATCAAAATGTAGTATCGTAAATTAATATTATAAAGAAGAAAATCATATGAAAACATAAAATTATGCTATATAAATATATTTATAAGATTATAAGGTTTTAAACTATATAAATATAAAGTATAAGAATATAAACATATAAAATTCAAGTTTGAAAATCAAAGAAGTATAAGAATGGAAAAAATAGAAAAGATAGAAAATAAAATAGATAGGATTGAGGATAGAATTAAAAATCAGAATTTGGAAATTTGAATTTGAATTTGAACCTGGAGTGCTATTTAGAGTCTTACATAATCTAGTTTCTATGACTATATTAATCTTGAATTCTTAAAATCTTTAATACTCACGAGTCTTGAAATTTTTCTGATCTTTGAATCTCTATCATCTTTAAAACTGAATAATCTTCTATTATATTTCCTGTATATAATTCCTACATATATATTCTATACAAAAAGTGTTAGTATATATTTTATAATCAATGATAATTGAAATAAGGTTGTTGTCATCAAAACTTCATTCTCCAACAATCTCCACCTTTTTATTGATGACAACCTTAGTTTATAAAATATCATACCTGCATATACCTGTTGATGATGATCCTTATAATACCCCCCTATCTGTAAGAATCCTATAAACTATGCCTATATTTTATTATTTCTCTCCTTTTGGCATTATCAAAAAGAAATCCTAAAGGTACTCTCTCTAAATTGTATAACTTCTGAATAGAACTTAAGTAACTATCCAATAAAAATACTCCCCCTTAATCTATTAACTATTTCTAAATATAATTCTCCCCTTAATCTACTCAAACTTATAGTAATAATACCTAGCAATATGATGATTAAATAAAAACCAATCCAAGTATCATTATTACATATGTTTGTATGATATACATATACACACACATATAAACACACACACACAAACCAATCCAAATCAAATCACACCATATGTCTTAATATATATACAAGTTTCAAACAATAGAATCCAAATCAGACCACATCATATGTTTTAGAATAATCAATCAAATCATACCAAATAACTAAACGTTTCTTGGCACTTCAACCCAACCATCTCCTCCAAAAGATAGGAACCTTCTTAATGACTTCCCAATCTTCATCTTCTTTTGTTGGTGGAGCCTTTGCGAGATTATTATCTTCATCTCTGAAAAGAGAAGAGATTAGCCATCGCATTGCATCAAAATGCTTCTCTTGTTGTTCGAACATCTTTATTTGAATTAGTTCTAGATGACGCTGATTCCATAGAATGATAGAGAGAACATTTTTAAAGGAATTGAGAGTTTCTTCTAGATAGGATTTGCCAGGGATTTGATGAGAAATGATTAAGGAAGAAGGAGTAATATAATAATGAATTTTTATGGAAGAAATAGACTTAAATAGGTTCCGGAATTCGTTGGATTTTGAATGGACATGAGTAGTTATTTTAATTTTAAAATTTGAATTTTTTTGAAAATCTGTCAGTTATATGCCAACATACTCTTTTTGTCATGTCGGCATAGTGTTATATTTAAAAAATTTGAAACTTTTAATTCTTTTGAACTCTATTATATTATATTTAGTTTTATAGTTTTTCCAGAAACATAAAGATGATTTGTAACGACCCAGAAAATCCGAACCAATTTAAAATTTTTAAATTGGCTAAAATAATGGATTTTAAATATTTAAAATAAATATTTTAAATAATGGCGATGAAAACTGAGTTTGAATCGACAATTGAAAACGAATATAATTAATTATAATTATAAATAAGGCCTGAAAGGGCGCTGTAGTTTCAAAAATCGAATTCAAACTTTGTCGGACTGTATCGGGTGCAGAACAATCCAGATTTTAGTGAAACCAAAAATTTAGGATCTACTAGATGATATCTTTCTAACGAATCCGACCAATCGAAATTTGATAGCGGGAATCAAAAGATATGTCCAGTTGAAAATTCTGAATAGTCGCTATGGAATTCAGGCCCTTAAAAATGGACATTTTGCAAACGACCTCGGATTTCGACGAAACCACTTTTGTTGGGTTCGGGATGTGAAGTTATTGCTAGGTTTCAAATTTCATAATTTTTCGAATCAATATGTGAGCGTGGCAAAGGAAAACGCGTTTGGCCAGTTTCAGTTGGTTTCAATCGACTGGAAATTGGCCATTTTTCAAACGATCTCAGAATTCGACGAAACTAGTTTTGTTAGGACCGTATCGTCAATACGAAGCTAGAAAATATTTTTCGAGAGTTTTTCTAGTTAGTATGTGACCCCGGTAAATTGAAAAACGCATTCAAATTCAATATATAGAGTTATATGTTGATTTCAACGGAAACTGATCGAAACAGTCAAATCAGCTTACGATACATATCCTATTGTGTTCGGAATGGGGGTAATGCGCTATAGACGACAGGCGGTGGGTTTCTTTTCGAGGTCGAAAATAAAAGTTGCTTTTTAGAATTAATTTAATAAATAAAATAATATATATTTTTTCTTTTTAAAAACCCTCACCCCCCCTTTCTCTCCTTATTTTCGCCCAGACGAAAAAAAAAAGAGAAAAGGAAAAAAGAAAAAGGATCGACGCCCCCCCCCCCTTGTCGACCTCGACGCCACCGCCCTGACGACCCACGACCGACGAACCCCCACCACGCTGCCGATCCCGCTCCTCTCCACCTCGAAGCACCCGAACCCCCCCTCGCGACGCATCCGCCCCCCCCCCCCCTAAAGCATCGCGACGCCCAATTCGCGAGCCCCCCCTCGAAGCCAGCTCCGCCCTGACGACCTCCTGCCGCCGACCCTGACATCGCCCCCCTTCTTCGCAGATACAGTAAGTGTTGTTATTTTATTTTTATTTTAATTAGGTTTAATTCTGATTTTAAAAAAAAAAGGTTTAAATTCTGATTTTAGAAAAAAAGTTTAAAAACTGATTTTATTTTAGGATATAAAAAGAAAAAGATTTAAACTTTAAAAAGAAAAAGATTAGAACTTTAAAAGGAAAATGTACTTTGTTTCGAAAAAGTTGTTTTTATAATATAAACAACTTTGTTTTAAAAATATAAATGGCTTTGTTTTTAAAATAAATAGCATAGTTGTAAAAATGTAAATGTGTTTTTCGTTTATAGAAAAGCTTGAATTTTTATTAAAAAAAAAAGAAAGTTAGGAATTTTTATGTATTCCAATGGCGAAGAAAAACTGAATTTTTATATATTCGAATAGCGGAGAAAAATATAATTTTATCGCATATAGGAGAATATTAAAGTATGATCTTTATGGTGAAGTGAACAATATAAAAATTCGATTTTTATATATTGAATAGCAAAGTAAAAATTCGTTTTTTATATATTGATTAACGAAGTAAAAATTCGATTTTTACATATGTAGAGAATACGGGCAACGAAAGCGATAAAAGGCGAGATTGGCGAAGATTTCTCTAAAGGAAGAGTCGTAGTTGGATAGCTATTGGTGAGAATTTCTCACTCTTCAATTTCTTTTCTAGCCATATATATATGTGTTGAAATAAAAGTGAATTGCTATATATAAATATATATATATATATACGCCCCTCGTCCACAAACCACGGACGATATTTATTGGTTGAAATTGTTGTGAAATTGATTGATAGCGAATGATTGTTTGGGATTGTTTGTGGTTGATATTGATTGGTTGTGGTTGAAAAATACCCATTTGTGGTTGAGAAATATTTGGTTGAAACCACATAGGATTAGTTTTGTGGAAATTAAATAAATATATACATGCCGCCTGCGTGCGAACTAGATGCATGATCCCCATTGTCAAAAACCGCGAGGTTTTAAGGTAGAGCGAGGAGCCGTACTAGGGACGGTCCCGGTTTTAACTACCCTGCCGTTATGCTGCCGAAATTTTGAATAATATTCGTGTGTTTGAATTATTTTCATTTGCTTAAACTATATTTACCCATTGAATAGAAGACCTTCATGTGTTGAATTGATATTCATTCGTTGATTAGAAATTCATGTGTTGAATGGTATTCGCGTTTTAAATATAAAAATCACATTTTTATCTATATATAGAAACTATAGAAAACCTTCATGTGTTGAATTGATATTCATTCGTTGATTAGAAATTCATGTGTTGAATGGTATTCGCGTTTTAAATATAAAAATCACATTTTTATCTATATATAGAAACTATAGAAAACCTTCATGTGTTGAATTGATATTCATTCGTTGATTAGAAATTCATGTGTTGAATGGTATTCGCGTTTTAAATATAAAAATCACATTTTTATCTATATATAGAAACTATAGAAAACCTTCATGTGTTGAATTGATATTCATTCGTTGATTAAAAAATTCATGTGTTGAATGGTATTCGCGTTTTAAATATAAAAATCACATTTTTATCTATATATAGAAACTATAGAAAACCTTCATGTGTTGAATTGATATTCATTCGTTGATTGGAAATTCATGTGTTGAATGGTATTCATATTTTGAAATAAATTGTTTGATAATAAAAAATCACCTTTTATCGACTATATGAACTGTGTAAAATAATCTCGTTTTAAAAGAAATTGTTTTATGATAAAAATCCTATTTTTATCACCTATATGAACTATATAGAAAAATAGTGTTTTGAAATGAATTGTTTTACAATAAAAATCACATTTTCATTGTATGCATGAATCGTTGAAATGTGAAGTGTTAAAAATAGCCACTTGTTCAAAATAAACATATATGAGTTGAAATATTCATTAATTAACTAATGAAATGATTTCCACCTATGTATGTAACATTCGAATGAATGGTGTTTTTAAACCAAATAGAAATCAAATATGAAGTTGAATCGAAAATGATAAATGATAAGAACTGTATATATATGTACATGCATATTCATTGAACAGGTTATAGCAAAGGGGCTAGAGAAGAGGAATAAAATTTTGTGCCCGACAAATAGGTACACATTTACTGTTTTGTTTGGGTGATGATTTTATGAGCCTGTTGGCTAGCTGCTTGGCTTTTTCTTTTTCTTTTTGAGATTAGAAGGACCGGGAAAGCTATTTGCGATTTCCCGATGCTCCCGGTGCAGGGGAGGTTATGGCGAAATTTTCCAAAATTTTAAGGCGTTAGTGAAATATTTGAATGAAAACGATATAGGAATTTTTGGAAGAAACTATATTTATATAAATATATAAATAAAAAAAATTAAAACGAAACGAGGCCGTGCAGTTCGTATTTTGAAACCGTGATTTCAAACAACTAGTGCGGGAAATCCGACCATTGGATTTTCCCGAAATCTCAACCGTCGGGTTCGCCTTGGAAATATCTTCCCAACGGCACCAACCTTGTAAAAATCCAACGGTTGGATTGTCTGGAATGTTTAATTCAAATCTGAAGAAAAACAGCGCCAGAAGCGATTTTATATATATATATATATATATATATATATATATATATATAGATGTAATTATATATTTAATCGAATAACGACGCTGCAGTTCGTATTTTGAAATCGAAACTTCAAACGATTGTACCGGGAGATCCGACCGTCGGATTTTCCCGAAACTGGAACCGTTGGATTCGTTTTGAAAAGACCTTTCTAATGATGTAAATTTTGTGAAGATCCAACGGTTAGATTTTCAGATATGTGTAAATCAAATCTGAAGAAAAACAGCGCCACGACCGCTTTATGGCCCGAAGCGTCGTTTTGAATATATTAGCTATTTTAAAATAAATAAAAATAACGATAAATCGTTATAAAGTATCATAAACAATTTGGAATGAAAATAAGCTGAATTTGCTCGATTTATGTTGTGTTTGATGGTTGAATGTGTTTGGTGTGAAAATTACATTAAAGAACAAAATTGGTGTTGTCGAATAATTTAACCATTGAAATAAATTGATTTGAAATTCTAAATATACGTGAATTATTTGAAATGGCCGAGTTAATTCTCATTTCAAATGATTGAACGACGATTGAAATTTGAAGATGAAGACGATGGTCGAAGACCGGAGATCTTCACCTCGTTTGGATGGTAACCGAGGTCCTGATTGGGAGGCATCCCGAAATATGGATAATGAGTGGTGATCGTCCAGACGTACGTGGTGATCGAAGGGTTTGCGAGGTATTTAGTGCCTCCGGTTTCGTTCAGACCCAGAACGGACTTGTAAATGGACTGTGTGTCTGACATTGGATTTTATTCTGTGTCGATTGATCTCTGTTAAATATACATCTGTTTGGCGGCGGAGAATTTATTCTTTTGCTTAACGCCCTTCTCTGAAACGCACGAGCTCAGAGGTTGTATATCGATGGACATCAGTCGCATGGCATGAATTGCCTATGTGGCATGCTAAGATGCAGTGATCAGGGCTTCTGTTGAAAAGCAAAGTCTTGTAGTGATGATCAAAGCACCGCCTGTGTGGCGTAGCTTTGTGTATAACGTAAAATCGCGAGCCTCACACCCCGGTATGAACCAGAAACGGGAGAAGGACCTCAGGGAGGGCATGCGTTTCTTTCTAGCTAGGGTGGTGTCAGTGACCTACCAGCCCTGACATTTATATACTTTTCACCTATGTGGTTGTTGCTGTTGCGAGGCGCCTCGGTTTGATCGGACGATCCGGGTCCGATGGAGTCATTCGTTGGCTCGTTTACGCCCCAAAGGGCGGGGAAACGTATTGTTCAGGCATTTTAATCCACATCGGTGGACCGGCCCTGTCGCTCTAAAGGCTTGACTGAGTACTTGCCTGAGACATGGGCTAGATTGTCTCGAATTCGGTAAGGACTATCTTTTGCCTTAGTTCATGACGGAAATCCAATTTCCAATTACGACATCGTGCGGTTTTGATTGTATATATATGTGGCGACATGATATATGGTACCCATGCCGTCTATGATTGATAGTTATGATTGAAATTGTTTTGAAACATATAAACACTAGCAATAATATCAAATGCCTTTGTTTTTATTCGTATCAAGCATATTTTGGCCGTTATAAGGTAAAACTCTATCCTCCGGTTTGCGTTGCATTGTGTGATGGGAACTGAGTCTTATAACGGCTTCATTTTTATAAAAAGCATAGCGATGTTTAAAAGAAAGATTTGTTTTAAAGCACTGGCAATCCAATGGAGTAAACCCGTTCCACGAAAGTGGCGTGGTCCTGTGATTAGCCATATTATATATGTGTTGAATGGATTTCTCATACCAGTCCCATGACTGACTCGTAGTTTATTTCACTCTCAAACTCGGGTGCCCCTTTTTCTACACGGGCAGCCTTGTATTCAGGTTTAGCTGGTTCTTTCTGGATAGCTGGAGCTGAAGATGGATTCTATCATTTATCTCTTTTTATGCTGTTCAGCTCCTATTGTACATATTTTGTTTATTTCCGCTGTAGACATTTATGTATAGCTGAACTGTATTTGTACTTAGTAAGATTCTGTATACTGTGTAACTATGATGATTACTTTTATCCAGTATATTCTATTGTTCATTATCTGGTGTATTTATTTAATTCTGTTCTGCTATTATCTGTTTCTGTGTTATATTCCAAAGATAACCCTTGTTTCCGTCTGAACGGGATTTCGGGTCGTCTCATGATTATATCATAAATAAAACTCCATTCATTACTTGATAAAATGCTAATAAATCCAACTAATCAAGACACACTTTAAATACGAGATTCAAAACAAATACAAGGAAATATATAAAGATAGATTAAACTAGATGGCCTAGTTTTCTATGATGATGAGGAAGATGAAATTCCAAGCATCCTTCCTATCTTGACCATGAATTTAGATATTTTGGAGAATCTTTTTTTAAGCTTCTTTTGATTGTTCACGATTTTCACTTGATTTTGAGCAATCGTATACTTTGTAAATACGCTTAGATGTTGGATACTCAATACTTTCCATAGAATCTACTTCTTCGACTTCCATTGGCTCTTGTTTTAGTTGCATTCGATCTTGTTTAGCCTTAAATATCTCATATGGTTTAAAAGTAAGAGAAATTTGAATGAAATGAGTGTTTAATGCATTAAACACTTTTCTTGGGACAAATTCTTCTCCATGAAGATCAACATTAAAGTGTTTGAAAATACGAATGAGATAAATACTATAGTAGAGGGTGTTTTCTCTTGTAGGTAAATCTATGGGCTTTATTTCATTTAGGATCATTTGGGCCCAATTGATAATATATCCACCCATAATAGCAAAGAGAGCCTTTTGGACTTTAAAAGTTGGATTGTTGAAATTTCTGGAACGGAGAGTGATGGTATGTTGAAGGAGAAGGTTGATAATTCTTGTTTTTGGACGTAAGAAACAATTTTCGAAATCCATTGGACATCATGTTCGAAAATATCGTGATAGGTTTCCAAATTGGTTTCTTTGATAGCAAAATTTGAAAAATTCGAGCCCTCGTTTCTACAATTTAGAATAGTGCCTAAGATTTCGGCATCGAGAACAATTTGAGTGCCTTTGACAGTATACCAAATTTTGTTTTCGTTGCCTTCGTAAAATCCGCAATTGAGATTTGCATAGAACATCTTCACGAGTTTGGGATAACGTACTTCGTCATTATCACAAGAGTCTATTCGACTCAACACTTCATTATGTTCGAAAAGAGAAACGAGATCATAAGAGGGAAAGTCGCTAAAGATAGAGAAAGAATCCGTGTTAACTTTAGCATTTGCTAAATAGTTACCATAGGTTTTGATGGCCCCTTTGTCATTATGAAGATAGCCTTTGATGGTTTTGGTTATCTTCAATTTTTGAGATGAACTTGAGGAAGCCATTGATTTATTAATTTTTGGAAGAGAATAGATATAAAGAATATTGTTTTGAGTTATGAATGAAAGGTAGAAAGGATACATACATACATATATATATATATATAGAGAGAGAGAGAGGAGGGTTCCGCTACACTTCTTATACTGCACATGAACTCTCCCCCTTAATCTCCACCACCATTTCCCCACTCATTCTCTCTCTTTCCATTTCAACATTATTTCTTAGTAGGAAGAGAGAGAATGAGTGGGGAAATGTGTGGTGGAGATCAAGTAGGAGAGTTCACGTGCAATATAAGAGCAATAGCGGAACCCTCCTCATATATATATATATATATACATATATATATATATAAATTGAATAGATATGAATTGAATGAATATGAATTGAATAGGCCCAACTTTTCAGATTGAAAGGACACCTTTTCAGACCTTGGGAGTTAGTGAAAAGATTGGAGGGAATTTTGAAAGTTCAAAATTTTTGAAATTCAAAACTTTAAATTTCAAAACTGGTTAAATATGTCGACATATACTTTTCTGTACGTCGGCATACTTGACTTATTTCAAAGGAAATTGGATTTTTATGTTTTGAAATATATTATCGATTTATATTTAAGGTTTAACGATCTCCTAAAATATTCTAATCCAAATAAACAATCAAACAATTTTATTTTATCAATTTATTGGTTATATAATATTATATGATTATTTTGAATTTCAAATTTGAATTTCTAATTTCAAAATTTTGTTTTTAAAGTGTTAAATTCAAACCAAAACAAACAAACAAACAAAGCAACCATTTAACCAAATAAAATTAAAATTTAATTAATGCATACCTGGTTTTTTGATCCTTTTCTTCATGATTTTCCGAACTATGAATTGCCGTAAAGTATATATTCGTATTTCCAATTTCTGGTTCTTCTACACTTGTTGACGAATTTGAATCATATAATGTTGTTGCATATGCTTTCTCTCTTTTCCTTGACGAATTGTTGTTGTCCGTTTGTTGAGTCGATTTATCTGGATATGGGCACATTTTGTTTATATGGCCTAGTTTGTTGTAGTTAAAACATTGACCATCATTCATTTTTGAGTTTCCTTGATTATAACTCTTCCTTCTATATATTCGAAATCTTCTAAAATGATTTGTCATAAGCACTGTTTCTTCATCATCTTCACTACTCGAGTCAGAATCATTTGTTATTACTTTCAGTGCAATGGATTTCTTTTCAGTTGATCTATTTTCTTTTCTGTAATTGGACTTCATAAGACATCAAATTTCCAATTAACTCTTCAATCTTCATTTCATTGACATCATTGGCTTCTTCAATAGCCAAAGTCTTCTGATCTCATTCTGAAGTTAATAAATTTAATATTTTTCTAACTTAATCTGCTTCAGAATAAGTTTTTCCAAGTGCTGTTAGCGAATGCACTATCTCTTGAAATCTACATTACATATCTGAAGTAGACTCATTCTCGTTCATTTTGAATAATTCAAACCGATTAACAAACATGCCTATCTTAGTCTTTTTAACTTTACTAGTTCCTTCATGAGTAACTTGTAAAGTTCTCTGGATTTCATAAGCAGTTTTACATACTGATACTCTATTAAACTTATTCCTATCTAATGAACAAAACAACATATTCATGGCTTTACAATTGATATGTGCAGCAGCCTTTTATTCATTTGTCCATTGTGCAAATGCAGTTGTGGGTTCAACGTGTTCATTTTGTGTACTATTTCATGTGTCCAAACCTATTGAATGTAAATAAAATTTCATTCTACATGCCCAATATGAATAATTACTCCCATTGAACAATGGTGGTCTAATAGTGGATTGACCCTTTATAAAAGAACTATTATTGCTACCAGTGTTGGTTGCCATTATCACTATTTTCAAAAATCAGATTATGAACTTTATGAAAGAGCTTGCTTCTATACAAATTGTTAGGGAATGCGGAATGGATGGTTAAGGCAAAACAAACACTAGAGGGGGAGGGGTGGATAGTGTTTATGAGAATTTAAACAAAATCTAAAACTTATGTGAACTACAAGATAAATAAAACACCACAAACACAATCACAGATTCAAACATAGATACAAAATAAATAGAAACAAAGATGCAGAAAAGGAAAGAACACACCGGATTTTATACTAGTTCGGATTTCTCCTATGTATAGCCCACGCAACGCTGGATTGTGCAAAGTTTTATTACTATATCAAAATCCAATTACAACCTCCTTGATTTCACGGCTACAAGGGGTAACACCGATTCCAACCTCCTTGATTTCACGGTTACAAGGGATACCACTGATTACTCGTCTTTGATTTCACGGCTACAAGGGATACCATCGATTCCTTAACACAACCCAAACTTTTACAAACATCCCTATAACTCTTCAATAGCACTTGATTCAGAGAGAGATGAGAAGAGAGTGTAAAGAGAAGAAGTTTGATCAAAATAGAATTGAATTCGGTAGAGTATAAGTGCAGAAATAATAATAATGATTAAGAATGATTACATAATAAAAGAGGATGAAAGTGGAGAAGAAGATATGTTTAAAAATTCGATTTTAACCCCTTTTTATAGTGTATGAAAGGTTGTAATGTTTCTGAAACATTTCAAATAGTGAAAAGACACTTCCTTTCAAAATTGAAAAAGTGATAGTTATATGTCGACATGGTGTTTTTGGTATGTCGACATACCCAAGTGTATTTTTGAATTTCAAAACATTTTTCAAGTGTTTTGATAAAAAATAATTCTTGAATCAAAATATAGTATTGTAAATTAATATTATAAAGAAGAAAATCATATGAAAACATATAATTAAACTATATAAATATATTTATAAAATTATAAGGTTTTAATTATATAAATATAAAGTATAAGAACATAAACATATAAAATTTTAGTTTGAAAAACAAAGAAGAATAAGAAAGGAAAAAATAGAAAAGATAGAAAATAAAATAGATAGGATTGAGGATAGAATTAAAAATCGGAATTTGGAAATTAGAATTTGAATTTGAACCAGGAGTGCTATTTAGAGTCTTACATAATCTAGACTCTGTGACTATATTAATCTTGAACTCTTGAATTCTTGAAATCTTGAATACTCATGAGTCTTGAAATTTCTCTGATCTTTGAATCTCTATTATCTTTAAAACTGTACAGTCTTCAGTAATATTTTCCTGCATATATATATATATATATATATTCTACACAAAAAGTGTTAGCATATATTTTACAATCAATGATAATTGAAATAAGTTTGTTGTCATCAAAACTCCATTCTCTAACACATGATTGTCTATTAACAAGTTTTTCTCAAATTAACATGAATGAACATAAATATTCAATTGACATGTTTTCTGGAATTTGTCATGAAATGAACATAAACATTAAATTACATGTTTTCCCAAATTAACATGAATGAACATAAATGAACATAAATGTCTGATTGACATGTTTTCTCAACTTAACATATTCTCTCTAATTAATGTCAATTAACGTGAATGACAAATTACCATATTCCACAAATTAACATATTCTTTTTAATGTCAATTAAAATGGATGACAATTAGCATAAACATATATACAGATTAAGGTCAATTACATGTTTTTCCTAATAACGGCATATTAACATGTTTATAATCAATAACATGTTTATCAAGTTAATGTTATGTTCACAAATCAACGTCAAATAACATGTTCCTTATTTAATGCCATATTACATATAAATTAATGTCAAATACAAGTTCTCAACCAATGTCGTATTAACATATTTATATGATTACAAATGACATGTCTTCTTAACACAAAATTAAGTTTAACTAATTAATGTACACATATTCTTCCTTTGTAATAATCTCAATTTAAAGTACAAATTCTAATAAGCCCAATTCCTCTTTTTAACATTATTTCATACTTTTCCAATTCTATGCAATTCAAACGGTAAAGGCATAATAATATTGTAAAAAAAAGGGGGGGGGGGGGATATGGAAGAAAGATATACATACAAACATAAAATAATTGAAAATGAATAGGCAGTTGATGGTGATTAAAATTACATGTAAGAATAAACTTATAAACATTGTTAATTCTTAGTTCCAATATATACTTACTATTAAAGTTCTTTTTATTTAGATTACTACAACAACTATTGTATCTATTTAACTTTAACTTAGAAGAAATCTGAAAATCACAGTAATACTCACCATAGTTGTTGTAGATCTATAAAATACTCTAAAATAGTTGTTGTTGTTAAAAAAATAGAATTATCTCTTTAATCTGCATTTTGGCAGCACCTCAGCATCTGCTTATTTTTATTCAGAAATAGGTTGGAGGAATAAGAATGAAGAATGTTTGTGTGTTGGAAAATAGTGAGGCTGCTAGCCTATTTATATATTAGTTGGATAATTCAAAACCATTAGATTTTAGGTTTATTAATAAAATGGTACACCTAAAGCTGAGTCATTGTATGAATATAATAAATAAAATTGTCTAGATTCGGATGCAGGAATCCTACCTGCATGCAGGTGGGTCAACCCGCCTTAGACCTGGGTCGACCTCTGTGCCGACCCGTCAAGTGCTGGGTCTCTCAGTGACCGTTGCATTCTGCGCTGTTTTATTTTATTATACATATGTTTTTAGTTCAATCTTCTTAAGTTCATAAATTCTTCATACTTACTCTGATTTACGAAAACCAAGAGTCTATCTGAACCAAAATTTCGTAATAGATGCAATGGTAAAGTTTGTTTTACCTAATTCTGAATATTTTATTAATTAATATCCATTTTATTATCTTCTCAATATAATTACTGTGTATTAAATTATGGGGTGTTACATTCTCCCCTCTTTAAAGGATTTTGTCCCCGAAATCTTCAAGTTAAGAAGAATGTTATTACCTAAAACCTACACCCATCTACTCGTCCATTAACAATAGGCGCCATTGTACTTAAAATTTCTAATGCTTGGTATGAACATATGCAAAGGTGTTGTGTATACGTTCCTAAACAAATGCAAAAATCAAGTGGTCCACTGATTCAGTTGACCCCCTTAGTGTAATATATGTTTGTGCCATGTATCCAATATGTATGCAAGAATCCTTATAGTACATATATGTTCTATATGTATGCACAATCATTTACCAAAATGCAACATACATGTGATGATTCGACCATTTTCCATCCATTGAAAATTAAAATGCGCACACTTCCATATACAATACATAAGCGGTTGAGCCAATCTAGTGCATAATGTGTGTGTATATGCATTCATCGACATCCACTAGCAAACACTTGCATGCACTTACAATAATCAAACATTACATATCTCAAACTCATGTTTCAACCATATCCTATCGTCTAAGCCCAGATTCTAAGATCTATTCCCACAGATATACTAGAGGGAAGCCCCAAATCAAAGGAAGAAGTGACAGATAGAATATCAAAGAGGAAATACTTGTCAAAGAATACGGATAAGACTTTAAATCCCTTAATGAAGTTCTTTCATCTTACTCATCTTAGTTACTTTGGGTAAGTGAAATTTAATCCAAAAGCTCACCTTAATCTTACACGTAAAGTTACACTTTTTTCCTTTCCATATTCCTAGTCTTTACTTTACCTACCTTGTGTTCCTTGGCTCATTCCACTTATATTGTCAAACCCATAAAGACTTACTTACTGCCTCACTTTGTATGTATATGTATTTATATATAACTTTTCCAAAACCTTATTTGAGAAACCATGATGAGGCAAAATTTTAGTTGTAAAAATTTCTTTTTGAAACATATATGGTTGCTTTTATGAAATTTCCAAAATACAAATTTTGTATCAAAATACATTAATCTTTCAAAATTCCTATTCTTTAAAAATTTAAACATATGGGGTTTTGACTCAAAGTGGTTCCACAAATTTCCTAAAACATCTCTTTGTTACACTCTTGTCTAGGAACACAATTATTTCAAAAAAAAATTACTTGGTTTTTTTTTGAAAACTTTTCGTCAGAACTGAAGTCCAGTTGCTTCCTTAATATACATACAGAAGGTTCCAATATAAGATTTACACTATATATTTTAAAAGATAGGTTTTAGGGAGTAAAATATTCCAATCCAGCTAATCCTTCACAAGTCAACACTCGATTTCGAGTACCCCTAAGAAAACCTATTTTCCTTCCAATATCTGAGAAGACTTATTATACTAATAGCTTGCCTAAGCTTCCAACCCATCCATTGAGGGTATATTCCTATAGCTAGGAAAGATTCCAGTCAAAACCCTGAAACTTAATTCTTACTTATACCATGTGCTTTATCCAAAAATGCTACAAATTTAGCATTGCTACAAATACAGATCTGAAAACTAATCTCTCTCATAGAGATAATCTTTCAGTCACTTACTATTCGGAATATATATAAAGCACAAAGAGAACTGAACCAATACTTCCTAAAGATGCACCAAGAATATCAACATAACCGACCCTTTGGGTCGCAAGAAGTCTAAAAAATTAGTCATACCTCGACTATTTTCTTCTTGTAGTCAAAATAGCCCTAAAAAATACTTAACAGATATTAGGCCCGTAACTTTACGCTTTACGTCCATATATCATATTAAAGCCAACACCGTATTTTAGGCTCATAACATACCCCCTCATTGTAAATCAATATGTCATATGAGGCCTAATCATGGCCACCTAATCCATACCCGAAAATGCCCCCAAACATCCAGATTTTAGTTTCAACCCCGACTTATTACAGACACACAGATAATCAAGTCGATCCCTACATGGTTCAAAAACTACTACTAGGTCTAAGTGCGAAACAGTCACTAGTGCTATCATCACACCCTCGGGAATATTATATTTGTAAAAGACCGCTCTAGTAAGCCTACAATACAAAATCTATACAAGACTCAACTCATCGTGGCTATGGCTCCACGCAACCACCCCCAACCAATATATCAAAGGAAAAAGGGACAAAATATTCCTAAACAAAAATAGGAAAACTATCCAAAAATAAAGATAGATAACATTCTTTCTTCAACCGATCCTTGTCTTTTACCATTTCTCTCTTAATGTCCAATTTATTACTGCTTGTATGTTCCCTATAATCCTTTTGGTATTAGTATACTTATGTTGACCTTTTATTTGCCATCCTTAATTTCACCTTTTTGGAAGTTCCCTAATTAACAGGTTACCGAAAATGTTATAAAAATTTATTTCCTTAGTATAAGATAATCTATTTTATAGAAATTCATAATTGCAAGATATCTCTCTTTAATTATCTTTAAGTTGGTGGATAGTGTGCAATACGGTAAAATTCCCTATTTCGCACTAATCCATTCGTTCTTGAAATGACGTTTTCTATGTAAATTTTAAACCCAGTTATGGAAATACATTCCTTTTTCTTAACCAATCAATCTAGGTTATTCATATCTTCCAAACTATCCTTTTATCACTATTAAGGCGTTTTCATCTATAATTAATCCTTTTTAATATCTCTCAAACAACAAGTTCCTTTCTGACCTCAACCTTTCCTAACTACCGAACTAAACGGGTTTGTCCATTAACCAAATTTCTACCTATAAAGGAAAGCTTAGATAGAATGCCTTATAACTCAACTAAAAGATAAAGATTTAGAAAAAGTCAAAGGAGAGTTGTAACTGACTATAGGGAATATTTTATTTTCAAAAGTAACTTTTGATTTCTAAAAAATGTGTTTTCTTTTGACAATTCTTTCTTTTAAAACAAAACTTTAATGATCTTGGTAACCTTTGGCTCTGATACCAAATGTAACACCTCGCATCCCTTAAGTCGTCCATATGAGGATTTCATTAAGGAAGCATGGAGCGTTGTAGGTATAAAGACATAAACCATCACAAAGACTAAGATTTCACAAGACATAAAAATATAAATTTACAGCGGAAGAAGAAACTTTCATATTACAAAATACAAACTATCGTTATTTCATTTAACCAAATAGTTACAAATTGTCATGTCTCAAAATCTTAATAAAAAAACAACATCAGAGTAAAATAATATTGTCCCCAAATATAGTAAAAAGATACAACCTAACCTTGGATGGAGAGCAGGAAGTAATCGAACTTGTATAAATCCATCACGACAAGGCTAATAAAGAAATTTGAACTATGTACTTTCTCCCTGTAAGCCTAAGGGAAAGAAAAGAGAAAGGAAGAAAGGAAATGTGTCAGACATAAAGCCTGTCGAGCTGCTTTGATTACCAGCCTGACTTACTAAGTTAAGTAAAACAAATAATTAATGGTTCTAGCGTCATTAGAGGGTAAGTGTCCGTACATATCTAAAGGTGAACAATATCTATTAAAAAGGACTAGCAAGACAATGATGATAACAATAATAAAAGAAATCAGATTAGGCAGACTGATTTTTTTCACTTCTGTAAATTCAGATAGAAACAAGTAATTAGGAGGGATTTTCCTAATGCTACCCATCGATAGGCTCCCTACTATGCAAATATCATGTACCAGCTATGAGAGTAGGAGGTATCAATCCTTAACCCGTCAACTTATAAGACACAGACCTATTCGTTGGTATTACACCGTCTTAGTTCCTCCATCGGACAGTTTCACACTCATGACTCCACCGGAACGCGCCTGTACCTACCTTTAACCTTTGAACCACTTACAATCCAGATCATTAAAGCGTGCCTTATCACCTACCTAGTGCGAGGCCTCTCTCTATGATACTAACAGGGATACTAACTAATACGGGTTCCATACAACAAGATTGACAAAAGCCTCCCCCTAGGCTTGTGCCCCCAGACTAGGATTTTAAGAGTCCCAAAATCAGATCTAAACAAAAAGATGTGGGACCGCTTAGCATCTTAATTAATAAATTTAACTTAGCCGGTTTAAGTTCATTAATAAGCATGGTTGTAAATGACATTTCCTATAAATGTTATTCTGTATACAACTCCTTCCTCTAAAACTGACAAGCACCTGCTCAGATGAATATAGACTAAGTTACATGTTTTACTTAATTACATCTGATCCTCATATTTATCCATAACATATTTACTTAATATTAAATTAAGTATAATTCACATGTTTTCCGTTTGCATGTTAATTTCCAATTAAATATCATTAACTCCAATTTAACATGTTATACATATGTAATGTCCTCTTAAGTATAACTCATTCCGATTAACCCGTTTTCCTAATAAGGTTACTTAATGTCTTATTAAGTATAGTTAACGTGTTTTCCGTATCAATGTCCATGTAATGTACTTTCCAAGTTAACGTCTAATAGCATGTTTTCCAATATCGATACCAAATTAACATGTTTACAAATTGATGTCAAACAACATGTTTTCCAAATGAACATAAATGTCTAATTAACATGTTTTCCCAAGGTTAAAATCAAATGAACATAAATGTCTAATTAATGTCAAATGAACATGAATGTCTAATTAACTTCTAATGAATGTCTAATTAATGTCAAATGAACATGAATAATTAACATAAATGTCTAATTGACATGTTTTCCCAAATTAATCATGAAATGAGCAAAAACATTTAATTACATGTTTTCCAAAATTAACATGAATGAACATAAATGTCTGATTGACACGTTTTCTAAAATTAACATATTCTCCCTAATTAGTGTCAATTAACATGAATAACAAATTACCATATTTTTCAAATTAACATATCCTTTTTAATGTCAATTAACTTGAAAGATAAATTAATATAAAAATATATACAAATTAAGGTCAATTACATATTTTTCCTAATAGTTCCATATTAACATGTTTACAATCAATAATATGTTTATCAAGTTAATGTTATGTTGATAAATTAACGTCAAATAACATATTTCTTATTCAATGCCATATTGCATATAAATTAATGTCAAATACATGTTCTCAGTCAATGTCATATTAACATATTTATATGCCTACAAATGACATGTTTGCTTAATACAAAATTAAGTTTAATCTATTCATGTTTACATATTCTTCCTTTATAATAATCCCAATTTACAGTTAAAATTCTAATATGCCAAGTTTCCCTTTTTAACATTATTTCATACTTTTTCCTATTTTGTGCAATTCAAATGGTAAAGCCATAATAATACTGTAAATAAAACAAACAACAGAAAGTGGATAAAGAAGAAAGATGTATGTACAAACATATAATAATTGAAAATGAATAGGTGATTGACAGTAATAAAAATAACATATAAGAATAAACTTATAATCATTTTTACTTCTTAGATCCAATATATAATTACTATCTAGGTTCTTTTATTTAGATTATTATAACAATTATTTTATCTATTTAACTTTAACTTAGAAGAAATCTGAAAATCACAGTAATACTCACCATAGTTGTTGTAGATCCAGAAAATCCTCTAAAATGGTTGTGGTTGATGAAAAACTAGAATTATCTCTTTAATCTACTTTTGGTAGCACCTCATCATCTTCTTATTTCAATTCAGAAATAGGTTAGAGGTAGAAGAATGAAGAATGTTTGTGTATTGGAAAATAGTGAACCTGCTAGCCTGTTTATATATTAGCTAAGATAATTCTAAACCATTAGATGTTAGGTTTATAAATCAAAATGTACAACTCAAGCTAAGTCAGCGTATGAATATAGTGAATAAACTGTCCAGATTCGGATGCAGGAATCCTACCTACATGCATGTGGGTCGACCGACCTATTACCTGGGTCGACACATTGGTTGACCCGCCTTAGACCTAGGTCGACCCATATGTCGACCCATTTACGGGTTGGGTTGCCCATTGGCCATTGCTTTTTGTGTAGTCTTATATTATTTTATAAATATATATATTATATATTTTAGTTCAATCTTCTTAAGTTTATAACTTCTTCATACTTAATCCGATTTATGAATACCAAGAGTCTATCTGAACCAAAATTTCATAAAGTGGATGCAACATTAAGTCTGTTTTACCTAATTTTTAATATTTTATTAATTAATATCCATTTTATTATCTTTTAAATATAATTACTTTGTATTAAATTATAGGGTGTTACACTGGACGTGCAACCGCGAGTACTGGAGTGATGCACAAAAAGGTTTCAGCCCAAGATTGATTATTCGAACCAGGAACCATCATGTTTGAAACTCATTATCCAATACATGCCATTACGGTTTTGGTTGTATATTATACGTCAGTATAATAGGAGGGGTATTATGCTAGCTAAGATTGATACAATTACTTGCGAAATGATTTTAACACTATGCACTAATAATAATATCAAAGGGTTTTCTACGTATTAAGTATTTTTGGTTGTCAAAAGGAGAAATATCACCCATGTATGCATTTGTATTTTGTGTGTGTGCCGCGAGACCTTATGGTAGCTTCACTTTCCTAAAAGCATTGCGAATTTTATGCAATGGTATCCATAAGGGAAAAGCCAATTTGTGTTATACGGCGTGGCCTTATGATTTACCTCACTTTAAAATAAACCTAAATATGAATATTTTAGTTTCTCACACCAGTCCCATGACTGACCTAAAATTTATTATTCCTTCATCTAAACTCCGGGTGCCCATATTTTTCCATACGGGCATCCTGGTAGTATTGGCCTATAGATTAGTCTTGGAGTCAGTTTAAGAGAAGGTTCTGGATTAGGACTGGAGCTATCATTTGGATCATTATTCTTCTGCTGAGAGTTTATATTTTTCCGCCATGTACTTGTTGTACTATGATGTATCATTGTACTATGATGTAAAATTATTGTTATGATAATGAAAAATTCTTTTTTCTGTTCCAATGTGTAAGTACCCAAAATAATCCATCTTTATGAATGTTTTGAGTCAGTTTAATTACCGGCTCGAACCGGGTAAAAAGACAGGTTGTTACAAAATTGGTATCAGATCATTTGGGGTACGACTCATTTGAATAAAAGGAAAGGACTCATCGGAGATAGGATTAGTTATATCTTAAAAGAGAAACACATTAGATATAGGGTTAGCAATGCCATAGAATGAGTTTGAGAGTACTTTATGCAAATGGTTTTGGTTTTGAAAAGTAGTACTTTTTGAATATAAACGAATTTGTTTTCGAATATGAATATGTTATGTTTTGATAATTAGAAGACCAAAACTGTTAAAATATAATTTGTGATCTCCCCACAATTTGTTAAGATCGAATATGGACATCTTGTGATTAGATTCTCACAATTTAAAGATGTTCACGTGTTTTTTAACTAATTAGAGCGAATATTCCAAGAATAAGAAGGTAGAATAGTTTGAATAACTTAAAAGATTAGTTAAAACTTAGCTAACTATAGGATATTTGGTAAAAAGGTTAAGAGAAGATCATGTTTCGAATTTAAGAAATTTGGGAAGAACATAAAATTTAGTCATTTAAGTCAGAATAAAGAATCGAAATTATCAATGATTTTGGATAGTTGATAAATTCTATGATAAGTGTATAGATAAAAGCAGTTTGAATACCTTATGAATCCAATTTCACAATTCGACCATTAGGTATTTGACAATATATGGATAAACGAGATCTTGAAATTTTGATAGAATTGTAAGAATTATATCAAGTAAACTAGTGATTAAGGGATAAGCCAGTAAATTAAGAAAGAAGTAACCTAGACTTTTCAGTAAAATTTCCTTCTTATTAGAAAAAGGTTTAAAAGATAAAATGGTTAGAACAAAAAGTTGTATAACCTAAGGAGTAGCCAAAAAGGTTAAGAACTTAAACTTTTGGATTAGAAATCAGAATTTTCGAAAAATTATTGATAGTCAACGAATTCTAGAATACATTCAAGAAAAATACTAAAGAACAAATACCTCGTGAATTAAATTTAATAATTTGACTGAAAGGTATTTGGCAGTTGGAATAAAAGTTATACAAACTAAGATATTTTTTGTGCTAGGACATTTTTTGGGGACTAATATCTTGAAAGGCATACTTTTTTTATATATAGACAACCCCAAGTTCGTAGTACATGCTCAGGTTGGTAGGATGACACCATTTTTGTACTCAGACATGGATATTTATTGTGATATGACATTTTTGGCTGACTATAGCATGATATTCTATGTTGACTTATACATATTGTTAGAGTATTCTACCCGGCATTTCCATTGTGAGGACAGAAGTTCCTTTTTAAATATAAAAAAATTCTAAACATTGAGTTTAGAAATCCTATGGCAACCCATGTCCTTGATGTCACCCACATGAGGATACATTAAGTTCGGTGAAGTGGAATAATAATACAGACACTAATTTCACAAGACAGAATAAAGAATGCAGTGGAAAAAAAACTTTTCAAACCAAATACAGTATTACACTTTTAATTGCCATAAAGTCATAATCATAAAACATCTGTTTCATAAACCATCAGAGTACAAAACCATAAAATAATATCCCTCATATGCCATTAAAATAAACATAGAAAAGAAACTGAAGTAATACATAGAATGGGAAGTAATCCAAATCCAAGCAGAATCAAGAAATAACGGGCACTGCTACTGTCCATCGCCCTGAGAACCTGGGGGGAAAGGAAGAGAGGCAAGGAAAACAAAATAGGTCTAACATAAAGTCTGGTGTGTTCCAGTGATTTTTATTATAAGCATGAAAGAAGTATCAAGATAGATCAACTATAATGGATAAGAAGGTACAATAAAGTATACAAGTACGAAATAATAAGATAAACTAGACAAGGTAAAGATCAAGTAAGCTTCTCATTCATATCCCAAGAACAAGTTCTGCACAAACTTTTAGAATACCTGGATTAGGTTTTACCCTAATTAATACCCAACAATCGACTACTTATAGACACGAATAACTTGTGCCAGCCATGACATTCGTGGATATTAGTCCTGAACCTGTCAACTTCAAAGACACATCCTTATCCGCCGGTGTTACAACGTCGTAGTTTCCCCTATCAGACCCATGCACGCTCATGAATCTACCGCTATGCGCCCCTACCCTCCTCCAAGATTTTGAACCTCTTACAATCCATATCAGTAAAACGTTCCCTGGCCCCTACCTAGTGCGAGGCCCCGATATGATACCAACAGGGATACTGACTGATATGGGTTCCAAACAACAATAGAATTGACACAAGCCACCCCTAGGCTCGGTCCTCCAAGTAAACTAGGATTTTAAGAGTTCCCCTGGATATAACAACCGACATGGAACCTCTTATCTTACTAATTAAATATGTTTAATTTAACAGGTTTAAGTTCATTAATAAGCATGGTTGTAAATGACATTTCCTATTAAATTTAATTATGTGTACATCCCTTTCCTAAGACAAACAGGCACCTGCTCAGATGTATATAGATTACGGTAAAATGTTTTTACTAAATTTACCACCGAATCTCATATTTTTCATAACATGTTCTACTTAATATCAAATTAAGTTTAAGATATTTAGATTAACATATTTAAATACTATCCCTATTATACGGTCAATTGTTTTCATGTTCCAATATGCCCAAATCTCCTTTTTATTGTCAGTACAAGTTATTCCAATTTATCCAAATTTTACGCAATTCGAGCGGAAATGGCCTAGGCTCTTGATGGCGTAGGCTTAGCTCCAAATAAAAAGGAAAAGGAGAAAAATAGATCCAACTAAGAAGTAATTAGACTGAATAAATTCGCATAAGACTGTAAATAAAACTAAAATAGAAAGGGGATAAGAAAGATGCACATGTAACAGGTAATAACTGAAAATTGAAATAGGTAAGTGCCAGTAAAGAGAACAATAACATATAAGCTTATAAGCAATGTTACTTTGCATATCCAAATTATTTACTTATCAAAATACTTAAATTGCATATATAAAAATAACTAGAACTCACAGTGATTTGAGTTAGATCCAGAATTTTTTTTGAAGTAGTTATTATTGAAGAAAATCAAGAATTATCCTTTTAATCTAAGTTCTGGCACCATCTTGACATTTTCTTAATTTTATTCAGAAATAGCTTAGAGGAGAAAGAAGATAAAGAATATTTGTGTGTAAGAAAATAGTGAGGTTGCTTGCCTATTTGTAGATATGTTAGGATATTTATAAACCATAGGATATTAGGTTACCAAATCAAACCATACACCTCATGTTGAGTCAGCAAAGAATATTGTATATAAAATAGTCTAGGTTCAGGCGTAGGAATTTGTTCTACATGCGGGTGGGTTGACCCCCTTCAGTATGGGTTGACACTAGTATCAAACCCTGGGTCGACAAATGGATCGACCCATATGGAGTCTGGTTGACTTCAAACCGTTGCTTTTCTAAGCTAATTAATTATTTGAATTAAGTTCAAACTTCTTTAGTTCATAACTTCTTCATACTTAATTTGATTTATGAAGTCTATATGAACTAGAATTTCGTAATGATCACAACAATATAGTCCTTTTTAACTAATTCTGAATATTTAATTAATTAATATAAATTTTATTATCTTATTTATATAATTATTATGTATTAAAATATGTGATGTTATATTCTCCCCTCCTTGAAGGATCTCATCCCCGTAATCTCCAAGTTAAGAAGAATATTGTTAATGTTATTATCAATTACCTACACCCATCTACTTATCCATCAACTACCAGCATCCATTGTCCTTAAATTTCTAATGCTTTGTATGAACATATGCAAAGGTGTTGTGTATATGTCCCTGCACTAATGAAAAAATCAGGTGGTCTACCAATTCAATTGACCTCCTTAATGCAATATATGTCTATGCCATGTATCCAACATGTATGCAAAAGAACCCTAATAGTACATATAAATTCTATATGTGTGCAAATTCATTCTCCAAACTGCAACATCTATGTGATGATTCAACCATTTTCATCCATTGGAAATAAATAAAAATGCACACATATCTATATGCAGTATGTAAATGCTTGTGCCGATCTAGTGCCTAATGTGAGTGTATATGCATCCACTTGCATCCAGTAGCAAACAATAAACATAACTTGTCTCAAACTCTTGTTTTTAATCATAGGCTTATACCTAAGGATCGAGATTCAAAAAAAAAGGAAAAACAAACTCGAATTCTAAAGCTTAGAAGGGAATTAAGAACATACTCTCAAAGAGAAAAGGGTAAGAAGAAGAATCTTGTCCTCGAGTTCCCATGTCGCATCATCAGGTCTTCTCCCCGTTGAACTTTCACTAGCTTGATCTCCTTGTTGCATAGCTTCTTAACTTCCAATCCAAGAATATAGGTAGGAACATTCCTAACTGATGACTCCTTCTCTATCTCTACATCCTCAAGTGTACTTGCCTCTACTACCTCTGCTGAATCATGTAGACATTTCCTCAAGTCGGAAACATGGAAGACACCGTGAATTCCAACAGTCTCTCCGGTAGTCTAACTCTGTAGGCCATCTGGCCTATCGTCTCAATTATGGGGAATGGATCTACAAACCTTGGTTCCAACTTTCCTATTGAGCCAATGCGAATAACGTTCCTCAAAGGTGACACCTTGATAAACGCCGTATTCCCTACCTCAAATTCAAAGTGAGTCCTCCTCTTATCAGCGTATGACTTCTTCTTATCATGAGTTGCTTTCATTCATCTGCGAATAAGATCTATCTTCTCAGAAGTTTCTCTAATCATCTCAGACCCGAGTAGAAGTCGTCTGCACACACCCACCAGCATGTCGGCGATCTGCAGGGTCGTCCATAAAGTGCCTTGTAGAGTGTCAAACCAATGCATGATTAATAACTATTATTGTAAGAAACTCAACCAATGGGAGATGCTCCTCCTAAGTCCCTCTGAAGTCTAGGATACACAGTCTCAATAAATCCTCAAGAACGCTATTAGCCCTCTCAGTTTGTCTATCGGTCTGAGCGTGATAAGTTGTGCTAAGTCGTAACTGTGTACCTAGTGCTACTTGCAAGATCCTCCAAAACTTGCTCATAAAGATGGGGTCATGGTCAATTACTTTACTGGAAGGTACCCCATGAAGTCGGACTATCTCTCTAAGGTACACCTATGCTAACCAAGTTGCCATCCTCTTGATCTTGAATGGAATAAAGTGATCGCTCTTGGTCAGTTTTTCTACTATAACGCATATACTCGTGTTTCTCTTCCTCGATCTAGACAATCCATCAATAAAGTTCATAGAGACGCTCTCCCACTTCCACTGTGGAATATCCAAGAGCTAAAGCAATTCACCAGGTTTCCTTCATTCAGCTTTTACTTGCTGGAAATTCAAACATCAAGCCACAAACTCTGCAATGTCCTTCTTCATGTCAGTCAAATAAAAAACTCTCCTCATGTCTCGGTATATCTTGTCACCGCCCAGATGGATAGTCATCCGAGAGTGATGAGCCTCCTCAAGGACTGTCCTCAGAAAGTCTCCAAATATGGGAACATACAGCCTTCCATCTTGAAGTAGCCACCTATTCTCGTTTATTGAATATCTAGCTGGGTGACTAGATGTCTCTCCTTAATATTGACTAACTACTGATCCTCTCGCTGTGTGGATCCAGTGCGCTCCATAAGAATAGGTAGCACCTCCAACGATGCCAACAAACCATGCATAAAATCCATAAATGGTCTAAAATCAAAGGTCAAGATAAACTCTAAGATCTACCTCTCAACAAATAAAGGACTCAAGGTCATCCTTTGCCTACTCAATGTGCTCGCAACCACATTCCCCTTTTTTATTTATTTAGTGAATCATACCTACAATAAAAATGTGATTTTTATTGTTTAACTATATTAATTCTTTTCTTTTTTTAAAAAAACAAAAGAACAGTTATAGACTACACAGACTAGACACCAACGACAAACAACACAAACAGAAATAAGAAAAAAGAGAAACCGTACAGACCCAAACTACAGAACAACCTAGATACGACTACAACAAAACACCATCCATCCACCGCACAAGCTCCACACCAATCAGAAAGCAAAAGAAACCACTAAACACAGCAAGTCATGCAGTAGCACGATCACTCCAAGCTCACACCCCCAACAAACAGAAAGCATACTTCTTAGCCACCACAGAACAACCAAGCAAGCCGGAAACAGCCCCAATACACCATAAAGCACAACCACCACCAAAGCCAAAGAACCTTTAAATAATGCAGAGGCAAAGATGACAACTATAGGTGCAAATAAATCCAACGCACCTCAAATCGCTACAACACAGACAGGCCAAAGACTGGAGAAGCCAAAACAGAAAAGATAGCCACCCGCACAAGGCGAAGAATGCTAAGGCAAGTGACAGAGTTTCATCTTACCAGACGAAGATGGATAAGTCGGGAGCAGATTCATGGTTATTGGCTTTGCTGCACTCCCAAATCACATTGAGATCAAAGCAAAGCCATCCAAGCCAACTGCAAAAGCAGCACCATATGTAGATCTGACAGACAACAAGCCACAAAGAGAGAACCAGTCACGAAGACTAAAACTCAAGATCCAAGATCAATCTCCCATAAAGAAACAACAAAGGCGGTGAGGCTAAGGAAACAAGCAGGGGTAGTGGAGCTTGAACTCAAGTGAGTTTGGTGTGGAAGCGGTGGAGGATGGAGGAAGAAAACCAAAAAAGGGGGAAAAAAGAAGAAGGCCGAAAATAGATCTAGGGTTTAGGTTTTGGAGGAACAAACGGAAAAGTAAAGAGGCCAAAAACTAAAGAAAAAACTAGTAGGAAGAATGGAGAGAGGAGAAAGAGGAAGATGAAGGTCGAGACGGAAGGAAGAGAGGGAAGAGACGAAAGGAGAAACCTGAAGGAAGAAAAGAAAGGGAAGGAGAAGAGCGGCTGCCATTATTTAGATCTACATTTTAATAAAAAAACCACATTCCCCTTGTCGGGAGTATAAGCTATCTCAAAATCGTAGGATGCAAGGAACTCCATCCATCATTGCTGCCTAAAATTGAGATCCTTCTACGAGAAAAAAATATTTGAGCAACTTGTAATCTGTGTTGTTACTATCAAAAACTAACAGTGGAACAAGGCGGCAATGAAGGGGTATCGGATGACCGGAATCTCACCAAAAGCTCAACAAAAAATAAAGCCAAATACTAGGAAGAGCTAAGAGCGGGAAGAAATAAACCGATGTATCAACCGAAACCTCCTAGGGAAAAGGATCGTAAGAACTACAGGGTGCAACTGACAGGAACTATCCGCTAGGGGCAATCCGACAAGATCCTTCCAACAGTATCAGTTCGACAGAAGATTCTGTGACAAAGAGTCACCCTAAACCAGAACCAAGAAAGTCAAAAGCAATAAACCTGTTGGGTGAAGCTCAAATGGATCTTCGGTAATGACCTGCCTAAGAACCGATACGCCTAAAGGTGAGGGCGCTGAAGGCACTAACTCGAGATAATCCAAGGATCATCCTAAACCAGCCTTCGGGGCATTTTCCGTAAGAATCTAGAAGGTCAAATCCATATATAAAATAGAAGTGCCACCGGAAGCCCCCCTTTCGAGGATCCAGGATACTTCAAAAGAGCTCCTTCAAAGAACTAATCGGGACCCAAGCATAGATACACGCTACTCGTACTAATCTACCCAGCACCAAAACCCACAGTGGATTTGAACCGATAGTTATCAACATACACCACGAGGTCAATCCCCTCTAAGTATTAACGGTAAAGACGGAGGCCTACATCCAAAAGCTTACGTCTGAAAGCCTACATTTAGGAGCTGTTGTCGAGGATTCAAGTACCATCCAAAGACCATAACTAATACTCCAAAGACGGTCGGAAGTCAAGCGCCCGAAACCAAGGAAATCGCGGCCGGCAAAGACCCCCTTGGGCCTAATAGCCCATTAGCGGAAGGAACCCTGAACCACTATAAATAAGACCCTAGAGACCATATTCAGGGGGGATTTTTCCTTTACACTTGTGCTCTTAAGAATAAACTTGGCACTAAAGTTAATCCAGGCATTCCTCCTATTACATCTATGTACTCTCACAGAAAGTTTAATAAAAAGGGATCTTCTTATAAGAAAGTTGCTCTATAAGTGTATATTGTTATTTTCTAATCATCACTATTGTAGTTTATTGTTCATTCTCCAGATAAGCATAGATTCCCATCCCTGCGCGTCCTCAAATAGTAGAATATACTTCATTCTCTGAGTTTAGATCCATTCTGATAGTCCTTAGCAATCCCATACCCCCCAAGCTTTAATATCTAGGCTGGAGATCTGATTTAACCTGAAAAGTAGGTCGAATCCCATATTTTCCCTTTAGATCCATTCATGTTGACCCATCTCCGGTGTTGACAAAAAAATATCGTTAACATTTTGGCACTAGAAGGAGGGCTCGAACCTCCGATCCTTTGTTTAACCCTATCACGTATCTACCTGGGTTGTTCTGTCCCGGATTGGACTAGCTTTGAAGAATCATAGTTATAAGTAAGTGATCCAGACAAAGGTTTTAAGGATCTCGAGCGGATGAATCAAGAACCACTAGCCTTGGGGTGATGGAGGAGCAAAAGTTGAGAGTGGAAGCCTTACAGGTGATAAAGAGGAAGAGAAAAATGGAACTACATGCCCATGATACTGGGGATGATTGATTTTCCCACATAGGACAAACCTTAGCGCCCTTAGTCGATGGATCTACATCAGAGGATACTAGTGTTTTCTCTCACCTAAAAAATTCTCTACGGGCAAGTTAAAGGAATGACACTCGAAAGAGAGATAATAGACGATTTCAACCACTTCGCCAACAAATGGTTTAAAGAGATGTCACCTCAATTTCAGTACGTTCCCGGAGGAAAGAACGTAAGTATGAACACCCCCAGCTAGGTTACGCCACAAGAGGGTTAGACCCAGCAGCAAAGAGAAGAACGTATGCCAGGGGGTACCTAAAGAATACTGCCTTACTACATCGATGACGTTTACTTCCTAACCAAAAATGAACTCAACTATTGGGCACTCCTGAAGAAGAAGCCCAAATATGAAAGGAAAACGAGAGTGCCTTACTACCATTAAAACATGATGAATGGACATGAGACTAATCACTACAGAACCCTCAGGGAAACCATCGTTAGATTTGTTAGCCAAGGCCAATTACGAGAATTTATGAAAAGATCGAGGTGAATTCGGTAAGAATCCTTAGAAAAAATATTACCAAAAATGATTCAAGGGTATGGAAGACCCTCTTCTCGGAAGTCATAAGAAAACTCGAAAGGGAGTCAGACAGTAAATGGATTAAATCCCTCGTAATCATCAAATCGGGCAGGACGAGGCATCCCCCGAAAGGGGGTGATGTGTTAGTCTTTCTCCATGCCCAAATCAGAGGGGGAAGGGTTAAGCATCAAAAGCGTAAGCCTCCATTTCACACCAAAAATGGTCGTGAAGGTGCATCTAACTTTAGCACGCCTTACCTCTGCTCGTAGAAGAGTACGCCCTACCTCTGCTATAAGTAAGCACGTACTACCTCTGCTCGCAGAAGAGCATATCCTACCTTTGCTTTTGTTCCACGTTACTCGCGGAAGGAAGCACAAAACCCTATAATCGCCTACGATGGTCAGGATAGTGCACCCCTTGGAGGGGGTGGCGTATAAGCCTCTATCAGTACCTACGATGGTCCATATAGAGCATCAAAAGAGTAAACCTTAGTTTTGTGTCTACGATGGCCCCACCTAAGTTTCTAAGATCTTATCATCACTTACAATGGTCAGGGTTAGGCACCTCCTGAAGGGAGATCGGATAAGTTCTTGGGCCCTGCTTGTGGATAAGCTAGTCAAGCGCTCCGGACGCACAGGCCTAAAGAGTAGCCAACAAAGCACGTATATCCCATGTTTTGACATCAAAAGCCCTACGAGAGGCTCAAGAAGCACGTACAACCTCTGCTTCACCAATCGAATCCAAAAGGAATGACAAAACAACAAATACCGGAGGGGGTTCCGGTCTTCTATGCTAATACCCGAATCTGGGTCGATTTGGCTCTTCACAAGTACCGAAGGGGGTTCCTGTCTCCTGTACTAATACCCGAATCTAGATCGATTCGGCTCTTCATAAATATTGGAGGGGGTTTCGGTCTTCTATGCTAATACCCGAATCTGGGTCGATTTGGCTCTTCATAAGTACCGGAGTGGGTTCCGGTCTTCTATACTAATACCCGAATCTGGGTCGATTCGGCTTTTCACAAATACCGGAGTGGGTTTCGGTCTTCTATACTAATACCCGAATCTGGGTCGATTCGTCTCTTTATAAATACCGGAGGGAGTTCCGGTCTTCTATATCAATACCCGAATCTGGGTCGATTCGGCTCTTCATAAGTACCGGAGGGGTTCCGGTCTTTTATACTAATATCGGAATCTGGGTCGATTCGGCTCTTCATAAATACTGGAGGGGGTTCCGGCCTTCTTTGCTAATACCCGAATCTGAGTTGATTCGGCTCTTCATAAGTACCGGAGGGGTTCCGGTCTTCTATACTAATATCCAAATTTTGGTCGATTCGATTTTTCACAAATATCGGAGGGGCTTCCGGTCTTCTATACTAATACCCGAATCTGGGTCGATTCGACTCTTCATAAATACCGTAGGGAGTTCCGGTCTTCTATATCATTACCCGAATCTAGGTTGATTCGGCTCTTCACAAATATCGGAGGAGGTTCCGATTGTCTATATTAATACCCAAGTCTGGGTTGAGTCGATGCTTTGCGAATGCCGGAAGGAGGGCTCCATGATTCCCAATCTTTAAATTATTCGGACAAGGGTTATTTCAGTTCTTCCATTAGAGTCGAAAAGTAATCTCTCGTCTACAATCTTAAAATATCTGGATTGAGGTTAATTTGGTTTTTTACAAACATTGGAGGAAGCAATCCGGCTCTGTCCCAGTGACGAGCTCAGGCGCAAATCACAGACAGATGTAGGGTCCCGGTTTCAGCGCAAGGCGTCCGGATCTGGATCGGTTCAAATTCTTAGTGCTTAACAGGGAAGAGTTAGACAACCCTTATCCCAACTCAGATCCGGCTTGGAAGCGTAATTCCACAACCGTTAGGCACGAACTGGTAACCTACCTCATTTTTCTTTTTTCTCAAGAAAGTGTTTTTGGTTTACACGAATATATCAAATGTTCGCACTGACACACAAAACATGAACGAGCGCTATAGACCTTTCATGTTGGACATACCTCAATATCGTTGATCCCACAAAGAGTGTGGGACGTTATTTAAAAACCCGCAAGACAAACTCGCGACGAAAAATGCCGGCAATATACATCTTGTCGTGATGTCAACATAGCTAAAGGGAAAACGTTTATATTGAGATGCGCTATCACGTATTAAGTATTATCATTGTATGTCTTACCCTTATCCATGTATGTTGCCTCTCTAAAACAATATACTCCATTGTCAAAATACCTGGCATTTCGTACATTACATAATTGTTTACAAGAAATCTCATGAAAGAAATAAATACATTGGGGAACCATGACTGGAAAGAAGTGGCGGAACAATGAATTGCAGCGCGCGATAGCCCGTCGATTCTTCGCACCTTCTCCATGACCACACATGAATCATCCGAAGGTTTAGTCTACCACTTTAGAGCTTGACTGAAAGCCTTACCCATCGCACGAAGTTTTTTTTCCTTCCTCAAGTTAAAAGCATCTTTGCGGAAAGACTGTTTCTCCTTTTTGTAATTTCTTAATTTTGGAGGTATAAAAGTCAATACGATGAGAGTTACCCTCAATCCCCTTCCTATTATATAAACTCTTCATGTTGGCCTTAGCCTGTCTATGCCACATAACAGCAAGGGAATAATCCATTCCAGAGGGAAAGTACCCTATCTCAAACTCCGAAGAATCAGGTACCGTCAAAGCCCGCGAAACGCTAGAAGGGGGATCCCAAGAATGCATCTGAAGACAGATCCCCACACTTTACATTTTGCAAGTATGTCTTTACATCTCTCCTCTAAGTCCATAGCTTGGCGCTAAAGTTTTTCCTTTTCTCCATCAAAATCGATAGAAGGATTCGTCTTTATATTCCTCTTTGCTTCAAGGATGTCTTTATCCTTTTGCCTTATTTGATCCTCCAATACATTTATTTGTTCTATCAAACATTGTGTAAATCACTCCCCAGATAAAGCGGGACCACCACTAATGTCGGTAAGGGAATTCCTCGGGAAATCTCCTAAACGCAAAGCAAGCAAAACACCTTTATCTATGAAGGAGGAAGTGTCTTCGGGTAAATGTTCCTGTTTATATAAACAAATAAGCTATCCTTTGTGAGATTTATTACCAGAAAACATCATCATTTGAACCCCAAAAAGGCATGCGACAGAAAGAAAATAAAATTGAATACAATTCGCAATGCGTTGTTGTACATTAAGAGGAATACAACAAGTTATTTTCTCTCCCCAGTATTCTTTTCCTTCATATTACATATTAACTTTGCATGGTGAGTCCTAAGTTTCTTTAATATCATCTCCCTATCATTCCCCAAGAAGTTGAAAGAAAGATGAGGGTATTTCATGTTAATATGTTTGAGCTCCTTAAAGAAGCGTTCCCTGTCCGATTTATAAGGAGGCTTTGCAAGAAATTCCCTATTCAACTTAGAGAGAGAATTAAGGTCATCCTTGAAAAACAGAATTTCCATCACCAAAAGGACAAGTCATTAAGGGTCAACTTCCACAAACAAAGAGGGAATTCATAAACAAGAATTTATACCTAAGAAATAGGGGAGGACGTGTGCAACTCTTGTTCTCCTTCATCAAGCTCCAAAGGATTGACTCCCTCTGCAAACCCATCACCTCCGCACGTGCTGCCTACATTATCACCTCCTATATGCAAAACCGAATTTTCGTCATCTCAAGACATTGAACAGTCGAGTAGCTTTTCGACAAACAAAAGACCCTCAACCTTCTCCTTTCCCCCTTTTAAAACCTCAATGCCCCAATCTGAAGCCATAACACCCCCAGGATCCTACGTCGAGGGGATGAGGGAAGAGAAGGAAAGTTCGTACCAGGGAACTTGTCACAGGTATCAAGGTAAACTAAAAAGAGAGCCTTTTCATAACAATCAGACATCATATCTGGAAGATGCACCCTCAAAAACAAGGAAACCTGATCCCAAGTCTCGTAAATCAACCACTTGGCATTTAAAAGAATTGCTTCCCTTGTTTTCAATCTCCCTGCATGCTTCATCAACATATCTGACTACTCACGCATAAGGGCTGAAACTTCAGTAGCTAGGGAACAGTTGTCAACCCTTTGCTTTTCAAGGGATACCCTCAGTCGGCTACAAACCTCTTCATTGCTACTCCTCGCGAAGGTTAAACCGCTAAGCTTAGACTCTAACATGGTCTTCTCTTCTTGGAGTTCCTTTTTCTCCCGGGATAAGGAGGTAGTTGATGCCCTAGTGGCATACCAATTCCAGAACATCTAAAAAAATGATATGATGTCAGACCTTACCTCAGTAAGGCGAATAAATGTTCCAGGAAAATAAGAGTTCAAACCGAAAGGTGTTGTTTAACAAAATTAAAATAAAACTTAGACCATTCTTCGGAGGCAAATTCATGAACATTAGAAACATTAATAGAAAGTAAGACAGATTCGATGATTTTATCAAAATCCAAGGTCAGAAAAGAAAGACCCATGGGATCACACTACCAATGAGGAGAAAGGAGAGGCTCGCGCTCTTAAAAACCCGAATCTCCCTGAGAATCAGGTCTTAGGAAACTAGTAACAAAGTCACTTCCTATAGTCGCCATTGAAGAAGAGAAGATGTTATGAAAACTTCCAGGAGAAGGTATGAAAGGGGTATGCAGTAGCCGACAACAAGGTGATCCAATAATTTCATCCCCAAGAGAATGGGAAGCAAAATTTGCCCTCTTATGGTCTCTAAAAGGACTGTTGTTGAAGGCCAAGGCAGATCTCTTCTTAGATAAAAATTCAGAAGGGGAAGAAACCTTGAAGGGTCGGTATGGGCCATCCCCAAGGAAGATGGACTGAGAGAGGGAAGGTTGTTCTAAGAGATCTTGTCCTAAAGGTGAAGAGGCGCGCCCATAAGAAAAGTTCGAGAACAACAGGGCGGAATGCTGGTTCAAGACATCCGGGACTTCGCCTATGGCACTGTTCACCTGAAGTCCTTTCACTCTAAGCTTCTCCTCCATCAGGCAAAGCCTGGACTTACTCAGGATAGAATCACCAATTTGTGAAATCTCAGACATAGCCCTGCCAGGTATACCATAACATAAACATGTATTTTTATCTAATTTTTGCTTGACGATTGTACACTAAAACCACACAGACATACAAGCAACATGAAGCTTCATTATCCTATGGAACAACGACCTTGTTTGGGAAAGTTGATATTAGCATGTCGAATCACCTACTATTACACGTTGTTTGTTTGTACAAGTTTTACTTCCAAAACCCCTACAACGAACAAGGATGGGTGTGACTTCGTAAATGGTCATCATTAATCGCTAGTTCAGGCGACCAATGAAAGTTTAATCTGGGTTAGGATCGCTAAATCCTGATTCAAAGCACAATCCAAATCAGTAATTGGAATTCGGATAGAAAAGCTTACTATAAGATGGATCTGAAAACCTAGGGAAAATAGTATAACAAATTTCAATGAACAGTAATCTTGCTTTAGTAAAATGCTGTGCAGGAAAAAGGGGAAAAAGAGAAAAGAAAAAAGGGGTTCACCTTACCTCTCAGCCATACATCTGAGAACAAACCAGCGGACATGATTCGTATAAAGGAAACTAAAAATGCTGGCCAGGGGTAAAAGAGTGAAAAGAAGGAGAATCTGTACTTAGAATCCAGAGACGATCTGGACTACCCAAAAGAAGACCAATCAATGCACCTTATCAAGGGAAGTCAGGAGATACAGGAACAACGCTTCAGAAAAAGACAAAAAATTTGACTTGAAAAGTTGAAAATACCCCTTTATTAGGTGGCAAATGTTACTACCAAAAAGTAACATTGGAACATGTTGGCGGTGAAGGGGTATCGGGTGACCGGAAGCTCACCAAAAGCTCAACAAAAAGTAAAGCCAAATACTAGGAAGAGCTAAGAGCTGGAAGAAATAACCCGAAAAGCCGTATCAACCAAAAACCTCTAAGTGAAAAGGATCATAAGAACTACGAGGTGCAACTGATTGGATCTATCCGCTAGGGGAAATCCGACAAGATCCTTCCGACAGTATCAGTTCGACAGAAGATTCCGTGACATAGAGTCATCCTGAACCAAAATCAAGAAAGTCAAAAGCAATAAACCCGTCAAGTGAAGCTCAAATGGATCTTCAGTAACAACATGCCTAAGAACCGATACACCTGAAGGCGAGGGCGCCGAAGGCACTAAACCAAGAAAGCACAAGGATCTACCAGAACCAGCCACCGGGGCATTTTCCATACGAATACCAGAAGGCCAAATCCACAGATAAAATAGAAGTGACACCAAAAGTCCCCCTTTCGAGGATCCAGGACACTTCAAAAGTGCTCCGTCAAAGAACTAACCGGGACCCAAGCATAGATACAGGCTACCCATACTAATCGACCTAGTACCGAAACCCGCAGCGGCTTCGAACCGACAGTTATTAACATACACAATGAGGTAAAGCCCTTCTAAATATTAATGATAAAGTTAGAGGCCTACATCTGAAAGCTTACGTCCGAGAGCCTACATGCAGGAGCTGTTATCAAGGATTCAAGTACCATCCAAAGACCATAACTAATACACCAAAGATGGCCAGAAGTCAAGTGCCCAAAACCAAGGAAAATGCGGTTGGTAAAGACCCCAATGGGCCTAATAGCCCATCAGTGGAAGGAACCCCGAATCACTATAAATAAGACCCCAGGGGTCATATTAAGGAGGGATTTTCCTTTATACTTGTACTCTTAAAAATAAACTTGGCACTGAGGTTAATCCAGGGATTCCTCATATTACATCTATGTACTCACACCGAAAGTTTAATAAAAAGAGATCTTCTTATAAGAAAGTTGCTATGTAAGTGCACATTGTTATTTTCTAATCATCACTACTGTAGTTTATTGTTCATTCTATAGATAAGCATGGATTACTGTCCCTACATGTCCTCGAATAGTAAAATATACTTCATTCTCTGAGTTTAGATCCATTTTGTTAGTCCTTAGTGATCCCATACCCTCAAGCTTTAATATCTAGGGTGGAGATCCGATTTAACCTGAAAAGTAGGTTGAACTGCCTATTTCCCCTTTAGATCCGTTCCTATTGACCCATCTCCGATGTTGACAAAAAATATTTTTAACATGTGTAGAGCTCAAAAATTTCTCCGCGTAGATAGCGTCCCCAAGACTTAAGTGCGGACACTATTGCAGCCAACTCCAAGTCGTGGATATGGTGGTTCTTCTCGTGAACTCTTAATTACCTACACCCATAACAGATCACCCTGCCTTCCTACATTAAAACAACACCTAACGTCGTGCCACAAGCATTCGTGTAGACTATAAACACCTTGCTACCATTAGGAAGAGTCAGAACCGAGGAAGATGTCAGAACCCTCTTTAACCTATGGAATGCATCCTCGCAATCATTCTCTAAGTGAAAAGCAAATTCTTCTTTGTTAGACAGGTGAGCGGAGTTGAGATCTATGTAAAGTCTTTAATGAACTTTCTATAGTAACCCGCCAATCCCAAGAAACTCCTAACCTCTATTGCATTCTTAGAGGCTTTCCAACCGTGGGCTGCGACAACTTTAGCGGGGTCCTCCGCTATTCCATCTTGGGGACAACATGCCCTAGGAACCTTACTTCCTTTCTCCAGAAATGACAATTAGAAAATTTAATCTTAAGATGATGCTAGCTGAGAGTGCTAAGAAACTCTTCTTGTGTCTAGCATGCTCTTCCTCGTTCCTCAAGAAAACGAGACTATCATCCACGAAAACCACAACAAATTTGTTCAAGTACTACCTAGACACCCTACTTATCAAATCCACAAAGAATGCAGTGCATTGGTCAGCCCAAAAGGCATGACCAACCACTCAAAGAAAACATCACGAGTCCTAAAATCTATCTTGTCGATACTGTCATTTACTACCCTAAGCTGATGAAATCTCATGGCTAGATCTAATTGTGAGAAAATCGAAGCGCCCACTAACTGATCAAACAAGTCATCAATCCTCGAGAGTGGTGCCTATTATTCTTGGTGAGCTTATTCAACACCCTATAGTCCATGCATAGGCGGAGAGTGCCATTTTCCTTGGTTGCAAAGATGACTGGAGCTCCCTACTCAGATTTTCTCCATCTAATAAATCCCTACTTGAATAGCTCACCTACTTGCTTGTTGAGCTCCCTCCTCTCTCTAAGAGCCATGTGGCGCACTGTTAAAGCGATAGATTTCGCATTATCCGCTATGTAAATCCAGAAATCTATCTCTCATCTATGATGTAATCCTCTAACCACATCGAAAACGTATGGAAAATCTCTGACTATGGGTACTGATCGAAGATCGTCAACAAAAGTATCAAGGGAATCCAATAAACTAAGCATCATTGACCCCGTGGCTCACAAGAAATCACGAGAGTTCTCTCATTGCACATCATAATCCTAACAACTCTCCTCTAACAATCCAGTATGGCACCATACATGGCTAGCCAATCCATTCCTAGAATAAGCCCACAACCCATAAAGCCAAGAACATATGCGTCACACTCAAATTCGACACCCATAATAGAAATTCTCAAATACCTACGTATAATAAACAAATGATTCGTACCTCCTATGGGGTTTGAGACCACAATAGGATCTGAAATTATACTATTGTCAAGGTGTAGATTATCTATTGAATCAATGATTTCATAGAGTTTTGATCTTTGACAAAGAGATAAGTCGTGATTGACAAAAAGAATATAATCATTAGTTTGAAGAGACACAAAGAGCTACATATGGTATTTTAAATTAGAGGTTGGTTATTTGGTGTTTTAGTAGTGTTACTTATGTTAAAATCTATCCTCAAATACATACCTTGAAATTGTCAATATATATACAAATATATATGTGTACACATTAATTGTGCACACTGGGTAAAACCGGTCGACTGCCTGGTTTTTTATTAGTCGACCATTTCTGCCCAGTTTGCACAATAAACGTGTACACATAAATATAACGTATATATATTCAAATTTCTGTCTACTAGTCCTTTTTAAACTATCGACCGTTTTCTTCCAGAAAGCAACCTTTCGCAATGACACTTCCTTTTCATCAATGATTGCTTCTCTATCTCTTCACCAACAATCATGGCCATTGTTTGTAACTCTTCACAAAGGGTTACAACTGTTTATTCCTTATATAAACACCATGAGATCATCATTTCTATCATCGATTTCTAATAAACTAACTTGACTTATTGCTATCTATATTCTTGATCTCATTTATATATTCTCAAGCGCTCAATTGCTCATATTCAGTATAATATTATTTGAATCCTAGAATTTATTTAATATTCTTTTGATTCAATACAATATACACTTCCAAAACAAAATATACACAAATATTCTATTTGAGGATAAGATTATAGGAAGGTTGTACCACATGTGACAAATTCATGTTATCAAGAACACATATTGTCAACAACAATTATATTCATCTTCGTTGAAGTCCTCGGTGTTGTAAGAGGCAAGTGTTGAAAGTCCTCGGTGTTATTAGAGGCGTGAAATCCCGTTCATCTGCTCTGGTGTTGTATACATGTTCCTCCGGGTGAAGTGAGGTGGTTACTAGTGAAAATCCAGATAGAAATCTGGGATTGGACGTTGGACGGTGCTCCGAACCAGTATAAAAATCCCTGGTGTGATTTTTCTATTTTATTGCTTTTACTGTTTTATACGTTTCTGTGATTAGCTATTATTTCTACTTGAGTGTTGCACATCATATTACACGATCTGTGTGTGCTATACTAAGCACGTACACACATTTTCATTTGGTATCGGAGCAAGGTTATCGTATAACCGTAACACGGTTATTTGATATATTCTTTTACTATGGCAAATAACGCAAGTACTAGCACTCAAAACACCACTTACACAGAAGGTCAATCAACCAAAGATCTCCATTCTTCAGTGGTCTCAACTATAACTATTGGGCAACATGTATGTCAATCTTCATGCAGTCAAATAGCTATCATGCCTGGAATGCTACCCAAAAAGAAGTAGTGAATTCAATAACTGATTATTTAGAATGGACAACGGCTGAGAAAACGTCAACAGCCGTAAGTGCAAAAGCAATAAACATGTTGTTTTGTGCATTAGACCAATATGAATATAACCATGTTAGTATCTGGACCACTGCGTATCAAATTTGGTAAACGCTGAAAACCACTCATGAAGGTACTAACAAGGTTAAACAAGCCAAAATAGCCATGCTGAAAAGTCAGTTTCAAAATTTCAAAGTGAAGTTGAATGAGACAATCAATGATATGTATTCATGATTTCAAACTATTCATCATGCACTTATTGGTTTAGGACAAAATTATTCAGATTTTGATGTTGTTTCGACAGTCCTACATTCTTTGACTAGTGAATGGGAAGGAAAAGTATTAGAAATTGAAGAAGCTAATGACCTTTCCATCATGAAGCCAGATGAATTGATAGGAAATCTAATGTCCTATGAAGCTAATTTGCAGGCTAGAAAGGAATAGAAAGAAGAAAAGAAAAATGTAGCATTTCATGCTGAAAAAGATGAAGATGAATCAGATTTTGAAGATGAATACCTAGCATTCATTGCAAAAGGTTTCAAAAAATTCCTCAAACAACGAAAAGCAAGTCGATATAACAAAAAGAAAACAGGATCAAACAAACCATCGTCATCCGCTATAGAATGTTTCAACTGCCACAAAAAGGGGCACATGCACAAGGATTGTCCGGAGCTAAAGAAAAAGTCAGAAAATGACAAATTCAAATATAAGAAGGAAAAATCAAAGAAACGAGCATTCTCAGATACATGGGATGATTCAGACTCGTCTTCATCAGAAAGTGAAAGTGATACAGAAAATGAACAAGCAAACGTTTGTTTTATGGCAGTAGAAGATGAGGTACAAATTCCTATATTTGATGAAGTACTTGATATTAATGCCGAATTGATAGTTAAATATAAAGACATGAAACGACAATTCAAAGAAGCCAAAGTAGATTTGAGTAGAGCAGAGTTTGAACAAGATATGTTAAAAGACGAGAAGAAAATATTAGAAGAAGAACTTGAAAACCTTCAAGAATCATCATCTAATATTGAGTATCAATTATCTCTTTTGAGTCAAGAAATTGAAACTCAAAAAGAGAAAAATGATGCTCTTACTACTGAAAATCATGAGCTTAAGGCAAAAGACAAAATTTTGGACCTAGAAAAGGCGAGTTTACAAACTAAGTTAGATGATATTACTCAAAATGTTTCTAACTTTAACAAAGGTCGAGAAAATTTGACAAAAATCATTTAATGTTCACAACCTGCTTCAAAAAACAAGGTTTGGGATATAAGAAACAAGAAACCAAGAAACATCTCAAGAAGAAGAAAGATGAAGTTAAGAAAGATCTTAGTTTATTATATACCAAGTCAAAACCAGTTGTGAAATTTCAAAAGAGAAATGTCAAGACTATCAAGATATGGGTTCCTAAAACAAATAACAATTTGATTAGGAACAAATATATTCGACATTTCATGAATATTGTTCATCTTAATTCAAATTATTTATATAAAGGTCATTTTAATAATTCAAAAAAGCAAAACATAGGTCAAATAAGATTTTGCATATTTTAATGGCTGCCGCCTCAACGGCTCTTTCCCCCACAAATCCGCCCTCGAACCTTGCTCCCACCACTTCACCTCAGATCCCACAGCCACTGTCGCCTCCTAATCCACCTCCAGCGCCTCCGGATCCACCCTTAGCTCCCTCCCCTCAGCCCAAAGACACCGCCTCTGAGATTCCCTTACGAACCTCAGATTTTCCACCACTTACTACTGGATCTGAGCAATCTGACAGTCAACGGCGTTGGACTTCTTTCTTTCAGCATTTACCGAGGAATGCAGGGAAGTACAACCCCGTTGACATGGTCCTTATCTACGACAACAAAGGAGCAATGGAATTTAGTTCTGAAATCATTGAAGCTGGAACTAAAGTCTAGAATGATGCTCTTGTAGGATTTTTCCTAGATGAGCCACTTCCCTACTCAGTTGTTCATTACAAAGTCAATAATAATTGGAAGCTAATAGGAACTTTTACTGTTAAGTCTGATGGAGTGTTATTTCTATTTCAATTCTCGCATCAAGAGGATCGCATGAAAATTTTAATGGGAGACCCGCTAATTATAAGGTACAAACTTTTCATTATAAAACCTTACGATCCGCAAGTTAGTAATGTATGTGGCCAAAATAAAGCGGTGCCTATTTGGGTGCAGTTCTCGAACATCCCCCTCTTTGCTTGGTCGCATCCTGGCATTAATTGGTTGGCTTGTCGCTTGGGGAGGATGGTCTGTCTAGATGAATCCACGGAAAAAATTGAAAGGTTAAATTATGCTAGATGTTTGATTGAAATCAAACCAGACAAACAGCTAATAGATGATTTTTTAGTCAAGATACCGGGAGGAGGAACGCAAAGAGTTAAAATCACCTATCTTTGGAGGCCAGTTGTTTGTACTGACTGCAAAATATTTGGCCATAGCAATGAAAAGTGTGAAGTAAGAAAAACAGTAGAGCAATTGGCAGAAGAAACAAGGAAGAAGAAGGAAGTTGTTGTAGCTAATATGGAAAGAAGAGTTCAACCTATCCCAAACGTCAGAAACAACACTGTGTTCAACAAAAATAATGCTATGAGAAGAATGGATATCCCAAAAGGAAGTTTTCAAAATCAACAAAATGGTCAATTTTGGCAGAGAGTGCAAAAGAGGAAAAATATAGATCCTAACAGGAATGGCAAAGGCAAGAATACTATAGGGGACTTCTGGCTGAGAAATTTCAACATCACTGCTCCTAGTACAAGCAGAACCCCTGTTGTTCAATCGATGAATATGGCTGAGGAACCAGAGGAAGGAGAATTATCTAAAAAAACACAAAAGGAAGTGAGCATAGGCAAAAAGAAAAGGTAATTGAAGTAGGAAAGGAAGGAAAAGACATCAACACAAGTTTTTCATTAAATGAACCTCTTGCAATAACTAATTGTTTTGGAGTTCTCCAAGATGTTTTTTTGGTTGCTGCAGTAACTAAAGATGGTAATGCTGGTAATACAACCAACGTAAATTTAGAGTTTTTGCAACAGGAAAAAAATGAGATGGAACATGAAAACGAAGTAACTCAAGAAATCATACAATCATTAACACAAGAAGAGGCTAAACTAGGTGATCATGCTCTTGGTGTACAAAGTAAGTTACAACTGACGAATGACACTACACAATTCCCTGGTGCTGGAGTTAGCTTAGAGTCCGCAAGCAGTGTGAATGATGATATGCCTTATGTTAACTTGAACTCTGGGTTTGAATTAGCTCTAGTTGCAGCTTTACCAGCAACATGTTTTCTGAATGAAGTCTCCCCTGATTTAGAAGGTAACAAACAGCATGAAACTCAAAATGTGCAGCCGTTAGCGCAAGTCCTTCCAGGAAATAGCAGCAGCAATAATCTTCTATCTAACGATCAAGGAAATGATAGCCAAAGCAAAGATAAAGTCAAATACCCATACTACAACATAGAACCACCACCAGGATTCAAAGCAGCGCTTGATTCTCCTCTATATGCTCCTGCTACAGCTGGTAGTGAAAAGAAGAATACCAGAAAGAATAAACTATCTGCAATTGAGCAGAGTCAGATCCAAACGCGATCTATGGCAATAGTACAAAACCAAAGCACAGAGTATACCAATGATATACAACATTAGTGTATGGAATGTACATGGAGCACTTGATGATCTCAAGCTCGACCAATGTAAGTTATTAATTCAGAAATACAATTTGAGTGCCTTGGCTATCCTAGAGACGAAGCTTAATGAAGCTTTAACCAAGCGTGCGGCCAGGTATATTAATCCCACTTGGAGTTATTTACACAATTTATCAAATGCTAGTTACGGTAGAATTTTGTTTATTTTTGACTCTTCTGTGCACAACTTCACCTTGGTTTCTTCTTCTAGTCAGTTTTTACATTGTCTTAACTTTCATATTCCCTCCTCTAAGTCTATGTTCTTTACCTTTGTTTATGCGTCTAACTCGTACATTGCTAGAGATGTCTTATTTAATGATTTACATGGCTTTAGACAGCAAAAACAATCTTGGATTGTGTGTGGTGATTTTAACACCCCCTTAACTCTCTCCGATAGAGATGGAGGAAACCCTGTAGCGTTATCGGAAATTGCTGCTATTAATATTGCTATTAGTATTTGCAACCTCGTAGAAATCAAGGCCTTTGGTCTTCCTTTTTCTTGGAACAACAGTAAGAGGGTAGGTCCTAGGATTTTTTCTAGAATTGATCATGCTTTTTGTAATGATATAGCTTTAAGTGCATGGCCGAACCTGTTGAATGAGTTGCCTCCTCCCCTAATTTCCGATCACTCCCCTCAAGTTTTAAGGATAGGTGAGCCTGTAGCTAATAGATTTCCTAACTTTAAATTTTTCAATGTTTGGGCCCTCGAGCCGGATTTCAATGAGCCAAATTAAAATCTTTGGGATGATACTTTTTATGGGAATCCCATGCATGTACTTGCAAAAAAACTCAAAGGCCTTAAGTCTGTTCTCAAAACTTGGTCGAGTTCTAGGTTTGGTAGTGGTTCCAACCTTTCAAAATTAATTGAACAAAAACTTGCTGCTGTCCAAATTGAGATGCAAAATAACAGGAATAACACCTTTCTTGTTCATGAAGAGAGTGATCTTTCTAACAAATACAGAGAATCTCTTCATGCCGAATCTTTAATGAAGAGAGAGAAGTCTAGAATCAAGTGGCATGATCAAGGCGACTGGAATACTAAGTACTTTCACGAAGTCCTTAAGGCAAAACAGGTTAGAGAAAATATTCATTTTGTGACTGATGACATTGGACAGGTACACTCTTCTTCTGAATCTGTTCAAAATGCTTTTGTGAATTATTTTGCTAAACTCTTTGGCAACTCTGATAATTTTATACCTGAACTTGATAGAATTAATCCTATGATTTTATCTGCCCTTAATCAATCCCAAATTGATTCACTGTCAGTAAAAGTTACTGATAGTGAAATCTTAGCTGCTATGTTTACTTTGAACAAAAACTCTTGTGGGGGGCCGGATGGTTTTAAAGCTTTTTTCTATAAACACTGCTGGGACATTGTTAAGTCTGATGTAGTTAAGGCTGTGCATCAATTTTTAAAAAAATAGTAGAATGATGAATTCCTTCAATTACACGACTATTGCCTTGATACCTAAAATTACGAATGCTAGTAAGGATAGCGACTATAGGCCTATTTCTTGCTGCAATGCTATTTACAAATGTATCTCTAAAATTATTGCCGGCAGGTTCAAACAAGTTCTTCCTAATATTATTTCTATGAATCAATATGCGTTCTTACCTTCTAGAAGTATTCTTGATAACGTCCTAGTTGCGCATGAACTACTTAAAGGTTATAATACAAAAAACTGTTCGCCTAGGATCATGTTAAAACTTGATATTAAGAAAGCTTTTGACTTAATTCAGTGGACGTCTATCACTCGTATTTTGAGTTATATGAATTTTCCTCCGTGCTTTGTTTCCTGGATTTACTCTTGCGTAAGCTCCGCTCGTTTCTCTATTAATATTTATGGATCTCCTACCGGGTTTTTTGTGAGCAAACAAGGAATTAGGCAAGGAGACCCTATATCTTCATATATTTTCATTATGATGATGGAACTTCTCGCCAGACTTCTTAATGATCTAGTTGATAAAAACAATTTTAAGCTTCACCCTAAGTGTAGTAACCCTCGTATAACCTCTCTCATGTTTGCTGATGATCTCATTATTTTCTGCAAGCCTGATATGCAAACCCATTCTAATATTATGAGAACTCTTGATGATTTTTACGCCATGATTGGTTTGAAAATAAATACTAGTAAGTCTGAATTTAAAGCTACTGGAATTTCTAGTTTCCAAAAGCAAAAAATTCAAAATTTAACTGGTCTTGCTTGTAATTAAAACACTATTACTTACTTAGGGCTTGCGTTAGCTACGGCTAGAATTACCACGCAACAGTGTTTACCTCTTTATGCTAAAATCACCGCTAGGATGGATTGTTGGTCTTCTAAGATGCTTAGTCAAGCCGGTAGAATAACCCTTATTATAGCAGTTATTTTTTCTATGCAAGTATATTATGCGAGGACCTTTATTCTTCCTCAGAAATTGATTCTCATGATCAGAACGACTTTCATGGGATTTCTTTGGAAAGGGAACATCCACACAAAATACTTAGCTCCTATCTCCTTTTCTAAACTTGAAAACCCTATTTCAAAAGGTGGTCTTGGCATAATAAACATGTGCAAGTGGAACATAGCTGCTTTAGGCAAGCATATGAACGATATACTGTTTATGAAGGATACTCTGTGGGTTAAATGGTCGTATAGTCATGTGCTTAAAGATAGCAGTCTTTGGACTGTGTAGGAAAAACAATTCCATAGCTCTACCTGGAAAAATTTAATTAAACTTCGTAGTACTTTTCTTCCGTATTTCAAATTTGGTGACAAATCTTTTAATATGATTAGCTTCTGGAATGATCCTAGGCTACATTTTGGAAAAATTCTAGCGAATACTATCACTTACCCTGAAATCTTGCAAACCGGGATAAACTATCAAGTGAGAGTTAGCAGTGTCACTAAAGGTGAACGTTTCGTCTTGCCGAACTCTTCTAACCAGAACATTAACAGTTTTTGGGTGCAAATCAATGTCAGTTCGCTTTTCAATCAACCACCTAAGCTTCTCTCTTGGAACTGGCAGGGTGAGTGCTATTACATAAGAAAAATGTACTTTATTCTACAAAATGTTTCAGACTGCATAAGCTGCAAGTGGTACAAAATTTTATGGAGCACTGACAATACGGCGAAAGAGAACATCACAGCTTGGAAAGTCTACCACCATACCTTGTTGACGAAGGACAAGCTGGCTGAAAGAGGGATGGATGTGCAGCTTGATTGTGGCTACTGTCATGCGCAACAGGAACCAGTTTCTCACCTTTTTTTCACATGTCAAGTGACGAGAGATATTCTGCATGCTTCGCTGGAAAGATTGGGAATCACAGCTAATGTCAATACTTTCAATTGGGCAGAATTATACAAACACTGTAGTTGCAAATCTTCCCGTGCAAGGACTTGCACTGTTGTTCTCAAGAAGTATCTCAATATGATATGGAGGCAGAGAAATTTAAGGGTATTTCAACCGGAGAAAGCGACGTCTTTATCTCTTCTGAAGGACCATCTTTGGCATGATATTCGTGAAGGAGTTAAATTCCTGAGGTTCACGTTTGATCCAGGAATTCTCAACTTTTAACTTTCCATGTAAATATGTGTTGTGTTTAGCTTCCTTAGTCCGATATGCCGTGTTAGCTTATGTTTTTTTTTGCTGCTTTTTCCTCTATGTTACTATGTTATCGTCTTTAGTATATCAATAAAGTGGTAGGGGACAACTCAACCCCGTTGGTCTTGCCAAAAAAAATTATTTACATAAAGGGGATACCAGACCCGTATGGGTTTGGACTCCTAAGACCTAACTCTTAGGACCTTATTAACAGGTGGGTACCATGGACTTAATCTTATTTTTTGCAGGTCCCACTTAAGAAAAGAGTAAAGTGGATATTGGACAGTAGTTGCTCAAAGCACATGACTAGAGACAAGACTATATTGACAAATATTATATACTCAAATGGTGGCTCCATCACTTTTGGAGATAATTCAAAAGGCTATATCATCGGCAAAGGCGATGTGGGCAATTGCGGTACATCTAACTTACCTCTTATTACCAATGTCATGCTAGTTAGAAATTTGAAACATAATTTACTTAGTATTAGTCAGTTATGCGACAAGGGTTTTACAATTTCCTTTTTAGATAATAAGCATAGTATTTTAGATAAAGACCATAATTTAGTTTATGAAGATTATAGAGACAGAAATGTATATATTCTGAATATGAATATTAATCATAATTCAGATATGTGTCTTGTGGCTAATGATAATGATCCATGGCTACGGCACAAATGCTTATGTCATATAAACTTCAGAACTATCGACAAGCTAGCCAAAAATGATCAAGTTAGAGAACTACCCAAAATGAGCTTTAAGGTTGATAACATTTGTGATGCATGTCAATTAGGAAAATTGACCAAATCATCTTTTAAATCCAACAAAGTCATATCAACATTACAACCACTTAAGTTACTGCATATGGATTTATTTGGACCAACTAAGGTTCAGTCAATAAATCATAGTCGATATGTGTTCACGTGGACAATTTTTTTGGAAAACAAAAGTGACACTTTCGTATAATTCAAATCTTTCGTCAAAAGAACTCAGAATCGAATGGGCTTAAAGTTAAAAATATAAGAAGTGATCATGGCAGAGAATTCGAAAATAATGAATTTTAACATTTTTGTATAAAGGAAGTTATATATCATAATTTTTCATTTCCTAGGACTCCACAACAAAACAGAGTTGTAGAACAGAAAAATCGGACTTTACAAGAATGTGCAAGAACATTATTAAATGGAACCACTTTAACAAAACATTTCTAGGCAGAAGTTGTTACAACTGCATGTTATGTTTTGAATCGTGTATCCATTCAACCTCTCACCAAGAATACGTCTTATGAATTATTTAACCAAAGAAAGCCTAATATCTCATACTTCAAAGTATTTGGTTCCAAGTGTTTTATTTTAAATACGAAAGACTAGCTCGGGAAATTTGATTCGAAGGCCAATGAAGGAATATTTGTCGGTTATTCGGAACGGAGCAAGGCCTATCGTATATTTAATAAATGAACCAAAACTATTGAAGAATCACTTCATGTCTCATTCGATGAACTCTATCACCACCCTCATAATATATCAGAAGATGACATAACTATATTCACAGATAATCCAATCATCACAAATGTTGATTCTGACTCAGAAATAACTGTTGGGGATATTCCTCAAACATGTGTGTTACAATCTCCACCAAGAATACGATCTCCTCCAAGAATATTAAGAGATCATCATGTTCAAAATATAATCGGGGAAGTGACATCACAAATCAGAATAAGGAGTCAACTCCACCAAATGGGCCATGTTGCGTTTCTTTCAAATATCGAACCTAAGAATCCAAAAGAGGCTGCTATTGATGACTACTGGGTCATTGCCATGCAGGAAGAACTAAATAAGTTCGATCATATTGATGTGTGGGAACTTGTTCTAATACCAACTGATCATTCAGTTATTGGTACTAAATGGGTCTATAAAAATAAGACTGATGAACAAGGAAATATCTCCAGAAATAAAGCAAGATTAGTGGCACAGGGATACAATCAGGAAGAAGGTATCGATTATGAAGAAACATTTGCACCTGTTGCTCGACTAGAAGCTATTAGAATCTTATTATCTTTTGCTTGTCACCTCAATTTCAAACTTTATCAGATGGATGTCAAAAGTGCTTTCCTCATTGGATTTATCAAAGAGAATGTATATGTCGAACAACCTCCCTTTTTCGTACATGAAAAATATCCTGACTATGTGTACAAACTTAAGAAAGCTCTGTTTGGTCTAAAACAAGCACCTTGTGCTTGTTATGAACGACTACATAGCTATTTTATAAACTCAGGATTTCAAATAGGCAAAGTCGATCTAACTTTGTTTATCAAACATTCTCGAAAAGATATTTTGGTTATCCAGATATATGTTGACAACATGATCTTTGGTTCAACAAATGATAAAATCTACAAAGAGTTTGCAAATATTATGACCAGAGAGTTTGAAATGTCTCATATGGGAGAACTATCATATTTTCTTGGACTTCAAATCAAACAACTTCCATATGATATTTTTTTTAATCAAGAAAAATATTGTGGGGATCTTATCAAACGCTTCAGTTAGAAAACACATCTGGTAAACCTACTCCCATGAGTACAACTACACATCTTGAAAAAGATGAAAAAGGTAAGAATGTTGGCCAGAAACTATATCGAAGCATGATTGGTTTTCAACTTTATCTTACAGCCAGTCGTCCAGATATAATGATGAGTGTTTGTCTATGTGCACGCTTTCAAGCAGATCCAAAGGAATCACATCTACGAGCAGTGAAACGTATAATTTGTTATCTTAATAAAAACAAGGATTTATGTCTTTTCTGCCCAAAAGAATGTCCATTCGAATTAGTATCATATAGCGATGCTGATTTCAGAGACTCCCTAACAGATAGAAAGAGTACAAGTGGTACGTGCCATTTTATTGGAAAATCACTTGTCTCTTGGTTTAGTAAGAAACATAATTGTGTTTCACTATTAACATGTGAAGTTGAATATATATCAGCAGCTCTTGCTTGTACTCAAGTAATATACATGCAACGAACACTTCAAGATTTTAATATTCATTTATCAAATTCTATTATATACTGTGATAACACCAGTGCTATAAACTTATCAAAAGATCCTGTGAACCACTCTCGAACCAAACACATTGATATCCGTCATCATTTTCTAAGAGACAATATCGAAAAGGGAAATATATGTCTCGAATATGTCCAAACCAAAAATCAACTAGTGGACATTTTTACTAAGCCTCTGCTTGAGTCTAGTTTCATTAAGTTACGTAGAGAGCTTGGTCTTATCTCCAGAAAAGAACTTGAAAAGTAATGTTATCACTAATGTTATATTTTTTTAGTTCTTTTCGCTTTCAGTTTATATTTACTCAAAACATTAGCTATTTTTGGCTATTGTTATATTGGGAAAATTGAATATGAGCTGTTAATTCTTCTACGACCAAGTATCCCTGATAATTCTTAGCCTCAAGTTTTTATATAGAGAAAAACCTATATAAGCTAGTTATTCTCTCCATCTTAATCTCCCAAGCTGATCATGGCACATATATGTGATGAATGTACTCAAAAATCCCATATTTATGTCACAAGTTCTGAACCGGAAGAGTATTACTCTCCCGAAATTCCAAAACACAAATCAAAGCATCACCAATGCAATTATACCCCCGGCAATACGCCAAATTCAAAATGGGAAAAGAAAGCGTTGTTTTATTCACCCCATACCAGAGAAAAGATCGACGGGATTCATCATTACCAAAAACATTAGATTGATCTTCAACGACAGCTACATTACGAGCAAAGACTGACCTTGGATCGACTATCTCTTTTAGAGAAAATGGCAATGTTCTTTTGTGGCTCTCATAAACATAATGTACATGAGCCTATGCCAAACATGCCTTCATCCTCTATAAGTACGAATTCATGGGATAGAAAATATAATAGGAATGAAGGAGCAAGAGAAAATTGGTTACCATGAACACCACATATATCCGATATCAAAGAAGTTTCTATCGATCACAATTCATCTACTTCACATTAAATGTATATCATGGTTGTGTTATCTTGGATTACTCATGTACTATTGTATACATCCTATATATAAGTAAATTCTATTTATTTTGGACCAATTAATATCAAAAATGGTATGAAAACTAAGAAAAAACAGCCCAGACTAAAACCAGTCGGCAGGTCATTTTTTACCAGTTGATCGTTTTGATCTCTAGTCAAAAACGATCGACTGGTTTTTTATATATATATATATATATGGTCACTTCTTCAACCCATTTATTCATTTCATCCTTCAACCGGTTACTTTTTCAAAACCCTAGAAATCGAAATTCTTCATCTAATATCATTCAAATGGCACCTCCTCAAAAGAAATTGAAGAAAGCTTCAACTGCTGAGCTACAACCTATTGATATCTCAGTAAAGAAATGGCTAGTTGATCCAATTGCAGTCAAAAAGTGGAATGAGATGAAAGATTTCACAATTCATCTGGGTTTGTTTGTTAAATTCTCCGATTTTTCTAGTAATCATGTTCTTAACTTAGCGAAGAGTTCTGGGATTGAAACCCTAATTGATTTTGATCAAAATAATGTGGAAATTAACCATCTTATGATCAAATTATTCTACGCTAACTTGAATTTAGAGAAATACAAGCAAGAAAATCCCAAACAATGCCTTTGGTCTGTTGTATGTGACAAACAAATATTTATCTCATATGAAAAAATGGCAATTGTTCTTGGTTTTTCAATTTTTGGGTGAAAAATTCTCGAGTAATTTTTGCAATGTCCATGTCTGTAATCAAATTAGCCATCAATTCATTGAAGATGACAAGGATAGCACAAAATCCATAGGTTTACAACCTACTGCGAGAGTTCTTCCTCATACCCTTATGCACTCTCTATTACCGAGAGTAGGAAATTTTGATGTCGTCTATAAAGAAAATTTCAAGGCATTATATGCAATCTATGGGGATATTCGTATCAATTGGAATGAAATGATTTTTGATGAGATTTTGAAAGTGAATGATTGTGCTAGGCTACAGTTGTTCTATAATGAATATATCATGCGTCTATTGCTTGATTGTGGCATCACACCTCCTAAGTCGTCTGTTTCAAGGCCCAAATGCATAAACAAAGCATTAATTAAATGGATGAAGCTTCTCGATCCATACTTCAATATTATGCCTTTTGAACAATGGAAAGAGCAAGGACATCAAGGAACTTCGTCCATCATCCCGCCCAAAACCTGAAGAAGTTAAACTTCTACGACCATCTTCTTCTACAAAGGACTCGCTTAACACCATTGCTCGGAATCAATTTCTACTCGAAGCAAGACTTAAACGAATGGATACAAAGAACGTCAAATGCTTTAATAAAATTAAGTCTTTATTCGGAACTCTATGGGAAGCAATGTCGTGTGGTGCATCATCTTCTATGCAAGCTCAAGACCCTGGCAAATGTCTAGCCCTTCCTACTTTATCCTGAACATCTTTGTAAGAGGGTACAAGTTCAGAAACTAGCCGTGGACGCGGTCGTGGAAAAAAATCAAATTATCGAAGAAGAAGTAGAAGATGAGACGGAATCCGAATCTTCTTAGTTTACTTCTTATTTTATCTTTTGCTATGCACTTATGACTTTATTTTGCGTTCAGACTTGATCCAGCACTTGTATCTAAATAGTGCCTTGTTTTATTCATTTTAGACTTGTGTGTGTGACTTGGCATGACTTATGGTATTAGTTTATGTTACTTGATAGTATCATTTACATCCTCACTTATTATCTACTTAGCAACTCATTTTTGTCGATGACAAAGGGGGGGAAAGTGGTACTAACAATATATATGCAAAAAATAAAGTTTATATACTGGCACAATTTCAGGGGGAGATCCTATACATGGGGAGATTCAGAGCTATATTGTCATCAATCAAAGAGGGGGAGAATGTTGAGTCAAGGATTTCATAGAGTTTGGATCTCTGACAAAGAGATAAGCCGTGATCGACAAAAAATAAGATAATAATTAGTTTGAAGAGACACAAAGAGCTACATATGGTATTTTACACTAGAGGTTGATTATTTAGTGTTTTAGTAGTGTTACCTATGTTAAAATCTATCCTCAAATAATCACATACCTCGAAATTGTCAATATATATACAAATATATATGTGTACACATTAATTGTGCACATTGGGTAAAACCGGTCGACCGCCTGGTTTTTTACCAGTCGACTTTTCTGCCTAGTTTGCACAATAAACATGTACACATAAGTATAACGTATACATATATATTCAAATTTCTGTCTGTTGGTCCTTTTTAAACTGTCGACCGTTTTCCTCCAAAAAGCAACCTTTCGTATAGACACTTCCTTTTCATCAATGGTTGCTTCTCTTTCTCTTCACCAACAATCATGGCCATTGTTTGTAACTCTTCATAAAGGGTTACAACTATTTATCCCTTATATAAACACCATGAGATCATCATTTCTATCATTGATTTCTAATATACTAACTTGACTTATTGCTATCTATATTCTTGATCTCATTTCTATATTCTCAAATGCTCAATTGCTCATATTCAATAAAATATTGTTTGAATCCTAGAATTTATTTAATATTCTTTTGATTCAATACATTATCCACTTCCAAATCTTCATATACACAAATATTCTATTTGAGGATAAGATTATAGGAAGGTTGTACCATAAGTGACAAATTCGTGTTATCAAGAACACATATTGTCAACAACAATTATATTCATCTTTGTTGAGGTCCTTGGTGTTGTAAGAGGCAAGTATTGAAAGTCCTCGATGTTATTAGAGACGTGAAATCCCGTTCGTTTGCTCGGGTGTTGTATACTTGTTCCTCCAGGTGAAGTGAGGTGGTTGTTAGTGAAAATCCAGATAGAAGACTAGGACTGGACATAAGACGGTGCTCCGAACCAGTATAAAAATCCCTGGTGTGATTTTTCTATTTTATTGCTTTTACTGTTTTATACATTTCTATGATTAGCTATTATTTCTACTTGAGTGTTGCACGTCATATTACACGATCCATGTGTACTATACTAAGCACGTACATACATTTTCATTATCTACCAAAGAATTGGTTATGAATGACTGAGAAGCACCAGAATCAAAGAGAGTCATAATAGGAGAGTCAAAAAAGAAATCAAAACTTCGACGGTGACTTTCCTACCTCAGTCCGCTGTGATAACCTCCTCTAAGGCTTGAATTTTTCCTCTAGGTGATCCAACCTTCTGACCTTTCTTGTTAGGGCACTTGTCGGGAAAATGTCCAACTTGACGACAACTGAAACAAGAATTCTTGGTCTTCCTATAGTCCTAAACAAAGTGTCCTTAATTTTCAAAGCTATGGGACTTAACCTCTATCTTGATTTGTGCCTTATCAGGTTTTCCTCCTTTTTTTGGTATACCCTTCTTGGGACACCACTTCTTTTTCCCAGAATTGGTTTTGTCCTCTTCTTTCATTTCCTCTTTACCATCCTCACACATCAAATCCCTATCCACTAATTTCTCAAAAGTCGCTCCCATCGGGATATGCATCAATGCTAGTCCTTGTAGCGGTTGATTCAACCTTTTCGCGAACTTTAAAGCCTTCTTATGAGGAGTGTTTACCAAATCCAACCTAAATCTCGCTAGTTGATTAAAGTTATTGACATATTCCTTCACTGTCATGCTTCCTTACTTCAGATTTAAAAATTTCTCCATTTGCATTCCTTTCTCAGCTTGCGACAAGAACTTCATTTCAAATCTATCCTTAAACTCATCCCAAGTAGCCACTAGTTGCCCTGCCTGAGTCACCACTCAACAATATGATGCTTCGTCTTTCAATTGCCAAACGGCCCGCTATAATTTTCTCCTATCCTCTAGCTCCAATAAATTAAACACATTCTCCGTCTCCCTAAGCCAATTGCTATCCTCCACCAAAATCTCTGTACCACGAAATGGCTTGCCACCCATCGCAAAATAATCCTTAAAAAGCTTAGGGAATTTGACTATAGGATTGGGTGGAGCTACTGCGGCTGCAACTGGGGAGAGACATTTCCTTGCACTTCGGCATGTATTATAGCCTCTACATATCTACGGAACCAAGTCGGAATGGGAATATCCTCGCGGAAGTTAGGAGCACTAGATACGCAGAAAAGAGAAGAAACAAGGATTCCAAAAGAGATCAAAGGATTATTGTAAATGACTTAAGGGGATATATTTTTCAAAAATAGGTTTTACTTGAAAATACTTTTTCAATATCTTTTTCTTTAATACCAAATGCAGCACCCCACGTCCCTTCATATCACCCATATAAAGATGCATTAAGTTCTGTGAAGCGCAATAATAATACAAAGACAAATTTCACAAGAAAAAAAAAGTATGCAGTGAAAAAATCTTTTCAAACCAAATACAACATTACAGTTTCAAATGTTATAAAGTCATAATCAAAAAGCATCTGTCACATAAACAATCAGAGTACAAAACTATAAAATAGTATCCCTCATATGCCATAACAATAAACATAGAAAAGAAACTTAAGTAATACATAGAATGAGAAGTAATCAAAGTCCAAGCTAAATTAAGAAATCATGGGCACTGCTACTATACCTCGCCCTGAGAACCTGGGTGTAATATCCTGATTTTTTTTACTGACTTTATTTAAGAATAAACACTGATTTATAAATGGGATAATTAAAGTAAAACCGGGATTAAATTAAATTAAATTAGTGAAGAAATTTAAATAACTTTATATATATATATAATATATATTAAAGAAAATTAAAATATGTATACTTTGGCTCATACTTTAGCATTTGATTTCAAAAATATCTAATATAACCTCTTAAATTAAATCCTATGTGTAATGTTAAGTAAAAACATATGTATGTTGTTAACCGGCCTTTTGGCAAAAGTACACAAGACACACTCGTCTCAACATATCGCGTGATATTACTGCTCGGATGCGTCGCCAATATCATCCGGGGTCCAGTACCAGAAGACTCGTGTCTGGCCACTAGCAGGATGTCGCATCCCTCGAACGCAACCTCCATCAGTATCCGTCCGCATCCGAGCCGAAGGCGAGCCGTCAAGCGGGTCCGAGCACAGCGCCGATGGGGGTCCGGGGCCCCACAGTCCTGGTGGCGATCGACCTAACCGGTAAGGTCGAAACTATGGGCATTGCCCGGTTCATCCGATTTTCGCCAACAAGTGTGTTGCCCAGAACTTCCAGATCAGCTCAAAGTCAAGATTCAGCCACCAACTTCAGCGAGCCTCGCCGCTCCTCCAGCACATTCCCGAACCAAGGCCTCGACTTACCCGGACTCACCAACCAGGATTTCGAGCCCCCAAGCAACTCCGACAGACCTCGCACCTCTCAAGCAGAATTTTTGTATCTCCGAGAGGTGCGAAATTCTGCACCCTCGAGGTGCGAAATCCCGCACCCTCAAGGTGCGAAATTTAGTACCCTCAAGGTGCGAAATTTCGGACCTGCGAGGCGAGAAATTTCGTACCCTCAAGGTGAAAAATTTCGCACCCACGAGGTGCAAAATTCTGCGCCCTCGAGGTGCGAAATTCGTACCCTATGGGGTACGAATTTCGGACCCCCAGGAGGTACGAATTTCGCACCCTTAAGGCGCGAAATTTCACACCTAGCCACTTCTACCTACTCCTACCTAACCCCTACCTAACCACTTCCTATAAATACCCCATGGACTCACACTTCAAAAGAGAGAGATTCTTGAGCCTTGAGACCTCCATATTGCTTCATTAATGGCATCTCCTCTTTGAGGAAGAAGAAGGGTAAAATTGTCCATTTTACTATTTCTTGCAAATATGACTATTGTAACTTCATGTAGCATAGTCAACAAATGCAATGAGAGGGTCTCAACCTTGTAATCTTTCAAGTGATCAATAAAATTCCAACAACTCTTCAAAGTGGACGTAGGCCCTCACTGAGGCCGAACCACTACAAATCTCTTGTGTTATTTACTACTTATGTTCTATTTTATGTTCTTGTCTATGCGACCATATTTATAATTCCTAGTAATTGGGAATCTTTGATGTTTACGACATTTTTTGCCATCAACATTTGTTGCTTTCACTGAGAAAACTCGGATATTACTTGTTTATTGCACATTATCATCTTGACTTCAACGAACTTAAGTTTCCTTGCTTAACCTGTCGTCGAGTCCGCTTACGATGGTAAAAAAGTCAAAGAACGCAATGATCGGCTCCTCAGTCGCTGCCGAGGCCGGTACATCTCATCAACATCAACCGGCGGGCATCCCGACCACTAATGAAAGTGAACCTCCGGTTGCAGACCCCGAAGCGCTTGTAACCCAAGCGCAAATCCGCACGCTTAATGAAAGATATGAAAATACAGCTGTTGAGCTTAATCAAGCACTAAGGAATATAACATCGACCTTATGCGGCTACTCCAAGAAAGTCAGCGCGTTGTCGCTCTACTACAACTTGCTCAGAACAATGCCCGCCCTCGACCACCAACATCTGAGACTTCCTCTTCCGAGTCGAGGGGCCCACACCAACGAAGTAGGTTTAGCCTCATTAACAATGTCGCCGTCCGAACAAACGCCCTCAACAACGGGAATGGCCATGGGTATTCCAACGACAACAGCGACCGGACCACGGTTACCTATAACAAGGGCGCCCAATATCGGGATCGTTCTCGCTTAGTCATCAATGAAGGACCCGCTCCTACTAACCAACCTCCTCCTTGACAAGACTCAACGGTCGCCGTCGAGACAATGAACCTACTATTTTGGCGACCCGTGCCTTTCGGGAACCGGATCCGCGTGACCCTGCTCCACATCATCATGCACACCAGGATCCCGTTATAGATGTCAAGGACATGGAAGAAGATGATTCGGACATCCACCAAAGAAGACGCCCTCGCGCCAGAACTCCGGAACCTCGCCAAAACCCATGGGTCCCGATGGTGGACCCGCATCCAACCTACCTTCCCGACATGGTTCGAAGGATCATGCGAGAGATGCGAGGGAATGTGCATGATTCATGGGAAGCGCACATCAGGAGCAATCCTTTCACTCGAAGAGTTAATGAAGCTGAATGGCCGCGATGCTTCAGCATGCCGCAGATGCCGCTATATGACGGCACCACTGATCCTTGTGCTTTCCTAAACTGTTATGAATGGCAAATGGACTCGAGCAGAGGTGACGATCTAGTCAAATGCAAATGGTTCCCAGCCTTCTTATCAGGAAGTGCTTTGTTATGGTTCTCTCACCTCCCACTCGATTCCATTAACAACTTCGGCCAATTAGCAATAGAATTGGTTAAGTAGTTCAGGGTGCATATCACAACTCCAAAGAATGCCCTCACTCTGTCCAATCTATACAAAGGACCAGCCGAGTCGCTCAAAAGCTACCTCTCTTGGTTCAACATCGCCCTCGCCGAGGTCGAGGACCCAGACCCTCGCGTCATACTCTTTCAATTAGCAAAGGTTGTTCTCCCTACTTTCGAATTCGGGGCATGGATTGATTGGAAGCAGCCAAAAAGTCTCGATACTTTCCATAAAAAGGCTAGGCAGTACTTATGTCAAGAAGAAGCGAGACGAAACCTACTCTCTAGGGCCATTCTTCCCAACAATCCACATGTGAATACCATCGGTGACAACGTCAAAAGGAAACAGATAGGGAAGCGCTTTAACAAGGACAAGGGGGCAGACCCCTACAAACAAAGACCGAATAACAGTAGGCAAGGCAACCGCAACAACGGCCAGGTTTCTATAGAACCCAAAAAGCCCAGCTCTCCCTGGACATACGAGATCTACACCTGCTGAAAGAAGACTTGGAAACAATCTACCGACAAATATGCAACATGCTTCAATACAAGAAAACATGCAACAGTGAATCTACTAATCATGAGAAGAAGGCCGGCCAATACTGTCGGTACCACGACATATACAGGCACAATACCAATAATTGTCGTCAATTCAAAGACGTAATCGAAAAGCTTATCCGCGAGAAGCGCCTTGAGCAGTATGTCCGATAAGCATCATGCCTCTCACCAGCCCCGAGCAGCAGAGGACTCGCTGGAAATGGATCTCCTTCCACTTGTGGACCCTGAAGCTCCTGTGACTCAAGCACAGATTCACACGATTAATAAGGAGTATAAGAATGCAGCTCTTGCGTTAGGCATTGAAGGCAAGCTTCAAACTTCTGCGCCAACTTCAAAAAAGTCAACACATTATCATTCTACTTTAGCTTGCTCAGAACCGCGCTCGCTCGCGGCACACCGCATCAGAAATTTCTTTTGTCGAAGCAAGGGGCCCACGTCGAGGAAGAAGGTTCAACCTCATTAAAAACATCGTCGTCCACTCCAACACTCGTACAATGACATCAACGACAACAGAAATGAGATGATGATCGAACCATCATCGCTTACGGCCAAGGAGCACAGTAACAAACTGGGTCCGAGTAACCAACATTCTACTTGGAAGAGCCCACTTGTCGCCACTCAGTACCAGAGTCCCACTCTTCCAGCAGCCCATCGGGCCTGAGTACACCCGGACCAGGGTGCACACCAGCTCGATCAAACTCGACAACTATACCAAAACCATACCATCCATGACATAAAAGAGAGCGAGCCGGATGTGTACAATAGAAGACGTCGACAGAAGGGAACTCTCAAATTCCGCCAAAGCTAATGGGGTCCATTAGCAAATCCCCCTTCAGCATATCTCCATGACGCTTCTACATGCCAGAGGTGGTGTCCTATAACAGCCCGAAGGACCTCTAATCTAGACAATGTAAGAATCACCATCAGGAATGGAACGCGTTATCCCGGCTTCCCCCCGGCTTTGACGCTCAAGCCTCCGCTAGGCGGACTCAAACTGCTGTGAGTCCAAACTTATCGCCTACGCTTCTAGCATCCAACTGGGCCCAAGTTTACTTCAACCGACTTCCATAGAGTCATGCAACCGAAGTTGGAATACCTTCCGCCAAAAAGGCATGCTAGGCCCCAAAGTCCTGGACTAGATCACGATCTCGATAATGAGGTCGGAGCCCGACTTCCAATTATCGCCGACACGATCCATGGAGTTGTGAAGAAACCACAGAGGCACGCCCACGATATCTACGAAACTAGTAAAAGGCGCAACCCGTTCACTTCGACTATCCTTAATACCGAATGGCACCAGCACTTCAACATACCAACACTTACCCCATACTTAAAGAGGCCATGATTCTCGAAGCTTCATTAGCTGCCACGAATGACACATGGATTCATCACACGCCGCTAATGCCATCAGGTGCAAGTGCTTCCCCATCTCTATCCAGGTTGGTGCTATACGGGTTCTCTTGACTTCCACCTTAAACCGTCTCAACTCCCGGCCAACTAGCCAAGAGATAGGCCATGCAGTCCAGGATGCACACCGTAACGCCCACAGGAATCCTCTCAGTCTCGAACACTTATCAAAATCTCAAGGGCTATCTCGCAAGATCCCAAAATGCCTTGGCCGAAGCCCAAAAACCTAATCCTCGAACTGCACTCGTCCAGCTTGCGAAAGGTATACCACCTAATTCCAAACTTAGAGCATGGACCGATAAAAAACAATCAAAGATTCGGAGGGTCTTCTGCACTGATGCCGACGACTTCCTATGCCGAGATTTAGCATAAAGGGATCGAGCTTCTTACCTCAACATCCTGCCTCGCGGCGACGCCGAGGGCTCCATTGACCCTAATTCTACCACTCTGTGCGTTCTTGCTCACGCCGGCAAGGGTAGTTGCAAGAGTAAGAGGAAGCGCCTTCGGCTTCCTCCTTTCCGCAACCATACTGCTCTTAGCAATGCCCCCAAGAAAATCTATCTTGCAACCTGCAATTACCAACCATGCAAGGCCAAGACCTAAAAGTCCGACGAACACACCAAGGGATTCCGCAAGATATTGTCGGTTCTACAGCATCCGCGGACACAACGCTCATCAAAGACTCCCACTGCATGGGATCTCTGAGCTACGCAGCGCTCATCAAAGTTTCCCGCTAAACATGACCTCGACCAACAACTAATCCTGTAAAATCATCCCCCCACCTCGTTAGAACCACAGCTTCCATGGCGTAGTTGACCTTAGGTTGTCATCAGAAATGTCAGTTTGCAACTCCTCCCTGCCTCTGTCTCCCTCATTGAAAGAATAACATAAACTAAAAGTTAACTTCCTCCCATAAAAGACACCTCCTTTCAACTGAGTCATGGCCCCTTTTTATCCTCCGTGCGGCGCTCCCGATCAGCATGGGGCATGCTGGGAAGTAGTGCCGAAGGAACATTCGGAAGCGAGCCTGAGAATTCCGGTCCTCTACCATCCCCATGACCATCATCTATGATACAACAATCCTTGAGGTTATCATTTGAGATATTTTCCATCGACTCATTTACACCATCATCTCGCCCGTATAAAAAAAAGATGAGGCGAGAGAGATGATTTAATAGCATAAAGAAGGCTTACACATTAATGTTTAAAGGTCAAAAATAGGACCTTGAGCACAATTGCCGATGGAATTGTCTGTGGGTAAAGGGTTGTAACCTTTCCAGTAGTTGTTACCGTTGTAAATCAAACAAAACCATACATTCACGGATAGATGCCTCATTCCGGCCAATATATATAGGCCTACAAAAAAAATTGAAAACAAGAAGCAAGGCCCCTTCTCCAAGACACACCTCCTCTTTGTTGTATCACAACCATCCTCCTCCAACTAACTCTCCGGCCACTTAGGGGAACGACTGAAACCTCAACCAAAGGACCGCTCGAGCGCACATCGGCAACCTCCACTTCTAACGGGCCTTCCCTTCACCTACAGGCCTCGCTCCTCGTCAGGGAGGTCCATGCCCATACAACGGAAGCTCGACGATGGAACTTTCAAATTCTCAACCATGGACGGAGCCAAACTCCCAAGAGCGTGGAATGACGAATATCCTCACCTTTACTCCGCATAACCTAGTGTACAATTAATTCACACACTCCAACGATGTTTTGTTTTCCTGCAATTCAAGGCATTGTAAAGGCTATCACTGCCAAAGCTATCCTTAGAAATGATGTTCAGTTTCCTATCTCCCTTACATGTTTGCTCCGTGCATGACGTTCATGACGTGTTTGATCAATCCTGACAACCCGCTTGCGTACAAACTTTCGATCGCCGCACCGACGCCCCGAACACGGAAGTCAGTGCCGCCTTCCGAGCCTCGATCCGACACCAAGGCCAAACAACATTGGCTACGACCGACACACTGAGCACGGGAACCGGCAACGCTACTCGAGTCGTCGGTCCGCGGCGCGAGTGAATATAAATAATCACAAACTCGAACTTAGGCCCCGCACCGAGGCCGAGGATAAATCATTCCGCGCCCAAGTTCCAAGCGACTTGGGGCTGCCCAACCGGGAGAAATGTAAACTTCCCCTAGCTACGTGTACCTGTCGAATCTCGACGCAGCACCGAGACCGACATTAAATCATTTCTCCCCGAAGCTCTAAAGGCTTAGGTGCAGCTCATGGCCATGATCAGACCCTACGGGCTGATAATCGTAGCTTTTCTCCAGCAAATAAACGACGCCGTCTCTCGCTCCAACCCAATGAACGACAGGAGAGCCATACATCGGACGGACCGCATAACGCGACGTCAAATGACTTCGCTACACTTGAGATTAACCCTGGGCAACCCAAGTACACAGTAGGCTCTCAGCCTGACTTTGCAAACTACGGGTTTCCTTAGCTGAGGGAAACTTACTAAAGCCCGCGCTCTATCACACCCCTCCGGAATAATTGACTCGGAGCGCGGTACACAATCACACCCCTCTGGAATGATCAACCCAGAGCATGGTCTCCGATCGCATTTCTGTTGGTGTAACAGCAAGTATGCTTGTGCAAGTAAGGGACGCCGGAAAACATGAAAAGAACGTTCGAATGCTTAAAACGAAACGTGATCTTTACTCATTCATATTCCATTTCACACACACACACATTATATAGAGTACATGTCTAACATCTCTTATCTCTGATGACAGGGTATACGTGAATATTATAACATGTCTTTAAGAACCAAAAGCGAGGGTCGCACTCGCATATGCTATTAGTTTACCTAACCCAAAGTATCTTTAATTCCTTTAACAATTGCTGATGCTGCTCATCCTTTTCTTTTCTTTTCTTTTTTCTATACAGGTTCGACACAGGCAGGTCACCACCACTGACGGACCCTTTTCTTCCAGAACTGCTTCCTCCTCCTCCTCTACACTACACAGGAGTAACAGATTCATGAGGCACCGATGCGCGCCTTCCGCCGTCATCCTCGCCGCTTGCAATCATCATAGCCTCCCCGAGAGAAATACATAGCAACAGCTTGGGGACGATGTAAGAAACAGGGACAAATACAGCCTGGGTTCTCCCGAAGCCTTCCTGGCACCGGGATCTGCTCTCTTCTCGGCATCCTAGGCGGTTTTGGATCAGCTGGCTCCCTATCCTGGAATTGCATAACTGCATCTGCTTCAAGTTTGCTTAGGGTCCTCTCGCCCTCTTCTGGTGGGCATCATCGATGGCTCTCCTTTTTCCTAGCCTGCTCAGAGGCCCTCTCCTTCTCCGCCTCAGCATCGGCCTACCTTTTCACCACCACAGTGGCAGATTTCTCCTGGGCATCCCGACTAGCCTTCGCCCATGCATCTTGTATGGCATCCTCATCCTGTCCCTCTTCCCCTCCGGCTCCTCCGAATTTGCCACCAGCCGGGCTTCCTGACCTTCCATCATATCTTGCTTTGTTTGCACACTTACATCAGCTACGCCCGTCGCATGAGCGCTTCGTCCAGCCACAGCTTCTCCTCCTCCAAGGAGACTTATATAAATATGGGATCTCGAAACCATGGGTTCTCCTACTACTCCAGATTGTTCCCGCTATAACTCCAACCAGGACTCGGACACTTGAGGAAGCATGGGGGCTAAGCCTGGTGTCGCCTCCGCTCCAGGGGGCTTCCCAACAAAAGAAGCAACTATTTAACCTTAGAGGGTTCATCGCTCGCTTCCTCTTCAGTTAGCAAGTACTTGAGCTTGGGGCAGTCCCCCACCTATCTCCGCACCAGCTTACTCATCGCAGGACCTGAGGAGGATCTCCACCAACTTCGGCGCCGGCATTTCCGTCGCCATAGCCGTCGGGCGTAGAAGCCCGCACCAAAGGACAGAGGGAGCAATATAACCACCGTTTCCCCGAGGAACTGGAGAACTTAGATAAGTTCCCAATACGCAAAATAAAAAATCCATATTTCAGTGCAAGTTCTCGGGTTTCCATGGCCGATTCATTGGGTTCGCAAAGTCTCAACGCCCTGCTAGCAAACTCATACTTAAACACAACATGAAGCTAACTCACACCCATCGATACATACCTACAAGCGCATCGAAACGCGGCAACGACACCTAGTTTGGATAACTATAGCAGTGGTTACCAGTAAATGTCAGCACCGTTTTCGGATCGGATAATGATCCAGACATAATTGGGTTGGAGACTAGCGACTCGACCGTATGCCCGCATCTTGCGCGCATATCCAAGCGGTTAGTTCGAATAAGTTCATTTCTAGAATCATTCGCCAAACAATTGTGTTACGTTCAACTCCAGTTACTGACCAGACATGAAACATTAAGCAACGATCCGAGCTTGCTAGCTCGTCTCTGATGTCGAGCAGAATCAAGAAGGTACCCAGGCCTCGAGGCAACCCTCTACGGATTATCGCACTGGCCTGGCAATCTCAAGACCCGATCAGATCCCCTTAAGTCTCTGCATTGGCGTCATCTTCACAGCATCCTATGGGGCCACCACCTTGAGAGCACCTTCACCTCGCAAGCAAGGAAATCCGTAGCCAAACTTCAGGCCCTGGAGGCTTCTCGGCTTCCATCAGTACCCGGACTCCACAAAAAGTTGACATTCTGAAACATGGTGGCAGCCTTTGGCCTCAAAAACTAATGCCACAGCCATCACCAACTGCCAATGCAACACCTAAGTAAATATGCAGTGGCATCGTGGTTAAGTTATTGAACGGATCCCAAGATTAACAGCTCGACTATGTGTCGATATCTTACATAAGCATTCAAGCTGACAATCCAAGCAGGTCCATTCTTTGAGGACCGTGTCGCAAGACAAAAAATCACTAATCACTGTCCGCTCATATGGCGCCATGCAAAGGATCAATTCTACAAAATCAAAATCAAAGACAGGGCTCGACAAAGTCGTGGGAGTGCGAAGTTATGTCTCATGCTCCCGTGCGTCGGCTTAATTGTTATCTCCTCAACCAAGATCCAAACCCTGAAGAGCGTGAAAGGTTTAATAAGCATTTGGGACACAAAGCCCAATCACGTATTCACACATGCTTGGCGACCTTTATTCAATTTCCTAATCCCATTTCCCGAGGTCCGCCGCTCCACGTTCTTGAATACCAAATCCGAAAGCCCTCTTACTTTCCATATCTCTCTTCCCTTCTCTCAAAAACCTAACAACACCTCGAACATCCAAAGTACAAAAGAAGTATTTTGGCATCCTCCATGCGTTATGATGATTTTCTATCCGGAGAAGAGAAGAAAGGAGGAAACTACAATCAGGGGATCGGCGTGCCCAAAACGAACATTCCAAGATCGAAATTCGGGATCGTACGCTAAGCTGTGATCATTTTCGCTTAAGTTCGAAGCTCCAACTACCAAGTCAATCATGACTCAATGACCACCTGGGTACTCACCAAGTGCTCAATCATCAAAGCGCCCGCACCTAGCATTTGGGTCCAACCTCACCTCAAAGGAGAATCCATATGAATCCATGCCACGACATATGACAAGTATTGTCCTAACAATGGAACTCGCATACACGAGTTGTCGAAATTGATTAATGGGACTAGCTTGGATCATTGAGCGACCTTAGGCTCACCTAGACCAAGTGATTTAACGGATAATCCAAATAATCAAGCTCCGTCCCAATGACATTTCAGCAACCACTTAGAGCAATCATGCGCCTAAGCCAAGGCAATGACCATGCATACATGTTTTGGGAATCTCAACCAAGTAGACTAACTCGATTCAAATGCGCGCCCACAAGCCTTAAGGGTTCAAGTATACACGCCAAACAGTTGGCTCTCGATCCAAAAACTCTTCGAAAAGCTAAAACTGCGTGATCATAAGCCAGGGCATACAATTCACTTTCATATTACCTATTCTAACTCAGATCGCATTGCGCAAAACCACGCACAAATTTGTGATTACATACGCAATTAAAACCTAATAACGAACCGTTGCACTTCTATGTAATCGGAAGTCAGCAACTGACTTTTATTGTCTTTAATCTACACGAAGTAAGTGCCTTAAACAGGTTCCAATCCAAGCCGCCAAACTCAAGCGAGTCAAAGCTCTTAGCAATGCTAGAATCCTAAGCTCACACCCACATATTTCAACAAGGCGTCCCAACCACCCAAAAGCAGTGCGCTCTCGACAAACAATGCAAGAGGAAGGTCATAACCGATCGATAAGCACCGCATGGAGATGTTTGCGCCCATATCAGACCCATCTCACTTCAAAGCATGTACCGTTAACACAAAACATACTTTGAGGGGGCAAATGTTAACCGACCTTTTGGTCCGATTACCAAAAGTACACAAGGCACGCTCGTCTCAACATATCGCATGATATTGCAGCCCGGAGGCATCGCCAATATCATCCGGGGTCTAGTACCAGAAGACTCGAGTCTGGCCACTTGCAGGATGTCGCATTCCTCGAACGCAACCTCCATTGGTATCCATCCGCATTCGAGCCGAAGGTGAGCCGTCAAGCGGGTCCAGGCGCAGTGCCGGTGGAGGTCCGGTGTCCCACAGTCCCAGCGGTGATCGACCTAACCAGTTAGGTTGAAACTGTGGGCATCGCCCGGTTCATCCGATTTCCGCCAACAAGGGTGTTGCCCAAAACTACCAGATCAGCTCAAAGTCAAGATTCAGCCAATAACTTCAGCGAGCCTCGCCGCTCCTCCAGCACATTTCCGAACCAAGGCCTCGACGTCCCCGGATGCACCGACCAGGATTTCGAGCCCCCAAGTGTAACACCCCACGTCTATTAACGTCACTCACAAAGGGAATGCATTAACTTCTATGGAGCGTTTTAAGTGTGTATAGAACAGAAACTTAACAACAAGACAGATATAAACAGTACTAAAACTTTAAAACTTTATTCATTGCAGCGGTAAACACATAAATTTGATTACATCATCAAAAACCAGAGTCAAAGTACATAATATCCATCTTGACTAAATCAAAGTACATAAATAGAAAGACATAAACCCAGTTCAAAATAGCCACAAATAAGAGAGGCTGAACTTTACTTCAGCGATCCAAGCAACTTCTAAAAGCATAGATATAGCTATCCAAAAAGCTCCACTGGTGCTAGTTCCAACCTGAGCACTTGGGGGGGGGGAGAAAGAAAAGAGGTGGAAATAAAGGGGGTCAGACATAAAGTCTGGCGAGTGCGATAGCTTTAACAATATAATTACCAAATTAACTAGGCTAAGGCATAAGTTGGAAAAATAAGGAAATGACTGTGAACAATTGAGTATGGCAGAGTAAAAAAAGAAATAAGATTGAACGAAGATAACGTTAAAGCGCCCCTAAACCACTATAAGATAATTACTATACTGCACCACTACTACTATACTGCACCACCACTAGTTACCCTAAGGTTGATCCCGCCTACAGACTTTAATAATGATAATGGTAGTTTCGTGTACCCCTAGTTGCCTTCATAGGAGCCGCCTGCCCATATCTCCACTAGGTGTACACACTACCCCCATGCGATCGGCTCCCTAACTCGTAGATACCCGTGTTGGCCCCACAGTGGGGTGTATCACTTCCCAAAGTGGCAACCCGATACTACAAATAATGCACGGCTTATACCTACACGATGCAACAACGTCTTACCTACCAGCCCGGGTCCACACACGCATATGAACCCGTTGGACTTGCGTTGCCACCGCTAACCCAGTTTGGCCTCTTACAGTCAAGCCCAGTATGCGTGTCCCGTCCTCGACTTGGGTCGAGCCCACAAAGATACGTATGGGTTACTGCTTGAAATGGGCCCTCATTACTTGACACAAGCAATCCACCTAAGCTTGGTCCCCTCTAGTACATCCCACTTAACCCTCTTCTTATTCATGTTCACTTACATGTTTCAATATTGGTTAAGTGTTTCTAATCGTATTTCAAATGCCACACAAGGCACCCACTAGATTCCACATGCCACCCAAGGCACTCTTTTAACCCCCTCATGTCCCACTACATGTTTATGTGGTTAAGTGTTTCTTAATTCATTAAGTACGTAACCTCATAAAGACCTCCCACATTAGACTGGCATTTGTGGCAGCTGGATTTGCTGGGCGGGTCTGGGCAGTCTTACACCACAAACGAGCTTAACCTCGTGTCTTTGCAATTGTTACGTATTTAATTTATGCCTAAGACCTCCCACATTAGACTGGCATTTGTGGCAGCTGGATTTGCCGGGCAGGTCCAGACAGTCTTACACCACAAAAGAGCCCAACCTCGTGTCTTAGACGATTAATTACACCTAACTAATTATTCCCCAATTTGAATTAATTTCCCTATTCAAATTATCAATCAATTCCAAATTTAACTATGGCCATAATTGACTCAATTATGTCCATCTATTTATGGTATGGAAAATCATACCAATTTTCATCACAAATTAGTTTTATGCCATTTAAGGCATTTATGCCAATTAAATCTTTTAATATTATCCCATTGCCAGACGTTGTACGTTCGTTCGTTTAACGTAAAATATACGTTAGACTCGAATAGTCTAACTCATGGAATAAAGAGAAAACATCAAAACATACATATAATTAAAGATAGATCTAAACATAAGGGGTGAACTTGCATGTGTGAATGATGTCCTACATCTAAAACTTGCATAGGCCAAAGTTACAACTTGCATAAAACTACATATGTCATACATCCAAATCTAAAGGCGTAAACTTGTTTAGGTAATGGTCACAACTTGCATAAATCATGTATGTCATGGATCTACATCTAAAGGTGTAAATTTGCATAGGCAATAACCACAAACTTGCATAACATGATTCATATTCCAAACTCATATATTTATATAAACTTGCATATGTGATTCATGCAACATAACAATGGTGTAAACTTACATCTAAACATGTAAACTAGCATGTAGAATTTAGCATATAACTCAAACATGTCATAGCCTAACTTTAGATCTAAAATAGATGTCACGAAACATGTAAGGTTATACATAATCTTTACTAACTTGCATATGGTACATGTCTAAATCAATATCTAAACTTGCATACATACATATGATTTATCATATGAATCAACATAACCAAACTAGCATATGAACAACATGATGATTTGATTATACATAAGCCAATCGTAGAATCACAACATAGATGATAGCATCATAACTTTACAACATAGATGATAACATCACAACATAACCTCACAGAATTTACAACATATATGATAACATCACAATTTTACAACATAATTATAACATGCGGTCAATAATTCACATCATATCCATATAATCCACATCATAACTTAATCCAATTAAATTTCTAATTATTTTATTAAAGAAACCGAATTCACAACTCAAAGAAGGTCTTAGTTCTGAATTCTGAGTTCTAAAGTTGTATTAGCTTTCCTTTGAAGAAGATTCGTTGTTAAAGTTGAATTGAACTGAATTTTGATTAGCTTTCTTCCTCTCTAATTGGTGGCGGCTATTCTGAGTTGCAAGGTAACGGCATGGAGGCCATGAATCTAATTTTAATTTGATTTTAGGGTTTGAGTCTATAGGTGTTTTTATAGTTTAGGATTAGTTTAGGCCGTCCAATCAACCCAGAATTAATCCCAGCCAATCAGAGCAGATCAGAAACCCTAATGAGTCAGCACACAGTCATTAACAGGTCACTAATCAAATCTTCCCAGGGGGGCAGGTCGACCCCCAAGTCGACCTGGTCAGGGTAGGTCGACCCTAGGTCGACCCTATGGTCGACCTGGCCCTGGAGGGAATTTCCCGCCTAGCCTATCTGACTCTGAAATTTGAATTTTCAAAATCTCTTTTGAATTTTCTGAAACTTCCTATGGCCATAACTTCTTCATACAAAGTCCAATTCATGCAAACTCGGACTCTATCTTAACCAGAATTCCGAGACGAACACAATGGCGCAATCCGTTTCCCTTAATTCCCACATTTGAGATTAGTTATTCTTTAATTTGTGAATATTAATATTAACAGAAATACGGGGTGTTAGACTAAGCCACTCCGACAGGCCTCGCACCTCTCAAACAGAATTTTCGTATTCTCAAGAGGTGCGAAATTCCACACCCTCGACGTGCGAAATCCCACGCTCTCGAGATGCGAAATTTCACACCTGCGAGGTGCGAAATTTCGTACCCTCGAGGTGCGAAATTTCACACCCACGTGGCGTGAAATTCTGCACACTCGAGGTGCGAAATTCGTATCCTATAGGGTACGGATTTCACACCCTCAGGAGGTACGAATTTTGCACCCCCAAAGCGCGAAATTTCGCACCTAGCAGGTGCGAAATTTCGCACCTAGGCCCAAGGGCGAATTTTCCGAGCCGAGGGTTATAGGCGCGAATTTTCTGTAGATGGTCCCCATTTCTACCTACTCCTACCTAACCACTTCCTATAAATACTCCATGGCCTCACACTTCAAATGAGAGAGATTCTCGAGCCTTGAGACCTTCATACTGCTTCATTAACGGCATCTCCTCTTTGAGGAAGAAGAAGGGCAAAATTCTCCATTTTACTATTTCTTGCAAATATGACTATTGGAACTTCAAGTACCATAGTCAACAAATGTAATGAGAGGGTCTCAAACTTGTAATCTTTCAAGTGATCAATAAAATTCCAACAACTCTTCAAAGTGGACGTAGGCTCTCACTGAGGCCGAACCACTATAAATCTCTTGTGTTATTTACTGCTTATGTTCTATTTTATGTTCTTGTCTGTGCGACCATATTTATAATTCCTAGTAATTGGGAATCTTTGGTGTTTACGACATTTTTTGCTGTCAACATATGGATATATAATTAAAAGGCAATTTGTATATAGTCTTAAGCTAAGTTAAAATTTAAAACTACAGCATAGATATATGTTAAACCAAGATAACATGTATGGACACATTCTTCTTTAACCCATAGTAAGATATTTTTGCCAACATAAGACAGACTCTGCTGGTAGAAATCAAAACTAAACGTTTGAAAATGGCTGAATGAACAGAAAAGATGTGGCTTCACATATGCAAGTCATTCTCTATGCATGAAAGTACACATTTTAATGTGATGTGCATGAAAATCTTTTGTAAGCTAATGTCATTCTAAGCAAATATGCAAGTGGGTGTACCCTTAGGTATCACCTAACCTAAATAAGATTATTATACTACAACTTAAAATGCAAACAAAATATATATAAACCATCACCTATTCTATATTTTCAAAGCAATGAAATGATTTAACACCCCCTCTTTGAAGACATTTTGCAGCATACATTAAATTGATTTGGAACAAGAAAAGATGTAATGATTTTAGAAGATGGAAGAAGGTACATGGTTGTCCAAAACAGGGTATATTTATATTTAGATTAGCACGTGTTTCCCTGATAAACAAAATAAACTAGGGATGAGAAACCTGAAGCTAATATTTGCTTTAACATCAATATTAAATCTACAGGGAAAAAGTATTGGAACCATTTAATGAAGCAAAATATTTTAATACTTAAACTTGCCTATAAATAAAACTATCAACCCATAACTTCTCATGCAAAAATTGTTTGATCTGTGGAGATCAAATACTGCAGCAGACCAAGAACTGAGAAGAGAAGAACAGTGCGTAAACTCTGTTTTAAATTCTTCAAGTCTTCTGTATATTAATATGAACATTTGGTAGATTATTGGTTGACACACTTATATATATATATATATATATATATATATACACACAAACATACATACATACTTGAAAGTTATCAAACATAGAATCAAAATTTGAATATGAAAAATTTCGTTTACTGGAATAAGAATATAAAAATCTAGAAGCAATAAGTGAGTAAACTCACTATTTTCCCCTGTTTCATATATTTTTTCATTATTGATTTTGGAACTTTTTAGGTATACGTTTAATTGTTATGCGGTTATATGCAACTCAAACTGAGGTGATTACCTGAAATTTTAACTACTGCGAACAATTGAAAATGTCTAGATATTTTAATTCTATGAAGTCTACTTCTTCCTCTTAACTTCAAGAATAAACATGAAATCTTCGGGTGATAAGAAGCTTGTTACTTGTTAAATAAAAGAATATAAGAACTGTTGTTCTAATCTTTAGAAGGAAATGGGGGTAATATTCATTGACCATAATGAGTAGGGTAAGTTCATAGCTGGCGGACACTACACTGTTTAGTCGTAACAGAAATCAATGGTCAATAGTTTATTTGATTACAACAAAAATAGGATGTTGAAATTACATTACCTTTACCATTTCTTAGCTTATCATTATGGTAAGGTATGTAGCTATACCCCTTCAAACCTTGCTGGAAGGCATTGCCACCTTATAATATTACGCGATTCATGGTTACTACTAGTTGGTAGTTTGTTCTTCTGGAATATTTTAAGTTCCGAGACTTGCGCAAAAAAAAAAGAATTGCAACTCTTTTAACTTTAAAATCAATAATGAAGACTGAGAAGTAGTTTGAAATACTGATGGTGTGGGCTAGATGAATTTTACGAGCAACATCGTTTATAATCTTCTTTTTAATTATGACAAATAAGAAGAAGTAGAGGGGAAAAGACTTAATAGCCATTTTGATATTATTACTGGAGGAGTTAGAATGCATAGTTTAGGAAAGGGTTCACCATGGCCAAAGGGAATGATGGAGTAAGGGATGGGATGAAGGGGTTTATAGAGTATCTGTTTTGTGAAGAAGGAGTTAAACCATTTTTTTTTGGCCAAGGTGGTTAGAGGATGATCTCAATGTATGGTTCGGCTCCAGGGATGATGGAGCATGTATGGTAATGGGTATGGCTAATGCAAGTGGAGCATGAAGTGTGTGCACGTACATAGTGCACAACTGCGCATTTAAAATCTTGAAGCAAGAAAGAAACAAGTGAAATATAAAAGATCTAGGTGGTCAGACGTATGGTATATGATTTCTGTATGGCATTAAAGAAGTTGGGTGGGTCGTAAGAGAGGTGGTTGAGGCTATTCGATGTTGGAAATAGAGATGAGGAGGTGCAGGGTGTTTAACAAAAGAAAGAAGAGAGGTAATAGGAGCAAAGTTAGAAGAAGAGGAGAGATGTGTGTAGGCTAGGGTTTTTGGGCTAAAAGTAGTTGGGCTGGAGTTTTAAAGTAGGAAAAAAACATAAAAGATAAGAAGGTAGGCTAGGAGTAATTGGGCCAGGGAAATTAAATAGAAAAGAAAAGAAATAAAGGAAAGGTAATTGGGCTGAAGTGAATTTGGGCTAGTCAATTTTAATACAAAAGAAAATAGAAATTATAAGACCAAGAACGGAATGGAACCAAAAAGAGTATTTTAAAGTTTATAAAATATTTTAAATACAATATATTCACATATATAATAGGAATACATGATTGGTTTATTTGTAAAAATGAAATAACAACTCAAATATGTTGAATTTTAGTGGACATGTTTGACAAGTGATCATCCATTTATGTTATTTGTATTGAGCCAAGCAGTTTGAAATATTGAATTTGTTTTCAATTCAATCGACTTAAGTTGATTATCATTTCTTTCAAACAAGAAATGTTTCAAAATAAAATGAAGATTTTATTTAATCGGATTTACTTAAGTATCGTCTAACTTTAAAAGACATCGCGTTGATCGTTTTGAAGAGTTCGGAATTTATATTCCACTTCGATTCGATTTATACGTGCGTGTTAGAGATCGTTGAAGATAAGTTGAAGACGGAGTTATGCAAGGGCTGTTTTGTTTATCCTAGGTAAAAATTGCCTAAGATGGATTTACTGAATAGTGCCTTCGGTTTGTCCAGTCTCAGGACAACTTGTTGGTCGGATATTTGAGAGAGTATGTCTATCAGATCTTACCCATTGACTTTTCTTAAATGTATTACATTGGTGGTGGAGGAATTCGTTTCTCTTAGCTTTATGCCCATGATTTATTTTTGGGAAAATAAATTAGTGTTTCGACAGATATAACGATGTGACATTCAAAGAAATAAAAAAGTGATCTGTCAAAAAGATAAAGTCTAAAGCGTGAGCCTCACAAATGGGAAATGAAAAAAATCGGGTAGGCAGCATGGCTAGTTGGGTCGCAAGCAAGAAGGGTGTATTATCACCATTTAGAGAAATTCCTTTTGTCTTCTTAATCTCTCTTCACTGCTACAGCTTCCGGAAACGGTGGTTTGATCCCAATCATTGGTGATAATACATTCAATCCACTCAAGTTGAATGAATGACCAATCAAGTGCAGTCGGGTGTCAAGACGTTCTTATTGAACCCCAGTGTATCCCCTCTAGAATACGCTGATCGGTAGGTGATTCCATACCTTGTCATAGTCAGAATCCATTCTCCAATAAGCGCCAGCGGTTTTTGATTTTATATTATGTATGTGGAGCATGAGATGCAAACGTTCCACTAGATGGTTATTTATTTGATAAAAACTATCATAATATCAGATGATTTCGATATCAAAAATATTTTGGGTTATCATAAGGTAAAAACCATCCATGTTTATGTGTGTATCGGTCTTACGATTATCTTTTCTTTTAAAAGGTTTTTCTAAAGTAAATCAATCTGTTCTCATAAGAGAAGAAACCCGTGTTGGATCTAGATTAACCCTAGAGGGGGGGTGAATAGGGTTTATCACAGATTATCACTGAGTATATAATATTAAAAAAATATCACAACACAAATAATGATCAGAGTAAATAAATGATGTAAATAAATAACACACAGATATACCCAGCTTCGGCAATCCTGCCTACTGCTGCATTCCCCAAGGTTTTTATTATAGAATTATACAGACTGCCGCATACACAAACTTACAGACTCGCGACCCTCGCTAACCGCCTACACAGTTTTGTACACTCGCAATACCTGCTGCTGTACTAACCCTATACTAAAAACCCTGACTGATCTTTGTCCCAAGATCAGATTTTACCTGCCTACAACCCCGTAGTCAGTAACCCCTAGTTTGACAGACTAGTAAACTGTTCAGATTGGTTTACAAAAGAAATTACAACAAAAATTACAAAACAAAATATGAAACCCTAGTTAATAAATATCAAAAGGAGTTAAATAATTAAAGGGTCATCCCCTTTCAAAATCTTGAACCCCCTTTGTAAAATGGTCGGCCTCTTTGGTTGTTGGTTGCACCATCCTTCATTTGTTTAGCCCGATCCTTTTTATTCTCTGGAAAATCAAAAATGGCGGCTGCCCTAGGGTTTTCAATATTGAATCCCCAAATCATTTTGTTGCTTTACGAAAACGTTAACCTCTGAAGCTCTAGTTCCTGCGGCTATCTGGTTCTTCGATTTGTGATGTTTATCTCTGGCTTGTTACTGATTTGGGGAAATTTTCAGGCGATCGAGATCTGGAAAATTGTGAGTAATTTTCTTTTGAATTCTTTGAATTGTATTTATTGGATTTCGATTGTGTCGGATTATCCTTCACCGCCGATGATGAAAATGGTGTTATATAGGATTTAAAATCCTTTGAATCTCTGATTTCATTATGTGGCTCGACTGATTAATTTGTGGTTTCCCCTTTTGAAATACACTGCGAGATTGATGGCAATGAATCCAGTCTTAAGAATCTGGTCGGTTTTTAAAAGCTTGATAAAATATGGAAACATTTCGTGAATTAAACTGTGGTCCCCTTCAAATAATTTGTTTGCTGATTTTCTGATTTTGTGTGATTTCCGAAATGAATTCCATGAAACTTCCCGTGCTTGATTTTGGCCATTATGAAAAAGAAACTTGAAATAGATTTTGATGGTAAACATGCCTTGAATTCCTGGAATAAATTGTTTCCTTGTTTTACTTGATTGCAAAAGCTTCGACTTTGAATTTGCTCTAATTCTGGCAACATAGTAATCCATTTTCTTTTGTCCCTTTGTTGATTTGCACGACTTAAAAACCCTTGCCAAAAATGAATTGTCTGACGTTTGGAAATAATAAAACTCTTACCAAAACAAAATGCATTGTGATTTCTTGAATCAGTTTAATACTTGCCAAATAAAACGGATTTCTTTAAACCATTTCTGGAATTACTTGAGTTTGATTTTTTTCATAAAGATGTCACCATTAACTTGTCCCATAACTGATTTCAGAAAATCCTTAAATGTTGCCACAAAAGGAATTTTGGAAATTATTGATCACTTGCAAAAAATGATATTGAGAAAATAAAAAGCTTTCTAGCCCCTGATTTGTTGCCTGAATCATTTGTATATGCATGCACCTAGTCTTGTTGCTGTGTTGATTATGATCTGGCTTAACACTTGCTTTTGCCTTGACTTGTGTGCATAAATGAGTTGTTGTTCATGCTGCTTGGATCTTTTTCTTTCCACTTCTGATCCATATATGCTCTTGTACCCTTGGATTTGACCAACAAGCTGTGTACAGACCATGCATGTTCGAACCATGCTAAACTTGAGCTTGATACTGTCCATACTGTTTCAATTTGCTTGGCCACCCTTAAATATGCTGTGTGCACCAAGTACATACTGTCATGCTATATCATTTGTTCACTTTCACTTAAACCATGCTTCTTGAGTTTGTTGTTGCACCATGCATTCTTGTCCACCAGTTTTTGTTGTGAGCTCGACCATAGTTGACCATGTTGGCACACCATGATTCACTCGACCATTTTGCACTTGAACCATGTATGTTTGTCATGTAACCTCCTATGTACTTGTGCACATATTCCTGCATCATGCTGAAGTGTTGCCCATACATGTACTAGCGCGACTTGCTTGATCCATGAAGAGCTTGACCCTTTTCTGGTTTGTGCACTTACACTTCACCCACACTTGCTGCTATATCACTATGTTTCTTGACTTTGTCATGCATATATGTGATCTGCCATTCCTTGCTTGCTTCTTGCTGACTTGTAATGTTGTTTTCCTCGACCATCCTTGTACTATGTTGCATTTTATATTGTGCTCTGAGTCGAGATGGTCCAAACGGCTCCTCCTCAGCTGCATACACTGTATTTTGATTGGCGAGGCAGTGCACACGTGTATATATATACACGTGTGTATATGCAGCCATCAGACTGGATTTCCTGTCCCTGTTCAATATATATATATATATATATATATATATATACTGGCTGCCTTGTGGTATTTTCAGTGATTCACTGTGAATATCACAAGCAGTCTAGACACAGTCAAATCAGATCGAGTCAGAAAAATGATGAGAAACACACTGAAATCTGAGTCAAATAAAATTTTAAAAATAAAATTTATATCCGCATATATTCAGTATTATTTCTATTGCAGTGTACTGTGTGTGTTCATGTATATGACAGGTATGAAGACTAGACTGACTGAAGGATGCTGTGAAGACTGAAGCTTGAAGATAGAAGATGAAAAACAACAAGACAGTGTTGATTGTGTATATGAGTGAATGTATATGTATATATGTAACTAAGTATGAGAGGAGCTGTGTACTATAAATGAAAAGTATATGCAATGTGATGTATTACTGAGATAAACAAATAACGGAGTTATCAAATTGTACTGTTTAAATATTGAAATAAAATATTATATTTAAACAAAATACTGTGTAAAAATTTGGATTTCTGTACTGGTGTATTCTGTTTAAATATAAATATCATACTCCTGTCTGTGATGAGTAAATGAAACAGTACAACATCAAACACATTAAAATAATATTTGTTTGGTTGTTATCATCAAACAAAAATCATATAATTGTGTATACAACACCGTTATATACAACAATCTCCCCCTTTTGATGATGACAAACTCAAAAGGGGGAGAATGGATTGAGATTCTGATTGAGTGAATATTTTATAAATATTTTTAATTTTAAAAATTCATTTTCATTCATTTCACTCATGCACTGTTATAGGGGGAGCTGAAAAATAGGGGGAGTTCATTCTTTCACTGACAAACACATTTACTGTATACAAAATCTTTTATTTGTTTGTCATCATCAAAAGGGGGAGATTGTTGTATATAACGGTGTTGTATACACAATTATATGATTTTTGTTTGATGATAACAACCAGATAAATATTATTTTAATGTGTTTGATGTTGTACTGTTTCATTTACTCATCACAGACAGGAGTATGATATTTATATTTAAACAGAATACACCAGTACAGAAATCCAAATTTTTACACAGTATTTTGTTTAAATATAATATTTTATTTCAATATTTAAACAGTACAATTTGATAACTCCGCTATTTGTTTATCTCAGTAATACATCACATTGCATATACTTTTCATTTACAGTACACAGCTCCTCTCATACTCAGTTACATATTGTTGGCTCGCTTTTTGACCAAGCCACCCAGGATCATTCGTAAGAGGAAAGCAGGAAACCACGATACTTAAGGACATGAAGGAATCGATTCGCGTACCATCGTCTCACCCAATATCGATTCGCGTACCATCGTCTCGCCCAATATCGATTCGCGCACCATCGTCTCGCCCAATGTCGGATCGCCCCTTCTCATCAGCGAACGATACAGCCGGGCGATCCAATTCAAACTTACGTTGTTATCTCAGGCGAACCGATCCGATCTCCTGGTGCATGGCGAACCCTCTGACCTGTTCAAGCACGAGCTAGTCTTCAGCGACCCGAATCGCACGGATCTGGCGACGCGTGTTCCTAACCGTCATCTGGACCAATTCTCCCCATCTGCACGATCCGATTTTCAAGCAGATCACGACACTTGTCCACAACGGCTAGTTTGACTATTTCTTCAATGGTGGCGATGCGATCCGATGCTCTCGGGATTCGTGCCACGTGTCCACGATCCGCCTGACAAAATCAGCTATAAATAGCCCAGAGCTTGGCATTTTTCGGGATCTTTTTGGCAATATTGAGTATTGAATCCGCCATTGTTGTCAAAGTACTGAAATATTGAGAGAAATCATTGTTGTATTAGCTTTTAAAGCATAATCAATAAGATATAAAGTGGACGTAGGCTCGTTAACGCCGAACCACTATAAATTCTGAGTGTTATTTTCTTTTTCCTTGTTCTCCATTTGAAATTCTCTACTGTTCATAACAATTTGGGTGTTAGGTCCAAATTTCGATCTAACATTTTTGGTGCTTTCACTGAGAACTCAGTCCTAAAGTTTCACTATTCGCTTCTTTGAGGATTCCAGCGATTCGGATATCATGGCTGGAAAAAGATCTAAAGCTTCGCAGACCAACGAAACGATTGAGGAGAGTGTGCACGAACTGGGTAACGAAGAAACTCTGGATCGCGGAGCGCAGGGGGCGATCCGATCCGACGAAGACACCTCGTTCCGAGTCGATGAGAACGAGACGATCCGTGCCACTGAAGGGGTTGTCACTCGATCCCGAGGCAACACCTCACAGCCTCCGCGTACCACGACCACGAGTCGATCTCAGGGGGGCGCAGCGAATCGCCCTCCACGAACCGCAGCTATCCGAACTGATGGTCAGACTACAACTCGACCTGGAAAAGAACCTATGACCCGCTCTTACCGTCCTGGAACCTCTGCTCGACCCGGTTCGAGCTCTTTGCGCATAAGAGAGAGTGATGATGACCAATATGACCCCGCTGCTCCTGTCACTGAGGGGGATCTCTCTCGTTTCGCCGAAATGTGGGATAGGTTGTTTGATGAGTTGGCTGCCCAAAGGCAGGAAAGTTCCATCCTGCGGCAGAATCTGACGGCTATGGATAGAAGACTTGATGAACTAGCAAGGCAAAGAACGTCGCCGGTTCGTTCACTCACCCCAGTATATTCTTCTTCGTCTGAAGAATCGCCGAGACCTCCGCGGCGACCATATGAGAGAGCCGAAAACATAGAATAGCTCCGGTTCGGAACCCTGCCCTCACAAGAAGAAGAAGCGCTAGGAGAGGGGCCCTCGAACCGTAATGTTAATGATCAAGCAACGGCCCTCAGGACTCGAGATGTGAACAGTCCTGTGCATAACAGGCCACCTCGGCCCCGTCGCCGCATGCACACTCATGATAATAGTGGGCAACGAAGCCCAGCCCGAACCCCGGATTTTGTGGCTGCTTCCCGAAGAGAGATCAGAGAACCTCGTCGGGCCAGAGGCACTGACCCTGAACCTCCTTTGACCGGTGCAAATGTTGCAGCCATGGTCCACCAGATTCTGGCCGACAGCCGTGGACAGCGAAACGAAGATTGGGGGATCGACCGCAGTCATACCCCTTTTACTGACGATATTTTGAATGCGACTTTTCCCAGGCGTTTCAACATGCCACAAATGAATCGATATGCAGGAAGATCTGATCCTGTCCAGCACCTAATGAGATACTCTTGGTCGATGACCGCTGCCGCCGCTTCTTACACGGTTAAGTGTAAAGTGTTTCCCATATTCCTGGAGGACGTGGCTTTGTTATGGTTTACTCGCCTGCTGGCGAGATCGGTTTCTAGCTTCAGGGAGCTGAGCGAGAAGTTCGTAGAACAATTCCGTATCTACGCACAGAAGACAAAAAGCGTGATCGATTTATTCCTTGTCAAACAGCGACCAGGCGAGAGCCTAAAGATGTACCTGGATCGTTTCAATTTGGCCGCCACTGAGGTTAAAGATCCTCATGAACCGACCATCGTCGCAGCACTGATTGATGGAGTAGATAAGGACACTGAATTCGGGAGGTACTTGGCAGGCAAACCACCCCACACTAGAGAGTTATTCTATGAGAAAGCCAACGTACATCTACGCCGGGAAGAGGTATACGCAAACCGAAAGGTTAAAACAACTGATAAGGAGGAAATTCAGAGCAATGTCGCCATCAAACAGACTGGAGACAGCTCGGGGAAAGTTGAAGTGAACGTCGGAAATCAGAATCAGGGTGGTCGCCAACCAGGTAACAACAATAACAATGGTAACGGCAACAACCGGAAGAGGGGCCGAGGGAACGACTCCCAGAGAAGAACTCGTCCCAGGGCCTTTGAAAGTTATACACCCATAAGTGATACTCTGGAAAATATCTTCATGGATGCGTACGAAGTCCTCCAGAATAAGAGGCCACCTCCTAGAGAGTCGACAGAGAAAGAGCGTGAGACAGGGAAGTTTTATCTCTTTCACCAAATCCACGGCCATTCGACGAATGAATGTCGTCACCTGAGGGATGTAGTCGAAAGGCTGCTTCGAGAAGGGAAGCTAGATGAATACAGAGTAACGCCCAGGGACAGGGGGCAAGCAGTGCAGGCCCCAAATCAGAATCAAAATCAACTTGCTGCTAGGCCGACTGCTCAGCAAAAAGGAAAGAATATTGTTATCAATACCGTGATCGGAGGACTCTATCTTGCTGGGCACAGTTCCAAAGCATTAGATCAATACGTCAATGCGGCCAAACAACACCTCGAGGTAGGGGAATGTAGCAACCCCGAGGACAGTATCCCGGTGAAGCAGCAGAAGATGATGACCGATGACGTTGTTTTCCGAGAACAAGAAAGCATCGGAGTCCATGCTCCAACTGAAGATCCACTTGTAATTACAATACCCATTGGGCCAGCCACTGTTCATAAGGTTCTGGTGGACAACGGGAGCTCCGTTAATATTCTTTTCAAAAAGGCCTTTGACTAGATGAATCTTGAAATAAAAGACTTGAAGCCCTGCCAAGGATGGATCCGTGGATTCAACGGAGCATCCACCGCTCCGATGGGTTATGTAGAGCTGCCAGTTACACTTGGGGAAGGAGAACGCCAGAGAGTAAGAATCCTTCCCTTTGTGGTTTTGGATGTTGAATCGCCCTACAATGCCTTCTTGGGCCGACCGGCCCTCGCAAAGTTCAGAGCCTGTATAGCCCCCTGGTGCTTGTTATTGAAATTCCCCACAGAAGCTGGCATTGGTTTCGTCAGAGGGGATCAAGTTGTTGCGCGAGCATGTTATGTTGCCGAACTAAAGTTACTTCGCAATGGAGGGGATATCGAAACTTAAGGCACTTCTCCCCCTTCGGGGGCGGAGACCTTATAGCAACCAAAGAGGACAATTGTTGGAGAGTTGCCCAGAGAGATGCCCGAGGACATAGATCCCAGAGAGGATCAAGAGCCCGGGTGCAGAATGGCGGCTCCCAACGAGGCAACTGTGGATGTACCAATCGATGACAGTGACCCGGAGAAGGTCCTTAAGATTGGATCCCAGTTAAGTCTGAATCTTGCTGAGGAATTGACGGATTTCTTAAAGAACAATTTGGATGTATTTGCTTGGACCCACGCGGACATGTGCGGGATATCCCCATCAATCATGAGCCATTCTTTGAGCATTGACCCCAAACATCCTCCAGTAAAGCAAAAAAGGCGAATACTGGGCTCAGAGAGGTCCGCTGCCTTGAAAGAAGAAGTTGGAAAGCTAAAGAGTAATGGGTTTATCAGAGATTCAACCTACCCAGACTGGATTTCGAACCCAGTCCTGGTAAAGAAGGCCAACGGGAAGTGGCGAACGTGTATCGACTTCTCGGATTTGAACAAAGCTTGTCCAAAAGATAGTTTCCCATTACCTCGAATTGACCAGTTGGTAGACTCGACGGCAGGTCACGAGCTTCTCTCATTTATGGATGCTTATTCAGGATACAACCAAATTCCGATGCATGTTCCAGATCAAGAGCACACTAGTTTTATTACCGATCTGGGATTATATTGTTATGTGGTAATGCCCTTTGGTTTGAAGAATGCGGGCGCTACATATCAGCGTTTGGTCAACAGGATGTTCAATAACCAGATCGGGAAAACAATGGAAGTATACGTCGACGATATTTTGGTTAAGTCCAAACAATCTTCTCGACACACTACTGATTTGGCGGAGATGTTCGGCATTCTTCGAAAATATGGAATGAAACTCAATCCAACCAAATGTTCATTCGGGGTTGCTTCTGGAAAATTCTTGGGATTCATTGTCAGTTCCCGTGGTATTGAGATTAATCCAGACCAAATTGCGGCAATCAGGAACATTCAGGAACCTAGTCAGATTAGGGATGTGCAAAGCCTTGCTGGAAAAGTGGCCGCACTAAGCAGATTTATCTCCAGGGCTACGGATAAGTGCATCCCATTCTTTGAATTAATAAAGCGAGGAAAACGCCACTTTAAATGGACACCCGACTGCGTAGAAGCATTTCAGAATTTGCTCAGGCACTTGGAGAAACCTCCGATTCTATCTAAACCAATAGATCACGAGGATTTATTCGTGTATTTGGCAGTGTCATCCCATGCGATCAGCTCAGCGTTGGTAAGGGAAGAGGATAAGGTCCAAAGACCTGTGTATTATGTGAGCAAAAAATTGACAGCAGCAGAGCGTAATTATCCGCGGATAGAAAAGCTGGCGTATAGTTTACTGATTGCCTCCAGAAAACTTCGGCACTACTTTCAGGCGCACCCTATCACCATATACACTGATCATCCACTCAAGCAAGTTTTGCAGAGACCGGAGGCATCTGGAAGGTTACTCAAATGGAATATCGAGTTAAGTCAATTTGACTTGAACTTTCATCCCAGATGGTCAATTCGGGGGCAAGCGATAGCCGACTTCATAGCAGAGTTCACTGTCCCTGAAGAAGGTATAGCCAACGAAGAAGTGGATCCTTCGAAGTTACTTTTCGATCCAAATGCCTGGAGATTGTATACTGATGGCGCTAGGAACGACGAAAGATCCGGCGCTGGAATAGTGCTTGAAACCCCCGAGAAACGATTGATAACCTATGCAATCCGAATGGAGTTTCAGGCCACTAACAACGATTCCGAATATGAAGCTCTGATAGTCGGATTGAAGATTGCAAAGGAACTAGAAGTCACAAAGCTGAACATCTTCTGCGACTCCAAGTTAGTTGTGAATCAAGTCACTGGAAAATTCCAAGCTAAAAGTGCGAGATTGATTCTATACTTGAAGAAAGTGAAAGAACTGTTGAATGGTTTTGATCACTACAGCATATCTCATATTCCGCGGTCAGAAAATCAGCAGGCAGACAAGTTGGCAAAGATGGCTAGTTCTAATGATCCCGAAGTGATCGGGCTAGCCCCCTTTGAAGTACTTCGGTCCCCCAGCATAGATCAGATGGAAATCGACCTAGTACTAGAGACGAAACCAGAAAGGGAGTCCTGGATGACCCCTATAAAGAATTTCCTAATGGAGGGAACGCTTCCGACCAAGAAAAGCGAGAGGCGTAAAGTGATTCGTAAAGCCGCCCGATACGTTCTGCAAGGCGGAGTTCTTTATAGACAAGGGTTTTCAATGCCCCTCCTTCGTTGTATAGCCCACGATGACATCAAACGTGTGCTGCAAGAAGTCCACGAAGGCGAATTTGGCGACCACATTGGAGGGCAAACTTTGGCGAAAAAGGTATTGCGGCATGGTTATTTCTGGCCTACCATAAACAAGGATGCAGTAAGATATGCACGACGATGCGATGCGTGCCAGAGATTCTCAAAGATACCTAGAGCGCCTCCAAGTCAGTTAAAAACAATGATGAGTCCATGGCCTTTTGCTATGTGGGGAATTGATATCATAGGAAGCCTCCCCATAGCGAGGGGCGGAGCAAAGTTCGCTATTGTGGCCGTAGATTATTTCACTAAGTGGGTCGAAGCAGAACCACTAACTACAATCACAACTAAACGAGTGATCAACTTCATCGTGAGAAACATCATCTGTCGATTTGGGATTCCAAAGATTGTGATAACAGACAACGGAACTCAGTTCGATAGTGCTGAATTCAGAAATTTCTGCCAAAGATACCACATCGAGAATCGGTACACCTCCGTGGCGCACCCACAATCGAACGGGCAAGTCGAAGCGGCAAATAAAGTAATTAAGTCTATCCTGAAAAGAAGAATGAAGCGGGCTAGAGCCATGTGGGCTGATGAATTGCCCTTGGCACTATGGGCCTACAGGACGACATATGAATCGGCAACAGGACATACCCCGTTTTCTCTTGCTTTTGGAACGGAAGCAGTCATCCCGGTTGAGATAAAGGTACCTTCTCATCGGGTGACTTATTATGATCCAATGACCAATAATGAATTGCTCCTTGAGTCCCTGGATATGATCGAAGAAAAGAGGGATGAAGCAGACCTGCGTGCTTTGAGATGCAAACAGCAGGTCGCCCGATATTACAACAAAAAGGTTCGAGTCCGAACATGGGAACCCGGAGACTTGGTTCTAAAACGTGTCTTCCCACCCCCAACTCATATGGGAGCGAAGTGGGAAGGACCGTACTCCATTTTGAGCAAGCTTGATAATGGAACCTTCAAGCTAGCAACCGTAGATGGACAGGAAATCCCCAGAGTGTGGAATGCCCAACATTTACGGCCATATTTAACATGAGAGTTTCAAATCTATTCTTTTGCTTTGTTAAAAAACTATGTACAAGGCATGATTTGCCTAGAATAGTCTGATTTCTTAAAGCAAGAGATTATAAAGTGGACGTAGGTCATGATTCGACCGAACCACTATAAAAATACTGTGTGTTATTTGCCCTTATTGCACCTTTATTTATTTGCCTGTTTATTTTTATGAAAATCAATGTGAATAATCCAGGTACCCAAAGTCTGGTGCCAACCGTTCCTCCCGTAGACTAATCGGAGGAACCCAAAGCTTTGGCAAAGGCTCCAACTGCTTGTCCGACTAGCTTTAATCCATAGAGTATGGGTTAAAGTATACCCCAAGGATGAGTTTGATGAGAATGCATGATTGCAGACTGCTTAATCTGTGACTCTAACTCTCCAGAGAAGAGAGAGAGTATAAAGGACACGAAAATCGACATCCACGAATAACGGCGGTGTACCATGATCGGAGCTGCCTAAGCATTAACTCTAACTCTTCAGAGAGAGAGAGAGTATAAAGGCGTCTCCGATTGAGCGCTGAGAAAGAGCTCCTTCCCCGCTGAAGGATCGGGGGGCGAGAAAATCGCTGAGCTCGAACTCTAACTCTCCAGAGAGAGAGAGAGAGTATAAAGGCGTCTCCGATTGAGCGCTGAGAAAGAGCTCCTTCCCCGCTGAAGGATCGGGGGGCGAGTAAATCGCTGAGCTCGAACTCTAACTCTCCAGAGAGAGAGAGTATAAAGGCGTCTCCGAATAAGCGCTGAGAAATAACTCCTTCCCTGCCGAAGGATTGGGGAGCGAATGAATCGCCAAGCACAAAACCCTAACTCTCCAGAGAGAGACAGTATAAAAGCGTCTCCGATTGAGCGCTAAGAAAGAACTTATTCTCTGCTAAAGGAACAAGAGCTAACTGAGCTACTGTTATCCAATGAAATCTCCTATACCCCCGTATTCAGAAATAGGGGGCAGCTTGCCGACAGTACTAGCCAATCCCTAGTAAACCCCAGTCAGATGCTACGGTAACAACTGATTGGGGGGGACCATGCACTCATATGCAAACACTAAACTTTGATACAACAGTGTAACATAGCATGAACATTCTTCTTCCTGTTGATTGACCGATTTGTAGTTATTAATAGTTGGCTAATGACTAAACATGGAAAGTTTCTCTGAATACAAGTACACAATGATGCAAAGAGAGATAAACCCTTGTTTATATACTGCGAATCAACAAAAGTGAGGGCCAGTCTCACAATTACACTTCCTGGCCAGTGAAAAACCTAAAGACAAAATATCAACAAACAACAAACATCCTATTTACGCTTCGACCTCTTCTCTTGCTTCTGCCTCTCCAGCCTCTCCTTGTCGGCTTCATATGGATCCCCTTTTTTCCTCTTCCGCTTGTCTATGAGGGGAACATCCGACTCCTCTGAAGTCTCCTCTTCCACCTCTTTCCTCTTGCTTCTGCTAGAGAGGGAAGCCGAAAAGTCATCGGGGTTTGCGAAGTGAAGCTGCCGGCCGATGGACTTAGACTGGATTTTCACAATCGTCCCAGTTTTGCGATCGAATTCTGCGAGAGGCACTACGTCCAAGGCCTCGTCTCCCACCTTCTTTGAAGCCAACTCTTTCTCTTTTCTGGCTTTTCGGCTGGCCAGGGGTTCCTCATCATCATCATCATCGGCCTTTTTGGTACCGGTAATGCCCTCTTCGTCATCCACATGGCGACCATCCATGTCCTTTAAAGCTTCAATAGTCTCAGCATCTTTGGGTACATCGGTGCTAGGTGCCGGGACGCTTCCTCCTACTGTTGTGACCTCGACCCGCTCTGACACATCAGCGCCAGTACCCGACGGGGCAGCCCCCCTCTCCACTTCTCTCTCTTTTTCAGCATCCTTGTCGACGGGCTCGCCACCTGCATTGCGAGAGACACACATTACTAATTCAATCGGTTGTTCTGCTAGACGACGACAATTCGCAATTGCTTTAGCAAACTGCGGGGAAAGGAGAGAGATACCTTCAGCAGATGCTCCCTTTTGAGTAGTTCCAGATGCTCCAACAACCACGGGAGTTAGGCCCAAAGGGATTAGCGGATCGTCAGGATGGTACTCCTCAACTCCGGAGGTTTTAGGCTTCGCGGCGGAACTGGAACCTTCGTCAATTTTGCTTTTACCTTTAGCCAAGGTTCTTTCCTTTTCCATTTCCGCCCAGATTAGGCGACGACCCTCTGTCAGGTCCTCAGGCTCGTTGTCTCTTAGGATGCTCTTCATCAGTTCATCCTCATTGATCTCTTCGACCCCCAGTCTATGTTTTTCGCACTCCACAATGGCATCCCATAAGTTGGCCAAAGTAACATGGTAATCCGGAATCCACGAGATGTTGCGAGTCTTGAGAACCTGGCCAAGGAAATCGAAAATCATCTCCTCAAACCCCTCGATTTCTTTCTCTCTCGCAAGGAGTTTGTTGTTGGAGGCAGTGGCCATTTCAATGGTGCTATCAACGTTCTTTTCGGCAAGAGCTGCCCGTCTCTCCGCGTCTGCAACCTGGTCATTCAAGATCACTTTTTCTGCTTCTGCCAGAGCCAAACTTTCTTTTAGACTCGCTTTTTCCGCCTCCCAAGAAGCCTTCTCAGTTTCAAAATGGCCTTGTGCCGTTACCAACTCGATGTTGGCCATTCTGAGGTCTTCAACCTCCTTTTTTAAGGCCATTTTTTCCTGGCTATTGGAATCCAGTTCTGAATGAAAGCGTTGCTTGGCATTTTCTAATTCAGTCTTATAATTTGCAGCGTCTCTTTGTGCCAAAGCAAGCTGGGCCTGAGCGTCTTCCAGGTCCTTCTCTAATTTTGTCCTAGCCCTTTCGTTATTTTCGAGTTTTGCTTTAGATCTGTGTGCTTCTACTTCGAGTGTTCGGATGACTTCCGAAAGGTTAACAGCGTGCTTTTTCATCATCTCGTACTGCTTGGCCACATGACGGATGTGCCCGATAACTTCATTATCCCAGTTTTTAGGGACCGGTTCCAAGGCAGGAACAAATACCATCCTATCAAAGAATATGCCTGGAAACTGTCCCCGCAGCTTTTCCAGCCTACCTTGGATCTCGGGACCATGGACGTAATCCCGTGACCCGGGGGCAGCTAACTCTGGTTGGCTAGTGGGAACGATATCACTTCCCCCCTTCTCAGTCTCTTTGGATGATTCTCTGTCCCTATCTTTGGATTCGTGACGCCTTTTGGACAACCGACTGTGGGAAGGTGCACTCTTTGGAGGAGTCAACTCTTTTGGAAGTTGCTTTCCCCCGGTCGGAATTGTCGGATGACTCGAAGGCCTGGTAGAGGTTGATTTGGGTGGAGATCGAGGTTGCGAGGAACTCGGCCTATGAGGAGGACCGCGAGGGCGCTCAGTATCCGGGCGAAGGCTAGGTGTGCCCTCACGAAGATAACGATACGAACAAGATTTCCTGCGGGACATCGCTCCTGTAAAAAGAAAAGAAGAGCATATTATAACTTTGAATACCCACGATATAATAGTGCAAGGTCAGATAGCGTGTGTGATGTGTGCATCCCATATAATTCCCCCTAACAGACCCGGGCCTGGAGACAGGCTCATCTGACCAGTTTCTCGTCCCCTAGTTGAAGCAATCGCCTCTTCAGAAGCAGAGAAGAAAGGCCCCTCTCCGAAATCTTTCTCCGTATATACATCATCGGGTAGAGGGATTTTATTCAGTTCGTCAAATAACTGCTCTTCTGTCAAATCGTCGGCAGTAACAGTTTCTATGGGAGCAGAGATAGGAATTTCCTTCGACATGTCACCGTGGGCCTCATCCCCTCTGTATATGTTCAACTCTTCATCGTCTTGGATGACTATCAGAGAAGGACTCTTGTGAAGTTTAGTTGTTTCCACCGCTTGTGAAGTTCCCTCTTCTTCCATTGGGGGCACATATTTATAAGGTTTGCCGCCGGTCCCAAGTCCAAATCTTCTATCCAGAAGACGATGCTTATGGAGATTGTCATCAGTAATGCATTTTTTAATCCTTAAAAAGTCGGATCTGCTTTGCAAAAGAATGGACAACCGGTTGTTGTATAGTGCACCCTCTATTTTCGGGAAGACATGATCTGTTTAAGACAAAGAAGAAAGCGGAAGAATGTTAATACCTAGACTCCTTAAGCAAGATATTCGACTAGGTGATCAAAGTTTACTTGATTTGAGCCATCTCCGTGAGCATCCAGCCTGTTTCCTTATGTAAAACCAGTCGGACTTAGGATCCCCGATGTTGCTGTATCCGTCGTACAGAACTTTCCTGTTCGCCACTGATTCAAAAAAGGAAAAGTTTGGAGTTGCAGAAGAACGGTGCTTGAAGAGAAAGAAGAACACCAGATCTCTGAATTTAAGCTCGGCATGCAAGATCTCCGCATAAGCAACATATAAAGAGTATAGAGATGCGTAGGCGTTCGGATGAAGCTGCATCGGAGCAATGCCTAGTCGTCTTAGAGTTTCAATGGCAATCGGAGGAAACGGAGGAATAGCTCCTACTAGACACATTGTTCGGCTGATCGACATGTACCCTTCCGGTGCTAGATGGGGTCTATCTTCGCTTCCAGGCGTCAAGACATCGTCCCAAGGAATGTCGTGTCTTAAGCAGATTCTCTTAAGTTTTATCTCGTCAAGCTTGGACGCTAAAGAATCAGAAAATTTATCTATCCCGAGTGCGCCTGGGATCTCGTCAGGAGCTCGCTCATCAGTCTCAGAGTTGTTGCTGGATGAAGTACTTTCTGTCGGATCTGATTCTGTAGCTTCATACTCAGATCCAGAATCCTCACCTCCCGGATTGATTGGAGGAATTTCGGGATTGTACTGTTCAGGAGTCTCGGATTCTGCTTCTGCTACGGATCTTGGAGAAGAGTTATCGTTCGACATTGCTGCTGGGATGAGAAAATGTGAACAATAAGATTAACACTACCCGTCCCCCGTGTGTGCAAGTGCCGGTGTGTGTACTCGTGTGTACATTAAAAATAAAGCGTGAAAGCAATCAAGATCATCAAAGCATTAATCGTCGTATGCCGTCAAATTATGAGGTCATTTAGTCCAGAAAGTCCAACATCAAGGCTCTATCCTAACTGTTCAGAGTTTTATAGTGACAAGGCGTTGATTAAAGTCTGAAATTCCTTCGTATCGTTAGCTATGAGTCGGATCGCGAAGCAGAGGGATCGCCCCTTTTCGGATCGCAGGGCAGGGGGATCGCCCCCATCGAATCGCCGGGCGAAGGGATCGCTCCTTCGCGAACCGTTGCGACCCCCACGATACGTCCCTTTGCTGCCACCTCGATCTATCATCGCGCCATTCGCTTTCGTCTTCTATCCTTGACCACGATCCGAGACGGCTTTCCTTCTCCTTCTGCCTCCTTCGTTTTCCTCCTCTCCTTCACATCCTCAAATTCTGAGCTCTGCGCCCGATGGCCATGGCGACTTGGTGATTTATTCAGAAAATTGCGGATTTCCATCGTTTCTTCCTCGAATCAGTCTTAAAAATTCGGGGAGATGCTGCATTTACAAATGAGAATGTTTTCTGTGACGTTACCTTTCTAAAAATTGAGAGAATGCTCGGATTCTTGAAGGTTTGGGAAATTTGGGTTCGTTCTTTGATAACGCGAGACGATTCGGCAGAGAGAAAGAATAAGGAGAATGAAGAGGAGAGGGTCGGCTTATATAGGCAAAGAGGGTGACCGTTTGTCTCCCTTTCTTTGTCCTATTCGGTCCACGAAACGTCATGAAGGCCACGATCCAAAGCTTGTATCGCATAGCAGCCCACGGACCGCCTCAAACGATGGCCCACCAAACTCAAAGCCCGACACGACTCGAAGGAGAGTCCGCCTCGTTTCGCACAGAGGCCTGGATACTCAGCTCGAGATGAGCACGTGAACACTCGGACCGTGGCGCTTTATGGCGATCCGATTTATGCATGCGTTGATTTGAACCAATGCGACTGTTGATTTACGTCTCTTCAAGAAAAGGTAGGTTGGAATCTTCGAAGCATGTTCCATCATCGATAAAACATACTTCGAGGGGGCAAAATGTTGGCTCGCTTTTTGACCAAGCCACCCAGGATCATTCGTAAGAGGAAAGCAGGAAACCACGATACTTAAGGACATGAAGGAATCGATTCGCGTACCATCGTCTCGCCCAATATCGATTCGCGTACCATCGTCTCGCCCAATATCGATTCGCGCACCATCGTCTCGCCCAATGTCGGATCGCCCCTTCTCATCAGCGAACGATACAGCCGGGCGATCCGATTCAAACTTACGTTGTTATCTCAGGCGAACCGATCCGATCTCCTGGTGCATGGCGAACCCTCTGACCTGTTCAAGCACGAGCTAGTCTTCAGCGACCCGAATCGCACGGATCTGGCGACGCGTGTTCCTAACCGTCATCTGGACCAATTCTCCCCATCTGCACGATCCGATTTTCAAGCAGATCACGACACCTGTCCACAACGGCTAGTTTGACTATTTCTTCAATGGTGGCGATGCGATCCGATGCTCTCGGGATTCGTGCCACGTGTCCACGATCCGCCTGACAAAATCAGCTATAAATAGCCCAGAGCTTGGCATTTTTCGGGATCTTTTTGGCAATATTGAGTACTGAATCCGCCATTGTTGTCAAAGTACTGAAATATTGAGAGAAATCATTGTTGTATTAGCTTTTAAAGCATAATCAATAAGATATAAAGTGGACGTAGGCTCGTTAACGCCGAACCACTATAAATTCTGAGTGTTATTTTCTTTTTCCTTGTTCTCCATTTGAAATTCTCTACTGTTCATAACAATTTGGGTGTTAGGTCCAAATTTCGATCTAACACATATATACATATACATTCACTCATATACACAATCAACACTGTCTTGTTGTTTTTCATCTTCTGTCTTCAAGCTTCAGTCTTCACAGCATCCTTCAGTCAGTCCAGTCTTCATACCTGTCATATACATGAACACACACACAGTACACTACAATAGAAATAATACTGAATATATGCGGATATAAATTTTATTTTTAAAATTTTATTTGCCTCAGATTTCGGTGTGTTTCTCATCATTTTTCTGACTCGATCTGATTTGACTGTGTCTAGACTGCTTGTGATATTCACAGTGAATCACTGGAAATACCACAAGGCAGCCAGTATATATATATATTGAACAAGGACAAGAAATCCAGTCTGATGGCTGCATATACACACGTGTATATATATATATACACGTGTGCACTGCCTCGCCAATCAGAATACAGTGTATGCAGCTGAGGAGGAGCCGCTTGGACCATCTCGACTCAGAGCATAATATAAAATGCAACATAGTACAAGGATGGTCGAGGAAAACAACATAACAAGTCAGCCAGAAGCAAGCAAGGAATGGCAGATCACATATATGCATGACAAAGTCAAGAAACATAGTGATATAGTAGCAAGTGTGGGTGAAGTGTAAGTGCACAAACCAGAAAAGGGTCAAGCTCTTCATGGATCAAGCAAGTCGCGTTAGTACATGTATGGGCAACACTTCAGCATGATGCAGGAATATGTGCACAAGTACATAGGAGGTTACATGACAAACATACATGGTTCAAGTGCAAAATGGTCGAGTGAATCATGGTGTGCCAACATGGTCAACTATGGTCGAGCTCACAACAAAAACTGGTGGACAAGAATGCATGGTGCAGCAACAAACTCAAGCAGCATGGTTTAAGTGAAAGTGAACAAATGATATAGCATGACAGTATGTACATGGTGCACACAGCATATTTAAGGGTGGCCAAGCAAATTGAAACAGTATGGAAAGTATCAAGCTCAAGTATAGCATGGTTCGAACATGCATGGTCTGTACACAGCTTGGTGGTCAAATCCAAGGGTACAAGAGCATATATGGATCAGAAGTGGACAGGTGCAACATGGTTTATACAGTGGGATCTGTACATGCATGCACAACAGTTTTCAGATTTTACAAATGAAATGCTCAAATTTTTTTATGGCAACAAATCTCATTAGAAAAAGATTCAAGCAGCATGAACAGCAACTCATTTATGCACACAAGTCAAGGCAAAAGCAAGTGTTAAGCCAGATCATAATCAACACAGCAACAAGACTAGGTGCATGCATATACAAATGATTCATGCAACAAATCAGGGGCTAGAAAGCTTTTTATTTTCTCAATATCATTTTTGGCAAGTGATCAATAATTTCCAAAATTCCTTTTGTGGCAACATTTAAGGATTTTCTGAAATCAGTTATGGGACAAGTTAATGGTGACATCTTAATCGAACTCAAGTAATTCCAGAAATGGTTTAAAGAAATCAGTTTTATTTGGCAAGTATTAAACTGATTCAAGAAATCACAATGCATTTTGTTTTGGTAAGAGTTTTATTATTTCCAAACGTCAGACAATTCATTTTTGGCAAGGGTTTTTAAGTCGTGCAAATCAACAAAGGGACAAAAGAAAATGGATTACTATGTTGCTAGAATTAGAGCAAATTCAAAGTAGAAGCTTTTGCAATCAAGTAAAACAAGGCAACAATTTATTCCAGGAATTCAAGGCATGTTTACCATCAAAATCTATTTCAAGTATCTTTTTCATAATGGCCAAAATAAAGCAAACGAAATGTTTCCATATTTTATCAAGCTTTTAAAAACCGACTAGATTCTTAAGACTGGATTCATTGCCATCAATCTCGCAGCGTATTTCAAAAGGGGAAACCACAAATTAATCAGTCGAGCCACACAATGAAATCAGAGATTCAAAGGATTTTAAATCCTATATAACACCATTTTCATCATCGGCAGTGAAGGATAATCCGACACAATCGAAATCCAATAAATACAATTCAAAGAATTCAAAAGAAAATTACTCACAATTTTCCAGATCTCGATCGCCTGAAAATTTCCCCAAATCAGTGACAAGCCAGAGATAAACATCACAAATCGAAGAACCAGATAGCCGCAGGAACTAGAGCTTCAGAGATTAACGTATCGTAAAGCAACAAAACGATTTGGGGATTCAATATTGAAAACCCTAGGGCAGACGCCATTTTTGATTTTCCAGTGAATAAAAAGGATCGGGCTAAACAAATGAAGGATGGTGCAACCAACAACCAAAGAGGCCGACCATTTTACAAAGGGGGTTCAAGATTTTGAAAGGGGATGACCCTTTAATTATTTAACTCCTTTTGATATTTATTAACTAGGGTTTCATATTTTGTTTTGTAATTTTTGTTGTAATTTCTTTTGTAAACCAATCTGAACAGTTTACTTGTCTGTCAAACTAGGGGTTACTGACTACGGGGTTGTAGGCAGGGAAAATCTGATCTTGGGGACAAAGATCAGTCAGGGTTTTTAGTATAGGGTTAGTACAGCAGCAGGTATTGCGAGTGTACAAAACTGTGTAGGCGGTTAGCGAGGGTAGCGAGTCTGTAAGTTTGTGTATGCGGGAGTCTGTATAATTTTATAATAAAAACCTTGGGGAATGCAGCAGTAGGCAGGATTGCCGAAGCTGGGTATATCTGTGTGTTATTTATTTACAGCATTTATTTACTCTGATCATTATTTGTGCTGTGATATTTTTTTTAATATTATATACTCAGTGATAATCTGCGATAAACCCTATTCACCCCCCTCTAGGGTTAATCTAGATCCAACAAGAACTATTTTCTTGCTCCACTTTTTAAGAATAATCAGCTTTCCATTAATAAAGTAAGGTCCACCCGATAATAACTTCTCATAACCTTCAAGATTTGAGAATCGAATAACAAAAAACCCATTTTCTCGTGTAAATATCTCAAATGTCCCTGTAGGGTCCCAAGTGCATGCTATAAATAATCTAAATAGTGATATGGTGGCCTTTTACCAAGGACATAAGCTATTATCAAATATACTCATTTATCCTTTGTTCTGATGCTTATCTTCTCAACTATTTGTTCATCATCAATAGTCGATACCGGTTCAATGTACTTCAAATCAAAATCCGAGTTTTATCCCCTTTTTTGATCTGATTTTCCCAAAAAGATGCCTTAGTTATTTCTAAAATCTTGAATTTTGGTACTTGTTTTTCTTCTTGGATGGTCTTGCACTCAACTCTAGCCTGGAAGCTATTTCCGTTAGATGCAGGATAAGGCTTCCTTGCTTTAAAAGGGAATTCACTTGATTTGCCTATCCCCTTTTGAGTATGCCCATAACCGTTCACTACAAAAAAAACACTTTTCGCAACAGGTAAAATCTGTTGCAGTAGACCTATTGCAACAGGCAAGGGCCCATCTGTATAGCCGAAGTTGCAATAGGTCGGTCCCTTTTTGCAACGGTTATTTCCTGCTGCAGTAGACTTTTTTTGCAACAGGCTTTTGTTGTTGCAACAGACCATTTTGCAACAGTATATACCCATTGTAGTCGATTCATAAATCTGTAAAAAATATATGATAGCTTATAGATATTTCAGATTACATTGAATACGCGTGCACGCATACACATGAATTATTATATATTGAAAGTGGTGAATCATAATATATATATATATATATATTTATCTTATAATTCACTACTTTCAATATATAATAATTCATTGCTAAAAACAAATATCATGATTAAATAATAAAAAGGACACTCCTTAAAGCAAATAAAAATACAATTGCATACAAATTCTTAACATACATTACAAAATATTTGATAAGTTACATTACTAGCTCAAACCAATAGCACGCTTCTTAACACAAAATAAACTGCTAAATATCCCTCATTTCGATAAAAACCAAATCAAACTAAGTGATTGAATTTAAATAATAGGAAAAAGGAAAAAGAAATTTTAGCTTATCTACTTCTCACAAGAATTGGGCCCTCTCTTCTGTCCAAATCCAATGATAAACGACGATTGTATTGCATGCACTTGTATGCCCTGCTTCTTCTTCTTCTTATCTACCAAAATTAGCCAAATCCAATACCTTATCAAACGAGAAAAAAATGAAGTAATGAGGGAATGAAATTATTTAGCATTACAGGGTGATTTGGATATAATAATTCCCATAAATTCAACAAGCTTATGTTTTGAATACTTGATTTATGCCTTACTCACATAAAGTGTGTAACACCCCGAATTTCAATTAACACTAATGGTTAGTAATTAAAGTATAATTAATCTCAGATGTGAGAATCAGGGGAAACGGGCTGCGTCATTGCGTTCGTCTCGGAAAAATACGCGAAATAGAGTCCGAGTTTGCGTAAAACGGGTACCATATGAAAGAGATATGGACGAACGAAGTTAGGCAGAAAAACCCGAAACAGGCCAGAAATGCACTGGCGCACTTGTGAAGTGCGCCAGCACAAAAATACACTGGCGCACTTGGGAAGTGCGCCCATGTCGGGACAGGAAACCTGCACAGTTTCTAGAGAGTTCTGTGGTTGGGTGCACCAGTTTGGGGTGTGGGCTTGGTCTTAGGGCTGGTTTCTGGAAGGTTCCGAAATCTAAGGGTCCTAATCTAATTTAGGGTTAATCTAATGGCCTAAAACACTTGCCTAATCTATAAATACACCCTAATACTACCCTAATTCATACTAAAAATAGAAATGATGCCACCATGCCGCCAAAATCAAAATTGAGAGGAACCTCCACTAGTTTATGAAGAAAGTTGCAAGCTAATCAACCTCTAATCATCATCTTCTTCTTGTATAGCAACTAGTTCTACTACATAAGTTTGCTAATCTTGGTTTTGGTGAGTTTCTATCACTTTAATAACCAATTGCTAAATTAAGTAGATGAGATATGATGAGATCATGCGGTTTTGTATGCGGATTTGTGGGTTTTAAATCATATGATATGATGTTAGTTTGCTAATCTATGTTTAATGTTAACCCTATGTTTATGCAAGTTAAGTATATGGGTTTATGCAAGTTAAGTGGTGGATTTTATGCATGCTAAGTATTTGATTTTATGCATGCTAAGTGTTTGGTTTTATGCATGCTAAGTAATTGATTTTATGCATGCTAAGTAATTGATTTTATGCATGCTAAGTATTTGATTTTATGCATGCTAAGTGTTTGGTTTTATGCATGCTAAGTAATTGATTTTATGCATGCTAAGTAATTGATTTTATGCATGCTAAGTATTTGATTTTATGCATGCTAAGTGTTTGGTTTTATGCATGCTAAGTATTTGATTTTATGCATGCTAAGTGTTTGGTTTTATGCATACATTATGACATGCAAGTTTACCATTTTTAAATAAGATGCATACATATGCAAGATGACACCTTTGTATGCTATGCATACATATGCATGTTTACCCTATTATGATGCAAGTTCATATACAAGTTTGCCTCTTTTTATGATATGCATAACATATGCGAGTTTGCCTCTATGTATGACATGTTATGCAAGTTCACATGCAAGTTTATGTGCAAGTTCATATGCAAGTTTATGTGCAAGTTCATATGCAAGTTTATGTGCAAGTTCATATGCAAGTTTATGTGCAAGTTCATATGCAAGTTTGTCTCTTTTATGATATGCATAAGGCAAGTTTGGGTTAAATGCTAGTTGGGTTTAATGTATGTTCATATATGCAAGTTGACACCTTTTGAACCCATGATAAAGCTATATGCTATGTTGGTTAAACCCATGACATTTGTGATGAATCCTCCCTTTTTATGTCATGTTATGAGAACGAATTACGTGGGGAACGATGGGGTTAAAATGCATGTTAATAAAATGATGTGAAATGGGTATGATTAAGCATACCACAAATTAAATGGACATAATTGGGAATTTACCTATTGAGTTAGGTCTACCCATATTATGAAGTTGGGAATTTACCTATTAAGTTAGGTCTACCCATACTATGGAATTGGGAATTTTCCTATTGAGTTAGGTCTACCCATATTCTTAAAAATGTGCAATTAATTAGGGATAATTAATACAAATTATGGGGGTGATTAATTAGGTGTAATTAATCAACTAAGACACGAGGTTGGACCCTTTTGTAGCGGAAGTCTGCCCGGAACCGACCGGCCATCCAGCAGCTACAAATGATTGGCCCAATGTGAGAGGTCTTAGTCATAAATTAAATACGTGATTAAAGTAAAGACACGAGGTTAGACCCTTTTTATGACGTAAGGCTGCCCGGACCCAACCGGCATATCCAGCAGTCATAAAAGACGGTCTAATGTGAGAGGTCTTTATGAGGTCATGATCTTAATTAATTAATTAAGAAACACTTAACCATATTAGCATGTAGAGGGACATGAGGGGTTAAGTGGGTGCCTTGGGTGGCATGAGGAATCTAGTGGGTTGCCTTGGGTGACAATAGAAAATACGATTAGAATACTTAACCAAAGTGGAACATGTAATTAAAACATGGTTAAAGGGTTAAGTCAGTGCTTTGGGTGGCATGTGGAAATCTAGTGGGTGCCTTGAATGGCAATTAAAATATGATTAATGACTTAACCAAAATTTATAACATGTAAGTGGACATGGTTAAAGGGTTAAGCGGGATTCACTAGAAATAACAAGCTTAGGTGGTAGCTTGTGGGGGCCCATTTCAACCAATATCCCAAACGTATCTTAGTGGGCTCGACTCTAGTCGAGTGACGGGACACGCATATTGGGCTTGACTATAAGAGGCCAAAACGGGTTAGCGGTGGCAACGCAGGACCAACGGGTTTCATATGCGTGTGTGGACCCGGGCTGGTTGATAAGTCGTTGTTGCATCGTGTAGGTATAAAGCCGTGCACCGTTGATATTATCAGGTTGCCACTTTGGGGAATGATACACCCCACGGTGGGGCCAGCACGGGTATCTACGTTAGGGAGCCGATCGAATGGGGGGTAGTGTGTACACCTAGTGGATTGTAGGGCACGTGGCGTCTACTTAGTCACCTAGGGGTACGCGAGAACTATTAAGTTAATTTTATAAGTCCATGGGTGGGATCAACCTTTAAGTTAGGAATGACTGGTGTGGTGCAGTTTAGTAATTTACCTTTGGAAGGGTAGATGCGTCTTTATCTTTTATCTTAGTTTAGTTTACTGCTTAGTGTAGCCATTCATCCCCATTAGTTACCGTATATCAGTTTATGTCTTCTCTGGTTACTTTAACGATTGTATTGTTAAAGTTATAGGACTCGCTCAGACTTATGTCTGACCCCGTTGTTTTTATCTTTTTCCCAACCCTCGGGTCCTACGGTGGATCCTAGCAGTAGTGGAGCTTGATCGGATTGCTGTTCCAGTCTTTAGGAGCTTGGATAGATGTAAAGCTCCAGTTACCCAGTTATCTTTTCTTTTGTCATGGCTATTGTATGAGAGTGGGATTATGTACTTCTTTATTTTGATGGATATTGTACTTGACTTTTATTGTGGTTTTATGATGTAACCAGACATGTTTTACTTCCGCTGTTATGAGATGATGTTTTAAATTTCAAGTACTATTTATATCTGTCTTGTTGTAATTTTTCTGTTCTATATTCACTAAAATACTCCACCGATGCTATGGCATTCCCTTAGTGAGTGACCATAGCGGGAGTGGGGTGTTACACGTGGTATCAGAGCTTAAGGTTACCAGAACAGATAAAATTTTTAGAAAAACTATTTTCTAAGATTATTTTTGAAAGGAGTATTTTCAAAAACATGTCTTTTAAGAGAAAAGTTTTTGAAAGAAAAGCATAATCCCCAATAGCCATATCTATATCTTTCGAATTCTCCGTTTTGAATCTCTTCCTCTCTCGTTTTGAGTTTCCCCTCCGCGTATAGATGACCTTTCTAAGATAGATAAGAACGGAAAACCACTTCAAGGGACTTAGACATTAGTCGGATTAGAAGTTGGTTCAAGAAGGAGGAGGACTGGTAGGTATCTATTGGATAGACGATGGGAGGAAGGCTCAAATAGTTGTTTGGTTAATGAAGGATGAAACCTCATTGGTGGAAGGTTACGAGTGGAGAATGGGAAGAAGAAGGCGAGTAGTTATCCTTTTGGAGGAATGGGACACCGTATTAGGATTGTCCAAAGGGGCATGGGCAAGGTATGGAATCTCCTGGAGGGTAGTTGTATTCCCTCGCGGCTAATGTACCAGATGGGGATAGGACTGTCTAGGTTGGAATTTGGATTTCTTTATTATCCGGTTCGAACTTTATTAGATTCTGACGCATCGAGTTCGTTTATCTCATCATTGTTAGTTGAGTCACTGCACTTAGACACCAGTTTGGTAGATGATCCCTTAGTTGTTTCAAACCCAATAGGGGCTCCATGATGTGTTTGGGTTTGAAAGTTGCTATACTTAGCGTTGAGTTTAGATGTGATGCTTTTTGGGCTTCACGGGCTATGGGTTAGTTTGGGCATGGACTGGTTATCCAGTAGGGGTGCCGTTCTTGATTTTGAAGGGAGAGTTGTTAGGCTTATGACCCGCTTGGGTAACACTTTCGAGATCTCTTGTAATCCCATGGAATCTGTTATGCTAAGTTATCTAGAATCGCTTGACACGTCGGTCGAGAGTTTGCGATCTGTTAGAGTGGTCCGGGAATACTCGGATGTGTTTGAGGAGGTGAAGGGCTTACCTCCGGAGCGGGAGATTGACTTCCGAATATATCTGGTAGACAATGCTAAACCTGTATCTTTACCAGTGCGCCACATGGCTCCTCGCGAGAGGAGGGAACTCCATAAGCAAGTAGGCGATTTACTTGAGAAGGGGTTTAGAAGACGAAGTATATCGGAGTGGGGTACTCCAGTAGTTTTTGCTACGAAGGCGGATGGGTCCCTCAGACTTTGTGTAGGCTAAAGAGAATTAAATAAACTCACAAAGAAGAATAGACACCCATTGCCGAGGATTGATAATCTCTTTGATCAGTTGGTTGGCGCCTCAGTATTTTCGCAAGTTGGACTCATCCACGGGGTTTCGTCAGTTGAGAGTGGCTGAGGATAGTATAGAGAAGATTGCCTTTAGGACTCCGGATGGTTTTATGAGTGGCTGGTGATGCCATTTGGTTAGACGAACGCCTCCGCATACTTTGTTGATTTGATGAGAAGGGTGTTCAGGGAGTACCTAAATAAGTTCATGATGATCTTGGTGGATGACATCTTGGTCTTTTCTAGGAGCGAAATAAGTTTTCGCATGTGCTCAATAGGTTGAGCAAAGCCCGTTATGGGATAAACGGTGGTTTTGGAGCGAGGCTGGCAAGGACATCCAGAGTTGGACAAGGGCTTAATTATTTAGCCGTTTTTACTAGTATCATCTCACGTAGGTCGTCTGAATTCGAAGGAGGTATCCCTTGGGTGTTTGTCTGATATTGGTTTAGGCCTTTGGGGCTTGCATTTGGGGGATGTCGAGTTCGACTAGGGTGGTCTGCGTGAGAGATGGATAGTTGTGACGATTTTGCATGAGAAGAATTACCCTACCCATGATCTAGAGTTGGCCGCGATTGTTTTCGCACTTAAGTCTTGGCGCCATTATCTTCTTGGTGAGAGATTCGAGTTGTTCACTGACCATAAATCATTGAAGTACTTATTCTCTCAGAAGGATTTAAACTTAAGACAGCAAAGGTGGATGGAGTTCTTAGCATCCTATGATTTCGAGATAGCGTATACCCCTGGCAAGGGTAACGTGGTGGCGGACGCCTTGAGTAGAAAAAGGCTATCTTTGAGTCCATTGTTCGTGGAACGGCGAAGCTTGGAGTTTCTTTCTTTGTTCGACTTCAGACCTTCTGTCGACTTTGTACCTGGTTTGTTAGCATCCTTGGAGGTTAGACCTACTCTTTTGGGACGGATTGGCGAGGCTCAGCGAGACGACCCACAGTTGGTTGAGTTGGTAGAGAAGCTTATAAGGGGGGAGTCGTCCAGCCATTTGGGTAGATACACCATAGATGATAGGGGATGGTTGCATAGAGACGGTAGACTTTGTGTACCGCAAGATGAGGGTTTGAAGAAGGCTATTTTGGATGATGCACATCGTTCAAGAATGACTATTCATCCCGGTGGAGACAAAATGTACCAAGACATGAAGAGAGTTTTCTTCTGGGCCGGTATGAAGAAAGATGTGGCCGAGTATGTGGCTAGATGCTTAGTGTGCCAACAAGTTAAAGCGGAGCAAAGGAAACCCGGTGGGTTGCTACACCCATTGGAAGTTCCGCAATGGAAGTGGGATAGTGTCTCGATGGATTTCATCGATGGGTTACCGAGATCAAGGAAGGGCAATACGGGAATTTGGGTTGTGGTAGACAGACTTACCAAGAGTGCCCATTTTATACCCGTGAAGAGTAAGAGGACCGCTCCATGGCTTGCTTCAGTCTATGTTAGAGAGATTGTTAGATTACATGGCGTACCATCCAGCATTGTGAGTGATCGAGATCCTATCTTCACTAGTGAGTTTTGGAGAAGTTTGCAAGAGGCGGTAGGGACTCAGTTGTGTTTGAGCACCGCATATCATCCTCAGACGGACGGTCAGACCGAGAGGGTGAACCGTATCTTAGAAGATCTCTTGAGGCTTTGTATCTTGGATTTTGGAGGTACATGGGAAGAACATCTTCCTTTGGTGGAGTTCGCATACAATAACAACTTTCAGTCTAGTATTGGCATGGCACCTTTCGAAGCTCTTTATGGAAGGCCTTATCGATCTCCTACATGTTGGTGGGAATCTACGGATAAGATCTTGCTTGGGCCAGATATGGTTAGAGAGACTTCAGAGAAGATTGATTTGATTCGAAGAAGGATGAAAGCAGCGCAAGATAGACAGAAATCTTATGCGGATCGGAGAAGGACGGATCTTGAGTTTGAGGTTGGGGACATGGTTTTTGTCAAAGTATCTCCGTTGAGAAATGTTGTTCGCTTTGGGTCCGTTGGGAAGTTAGCACCGAGGTTTGTTGGGTCGTTTCCTATTAAGGAAAGGATTGGACGGATGGCATATAGGGTGGAGTTGCCCGACAGACTTAGTGGTGTTCATGATGTATTCCATGTATCACATTTGAGGAAGTGCTTACATGAGACCGCAGAGGTGGTAGAGCCGAGCTTGCTTAGAGATGTAGAGGTAGAGCGTGATGCGACGATTCGACGAGCTCCTACTCGCATCCTTGGGTCAGAAACTAGGAAGTTGAGGAACAGAGAAGTTCAGCTAGTTAAAGTGCAATGGGGAGATGACGAAAGCAATGCTACTTGGGAGACGGAAGCGAAGATGCGTTCTTTGTATCCATTTCTTTTTGAGAGTATGTCTTTTAACTTCTCCTTTATCGCTTGTCTAGTACTTATCTTATCTTTAGTATATCCTCTCGCTAGTACCTATGACCTTTAGATAGGGTAAAGCCTATGGTTGAAACATGTGTTTGAAACATGTTATGGTTGATGGATGCATGTGGATGCAATTGTTTGCTAGTGGTTGCTCGTGGATGCATATACACACACATTAGGCACTAGATCGGCTCAGTCACTTCATGTTGCATATCGCATAAATGGATGTGGTAGTTAGATTGATGGATGTATCATGGCTGTGTTATCATGTGGATGATGCATTTTTGTGTATGGTTGTGCACACATATAGAAATTGTATGTGTCAATAGGGTTTCGCATACATATTGGATGCATGGCACTATCATGGTTTGCATTAAGGAGGTCGACTGAATCAGTAGACCGCCTGATTTTGCATTAGTATACGGACATATACACACACTTTCTGCATATGTTCATACATCATTAGAAGTTTCTAAGGATAATGGTTGCTTGTGGTTGATGGTTTAGTAGATGGTTGTTTCGTTGGTAGGATACGTTCTTCTTGACTTAAAGATTTCGAGGACGAAATCCTTTAAGTAGGGGAGAATGTAACACCCCGAATTTCAATTAACACTAATGGTTAGTAATTAAAGTATAATTAATCTCAGATGTGAGAATCAGGGGAAACGGGCTGCGTCATTGCGTTCGTCTCGGAAAAATACGCGAAATAGAGTCCGAGTTTGCGTAAAACGGGTACCGTATGAAAGAGATATGGACGAACGAAGTTAGGCAGAAAAACCCGAAACAGGCCAGAAATGCACTGGCGCACTTGTGAAGTGCGCCAGCACAAAAATACACTGGCGCACTTGGGAAGTGCGCCCATGTCGGGACAGGAAACCTGCACAGTTTCTAGAGAGTTCTGTGGTTGGGTGCACCAGTTTGGGGTGTGGGCTTGGTCTTAGGGCTGGTTTCTGGAAGGTTCCGAAATCTAAGGGTCCTAATCTAATTTAGGGTTAATCTAATGGCCTAAAACACTTGCCTAATCTATAAATACACCCTAATACTACCCTAATTCATACTAAAAATAGAAATGATGCCACCATGCCGCCAAAATCAAACTTGAGAGGAACCTCCACTAGTTTATGAAGAAAGTTGCAAGCTAATCAACCTCTAATCATCATCTTCTTCTTGTATAGCAACTAGTTCTACTACATAAGTTTGCTAATCTTGGTTTTGGTGAGTTTCTATCACTTTAATAACCAATTGCTAAATTAAGTAGATGAGATATGATGAGATCATGCGGTTTTGTATGCGGATTTGTGGGTTTTAAATCATATGATATGATGTTAGTTTGCTAATCTATGTTTAATGTTAACCCTATGTTTATGCAAGTTAAGTATATGGGTTTATGCAAGTTAAGTGGTGGATTTTATGCATGCTAAGTATTTGATTTTATGCATGCTAAGTGTTTGGTTTTATGCATGCTAAGTAATTGATTTTATGCATGCTAAGTAATTGATTTTATGCATGCTAAGTATTTGATTTTATGCATGCTAAGTGTTTGGTTTTATGCATGCTAAGTAATTGATTTTATGCATGCTAAGTAATTGATTTTATGCATGCTAAGTATTTGATTTTATGCATGCTAAGTGTTTGGTTTTATGCATGCTAAGTATTTGATTTTATGCATGCTAAGTGTTTGGTTTTATGCATACATTATGACATGCAAGTTTACCCTTTTTAAATAAGATGCATACATATGCAAGATGACACCTTTGTATGCTATGCATACATATGCATGTTTACCCTATTATGATGCAAGTTCATATGCAAGTTTGCCTCTTTTTATGATATGCATAACATATGCGAGTTTGCCTCTATGTATGACATGTTATGCAAGTTCACATGCAAGTTTATGTGCAAGTTCATATGCAAGTTTATGTGCAAGTTCATATGCAAGTTTATGTGCAAGTTCATATGCAAGTTTGTGTGCAAGTTCATATGCAAGTTTGTCTCTTTTATGATATGCATAAGGCAAGTTTGGGTTAAATGCTAGTTGGGTTTAATGTATGTTCATATATGCAAGTTGACACCTTTTGAACCCATGATAAAGCTATATGCTATGTTGGTTAAACCCATGACATTTGTGATGAATCTTCCCTTTTTATGTCATGTTATGAGAACGAATTACGTGGGGAACGATGGGGTTAAAATGCATGTTAATAAAATGATGTGAAATGGGTATGATTAAGCATACCACAAATTAAATGGACATAATTGGGAATTTACCTATTGAGTTAGGTCTACCCATATTATGAAGTTGGGAATTTACCTATTAAGTTAGGTCTACCCATACTATGGAATTGGGAATTTACCTATTGAGTTAGGTCTACCCATATTCTTAAAAATGTGCAATTAATTAGGGATAATTAATACAAATTATGGGGGTGATTAATTAGGTGTAATTAATCAACTAAGACACGAGGTTGGACCCTTTTGTAGCGGAAGTCTGCCCGGAACCGACCAGCCATCCAGCAGCTACAAATGATTGGCCCAATGTGAGAGGTCTTAGTCATAAATTAAATACGTGATTAAAGTAAAGACACGAGGTTAGACCCTTTTTATGACGTAAGGCTGCCCGGACCCAACAGGCATATCCAGCAGTCATAAAAGACGGTCTAATGTGAGAGGTCTTTATGAGGTCATGATCTTAATTAATTAATTAAGAAACACTTAACCATATTAGCATGTAGAGGGACATGAGGGGTTAAGTGGGTGCCTTGGGTGGCATGAGGAATCTAGTGGGTTGCCTTGGGTGACAATAGAAAATACGATTAGAATACTTAACCAAAGTGGAACATGTAATTAAAACATGGTTAAAGGGTTAAGTCAGTGCTTTGGGTGGCATGTGGAAATCTAGTGGGTGCCTTGAATGGCAATTAAAATATGATTAATGACTTAACCAAAATTTATAACATGTAAGTGGACATGGTTAAAGGGTTAAGCGGGATTCACTAGAAATAACAAGCTTAGGTGGTAGCTTGTGGGGGCCCATTTCAACCAATATCCCAAACGTATCTTAGTGGGCTCGACTCTAGTCGAGTGACGGGACACGCATATTGGGCTTGACTATAAGAGGCCAAAACGGGTTAGCGGTGGCAACGCAGGACCAAAACGGGTTTCATATGCGTGTGTGGACCCGGGCTGGTTGATAAGTCGTTGTTGCATCGTGTAGGTATAAAGCCGTGCACCGTTGATATTATCAGGTTGCCACTTTGGGGAATGATACACCCCACGGTGGGGCCAGCACGGGTATCTACGTTAGGGAGCCGATCGAATGGGGGGTAGTGTGTACACCTAGTGGATTGTAGGGCCCCGTGGCATCTACTTAGTCACCTAGGGGTACGCGAGAACTATTAAGTTAATTTTATAAGTCCATGGGTGGGATCAACCTTTAAGTTAGGAATGACTGGTGTGGTGCAGTTTAGTAATTTACCTTTGGAAGGGTAGATGCGTCTTTATCTTTTATCTTAGTTTAGTTGACTGCTTAGTGTAGCCATTCATCCCCATTAGTTACCGTATATCAGTTTATGTCTTCTCTGGTTACTTTAACGATTGTATTGTTAAAGTTATAGGACTCGCTCAGACTTATGTCTGACCCCGTTGTTTTTATCTTTTTCCCAACCCTCAGGTCCTACGGTGGATCCTAGCAGTAGTGGAGCTTGATCGGATTGCTGTTCCAGTCTTTAGGAGCTTGGATAGATGTAAAACTCCAGTTACCCAGTTATCTTTTCTTTTGTCATGGCTATTGTATGAGAGTGGGATTATGTACTTCTTTATTTTGATGGATATTGTACTTGACTTTTATTGTGGTTTTATGATGTAACCTGACATGTTTTACTTCCGCTGTTATGAGATGATGTTTTAAATTTCAAGTACTATTTATATCTGTCTTGTTGTAATTTTTCTGTTCTATATTCACTAAAATACTCCACCGATGCTATGGCATTCCCTTAGTGAGTGACCATAGCGGGAGTGGGGTGTTACAAAGTGGATCACAACAAATATGTTCATCCATAGCTCCAAGTTTATTTGATAGCGTCATCATTCTGCATCGAGAGAAAGGTTAAACAAGCATCTTCATTACACCACATCCCAAGGTAAATATAGTAAAGCTACGTTTAGCATACTATAATCATGCAGATTTTACTACAACTGTTATAACATGGCATTACCTTATTGAATAGGGGGATATATAAAGTAAAACATGCTTAAGACTGTAAAACTCAGTAGGTGTACCTCTGAATAGATGATTCAAGTTTAGTCTATAAAACATGCTCAATACTATAAAACATGCTCAAGACTAAGTGGAACTACGGAAGCCTCTTTTTTTTTCTTGGACGGCGATATCCATGTTGATCAATATTAGTCTACTTCGGTCTCATTATCAATATCATGAACAACATATGTAGATTGCGCTTTTCTTTCAAAATATGACTTTCTTTAGGGATATTCATCCTTAAGTGCATCAGGATCAACATCAATATCACAGTTAAGCACTAATATCCATATAGGCCTACCCAACATGATTCATTAATATTCAAACTTACCTGAAATGAATGTGATCAACAAATAGGAACAATAAATATAACCTCATATATTAATCTACTACTGCATATAAAGCCAGGTGAGTGGACATGGAATACCTTTTCAATTATAATGATGATCCAGACTTAGACTCTCTTTACTTGAAGCTGCAATATTACAATTCGAATTTGAAAGAATAGTTTTACTACTTGACTTTTAAGGCTTTGTAGACAACCCTTCAATGGTATGTGGAAAATTGCAAACTGAATGTACGGATGTGTTACATGCAGTAAACAATTTATTCAATTAACAAGTGTGTTATTTAAATGCCAAAGAAAAAAAAATACTATTTGTAAACTGGAACAATAAAAGTTTACTAGCTAGAATATTGATTAACAAATCGGAACAGTAAATATAATCTTCATTTCTAAAATAAAAGAAAACCAGAGAAAGGAGATAAACAAAATTAAAAAAATCGATTTTTGTATGCATTATTTTACATCATTATTCCCTTTTTTAGCAGTGTCGTGTCCAATTTTGGTATTGATGTGCATCATATTAGCCTTGCAAAGTATAAGGAAGTATTTACTTAAATGACAGGAAGAAGAATAAAGGATATTGATTTGTGCTTTTCCCATTAATACTGGGTCCGAGTCAATCATCTACATCATTAAGCCAGAGTATTCAATAGCTGGACATATAGACCAATCCAAATAAATTTAAGAAAAGTAGAAATTTTAAAGATGGAAATGAAGGGAGTTATCTTAAACAATGACTAGATAATTGAAGACGGAGATGATGGATCATAATTTCTACTGTTTGGACTCAGAATTTCTATGGTCTGGACTCGGAATTTTCAAACAGCAGTATAAAATACAAAGGGAAACACAAATTTTTACTTTCGTATAAGTTCATCATTAACTATGTGGAAGGACTCAACATACATGCCATGGTCCATGTACGGAAGTAATAGAACTGCCACATGACTTGGCCAATAGAAGCTTTTGCTTAATGTCTATATTCATGCATCCTTACAACAATAAATGCGGATTTTATTTGTTCAATAATTTATGTATGTGCGATGACTAGATTTTAAAGAAGAACAAGCGTGCATTTATGCGACTCTGAGTCCAGATAGTAGAAATACTGATCTAAATAATTTATGTGTGTGATGATTCTGATGACTAGATTTTAAAATCGGCCTTATAAATCCATCTACGATGACTCATCATCATTTCATTTTCACCTTATTTTTTTAATGGTAATCTTTGGATCTTTTTCTACATGTGAAAAATTGGGCCTTGTAATCAAAGTGATACGTCAAAGATAAATGGACTTATATTATCCATTAAGATTAAAAATTCATAACTTAATGAACCTAGCAGTAACAAGGTTTCAGTGCCAAACTCAAAATCCTTTACTGTAACATCTGAAGTGGATTACCACTGTGCTTATATATGAAACTGGAGATGCTTATATCTAAGACAAAAATATCATGAGAGAGAAATGTATCTGCAACTGTGATCGAATGAATGCCGAATTGCAAAAAAATCGTACCATAGGATTAACGATTTAAAGCTATCTCTCCAGCAAACAAAATGCCTACACCTCCTTGCCTAATCTCAAAAACATCAACAATCACTACCGCATCTGTGCCCTATCTACCGCCGGGCATGTGCTGATCGAGTACCTCCACTTCACCCGCAATCTTCCCTTTTCCTTCTCTGAGAAAATTTCCTCCAATCTCCCTAGCACCCATCCACCGCTACCTTTCCTACCACCCACCGACGAGTTCGATTTCTTCTCGGAGTCCATCGCCAGTCCAATCAGAAGCATAGTTGCGGATTTAGGGGCGAATAAAAAACACTGAGGCTGTAAATAATGGAAAACCGATAAGGAAGTTAAGTGATGGCGGTTGCTTTGAATGCAAAGTGAAGAAAGAGGGCAGAAGCATCTAGATTATAAGGTTACGGGGGTAAAAGAGGGAAACGAAATTATCAAGGAAGATAGGGGCGGGAATGTATGTGTATGACCCAATTAGAAACATATATTACTGTAATATGCACTGTTACTTCAACGGACAAATTAACATAGGAGATGTACGGCTGCAAATCAAGGGAGTAAATCATAGAATGATGGATAATTTTGTAGCAGATGGCAAAGCCGGTTAAATTAGCATTTGCATTCTGTAAATTTATATGAAATCAAAACATAGATTTGAAAGGAAAAAAACAGGTTGAACCAAAAAAATAGTGCTGCCTTATGTAATCCAAATTTGTAAGGCTTCAATGCACATTACAACAACTTTTATTCTAAAATATAACTTCTTATTGAAAATTGAAAATTGAAAATTTTACTTTTAAATTTTATGAGTATTACAAAATTGACGTTTTTCTCTTATAGTGTTACATTGTTATTTTAAAAAAATTTAGTTTAATGAAATTTAAAAAAAAAAAAAGTTTTAGGAATATTTTGTAGTTTTAATTTAGTTATATAAATTATTTAAATTACTGAATATTTAATATATTTATCGATTACAAGTATTGAATACTAAGTAATAAAAATACATATTAATATTAATTATCAAATATAATTATTAAATAACTTTTAATTATTTATTAATTATTTCATAATCAATATTAATAATTTATTAATTATTAATAAATTTAGTTAAGTTTGAAATAAATTTACCTTTGGTAAATTTAATTGAAAAGAAATATTATACTTAATACTTCTTATTTTATAACCAAGTATTACTTGGGGAAAAAATAATTTTTAAAAATATGTTTTTTGCAAGTGGCTTTACCAGTTGCAAAAAAAATTTAGTTATCGCAACCGCATGAACAGTTGCTAATATTTTTTTTTTTTTTTGCAACTAGTTTGGTAGCGCAGCCGCAAATTATATGCCTATTGCAACTGCAATGAAAGAGTAGTTGCTAAAAGTATGTTTTTGCAACAGGTAGAAAAACATAGTTGCAAAAAATAAGCTTTTCGCAACGGGAAGAAAAAGTCTGTTGCTAAGTCTTATCTGTTGCAACTGGTACGAAAGGTCTGTTGTTAAATATCATTTACTGCAACTGTCGTTTGGCGCCAGTTGCAAATAACTACTTGCAATAGGGTATTTTTCTTGTAGTGGTTGGCATTTGAATTTGATTTCATGGCCTTATAATGGTTTTGTACCATTGTAAATCCCTCCTCATCAACAATGAGGTTAGGAGATTGAGGAAATTTAGGGTTCAGATTAGGGTTAGGAGCGGAGAGATGTGGGGGGAGAGGAAGAAGATCCCCCATCTTGTCTAGAATTTCCATCGAATAAAGGGTTTTGGAAGGTATTAGGGGCAGCCATGGCTGTAAGCTTTTTTTCAATGGTTCCAAATGTTAAATTAACTATATGGATATGTCATTTAATCACATCTGGATAGCATAAATTATAAATGACAAAAAAATTCCATTTCGAAGGCCTGCAACCTTCACAGAACTGGTTTTTGCTTAACTCTTCCCTCTTTCTCATTGTGGGATTTATCAAAGTTTGTTCCTTTTGGCATTTGTAAATTTACAACAAAACAACAATGGAAAACATTTATGGAATCCCTTGTTGTCAATCGATGCATGATCAAAAATTAAATAATTCACTAGCATCTGATTCTTAACATTGTATGGGACTACTTCGCTTGTCAATATTATGTCCATAAAGTCCACTGTAAAAAATGATGCCTTTACACTTTCAGTAAAACCCAACGGAGAGAGAAAAATATTTGAATTTACTCGACTTTTTCTTTCAAAAGCGCAAACCTGAACTTTGTAGCTGATGCAAAGGCTGGGATAACTGCTAGGAAATAAAATTACATAAAATGACAACAATTTGTATTAAACAAAGTTTTAAAGAGTCAAAATTTACGATATTTATTTCAAGTAATCTTAAAAGTTGAAAATTAGATGGCAGTGAGCCTTTTTGTCTTCAAACTACATGTAAATTTAAATATTTATGTGGAAACTAACTTTATAAACCATGAATGACATAGGCATCAGTGAAGAAGACAGAAAATACCTGAAAAGCTTTAACCCTATGGTAAGGTTTGCTTTGTTTCATGTTTTGATTTTTTAGTTTTCAACATTAATTATGAAAATTGCGAATATTTGAAGTATAACGGAGATAAATGGTCAAAGATGGAGAGAGTGACGAAGGGGACGGAATGACAGTGTATGGATGAATTTATTATCGTCCTTTTTTTGTTTCTTAAAATATGGAAAATAATAAAAAAAAGTTGTTTTTGGTTTTGTGTGTTAACTTCATTTTGTAAAATGATAGTTTTCCACGATATATGTGCATCGTTCGTATTTTTGTATGTTCGAAAACTTAAAATTAAAAACTATAAATCAAACGCAACCTATAATTCTAGAAATTATTGCCAAAAATTTCACATGTAAAGCTGAAAACAATAGAAAAACAAACCTCAAAAATTGAAAGTTGAAGATAGTTGCAAACAAAAACAACCTATATTGATCTAAAGAACGAATGCAGAGTAATTGCCTTATGCGGATTCGAGGAATTGAAATCGGTGGTTTCCAAACAATGAAAGAAGAGACTTCCTTTTAGATTTGAGAAAGCACACTTTTTCGATCGTGATTAGATGAGTATGTAGAAGTAGGTTTATCCTTATCTGTAAATTTGAGGATAAATTAAGGGTATGAGTTGGTTTTTCATGTTTTATCAATTGTTATAAGTGGGTAGGATTAGAATACAAAAAGAACTAGGTCTGACCCAACCCTTTTAGTATTAGGATTAATGGATTAGGTAAAAGGGTTAAGGTCGAATTTGATAGACCAATTTAAGGCATTTAAATATATTTTAAAAACAACACGAAAACAATACTAAATAACATACCACATAATATAAAAATTATCAATTGCAAAACTGACAAGCTATTAATGATAGCAACTCTTAAATGGTGGAATTGAAAATTCATATCTGACATGGATTTCTAAGTGTATCTCAAAAATGCAAGTAAGTACATCATTAAAACATTTAAACCTACATTTATACTATGCTATCAAAGCAGCTGAGTAGAAAATAATCCATGTGGTATGAAACTAAGCTCTCTTCTATCTTTTATTGAAGTGATACCACACGTATTTTTGACATCAAACATATCCCGTGGTTCGTCTTCTTATTTCTTTCTTTTTTCCTAGCCCTAAATTAGATTAGGGAAACATCGAATAGTCTTACGATGCACCGTTAATCATCCAAACTAGGTTTCTCGGAAGAATGTTCTTTCCGGAGATCTTGGTAGTTCTAGTTTCCCCGACCATTATCCCACAGTGTTCGTTTACTGTATGTTGAACCCTAATACTCCATTACCGTTACCTTATCAAACCGCCTTCGGCTACTTTTGATACTGCTCTTTCCTCCCAAATCTCCAAACCTCTAGCCCATACATGCATAACTGATAGTCTGTCATCCAAAATCTCCAAACCTCTAGCCCTCTCCCATAGCCTTTGATTTCCTTCCCTCACGGCTCGACCGACTTCTTTTTCCCGATTACTACTGCGTCAACGCTATGCTATCAGGAAATTTCCCTGCTCTTGTGGATTGAACTGTTCATTTGGAATTTACCTTTTTGGGTTTATCGCTCTACGTTACTTCCTTCTTAACGGTATTCCTGTTCCTTTTTTATGCTTTTGATTTATTATGTAAATACATAACATTCTGTTATTTACGTTCTTTCCATCAGGTCCCCAAATATTATCATGCTTTTCCTTCAATTGAAAGAAAAATAACACATAAGGTTCCAAATTGCATCCCACTTGTGGTATAAAACTTCATTTTAGTTCATATTTTTATTGTTTTGGTTTACTTTTCTATTTGGTTGTGCAAGTAAATTTAATTATTTTATTTATTTTTAAATAGAGATTCGTTGGTACTTTGGCTAACACTTACATTAAATTGTATATAGAGTTGGGTCTATTTCAAACTGCATGTTATGCAACAATACCATTGTTAGTCAGATTTAATTCTGCATTTAGTAAGTTCACTATTTTTTCCTCTTCGATGTAAAAAAGTAATTTTATTTTTTCTGCTCTTATGATTGCATCGTAAATGTGATTGCGTCGTAAATGCTATGATATTTTATTGTAATTGCCTAGATTCAAAAACTATTATTCATTTGAAAACTAAGGTTACTAACTAATTTTTGTTATTGTTAATATTTTAATTTGCCTTCTTGTCAATTACTTTTAACAAATGTAATGTTTGAAATATACAAATGAGTGATCTATGGTATCCTATTGATTTTGATTGTAAAAATTACTGTTATTGCATTTCAAGTGCCATACAATTTGTTTCAAGGAAGAGGTTGCAAGCACGCACACTATTCATGATAATTGTTTCGACATTTTTTTCTTTTTCTTTTTTCCTTCACGTGGGCGATTCACTTGCAACGTTTTTCCATAAATCTTTATGTATTTTGTCGAGTGTTAATGCTTTAACAGAGTTTACCATGTAGAAAAGCTACGTATATCGCCATATATGATCCTAAGCCAATATATAAGTAACCTATGAGTTTTTCGAAGATATAACATATTTATGTCATATGTTGCGATTATTTTAAATACATGCCTTTCGTTGTTTCATTTTAATTTATCTATCTCGCTAATTAGAATATTTTATCTTTGTTAATTAATCCATGAAGCAAAATGTTCAAATACTTTGGATGCCATTTGTAATATGCTGGAATTTGTAATGTTGCATCACAATACGGTCAACAGACATGAGCTGATGTTTCACTAAAATATCATAACAGGAATTCAGTATTAAGAGTTTGGATTCTTTTGAGAAATAAGTTGAAAATCTCAATTTATGATTTTCATAGCACTTGAATTTCGTTGTTACACATTACAAGTAAATTCACTACAACAAAATAAGGCTTTCATAGCATTTAAAAAACGCTATTATAGGCTAACATAGCGTTTCAGAGAACGCCATGTAACGACATGCTATGTTAGACCTTCTACTTTTGATAGCAGAAAGCAAAACGCTATGAATGATTAATTTTGTATAGCGCTTTTAGCAAAAATGCTATAGAATATACCATCTGATGCTTACTTTCAATAGCGTTTGTACTTATGTTTCTATAGCGTTTTATCTGCATGTTTTATAACGTTTGTCTGTATCTTTATATAGCGTTTATGAAACGCTATTGTTTATATTATTAATTTGCAGAACATTTGTTGGCATTTCAGCTTTTTTCGTGCAAATATACATATGGATATATAAACATTTAAATATTTCTTAAATGCATATAAATATAAAAAAAATTGCAAACAACAAATAAATAAATTACTGTATAATATTTTAAACATATCATTCAAACAACCGGGTACTTCATACACATATCGTTTTATCAACTTTTCCATATCTACACGTAGTACGTCATAAATTTTTGCATCAATAAATTACTTACAAAATAGAAAAACGATATATTTAATCTTGCTTTTCTTCTGATATTACTCCTTAATATCAATACTGGTGGTCCTGTTAATGTAAAATAAACAGTCAAGACATTAGTAATTGTTATATCATATATTGACAAAGCAAAAGAAACCAAGCTCCAAAAATCGTGCATAGTTCATAAATAATTTATCATTGTTGCCAGATAAAGAAATAAATGTAATTATAAATTATTATTGATTGATCATCGACTTTGATATTCCACGAAATGCGTATGGCTGAATCATCTAATGGAAACACATAATTGGAAGGATAACACGAATTCACCCACATTGTATAGAACCAGGAATAACATAAATACATAATATAGCTCACTATTTCACTTTGTTGAAATGCATTCATATTCATAAATACTTGTATACCTAAAGAATATGTGCAGTAGACTGTTTACAAATTGCAATTCTTATTGTTCCTATTTCACACATGTGAAATAAAATCAGCACTCTTTCATTATAGCTGGAACCAAAAATGTGTATCCAAACTTGAGTATACTTGGATCCTAAAAATTTGCATGAAATGCTAAGTTTTCGAACATACCTAGTTCAATTGTTCATGCACCGCTCCAAACTTGGCAAAGAGGTCGGATGACGATCCAATGCAGCTAGCTCAGAAGCCACCACCCAAAATTAACGGTAGGATAAACCTTCCACCACAACTACAAACAGAATTTCCTGCAACCACAAAACCAAAATTTAAGCATCCTTCCAGAAGTCAAAATGAAGCTTACTTAGCAAAGTAGCAACATTTAATTTCCACTCACCTGACTAAACTTTCCATTTGAACCCATACAACGAATAGTTCAATAGAAAAATACAGCTAATGTTAATTGAATTTTGTTGTTCTGAATGTGCAAAATGAAATGTTTTTAGCTTGGTTAAATCTAATATTGAACCGGATTAACCTGTGGTTTTGTTTTCGTTTTCATTGAATTTTTAAATTGGTTCAAAAATTTCGAACATTGAGTAAATCAAAACGCCCAAATACTTATAACTCTGGTAGCTTACACCTAATCGTAATGCAGCAATAATGATAGACAAATAAGATGATGCAACACTACTGAAGTTATACACGGAGCTTTTCACAGCAGTGAAACCCAATAAACAGCAAGACAACATGACAGGCTATGAAATTGAAGGAGTAAAATAAATAAATAAAATATGCCTCTTATAACAACTCTCCTACTTGCTTGTTCAACAATGTAACTTGGTTTACTCGTTATCTACACCTAAATCTTTGTTCCTGCTCTTCCATTGCATGCACCATGTTACTGCACATGCATGCTTGCATGTTAGTCACTTTAAAGATAAAATGTAAGATTAAGAAGGCATGCTAATTAATGGTTTCTAACTCTTGAGTTTTTTCTGCACATTCTATTCTACTACTGAGGTTCACCAATGAGCATAGATACTATGATTCATAACTTAGGCTGTAATGGTAAATAACTAAATATCATGCAGTGAGCACGAATACCAACCTCAAAAAATACTTATTTCTTCCTAGTGAATAACGTTGACCCAACAAAATGTTCCAGCTTTAATATAAGTCAAGCTCACCATGAAGCTCAACAAAGCGCATAAAGACTGTCATGATCACCTCTTCTAATATGGCACTGTTTTACGCTTGGAAAACTGGTAAATTGTTAGTTTGCAGCAGCTGTGCAACATGAACTGCTTTGAGATTTTGTGAACAAAATCAACTCCTTAAATTTTTTTTTTTTTGCTGGCTATGTCGTTAATCCATTGCATTTCTAGCATGTCAGCAAATATGTGTGTATTTCAAGGTACAATTATAAGTAAGAATGTCGACGAAGATTACTGAAAATCTTAGACTAAAGGTAACGCGGTAAACCTGTTACCTTATGCTTCAGAAGTGCAGTAGCTATTTTTATGAACAATGCCTGCATATATACCCATGATTCAAAATTATTAGAAAAAACATATGCAGTAAATGGTAATACTATTATGAACAATGCCTGCATATGTACCCATGATTCAAAATTATTAGAAAAAACATATGTGGTAATACTATTATTACTTCCGTAAGATGCCTTGATGTTGAATCCAGCTTTGGCATAAGCTTCAATAAACATGATGCAAAGTTTCTGAGCTTTAGCCTAACCTTCTTTTATGGAAAACGCCCTGTTGAGAATTGTATGCACACAATAGATATTGTTCAGTTAGGCCCGATTCAGTTTGAAATATATGCATGTTTAAGAATATATTTAAATCATTTAAGTGGAGTAATAAGTAGCACATTCAGTCAGACGAAGTGGGCTTCATAAGCAATAAATAACATCGGTAAGCTAAGCTCTAGGCTACAAATTGTAACCGTATATCATTGACTATTGGGCTATATAAAGGAGAAATTAAACGTCAAACCCATTAAAATGCATTAAACCACTTACAGAAGATTTGCCAAAGTAACATACACTAAATTGCCTAAACCCATATCAAAATGTGCTAAATGGGTCATTTTAGTTTCCTACATCAATTCTTAGATTGTTATTTCCATGGGAGACCCATTATAGATTCCAACAAATTCTCCTTGAATTTTCTCTTAATATTCTGCAAATTAAGTTTGGCATATTAAGATTGGTATATTGACCCACTTAACCAAACCGTACAAGTTTAAGACTTCCTAGTTTGTACACACTTATTATTATAAACATTAAACTGGAACATGCTTATGTAACATGAATACATACCTACTTTAAACTTGCAAGTTTAAGATGATTATTCTAAACACTTGAAACGGCACAAGCATATGCAATATTATCTCACTATGGATAATGTGCTGCTACTTCTGCATATTGGAGTGTTTTTATGTTTAAAACTGAATTATCAATCATTGCCAACTTATTTATATGTAATATGCAAGAAGACATAGAGGAGGTAAAAGTGCGTGAAGCAGTTGAGTGTACAGTATGAGATCATTCAATGATGATTTGATTGGGTACAAGTAAGCAGAAAAAAGTGCATATTTTAGAATAGAATGATGTCTATTTCAGATATTAAAATAGTTATACTTTTCAACTAGTCACGTTGCACCCATGTTCTAACTTTATAATTCTAACAAAGGAGAATAATGGTAGAAAAAACAACATCGGATATGATATTGAAATCAATATATTTAATACATAACATAAGAATTCTAAGCTGACAATTTCATTCATTAATAATGTATATCCAGATTATCTTAATCTGGGTTTCCTCGACCACATATTATTATTGTTGTTATTGTTATGTAAAGATTCATTTCTGGCAAAAAACAAATGTCATGGAAACCATTCTTATTTTACGCCTAAAGATAATTTTGCTTGAAACACTCAAAAAATCCACAATTAGCAAAACGAACAACAGATGTAATCAGAACAACATTAAACCTACCCACACATGTGCTTGAAATTCCTGACATCAACCCAGGAAACTCCCAAACAATTTATCCTAAGAAAATTCTTAGCTGGAAGTGGCAATTCAGCAAGCATACTGCCTTCACATTTAACGGATCAAATTTAATTGAAGACTCTATGTTGTTTAAATTTTATAAACTAGTAATTATTCACCATCCTTTTTAAATATTCTAAACTATATCGTTTATAAACAAATAATATAGAAAGCAACTGCCAAACCCAGACTAATATTAAACTTCGGTTTTGCGAACTTAAAATGAAACTAAAACTGATATTTTAACAAGAGAAAGCAACTAGAACTCAAATAAGCAAATGAAGCAATTTTCTGCCAAAAGCAGTTTATAAATACTATAATTTTAAGTCTTAATGAATGTGGTCGAATACCATGCCTACTGGCAATGAAATAATCCATCAGTTTTTTTTTGTTAACTAAAACGATGTATTATTTTGAGCTTACATAATTAAATATTATTGTTTCACTTCCGAGAAAAAAATCGTTGCTTGTATGATTGCAGCAGCGGGCTGTTGCTTGCCAGAGCTTCTGCCCTATAAAATGCACTTATGCTAGCAGACTACTATATCCTTTATTTATAGATATTGGCAAATAATTTCATTTACAGTTTAAGATATTTGTTTTCTTATTTTTTTTCGCTTGAAATTGATTCAAACTTCAAAAAAATACACTCCTCTCCTGTACTTAAAGGAACTTCAAACAAATACGCTCCTCTCCTTTACTAAATAATCCAAATTTTGTTTATTAAAACAGAAAGCAATTCTGTAAATTCGTGAAGAAGATAAATCAAATCAAAATCTGCATGACCAAACCTAAATGTGCATGTAAAAATGTTGGGGTTTTGATTAATTTTAATGAATCCAAATCTATGGAAAACCTATCCAAAATGTGCCACAACGATGTAAAAATAAGACTGCGAAGAACCCCAACCCAAACTTGCAGACTGCTTAGTGGTTTTGTAATATAATGGTGCAGATCATAAATCACTGTGTTGTTATTTCTAGTATGTGAATATATATGTTCTTTCCCCTGCTTTTGTTACTTTCTTTTCAAAATGAACGCAATATATATCTTATAGCATTGACTCCAAATATAAAAAGTGAGTTGTTAGGAAATTCTACAAGGAAAATATACACCATCAAGCTAAGTGTAGACTGTAATCTAGCAGAAAAAAAGTATGCATCTTAACTGCAACATCCTAGGTTCAGCAGAAAGAAAGCACAAAAGATGAAAAATGATAACTGAAAAATGATTGTTGACCATGAACTCAATAATTGTGAAATTAAAAGTTGCATTTATAATTAAAAGCAGTACCTGGGTATAAAAGGTGAGGAAATACAATGGATCTCGATGAAATCCAAATTTGTAGGACAAGTAAACCAAAATGGTAATTGATAATTATTTTTTTTAAAGACTGACAAAAACATTATATTACTAACCCAAATCTGGATTACCTAGCTCGGCCAATGAATCAGTGCTTGCTTTACCAGTACGCTTTTGACCCATAAAATATTTTTGATAGCTTGAGTTACATTTTTACTGCATAAGAAGAGAAACCGTCTTGCAACTTAAACAAGATTCTGATGCAGTGTGGCCTCATGCAGGTTAATGCTTCATGCTATGACCAGGAAATATACAATATGCTACAAAAGCCATCAGGAAATATATCATATACTGCAAAAAGCCATGAGTGCAATCACCATGAATATGGACTTGCTCCCAGTAAGAATATTTCGTTTTCTAGATCTCTAACCGATTGGCGTACTTGGTTGCAAGTTTTATCGTTGCTGCCTTGTCAGCCAGCGGAACAAATGCTGCATAAAGCTCAAAATCTTGAGTAATCCAGCATAAAAGAACATAGTCTTAATCTCTTCTGAACTAAATTTTATGTGGACAAGCTTTTAGCTCGTGCATCGATGCAAAATCTTTTGATAAGCCCTGTACATTATCTTCTGCTGTATGGAATTATTTATAAGAGGCGAGAACTCTGATGATACATATTGATCAAGATATACTACCATATATGAAATGCTACAAACCAGCAGGCCCACCGGTGCATACTTGAGATGATAAAGACCCAGATCCAATCCCCTCATTACCTAAATGAGAGGCGAAAGTACCAGATCGAAGAGAAAGATTAGCAGGCACGTCTTCAACACGTAGGCCACCATTAGGCATGGATGTCTGTACTTCACTTAGAACATTTGATTTCAAAAGAACAGCCACAATATTCAATCTGCAACCTTTGAGATGAAAAAAGGATTCAGAGCTGGTACTAAGCCAGGTTAAGTGTATCATTATCAAGATAATGTACGCAAGCATACAGAAATGCCATTGGATTGTATCTTGGTAAACAAATTGGCGAGAATGATTCAGAATTCCTGAAGGATTCAGATGACATAACAAAATTGCAAGTAAAAGCATGTCATCTGGATGAAAAGATGCTTTTTGAGCACCAACAAGGCTAATAACCTTGTGCTTACACATCAAAAATGCAAACAGAACTCCAAAGTCGGCAACATCCTACAGTATAGCACTGGCTACTTGTCTTGTAGAGCGAGAAAGAGGAAGGCGTATATAGGCACGAAGAAAGGAACAAGAATTCCAAATTAACTTAGTGTAGGGTAGTTCCAACATACAGAAAGCAATTTAGAGATACTCCATACTTCAGATTTATATTTTTCAGAAGTTTGCCATAATTTTTACTCACTTTTATTTTCACTAATTCTAGAAGGCCCGAAGAATCATGTCAGGGAATGAGACCGATTTCATCTCTGCCGTTAAAGAATAAAATCTCCCCTGAATTCAACCTTTGATCCCAGTTTTTGTCACCCGTACTTGCCTATTTTCGGGCTTGGTAGCAACGTTCTTTTATTTTACAGGTAGTGGCCGCTCTTTGTCATAGAATGCTCCGCCACATAACTATATCATTCTCAAATATCGTTGATCCCATTGAAGAAATTCGTTTTACGGTTCATCATGACAAAGCAGCTTTGGTTAACTTGGTTTTAACTTAATAATTTACATTTGGTATGAGTCAATACACTAGGCAAGTCTTCATGCTATTTTCCTCTAAAACCTAACTTATATTGAATGTTTTTTTGTAGGAATTCATCCTATAATTGTTCAAATGCATTCTCTTTAAGTACACAGCTTATATTCTCATCATGTGCACAGTTATTATATTCTTTTCCCTTCAAGTATACAAACTTTGTGAGTGACTCTGTGGTATCTGTTTGGTTTGTTCATTCTATTATATATTGAAACGAGACTGTTTATCTTTATTATAGAATTTTCTAAAGTACATTACGAATTTTAACTCACTTCCATTTGTACTGGAGTTAAATGTTGGATAACTTCTACTCTCATTTACCTAACACTCATGGACAAAATCATTTCTGTTCCTGTGAAGTTTTAGCTAACAAAAGCTAATCACGTTAAGTGACACTCAAGGATTAAAATCCTGAATTCACAGACCAAAACAAAGTGACTTGCAAACAAATTTTCTTAACTTGTTAAACATAACAACACACAAAGACTGTTGTTTGCACCGAACCACATCTCCCAGAATAAAACGTGATTTAGAATAATAGACAGGGAGACAGATTAAAATCTACAGTTTCCACATAGCAATCAACGGATGCTTGCAATTTGTAACTTCTATTCTCAACTAAAACAAATATATTTGCTGTGCAAACCGCACTTTAATTTACTAGAAAAATAGAACCGTGGCTACCATAAAAAACGCATCGCGAGTAACAATTAGATTTTTAATCCTCTACACCTTGACGGTACATTTATCTATAAAGTGACTGAATTTAATTACTTAGCTATGAATATGAAAACAAATCTACAATCAAAACTTAGCCACTTCAAGGAATTGCAAGAAAACGAGTTGTTTACACGATAATTAAATTATATGAAAGAATAGATTAATACCTCTTACAGAAGTTCAAATCAGAGACACTTTTTTAGGTTTCGGGTTGAAGACGACTGTCTCACAGAGATATAGAGAGATAACAGCTTCGATCTTCTGATGGCTGGGGTTAGGGTTACAGCGTCGATCGGCTGGGAGAGGTGCTTAGGGTTACAACGTCGATCCGCTACCGAGGGCAATTAGTGCTCGCTGGAGGTGATAAACTGAAAAGGAAGGATATTTTTGATAAAAGAGAACACGCGTTTCTTATTCCCGCATAAATTTTATTTACCGCCCCCTTTTTATTGAATAGCGTTATACAGCTAATTTGCCAATCAAATAGCGTTGAAAACCCAGACTTTGTACAGCGCACCAATGATAAATGCGAAAACGCTACGCGTTAAGGCTATCAAAGGTTTATTTTGTTGTAGTGATTCATGGTGTAACAACTAGCATAAGTAACAGATACAATATCAGTTTAAAGACCAAAATTTAAGTAATATGCGGAAGTATTATTTGAAAGCTGATACATATATCATTTTTTCACAGTTGTTGTCTATTCTGATTTAATTGACTACCATATAGTAAAAAATTGGTTCTTTTTTCCTCTAAATAGGATAAACCTAAAGTGCACAACATAATGGTCAAATAACATAAAAAAATCATGCATTTTTACGCAAAGGCAGTTGCACGTGAAAATGCTAACATAGCTAACGACTTAGTAAGCACTTTTATAGTTCTTCTTGAACTAAAGACGGGATACTAGCATAGTTACCGACTTAATAAAGCTCTTCTAACCTATACAACCAAGTTTCTTAGATTTAATTTTACTTCTCGGTTGTGATTTCTATATTTAGAATAAATTTTCTTATGGTCAAAACATGTTTAGTAAATTTGCATTTTGTGTATTAGTAAAAAAAGTATTTTTCTACAGTGGGCTATAATCTTCCGGTCAGATAGGTTTACCATGTTATAGTTCATTAATTTCTCAAAGTCGGTGATTATTATTTAGTTCAGATCTACTTTTATTATCTTTCCAATTACCCATATATTGGAAAAATGGTCATATGAGAACCATTGTTTAGAATTTTTTGTGTGCCAGTGTTAATGATTTTATATGGAAATATTATCATTAATTGTATCCTATTATTTTGTTTTGACCTTAAGCATGTTTAATGTTTTATTTGTTAGGGAATACTTATTGCGGATCTTAAGGAAAAACAAACACTAAAGGGGGTGAATGGTGTTTATAAGGAATTTATGATAATCTTAAACTTATTTGATCTACTATATGAATCACACAATGAATATCGCATCAATGATGATCATAAACATAGAAACAATCATAGACACATATATAAGTAAATATAAAATGCAGAAAAGGAAAGAACACATCGGATTTTATAATAGTTTGGATTACTCCTACGTCCAGTCTCATGCAACGCTGGATTATGCAGAGTTTTATTATTATCAATATCCAAGTACAACACCCTTGATTTCATGGCTACAAGGTTAACACCAATTCCACCACCCTTGATTTCACAGCTACAAGGTTAACACAACTCCCTTTCCTTGATTTCAGGCTACAAGGAACACACCCTTTCCCAAACAATTCCCAAATGATTACAATAAACCTATAACCCTTCAATAGCACTTCAAGTCAAAGAGTATTTGATAGAGATTGAGAAGAAGTTTGAGATAATTTAAGTAGAAATCGGCAGAGTATAAGTGTAGAAATAAAGAAAATAATGTATATTAATGGTGGTAAATAAAGGGTAAAGATGGAGAAGAAAGAATAATTAAAAATTCAAAATCAGCCACTATTTGTAGTGTTCCAAGGGTTGCAACGTTTCTGAAATGTTTCAAATAGTGAAAAAACACATCCTTTGAAATTAAAAATATGACAGTTATAAGTCGACATGTCTAATTATGTATGTCGATATATGTATAATATTTTTATTTTTAAAACTATTTTTCAAGTGTTTAAACATATATATTATTCTGGAAATTCTTGAATCAAAGCTTAGTAACTTAAATGAATATTCTAAAGTATAAAATCATATGAAAACATAATAATATATTATATAAACATATTTACAAAGTTATAAGATTTAAAGACAATAAAACTATATATACTGTAAACTTATATGTGTGTGTGTGTGTCACCATTTGTGTCAAAAAGAGCTTAGGAATGGCATCCTCCTCAGGAGGAAACCCTAGCACGTTAGGTGGAAACCATAGCACTTCAGTTCTGGAGGATGGTTGGCAACAAGTGAAGATAGGCCGCCGGCCTCTAGTGCCAAAACCTACTGCAGCCGCCAGGCCTACTCGTTCAAGTCCTCAGCCAGTAAACCTTAATACCTCGTTGTGCCCCCTTTTGTGGGGTCAAGCCCTTGGCAAACATGTTGACATTAAAGATTCCATGCAATTTCACACTCCTCTCACTGATTCGAAAGGGCAATTTGCAGAAATTGATGAAACCAATTACTCTCATTCAACGAAGATCTAGAGCAATTCTGTTTACATTTATATGGCTGGTAAGTGCCCCTATTATGTATATTTCAACGCTTATATCAAACAGGAATGGAGGCCCAAAGCGGCTTGGGAAGTTTATTCAAGAGACAATGGTTATTATCTTGTAAAATTTGACTTAGCTGGAGATTTGGTAAAAGTATTAAATAAGGGACCTTGGTTCATGGATAGTAGGCTAATTTTCATGAAAAAGTGGGAAGCAAATTTTCAATTCGAACGCGACATTTGGTTCCATACCCAGTTTGGGTCAAACTGAAAAAACTGCACATTGCGCTCTGGAATGCCAGATGCATAAGTAAGTTAGCCAGCATTATTGGCAAACCAATTGACATAGATGACAATACCAGAAATGTAAAAATATTTTTATGCAAGGGTATATACAGATATTAAAGCAAGTTCTATACTTCCAAAAATTATCAGAGCCAAGGATAATTAAGGCAGAGTGTATCTACAAGAGGTGTAATATGAGGCTATCCCCCCTTATGTGTGCTAAGTGCCATTGTTTTGGCCATAATACCTTACACTGTTCTATCCCAAAATGCAACACACAAGTTACAACACCACACAAATTTGGCTAAAGAAACCAGTAGCTACCCCTAATATTCTTACAACCCCGACATGCTATCTACACAAAGTCAGCCCCAAAAAGATACATCCACTGACCTTACTTCGGAGGGTGAGACTGAATTTCTTCCACAAAACGATAATGTACATACTAATGCAACGGTCCAGTTATTGTGGTGGAGTTTCAGGCAGAAATCCCAATGGTGCATGCTCCACTTCAAGGTATCCCTCCACTGGTATCCACGGCTCCCATGACGGCACCTCCACTTTCAGCCCATTGGATTCAACCTCCTTCTGATTCGCTCCCTGTAGGGCCTGGCCCAGTGGACCCTGTAAGTGTTAAAGAAATCAATGAATTATGCATTGATTTGGAAGAACATACTTCAGACACTGATAACTCTAATGAAGCACAGGCAATTAATTTGACAAAACCGAACCCAAATTATGCTAAGCAGTTTGCCAAAGGTAAGCAGAACTTTGCCAAAGGTAAGCATAATATCTATAATATGTTGGAAAGTCAGAGGTCTGAACAGGGATACCCATCAACTTGACCTCTTTAATGCAAGAAATAGGTATAATCCTACTATTATTGTCGTATTAGAAAATAAAATGGCAACTGCCGCATTGGCCACTTTTGAAAGTTTGCTTGGTAATGAATGGGGAACTCTTAACAACAATTCAACCTCGTCTTCTGGTCGAATTATAGTTTTTTGGCACAAATCCATTTGGCATCTCAATGGTATTTGTGCCGACGACCAACAACTCACGGTTTAGAATGCAACCGTTGGGGGGCTTAGTTTTACTTGTACTTTTGTCTATGCTCATAATTGGGCTTCGGTGTGAAAACTACTCTGGGAAACCCTAACTAATCTTTCTAAGACTATTCATAACGAGTGGATGGTGCTTGGTGATTTCAATGCAATTCTACGAACTAATGAGAAAAAAGGTGGGCTTACCATCAAATTAGCGCAGATTGCAGAGTTTAACGGCTGTGTTGCTTCCACGGGATTGGTTGAAGCTTGCACCACAGACCTGAAATGTACATGGCGTAGCAATGAAGCAAAGAAAATTAGCTGCAAAACTTGACAGAGTTCATATTAATGCCGATATGTTAATCAATAACATAAATCTTAAAGTTGAAATTCTCCCTAGTTCTACGAGTGATCATTGTCCTCTACACATCACTTTCAATAACAGTGACCCTCTCACTAAAGGTAGACCTTTTCGTTATGTTAACTTGTGGCATTTAGCGGAGGATTATGATGATATTATTGATTTCCGTTCCATTCCTGTTACTGAGGGTAGAGGGTGGTACTCTCTTTGGTGTGCTTACTCAAAAATGCAAAGTATAGACTCAAAACTAGGAACAAGAACAAACCAAAAAATTCTTTGAAGGAGATAGAAACACAGTGTGAAAATGATTTAACTACTCTTGATTCAAATCTTCTTGATGAAGTCCTGAATCTCAACTACTTCAGGCTTCAGTCTCAACTCAAATCGGCTATGTCGACATATTCCATTGAGTTAAAGCATAAGGCTAAAGTGAATTAACTGATGCAAGGCGATGATTGTACTAAATTTTTCTACACTAAAATGTCCTACAAGAAAAACTACAACAATTTCTATAATGCGCTTGACGTGCATGGTGAACCAGTCTCTAATCTACAAAATTTCAAAAACTCATCTATCAATTATTTCACTGAGCTGTGTAATGGTGAATGTGAGAATGTCTTACCCCATATTAACTATCGGCATTTATCAATGATGAGGGGGCTGAACTGCTGTTGAGCAAGGTGACCGAAGTGGAAATCAAAACTGCAGTGTACTCCATCCATGACGATTCCAGCCCATCCCCGGGCCCGACGGGTTGAATGCTAAATTCTTTAAGCTGCATTGGGACAAATTGAAACAATTACTGTTATTGGCTATTCAAGAATAGTTTATTACAGATAAATTGTTGCATTAAATTAACCACACTTTCATCACTCTCATCCAAAAATCAATAAACCAAGCAAGATTGAGGAATATAGACCCATTGCGTGTTGCAACCTGATTTATAAAATTCTTAGAAAAGTGTTGTGCAATCAGATCATCCAATTCCTACTAGATATTATTTTTACTTGCCAATCAGCATTTATAAAAGGTAGAGACATTTCAGAGAACTCTCTTTCGGCTTATGAACTTGTCAGACAGTTTATTAAGAAGGGAGCGGAAAAAATGTGTTTAAAAGTCAATCTTTATAAGGCATACAACAGATTAAACTATAAACTTATTATTCACATGTTAGATAGCATGGGGTTTCCTAGACAAATCACAGTTATTCTCAGGGAATGCATAACTACTACCACTTTTTCAAACGTGATTAATGGGGTTCGAAAGGGCTACATCAGTTTGAACCGCAGTATTCGGCAAGGCGACCCTCTCTCCCCCTATTTATTTGCCATTGCAATGGAATACTTTTCGCTGCAGGTTGGATTGACAGGCCATAACGGGCTGTTCCAGCCAATCTACAACCACCAACCGATGGTTCACCACCTCCTTTATGAAGATGACTTAATTATGGTTATCAAATCTAATGAGCAGGCTACTCAAACAATCAAGGACATTTTTACAAATCTTGATTATTTGCAGGCCTTAAACTCAATCATTGCCAGTCAAAGTGCAACTTTAACAAGTATTGCAAAGAGAAGCAAACTATTCTACAAATTTTAGAAATTAATGAAAGTTATCTGTAACACCCCGTAGTTCCGTAACAATAAGTTTCACAAATTAAAGTATAATTAAATTTTAGGAGAAGAATTAAGGGAAACGGGTTACGCCATTGCGTTCGTCTCGAAATTCTGCTTGTGATAGAGTCCGAGATTGCGTAAATCGGACTACGTACGAAGGAGATATGACCTCCGGAAGTTTAAGAATTTATTTAAAATTCAAACAGCTCGAAAATCAGATTCAAAATTCAAAAATAGGACCAGACCTGGGCCGGGTAGGAAAATTCCTGCCCAGGGCCCAGGTCGACCATAGGGTCGACCACAGGGTCGACCTCCCCTGTCGACCTGGACAGGTTTGGCTGGCCTGGTCTATGTTCTGGTCGAATTTCTGGGCCTGGTCTTGTCATTAGGGCTGAGTTGTCTTCTTTTGATTGGCTTCTCTTTAGAACGGATGGCTTTGATTAAACCTGGCTTCATCGACGGCTCTAATTAAATTGCAGCTCTATAAAAACACCCTAGGTCTCCAACTAAAATTCACACAAAAATAAGAACTTGAGCCGCCATACTGTCGGAAGAAAACTAAGGAGAGCCTCCGCTTGAAAAGAGACGAACAACGATTCAAGAAACAAAAGTATAATCTAATTTCTACGCAACGTTTTCGGCTCCAAGGAAAAGCTTTGCAAATTCAGAATAACAGAAACCAGAAAACAAGTTTCAGCGCCCGTTGTAAGTATAATGGTTTTCTGAATATGAATAGAAATTGCGATGTGATTCGATGTAATTGAAATTGGGTTTTTACTATTGTAAAATATTGATGTAAATTCTGTGTATTGCATTGATTATGTCATATTTTGTATTGGGTGTTTGTGACATAAATTGGTTGATGCGAGCCTATTGACATTTGTATATGAAGATAAATATCACTTGCAAGTTTGTGGTAAAAACTAGAATTGACATCTTTATGTTATGTCGTTAACATGGTTAGCATACATTCTTTTTAGGCCTAAGTTGAGACTCATGTAAACATGTTCCAAGATGAAACCTTTTATGCCTACACGACTCAAAACCTTTGTATACATTATTATGTTTATTTGCAAGTGATAATTGGGTTTATGCAAGTACCTTTTGGTTACACAAATTATACTAGTTTCATGTTGAAATAGGGTACTTGATGTAAAGTTAGTTTACACCTTTGGGTTATGTCAAAAAGTGGACATTTTTATGCTAGTTTGGTGTTTGACATTATGCCTAGTTATATGTGTATAAAACCATGTTTAAACAAGTCTAAAAGTACGCCATTTCATGTGACACTAATTTAGTTATATCCTTATTGAATGCAAGTTCACATGACCCACAATCTATGTTAGTGAAAACGCTATGTTGCAAGTCCATGCGCCACACACTTTTATGTATTCTAGAACAATTCATGATTATGTGCTTCCCCTTTTTATGTTTACGAGTTGGGCTGAAATGTTAAGCCCAACATATGTCATAATGCTGCGTACGTACAAACGGGGGAAACAAACGTTGGGTTTAAAATAAAATACATGTATTGGCATGTTTGACACATGCCAATGACTAGTGACATTTAAAGCGGTATAAATTGTTATACCCAAAATTAGTGAATTTGGGTAATTGGGCCATAAACATTTACATATAAAAATGAAAAGTGACAAATATGTAAATCTAGAAAATACGAGCATGCTTAACCCGAGGTTGGATTGAGTTGTGATGTAAACCTGCCCGGACCCACCCGGCTGTCCAGTAATCACAGCAATACTTATCCAATGTGGGTGGCTAAGGCATTGAGCCCAATAAGGACCCGAGGTTAGACTGAGTTGTGGCGTAAGACTGCCCGGAACCGACCGGCATACAGGAAGCCACAACAATACCTGTCTAATGTGAGTGGTTGGTGCTTTAATAAGACTTGTAGGGGCTAGGTAACTAAGAAAACACTTAGCCAATTTAACATGTTAACTAGACTAGAAGGTGAGGTTAAGTAAAGTTAATACACTTAACCAATTTAACATATTAACTAGACTAGAGGGCGAGGTTAAGTAAACTTAGAACACTTACCCGTTATAATCTGATAATTAGATAAGTGGGTGAGGTTAAGTAAATTTAGAATACTTAACCATTATAACACATTAGCTAGATAAGTGGGTAAGGTTAAGTAAATACACTTAGCTAATTTAATATGTTAGCTGGACTAGAGGGTGGGGTTAAGTAAACTTAGAACACTTAACCATCATAGTGTGATAAATTGAACAGGGTTAAATTGAAACATGAAGGGACAATACTTAACCATTAGAACATGTTAATTAAATAGATGTTGGGGTTAAGTTAACTAAGGGAACACTTAACCGTTATAACATGTTAGTTAAAACAGATGGGCAAGGTTAGGTTAAAAGGGACACTTAACCAATACAAGGTGAATGGGTAGGGTTAAGTAATAAGAAAACTTAGCCAATATGACTTGATTTGTGGTAGGGTTAAGTCAACATGAACTACTGATAACACTTAATCAGTTTATCATGACAAATGAATGGGTTAAGATAACTTGAATTGACTAATGATACCTAACCAATCCAACTTGACGAGTAAGAGACTAAATAGTAAACCTTAGTTAAAAGGACTAAGTTGTAAACCTTTGTTAAGAAAACGACGGTTCGGGGACTAAGTAGTAAACCTTAGTTAAAGGAACTAAGTAGTAAACCTTAGTATGACACGAGAAGAAGCGAACGTCCATCTGATCTTAAAGAAGGCTCCAACGAACTGGGGAACGAAGCCCGCGGCTTCGAAGGGACGTGAACGTACTCTTGGTATCCCTCTGTGAGGCTGCAGATCATCCTCCTGGGCTCACATAGGTTAAGGTCTGCATTAGAAGAACCAAGGGTATGCCTTGGTTGCAATATGAGGCAACCTAAAGACTAGGATGGACCAGCGTGATTCGGCGGGACAAATGGCCCTGTGATAGCGACCCGTCGTCTACCTACCATCTTGAGTCAGTCAAGATACGCATGTGGAAAGGCAGAGAACTCCCAACAGACCATATACTTGCTATCTAGTTATGGGTGAGGCTGGCCAATAGGAAAGTGGGGCATAAGTGGTAGGAGTATAGTTCTCGTGCTTGATTTTCTTGGATTGCCTTTCATTAGTTGAGGGAGGGGTCAAGTGGGACCATAGCCACTAAAAAAAACAGACCTTAGCATCTGCATCGGCAGATATCTGAAAGCTCCCGACCGAGTTCCGTGTTTCTAGAATAGCCCTGCCACGGGACTCGGGTCGCACATTTCAGGACATGTGCATCTAGACAGCAATAAACGATTCGCGACACATACGTGGGGAAAGTCTGGGAACATATACCACTCTAGGTAGTGTGTCCTAGACTAGGGGCATCGTACGACAGGTAGCATAATCCTTAGTTGGACCTAGGTGGCACAAATCCTGAATCCAAGAAGTATTAGATAAGTCGCATAAACCCTAGTTGAATCTAGGAAGCGCTCGATAAGAAAACCCTATATTAGATCTAGGTAATAAATAATAGATGTACACCTAAAGGCAACCGCAATTACAGGGATTGGGATCACGTTATCATCTTTATACAAATTACTAGTTGGGATACTAGTTAGGTGGTGCAGAGATTAGTATGGGGTGTGATAGTAATTTCGATTCTAAACCGCTTTGCCTTAGTTTATGGTATTTTCCCATTTTCAGTTTATGCCTGTCATGTCCTTTTCCTTATTCATATACCGAAGCACCACTAGACTTACCAGGCTTTATGTCTGACTCTATGTTTTCTTTCTTCTTCTTTTCTTCCGTTCCCCCCCCCCCCGGTAGTCAGGGAGGGAATAGCTCAGATTTGTATGGACCTGTTACTCTTTCCAAGCTTGAAGACTCTTTGATGTGCTGCTTTGGACTCTCTTTTCCACCGCTATGGTTGACTAATGTTTCTGTAACGACCCACAATTTTTGACCATTCAAATCGACAGTAAACCACACATGTCGACCCAAACAAATCGCAAATGCAAGTAGTTATTGGAAAAAAGTAGAAAGGAAGAAAGGAGAGAAAAACCAATCACAGAATCTCACAGCGGAAGGACAACATATAATAAACAAATAGCAGTTTAAAAGCGGTTGAAATGTATACATCGGTTATAACATTCAATGATTATCAGAGTTACATATACATACAGCTGTACATAATAAGCAGCGGAAATAATGCAGCGGATATACATATGTATAGATAATAGATATACCAAATCTTCGTCTTCGATCTCCTAGTCACCGTCATCCCTGTTAACTGCAAACGCCTGCTGACCCGAGCGTATTGCATAAAAAGGAAAACACAACAAACACTCGGATCAGCACTAAATCATTCTCATATTAGTCAAATTACAAGATGAAATAACATCAGTGTCATGGGTACAGTAACTCAAGAGATGTTGCGGGATTTTCATCTCTCAAGGATCCGTTAAACTAATACATACATAATATAGTACGCTATTATGATAGTGTATATCCAGTAAAGTATAAATACTGAAAATAGCGTAAGCGGGATTACCATATTACCCTTACGCCGCTTATAGGCATCAACAGTCTATACAGTACCGTAAATTCACCGTACTGGTGTTATCAGAGGGCACCCCATAGAAGGCAATGCTAAATCAAAATCGTATGGGGCTCGATATGGATATATATGACAAGGCACTCGAGGCAATGCCCAGGGTAGGATTCTACCAATTGCACTCCCGGACCGGTGGTAATGCATAGCAGCCACTACCGCCCACCTCGGAACACACTCCCAAAGTCAAAATGGGCCCAAATCATCATTATCATCATAGTCATAGAAATAGTATTGAAGGAGTGAGTCCGATCAAAGGTGCTACCTCAATTAGTCACGGTATAGCTCCTGTTTTAGTCATTTTAATTCTGACCCGAAGGTCAGGGCTATTTCGCAATCGTTCATCTTCCTTCGATTAAATAATCGCCTTCAAGTCATCATATCTCATTCTAGATACGTCGGAACGTTCACAGATACGTCAAAACGTTTATAGTTGTCAAAGTGGTATCGACACTGACAGAGAGTATGCCTTATGCCGACTCCGGTCTCTTTGACAACCAACGCTTACATCTTTCACATCGGTTGGTTCTTTTACATTTCAAAGGTTCGCTTTCATATCAAAATATCGTATTTTGTCTCGAACCAAATTTATATTCAAAAATAGAATATAGTTTCATATCGAAATACCATAAATCCCACCAACCCGATTATATTCTAAAATTAGAATATATTTCCATATCTTATCATAATCATATAGTATTTTAAAAAAATCGACTTATATTCAAATAGAATATATTCAATCTCAAAAGATTTCAAATTATTCCAAATCGATTCATATTCGAAATTCATTCATATTCAAATAGAATATATATACTTCTATAACTTACTTTCAATCCCCTTAGGAGATAAGTTTATATTTAGTGGAATATAAACCATCTTCCATATTTGAAACGGTTTGAAATCGATTCATAAAGAAATACCTTTACCTCAACTCCATTTCAACAACGATCTTAGATCCAGCACTTTCCATTCGGAGGAAAAATTACACTTATAAGATATAAATTTAAAAGATAGATGTTTATAAAGAAACCTTTATGTAAATAATATATGTATAGAATATAAAAGTAAAAAAAATAGGATAAATAAGTTTAAAACACTACGTATATATATAAATTTAAAAAAAAAATTACTAAATAGTTTTAAATAAAAGAATATAAGATTTTTTTTTTGTTTATATAAAATAGTTATGGATAAGAATTTAATAAAATAAATTTCAAGAAAGAATAGCTAAAAAATAAAAAATAAAATTAAATACATATATAAATTCTTTATTGAAAATCGATTCTTCCTTCCGAACTTTGATACTTGCATCTAAACTCCAGTTTCCATGGGGTTGCTTAGCTCAAAGGACTTATTTCAAATCCCATTTCAACCCATTTCAATGCAAGGATTCAAGACCATACTCGAATTAGGTTTAAAACCAATTTTCGAGTATTCTCCATTATCTTGATTCCAAAATTTAAATCCCATAAGAATTTATTTAAATCTGAATCTACCCAATTCTTACAAAACCCAAAATCTAAAATTTTAATCTTTAACACTTCAAATTCGCTTGGAAAAATTTCCTAAATCATTTCAGGTCATATTTAAGATTCAGATTTCAAGGGAAATAAAACTTATCGAAATCAATACGTTTCCCTTGAATGAGATTTCCAAAAATAGAATTTGGAATATTAAAATCATTTAACCAACCGATGTCCATATATCGTTTGCTATCCTATGGCCAAGTGAGTCTTAAATTTAATTTCTCGATATTTCGGGGTGGATCTATCATTTCAATCCAATTCAGGGTCACAGGTATGTATCATTTCAACCTGTGTTCTTACTTCATTCAATTTGATAAATCCCAGATTTATTAGATGCCCGTAACATCAAAGGTGAGAAATTGGGATTTATCGAAATGCATGGAATATCATGTACTGAATAAACAGCCAGTTCATGCAGCATTCATTCATCAATCAAATTAAATCAAGGCATCCATCACATCATTTCATTCAAACAGTAAATGAAATCATTTTACTGGTTAACAAGTGTCAGGATTTCTAATTAGAAATTTAAATTAACTTTAAATAACTAATTATCGCTTTTATTTGCATATTAACACTTGCATGTCAAACTTAAACAATCGTTCATCAACAACACAAACATGCAACCAAATTTACTTCATAATTTAATTTAATAAATATGGGAAAAATTTAGTATTTCGTGAGCGAAGAATCACTCACTTTTGGGTCCTTAGTGGATTGGACGTCCAACCATAGCCCAAAATTTCACAGTCTCTAAACGCAGCCAGGTTAGTGCCAAAACCTCCGCAATTCTGCCACGATCCCAACGCAACAAACCGCGTCCAAATCCGATTTAAAACGAGAGAGTTATCAGCGTTTTAGTCATTTGAATTTAAAAAAATATATATAATTATGAAATAAACCTCACCCACTCACAAAATGCCACGTCAGCTTCTCTCCCAAACGTTTCCCGCTCCATCCCGTGAACAGTAGTCGCGGAAACAAAACCCATCCACGCCTCTTCTTTGACCAACCACTACGTCCATCTCCGGCCGAATTAGACCCTGCGACCACCGCCATTGGAACGCTCTTCAAAAACCGCGCCTATAGAAGCCCGAACCACCTGCTCCGGTGGCCTCCACCGCTGGCGCGACGCCTGCCCCAAACCGGATTTAAAAACCCTAAATCACCCAATCCGGCCACCTCAGGCCGATTTACAACTCGCGAACACCTTCATTCGACTTGTATGAACGTCCTCTTCAATACCCAGATCCCCGAATCTGCGATTAAGTCCGAAATCAAAAAACCTTAATTTTAGCTTTAGGGTTCCGCTTTTTAGGACTTTGACCGAGATTTTACGGCAACTTTGACCACTGCATGTCAGAATAAATCGTACCAGCGGCTTCTTCTTGTCGAGAGCTTCGAAATGATATGTAATACGCTAGGGTTTGGAGAGATTTTATTTTTGAAGCTTGGATCTTTGTTTTCTAGGGTTTTTGAAATTATTTTCAGCTATGGAAATAAGGCTTGATGGAGAAAAAATGAACGTATAGTATAAATGGGCTGATGTGTGAGGGTAGGGATTTTTATTTATATAATTATAGGGCCCAAATATGAGAAATACCCAATTATTCATTTACAATGATCTCGTTCACATTTTCTCTCCTACGATCAAACGGTAAGTCGGATTGCTACGCAAATTGGAATCCTGACATAATTCATAGCTACGGATCCAATGGCGCCAGTTTCGTCGAATTCCGAGACAGTCGCCAAATCAATTAAATTTCACAGTTAATTAAATAAATAAAATATTCAATATTCATTTAACTGTTTTAATTCAAATTAAATAGTCATAAAATTCAAATTAAATCAAATTATAACTTAAATCAATTTTAGAGATTTATTTCCTAAATTTAAGTTCCACATTTGATTGTTTAATTCAAACAATCACCATCATTAAAATTTACAAAAATTAGATTTTCTCAAATATATTCAAATTTATTTATTTTAAATTGAAATTTAAATATACTGAAAATTATGGGATGTTACATTCTTCCCCACTTAAAAATCTTTTCGTCCTCGAAAAGAGAACGAAACGATATTAAGCACATATCCAGTTTAAATTCATACCTAAAATAGCCTTTATAAAATAAGTTATATTTGTAAAACTCATAAATTTTCTAACTCCCGAAATCACAGAAAATTTCGGCAGCATCTCCTTTGTATGGAGAGGTCAGGGAAAAATCCCAACATACATATAACTCAAATATCATCTCATCACAAGATGAGTCATCCTAGAAATGGGGAAAACACAAAATAAAAACCCAAAACCAATATGACACTAATTACGTACCTCTTTTAGCATTTATTTTGCGGTTTTTTTTTTTTACCTTCGCATTTTAGTTTTAGCGCGAGCGAGCTCCAAGCATACCACCATTCCCTGCACCTACTAAAACACTCAAACATGCATAAGAATCAATATATAACCATACATAGCAATTCCATATGACTTACACAACATAACTCGAACATTTCAACTACAAAATCAAGATTTTCATAACAGGACAGCGAACAAATCATCAATTATCACTTAATAAATGATGGAATTTGCTTAAGACCTCCTGGGCAAAATTTGTAGTATTCATTTCAGGCTTTCCGAATTGTCCGGATTCATCGAATTCGGATAATTCGTTCAAAAGTTATGCTCATTTTAGTGGAGGTGAACACTTCAACTCGCACACTGAAAATGCAGATCTGAAATGTTTTACCCAGTTTTTAACCCTTTAAACATCCGATTTATGCTTAACATTTTACGAAAAAGTTTTAGTTTACGTCCTGGCCTTTCCAAATTGCACTCGCACATTAAAATCCGACGCTCCGTTGGAGAGTTATGGTCAAAACAATATCGCTATTCAGTTCAGATTTTTATTTTCTGCGTATAAAACTACGACTAAAACTTGCATTTCAACTTAGTAAACATATGAATTAGACATGGCTTTATAAGCGAAAGTTTTAGCTCAGTTTCTAGGTTTCCGAAAAGTCCGAAATTGTCACATCCTGATCAGCCCATCAAAAGCTATGGTTATTTTAGTCCAGCTTATCGAATAGTCGGGTTTACTCATAAATGTCGATATATTTACTTGGAGTTTCAATTCTCAAATTCGAGAACTTTAGCAAGACTTAATCACCAAACGGATCACCATTCCATTTAGCACATAATACTATTTACCCCTTCATTGGCTTTCATTTATTCATTAGATCCTTTATATCCACCTCATAATCCAAGAAATGAATTTCCATTGAATTTCTTACTTCGTTCTAATATATTTTCTATTCATTTCTCATTTATTCCAAGCATTAAATCCCCAAATGAACTTGAATTTATTTTAACTTCCAGCTAACTTGGTTATATTACATTCTTAATTCATTAACATGGATCGAGTTGCTAATTCATTACTTATTACTATTTACTTCAACTATATTCCATTGAATTATCATTCCAATTTCCATATTCAATTAGCCATTTCCTTGAATTAATTCAGATTTCTTGAGTTTACTTTCATTCATTCAAATTCATTTGGCTTACTTGAATCTACTTGGTTTTAAATTCTCTCGATATTCAACTTTAATGACTTAGACTTTGGTTTATATTCCAACACCTCATTTCATTCCGAATATTACTTCGACGCTACGACTTCAATTTGCTTTAACATTTCCAACTAATTCGATAGTATTAAATCTTTAAATCTATCAGTAGGAAATCAATTTGCCACATTTCAAGGTTTTTATTTTCTTTCCTAAGTACTAAATTCTTGATCGACCTTATATGTTTTTTTTTCTTTTCCTTAAGTTAACTCATATTGATTTAACTTTGCCGAACTCGACTCGCTTCCATGCTTTTCTCGAATTGGTTCATATACCAAATCATCGTGTTGTTAGTGGAATTGAATCCAGTTTGAATCGTACGTCATTTCATTCTCTCATAAATTTTCATCGACTCTAATAAATTCCTTAAGTTTCCTTCCATTTATCGTAGTTCATCGACTTAAATTGATTCACTTTCCAATTCAAACTCCATAGCGCTATCTTTAAATTTTAATTTAGTCACAACTCACAATTTATAAAGTGAAAACTAAATTTCTTACATTCATTAAAGGAATATGGTCAATTCGATCCAAACGTTTCTTGTTTTATCCAATTCCGACTTATATTGAATTTTATATGTTTATTCAAAGTTAAAGATCGAATTTTCAAACTACCGCGCCATTTCAGGCTCATAATATAAGTTTTATAAATTTCGAACTCAAGTGTCGTTTTAAATAAATTTACAATTGTTACTGGTTAAAGTAAACTCAATACTTGATTCCGGGTTTTAAAACTAAGTTTTAAATGCATATATATTTATAAAATTCATAGAAAACATATAATTAACAAAACAAGGAAATTTCAATCCTGGTTAAATCTTAAACTCCACTTTACATATCATCGAGAATTAAATCAAAATCTTTTCCCAACAAGTTATGAAAAGTACGGAGTGGGCTCCCCCACTTAGATGCTTCAGAATAAACATCGATAATGCGTGCACTCGTTATCGAAATCATTTTGATGTCCGAGAAAGGGTTATACACTTATCTCTTTTTAAATCCTAAGATCATTTCCATATTCAATTCTAACCAAAATTCCGTATTCCCAAATTTTTGGAAAACCAATTCCAAAGTCCCAGATCAAGTTATCCAATTCAATTTCATTTTAGTCGCAAATATATTATGTAACTAATTATACTTAAGAGATTCTATTCTCAAATACTTTATATAACCATTAAATTTTCTTATTTAATTTATTATTTGATCACCCATAATAGGTTATAACTAAATATTATTACCAGTTAAGGACCAAGTCTTATACACTTAACAAACCAACCATATTGAGATATATAAAATATAATTGAAAACCATATTATGTCAATACATTCTGTTCGATCATTTAGAAATTCCTATCGATTCCATGGCGTCCCATAAATCGACCAGAATCTATAAATTTTCAACAGAATTACCAATACAGTATAAAAATCATTTTATATCAAAATACAAGTACGCTCTCTCGTGTATACTCTCAAACTCATTCTAGGGCGTTTCTAACCCTATCTCTAATGAGTTTTATTCCCAAACAGAGCCAAGGTTATCGCTAACCATTGCTCTGATACCAACTGTAACGACCCACAATTTTTGACCATTCAAATCGACAGTAAACCACACATGTCGACCCAAACAAATCGCAAATGCAAGTAGTTATTGGAAAAAAGAAGAAAGGAAGAAAGGAGAGAAAAACCAATCACAGAATCTCACAGCGGAAGGACAACATATAATAAACAAATAGCAGTTTAAAAGCGGTTGAAATGTATACATCGGTTATAACATTCAATGATTATCAGAGTTACATATACATACAGCTGTACATAATAAGCAGCGGAAATAATGCAGCGGATATACATATGTATAGATAATAGATATACCAAATCTTCGTCTTCGATCTCCTAGTCACCGTCATCCCTGTTAACTGCAAACGCCTGCTGACCCGAGCGTATTGCATAAAAAGGAAAACACAACAAACACTCGGATCAGCACTAAATCATTCTCATATTAGTCAAATTACAAGATGAAATAACATCAGTGTCATGGGTACAGTAACTCAAGAGATGTTGCGAGATTTTCATCTCTCAAGGATCTGTTAAACTAATACATACATAATATAGTACGCTATTATGATAGTGTCTATCCAGTAAAGTATAAATACTGAAAATAGCGTAAGCGGGATTACCATATTACCCTTACGCCGTTTATAGGCATCAACAGTCTATACAGTACCGTAAATTCACCGTACTGGTGTTATCAGAGGGCACCCCATAGAAGGCAATGCTAAATCAAAATCGTATGGGGCTCGATATGGATATATATGACAAGGCACTCGAGGCAATGCCCAGGGTAGGATTCTACCAATTGCACTCCCGGACCGGTGGTAACGCATAGCAGCCACTACCGCCCACCTCGGAACACACTCCCAAAGTCAAAATGGGCCCAAATCATCATTATCATCATAGTCATAGAAATAGTATTGAAGGAGTAAGTCCGATCAAAGGTGCTACCTCAATTAGTCACGGTATAGCTCCTGTTTTAGTCATTTTAATTCTGACCCGAAGGTCAGGGCTATTTCGCAATCGTTCATCTTCCTTCGATTAAATAATCGCCTTCAAGTCATCATATCTCATTCTAGATACGTCGGAACGTTCACAGATACGTCAAAACGTTTATAGTTGTCAAAGTGGTATCGACACTGACAGAGAGTATGCCTTATGCCGACTTCGGTCTCTTTGACAACCAACGCTTACATCTTTCACATCGGTTGGTTCTTTTACGTTTCAAAGGTTCGCTTTCATATCAAAATATCGTATTTTGTCTCGAACCAAATTTATATTCAAAAATAGAATATAGTTTCATATCGAAATACCATAAATCCCACCAACCCGATTATATTCTAAAATTAGAATATATTTCCATATCTTATCATAATCATATAGTATTTTAAAAAAATCGACTTATATTCAAATAGAATATATTCAATCTCAAAAGATTTCAAATTATTCCAAATCGATTCATATTCGAAATTCATTCATATTCAAATAGAATATATATACTTCTATAACTTACTTTCAATCCCCTTAGGAGATAAGTTTATATTTAGTGGAATATAAACCATCTTCCATATTTGAAACGGTTTGAAATCGATTCATAAAGAAATACCTTTACCTCAACTCCATTTCAACAACGATCTTAGATCCAGCACTTTCCATTCGGAGGAAAAATTACACTTATAAGATATAAATTTAAAAGATAGATGTTTATAAAGAAACCTTTATGTAAATAATATATGTATAGAATATAAAAGTAAAAAAAATAGGATAAATAAGTTTAAAACACTACGTATATATATAAATTTAAAAAAAAAATTACTAAATAGTTTTAAATAAAAGAATATAAGATTTTTTTTTTGTTTATATAAAATAGTTATGGATAAGAATTTAATAAAATAAATTTCAAGAAAGAATAGCTAAAAAAATAAAAATAAAAATTAAATACATATATAAATTCTTTATTGAAAATCGATTCTTCCTTCCGAACTTTGATACTTGCATCTAAACTCCAGTTTCCATGGGGTTGCTTAGCTCAAAGGACTTATTTCAAATCCCATTTCAACCCATTTCAATGCAAGGATTCAAGACCATACTCGAATTAGGTTTAAAACCAATTTTCGAGTATTCTCCATTATCTTGATTCCAAAATTTAAATCCCATAAGAATTTATTTAAATCTGAATCTACCCAATTCTTACAAAACCCAAAATCTAAAATTTTAATCTTTAACACTTCAAATTCGCTTGGAAAAATTTCCTAAATCATTTCAGGTCATATTTAAGATTCAGATTTCAAGGGAAATAAAACTTATCGAAATCAATACGTTTCCCTTGAATGAGATTTCCAAAAATAGAATTTGGAATATTAAAATCATTTAACCAACCGATGTCCATATATCGTTTGCTATCCTATGGCCAAGTGAGTCTTAAATTTAATTTCTCGATATTTCTGGGTGGATCTATCATTTCAATCCAATTCAGGGTCACAGGTATGTATCATTTCAACCTGTGTTCTTACTTCATTCAATTTGATAAATCCCGGATTTATTAGATGCCCGTAACATCAAAGGTGAGAAATTGGGATTTATCGAAATGCATGGAATATCATGTACTGAATAAACAGCCAGTTCATGCAGCATTCATTCATCAATCAAATTAAATCAAGGCATCCATCACATCATTTCATTCAAACAGTAAATGAAATCATTTTACTGGTTAACAAGTGTCGGGATTTCTAATTAGAAATTTAAATTAACTTTAAATAACTAATTATCGCTTTTATTTGCATATTAACACTTGCATGTCAAACTTAAACAATCGTTCATCAACAACACAAACATGCAACCAAATTTACTTCATAATTTAATTTAATAAATATGGGAAAAATTTAGTATTTCGTGAGCGAAGAATCACTCACCTTTGGGTCCTTAGTGGATTGGACGTCCAACCATAGCCCAAAATTTCACAGTCTCTAAACGCAGCCAGGTTAGTGCCAAAACCTCCGCAATTCTGCCACGATCCCAACGCAACAAACCGCGTCCAAATCCGATTTAAAACGAGAGAGTTATCAGCGTTTTAGTCATTTGAATTTAAAAAAATATATATAATTATGAAATAAACCTCACCCACTCACAAAATGCCACGTCATCTTCTCTCCCAAACGTTTCCTGCTCCATCCCGTGAACAGTAGTCGTGGAAACAAAACCCATCCACGCCTCTTCTTTGACCAACCACTACGTCCATCTCCGGCCGAATTAGACCCTGCGACCACCGCCATCGGAACGCTCTTCAAAAACCGCGCCTATAGAAGCCCGAACCACCTGCTCCGGTGGCCTCCACCGCTGGCGCGACGCCTGCCCCAAACCGGATTTAAAAACCCTAAATCACCCAATCCGGCCACCTCAGGTCGATTTACAACTCGCGAACACCTTCATTCGACTTGTATGAACGTCCTCTTCAATACCCAGATCCCCGAATCTGCGATTAAGTCCGAAATCAAAAACCCCTAATTTTAGCTTTAGGGTTCCGCTTTTTAGGACTTTGACCGAGATTTTATGGCAACTTTGACCACTGCATGTTAGAATAAATCGTACCAGCGGCTTCTTCTTGTCGAGAGCTTCGAAATGATATGTAATACGCTAGGGTTTGGAGAGATTTTATTTTTGAAGCTTGGATCTTTGTTTTCTAGGGTTTTTGAAATTATTTTCAGCTATGGAAATAAGGCTTGATGGAGAAAAAATGAACGTACAGTATAAATGGGCTGATGTGTGAGGGTAGGGATTTTTATTTATATAATTATAGGGCCCAAATATGAGAAATACCCAATTATTCATTTACAATGATCTCGTTCACATTTTCTCTCCTACGACCAAACGGTAAGTCGGATTGCAACGCAAATTGGAATCCTGACATAATTCATCGCTACGGATCCAATGGCGCCAGTTTCGTCGAATTCCGAGACAGTCGCCAAATCAATTAAATTTCACAGTTAATTAAATAAATAAAATATTCAATATTCATTTAACTGTTTTAATTCAAATTAAATAGTCATAAAATTCAAATTAAATCAAATTATAACTTAAATCAATTTTAGAGATTTATTTCCTAAATTTAAGTTCCACATTTGATTGTTTAATTCAAACAATCACCATCATTAAAATTTACAAAAATTAGATTTTCTCAAATATATTCAAATTTATTTATTTTAAATTGAAATTTAAATATACTGAAAATTATGGGATGTTACAGTTTCATTGGGGAATATCATTGTATATTTATGCTTCTTTATTTTGTTAAACAAGATAGACACTTTGTTGTTGGAAAACAATCTTTGTACAAGCTGTTTATAAATGAAATAAAGTTTTATTCACTTTTCCGCTGCTTTATTTATCTGTCTTGTAATTTATGTGCATATTTTACCTATAATACTTCACAGAACTTAGTGCATTCCCTTTTGAGTGACACTAACGGATGTGGGGTGTTACACGTGGTATCAGAGCTGAAGGTTACTAGATCAGATAAAAGATTTGAAAAATTATTTTCAAACGGTTTTAAAAGAAGCATTTTTCAAAAGAAAAGTTTTGTTTTAAAAGCATATTCCCCAAAGCCATATGCACTATCTTCTGATCCTCTGTTTGAATTCTTATCCCCTTCTTTCTTAAGTCTTCCGGGCTCCTGGCTTTCTGGGAGGTAACCTCATCGCGGCACGGTTCCGTAGGCTTGATAAGACTACGATACCTATCGAAGGGCAAAGAAGCGCCCGACTTCCATCTATAGCCATAGTAGTTCACCTGCGGCTAGTTTTCTTTCAAGCTTTGTAGGGTTTTCTATGTGGTGGTGGCAGCTTTCGAGAGACCTGTCAACATATTACACAAGTAAGAGGATGAGGGGTTTGGCTAAGGAGCACAACCCAAGGATGAGAAATTCATGGATATGGACTTGGCTCACAAGGGAGGAAGGAATTGTAAAACCTAAGACGAGAGGAAGTATCTTTACTATGGTATAATAGGGCATATAGTTAAGGACAAAGGGCAAGAACGAGGGACAGGATTCTTAGAAGGACTAGTACGTGCACTCAACACCATCATACCTGAGAGAGAGATAGCAAAAGTCTTTGTTGGAAAAGTTTAGCTTTTCTTTTGATCAACCAGTTAGTAGTCTTTTGATCTTAGCGCTCCGTGTTTGTTCATATCTACTTCCATAGTTGAGCCTCTGCACCTTAGCACTTGTATAATAGAAGATCCCATTAGCGTCTCAAAATCCAATTGGTGGTTCGGCCCGTTTATCTTTGGTTTATAAGGATTTGAGAAAGACTATATTACGTGTTGAGTTTAAGCGTAATGCTTATGTTTTTCGTTCCATGGGCTATGAGTTGATTCTAGGCATGGGTTGGTTGGCTGGTAATTCTGAAAGAAGGGTAGTTAGAATTTTGATTTGCCTTGGAAATACCCTCGAGATTTCATGCAATCCTAAAGGATCAGTTAGGCCTAGCTACCTAGAATCACTTGATACATCTATCGACGGTTTGCAATCCATTAGAATAGTCCATGAGTACGTAGATGTTTTGATTAGGTTAGGGATTTACCTCTAAAACGCGGGATAGACTTCCGCATATATCCAGTTGACAATGAAAAACCAGCTATCCGATCAACGACAGTTTTGGAAATGGAGGTCAAGAAACTTCGCAATCGTGAAGATTAATTAGATAAGGTACAGAATAGTGAAACCCAAGAAGATGCGACTTAGGATACTGAAGACTAGATACACGCATCATACCCTTTTTCCTAAGGATACATCCTTGATCTCTTTTAAGAATTTTATACATACTTTCTAGCCTTTAAGGCATATCCTCTAGGACGTATCATCGATCCTTAGATAGAAGCCAATGGATGTAAACATGTATTTGAAACATGTTATGATTGATGATTGCAAATGGTTGCCCGTGGATGCATATACACACCATAAGCGCTAGAACGAATCAGTCACTTTCATATTGCATTCGCATATATGTATTTGCTTAACGGATTTAACTTGGTATGTTATCATATGGATGATGCATATGGATGAATGACTATGCACACATGTAGTATTTGCATAACTAGGGATGTTTGCATACATGATTGGACGCATGGCACTGACATAATCCGCATTAAGGAGGTCAACTGAATCAGTAAACCGCCTGATTTTGCATTAGATAAAGACATATACACACAATATGCATATAAATATGAAAGCATTTAGAAATCTCTTTAAGGACAATGAATGCCTGTGATTGAATGGTTGAGTAGATGGGTGATTGGATGGTAGGACACATTCTTCCTAACTTGAAGATTTCGGGGACGAAATCCTTTTAAGAGGGGGGAGAATGTAACACCCCGTAGTTCTGTAACATTAAGTTTCACAAATTAAAGTATAATTAAATTTTAGGAGAAGAATTAAGGGAAACGGGTTACGCCATTGCGTTCGTCTCGAAATTCTGCTTGAGATAGAGTCCGAGTTTGCGTAAATCGGACTCCGTACAAAGGAGATATGACCTTTGGAAGTTTAAGAATTTATTTAAAATTCAAACAGCTCGAAAATCGGATTCAAAATTCAAAAATAGGACCAGACCCGGGCTAGGCAGGAAAATTCCTCCCCAGGGCCCAGGTCGACCATAGGGTCGACCTCCCCTGTCGACCTGGTCAGGTCTGGCTGGCCTGGTCTATGTTTTGGTCGAATTTCTGGGCCTGGTCTTGTCACTAGGGCTGAGTTGTCTTCTTTCGATTGGCTTCTCTTTAGAATGGATGGTTTTGATTAAACCTGGCTTCATTGACAGCTCTAATTAACTTGCAACTCTATAAAAACACCCTAGGTCTCCAACTAAAATTCGCACAAAAATAAGAACTTGAGCCGCCATACTGTCGGAAGAAAACTAAAGAGAGCCTCCGCTTGAAAAGAGATGAACAATGATTCAAGAAACAAAAGTCTAATCTAATTTCTACGCAACGTTTTCTACTCCAAGGAAAAGCTTTGCAAATTCAGAACAACAGAAACCAGAAAACAAGTTTCAGCGCCCGTTGTAAGCATAGTGGTTTTCTGAATATGAATAGAAATTGTGATGTGATTCGATGTAATTGAAATTGGGGTTTTACTATTGTAAAACATTGATGTAAATTCTGTGTATTGCATTGATTATGTCATATTTTGTATTGGGTGTTTGTGACATAAATTGGTTGATGCGAGCCTATTGACATTTGTATATGAAGATAAATACACTTGCAAGTTTGTAGTAAAAACTAGAATTGACATCTTTATGTTATGTCGTTAACATGGTTAGCATACATTCTTTTTAGGCCTAAGTTGAGACTCATGTAAACATGTTCCAAGATGAAACCTTTTATGCCTACACGACTCAAAACCTTTGTTTACATTATTATGTTTATTTGCAAGTGATAATTGGGTTTATGCAAGTACCTTTTGGTTACACAAATTATACTAGTTTCATGTTGAAATAGGCTATTTGATGTAAAGTTAGTTTACACCTTTGGGTTATGTCAAAAAGTGGACATTTTTATGCTAGTTTGGTGTTTGACATTATGCCTAGTTATATGTGTATAAAACCATGTTTAAACAAGTCTAAAAGTACGCCATTTCATGTGACACTAATTTAGTTATATCCTTATTGAATGCAAGTTCACATGACCCACAATCTATGTTAGTGAAAACGCTATGTTGCAAGTCCATGCGCCACACACTTTTATGTATTCTAGAACAATTCATCATTCTGTGCTTCCCCTTTTTATGTTTATAAGTTGGGCCGAAATGTTAAGCCCAACATATGTTATAATGCTGCGTACGTACAAACGGGGGAAACAAACGTTGGGTTTAAAATAAAATACATGTATTGGCATGTTTGACACATGCCAATGACTAGTGACATTTAAAGCGGTATAAATTGTTATACCCAAAATTAGTGAATTTGGATAATTGGGCCATAAACATTTACATATAAAAATGAAAAGTGACAAATATGTAAATCTAGAAAATACGAGCATGCTTAACCCGAGGTTGGATTGAGTTGTGATGTAAACCTGCCCGGACCCGCCCGGATGTCCAGTAATCACAACAATACCTATCCAATGTGGGTGGTTAAGGCATTGAGCCCAATAAGGACCCAAGGTTAGACTGAGTTGTGGCGTAAGACTGCCCGGAACCGACCGGCATACAGGCAGCCACAACAATACCTGTCTAATGTGAGTGGTTAGTGCTTTAATAAGACTTGTAGGGGCTAAGTAACTAAGAAAACACTTAGCCAATTTAACATGTTAACTAGACTAGAAGGTGAGGTTAAGTAAAGTTAATACACTTAACCAATTTAACATATTAACTAGACTAGAGGGCGAGGTTAAGTAAACTCTGGACACTTACCCGTTATAACCTGATAATTAGATAAGTGGGTGAGGTTAAGTAAATTTAGAATACTTAACCATTATAACACGTTAGCTAGATAAGTGGGTAAGGTTAAGTAAATACACTTAGCTAATTTAATATGTTAGCTGGACTAGAGGGTGGGGTTAAGTAAACTTAGAACACTTAACCATCATAGTGTGATAAATTGAACAAGGTTAAGTTGAAACATGAAGGGACAACACTTTACCATTAGAACATGTTAATTAAACAGATGTTAGGGTTAAGTTAACTAAGGGAACACTTAACCATTATAACATGTTAGTTAAAACGGATGGGCAAGGTTAGGTTAAAAGGGACACTTAACCAATACAAGGTGAATGGGCAGGGTTAAGTTATAAGAAACACTTAGCCAATATGACTTGATTTGTTGTAGGGTTAAGTCAACATGAACTACTGATAACACTTAATCAGTTTATCATGACAAATGAATGGGTTAAGATAACTTAAATTGACTAATGATACCTAACCAATCCAACTTGACGAGGAGGAGACTAAATAGTAAACCTTAGTTAAAAGGACTAAGTTATAAACCTTAGTTAAGTAAATGACGGTTCGGGGACTAAGTTGTAAACCTTTGTTAAAGGAACTAAGTAGTAAACCTTAGTATGACACGAGAAGGAGCAAACGTCCATCTGATCTTAAAGAAGGCTCCAACGAACTGGGGAACGAAGCCCGCGGCTTCGAGGGGACGTGAGGGTACTCTCGGTATCCCTCTATGAGGCTGCAGATGATCCGCAGGGGCTCACAGAGGTTAAGGTCTGCGTTTGAAGAACCAAGGGTATGCATTGGTTGCAATATGAGGCAACCTAAAGATTAGGATGGACCAGCGTGATTCAGTGGGACAAATGGCCCTGTGATAGCGACCCGTCGACTACCTACCATCTTGAGTCAGTCGAGATACGCTTGCGAAAAGGCAGAGAACTCCCAACAGACCATATACTTGCTATCTAGTTATGGGTGAGGCTGGCCAATAGGAAAGTGGGGCATAGGTGGCAGGAGTGTAGTTCTCGTGCTTGATTTTCTTGGATTGCCTTTCATTAGTTGAGGGAGGGGTCAGGTGGGACCATGGCCACTGAAAAAAACAGAACTTAGCATCTGCATCGGTAGATATCTGAAAGCTCCCGACCGAGTTCCGTGTTTCTAGAATAGCCCTGCCACGGGACTCGGGTCGCACATTTCAGGATATGTGCATCTAGACAGCGATAAACGATTCGCGACACATACGTAGGAAAGTCTAGGAACATATACCACTCTAGGTAGTGTGTCCTAGACTAGGGGCATCGTTCGACAGGTAGCATAATCCCTAGTTGGACCTAGGTGGCATAAATCCTGAATCCGAGAAGTATTAGATAAGTCGCATAAACCCTAGTTGAATCTAGGAAGCGCTCGATAAGAAAACCCTAGATTAGATCTAGGTAATAAATAATAGATGTACACCTAAAGGCAACCGCAATTACAGGGATTGGGATCACGTTATCATCTTTATACAGATTACTAGTTGGGATACTAGTTAGGTGGTGCAGAGATTAGTATGGGGTGCGATAGTAATTTCGATTCTAAACCGCTTTGCCTTAGTTTATGGTATTTTCCCATTTTCAGTTTATGCATGTCATGTCCTTTTCCTTATTCATTTACCGAAGCACCACTAGACTTACCAGACTTTATGTCTGACTCTATGTTTTCTTTCGTCTTCTTTTCTTCCGTCCCCTCCCCCCTAGGTAGTCAAGGAGGGAATAGCTTAGATTTGTATGGACCTGTTACTCTTTCCAAGCTTGAAGGCTCTTTGATGTGCTGCTTTGGACTCTCTTTTCCACCGCTATGGCTGACTAATGTTTCATTGGGGAATATCATTGTATATTTATGCTTCTTTATTTTGTTAAACAAGATAGATACTTTGTTGTTGGAAAACAATCTTTGTACAAGCTGTTTATAATAAAGTTTTATTCACTTTTCCGCTGCTTTATTTATCTGTCTTGTAATTTATCTGCATCTTTTACCTATAATACTTCACAGAACTTAGTGCATTCCCTTTTGAGTGACACTAACGGATGTGGGGTGTTACATTATCTTGCTATGAAGTATTAAATGTTCCTTTGTCATCTAATACCATTATTGACAGGGAATTTGGCGACCTGATTGAAAAAACTAAGGACAAAATCAATGGCTGGAGCTCTAAACTACTCTCTTTTGCCGGTCGATTGGAACTTATTCACACCGTAATCACGGCAAAGGTTTGGTTTTGGCTACAAACCTTCCAAATCCCAAACTGCTCGATTTTCAAAATTAATTCCATTTGTGCAAATTTTCTTTGGAGAGGGGGTGTTCACAAAGTCAGTTTTGACATTCTATGCGGACCTAAAGTAGAAGGAGGTGTGGGTTTGACCAACCTCAAAGAACTTAAGAAAACTTACAGTCTTAAACGTGCATGCAAAATTATTCAGGGTGATACTCTCTGGTCATCGTGTATGACGAATAAATACATCAAATCTAATGTTTGGGTTATGAAATATAATAATAACTCATCCTCGGTCTAGAAAAACATCATGGCCAATAGGGATATTCTAAAGCAGCTGATTCACCAAAATTTTGCTGATGGAAAATTGACAAGTTTATGGAAAGACCCATGGTATTTGGGGCAGTCTCTTATTAGATTCCTCGATTGGGACTTGCTTACGGAGGTGGGGAGGGTTATGATTTCAATGTTGGCTAGTTGATCTCGAATGGCAACTGGTGCACAAGCAACCTCAGCTGCATGCAAGCCTTGTAGCCTGATATTCATCAACTTCAAATTGTCCCAAACCTCACTAAAGACATCTGGGTATGGTCAAACTCGTCTGATGATAATTTCTCAACTGCTTCAGCGTGGAATTACATCATAACTAAACATATGGTGAAGGATTGGGCGGATGCAGTTTGGAGCAAATCTAGTTGCCCTAAAATGGATTTCACTACCAATAAAGCGGTTAATGGTCGATTACCTACTTCGGACCGTGTTGCAAAATAGAATATTAATGTCAATTTAGTTTTCTCTCTTTGCAATACTTAGCAGGAATCGCACTCACACTTGTTCTTTGAGTGTGGCTACAGTACCAACATCCTAAGAAAAACTCGACAAAAGAATAGGATAAATTTCACTGGCAATCTTGAAGATGAACTTATTTACTGGGGAATGCAGAGCCTCACGCCACTCCTCCTGCAATTGCTCTGAATAGTATTGACCAATTCAGTTCACCAAATTTGGAAAGAGTGAAATCGCCGAGTGTTTGAAAATAAGAGAAGAGACAGTAGTTTGGCTAGTAATCTCATTCAATCAGATGTAAACATCCTCCTTCAATGCATTAAGAGATCATTACTTACCAAAAATTCCTAGGAAGCATCATGCATCTTCGAGAATTGGAGCTTTCGGCCACCATGACGAAGACCTAATTTTTGCTATTTAGGGCAAAAATTCTCGGTCCCTTTGTTCAACAATTCATGCAAGTATGGTATTAAGTGTTTGGTTTGTCATAGCAATCATTGTTTTTACCGCCGTATTTGTTATGTATGTTTTGTTGTATCCTTCATCGTTTCGGGCTTGGGCTGTTTTGGCCAAATGCATCAATAAACCTTAACCAGCCTTCAATATATATATATATATATATATATATATATATATATATATATTTTATAAACATATATGTTTGAAATCATAAGTAAGATAATAGTTTGAAATCATTTAGAAAATAATTTGAAATCAGGATTTGAATTTTGAAAACATAATTTGAAATTTGAAAATCAGAATTTGAAATTTGAAAACCAGAATTTGAACCCGGAGTTCTTTTCGGATTCTTACATATAAACTAGACTCAATTACTATGTTTATCTTGAAATGTTGAAATTTCGATATCTTATAACTAATGAGTCTGGAATTTCTCTTGAATCCTGAATATCTTGGAGCTCTAAAAACTATACAGTCTTTAGTATTTAAGTCCTATATACAAATCCTATATTTATTTATATGTATATATATATATTCTAGATAGAGATATTAGTATATATTTTACAATCAATGATAATTGAAATAAGGTTGTTCTTATCAAAACTCCATTCTCCAGCATTATTTGCATTTTAATAAAAACATGAAAGTTTGCTTTAGATAGATAGTCATGATTGATAATAGCAGCTTGACGAACAATTTATTGGAAAAGGCGGTTCTCTCTAAAAAAAGCATTTATATTTCCGAAGGAATTACAATAATTCACCACATGTGAAAATGAATTTTGGCTATTTACCTTTCTCATTGATTGAAATAACTTAATCCAACAAGCACATAGAGAAGGTGGAAATAGATATGATATCTCAAGGATACCCATTATGAATACAAAACTAACAATATAACACACATGTTGTTCGCTATATTTTAACTATCATTGTCCATTCTATTTTTATAAAAAGCAAATTTAATTCGCTCTTTATATGCAAACAGACATACACACATGCATGCATGCATATACATATACTTATGTTTTTTTTTTGAAATTTGTTCAGGACGGAAACTGGCCGGAGTCGTAAAACCCTCCGTAGTGCACTTAGCCTGGTCCGCGAGCACCACATAAGTGGCTGATCATAGTGTATGCAGATGGTAAGATCTTAGCATGCCATTTCGGGTTTCGAACCGGCACCACTGTTACCACGGTGCAAAGTCCTTAACCGATGGGCTATTGTTGCGGACACATATACATTTGTACGTACATATATATATATATATACACATACATACATACATATGTGTATATATAATTAGTTAGAAACATTTTGTACCCAATATATAGTCTTCACTTTATATTTTCTAGAAGGGGCCAGTCTTTTAGTGTGATATATCTTCACATTGAAAATGGTTTCCTTTTCATGAATAATAGATAATATTGTTTACTACTTAAATTTAGATATTCTGGATCATCTAGAACCTATAATTATTCAATTTCAATATAAAGTACTCTTGAATCTTTCAATCTTTTTCATTTGGTACTACCTACGAACTTCAAAGACCCCTTAAGTGCGAAGGTAAGTCATAATAAATTTTAAAATGTAAGGACTATATGTTATTTTTAATTAGATTTGAAGAGTTAATTATTTTCAGTGTCTAGAGTTAGGTGGAAGAAAAACTTTCTAATTGCTTCAAATGGTTACAAAGGATTACATTGCGGCACATATTATAAATTATTTCTTAGTTCAGCTTAATAATGGTATAGTCATTATTTCCTACCATTGTTTTCCATTAATTATAATTGTAAAATGATTAGAGTCTACTAATCTAATTTTATATAAGTATATTAAGGTTTGTATTGAAGGTTTTAGCATGGGTTTTCAGTTATTCTTTGGAACATTATTCATCAACATGTTGCATGCTTAAAAAGTTTTGAAATGGACATGTCGGCTTAACAGACCTATATTCCATCACTACTCTCGAAGGTTTGCTTCTGTGTTCATGGTTCATCAATTTTGGATTCAACTGCGCCATTTTAAATAAAGCAAATGATGTTTCCCATTTTGAGATATGTGAACAGAAGCAATTAGTCTAAATATAACCGCTAATGATATTTCGAAAGCCTATTCAGAGAGCCTGAAGAGCAAAGTTCTCAAGGTTAATGTATCGCTCTACTCTAAAATTTGCTAGATAACAATTAATTTCAATGGCCTAAAAATTTTGAAAAAATAAAACCATTACAAGACTTAAACAAGAAATGCTTAAAAGAAAAACATTAAAGAAATTTTTGTTAAAGAATATCTACATTATTTAAAAATAAATTTCAAAATTTTCTGTTATTTTAAAAACATGGAAAAAATGTAATAAGCATGAAAAATTTAAAGTCTAAAGGGTTTCAAATGAAAAAAGAAAAAGAAAATTTTCCAATTATATATTAATTTGTAAATCTCAAATGATACGAAAAAATAAAATCAAATGTATTAAAATTTCTAATATTTATAAACTTAGAAGTACTAAAGATAATTAGATAATTTTAAATGTTCATACAAAAGAAAATCCCTAAACTTCTAAGAATAAGAGATATCAAAGGACCATAAATATCAGGAAGTTCTTAACTGACGAAATTTAAAAAATTATCAACGAAGTTCAAGAGACCTAAATTTCTAAAAGAAAATTCTAAAGGAATGAAATGCTTTAAATATCTGGAGAATATATGTACCTAAATTCAAAAATGTATAAAACGTTCCAAAAAATAATTATTTTGAACATATTAAAATTGAAGAAAAAATATGTTTAAAAATATATAATAGTCTATAATATCATAAAAGTTATTTTTTTATAAATAGCAAAGATAGAGTAAACTTTCAGATATTTTACTTTTCTGGAAATATCTTTTAAAAATAATAAGTTATTTGTAGTTCTATTATAAGATAAAAAACTTTAGGAAAAATCAAATGCTCAAATAGAATACTTGGTTTGCAAATTCATCACCATAAAGGTTGAGTTCAAAAGGGGATAAATTAATGCATAACATCAGATGGTGTCTTCTAAATGATACACATATTGTGGCTTATGGAAAATAATTTTACACGAAAATGCTCAAGAAAATAGGGTTCTATATTCAATAAAAATGTACACAATACATCAATAAAGAATTCTCTTTCTGATTGCTAAATAAAATGGTAGTAAGCACAAACTTGATTTCCTAAAATCTTACTATGTCTAACTTTGATGTTACATCATCTATTGATAAAATAAAACCATAGTTTTTTATTTTTATTTTTGACAATCTATAAATCCTATTTTATTTTTTTATTGGCTATATATCTAGATATGAAAACTGTAACACCCCGTAATTTTAAAGGACATTATAACATAAACTGAAGAATACTTAATTAAATATTGGGAATTAAGTAAAATGGACCATACCATTGTGTTCGTCTCGGAATTCTGCTTAGGATAGATTTTAAGTTTGCGTAAAACGGACAACATATGAGAAAGAAATGAAGTGTAGAAGTTTGTCTATGTATAAAAGGATTATATATATGTAAATCAACCCAGAAAATTCAAACTTAATCAAATAAATTGACTGGGAGAACCAAGTAGGAACAGGACCTGTTGTGTTTGACCCACACCTAGGTTGGGTCGACCTATAAGTCGACCCAAGGCCACGTGGTTCGACCTATGGGTCGACCCAGGTGAGGGTGGGCCGATCCAATAGGGATCTGGCTGAATTCTTTTTCCTGCATTGGACTCGATTTTGACTGGGTTCGTTGGCGGTAGGCTATATATAGAACAACATTTCTATTGTTTTTATACATTAAAAATAATGGAGACAACGAGATGCTGCCCCAACTTGGATTGAATTAGCCTATTTTCTTCAACAACAGCTTATACGCATACAAGAATTTTTTTCAGCAACTTCAGCATACTATTCTATATTCTTTAGAACCAGTCTCTGTGATTTCATTTTACTTTTAGATATAAACATTTAACAATTAATCCTGACATGTTTATAAATCTAGATCTAAATTTATGCATGTTAAGAATACGATTCACACCTAATCAGTCCTACTATTACATGTACACCTGATTTGTTATCCAGTTCTTATATGCTTATTCCTGATATGCCTATTTCTGCTATCATATGCCCATCTCGGTTATTATATACTTATTTTGTTTTACGCCTATTATGTTCCTCTCTCTCTCTCATTCCCTTTTTATTTTTATAGCCTATGTTACCTTCAAGTATAGACTGATATCGCTGAAATATGTGTACGAACGAAATGGGATTAATTTGGGAATGATAATTGAGTGCATAACTTGTACAGTGAATCATGATTGGCATTTGGGAGCATAATCTATAGTGTGAAATATGACTAAAATTTGTGGCATATCTTAGACTGTGAATATGACTTGTGGTTTGGGGCATATAAATTTGTAGGCTTAATTTAAAGATTAAGCAGAACATGTTAATGAAATTGTAAGTAACCTATGAAACATGTTGGGTGTTATATATATATATATATATAAACCTGTTAATCTATGGCTTCTTTAATCTATGGGTGGGGTTAAGTAAACATGTTGAAACTGTTGGGTTAATTAAATCTGTGTGTAGGGGGGAGGAGGTATAAGAACCCGTTAAATTTAACATGTTTGATATGTTGGGGTTATGCGGACTTGTTAATTTGTTGGGCATAACCTATCAAATCCTATTTAGTTGAGGATGCAAGCCTAAGGGGTGGTTTGTGTCATCTGTTGTGTGAGGCTCATATAAGTCAGTAACCCATTCTAGTATTAAAGGGGGGACCCCGCACTAGGTAGATGTCAGGGCACACTTACTAAACTGGTTATAGGAGGTTCATTTGGGGAGAGGTGTTCTGATGGCGTATTCCAACGGAGTCATGTGCGTGCATGGGCCCAGCTTGCTTAGGAAAATAAGGCACCGTAACACCTGTAAATAGATTTGTGTCCTTTGGTGGTTGCCAATTTAGGAAGTAATACACCCTACTGTGGGGCCGACATAGGGTATTTACGTAGTAGGGAGCCAATCGTTCGGGGTAGTAATTATGGTATATCTAGTCCTGTTTAGGTACACGTTATTTCGATTTGGGGTAACACCCATTATTTTTGTTTAGGTACCTATTATTTCTGTTTGGGGGCAAAACCCGTTACTGGAAGTACACCTAAGTCTACAATGTGTTTCTGTTGGGATCATTCTGTTTCTATTAAGTAATGAGAAAACACTTAATCCGGTATACCAGTATTGGTGCAGAGAAAAGTATCTGAGAAGCATAATCGACTCTATTTATTCTGTTACTACTGTTCAGTTATATACCACTGTTGTCTCATCTAGTTTATATGCTTGTCTTATAATTTTACTTATTTATTTGCTAAAAGTCACTGGACTCGCAAGACATTATTTCTGACCCATTTTGTTTCCTTTTCTCTCTCTTCCTTCCTCCTAGGTTCTCCGGGTGGGAACACTTAGGCTTGATTAGGACTCTCTCTTTTGTTTCAGCTTGGATTTGGATTTGCTTCGATGTACCACTTTGACTAGATGTCTACTTGTCTATAACTACTTATGAGGACTATGATTTTTCATTTATATACTATAATGGTTTTTAGTGTAAGACAGATGTTTTTATTTGATATATTTTGTTCTAGTATTTCAGTATGATGTTGTAACTGGATTTTGAGACCACGATGTTTTCTTGGAAAAAAAGTTTTAAATTTACGCTGCTATTTTATATATCTATCTTGCGAGATTCTGTTCTGTTTACCTATAATGCTTCATGGAACTTAATGCATTCTGTTAAAGAGTGACATTAACGGACGTAGGGTGTCACATTTGGTACCAGAGCTGAAGGTTACAAGATCAAATAAAAGGTTTTGAAAATTGTTTTCAAAAGGTTTCAAAAAGTTAGTATTTTCAAAAGAAAAAACTATTTTTGGAAAACATATTCCCAAAAGCCATGTAAAATATATTTCGATTCTCTATTTGAATCCCTTCCTTTTCTTTTCAGCATATCTGGAGAATCGAATATTCCTAAGGGCGTTCCAATACCGGCTTGGTTCCGTAGATATCTTGAGGTTACGGCGCTTGCCGGAGGCCAAGCAAATGCCCCTCCCCCAGCTGCAGCCGATGTTCCTCTCCTCCGCAATCGGATAATTTCTATGAGGTATGCAAGGATTTCTGCGTTATGGGAGGAAATCTATTCCGAGGAACTGAGAACTTTGTGGAAGCACGGAATTGGCTAAAAGAGACAAAGAACTTATTTGGGATTTTTGAGGTTGATGACCGCTGAAAGATACAGTTGGCTGCTTGGCAGCCTAAGGACGAGGCTTTATTCTGGTGGGAAGTGACGCAAGCGTGGTGTCCAATAGGAAGTTGGGATGATTTCCGACAGAGATTCGAGACAAAGTTTATTTCTCAGACATAAAAGAGTATGCAGATTGAGAGGTTTCAAGCACTTAAGCAAGGAAGCATGTTTGTCAAAGAGTATGTCAATAAGTTAAATCAGTTGGCAAGGTTTGGTCTGGAGCTGGTGAATACTCCGCACGAGAAAGCTTTAAGGTTTGCAAGAGGATTGAATCATCCCCTTTAAGCATTGGCATTATCTCACATTTCGATGGGGGCTACTTTTGAGAGACGGGTTGATAGCATTGATGCACGAAGATGGAAAAGAGAAGAAAAAGGAGGCTAAGATTGATGAGACACAAAATAAGAAAGTGTGGCCCAAGAAAAAACAACAAAAGAAAGGCGGAAAGAATGACAAAGCTCAAGGCAAGAAGAAATGTCATGGTTGTGGGAGCTTAGGTCATTTGGTCAAAATTGCAGAAAGAGGAAGAATGCTTGCTTCCGCTGTGGTGAGGTCGGACACTATTCTAGAGAGTTCCCGAAGAAACAAGGACAGGGACAAAGGGCAGAATCTTCTGGAGGGAAGATGCATGCTCTCGAGGCCAATGTACCGACAGAGGTAGGAAAGTTTCTGTTGAAGGTTTGATTTCTCTTTCCAATCATCCTATTAGGACTCTTTTTGATTCGAGCGCTTTTCACTCTTTTATATTTGATTCCGTGGTTGAGTCTTTGCACCTTAGTACTAGTATTGTTTTCGATCCCGTTATTGTCTCAAACCCTGTTGGGGGCACGACTCATCTACCTATGGTTTGCCGGGGTTTGAGGATATCTATGTTGGGCATTGAGTTTGAGTGTGACGCATATGTGCTTGGTTTTATGGGCTATGGTCTGATTATAGGGATGGATTGGCTAGCCATATATGGTGCCATTCTGGACTGTGAGAGGAGGTCGTTAGACTTTTGACTTTCCAAGGAAGGACTCTCGAGATTTCCTGTGACCCAAAGGGATCTGTTATGCTTAGTTTCCTAGAATCACTTGATGCTTCTGTTGATGATTTTCTACTTGTACCTGTTGCCTGTGAGTATCCGGATGTTTTTGAGGAGGTTAGGGGCTTACCTCTGAGGCACAAGATTGATTTTCGGATATACTTGGTGGATAATGGGAAGCCAGTCGCATTGCATGTGCGCCATGTGTCTCCTTAGGGAAGGAGGGAGCTTAGCAAGCAAGTAGGGGAGCTACTTGGGAAGGGGTTTATTAGGTGAAGCATATCAGAATGGGGTGCTCCAGTCGTCTTTAAAACTAAGACAGATGGCTCGCTTCGCTTATATGTTGATTATAGGGAGTTGAATAAGCTCACTAAGAAGAATAGGCATGCACTTCCGATGATAGATGATCTGTTTGACCAGCTAGTTGGTGCATCTGTTTTCTCTCAGTTAGATTTGGCCATGGAGTTTCATTAGTTGGGGGTGACCGAGGACAATATAGACAAGACCGCTTTTAGAACTCCAGATGTCTCTTTGCGTGGCTAGTTTTGCCTTTTGGGTTGACGAATACACCTACACATTTTGTGGATCTGATGAGTAGGGTGTTCTGAGAGTTTCTGAATAAGTTCGTTGTAGTCTTGGTGGATGACATTTTGATCTTCTCGAAGAGCGAGGAAGAGCATGCCCTACATTTAAGGGAGGTTTTGAGGACTCTACGAATGCACCAGCTTAGGGCAAAATTCTCGAAATGTCACTTTTGGAGAAAGGAAGTAAGATTCTAGGGCATGTAGTCTCCAAGGACGGGATAGCGGTGGATTCCGCGAAAGTAGTTGCAGTTCAAGATTGGAAGGTTCCAAAGAAAGCAACGGAGGTGAGAAGGTTTCTCGATTTAGTGGGCTGTTATTGGAAGTTTATCAAGGGCTTCACGAAGATATTAGCCCCACTCACCAGACTGACGAAGAAGAATCTTACCTTTTCTTGGAGCATTGACTGTGAGGATGTTTTTTAGCGGTTAAAGAGGGCTTAGACAATAGCCTCAGTCTTAACTTTGCCTGATGGGAATAAAGTGTTCACAGTGTACACTGATGCATACGGTACAGGGCTTGGTGTTGTCTTGATGCAAGAGGGAAGGGTAGTGTGCTATGGTAGTAGACAGTTGCGAGTTCATGAGAGTAACTACCCTACCCATGATTTGGTGTTAGCTGTTATAGTACTCGTGCTCAAGACTTGGCGCATTATCTACTTGGAGAGAGGTTCTGAGTTGTACACGAATCATAAATCTCTCAAATATCTGTTCTCGTAAAGGGATCTCAACTTGAGACAACAGAGATGGATGGAGTTCCTTGCATCCTATGATTTGAGATTGCTTATAACCCTGGCAAGGGTAATGTGGTGGCGAACGTGTTGAGTATGCAGAGGATGACTTTGAGTCCTCTATTCGTAGAGAGGTGGAGCTTGGAGTACATATCGACCTTCGATTTTAGGCCATCTACGAATCTTACACCTGGTTTGTTGGAATCCTTTGAGGTACGACCTACTCTTATGGATCAGATAGGATCTTCGCAGCAAGAGGACCCACAGATAGCAGACATCATGGATAGGCTCAGTAAAGGGGAGATTTTTAGTCACCTTAGTAGATAATCCACGGATGATAAAGGGTGGTTACGATGGGATGGAAGGCTTTGTGTTCCCCGAGTTGGGAGTCTGTTGAAGACAATCCTTGAGGAAGCCCATCATTCTAGGATGACTATTCATCCGGGAGGTGATAAGATGTATAGAAATATGAAGAGGGTTTTCTTTTTTGTTGGGATGAAGAAAGATGTAGCAGAGTTTGTCTCTCGTTGTTGGTCTTCCAGCAAGTTAAAGCTGAGCAGTGGAAGCCTGGCAGTTTGCTTCATCCTCTGGAGGTCCCATAGTGGAAATGGGAGAGTGTCTCTATGGATTTCATCATGGTTTGCCTAGATCGAGGAAAGGCAACACCAGTATTTGGGTTATAGTAGACAGGCTTACCAAGAGCACTCATTTCATTCCTATTAAGAGTAAGAGAATGACAACATAGTTGGCGTCAGTCTATCTTCATGAGATAGTTCGTCTACATGGAGTATCTTCTAGCATTGTGAGTGATTGTGACCCCATCTTCACTAGTGAGTTCTAGAAGAGCCTGCAAGAGGCATTAGGTACATAGTTATGTTTAAGCGCCGCATATCACCCTCAGACCGATGGGCAAACTGAGAGCATGAATAGAGTTCTTGAGGATCATTTGAGGTTGTGTATCCTAGACTTCAAAGGGACTTGGGAAGAGCATCTTCCGTTGGTTAAGTTCGCCTACAATAACAGTTATCAGGCTAGTGTAGGCATGGCATCCTTCGAGGCATTGTACAAATGACCTTGTAGATCACAGACTTGTTGGTGGGAGTCCACAGATAGGCTTCTACTTGGACCTGAGATGATTAGAGAAACTTCAGAAAAGGTTAATCTTATCCGCAGACGCATAAAGATAGCTCAGGACAGGCAGAAGTCCTGCGCAGATAAGAGAAGGACTGATATTGAGTTCGGGGTGGGAGACATGGTTTTCATCAAAGTATCACCTTTGAGGAATGTGTTTCTCTTTGGATCTGTAGGGAAGTTGGCGCCAAATTTTGTAGGGCCATTTCCCATAGTGGAAAGGATCACTACACCGTATATGCTAATTAGGCTGTGTTTTTAGCCATATCTAATGTAACACCCCGTAATTGTGTTATTATTACAGAGGATAAATTAAATAATAATTAATTTAATAATAAGAATTAAGGGAAACTGATTACGTCATTATGTCCATCTCGAAATTCTGGTCAGGATAGACACTTGCTTTGCGTAAAACGGATAACGTATGAAGAAGTTATGAACGATATAAATTTTTGGTTATTCGGGCCTTTTTCAAGTGAATAGCGGCCCATTACCCAATCCCCTTTTAGGGCTAAGGTGGCAATTTGATTTCTGAAACCTAGTGGCTATAATATCACCTCAATTTCATTGTTTTCTTCACAAAGAAACAATGGCGGCCAAACTCTGCTGGAGTGCGAACTAAGACGGATCTACTTTCTTCAATTATTAGTTTTGCAAATCAAATTCTGAGATTCAAGTTTCAGTTTTCTCCTTCTATTCTCATAGATCCAATCCTTGTGAGTATAGTTATCTTTAGGTTTAAATAAATAAAACTGAATTTTGAAAGACTATGATTTAGATCTATGCTATTATCATGTTTTATGTTATGACATGATAAATCTATTCTATGTTATTATCATGTTTTATGTTATGACATGATAAATCTATTCTATGCTATTATCATGTTTTATGTTATGACATGATAAATCTATTCTATGCTATTATCATGTTTTATGTTATGACATGATAAATCTATTCTATGCTATTATCATATCTTATGATATGTTATGATAGATTTATTTGTTAGATCTAATTATCATGTGGACATTATATGTAGATCTAAGTCTTTAATTATGTTAGATCCATTTTATGTAGATCTAAATCTTTAATTATGTTAGATCTAATTATCATGCGAATATTTTATGTAGATCTAAATCTTTAATTAAGTTAGATCTATTTTACTGTAGATCTAAATCTTTAATTATGTTAGATCTATTTTATGTAGATCTAAATCTTTAATTATGTTAGATCTAATTATCATGTGAATATTTTATGTAGAACTAAATCTTTAATTATGTTAGATCAATTTCATGTAGATCCAAATCTTTAATTATGTTAGATCTAATTAACATGTGGATATTTTATATAGATCTAAATCTTTAATTATGTTAGATCTATTTTATGTGATCTAAATTGTCGCCTTATGTTGTCATGTTAGATCTATTTTATGTGATCTAAATTGTCACCTTATGTTGTCATGTTAGATCTATTTTATGTGATCTAAATTTTTACCTTGTGTTCTCATGTTAGATCTATTTTAAGTGATCTAAATTGTCACCTTATGTTGTCATGTTAGATCTACTTTATGTGATCTAAATTTTCATTTTATGTTGTCATGTTAGATCTATTTTATGTGATCTAAATTGTCACCTTATGTTGTCATGTTAGATCTATTTTACGTGATCTAAATTGTCACCTTATGTTGTCATGTTATATCTATTTTATGTGATCTAATTTGTCACCTTCTGTTGTCATGTTAGATCTATTTTATATGATTTAAATTGTCACCTTGTGTTTCATGTTAGGTCTGTTTTATGTGATCTAAATTGTCACCTTATGTTATCATGTTAGATCTACTTTATGTGATCTAAATTATCACCTTGTCATGATGATAATTTCATGTCCATGCCAGTATGTATGTTCACCTTATTATCATACTAGTTTATGTTTATGCCAAGATGATCATTTTAGTTACTTTCCCATTATTTTCCCTATTATCGTTCATGACTAGGCTAATATCTAGCCTAGGCATGCTGCCAATTTTGTGATGGCGCTAGTTAAGGAACGGGGGAAAAAGGGTTAAAAATGGTATGATTTGAATATGAACATTTTTGGGCATGTAATTCAAAGTATTGGGTAAAATGGGTATTGACACCTATAAAAGGAAAGGCTTAATTAATTGATTAATTAATTAAAAATGGAATGTTTAGTAATTACAATTAGGAATTGTAATTGTACTTATGACATGAGGTTATGTTGCATTAGTGGCGGAAGTCTGTCTGTACCCGACCGGGATATCCAGCAACCACTAATGTTGAACCTGATGTGGAAGGTCTAAGTACGTAAATATGAATCGAGCTATGACACGAGGTTAGGCCCAACTGTGGAATAAGTCTGCCCGGACCCGACCGGAATATTCAGCATCCACATGTTGTAGGCCTAATGTGGGAGGTTTGGCCCATTATGAAACCATAAATGGACATGATAAAGAATTGGACTACTTAACCAAATCTAATCTATAGGGATTGTGTGAACTTAGACTTAAGTTGGGGTTAAGTAAACTTTATTAAGTAAATGGGGTGGGTTAAATCTGAGGGGGTGGGTAATATTTATATAGGCCCACAAACTTAACCCAATAAGGTTATGTAATTAAAGACACCTAGTGTTATACATAACCGGTGGGAATAATAAAGTTATGTAACCAAAGACACCTACAGGTAAGCATAACTTATACAAAAAAATACGGCTATGTAATTAAAGACACTTAGGGGTATACATAGTCAGTGAAAACCTAGTGGGGGATACAAGATAAGGTGGAGAGCTTGCATCATATTGTGTGGGACCCATTTCATCGAATAACCCAGAGTTGGTATCAAGTATATACTCCGAACTAGGTCGGAGAAGGGGCATGCTTACCGGACTGATTGTAAGAGATCCAAACGTAAAGGACGGTGTGAGCGGCGCAAACCGACCGGGCCATGTGCGTGCATGAGCCGGGAAGAGGGGGATAAGATGATCGTGACACCAGTAGATATGGTTGTGCACATCTTGGGAAATGAAGGGTTTCCACTTTAGGAAGTGATACTGTGGGGCCAGCATAGGGTATCTACGGTATAGGGAGTCAATCGATTAGGGTAAGGGTTAGGGTACACTTGGATGTATGCCCTAAGTCTACTAACTTGTAGTGAAAGGGATCGTCTCGTTCTGGTTATACTAGCAATAGTGCAGAGTTATCATTAGAAGTATATATATACCTTACTTGTCTTCCTTGTCACACTTGCCATTTATGTAATGATCTCTCTTATCCACTTAACATGCCTATCATGTTGCTTTTACTTATTTACTGGCTAAAAGTAACTAGACTCGCCAGACTTTATGTCTGACCCTTTTGTTTCTCCTTCTTTCTTTCGTTTTCCCCTCTAGGTTCTCAGGAAAGAAACACTCAGGCTTGACCGTGATTTTGCTGACTTTTACTAGAGCTACTGACATGTATGGCTCAAGCTCCTATCCTTGTTGCTATGGCTATATTTTGTTCTTAGGGAATTTTACTTTTTTTATTACTCTGGTATTTTTGAAGTACAAGACGGTAGCTTTTATGTTGTAATGGGTTTTTATGTTTTAGACAAGTGATGTTTTGGACCACGGTATCTTATGATTAATAAAGTTGTTTTTTTATTCCGTTGCAAAATTTTATATCTGTCTTGTAATTTTCTATGTCTGTTTACCAAAAACGCTTCACGAAACTTTATGCATTTCCTTTGTGAGTGACATTAGCGGACGTAGGGTGTCACATCTAATGCATGTAGGCATGGCAAAAATCCTTATCAAAAAATGGCGTGTTAAATTTTTAGATACGGCTTAAAAGTGTATCCCAATGTGATAACATGCGGTTATTGGCCGTATCTAAAGTGTAAGTAGATACGGCTATAAACTGTATCTTATGTATGTATGTATGTATGTATGTATGTATATATATATATATGAAGAAACTGCAGCATATATTATTTGTAACACAAAGCATCTATAACACAAGATACACAAATTCTAACAATAAATGAAACGATTATATGAAATATTTCATTACATTACAATATATAGTGATACATGCTATTTGATTACATCATAATAAATAAGATACATGCTATTTCATTACATTAAAGAAGATACATAATGTTACATTACAATAAGCTGGGATAAATACCCGAACTAGCGTCGTGAGCTAAAGTGCAGCCACATATTGAATCAATGCTTCCTTCAAGATGAACATCCTCCAAAACAGACAAAAGATCATAAACTATCCAAGCAACATTGCATTCTATCTAAGACATGAAGGAACCCTTCAGGAAGATCAACACACTCAAATCTCTCAAAGAACTACTCAGATCTAAGAAAACTTCAAGAGGCCTGGTAATAAGTTAGCTTGGATAGCATATAGCATGTACACTACAAAGACCTGTAAAAAAGTGCAAACCGCATAGTTCAGGATAGGATATGTCCACATTATTATTTTCATTAGTAGCTGAATATTGCAAGTCTACAACGTTTTTACTTGTTCAGTCGAGACTGAGTCTCGATTAAAGACAGTTGTTATAGCCTAATTAAAGAGCAATATGGAGGTCCGCATTATTATAATTCTCCATGTCACTTGGCTGCAATGTAGATATAACATCGCTATAGCCTTTCCCTTTCTATTTTATCACCCTTATCTAATGTAGTGTATCTGAGATGAAGGGATGGAAAAAAGCGAGATATTACCTGAAGTTTAGATCAACACACTCAAATCCATGATTATTAGCCTCATCCAAATGACGGAGGCCGCTGCACACACATGTTATAATAGTCAGCTTCTATTTTTGCCATGGGTTGAATAACAAAAATGATTGGTTACATGAGCACAAAGCAACTTGGTTCAAGGCAACAAGTCATAAATGGAAAAGCAGTTTTACGCCTTTACTCACACGCAGTGTGACACATATGACACACCAAACAAATTGATTAAATCTCAACCTATAAATGTTACTCTATTTTCATTCATGCATCCATCACCGACATTTCTACTCAATCACACAAATTTCCCAATATCAATTACCAAATACATGTAGCTCAGTGTAACAACCCGTAAAATCTGGGCCAGTTTAAAATTTTTATTTTGGCCATTTTAGCGAATTTAGATTATTTAAAATGAATTATTTTAAATAATATCGACGAGAAATTTATTTTGAATATATTCGAACGTATATATTATACGCGTCGTCGTTAGAATATAAATAATTATATATAATTATAAATAGAATTGAAAATGGCGCGGTAGTTCGATAATTCGATTTCAAACTTCAATTGAATGTACCGGGTGCAAAACAATCCGGATTTTAGTGAAACCAAAAATAATGGAATCTAATAGTGAATATCTTTCCAACGAACCCGAATGATCAAAATTTCTTAGCGGGAATCAAAAGATATGTCCAGTTGAAAATTCTGAATAGTCGCTATGGAATTCAGGCCCTTAAAAATGGACATTTTGCAAACGACCTCGGATTTCGACGAAACCAGTTTTGTTGGGTCCGTGATGTAAAGTTATTGCTAGATTTCAAATTTCATAATTTTTCGAATCAATATGTGAGCGTGGCAAAGGAAAACGCGTTTGACCAGTTTCAGTTGATTTTAATCGACTGGAAATTGGCCATTTTTCTAACGGTCTCAGATTTCGACGAAACTAGTTTTGTTAGGACCGTATCGTCAATACGAAGCTAGAAAATATTTTTCTAGAATTTTTAAAGTTAGTATGTGACCCCGGTAAATTGAAATGTACGTTTAAAATTGAATATATAGATTTATACATTAATTTCAGCGAAAACTGAGCGTAACAGCCGAACTGGCTTATGAAACATATCCCATTGTATTCGGAATGGGGGTAATTAGCTAGGGACGACAGTCATTGGGCCTCGTTCGGAGATCGAAATTTAAAGTTACTTTATGGAGAAATTAATTATTTAAATAATTAAAATATTATATAACCCCCTTGAGCTCTCTCTTTCCTCACAAGTCAAACCACGGTCAAAATATAAAAAAAAAAAAAAAAAAAAAAAACCCCTTCCAGTTTCAGATCGCGACGCCTCTTCCTCCCCCTTGCTGACGCCGACGATGGACCGCCGCTCCCCCCTAAAGTCGCGCCTTCCTCTCCCCTCTAGCTCATCTCCTTCCTCCCTTCGAATCGAAGACGAAAACGCCAGAGCTTTCCCCCCCCACAGTGATGACCGCCGACGAACTGAAGGCCGCCCCAACCCTCCGCCTCCTCCTGCCGCCGACCCAGAGCCACCCGAAGCCTCTCCGATGGTGGTGAACCCCCCCCTTTCGAACTGTAAGTTTTTACTTTATTTATAAAACTGATTTTTACTTAATTTATAAAACTGATTTTGTTAATATTAAAAACCGATTTTTATGTTTTTAAAATTCTGATTTTAGGTAGGTTTAAAACTGAATTTTATTTTAGGTTTAAGACTGAATTTTATTTTAGATTAGAAAACTGATTTTTAAATGATTTTTAAACTGAATTTTTAAATAAGGCAAAAACTGTATTTTTATTTTTTAAGTTATGAAAAAACTGCATTTTTATGAAAGCGAAAAACTGATTTTATTTTGAACTTTAAAATAGGAAAAAAAGTTTAATCTTTTAGTAGAAAAAGATTTGAACTTGCAAAAGAAAAAAAAATTCGATTTTTATATATTGAATAGCGAAGTCAAAATTCGATTTTATATATTGAATAGCATAGTAAAAATTCGATTTTTACATATGTAGTGGCTACGGGCAGCGAAGATGACGAAGATGCGATAGCGATGAAGATTTCTATCAATGAAGTGCCGTGGAGCTAGGATAGCTAATCGGTGAGAATTTCTCACCTTTCTATTTATTTTCTAGTTATATATATATACTAGGATGCAGACGGTGCTTAGTAGCACCCGACACAATCGTCCACAGACCATGGACTTGTTTGTTTGACAGTTTGGTGATTGATTGCGATATTGTTTGAATGTGGTTTGTGGTGTGAAAAATCGAATCGATAAATTGGTTAGGATTAGACGTGCGCCGTTATAAGGCGAAGGAGTAAGGCTAGGTTAGATCCTTACTCCAAAGTTTGCGGTTTGCATAACGAATTGATTTGATTGATGTGTGAATGGCGTGGGCCTTCACTAGACCGGGGATAAGGCTAGGCCTTGTCCCGTTTCTAGTATCGTGCCGTTATGCCGCCGAAATTTTCTAAAACATGTTAGAAAAATAAAAATATCATTTTATTGAATAAATGAATTGAATAGAAATTCATAGGTTGAAATAAAATGTTTTATCGTTAAAAATATAATTTTTAACGTGAATATGAAAATAGTGAAGTGAATAAATAAATATTCATTTACAAACCAGATGGTTTGTTTATGTACACTTATTTGAATGATATTGATTGGGTCGATAAATTTCACACATCGCCCAACTGCACAAATAAAATCTGTGTTTGATTGTTTGAAACCCCACACGGGTGTTAGGATGAAATATGCAGTTCACTCATCCTGATTGATTAAATATGTCGATCGATTGATTGACAGGCTGTTATAAGCGTTGAATATCTGTATTTGATGCTTATGCAGTGTAGTGCACTTTGGTTGATGGTTGATTATTTTTCAATGCTATGATATACATGTGTTGTATGAAAATCCATATAATTAACTTTATATGGTAATTGATTGGGCCTCATTCCAATTTGAAAAATAAAGAATATTATAAAATAAAAGTTCATGTGTTGACAGTACTCATTCATTGAGATTGGTCATGTGTTGAACGAAATATTTTGATAATAACAACTATTTTGAAAAAGAAATATTTGAAATAGAATATTTGAAAATAGAAATTTATGAAGCCGTGTATGGACGCCATTTTGACGTGAACGATATTTATATCGAATTGAAAACGATTTCGAAATGAAATGAATTGAAAACGATTTCGAAATGAATTGAATTGAAAACGATTTCGAAATGAATTGAATTGAAAACGATTTCGAAATGAAATAAATTGAAAACGATTTCGAAATGAAATGAATTGAAAACGATTTCGAAATGAATTGAATTGAAAACGATTTCGAAATGAAATGAATTGAAAACGATTTCGAAATGAATTGAATTGAAAACGAATTCAAATGGAATAGAAAGCGAATTGAAATGAATTCAAATTGAATTGAAATTCGAATTGAATAGAAATGAATTTTAAAACGAATTTATAGAGAAGAATTCAATTTTGATTTGAATTGAAATGGAAGTTGAAAATGTTTTTGAAACGAATTCAAAACTATTTATATAATTCGTTTTAAATAGAAATCGACGAAATATATATTATATATATTATATATAATATAATGGCCTGAATAGAACGCGCCGCGCCGCGGCAGTTCGCGAATTTCGACCATTTATTTCAAACGGACATTACAGGAGATCCGACCGTCGGATTCTCCTAAAACCGGAACCGTTGGGTTCGTATCGAAAAGAGCTTTCTAATTAATGTTAGAAATTTGAAATCTAACGGTTGGATTTGGAGATACGTCCAAATCAAATTCGAAAAAGGTCGTTGTAAGTGCAGTTCGATGGCCATTGTTGGAAATCGACTGTACGGGCCTTGATAAAATTATTAAAAATAGTAATAATTTGTGTAAAATCACAAGAAATGATTTGTGAAAGTTTGGGGTGAAAATCTCCATATTTGAAAAGATAAAAAAATGGATTTTTATCGAAATGAACTAGTTTTGAACTAGAATTATAATTCTATTTATTTTTAAATAAATAAATTGAATTTGAAATGGTTTTGAAAATAACCAAAATTTCCAATGATTGCATTGGAGTGGATTTGAATCGAAATTGTCTTCGGAATATTTCGATGTTGGAATTCGTGACATTACAGGTGTTGTTATGGAAATTTGAAAGATATATATTTGTATCGTTATTTCCAATACGACATTTGTTAGTCGTAGAATTCGATATTGAATATAAGCCGATATATTTTCTATTCAGAGCCTTGTATTGAATATCGAATGTGATTTGGGTTTGTCGTGAATGGTGTCTTCACTAACACTGTTCTTGAACCCAGTTGAGAAAAGATTAAATCTTTTTATTTAGATTTAATGAAGTGTACCAATTAAATGATATTTAATTGGAATTGAATTGGTATTGATTTTTGGGTTTATCGTGAACAGTGTTTTAAATAACACTTGTTCTTTAACCCGATAATTAATGGAATGTGATTTTGGGTTTATCGTGAATCGTGTTTTAAATGACACTGATTCTTTAACCCAGATAATGATTAAAACTAAGTGGAGTTTTAATGAATCTTTAATTAGATTGAAAAGATCGAGAATGGAGTATCACCAGTTTTGCTCCAGGCGATAGATAAATCTGTAATTAGATTTGAATGTGAAATTTAGAAACTAACTGGCGGTTAGCCAAGCAGAATGGTTTTCTGGATATTGATCTGATGTTGGTTTCGGCCTTCGGGGTTAATATTTGGGGAATTATTCTCTTGATTAATTTACGGTTAGTGACTAATGAATTGGAATGAGGCGTATGTTGTGTTTGTGTAACACTTATTTAAAATATACGCGAGTTATTCGGAAAGACCGGGTTTATCCCATTCTGAGTAACTGATACGACGATAAGTCGAAGACGAAGACGATGGTCGAAGACCGGAGGTCTTCACGTCGTTTGGGTGATAACTGATGATCTTGATTGGGCTGTACACCCAAGAAGATGGAAACAGTTAGTGATCGTCCAGACGTACTTGGAGATCGATGGATATGCGGGGTACTAGGTGCCTCCGGTTTCGTTCAGACCCAGAACGGACTTGTAAATGGACTGTGTGTCTGACATCGGATTTCATTCTGTGTGACTGATATCGGTTGCATAGGATGGCTTGCCTGTGTGGCATGCTAAGATGCAAATGATCAAGGCTTCTGTTGAAAAGCAAAGTCTTGTGGTTGATGATCAAAGCACGACCTTTGTGGCGTAGCTTTGTGTAACGTTTGATTCGCGAGTTTCACACCCGGTATGAATCAAAAACGGGAGACGGACCTCAGGGAGGGCATGCGTTTCTTTCTAGTTAGAAGTGGCGTCAGTGGTTTTACACGCCCTGACGAGTTTGACTTATGTTGTTGTTGCTGTTGCGAGGCGCCTCGGTTATATCGGTTTCGGCCGAATGCATTCTGGTCGGCTGACGGACCAGACTTACACCCCATAGGGTGGGGAGACGTATTGTTCAGGCATAATAATCCACTCCGTGTGGACCGGCCCTGACGATCCAAGGGGCAGTTGCGGCTGTTCCTGAGGGGCGGGCTAGAGCGTCTCGAATCGGTTGAGGATCTTGCCCCTAGCCTCGGTTCATAGATGGAAACCCAATTTCCAAATACGTGACATTTGCGGTTTTATTTGTAAACCTATATATGGCGACATAGTGGTATGGGGCATTCATGCCGCCTATGATTGATACTTATGATTTGAAGTTGTTTTATACTCTATGCACTTATAATAGTATCAAATGATTTGTTTTAAACGTATCAAGCATTCTTTGGCTGTTATAAGGGAAAACCCTATCCTCGACTGCGTTGCATTGTGTGATGGGACCTGGGTCTTATAACAGCTTCATTTTTCTTTATTTAGCATTGCGTTGTTTGTCTTATGCACTGGTATTCTTGGGAGGAAACCCGTTCCGTGTTATACGGCGTGGTCCCTTGTTTTACCTAGCTTTGAAAATAAAGATTTATAACTGCTTTAGTTCTCACACCAGTCACATGACTGACCTGGAGTTTATTGTTTTGACCTAAACTCTGGGTGCCCTTATTTTGACACGGGCAGCTAGTAGTTTTGGTTTTGCAGATTTATATTCACAGGATCCTGGTTTACGACTGGAACGATATCCGGGAAGCTTTGTATCCGTATATCTCATTCTAGTTGTGTATTGTATTATTTTCCGCTGCTATGTATTTAAATGTAATTTAAATCTCTGATATTTCTGTGTAATATTCTTTTATACTCTGTATATTCTTGTAATCTGATGCATTGTTGTTATATACAATGAAATGTTCTTCTATATGCGTTCTGTTGTGGTTTGTTCTCGAACTATCCGACGCTTTCCTTTACGGGGAAGTTACGGGTCTTCACAGTTGGTATCAGAGCTTTGGTTTACAAAGCAGAGAACAAGACACATTAGAACCGTACGAAGGAATTCATCAGATATTGGATTAGTAATATCCAATGGAATGACTCGTTAGAGATGGGATCAGTAGTATCCTAGAACGAGTGTGAAGAGTATATTTTTAAAATGAAAACGATTTTTGATTTGAAAATTTAAATCAATTATTCGTATTTGATTATTTATTTTATATTGATTAGGACAATCCAAAATATAAAGATTTTTGCGTATGCGCCTAGCTAGCGTGTATTCGAAGTTTTAATATATTGGATAGATATAGCACCACACCCTAGTCGCCCGGAGATGATATTGATGATAGCGATCGCATCATCAACATTTATGTTCGTGTTTCGAAGGTTTGATATCTATATATTTCCTATTGACTGGTGTGAGAACCAAAATTAGATAGGGCTAATTGTTGTGATTTGGCATCAAAAATCTGATTTTTGTATATATATCGAAATTATGAATTTGAAACGTTAATCCACTAATTGATTGAAGTTTGTGTTGTTTGTTTAATTGTTTGCTAATTTTGAACAATTATGCCTAATTGAATCAAATATTGAACTCTATTGAAAATTGGTCGCATTTGTTTGCATATACATATATATCATTGAACAGGTCATAGCAAGGAGGCTAGAGCAGAGAATAAAATTTGTTTGCCCGACAAATAGGTACATGTTTATTACATAATTTACTGTTTTGTTTGGGTGATGATGATTTTATGAGCCTATTGGCTAGCCGCTTGGCTTTTTCTTTTTCTTTTTGAGATCTGAAGGACCGGGAACGCTATTTGCAATTTCCCGATGCTCCCGGTGCAGGGGAGGTTATGGCGAAATTTTTCAAAAATTTAGGGTGTTAGCCAAATTTTTGAAATTTTAAAAATTCTCAGAAACTAAAGAGTTGGAGAATGGAAGCCAGATCAAATGTGGAGCTGAATAATCAAACCACTTTCGACTTTGTTCCTTTTCGGGGACGAAAAGTTTTAAGTGGGGGAGATTGTAACAACCCGTAAAATCTGGGCCAGTTTAAAATTTTTATTTTGGCCATTTTAGCGAATTTAGATTATTTAAAATGAATTATTTTAAATAATATCGACGAGAAATTTATTTTGAATATATTCGAACGTATATATTATACGCGTCGTCGTTAGAATATAAATAATTATATATAATTATAAATAGAATTGAAAATGGCGCGGTAGTTCGATAATTCGATTTCAAACTTCAATTGAATGTACCGGGTGCAAAACAATCCGGATTTTAGTGAAACCAAAAATAATGGAATCTAATAGTGAATATCTTTCCAACGAACCCGAATGATCAAAATTTCTTAGCGGGAATCAAAAGATATGTCCAGTTGAAAATTCTGAATAGTCGCTATGGAATTCAGGCCCTTAAAAATGGACATTTTGCAAACGACCTCGGATTTCGACGAAACCAGTTTTGTTGGGTCCGTGATGTAAAGTTATTGCTAGATTTCAAATTTCATAATTTTTCGAATCAATATGTGAGCGTGGCAAAGGAAAACGCGTTTGACCAGTTTCAGTTGATTTTAATCGACTGGAAATTGGCCATTTTTCTAACGGTCTCAGATTTCGACGAAACTAGTTTTGTTAGGACCGTATCGTCAATACGAAGCTAGAAAATATTTTTCTAGAATTTTTAAAGTTAGTATGTGACCCCGGTAAATTGAAATGTACGTTTAAAATTGAATATATAGATTTATACATTAATTTCAGCGAAAACTGAGCGTAACAGCCGAACTGGCTTATGAAACATATCCCATTGTATTCGGAATGGGGGTAATTAGCTAGGGACGACAGTCATTGGGCCTCGTTCGGAGATCGAAATTTAAAGTTACTTTATGGAGAAATTAATTATTTAAATAATTAAAATATTATATAACCCCCTTGAGCTCTCTCTTTCCTCACAAGTCAAACCACGGTCAAAATATAAAAAAAAAAAAAAAAAAAAAAAACCCCTTCCAGTTTCAGATCGCGACGCCTCTTCCTCCCCCTTGCTGACGCCGACGATGGACCGCCGCTCCCCCCTAAAGTCGCGCCTTCCTCTCCCCTCTAGCTCATCTCCTTCCTCCCTTCGAATCGAAGACGAAAACGCCAGAGCTTTCCCCCCCCACAGTGATGACCGCCGACGAACTGAAGGCCGCCCCAACCCTCCGCCTCCTCCTGCCGCCGACCCAGAGCCACCCGAAGCCTCTCCGATGGTGGTGAACCCCCCCCTTTCGAACTGTAAGTTTTTACTTTATTTATAAAACTGATTTTTACTTAATTTATAAAACTGATTTTGTTAATATTAAAAACCGATTTTTATGTTTTTAAAATTCTGATTTTAGGTAGGTTTAAAACTGAATTTTATTTTAGGTTTAAGACTGAATTTTATTTTAGATTAGAAAACTGATTTTTAAATGATTTTTAAACTGAATTTTTAAATAAGGCAAAAACTGTATTTTTATTTTTTAAGTTATGAAAAAACTGCATTTTTATGAAAGCGAAAAACTGATTTTATTTTGAACTTTAAAATAGGAAAAAAAGTTTAATCTTTTAGTAGAAAAAGATTTGAACTTGCAAAAGAAAAAAAATTCGATTTTTATATATTGAATAGCGAAGTCAAAATTCGATTTTATATATTGAATAGCATAGTAAAAATTCGATTTTTACATATGTAGTGGCTACGGGCAGCGAAGATGACGAAGATGCGATAGCGATGAAGATTTCTATCAATGAAGTGCCGTGGAGCTAGGATAGCTAATCGGTGAGAATTTCTCACCTTTCTATTTATTTTCTAGTTATATATATATACTAGGATGCAGACGGTGCTTAGTAGCACCCGACACAATCGTCCACAGACCATGGACTTGTTTGTTTGACAGTTTGGTGATTGATTGCGATATTGTTTGAATGTGGTTTGTGGTGTGAAAAATCGAATCGATAAATTGGTTAGGATTAGACGTGCGCCGTTATAAGGCGAAGGAGTAAGGCTAGGTTAGATCCTTACTCCAAAGTTTGCGGTTTGCATAACGAATTGATTTGATTGATGTGTGAATGGCGTGGGCCTTCACTAGACCGGGGATAAGGCTAGGCCTTGTCCCGTTTCTAGTATCGTGCCGTTATGCCGCCGAAATTTTCTAAAACATGTTAGAAAAATAAAAATATCATTTTATTGAATAAATGAATTGAATAGAAATTCATAGGTTGAAATAAAATGTTTTATCGTTAAAAATATAATTTTTAACGTGAATATGAAAATAGTGAAGTGAATAAATAAATATTCATTTACAAACCAGATGGTTTGTTTATGTACACTTATTTGAATGATATTGATTGGGTCGATAAATTTCACACATCGCCCAACTGCACAAATAAAATCTGTGTTTGATTGTTTGAAACCCCACACGGGTGTTAGGATGAAATATGCAGTTCACTCATCCTGATTGATTAAATATGTCGATCGATTGATTGACAGGCTGTTATAAGCGTTGAATATCTGTATTTGATGCTTATGCAGTGTAGTGCACTTTGGTTGATGGTTGATTATTTTTCAATGCTATGATATACATGTGTTGTATGAAAATCCATATAATTAACTTTATATGGTAATTGATTGGGCCTCATTCCAATTTGAAAAATAAAGAATATTATAAAATAAAAGTTCATGTGTTGACAGTACTCATTCATTGAGATTGGTCATGTGTTGAACGAAATATTTTGATAATAACAACTATTTTGAAAAAGAAATATTTGAAATAGAATATTTGAAAATAGAAATTTATGAAGCCGTGTATGGACGCCATTTTGACGTGAACGATATTTATATCGAATTGAAAACGATTTCGAAATGAAATGAATTGAAAACGATTTCGAAATGAATTGAATTGAAAACGATTTCGAAATGAATTGAATTGAAAACGATTTCGAAATGAAATAAATTGAAAACGATTTCGAAATGAAATGAATTGAAAACGATTTCGAAATGAATTGAATTGAAAACGATTTCGAAATGAAATGAATTGAAAACGATTTCGAAATGAATTGAATTGAAAACGAATTCAAATGGAATAGAAAGCGAATTGAAATGAATTCAAATTGAATTGAAATTCGAATTGAATAGAAATGAATTTTAAAACGAATTTATAGAGAAGAATTCAATTTTGATTTGAATTGAAATGGAAGTTGAAAATGTTTTTGAAACGAATTCAAAACTATTTATATAATTCGTTTTAAATAGAAATCGACGAAATATATATTATATATATTATATATAATATAATGGCCTGAATAGAACGCGCCGCGCCGCGGCAGTTCGCGAATTTCGACCATTTATTTCAAACGGACATTACAGGAGATCCGACCGTCGGATTCTCCTAAAACCGGAACCGTTGGGTTCGTATCGAAAAGAGCTTTCTAATTAATGTTAGAAATTTGAAATCTAACGGTTGGATTTGGAGATACGTCCAAATCAAATTCGAAAAAGGTCGTTGTAAGTGCAGTTCGATGGCCATTGTTGGAAATCGACTGTACGGGCCTTGATAAAATTATTAAAAATAGTAATAATTTGTGTAAAATCACAAGAAATGATTTGTGAAAGTTTGGGGTGAAAATCTCCATATTTGAAAAGATAAAAAAATGGATTTTTATCGAAATGAACTAGTTTTGAACTAGAATTATAATTCTATTTATTTTTAAATAAATAAATTGAATTTGAAATGGTTTTGAAAATAACCAAAATTTCCAATGATTGCATTGGAGTGGATTTGAATCGAAATTGTCTTCGGAATATTTCGATGTTGGAATTCGTGACATTACAGGTGTTGTTATGGAAATTTGAAAGATATATATTTGTATCGTTATTTCCAATACGACATTTGTTAGTCGTAGAATTCGATATTGAATATAAGCCGATATATTTTCTATTCAGAGCCTTGTATTGAATATCGAATGTGATTTGGGTTTGTCGTGAATGGTGTCTTCACTAACACTGTTCTTGAACCCAGTTGAGAAAAGATTAAATCTTTTTATTTAGATTTAATGAAGTGTACCAATTAAATGATATTTAATTGGAATTGAATTGGTATTGATTTTTGGGTTTATCGTGAACAGTGTTTTAAATAACACTTGTTCTTTAACCCGATAATTAATGGAATGTGATTTTGGGTTTATCGTGAATCGTGTTTTAAATGACACTGATTCTTTAACCCAGATAATGATTAAAACTAAGTGGAGTTTTAATGAATCTTTAATTAGATTGAAAAGATCGAGAATGGAGTATCACCAGTTTTGCTCCAGGCGATAGATAAATCTGTAATTAGATTTGAATGTGAAATTTAGAAACTAACTGGCGGTTAGCCAAGCAGAATGGTTTTCTGGATATTGATCTGATGTTGGTTTCGGCCTTCGGGGTTAATATTTGGGGAATTATTCTCTTGATTAATTTACGGTTAGTGACTAATGAATTGGAATGAGGCGTATGTTGTGTTTGTGTAACACTTATTTAAAATATACGCGAGTTATTCGGAAAGACCGGGTTTATCCCATTCTGAGTAACTGATACGACGATAAGTCGAAGACGAAGACGATGGTCGAAGACCGGAGGTCTTCACGTCGTTTGGGTGATAACTGATGATCTTGATTGGGCTGTACACCCAAGAAGATGGAAACAGTTAGTGATCGTCCAGACGTACTTGGAGATCGATGGATATGCGGGGTACTAGGTGCCTCCGGTTTCGTTCAGACCCAGAACGGACTTGTAAATGGACTGTGTGTCTGACATCGGATTTCATTCTGTGTGACTGATATCGGTTGCATAGGATGGCTTGCCTGTGTGGCATGCTAAGATGCAAATGATCAAGGCTTCTGTTGAAAAGCAAAGTCTTGTGGTTGATGATCAAAGCACGACCTTTGTGGCGTAGCTTTGTGTAACGTTTGATTCGCGAGTTTCACACCCGGTATGAATCAAAAACGGGAGACGGACCTCAGGGAGGGCATGCGTTTCTTTCTAGTTAGAAGTGGCGTCAGTGGTTTTACACGCCCTGACGAGTTTGACTTATGTTGTTGTTGCTGTTGCGAGGCGCCTCGGTTATATCGGTTTCGGCCGAATGCATTCTGGTCGGCTGACGGACCAGACTTACACCCCATAGGGTGGGGAGACGTATTGTTCAGGCATAATAATCCACTCCGTGTGGACCGGCCCTGACGATCCAAGGGGCAGTTGCGGCTGTTCCTGAGGGGCGGGCTAGAGCGTCTCGAATCGGTTGAGGATCTTGCCCCTAGCCTCGGTTCATAGATGGAAACCCAATTTCCAAATACGTGACATTTGCGGTTTTATTTGTAAACCTATATATGGCGACATAGTGGTATGGGGCATTCATGCCGCCTATGATTGATACTTATGATTTGAAGTTGTTTTATACTCTATGCACTTATAATAGTATCAAATGATTTGTTTTAAACGTATCAAGCATTCTTTGGCTGTTATAAGGGAAAACCCTATCCTCGACTGCGTTGCATTGTGTGATGGGACCTGGGTCTTATAACAGCTTCATTTTTCTTTATTTAGCATTGCGTTGTTTGTCTTATGCACTGGTATTCTTGGGAGGAAACCCGTTCCGTGTTATACGGCGTGGTCCCTTGTTTTACCTAGCTTTGAAAATAAAGATTTATAACTGCTTTAGTTCTCACACCAGTCACATGACTGACCTGGAGTTTATTGTTTTGACCTAAACTCTGGGTGCCCTTATTTTGACACGGGCAGCTAGTAGTTTTGGTTTTGCAGATTTATATTCACAGGATCCTGGTTTACGACTGGAACGATATCCGGGAAGCTTTGTATCCGTATATCTCATTCTAGTTGTGTATTGTATTATTTTCCGCTGCTATGTATTTAAATGTAATTTAAATCTCTGATATTTCTGTGTAATATTCTTTTATACTCTGTATATTCTTGTAATCTGATGCATTGTTGTTATATACAATGAAATGTTCTTCTATATGCGTTCTGTTGTGGTTTGTTCTCGAACTATCCGACGCTTTCCTTTACGGGGAAGTTACGGGTCTTCACACTCAGTCAACAGAACTAATATGCTTTAGTTCTCAAATCAAATTATACACATGCACTTCAGATCAGTTATAAGGATCAATGTACATGGTGCAGTAATACACAAATGAGCAGGGCAGCATAAGTAAAACTGTCTAAATTCAAGGTAGACAAATATAGCATAGCAAATACACTGCCGCACTATAATACTGGGGATAATACCCAATTTAAACACAATAGCAGCATGAATTCTAGGTAGACAAGCACATGCAACTATCTATCATTCATATTTTTGAACTAAGGCATGGAAATTCAAATAAACCCAATTTAAACCCAATTTGAATTCAAATTAAACCCAATTCATATTTAAATTTAACTATGCTCTAGTACTAACCTCTAGACGCGACGAGAAGGATGAACAGCGGTGGACTGAGGCTTCGCCGGTCAGTTGAAGGCAGCGCGAGCCAACGATAACTCATGGACTACGGTGGATGGCTTATTGACAAAGGAAGTCGTTCGAGTACCAAAACCCTAATTTGGGTATTCGGTGGTCGCCATTGCAAAATAAAAAGAGGGATTATTCGGCCGAAATTTTTGATGTGGCAAAACTTAATTGTGCCTGTATGAAGGTACGTGGGCAAAAATTTGATACGAATTTCATACAGTCCAAAGCCGTATCAAATGAACTGATCCAGGACTTTATTGATGGGCGGTCAGATTAAGAATGTTTGGGGTGGTGCGGATCCCAAAAATGTAGTTTGATACAGATTTTAGCACTATCAAATTTGATATGGCTTATAGCCCAATTTTATATCTACATCCCTGTGTGCCAAATTCGCTGATATGGTGTAGTGGATAGGTCAAATGGCCTATAGGGGAGACTACTACAGAGATTGGCAGGTGTTTATGATGTTTTCCATGTTTCTGAAGTGTCTGCACGATACAATAGAGGTAGTTGAGCTTAGCATGCTTGATGAAGTAAAGGTAGAACGGGAGGCGACAGTTAGACGAGTTCCCACTCATGTACTTGGATCAGAGGTTAAGAAGCTTCGCAATCGAGAAGTCAAATTGATGAAAATTCAATGGGGAGAAGACCGCGAAGATGCAACTTGGAAGACTGAAGACAAGATTCACGCTCCATACCCTTTTCTTTTTAAGGGTATATTCTTAACTTGTTTTTCCAAGCTTTTATTCATACTTGTTTCTATCATTTGAGTATATCCTATCGATCGAATCTTCTACCTTTAGGTAGAAAACCAATGGATGTAAACATGTGTTTGAAACATGTTATGTTTGATGGATGCAATTGGTTGCTCGTGGATGCATATATACACACATTAGGCACTAGATCGGCTCAAAGCACTCTCATACTGCATATGGATGTGTGTGCATTTTAAATTTTATGGATTGAAATGATTGTATCATCATATGGGTGTTGCATTTGGACAGATGATTGTGCACACATATAAGGCTTACATTATATGTTAGGAGTATTTGCATACAAATTGGATTCGTGGCACTAACATACATTGCATTAAGGAGATCAACTGAATCAGTAGACCGCCTGATTTTTCGCATTAGCGTAGGGATATATACACACACTTTTGCATACGTTCATATAAGCATTAAAAATATTTTAAGGACAATGGATGCCTTTGATTGATGGATGAGTAGATGGTTAATGGATGTAAGGATAATCATTCTTCTTAACTTAGAGGTTTCGAGGGCGAAATCCTTTAAGTAGGGGAGAATGTAACACCCCATAACTTTAAAGGACATTATAACAATAAACTAATGAATAATTAATCAAATATTTGGAATTAAGTAAAACAGACCATACCATTGTGTTCGTCTTGAAATTCTGCTTAGGATAGACTCCGAGTTTGCCTAAAACGGACATCGTGTGAGAAAGATAATGAGCTTAGAAGTTTGTATACGTATAAGAGGATTATATATATATATATCAACTTAGAAAATTCAAATGTAATCAAATAAATTGAGTGGGAGAACCAAGCGGGAACAGGACCCGTTGGGTCTGACCCTCATTTGGGTTGGGTCAACCTATGGGACGACCTAAGGCCATATGGGTCGACCTATGGGTCGACCTAGGTAAGGGTAGGTCGACCCAATAGGTATCCGGCCGAATTCTTTTTCCTACATCTGGTCGTGATTTTGACCGGGTTCGTTGGCGGTAGGCTATACATATAAGACAACATTTCTATTGTTTTTATACATCAAAAACAATGGAGACAGCGAGATGCTGCCCCATCTTGGATTGAATTAGCCTATTTTCTTCAACAACAGCTTATATGCATACAATAATTATTTTTGTAACTTCAACATACTATTCTCTGTTATTTAGATCCATTCGCAGTGATTTCATGTTACTTCTAGATATAAACATTTAATAAGTAATCCTGACATGTTTATAAATTTGGATCTAAATCTATGCATGTTAAGAATCTGATTCATACCAAATCAGTCATGCTATTACGTGTACACTTGATCTGCTGTCCAATTCTTATATGCATATTATAAATATGCCTATTTCTGCTATCATATGCCCATCTCGGTTATTATATACTTATTTTGTTTTATGCCTATTGTGTTCCTCTCTCTCTCTCATTCCCTTTTTATTTTTATAGCCTAGGCTACCTTCGAGCCTAGGCCGATATCACTGAAATATATGTACAAACGAAATGGGGTTAAATTGGGAATGATAATTTGAGGTCATAACTTGTACTATGAATCATGATTAGGTTTTAGAGGCATAGTCTATACAGTGAAATATGACTAAAATTTGGGGCATATCTTAGACTGTAAATTATGACTTGTGGTTTAGGGCATATAAATCTGTTGGCTTAATTTAAAGATTAAGCGGAACATGTTAATGAAACTTCAAGTAACCTGTGAAACATTTCGGGGTTATATACAAATAAACCTGTTAATTTATGGCTTGTTCAATCTGTAGGTGGGGTTAAGTAAGCATGTTGAAACTGTAGGATTAATTAAATCTGTTAAATCTGTAGGGAATTATAAGAACCCGTTAAACATAACCTATTTGATCTGCTGGGGTTATGCGGGCTTGTTAATCTACTGGGCATAACCTGTCCAAATCTTAGTTAGTTGGGGATGCAAGCCTAAGGGGTGGCTTGTGTCATCTATTTGTGTGGATCCCATATCAGTAAGTAACCCATTCTGGTATTAAATGGGGGACCTCGCACTAGGCCGGGGTCAGGGGATGCTTATTGAACTGATTATAAGAGGTTCATTTGGGGAGAGGTGTTCTGATGGCGCATTCCGATGGAGTCATGTGCGTGCGTGGGTCCGGCATGCTTGGGAAAATAAGCCGCTGTAACACCTTTAAATAGGTTTGCGTGCTTCTGGTGGTTGCCACTTTAGGAACTAATACACCCTATTGTGCGGCCGACACTGGGTATTTACGTGGCAGGAAGCCGATCGCTGGGGGTAGTAATTAGGGTACATTTAGTCCTATTTAGGTACATGTTATTTCGATTTGGAGTAGCACCCGTTATTTCTGTTTAGATACCCGTTATTTCTGTTTGGGGGTAAACCTCGTTACTAGAAGCATACCTAAGTCTACCATATGTTTCTATTGGGATCATTCTGTTATTGTTAAGTAATGGGAAAACACTTAATCTGGTATACTAGTATTGGTGCAGAGAAAAGTATTTGAGAAGCATAATCTACTCTGTTTATTTTGTTACTTATGTTCAGTTATATCCCACTATTTTCTCATCCAGTTTATATGCTTATCATGATAATTTTACTTATTTATATGCTAAAAGTCAGTGGACTCACCAGAATTTATGTCTGATCCATTTTGTTTCCATTTCTCTCTCTTCCTCCCCTATAGGTTCTCAGGGTGAGAACGCTCAGGCTTGATTAAGATTCTCTCTTTTGTTTCCGCCTGGATTTGGATTTGCTTCAGTGTACCGCTTTGACTACTTGTCTACTTGTTTATGGCTACTTATGGGGACTATGATTTTTCATTTCTGTACTCTGAAGGTTTTTAGTGCATGACAGATGTTTTTAGTTGATGTATTTCGTTCTAGTATTTCAGTCTGATGTTGTAACTGGATTTGAGACCATGATATTTTCTTTTGGAAGATAATGTTTTAAATTTACGCTGCTATTTTATATATCTATCTTGTGAGATTCTGTTCTATTTACCTATAATGCTTCACAGAAATTAATGCATTCTATTAAAGAGTGACATTAACGAACGTGGGGTGTCACATTTGGTATCAGAGCTGAAGGTTACAAGATCGATAAAAGGTTTGGAAAATTGTTTTCAAAAGGTTTTAAAAAGAAAGTATTTTCAAAAGAGAAGTCTATTTTTGGAAAACATATTCCCAAAAGCCATATAAAATATCTTTCAATTCTCCGTTCGAATCCCTTCCTTTTCTTTTCAGCATGTCTGGGGAACCGAATATTCCTAAGGACATTCAGATACCGGCTTCGTTCGTAGATATCTTGAGGTTACGGCGCCTGTCGGGGGCCAAGCAAATGCCCCTCCCCCAGCGGCAGCCACTGTTCCTCCTCCACGATCGGATAATTTCTCTAAGATATGCAAGGATTTCTATGCTATGGGAGGAAATTCATTCCGAGGAGCTGAGAACTTTGTGGGTCTCGGAATTTTGCTTAAGATAGACGTCAAGTTTGCATAAAACGGACAACATATGAGAAAGATATGAAGCTTAGAAGTTTGTATATGTATAAGAGGATTATATATGTGTAAATAAAACCAGAAAATTCAAATATAATCAGATAAATTGACCGGGAGAACCAAATAGGAGTAGCACTCGTTAGTCTGACCCACACCTATGTTGGGTCGACCTATAGGTCGACCCAAGTCCATGTGGTTCGACCTATGGGTCGACCCAGGTGAGGGTGGGTCAACCCAGTAGAGATCCAGCCGAATTCTATTTCCTGCATATGGACTCGATTTTGATTGGGTTCGTTAGCGGTAGGCTATATACAAGACAACATTTCTACTGTTTTTATACATCAAAAACAATGGAGACAACGAGATGCTGCTCCCGCTTGAATTGAGTTAGCCTATTTTCTTCAACAACCGCATATACGCATACAAGAATTTCTTTTGCAACTTCAGCATACTATTCTCTGTTCTTTAGATCCAGTCTTTGTGAGTTCATGTTACTTTTATATATAAACATTTAACAAGTAATCTTGACATGTTTATAAATCTAGATCTAAATCTATGCCTGTTAAGAATATGATTCATACCTAATCAATCATGCTATTACGTGTACACCTGATTTGTTGTCCAGTTCTTATATATCTATTCCTGATATGCCTATTTCTGCTATCATATGCCCATCTCGATTATTATATACTTATTTTGTTTTATGCCTATTCTGTTCTGCTCTCTCATTCCCTTTTTATTTTTATAGCCTATGCTACCTTCAAGCCTAGACCGATATCACTAAAATATGTGTACGAACGAAATGGGGTTAAATTAGGAATAATAATTCGAGGGCATAACTTGTACTATGAATCATGATTGGGAATTGGGGGCATAATCTATACTGTGAAATATGACTAAAATTTGGGGCATATCTTTGACTGTGAATTATGACTTGTGGTTTGGGGCATATAAATTTGTAGGCTTAATTTAAAGATTAAGTAGAACATGTTGATGAAATTGTAAGTAACCTATGAAACATGTTGGGGTTATATACATATAAACCGGCTAATATATGGCTTGTCTAATCTGTGGGTAGGGTTAAGTAAACATGTTGAAACTGCGGGGTTAATTAAATATGATAAATCTGTGTGGGGGGTGAGGGTATAAGAACCCATTAAATTTAACCCATTTGACCTGTTGGGGTTATGCAGACTTGTTAATTTGTTGGGTATAACCTATCAAAATCCTATTTAGTTTGGGATGCAGGCCTAAGGGGTGGCATGTGTCATCTGTTGTGTGAGGCTCATATAAGTCAGTAACCCATTCTGGTATTAAAGGGGGGACCCTGCACTAGGTAGGGGTCAGGGCATGCTTACTGAACTGGTTATAAGAGGTTCATTTGGGAACTGGTTATAAGAGGTTCATAAGAGGCTCATATAATCCACCTGTGTAGCTCTAGATAATACTCATACCTTTCACCCGATCTGCTCATCAGCATCATCGATGAACACCCACGGTAATAGCATATATGGCACGGGGTATGGAGAATCAAACCAGCCCTGCTCCTGCATTCACGGAGTTAGAACATATAATAATAATAATATATACTACTCTATGATAACAACTATGGCTATATCCTACATCAAAATACTAGGGATGTCCATATATCCAGGTCGACGATATCCACATCACGTGATACCTCTAAGGTGGTAAGTGTTTAAACAAATATAGCATCCATCATCACATTCACTCACTCAGTTCGTTGGATATATAATAATGCCTTTGTTCCTTAGTATCTGAATCCATTCCATTTAGTCGACTAGAAACTAAATTACACCAAATGGTATAACCCAAGATGAGGACCCCATAGTAGGTCCAACTTTGTGTCACTAGTTTCCTTGCATTAGCAAACAATCTCTTTGCACTGAGAGAAAAGGAGCCACGCTAGTCTAAATGGACCATAGACCATCCACCCCTTCTTCCAGAGTACCCATCGAACCCGCGTATCGATAATTCCTTTGTACATGCAATCCATAGCAGAATCAATATGGGGACTACTACCATGAATCCTCTTTAGTAGTTTCCTCTCGATCCATCATCACTACTCTGCATCCTAAAAAATTATTATCCTTTGTTGAATTCGTTACTTCGCTTCCTATCCTAGAATCACCATCATCGGATAAACAACCACCAGTCAATGAGCCATCTGTTGAAATCACCATCGAACAGACTACCATATCCTAATCTTCGAAACCGCACCGTCGTCCACGTCAAATTGGTAGAAGTGGTCAAAAACAATAGTGATCTACATCGACCACTTTATAGTAATTGATAATGATTACTTGGATCACCTAGTTAAATACGCATCCCAATAAAAGTCCCGCATTCGTTGCTAAATCCAACTCGTCGCCAAATCCATCCTTCGTCTTTGGATCGGCTATAGAGCTCTAGTGTCGCTCCGTTTTCAAATCTGTCGCCAAGCTCTAACGTTGTTGAGTCATCAGATCCATCTGAGTGCCATGGAGCTCCATCGTAAATTTATCTCATCCACTCGAGTCTATCATTTGTGTGCATTCAATTAATATACACCGACGTGTGAATTTGATCGATAAGCACTCCCAAACTCCCGCGAATGAAATATTTCCTAATATTGGATCGCCTACAAACGATGTTTTAAACTAAACTACGCGAACAATTCAACCATACAACCCATAGTTTAGAAAATTCCTAAACTAGCATACAAACGTCCATAATAGAAAAGTACCTAAAATAAAACCTATGTATAGCAATCAAAGTGAAATAAGAGTCCAAACAACCTAAATCTAACAAGTGGTCAAAATAGCACATAGAAGCTCATTAATAGGTAAAATGTGATAATCACGGTTAAAACTACTTAAATCACTTATTATTTTTTTATTAATCATTTACTAGGTTCATATGTCCTAAATATTATTTTCATAATTAAAAATCATTTAAAACGTCAAATTTATACTATATAAACAAATACAGTCTAGTGAGAGATAATATCACTCATTTCAACCAAATCAGCCTAAACATGTTCCACAACATTGAGCTCGTCAATACAAGTCCATAAGAAGAAACGATGTCCAAATTCGACCTCGTACACAAAAAATATCACATAAGAAAGTTTCATTATTTAAATAAACATTAAAATTAACTTAATAATAATTAATCCACTAATCACCTCATTAATCCTTAATCATGTTTCTTCCTCCACATTGCACAGGCCGTGTAAACACTGTAGTTAACCCAAAACATGCGTGTATTTTGAGCAAATGATATAGAGCTTCGGTCATCGGACTGACGAATCGATTGGACGACCAATTCCCTCTTCGTGAACTTATTATGTGCTCATATTCATTTCACCACACTCGAATCCCCCAGGAAAGACATGTGCATCAGCCTCCCTTTGACCTACAGTAGAGGTCGCGACCTCTATGGCCATTGAATTAGCCAGAAATTCAGGTGGAGGTGCTCCTCTTCGACCTCTATCGAATTCCAGCCACCATCCCTCCTAACTCCTATCATATGCCTCCAAATTCCATAACCCTACTTTCATGTCTCCATAACCAAGTTACACCACACCCTACCAATATAATATGAGCTCAAACCACTTCTCGACATAATTTCAATGAACCAAAAAATGTAATTTATCGTTAAGCGGATGGATGGACTTTAATTTTTTAAATAATTTGGCCATAAACTAATGAAACAATACAAAGATGTTGAGGGTGACGAATAGCGACAGGCCAACGGAATTTAGGCTTGTGGATAATGTTTTATTGTCATATTCATTTATTCACATATCGACCACAAAACCCATTATCTCCGATCGACATGTGCCGTCTTCAATCAACCATGTAAAAACGTCTTTTGAAAACAATGAGATCAGTCTCGAGGTGAATTCGATCGTACGTGGAAGTTAACCTTTAAACTCAAATTGTAATTAATGTCGGTTCCTTACAGAAACTGGCACACATTTTATTTATGCACGGTCAAACAGTACCTCTGATTTCTACGAAACTTGAAGGCATGCAATAATTCACTATAACGATTCCAAAAATGTAAATTTCATCGCAATCTGACACTGTACCTCCGGAACAGCTATTTACACGTATTTCGAGATTGATATGACCACCGACTGGTCTGAACTTGAAATATAACGATCCAAGTAATTTGTTTTTCATGTCAGGACTCAACAGAATTAGCACCAAGTCCTCATTCAATCATTTGTGAAAACTTCTCTTTTGGAACTGTCAATTGAATCGTTGATGGTTAATGTTTAAATAAAATATTTAGATATCCAACCATTAAAATACATGTCGTTACATTCTTCCCTCCTTAAAGGATTTCATTTCTGAAACACTTAAGGATAAAATAACATAAACAAGCACTCTTAAACAAGTGACATTATAATTGAAATTGTCGACTTGTCGCTCTCAACAACAACCACACTAAAGCAACTATAACAAAGGATATAGATTTGGAATTTGATATGGTGCCAACATTCACATTCCTAAGTATAACCACAACCAAATTTGATATCAACGCATCTAAGTCAAACGACTAGGTCATACACTTATTTTCCAAACATCTAGACGATAGAAAAATAAAAGTGACAACTAATTTGGAAGACAACTCAATCTAGCATCGCACATTGAATTATTTTCCAAATTTGGAAAATTCACGAAAAATTTCGGTAGCACCTCCCATGTACTGCATGATCCAAAAAAAATCACAAATCATTATGCAAGGCTCATCCCAACAAAAAAACGAAAGCCCAAAAGTGGCTACCCACACATGGGGCATAAAATCACCAAAATGCACCAAATGGAAAAAACCACAACTCTACATCTACTACATACCTTTTTTCATGCAAGTTTAGCGTTTAGATGCAAAAAAGTGCCGGAGTCGAAGTGTACCCTAATTACTACCCTAATCAATCGGCTCCCTACTCCATAGATACCCTGTGTTGGCCTCACAGTAGGATGTATCACTTCCTAAAGTGGCAACCCTTCATTTTTATGATGTGCACAACCATATCTACAGGTGTCACAGTCGCCTTATCCCCCTCTGCTCGGACCATGCATGCATATGATCCCGGTCGGTTTGTGCCGCCCACACCGTCCTCCAAGTTTGGATCTCTTACAATCAGATAAATATCCAAGAAAATCAAATCTTGCTTCTCTGTACTTGGTCATGAACTCAACAAAGAGGACTAGATATAATAGTAGAAAAAGGAAACAAAAGAATAAAACATGTTAAATAAATTGAATTTATCATGTACAGATTTTATTTCTAATAAATAAATGATATAACAATCATCCCACATGCCTAACAATCATATAACCATAAATAAACATGTAAACATCATTAAAAATAAAACATGAATGGAGAACAATAGCAAACATAGAAACTTAACATCCATACCTATCCTAATATGCAGGGTACTAACCTAACTAGTATGAGACATCCAATATTAAATTTAATCCATATATGACTTGACAACTTGATTTCCATTTCAAAAACCAAGAATATTGATCTAGCATCTCTCGTCAACGAATCGGGAATGGCTCGAGTGCTATCATACTATTCCTAATTTTTATGGCAACCTATCATTGGAAACCATCGACAACAATTCTGGCATCCATTAGGAAATCTTGAATAGCCATAGAAAACTGTTCTTATGAGTGAGTGTGTGTCTATGTGTGTGTCTTGTTTTCATTTGCCCAATTAGTTCTATTGTATGGCCAGTATGAAGATTCATTTTGATTGATAATGAATTTTTTTTAATTATTTTTACTTTTTAGGCAGTCAGATTATCTGCAACAACCTTTCCTTTTTTTAATGTGGTTTACATTCTTATTACTTCGTACTTGTGTTATTTCCCTGATTTATCAGAATATTCATAAATATATATATAAGAATCATATAACAACCTTAGTCCTTAACATCCTGCCTAAATAACAGCAAATAATACGTATTTCATTAGCTAAATCTATACATGTAAAATGTGTCATAGTTTGTTGTAAGAGCGTTGTTTTTACAAGTTTCAAAAGTTCTTATCTTGTTTTCGTTAGCAAAATTAGTTTTGTTATGCATTTGGAATGAAAAGATTCAATTAGACACACAAATAAATTATCTAATGTGTTTAGAGATTCAGACTACTCAACTATTCATTTAATAGTTATTTATGCTCTTTTTACGTGAATTTCCTGGAAAAGAATATTCCATTAAAAATTTGTCTAAAATTTATATTTTTGCATTTCTTCAAAACATTATTTTAGCATTTACCAATATTATATTTTAAACTTATTTATTTGTTATGAAAACATAGAAAAAATTGTTTAAATACTCGAAATGAGAACTAGGGAGATATCTTAAGAAAGACACATTTAATAACAAATTAATTTTCATTTTCATAGGAATATGACATACCATGGGGTCTGGTTTGATTAAATAAGATAATCACAAATACCATGGAAGGAAACATCAAAGGCACATGTTATTGGGGGTAAAAGTAAAGTACTGGCATACTCTAAGAACCATAAATCTAGTGATACATGTGGCTTTTTTTCTTCTTCTTGCATATTCAACATATTTGAAAACCTAGGAAGTTGTTGCACGTATTTGAAACTCTATACTATTAAGCCGTAAGCATAATAACCACCATTTTTGTTATGACTAATAATTTATAATGACATATAATATCTAAAAATACAAACCCTTTTGCCTGTGTGAGAATAGGTATTTTCTAAAAACATACATATTCAAGCTTTTAAGAATGAAATGATTTTATGAAAATCTTGTCAGTATGTAAAAAAAAACAATAAGATTATATATATCTTCTACCCACTCTTTTAAATAAGAAATTAAATAAGATACAGCTAAATCATTTGTAGTAACACTTCTAATAGGTTTGGAAAATCCAAATTTGTTGAAGTGATTACATAAATAGTGGATATTACCTTACATTAATTTTATTAAGATAATATTTAGGAGCAACCACATATGACAGCCACTTCGCACCAATATACTAAGCTTGATTTCTAAGCAATCAAAGTACAAATAAAAAACAACAGCCTAAGGTCGCAATTTATTTCAACATCAATATTAGAAGTTAAGAAAAGCTATTGACTTAACATGAACCTATTTTGTTATATTTAGCCCAGTTAAATGCATAAGGTTAATACCGTTCCAAAAAACCAAAACTTGCATAAAGATTTCATGTATATGAGGGTGAGAAACATAATTAAGGTCCCAATGCTTCTATCAAAGGGATAATGAAAATAATAATATGAAATACTTTTGTAGTAAAAAATGCATGGATATATGACATCTTAATGTAGAAATTTGTTATTCACAATGGTTGAAATAATTATTTTAAAAAAAAATCAATAACTAAAAGATAAGATGATAAAACTAATCTAATTAACGCACAAACATAGAATCACATATCAAGACATGTAGTACTAAATTCAAACTGAGAAGACTAGTTGCCTAAGTTTAGTAAAGTTAACATTACACCCTTGTCTAAGGTTTTGTTTTTGGAATATTGGGTGCTTATATAAAAGTTGAGTAGTATGCAATGGCAAATAGATTCAGATCCCGCAAAGAGGGATTCAAATCTGCGACATTTCGCACAATGTCCATGTGCCTTTACCGCTTTGACTACTGTGATTGTCACCCTTGTCTAAGTTAAGTAGATAGACATTACACCAGCAACTGTTTTAGAATTTTTTATTTGAGTTCCCATTATTTTAGAGCCCACAATCATAAATAACATGAGTTTAATTTAACTGCATATAGATTTTCCATCAATAAAAATTCGTTTTATGTTTGAAAATCCATCACATTCCCGAATTATGAGTTTTTGTCAAGTATTATGATTTATTACACTTTCTTTAACTCATTTACCGAAAGATGCATTTAGATAACTTAAATCTATTTGATTCTTGCTTTACCACAGCTCTATTTTTAAACATATTGTGCCAACATTTTGTATCAGTATTTATACCAATATATTGCATGAATATATATATGTCCTTGTATGTGCTAACATAGTTTTGTCATTTTCATAAATATGAATACATGTATAAAGTTGGTTTGCTTGACGTATGATATCTATCTTTAGGTATAAAGCTACAAAATATTATCATATATCAACTCAAATCTAATTGACTACTTCTTCTACTACACCAAGAACTTGTGTTTAAACAACCAATGTATGCATTTTATCACTAGCTAGAATTTTTACCTTAACTAATTTTAGTAATAATGTGCAGATGTAGTTTACCACCAATTTAAAATCAACACTCACTGCCAAATCAAATTAACGAGTGAAAAACTATTCGAACAATTAATTATACGTCAAAATTTCTAAAGCTTCATAAGTAAAGGTGGGAAATAGCTGGGTCGGTTTGGTTATATGTAAAAAATAGAAAACCAAACTGATCCGAACTGATTTATTTTAAAACCGAACTCGAATCGAACCAAACTAATTCGATTCGTTTTGGTCTATTTTTTTGGTCATGAGATTTTAACAAACTAAAGATGCAAAATGGATATGCTACTGTAACTTCATTCAAAGTTGGAACCATCGCAAAGGGCAGGTATTGTCAATTACCACAACAACCTGGAAACTCATATAGATAATATTTCTGCTGTAGTTCCATAAGATGACATGACAATAGAATAGCAGTCACATATTCATAGTAGACTGATATACAAAAAAATACCCAAACGCATGGACAACTATATGCAAACAAACAGCCGACCTGGGTGGAGTTGGTATTTTGTTTTTGTTTCAATTAGCACAACTAGAAGATAATCGTGAACCCGACCACGTGACTTTCGAGTATCCAATGCACGTATGTATAGAAGTAATAATTGTAAATCAACTTTCGGTTTCATGGAAGAAAAGAAACAATGGATCCTCTTTCCAAAAAAAAAATGAAATTCTGCGTTATTTCCAATAACAAAGAGAATATGTCAGCGCTTAGAATAAATGTCAATACATCACAATCTTTCAAAATCCAAACACTATATTATGAAATTCCAACCTCGTAGGAATATCATAGGATACTATTCTTAACATCTATTCTATTAATAGACAATTGACTGTGTGAAACATGGAACATTGGAAGAGAATGTGTCGGTACAGTTGCGAAACATGGAACATTTACTTTGTTAGTTGACTATGAGAAACATGGAATGAGAATGAAACAATCCACTAAGTGCATTTTCAATTTCCAAACATCATTCCCAGTAGTGAACACTTAAAGAAATAGCATGTCTGTACTAAATCAGAATGCATAATCCTTTTGATATTGTTAGTATGTACATTTGCACTATGAATATATAAATACGCTGAGATGATAATAAACTTATTGTGTATTCTTTTTTTTCATTAACACAACTTGAAGATGCATGTTAATGTTGGTTGTAATTAATACACGCCAAAAGCATTTAGCTATAGTTTATAAGAAAGAAATTGATTTTTTTTTAAATATAATTACTAATTTAGTTTATGCATAACAGAAAAATAAAAGCATACCCAAACATATGCAACATTAACCCATAACCGAATATGATCAAGCTACAATAAGAAAAATAAATTAGTTACTTTTTCGAAAATATAAAAGTGCATTTATTTAACTCTTCCACATGTCATTGATAGGATTCAAAGAAAATTAGCCTATGTAGTAGCATAAATGTCAAAAATAGTATACGTCACTATGCCATAGATTGCATACTGCAACACCAGAGAAGTGATGTAGGAAGTGCCATAAAATGTTGTTATAAGCAAAAAATGGTCTATACCAACACTTTCTCTGTGTTGCATTTTGTCGCGTTGCCATAGAGTCAAAGGCAACAACTTTGCGATTCTATGACAACATGGGTACATTTGTTGCCACAATACTAAATTTACTAAAAAGTGAGCCCCACAATATGGGTCCCAGCATGCAGAGCCCACATTACGGGCCCACTAAAATATGTACCTTAGCTTTACGGAATCATGTTGTGGGGCCCACATTAATTAATCTATGACAATCATAGCTATGGCAACACCTTTTGCAATTCAAATAAATATTTTATTTCAACATTTCAAATAGTACAAAATTTTTGACTCCTTTATTGTACATTCACCAGTACATTACACAATCATTCATATTTACATACATTCCTCAATACATTGTCACTCGATTCACCCATATACAGACTCACCGACACTATTATACTTTGCTATTATACATTCACTCATATACAAACTCGCTACATTATCACTCGATCCACTTTTATACTTCGCTCTCTGCGATGGGACCTGCACTACATTCGGAAATAATCATCATTGGTATATTTCGAGTAACAGCCCCTACAAACTGCACTACATTCGGATGTCGAACCTTCTGCAGCATTGTTAACTCTTGTTTAAAAGCTTGTCTATACAAAAGAGCCATAAAATAATCAATAAACATGGGAAAGAGGAAGAAAAAGACAAACATTGATGGTTTGAGCTCTACATTGATCATTTGAGCAAATTGTGAACCTCATTATGATAGTCAAGGGTTAGAGCTTTCATGCTTTGACATACCTGGAATTAATTAATTAATTCGTTGTATATAGTCATCACCGGATGATGCAAACCAATTGTATACTTATGTATGTATGATCATAGTCAGAAAATCAACTAATAAAACTAGTAAAATGTCACCAATGAGGTAAGGATTGCCTTTAAGAACAAACTGCAAATGCAATGAAATTGTGATCTAAGATCAAAATTACGAACAAGTAAAAAAGAAAGAAAAAGAAAATTGAAAGAAAATAGAAGCAAAAGGACAACGTTCATAAAAAATGGAGCTACTAAAAATGGAGTTGATAAAGATGCAATGAAACTTATGTTAATATCATGTTGACGACGATAGGCTTTTGCCTCTGCAGGGGTGCATACATTTGTGGCACCTTGTGCTTTAAAAGGCTCCTCATTAATTTCTTGTATATGCATGCTCTTTTTAACATTGACCATATCACCCTACAATTATATGATCAATTGGTAAAAACAGGCATTATAACTGAACTACTTACAACATAAGAATGTGCACCTCAAATCTGGGAACTAACCCATAAAAGAATATAAGAAAGCTTAGCTACTTACTGACCTTTCCTAGTATACACTCATCCTCAGATGTGCAGATCTCTGTTTCCATGCCTCGTTGTAGTGCCCCAGCATGTAGACATCCAATATCTATCTTTCCTTTATGCTCTTCATACACGGTGCTTGTTACAAGCATTTGCAGTGCACCATCTTTTTCAATATTAGGCTCTAGAATACATCGAAGAATAGCCTCAAACAATGGCCAAAGATCATCTGACAAATCATTTGGTGTTAGCCCAGCTTTCCCTTTAACCCCACTCGCATATATTGCTTGAAAATCACACTGCATAAATTACAACCATTGATTAGTTAGAAATTCTAAAAAAATAAATTAGAGTGCTAAGAGATTCACCTATTCATTGGTAGCATTTAATTCAATAAAAAGTTCGAATGTGGAATTTATTACAAATTCTGGGTGAGCTGAAGACATGTCGATTTTGTTCACAACCACCACAACTGCATGTCAAAATTTTAATGCTTTCTACAAAAAAAATCTAGTATGTAGCATTAGTCCCTCAGCCGAGTCTACATGCACATAGAGTATAGCAGCATTGCACATAAAGTCAACCCAGTTTGTGGCATTGGTACAAACGTGCGTGAACTACATGGAAGCCTTGTAGATATATGCTCATTCAATATGATGGTATCATATTATATATAATGCTTGTATATCAACAGAGGAATTAATGGATTTGAGATGATCATTGAGGGAGCCGACAGTTGCTGCAAATGCGGATCCAACTGCAGCTGTGACCCATGCCCTTGCAAATGAAGTAAATAGCTATAAAGAAAAATTATGAAGTCGTATATATTATGACTTCAGTTCGGTTTTTGTGTGCATGTGCATGTGTGTGTGACAGTTCATCAAGGAATACTATAAGAAATAAGAGTTCCAAGTAACAAGTTGGGATTGTAGTACTTGGTTTTTTCATGGTACTTTAGTGTGCAACTTTGTGGCTAATGTTTCCAAATAAAATGTTTGTCTTGTAGACTATATTTATATATGTGGAGTTTGCTTTGGACACTTTACTTTGCACTGATGAAGACATTTAACTCAAACAATCACAATAGATATGGTAAGAATAATTAATCAATACAACATACATGGAGGTAGTTCTGACATATTACAATCATAAATAGAAAAGAAAAAAGAAAAAAATGTTGGATATCGACATACCTGCATAATTAACTTTCATGTTTCTTCATCCTACTATGTACATTGTTGCTTTCTATAACAAAGGTATATGGTGCCTGAAACAAAAATAAAAAAAGCTAATTACAAAGTTAGCACAAATATTTTTTTCAACTAAATATATTATTTCTAAGCATAGTCTGGTTGTTGTTGTTATTATTGGTAGGTAATTTTAACTACCAGTAAGAATTTGTCAAATATACTTTATTCTTCCCTGCCAAGCATGGTTCTTCTTACCATTTTTCCTCTTCCACTTATAGTAAACTGCCATATTACAATAGATATGGTAACAATAATTAATCAATACAATTTTCATGGAGGTAGTTCTGACTAGGGCTGTGAATTTTCTACACGATCCGAAACCCGCATGAAAATTAGCAGTTTAACCAAACCTTTTTATTTGGCGGGTCATTTTAGGATCAACCTGAATTTGACCCATTTATAAATGGGTGGGTTTAGGGTTGACCCCCTAACCCGATTTTGACCTGCCAAACCCGATTATATGTTATATCTCTTCCATACTGTTAGTCTTTTATATGCTGTTAGTGTTAGCCTTTTATGTATGCAGTAATCAGTATGCTAAATATTCTTGTACAAGCTATTATATTTTACTAATTTATTCTTGTATGTTGTTAGTTATATTTTACTTATAACAACTGTACATCTTCCATATTGTTAGTCATGTATGCAGTATGCTCATGTGCTCTTATGCATGGAGAATGATTTTTGGATATGGTGATTTCATGCTTCATATATGTGCTACATATTGGTGATTTTGTAACTTATTTCATATTGGTGATTTTATAACTTGTTGTCTGTTGGTGATTATATAATAGTGTTGTCTGTTAGTGATTTTGGTGCTTTTTTGTTTGTGTTACTAGCAATATTTACCAATGGGTCAAACAGGTAAACCCGTCTCAACATGACACGACACGACCCATTTAGCTAAACGGGTCGGGTCGGGTCAACCCGTTTATAAACGAGTCGGGTTAGGGAAAATGACCCATTTAATAAACGGGTTGACCAGACCTGTTATAAATCAACCCGAGCCCGACCCATTGACATCGCCAGTTCTGACATATTATAATCATAAATGGAAAAGTAAAAAGAAAAAATATTGGACATCGATATACCTGCATAATTAATTTCCCTGTTTCTTCAAACTACTCTGATCATTGTTGCTTTCTATAACAAAGGTACATTGTGCCTGAAACAAACAAAAAAAAAGCTAATTGCAAAGTTAGCACAAATAATTTTTCAACTAAAAATATTATAAACTATTACATATTATTTCTAAGCATAGTCTGGTTGTTGCTGTTATTACTGGTAGGTAATTTTAACTACCAGTAAGAATTTGTCAAATATACTTTATTCTTTCCTACCAAGCATGGTTCTTCTTACCATTTTTTTCACTCTTCCACTTCTAATAGACTGCCTTCCTCCCCTCTGCTTTGGTGGAGAATCATTTTCTAGAGGTGCAGATTCTTTTCAAAAAATTAATCAATTTGTCTTGCAATTAACTAGTGTAACCCTAAAAATTAATCAATTTGTCCTAAATTTGCAGATTCTCAAATTATGACTCATAGGTTTAATATAAATAAACAACCAATTAAAAATAGGAATACACGATAAGAAAACTGAAACAAAATAAGTTTGAAACAATAATTACCTTCCAACTGACGGAAATAGAGTATTTGAATTTGTTAGCAGCGTAGCGTACTCATGTTGAAAGAGAAATCATTGCACAATTTGATTCGATTTTAGTTTCTCTCAATTCGATTTATTGGATTTACGGACAAGAATTTCTTTTCAAAACAAAACCCTATTGTACATGAATCTACTCGTTTCTGCTTTAACTTGATGAACATATCGCCCACATGATGAACTAACATTTAGAAGAATGAAAATCAAAGAAGCCCTTTGGTTGAAGATTTAGTGTTTGAATGAGAAATTTGGGGGTGAGAAGGAAATGAAAAGGAAAGCGCAATTGAATGAAAATAAAAATGGAAAATACAAATTGCTAAGGTGTGGACGAATGGTTGAGATTTTGTTTTAACTAATGGTGTGTATCGCTGAGGTGTAGTTTTTTTTAATTAGAATATATCTAGAGCTACTGCAACACCATTTGATATTTATGCTAACACCTTGAAGCGTGTGTTGCAATAGACAAAAATCAACATATCTACGGTTATATTGTAGCTGGCAACACCTTGGATTTTTGTTGCAGTAGGTCATCTATGGCGTAGTTCGTAAAATAATAAATAAAATAATATGCTTTTGTTACGTTCGAATACAACAAAAATTAAAATAATAGAAGATCTATTATCTGCTTCTAGCTGCTCTAAATCACTTAAGTTTCCTTTGCATCCATATTGTCTCTAACATTTCATCTCCTAAAATTCAAAAAAATAGAAGGGAAAAGAATTTTGAAAAACAAATTTCAAATAGGGTGAAGCAAAAATTGATACAGCTATGAACTTAAAATATTGCGTTTAGTAGACACGGACTGAAGCGATAAGAAAATTGAAGCCTTAGTTGATTTGATTTACGTAAAAAATGTTAAATTTTAAATCTCAAAGGGAACTTGCCTTAAGGCTCTTCATTTCCTTCCCAGTGCCATTGAAAGCGAGAAACATAAATGTTTAGAAGGGAAAAATTAATTGTAGCAACAATACCATTTACCTTATTTTTACCTTAAAATGTTCGAATTTGGCCAAATTCCTTTAACTAAAAACCAAAACTGAACCATAAACCAAATTATCCACAGAACAAAAACCATCCAGTTAGCTATGAAAATCAAACCAAACTAACCGAACTAGTTCGGTTTGTTTGGTTATTTCAGTTCAAACCACACAATGCTTGGCCCTATTCATAATTAGATTTGTGAGAACTTACGTTAATTTATTCAAATAAAATTCCCTTCCTTATTGCTTGTCCGCTACTTTTACTGCCAACTTTAAGAATTTGGTGGACCAAAGTTCCATATCCCACTATATTATGAACAGGACATGCATGAATATTTATATGTGACTAATTTAAGTATATCAGGAAGAAAGAGAAGCACATGCGGACAAATGTCGATATTTGTTGCTTCTTGTTATTCCTCCTTTTTTCAGTTTTGTCATTTTGTTTAACACAAGGGTTAGATAGTTCTTAAATATGTAAATAATTCAATAAGAGGTGCTATGTGTGTATTTTCCATCTACATTTTATAATCTCACACTTCCCCTATTCAAGTCACACAAAAATTAATTTTATCAACTAAGGTTGAGGCGAGTTTCCCTCTCATGGCATCGAAAATGATGAGAGGCTACAAGGGTGGTCCTACATCTGCAAGTGACATCGACGATGGCTTCTCACTATCCTTCTCAAAGAGTTTCATCGATTATATGGAGATTCATGAAGAAAGATTTGTTCTCACAGTGGAGTTAAGTTATGTAACCTAAAATTTTGGAGAATCAGGAAATTATGCACCACTTTTCATCTTTATTTTTTTTCATGCACTTTTTTCTTTTAAAGTAACGATGAATTTAATTTATTTTGTTTTTGTAGAATATGAGAAAGTGAAACTGATAAATAAAGATTTTATCTTAAGGCAACAAATCTTACTCATAGTTTGTAAATGAAAGCTTCTCTTCCAAGTCTAAATGTGTTTCGAGCATTGACATCGCAAATACTTGGTAAGTACATCAATATGGTTCCATAGTTGCATGTTTAACATTGAGTAACTTATATGTATTCCATAATTATAATTAAATGATTTTTTTTTTCACCCTAAAATTGCATGCTAAGTTTAATAAATAGCTCCACATTTTATATTGAATCAAATCAGTTAAATTTACATTTTTACAATATTGTATGCCATAAACGTTTTAGCTGTAAGCATGAAAAAGCTGAGCTATAACGGTAGTTTTGCACATAAAGCTGACTGATAAATATATATTGCAACTTCATGGAAGGATATGTTTTCCAAATAAATAATGAAAGAGAATACCATATTTCATAATTAGGCACTATGACTTTACATGCCGATTCAATTAATAGAGATGCAATGACAAAGCGCCTTCTCAAATGCCTTTCAACTTGAGAAAAATATATTTCGACTTGAGAAATGGTGAAATATGGAACTGTGGACTTCAAAAATATATTTTTCTCAAGTCGAAAGGCATTTGGGAAGGCACATTGTCCTTGCATCTCTATCAATTGAACCAGCATATAAAATTATAGTGCCTAATTATGAAATATGGTATTCCCCTTCCATTCCATTTATCAGGAAAACATATGTTTCCTTGAAGTTGCAATATATATTTACCAGTCAACTTTATGTGCTAAGAATACTGTTATAGCTCATCTTTTTCATGGTTACAGCTAAAACTTTTGCTGCAAATAATATTATAAAAATGTAAATATAAATGATTTGCAATATAAAATGTGGAACTATTTATTAAACTTAGCATGCAATTTTATGGTTGAAAAAAAAAATCATTCAATTATAATTAAGGAATACAAATAAATTAGTTAATGTTAGACAAGCAACTAAGGAACCATACTAATTTGCTTACAAGGTATTTGCAGATAGTGTTCCAAACACATTTAGACTTAGAAGAGAAGCTTTGATTTACAAATTATGAGCTAAATTTGTTGCCTAAAGATAAAACCTTAATTTATATGTTTCCCCATCTCATGTTCTACGAAAAAACAAAATATATCCATCATTAGTTTAAAAGAAAAAAATTGTGCCTTGCACAAAAAAAATTGCACGAAAAACAAGATATAGAAAAAAGGTGGTGCATAATTTACTAATTCCTCAAAATCTAGGGTTACAAACTCTAACTCCACCATGAGAACAAATCTTTCTTCAAGAATCACCATATAATTGATGTCTCTCGAAGAAGGATAGTGAGAAGCCATTATATGACTTGAAGATGTAGACCACCCCTGTAGCCTCCCATCATCATTGATGTCGTGAGAGGGAAAGTTGCCTCAATATTAGTTGATAAAATTAATTTTTGTGTGGCTCGAATAGGGAAAGCATGAGGCTAGTAAAGGTAGACGGAAAAATACACACACTGCGCCTCTTGTTGAATTATTTACATATTTAAGAACTGTTCTAATGCTTGTGTAATACAAAATAACGAAACAGGAAAAAAGGAAGAAAAGAAAACGAAGCAACGGATGCTGACATTTGTCCACATCTGTTTCGCTTTCTTCGTGACACATTTACATAAGCCACATACATTATTTATGCATGCCTTGTTCATAACATAGCGGAATTTGGGATTTTGGTCCACCGAATTCTTAAAGGCACTAAATGTAGCGGGCAAATAATAAAGTAGGGAAATTTATTTGAAGAAATTAGCGGTAATTTCTTACAAATCTACTTATGAATAGGAGTGAGCATAACTAATTTGTCACGAAATATCCATTTTTTCTTAATAATTTAAATTTCTCTTCAAAAAATGTATTTTTAAATATATGATTTTTTTTCCTAATAATAATCAAAATTAATGAAACGTGTGTAAAATATGTTCGAAATTCAATTTTTTTTACAAAAGAAAATGTTTGCGTTCATTTAGCCTTTAAGAGAATATGTAAACATATATGTCCTTAAAAGAATTTTAAGCTTTCTGAAAGGATTATGGAATTTCGAAAAGTTATAAAAGATATTTTAGGAAAATTGATAAATTTGTCAATTTTCTTTCGCCCCGCACCATTTATATATAATTAAATGGTATATTAAAAGTATACACCTTTTTTGAGTGGTTATTGGTCAATAGAATACATTTAAGTATTATAATTATGTTGCAATTGAAAAATAAATTTTGACAAAGAAAAAAACTTGAAACTTTTTCAAAACAGTACATTATTTTATCATGCATTATTAAGGTATTGTTACAAAATCATGGGTTTGTCGCAAAATATATAATACGGTATAAAATTCATTATATATTATTAAATGTTCTCATCACTGTAACCATTTAACTCTTTTCTGGCCATTAAATGAAATGACTGCATTGAATGTTTCATTTAATCATGCATAGAACTTGGGATTTAAGCATTAAGTAACCCCGTTATTTTATCTTCTCCCTTTCAGCATGTGTCTGAATGTTATCTAGGTCAAGCATGTAAAGAATATAATAGCTATTACAATAAGTAGAGTTATCAATAAAAACAATACTAATCTTTTTGGAATCATGTATGTGTGCATTAAGAGAGTATGCCTATACGTATCATTCAAGAAAGTAAAGAAATATTTAATGAATGAACATGTTGGATGAGCAAGAATAAGCTCAAAATTAAAAGTTTTCACTTACAACGATGTTGAAATTTTGATCCCTATTATTGCAATGAGACAAAAGGCAAGCGGTGGTAAATAAAGCAACCAATTATCATGTGCTATTTTGAAGGCATAATATGAGTGAAATTTCTTTCCCGCAAGTAATCATGTCAGCTTTAGACAGAAGATCATACTGATAATAGGAAACTAAACTTTCATTAGGTATATGTGAAATGACTATAATGCTCAAATAGACACAGTTTTTAAGCAAATAGACCTTTATCTCTTTCTTACCAATCGGATGTTTTAAAAAAAACAAGAGTTCCAAAATTCTAGTCATATTAGTTAGATAGCTGACTCGGATTTAAGAAATGAATCTACCGATTAGAAGTACCTTTAATTTGAGCGAACGCTTAATATGTGTAAGCTCCGCAAGAACAACCTCCAGGTCCATTTGCATGAACAAAAGCTCTAGGAAAACCAACATATGTGACGTATCAATTTTCATGATTAGAAAAATAATCCACTTGTAACCACTGATCTTATGATGGGAGTACCTTGTTGTGCTAATATTTTATGTGATATTTGGGGGCTCATAGACAAAATACAGAGCAGAAAAAAACAATAGAAAGCAAACTTGATAATAGATTTACGTCCTTTGTTTTAGTGCTATGTACATAGTATAACGTGGCTTGTAAAAAAGATATAGCTAATATATTAATCTACTAATAGTAGCTTCAGTGACAAAATAAAGATCCAATCAATATCCCTATTACTTAGGGTGCGTTCTTAACCAATGCGACCGGGGTATTTGAGCGTGGTACTGTAGAGAACGGGGAATGTGTTTTTAGCTGCGAACGGAGTATTTGAGCATGGTATTTGAGCGTTGTATTTTTAAAATAACATATAAATAGATATGATTTGGAAAATACGAATACAAATACAAATACAGATACAGTTTCTAATACAGATACAATTACAAATACAGTTACAGATACAAAGACAAATTAGCGCAGACCGGCAGCAACCAACTCGTCTCTAATGTTATCTCGAACTAATGACATTTCTCGGTATCCTCCTGGGTGTGAACGTTCAGTGCCTCTATTCGTCGTATTTCTCATACTATAATATTCCGCCACGTACTGATCAGGGATTAGTTCAGGATCATCATCAAAAGCCATAAAATCAGGGTCACCGCTGTTATATTTGCGTATGAAATTGTGTAAGGCCATTGTAAATACGACAACTTTCACTTGAGTGTTGAACCGAAATGTAGGCATCTTGTTGAGAATGACAATTTTTTTTTCCAAATGCCAAATGTTCTTTCGACGGCCATACGTAAACTCGAATGGTAGTAATTAAACACTTCATTGGCCGACTTTTGTTGATTCATGGTATCATGGAAATGCGGAATATGGTACCTCATATTTCGATATGGCAGTAAATATCCAGTCTGAAGTGGATAGCCCGAATCAACCAAATAATACTGTCCAGCTGGAGGGCTAGGAAAGTCAGAGTTTCTGTCGTTTGTAACAACAATAAAAATTCTACTATCATGTGCAGTCCCTTCCCAACCAGCCATAACATACGTAAACTGTAAATCGAAATCACAAACCGCTAATATATTTTGAGTTGCAAAGCCTTTTCGTCCGATATAAAGGATAATTTGATCAGCGGGTAAATGTGCAGATACGTGTGTACCATCTATAGCGCCAATACAGTTTCTGAAATACGGATAATACCGGGTTGAATTTCTGATGTGATGTGGAACAGTATTAAATTGTTGTTCTCTTGGCTTTATTACATCCGCAACGAGTAATTGAAAAACGTTTAGGACATCATGAAAACAAACGAAAATTATGCTACCTGATCATTGAAATCTTTCTTGAAGTTGTCTATTTGAAAGCACAGTAGCCATTGTATAAATGAAAATTCCAACCATTTCGAAGACACAGATTTCTGGTCTGGAAGCGAGACCATGATGTTGAAGTTTTTCACATAACGCGTGGAAACATAGTCTTTTCATTCAAAAATTATTTTGACAACGGCTTTGATGACTGTTCAAAATTTCGTTGATCCAAGATAAGCCAGTGAACTCCAAAGTATTAATCCACATCATATGATTTCTCCTTTCATTCTGAACCAGATAAACCCATAGAGCTCCATCAAATCATCGTAATCGGAGGAAGAATCAGAGTTAGACATTAATCGAATAAGCAGAAAGAGTTGAAGAAATTGTTGAAGTAGTATTGTGAAAGGTGTTAAGGATAGAGTGGGTGATTTATAGGGAGAAAGGGAAGTTGAAAATCAAGCCGTTGGCGTCCAGCGCGAACGACTTGATTTTCAACTTCCAATGATCGTTCTATTTGGCAGTGGTAAAGGTGCTTGCGTCCGATGCGTCGGACGCCACAAAAATTCTGAGCGTGGCAAATAAAGGCTGCGAACGCACCCTTATCCAAGGTCAGTTTCAAGTACCGTATGTTTTATGTCCATAGACATTGGATAAATAGCATAATTGATCCTGTCTTCTCCAAATTGAGAAACATAAAAATAAGTGTTATTTTTAGGTTTGACATAAGTGAAAGTGTATCACTACAAGAAAGGCCTCAATTTGCGACAAGTATGGGCGATGGCTAGCGACGGCCAAAAAAGCGGCCGTTGCTAGCCGTCACTTAATCCGAGAATACATTCCAGCGTGGCTTTCTTCCCCGATTCAGTTGCTCCAAATTAAAAAACAAAACAAAACCGAAAAACCCAATTTCTGCTGTCGTCGCCCCCCTTAAAACCCAATTTCTTCCTTCAGAACTCCATTCTATCTTCCTAAATTGCTCAGGTATGTCTTCTAATCCCTAATATATGTTTAATTAGGGTTATTTAGGGTTATTATGTATGTTTATGTGAGGTTATAAATTGATTATTTATGGGTATAAAATTAGTTGTATTGTGAGTTGCATATAATGTTGATATTGTTATACATTGATTTAGGAATAAGTGGAATTGATTAGGGGTTGAAATCGTTGATTATCACATATGTGCTTGATTTAGGAGCATGAAAACGACGATTATCATGTATATAATTGGGTTTACGTTGATTGTGTTATATGTTGATAGTATTATAGGATCATTTGAGAAAAAAATGAAGTAAATGTGATTGTTTAGCGGTAGTAACTTGATTATGACTAGTGAAACGGTGTACTGATGGCCCTCTATGCATGCACGGTTAATTAACTTCATAGTTTATAACTTTAAACTAAAATTAACTAAAAGTAACTCAAACTAATTTATACTTCATAATTTTCATTGTCATGTTATTTTACAAATTGAAAGTAACTCAAATTGAAAGTACATGTAGACGGAAAAAGGCGCAAGGCGCAACTATATAAGGAGCTTTTTTGAAGTTTAAGGTGCACCTATTAGTGAAGCGCAAAAAAGCCCATAGCGCAAAAAACGCACTTTTTTCATTTGTGTTGTTTTTTGGTTTAAACATAAATTGAATGTTTTTTGACTACTTATGTGAACCCCTTAGAAAAATTTGGCCCCGTCCGACAAGTGTTGTATATGATCGTTATATGGGTATTCGTTTTTACATGAAACGGAAATCTATATTCATCTGATACAATATTCTTGGATTTGTCCTAGTATTGGACAAGTTACAAATATAATAACTTAATCATATTTTATAAATCATTTTAGTTTAAACGGTTAACAATGATTCGATGGCACTTTTTTTTTGTTCCCTGTGTACATGCATTTGTGTACGATATAGGGACCAAAGGGAAGAGCTGCTGAAATTTTGTTGAGCCGTTTAGCCTGAAATGATTTATAAAATATGCTTACGTTATTATATTTGTAATGGGAAGTAGGTAGATCGGCCGTCAAAGTAAAAAAGAAATAAACAAAAAATTCGAAAACATGCAATAGTTATAAATGAAATTTTACAAGATTTAAAATAGTATAAAGTTTTACGTTCGGTCGAACTTTCTAACATATTTGTTGCAAATCAGGAAAATGTTCGATTATTTTCGTGATCGCAGTTGGATGTATCAACCCCGAACCGGTAAGAAAGGGTCGATAAAGGAACGTTTTTGTAATTGAGTTCAAGAATTTATTAGATTTGCAAAATCTAATAATCGGAGTAACGTAGACATTCGTTGTCCGTGTGACGGCCGGGAATTTCGCTCGATCCGAATCAGTCGTTAAACCGATCTAGACCGTTCGAAACCCCTGATCGTTTGAGAACAGGACAAATCAGAACACAAACAGATAGAACATTTCATTGCTATTACAACAATTCCATCAGATACAAGAATATACAGAGTATAATTGAATAAATTACATTCGACAAATATCAGAGATTACAATAAATTACATAGCAGCGGAAAATAATACAAAGCACAACTGAAGGTGATATACGGATACAGAGCTTTCCGGATATCATTCCAGCTGTAAACCAGGATCCTGTGAATATAAATCTGCAAAACCAAAACTACTAGCTGCCCGTGTGGAAAATAGGGGCATCCAGAGTTTAGGTTATAACAATAAACTCCAGGTCAGTCATGTGACTGGTGTGAGAACTAAAACAGTTATTTAAAACTTTACTTTAAAAGAGAGTAATTCAAGGGACCACGCCGTATAACACGGAACGGGTTTCCTCCCAAGAATACCAGTGCATAGAATAAACAACGCAATGCTTTTTCGAAAAATGAAGCTATTATAAGACCCAGGTCCCATCACACAATGCAACGCAAGCCGGAGGATAGGGTTTTCCCTTATAATAGCCAAACATGCTTGGTACGTTTAAAACAAATCATTTGATACTATAATAAGTGTATAGTGTCAAAACAATTTCAATCATAAATGTAAATCATAGATGGCATGGGTACCATATACCATGTCGCCATACTAGTTCTACAATTAAAACCGCAATACACGTATTGGAAATTGGATTTCCGTCATGAGTCGAGGCAAGGGGCAAGCTCCTCTCCGCGTTCGAGACACTCTAGCAAATGCCTCAGGGTTACGCACTCTGGGAAACCCCGGATCCTCCAAGGCCGGTCCTCACTTACGTTAGAGGATTAGTTAGTCCTGAACACACGTTTCCCGCTCCTTACAGACCTATAATCGAGGCGCCTCGCATTCCAACAACCACATAGGTGAAAAGTATATAAATGTCAGGGATGGTAAGTCACTGACACCACCATAGCTAGAAAGAAACGTCATGCACTCCTTGGGTCCTTATCCCGTTTTTGACTCATACCGAGGTGTGAGGCTCGCGAATCTACGCTATACACAAAGCTACGCCACAAAGGCCGTGCTTTGATCATCAACCACAAGACTTTGCTTTTCAACAGAAGCCTTGATCATTGCATCTTAGCGTGCCACACAGACAATTTATGCCATGCGACTGATGTCCATCGATATACAACCTCTGAGCTCGTACGTCTCAGAGAAGGGCGTTAAGCAAAAGAATAAATTCTCCGCCGCCAAACAGATGTATATTTAATAGAAATCAATCAACACAGAATAAAATCCAATGTGAGACACACAATCCATTTACAAGTCCGTTCTAGGTCTGAACGAAACCGGAGGCACTTTCCTCGCATATCCATCCATCTCCAAGTACGTCTGGACAACCACCAACTATTTCCATCCTCTTGGGTGTACAGCCCAATCAGGATCGTCAGTAATAATCCAAACGATGTGAAGACTTCCGGTCTTCTACCACCGTCTTCATCATCGACATATCGTCGAATCGGTTATTCAGAATGGGTATAAACCCGGACTTTCCGAACAACCAGCGTATATTAAAAACAAATGTTACACAAACACAACATACGTCTCATTCCAATTCATATTCTCAGGGAAAAGTTCCCATTAATTTTATCCAAGACAAATTCTTTAAAATTTATCCTTCAATCTTCCTTTGGATGTCATTTCAAACCAAATTATGGTTTTCCAAACTAGTCGAGATTAGCGAACCACAACGAAGTAATTATTTATTTTATTTCCCAATCCCAACATATTCATCCCATGAAGCAGAACTGGTAATACTCCATATCTAATACTTTGGTGTTATCAGTAAAATTAATTACCATTTCACGTTCAAATCTAATTAAAGATTTAACTATCGCTTTGGAGCAAAACTGGCGATACTCCATTCTCGCTCATTTCTAAATTTGATAATTTAGATTATAGATTCACATTTCAACCTAATTGCAGATTCGTTAAAACTCCTTTTACTGGGTTAAAGAACTAGGTGTTATTTAAAACACAGTTCACGACAAACCCAAATCACATTCAATTTATTATCGGGTTAAAGAACTAGTGTTATTTAAAACACAGTTCACGATAAACCCTTTTCAAATCCAATCAAATATATTAGAAATTCCGATTATTTAAAATCCCTTTTTAAATCTAATTTATTTATTTAAAAATAATTGGGTTTTAAATTTAGTTCAAAACTAGTTCATTTCGATAAAAATCCATTTTTATCTTTTCAAATATGGAGTTTTTCACCCCAATTTTTCCCAAACCATTTCTTATGATTTTACACAAATTATTACTATTTTTAATAATTTTATTAAGGCCCGTACAATCGATTTCCAACAATGGCCATCGAATTGCACTTACAGCGACCTTTTCCAAGTTTGATTTGGACTTATCTCCAAATCCAACCGTTAGATTTCAAATTTCTAATATTCGTTAGAAAGCTCTTTTCGATACGAACCCAACGGTTCTGGTTTTAGGAGAATCCGACTGTCGGATCTCCCGTAATGTCCATTTGAAATAAATGGTCGAAATTTACGAACTACCGCAGCGCGGCGCGTTCTATTCAGGCCATTATATTATATATATAATATATATTTCGTCGATTCCTATTTAAAACGAATTTTATAAATAGTTTTTAAATTCGTTTCAAAAACAATTTCAACCTTCATTTCAAATTCAAATCAAAATTGAATTTTTCCTTACAAATTCGTTTTAAAATTCATTTCTATTCAATTCAAATTTCAATTTGAATTCAATTCAATTTGTTTTAAATTCAATTCGAATTCGTTTTCAATTCGATTCAATTCAAATTGGTTTTCTATTCGATTCAATTCAAATTCTAAATCGTTTTATATTCAATTCATTTCGAAATCGTTTTATATTCAATTCATTTCGAAATCGTTTTATATTCAATTCATTTCGAAATCGTTTTATATTCAATTCATTTCGAAATCGTTTTATATTCAATTCATTTCGAAATCGTTTTATATACAATTCATTTCGAAATCGTTTTATATTCAATTCATTTCGAAATCATTTAATATTCAATTCATTTCGAAATCGTTTTATATTCAATTCATTTCGAAATCGTTTTATATTCAATTCATTTCGAAATCGTTTTATATTCAATTCCTTTCGAAATCGTTTTATATTCAATTCCTTTCGAAATCGTTTTATATTCAATTCCTTTCGAAATCGTTTTATATTCAGTTCATTTCGAAATCGTTTTATATTCAGTTCATTTCGAAATCGTTTTATATTCAGTTCATTTCGAAATCGTTTTATATTCAGTTCATTTCGAAATCGTTTTATATTCAATTCATTTCGAAATCGTTTTATATTCAATTCATTTCGAAATCGTTTTAAATTCAATTCATTTCGAAATCGTTTTATATTCAATTCCTTTCGAAATCGTTTTATATTCAATTCCTTTCGAAATCGTTTTATATTCAATTCATTTCGAAATCGTTTTATATTCAATTCATTTCGAAATCGTTTTATATTCAATTCCTTTCGAAATCGTTTTATATTCAATTCCTTTCGAAATCGTTTTATATTCAATTCCTTTCGAAATCGTTTTATATTCAATTCCTTTCGAAATCGTTTTATATTCAATTCATTTCGAAATCGTTTTATATTCAATTCATTTCGAAATCGTTTTATATTCAATTCCTTTCGAAATCGTTTTATATTCAATTCATTTCGAAATCGTTTTATATTCAATTCATTTCGAAATCGTTTTATATTCAATTCATTTCGAAATCGTTTTATATTCAATTCATTTCGAAATCGTTTTATATTCAATTCATTTCGAAACCGTTTTATATTCAATTCCTTTCGAAACCGTTTTATATTCAATTCCTTTCGAAACCGTTTTATATTCAATTCCTTTCGAAACCGTTTTATATTCAATTCATTTCGAAATCGTTTTATATTCAATTCATTTCGAAATCGTTTTATATTCAATTCATTTCGAAATCGTTTTATATTCAATTCATTTCGAAATCGTTTTATATTCAATTCATTTCGAAATCGTTTTATATTCAATTCATTTCGAAATCGTTTTATATTCAATTCATTTCGAAATCGTTTTATATTCAATTCATTTCGAAATCGTTTTATATTCAATTCATTTCGAAATCGTTTTATATTCAATTCATTTCGAAATCGTTTTATATTCAATTCATTTCGAAATCGTTTTATGTTCAATTCCTTTCGAAATCGTTTTATATTCAATTCATTTCGAAATCGTTTTATATTCAATTCAAAAATCATATTTTTATAATCGCTTCATACATTTAAAAATCGAATTTTCACTTCGCTATTCAATATATAAAAATCGAATTTTTACTTCGCTATTCAATATATAAAAATCGAATTTTTACTTCGCTATTCAATATATAAAAATCGAATTTTTACTTCGCTATTCAATATATAAAAATCGAATTTTTACTTATTGAATAGCAAAGTAAAAATTCGATTTTTATATATTGAATAACGAAGTAAAAATTCGATTTTTATATATTGAATAGCGAAGTAAAAATTCGATTTTTATATCTTGAATAGCGAAGTAAAAATTCGATTTTTATATATTGAATAGCGAAGTGAAAATTCGATTTTTAAATGTAAGAAGCGATTATAAAAATTTGATTTTTGAATTGAATATAAAACGATTTCGAAATGAATTGAATATAAAATGATTTCAAAAGGAATTGAATATAAAACGATTTCGAAATGAATTGAATATAAAACGATTTCGAAATGAATTGAATATAAAACGATTTCGAAATGAATTGGATATAAAACTATTTCGAAATGAATTGAATATAAAACGATTTCGAAAGGAATTGAACATAAAACGATTTCGAAATGAATTGAATATAAAACGATTTCGAAAGGAATTGAATATAAAACGATTTCGAAAGGAATTGAATATAAAACGATTTCGAAATGAATTGAATATAAAACGATTTCGAAATGAATTGAATATAAAACGATTTCGGAAGGAATTGAATATAAAATGATTTCGAAATGAATTGAATATAAAACGATTTCGAAATGAATTGAATATAAAACGATTTCGAAATGAATTGAATATAAAACGATTTCGAAATGAATTGAATATAAAACGATTTCGAAATGAATTGAATATAAAACGATTTCGAAATGAATTGAATATAAAACGATTTCGAAATGAATTGAATTTAAAACGATTTAGAATTTGAATTGAATCGAATAGAAAACCAATTTGAATTGAATCGAATTGAAAACGAATTCGAATTGAATTTAAAACAAATTGAAATGAATTCAAATTGAAATTTGAATTGAATAGAAATGAATTTTAAAACGAATTTATAAGGAAAAATTCGATTTTGATTTGAATTTGAAATGAAGGTTGAAATTGTTTTTGAAACGAATTTAAAAACTATTTATAAAATTCGTTTTAAATAGGAATCGACGAAATATATATTATATATATTATATATATAATATAATGGCCTGAATAAAACGCGCCGCGCCGCGGCAGTTCGTAAATTTCGACCATTTATTTCAAACGGACATTACGGGAGATCCGACCGTCGGATTCTCCTAAAACCGGAACCGTTGGGTTCGTATCGAAAAGTGCTTTCTAACGAATATTAGAAATTTGAAATCTAATGGTTGGATTTGGAGATAAGTCCAAATCAAACTTGGAAAAGGTCGCTGTAAGTGCAGTTCGATGGCCATTGTTGGAAATCGATTGTACGGGCCTTAATAAAATTATTAAAAATAGTAATAATTTGTGTAAAATCATAAGAAATGATTTGGGAAAAATTGGGGTGAAAAACTCCATATTTGAAAAGATAAAAATGGATTTTTATCGAAATGAACTAGTTTTGAACTAAATTTAAAACCCAATTATTTTTAAATAAATAAATTAGATTTAAAAAGGGGTTTTAAATAATCGGAATTTCTAATATATTTGATTGGATTTGAAAAGGGTTTATCGTGAACTGTGTTTTAAATAACACTAGTTCTTTAACCCGATAATAAATAGAATGTGATTTGGGTTTGTCGTGAACTGTGTTTTAAATAACACCTAGTTCTTTAACCCAGTAAAAGGAGTTTTAACGAATCTGTAATTAGGTTGAAATGTGAATCTATAATCTAAATTATCAAATTTAGAAATGAGCGAGAATGGAGTATCGCCAGTTTTTCTCCAAAGCGATAGTTAAATCTTTAATTAGATTTGAACGTGAAATGTAATTAATTTTACCGATAACACCAAAGTATTAGATATGGAGTATTACCAGTTCTGCTTCATGGGATGAATAGGTTGGGATTGGGAAATAAAATAAATAATTACTTCGTTGTGGTTCGCTAATCTCGACTAGTTTGGAAAACCATAATTTGGTTTGAAATGACATCCAAAGGAAGATTGAAGGATAAATTTTAAAGAATTTGTCTTGGATAAAATTAATGGGAACTTTTCCCTGAGAATATGAATTGGAATGAGGCGTATGTTGTGTTTGTGTAACACTTGTTTTTAATATACGCGGGTTGTTCGGAAAGTCCGGGTTTATACCCATTCTGAATAACTGATTCGACGATATGTCGAAGATGAAGACGGTGGTAGAAGACCGGAAGTCTTCACATCGTTTGGATTATTACTGACGATCCTGATTGGGCTGTACACCCAAGAGGATGGAAATAGTTGGTGGTTGTCCAGACGTACTTGGAGATGGATGGATATGCGAGGAAAGTGCCTCCGGTTTCGTTCAGACCCAGAACGGACTTGTAAATGGATTGTGTGTCTGACATTGGATTTTATTCTGTGTTGATTGATTTCTATTAAATATACATCTGTTTGGCGGCGGAGAATTTATTCTTTTGCTTAACGCCCTTCTCTGAGACGTACGAGCTCAGAGGTTGTATATCGATGGACATCAGTCGCATGGCATGAATTGCCTGTGTGGCACGCTAAGATGCAATGATCAAGGCTTCTGTTGAAAAGCAAAGTCTTGTGGTTGATGATCAAAGCACGGCCTTTGTGGCGTAGCTTTGTGTATAGCGTAGATTCGCGAGCCTCACACCTCGGTATGAGTCAAAAACGGGATAAGGACCCAAGGAGTGCATGACGTTTCTTTCTAGCTATGGTGGTGTCAGTGACTTACCAGCCCTGACATTTATATATTTTTCACCTATGTGGTTGTTGGAATGCGAGGCGCCTCGATTATACGTCTGTAAGGACCGGGAAATGTGTGTTCAGGACTAACTAATCCTCTAACATAAGTGAGGACCGGCCTTGGAGGATCCGGGGTTGCCCAGAGTGCGTAACCCTGAGGCATTTGCTAGAGTGTCTCGAACGCGGAGAGGAGCTTGCCCCTTGCCTCGACTCATGATGGAAATCTAATTTCCAATACGTGTATTGCGGTTTTAATTGTAGAACTAGTATGGCGACATGATATATGGTATCCATGTCGTCTATGATTTATATTTATGATTGAAATTGTTTTGACACTATACACTTATTATAGTATCAAATGATTTGTTTTAAACGTACCAAGCATGTTTGGCTATTATAAGGGAAAACCCTATCCTCCGGCTTGCGTTGCATTGTGTGATGGGACCTGGGTCTTATAATAGCTTCATTTTTCGAAAAAGCATTGCGTTGTTTATTCTATGCACTGGTATTCTTGGGAGGAAACCCGTTCCGTGTTATACGGCGTGGTCCCTTGAATTACTCTCTTTTAAAGTAAAGTTTTAAATAACTGTTTTAGTTCTCACACTAGTCACATGACTGACCTGGAGTTTATTGTTATAACCTAAACTCTGGGTGCCCCTATTTTTCGCACGGGCAGCTAGTAGTTTTGGTTTTGCAGATTTATATTCACAGGATCCTGGTTTACAGCTGGAATGATATCCGGAAAGCTCTGTATCCGTATATCACCTTCAGTTGTGCTTTGTATTATTTTCCGCTGCTATGTAATTTATTGTAATCTCTGATATTTGTCGAATGTAATTTATTCAATTATACTCTGTATATTCTTGTATCTGATGGAATTGTTGTAATAGCAATGAAATGTTCTATCTGTTTGTGTTCTGATTTGTCCTGTTCTCAAACAATCAGGGGTTTCGAACAGTCTAGATCGGTTTAACGACTGATTCGGATCGAGCGAAATTCCCAGCCGTCACATTTGGTATCAGAGCTTTGGTTTACAGAGCTCGAGAACAAGGCACATTAGAACCATACGAAAGAATTCATCAGATATTGGATTAGTAATATCCAATTAGAATGACTCGTTAGAAATAGGATCAGTAGTATCCTAGAACGGGTGTGAAGAGTATATTTTGCAAATAAAAACAATATTGTTTTGAAATTTAAATCGTTTTAAACGTATTTGATTATTTATTTATTTTGAATATGGACAATCCAATATATAAAGATTTTGCATAACGCGTCATGAACGTATATTCGAAGTTTTAATATACTGGATAGATATAGAATCATATTCTAGACACCCGGAGATGATTCTGATGATTGATATATCATCATCAGAATTTATGTTCGTGTTTCGAAGGTGTGATATCTTTATATTTCCATTTAGACTGGTGTGAGAACCAAAACTAATATAGTTAGAACACATTGTTGTGAATCGGCATCAAAAACAAGATTTTCTGTATATATATCAAAGTTATGAATTTGAAACTCTAATTCACTAATTGATTGATGATTGAGTTGTTTGATTATTGTTGCCTAATTAAATTTTGAACCATTTAGCCTAATTGAACCAAATATTGAATTGTATTGAAAATTGGTCGCATTTGCTTGCATATACATATACATACATTGAACAGGTCATAGCAAGGAGGCTAGAGCAGAGAATAAAATTTGTTTGCCCGACAAATAGGTACATGTTTACTATAATTTACTGTTTTGTTTGGGTGATGATGATTTTATGAGCCTATTGGCTAGCCGCTTCGCTTTTTCTTTTTGAGATCAGAAGGCCTATATGGCAATTTCGGGATTTTCCCGTGGCTCCCGGTGCAGGGGAGGTTATGGCGAAATTTTTCGAAAATTTAGGGTGTTAGCCAAATTTTTGAAAATTTGAAAATTCTCAAAAACTGAAAAGTTGGAGAACGGAAGCCAGATCGAACGTAGAGTTGATTAATCAAACCACTTTCGACTTCGTTCCTTTTCGGGGACGAAAAGTTTTAAGTGGGGGAGATTGTAATAACCCGAAAATCTGGGCCAGTTTAAAATTTTTGTTTTGGCAATTTTAATGAATTTTGAATATTTAAAATGAATTATTTTAAATAATATCGACGATAAATTTATTTTGAATTGAAAGTGAACAAATAAAAATGTGATTTTTAATTTAAAGACATCAAAATATAAAAATGAGTGATTTTTATATATGTAGTGGCTACGAGCAAACGAAGATGACAAAAGGCGAGAACGACAAAGATTTCTATAAAAGAAGAGTCAAGATGATTGGATAGCTATCAGTGAGAATTTCTCGCTCTTCAATTTCTTTTCTAGCTATATATATACTAGGATGCAGACGGTGCTTAGTAGCACCCGACACAATCGTCCACAGACCATGGACTTGTTTGTTTGATTGCAAAAATTAGTTAGATTATTTGATTGAAATTGAATTGTTTGGTGAAATGAATTGATTTGATTGATGTGTGAATGGCGTGGGCCTTCACTAGACCGGGGATAAGGCTAGGCCTTGTCCCGTTTCTAGTATCGTGCCGTTATGCCGCCGAAATTTTCTAAAATAAATTAGAAAAATAAAAATATCATTTTATTGAATAAATGAACTGAATAGAATATACATTGGTTGAATAAAATATTTTATCGTTAAAAATATAAATTTTAACGTGAATGAGAATGAATAAATATTCATTTACAAACCGGACAGTTTGTCTATGTACACCTATTTGAAGGACATTGATTGGGTCGATAAATTTTACACATCGCCCAACTGCACAAATAAAATCTGTGTTTGATTGTTTGAAACCCCACACGGGTGTTGGGGTGAAATTTGAAGTTCACTCATCCTGATTGATTAAATATGTCGATCGATTGATTGACAGACTGTTATAAGCGTTAGATATCTATATTTGATGCTTATACAGTGTAGTGCACTTTGGTTGATGGTTGATTATTTTTCAATGCTATTACATACATGTGTTGTATGGAATCCATATAGTTGACGCTATATGGTAATTGATTGGGCCTCATTCCAATTTAGAAGATAAAGAATATTATAATATAAAGGTTCATGTGTTGACTGTACTCATCCGTTGAGATTAGTCATGTGTTGAACGAAATATTTTAATAATAGAAATATTTGAAAAAGGAAATATTTGAAAAAGAAATATTTTGAAATAGAAATATTAGAAATAGAAATATATGAAGCCGTGTTGATTAGATTGACGCCATTTTGACGTGAACGATATTTATATCGATTTTATTCGTCAATCAACACAGAATAAAATCCAATGTCAGACACACAATCCATTTACAAGTTCGTTCTGGGACTGAACGAAACCGGAGGCACTTTCCTCGCATATCTAATACTTTGGTGTTATCGGTAAAATTAATTACCATTTCACGTTCAAATCTAATTAAAGATTTAACTATCGCTTTGGAGCAAAACTGGTAATACTCCATTCTCGCTCATTTCCTAAATTTGATAATTTAGATTACAAACTTACATTTCAATCTAATTGCAGATTCGTTAAAACTCCTTTTATTGGGTTAAAGGACTAATGTCATTTAAAACACGGTTCACGATAAACCCAAATCAAATCCAATCTAATATATTAGAAATTCCGATTATTTAAAACCCCTTTTTAAATCTAATTTATTTATTTAAAAATAAATGGGTTTTAATTTCAGTTCAAAACTAGTTTCGTCGAATTCTGAGACCGTTGTAAAAATGGCCATTTTCCAGTCGATTAAAACCAACTGAAACTGGTCAAACACGTGGCATGAATTGCCTGTGTGGCACACTGAGTTGCATGGATCAAGGCTTCTGTTGAAAAGCAAAGTCTTGCGGTTGATGATCAAAGCACAGCCTACGTGGAAGCTTTGTGTATAACGTGAATTCGCGAGCCTCACACCTCGGTATGAGTCAAAAACGGGATACGGACTGCAGGGAGAGCAGGACGTTTCTTTCTAGCTTTGGTGGTGTCAGTGACTTAACAGCCCTGACATTTATATACTTTTCACCTATGTGGTTGTTGGAATGCGAGGCGCCTCGATTATAGGTCTGTAAGGACCGGGAAACGTGTGTTCAGGCATAATTAATCCTCTAACGTAAGTGAGGACCGGCCCTGAAGATCCGGGGTTGCCCAGAGTGCGTAACCCTGAGGCATTTGCTAGAGTGTCTCGAACGCGGAGAGGAGCTTTCCCCTTGCCTCGACTCATGACGGAAATCCAATTTCCAATACGTGTGTTGCGGTTTTAATTGTAGAACTAGTATGGCGACATGATATATGGTAGCTATGCCGCCTATGATTGATATTTATGATTGAAATTGTTTTGACACTATACACTTATTATAGTATCAAATAATGTGTTTTAAACGTATCAAGCATGCTTTGGCTGTTATAAGGGAAAACCTATCCTCCGGCTTGCGTTGCATTGTGTGATGGGACCTGGGTCTTATAACAGCTTCATTTTTCTTTATAAAAGCATTGCGTTGTTTATTCTATGCACTGGTATTCTTGGGAGGAAACCCGTTCCGTGTTATACGGCGTGGTCCCTTGAATAACTCTCTTTTAAAGTAAAGTTTTAAATAACTGTTTTAGTTCTCACACCAGTCACATGACTGACCTGGAGTTTATTGTTATAACCTAAACTCTGGGTGCCCCTATTTCCACACGGGCAGCTAGTAGTTTTGGTTTTGCAGATTTCTATTCACAGGATCCTGGTTTACAGCTGGAATGATATCCGGAAAGCTCTGTATCCGTATATCACCTTCGGTTGTGCTTTGTATTATTTTCCGCTGCTATGTAATTTATTGTAATCTCTGATATTTGTCGAATGTAATTTATTCAATTATACTCTGTATATTCTTGTATCTGATGGAATTGTTGTAATAGCAATGAAATGTTCTATCTGTTTGTGTTCTGATTTGTCCTGTTCTCAAACGATCAGGGGTTTCGAACGGTCTAGATCGGTTTAACGACTAATTCAGATTTAGCGAAATTCTCGGCCGTCACATTTGCTCAAATGAATAAAATCGATATAAATATCGTTCACGTCAAAATGGCGTCAATCTAATCAACACGGCTTCATATATTTCTATTTCTAATATTTCTATTTCAAAATATTTCTTTTTCAAATATTTCCTTTTTCAAATATTTCTATTATTAAAATATTTCGTTCAACACATGACTAATCTCAACGGGTGAGTACAGTCAACACACGAACCTTTATATTATAATATTCTTTATCTTCTAAATTGGAATGAGGCCCAATCAATTACCATATAGCTCAACTATATGGATTCCATACAACACATGTATGTAATAGCACTGAAAAATAATCAACCATCAACCAAAGTGCACTACACTGTATAAGCATCAAATATAGATATCTAACGCTTATAACAATCTGTCAATCAATCGATCGACATATTTAATCAATCAGGATGAGTGAACTTCAAATTTCATCCCAACACCCGTGTGGGGTTTCAAACAATCAAACATAGATTTTATTTGTGCAGTTGGGCGATGTGTAAAATTTATCGACCCAATCAATGTCCTTCAAATAGGTGTACATAGACAAACCGTCCGGTTTGTAAATGAATATTTATTTATTCTCATTCACGTTAAAATTTATGTTTTTAACGATAAAATATTTTATTCAACCAATGTATATTCTATTCAGTTCATTTATTCAATAAAATGATATTTTTATTTTTCTAATTTATTTTAGAAAATTTCGACGGCATAACGGCACGATACTAGAAACGGGACAAGGCCTAGCCTTATCCCCGGTCTAGTGAAGGCCCACGCCATTCACACTTCAATCAAATCAATTCATTTCACCAAACAATTCAATTTCAATCAAATAATCTAACTAATTTTTGTAATCAAACAAACAAGTCCATGGTCTGTGGACGATTGTGTCAGGTGCTACTAAGCACCGTCTGCATCCTAGTATATACATATAGCTAGAAAAGAAATTGAAGAGTGAGAAATTCTCACCGATAGCTATCCAATCATCTTGACTCTTCTTCTATAGAAATCTTCGTCGTTCTCGCCTTTTGTCATCTTCGTTTGCTCGTAGCCACTACATATATAAAAATCACTCATTTTTATATTTTGATGTCTTTAAAATAAAAATCACATTTTTATTTGTTCACTTTCAATTCAAAATAAATTTATCGTCGATATTATTTAAAATAATTCATTTTAAATATTCAAAATTCATTAAAATTGCCAAAACAAAAATTTTAAACTGGCCCAGATTTACGGGTTATTACAGTCCGTGTAGTAAGTGCAGACATCTGAAGCATTGGAAGCCAGATGTAGTAGAAGAACATCTGTATAAATTTAGTTTTGTGTCGAATTATCACTTATGGGATCGTCATGGAGAACTTGTTCAACCTACGTCTAACCCTGTAGTGGTAGAGGATGATAGTACAATGATGAACGATAATACAATGCCGAATCCGATAGAAAATATGGTGCAAGATGCAGCACGATCAATGTTTTCTAACAGTGAGCAAGGCGTTGATGAGATTGGAAATATTGAAGAACCAACGGCAGAAGCGATTTTTTTTATGATTTATTGAATTCTGCTAAGACGCCGTGGTGGGAAGGATGTATAAGCGGAACCGAATTGTCTGTAACTGCCGAATTCATCACTATGAAATCAAAATTCAATCTTACAGAAGCTGCATTTACAGCAATTGTACAAACTGCAAAACGACATATGCCGCCCAATAATTTGATATGTGATAGTCATTATAAAGTGAAAAAACTTATGTCTGCATTTGGACTACCGTATCATAAGATAGATGCATGTGTTAAAGGTTGCATGTTGTATTGGAAAGAAGACGCTCACCGTAGAAAATGCAAATTTTGCAATGAAGATAGATATAAACCAAGGAAAAAGAAAGGAAAAGAAGTTCCATATAAAAGAATGCATTATCTACTCATAACCCCCACACTTCAATGGCTATATGCATCTTCTGCTACAACGTGTCATATGCGATGGCATAGCGTGAGAACATCAGAAGAAGGAACTATGATACATCCGTCTGATGGTGAAGCATGGAAACACTTTTACATGACTTATCCTGAATTTGCTGCCGAGAGCCGTAAAGTTAGACTCGGTTTATGCACGGATGGATTTTCGCCATTTTCTCAGTTTGGTAGTAAATATTCATCATGGCCTATCATTGTTACTCCTTATAACTTACACCCATGGATGTGTATGAAAAATCCGTACATGTTTTTAACGGTTGTCGTCCTCGGTCCCGATGATCCGACACAAGGAATTGATGTTTATCTACAACCGTTGATTAAAGAGTTGAAAACACTATGGCATGAAGGAGTCGAAACATACGACATTTCGAGAAAAAGAAATTTTCGTTTGTTTGCTTCTGTATTATGGACTATTAGTGATTTTCCCGCGTATGGCATGCTTTCAGGTTGGAGCACTGTTGGACGTCTAGCTTGTCCTCATTGTATGGAGGAGACACGGGCATTTTCATTAAATTATGAAAGAAAAAAAATCTTGGTTTGACTGTCATCGTTGTTTTCTCTATATTAATCATAAATTTAGAACGGATAAAAAGAACTTTAAAGCTAACAGAGTAGAGACTATGCTACCGCCTGAAGTTTGGACAAGTGAAGAGATACATGAAGTTGTAAGTGAGTACCCAAAGATACATGAAACTGGAGAGCAGGTTGAAATTCTAGGTAAATCGGACATTCATAATTGGTGCAAACAAAGTATATTTTGGGAGTTACCTTACTAGAAAAATCTAAAACTTAGGCATAATATTGACGTGATGCATAATGAAAAAACCGTTTTTGATAACGTTTTTAATACAGTTTTGAATGTAAAGGGTAAAACCAAAGACAATATGAATTCGAGACGCGATATATTACGTTTTTATAAACGGCCTGAGCTACACTTATATGACGGAAATAAAAAACCTGCAGCATGTTATGAGCTAGACAACAGGCCAGTAAAACTTGTGCTAAAGTGGGTGGAAGGATTACGATATCCTGATGGGATTTCTTCAAACCTCCGTAGATGTGTGGACCTTAAAAACAGTAAATTTAGTGGAATGAAAAGCCATGATTGCCATATCATGATGGAATACTTTTTACCTGTGGTTTTCAAGGAACTGTTGCCTACAAAAATCTGGAGTGTTATAACAAAATTAAGTTTGTTTTATAAACAACTTTGTTCAACGACGTTAAAGGTGGACCATCTACGTAAGTTTGAACTAGAAATCCCTGTACTGGTCTACAAACTCGAGAAAATATTTCCACCTGGTTTTTTTAATGTAGTAGAGCATTTACCTATTCATCTTCCATCCGAAGCACTTCTTCGAGATCCAGTGCAGTATGGATGGATGTATCCATTCGAGAGTAATTTTATATATAATTTCAATAATCATGATAGATTACAACTTAGATTATTGTACCAACATATAAATTAAATTAATCTTATAATAGGTACTTGAATCATTTGTAGAAAAAAATTAGGCAAAAAGCTCGAGTAGAAGGTTCGATTTGCAAATCGTACCTTGTAGAAGAAGCCTCATTTTTTTTTCTCTCATTACTTTAGTGAAGATGTGAACTTGTCTTTTGTAACTGTTCCCCGTAATGAACAAGTCGTTGAGCAGGAGTCTTATCAAACAATGTTATCTATTTTTAGACAACACAGAAGACCTGTAGGAAAATGTGTGGAAATATTGTTAAGCGATAAAGACTACAATGTGGCACACACATATATTCTGTTAAATTGTGCGGAAGTTTCACCATTTGTTAGGTAATACTAAATTCATGTACAATTAAATTATATGTATATATACATTTATTTGTCTCTATTAATAAAAAATGAACATAACACACATATGCAGTATCTACGAACCACAACATCCATCTAGTGTTCTCAGTACATAATTCACTCGATGGTTTTCAGACTATGTTCATGATCCCAAAAACTGTGTTGTTAACAAAGGATTGCAACATCTTACTATCGGACCAAAAAGAAATGTCAAAACATATCCAATATACTTTGTCAATGGATTTAAATTCAACACCAATGACTATGGAGCTGAAAAATTAACATATAACAGCGGTGTATTTGTCAAAGGCAGTAATGATCCAGAGGAGCATATAAAAGATTTTTACGGCATCTTAACGCAAGTTGTAGAGTTGACATATTATGTTCATCCCGTAGAGAAAGTTTATCTATTCAAATGCAACTGGTTTAGCAATGTTCCTGGTTCTGGAATCAACGTGCACAAAGATTATAAGCTAATCGAAATAAGGCATAAGTCGCATTACTATAAGTATGATCCTTTTGTGTTAGTCAAGCAAGCATTACAAGTCTATTTTGCTCCGTATCCATCCTTAAAAAAAGATAAAGCAGATTGGTGGGCTGTTTTTAAAACAAAGGCGGGATTTACATTTGATGGAAATAATATTCCAGACGAAGCAGTGTATCAAGCGGATTTTGAGCCAAATACTGAAATAATAATAGCTGATGACATTGATGTTGGGTCGTTGAATGATGAAGCGAATGTATTAGTAGATGCATTTGTAAGTATTGATGAAAACGATATAGAGTATGAGACCGAGTCTGGATCCGAAGATGATGAAGACTGATATTATGTACTTATGTTATTTATGTACTATTCTGAGCTATGTAATAATAATGATGTTGATTGATCTTAGCTATGAATTTACTTACGTTCTGTACTAGTATGATTTATGTAATGATAATGTTGACTATGTATGTTATGTAGTATTGTTCTTCTCATTTATGATTTATGTTATGATAATGATGACTAATGTTAATAATTCAAGTTATTTTGTATGCACATTGTATGATTATAAAAGATATGTCTAGCGATAGACGACGATCGAGGAGTACATCTCAGCCTACTCCTTCACCATCTCCTGGAGCAGGATCAGGAGCAGGTCCGAGCAGTTCAGTGCCAGATCTTCGCCGAGTTGCGGAGATGGTTCCGAAGAGTGCCGGATAAATGTTCAAATTTATTTTAATTTAGATTATTTAAAATATATGAAATGTTTAAATTAACATCTACACAGGGGATTTGAGATTTAGCCATCAGAGTTCATTTTAGAAGTATCTAGGCAGTCTTACACAAGTAGAATGCAGGGTGCTTGGCCGCATTGGGATAGTATCCCAGCACATATTAAGAATGTCATTTTAGCCGATTTATTGGTAAGTATTTTTTATACTAATATTAAAAATTAATATACTGGGAATAATTAAAAATAAATGCAATATGCAGGTTGTCGTACGTGTTGAGGAGCAGGACATGCCCACCTTTTTGAGTTAATGGAATATGAAGATGCACAAGAATTATCGAGAGACAATTTCTAGAGCCAAGAAATATAGAAAAAGCCTCAATTTATGAGTGATGATGTTTGGGTAGACTTTCAAAAGTACTGGGACACAGAAGAAGCTAAAGTAAGATTTAATGATAGTATTCACATTTATAATATTGATTGAATTATTTTACATCATCGTCTATCAAATTTAATAGAAAGTAGCAGCTAGATACAAAGCAAATAGAGAAAAGAATCCTGCTCTACACCGAGGTGGCTCAAAATCATTCCAACAGCACAGAAGAGATTTGGTATAAATTTTAAATATTTATAGTACATGTTCAGATAAAAACTTAGTGTATATAGTCATGTCTTATCTTTAATAATTTTATTACTATATATGTACTCAGTTTATAAAGCACAGAAAAGAGCCTTCACTAGCAGACGATTTAGACACACACATGCGGTAGAGCACACCGATGAAGAAGGAAATGTTACGTATGACTGGGCGGATCCGAAGAGTGAACGTATAATGTTAAATATGCTTATCCGTATAAATTAAAATGTTTCATACATGTCCATATCACAGTATATAAGTAAATTTTATAGCACTTGTCTTAAAATTATATTGCTATTGCAGGGGAAGTATGATGCAGAGACTGCTAGAGTGATAGAGGCTGCTGGACAAGAACTTATAGTTGCAGATTCTGATAGCATATGACATTCTATCACTGATCCGCCTAAGAGAGGAAGGCGATATGGTTTTGGCAATCATGAGGTAAGACATTTTCTAGACATAAATTACGGCAACATAGTAAAAATATGATTAAATAACTTTAATATGAACTTATTTATTTCACAGGATGTTCAGTGTGCTTATAAGAGGTCGATTGAAACACCCCGCATTTTTAATATAATTAAAAATGAAATAAAATTTATGAAAATATGCTTATATAGGTAAATAATGATGATGTATAATGAGAATTAATTAATACATGGAAGAGAAGAAAAATTAATTCGATAATAGTGTGTGTAACGGAGAAGATAGTAAAATAAGGATATTTAATTTAAATATCAGGAATTAAGTAAAATGGACATAACCATTGCGTTCCTATCGAAACTTTACATGAAATAGAGTCCGAGTTTTCGAAAATCGGAGTCCGTGTGAAGGAATTATGACCTCCCGAAGTTTCAGCGAAAAATCAGAAAACAGCCCAGCCCAGAACAAAAAAAAAATGACCAGGTCGACCATAGGGTCGACCTTCCAGGGGGGAGGTCGACCATAGTGTCGACCCGCCCTTGAGGAGGTCGACCTGTAGCGACCTGGAGCAAGAATTTTTGTCCAGAAGCGGGAAATTCGCCACAGAAGCTGTCCAGGTTCATTTTTGAGCACCTGGATGAGTTTTTGGGCCTCGTACGTTGGTCTAACACCTATATAAACATCCTAGGATCATTGTAAACTCCACAAAAATTCATGGCAAGGCCATGGCTCTCTTCTAACTTTATTTCTTCTTCCTCCTCAAGCTATTGATCTAAATAAATGTTAGATCTATTCTTCTCTCTTTTCTCTACAACATCTGTTCTTAAAATTAAAAAGAATGAGATCTAGAATTACTACAACCATGAATAAAAAGAAAAGAGGCTTAGATCTAAATCACTGCGCAAAGAGAAGGAATTCAGATCTGCAACCTACGCCGCATATGAAATCAAAGATAAATTGAATTGGACATGAAATCAATCAAAGATGAATCAAAAGCAACAAAAAGGGAAAGGGGGAAATCAGTTCAAGGATTAATCCAATTCATAAATCAAAGGGGAAATCGAGGATCTACATTTTGAAGATGACAAACACTGTGAGTGGAGTTATAATGCACTTTTTGTGTAAAATTATTATTTATCATTCAAACATTCCCTATGTAAACATGAAATGAAATTATTGAATCCATAATGTTTAATATTATCATGTGCTCGATTTTAATTATTATGCCTACGATTATGTGCCTCCTTTTATTCTTTCCCTTTTTGGCTTTTAATAGCTAGGCTATCTCGAGCCTAGTTCTATCATAAAATAAATACGATCGAATGATTATTGCAAGCGAAAAAGGGAAACGCTCAATTTTGGGCTATGACATGAACTGGAGGGTTTGGTTATAAATTACAAAGAGGGTTGAGCGTAATATAACATTGACAAAACCTGAATGCGTAGACCAAATTTAGAATTATACGCATGAACATGATTTGGGTTTGGCGTAGAATTGACATCATTGATTTAAGCATGAAATTGACTTATGGATTTGTTAATGGGCACATGTTTCTAGAAAAAAACCTGTATTATAACTTGAATTTGGATAAGAACACAAACTTGATATGAATTGACATCTGGAATTTGACATGAAGTTTACATCTAGAACTTGAACATGAAATTGACATGAATATGAATTATGAATTTGATGATAGACGTAACCTGTTAATGGGATTACAAGCATGAATATAAATTGGGGGTTTTTAGGTAAAGCTTGGATTTGGGGAATTGACACTTGACATCTAGATTGAACTTGATACTCGAATTTTGGCACTATTGAAATGCATTGAACATGAATATGGTTGAGTAATTTGTGTAATGTAAATAGGGACAAGATTATGAAACTTGAAATATGACATTTAGAATATGCTTATGAACTTGACATCTAAAACGACCACGAACATGGCATGAATTGGTAGTTGACATTTATAAGAACATGCTTGTAAGTTGGGTAATTGGCATAACATGAACTTAATATTTTTTGATATGATTATGAACTTGACATATGCCAATTAGAATAGACATGAACAAAACATGAAACGTGGATAACTCAAGGTTAGGATGAGTTTGCGATGTAATCCTGCCTGGAACCGCCCGGCCTAACTAGTGGTTGCTAAAAATAGGTACTACTGTGAGAAGTTAGTCATATTGCACTTGAAACCCGAGGTTAGACTGAGTTGTGGTGTAATTCTGCCCGGAACCGCCCGACATAACCAGTAACCACAACAACAGGTCTAATGTGAGAGGTTGTGGTGCATTAATAATTAATGGCACATGATTCGTAGAGTTAAGTCATGAATTCAAAGACAACACTTAACCAAATTTGTGAATGAACGTTATAAGGAGATGGGGTTAAGTCGACATGAACATATGAACAAAACTTAACCAAAAACGGAAATAGGGAATGCTAACTACCTATTATAAATCGAAGTTGAAATAGTCGAAGGGTTAATTAGGGGGTAAACTTGTCCTAGGGACAGAGAAAGACTATGACTTAAGATGTAATGTAAGACCTGAAGGGTGGGATAACCTATAATATGGGGTAAGCTAAGGAAGAACTGTGGGAAAACACCCATGCGCTATCACCGAATAAAAGAGAACTTAAGTTATGCTTGAATTCATGGGAAAACCTTAGTCAACAAGTTGAATTATAAAGAGAGAATATGTGGTCTGATGTCTAAGGTAACGAGAATTGACTAAGTAAAACAACGAGAATGATAACTAAGTAACAAACCTTAATTTAGAAAACGATCGAGAACGGGAACTAAGTTGTAATCCTTAGTTAAGGGGACTAAGTGGTAGACCTTAGTTAACAAGATTAACGGGAAAGGAAACTAAGTGGTAAACCTTAGTTAAGAACAACTAAGTAATAATTCTTAGTCAAGGAAACTGAGCCAGACCATAAATAGATGAATAACCCGATACGGTAGATCATCGCTTAACAAACACACGAGGAGGAGCGAACGTTTATCTGATTTCGAGAAAGGCTCCAGCGGACTAGGTTACGAAGCACGTAGCTTCGGGGAACGTGAGGGTACTCTTGGTATCCCTCTGTGAGGTTGCAGATGATCCGCCTGGGCTCACAGAGGTTAAGGTCTGCGGTAGGAGAACCAAGAGTATTCCTTGGTTGCAATAAAAGGCAGCCTAAAGACTAGGATGGACCAGCGTGAGGCTGCGATATCTTGTTTAGCCCTGTGGTAGCACTCGTCGTCTACCTACCATCTTCAGTCAATCGTAATACGTACACGGAAAGGCAGAGAACTTCCAACAGACCATATACATGCTATCTAGTTGTGGGTGAGGCTGGCCAATAGGAAAGTGGGGCATAGGTGGTAGGAGTACAGTTCTCGTGCTTGATTTTCTTGGATTGCCTTTCATTAGTTGAGGGAGGGGTCACGTGGGACCATAACCACTGGTAGAAAAACAGACCTTAGTATTTGCATCGGCAGATAACTTAAAGCTCCCGACTGAGTTCCGTATTTCTTGATTTAACCCTGTCACGGGGCTCGGGCCGCACATATAGTGTACATGTGCACCTAGACATCGGAAACGATTCGCGATACTTACGTGGGAAAAGGGCGTCGTTCGACAGGTAGCATAATCCCTAGTAGTCCTAGGTGGCATAAACCCTAATCGAATCTATAAAACGTTCAATGGGTAGCATAATCCCTAGTGGTCCTAGGTGGCATAAATCCTAGTTGAACACTCGATAGTTCATGATAAGGAAACCTAGCCAGATCAAGGGTGGCAGTCCAAACGATTTCAAGAATGGTGGCACTACGTTGAAGTAGTATAGAATCACGTGATAAAGCCCGTACGATATACGGCAAGGGACTGTACGTATACATGGAAAGGATTATACGAGTTGGGGGAAAATTACATATATGATGTATTAGGTTAAGTCTACTAGTAATTGGACGAAAATGACATGGGTTTGGCCTTGGGTGCTATTATTGTGAATAACCTAATAAACAAGAAATTTTAACTGAACGGTATATGTAGGGTTACACAAGAGTTTATTATAGTCCTGTCACACAGAACTTATGTTCTGACCCCCTCCTCACAACATGCGCAGGTTAGGTTCATGACAGAGATAGTATTGCTTGACTACTGGCTTGGTAGTATTATTATTAAGGTAATGCTATTTTGAATAAATTATATTTTATTCCTTCCACTATGAGCTGCTTTTCGAACTCTGACATGTTTCTTTCTCTCTGTCTTTTCTGCAGGATTCCAGAGCACCCAGCTCGGGGTCCGATGGATTGGATTTTGAAAAATTCGGTCTGTCGAAACCCGGGTTGTTACATCTGGTATCAGAGCCAGGTTTAAGGGTCTTAGGGCGATAATGAGTGAACATATTTGTATTTTCTAAAATATAAATATATTATATATATAAACCTAAATCCATATAGTAGCCCACTAGACATGTAAAGAGTTGGGATATTGGTTTGTACACTAAAGGCATGGACATATAAATTTTGGAAACAATTAGGTGGTTGGGAAAATGTACAATATGACTTGGAGCTAGAAAGTATCCCAAAGAATGAAAACTGAAATATTAGTTTCAGAGTAGTGGGTCTAGAAGTAAAACCTTAGAAATTAGAAAAAAAAGGTTAAAGTGTGAAAATGGATTAGGAATATATATAGTCGAGAAAATTGATTTTGTGAAAGTACCTAGGAAAGCCTAGTTGAGTGAAAAACCCGCTTTGAGTCTGACCCAATAATAAAATTTTAAGAACTTGAATTTGTAAAAGAGTTTGTGGTATTTTCTGAGTTTTGATCTTAAAAGTATCTTGATGTTTGAAAAGTGCATGTTGGGTTTTAAAATAAAGTGGGGTATATTATGTAAAACAACGATTTCTTGTTTTGAAAGAATTCTCTCATGAAAAGAAGCATATATATATAGCTCACTAGTTCTTATATATGAAAAACTTGAAAGGAAAATGTTGTATTTTGTAAAAGGAGTTTTTGAAATCTCTATTCTATTAAATTTTGATTATTGTTAGAAAAAAAAATTTGGGTAAACAAATTTCCCGTAGAATGCATAAGCATTGAGACCTAGAATTGTTGCTTGAGAAAAAGAAAAGGATAGGCTAGTAATACACAATATGGACTAGTAGTGACTACTAGGAGATGAAGGGCAAGCAATTATATAGACCCTGTTAGGTGGACTCACGATTGTCAGAGGTAATAAAGTCTTAAGATCCTTGGCCCATAGTTGTAGCTGTGTAGGATACTGTTTGACTAGAAAATGAAAAAGTTTATTTGAAAAGATAAATAAATAATATAAACATGAGAAACTGTACTAAGCCAAATAAGCTAAAGAATAGCCTAACTAATAAGAAAACAATAAATTCAGTAAAGCAACAAAACAAGACGGGGGAAAGAAAATGAAAATCTCAAGAAAAAGGTGAATAAATATGAAATTATTTCAATATAAAGTCGAACATAGGAGAAAGAAATTTTCTTATGTGGTTGTGCTTGGATAAGAAAATAGGAAATCTTAATAGAATAGTTATATAAAAATCCAAGTACAATTAGAAAAGAAAAACGGAGGATGTGAATTTTTCCGTTTTATACCTTTTCGTAACATAAGAAATCGAATTTGGAAAATTAGATTTTTCTAAATCTCGAATTAAAAGATGGTTGGTAGGGTTTTGGATGCGAAAATTGGATGAACTATGCTCTTATTCTATAAGAGTATGGGAAAATTTGAATGGAAAATGTTTTGATTTTTCAAAAATATTGCATCCATATAGAACTACAAGTATATTTAGGATGTGAGCATCATGTTTTGAAAAGTTTTTTAAAGTTTGCATACATATAGGTGGATCCAAATTAAGCATACATGCTTTACTATAATGTACTTCACTTTGCACATGTGCACAATGTTGCAACAATTGGATGAACACTAATTGGATGTTGCGAGGGATTATCTATTTTACTCTTATCGAATTTCGAGGATGAAATTCTTTAAGGGTGGGAGAATGTAACACCCCGCATTTTTAATATAATTAAAAATGAAATAAAATTTATGAAAATATGCTTATATAGGTAAATAATGATGATGTATAATGAGAATTAATTAATACATGGAAGAGAAGAAAAATTAATTCGATAATAGTGTGTGTAACAGAGAAGATAGTAAAATAAGGATATTTAATTTAAATATCAGGAATTAAGTAAAATGGACATCACCATTGCGTTCCTCTCGAAATTTTACATGAAATAGAGTCCGAGTTTTCGAAAATCGGAGTCCGTATGAGGGAGTTATGACCTCCCGAAGTTTCAGCGAAAAATCAGGAAACAGCCCAGCCCAGAACAGAAAAAAAAATGACCAGGTCAACCCCCAGGTCGACATAGGGTTGACATCCCGGGGGGAGGTCGACCATAGTGTCGACCCCCCTTGGGGAGGTCGACCTGGAGCGGGAATTTTGGTCCAGAAGAGGGAAATTCGCCCCAGAAGCTGTCCAGGTTCATTTTTGTGCACCTGGATGAGTTTTTGGGCCTGGTACGTTGGTCTAACACCTATATAAACATCCTAGGCTCATTGTAAACTCCACAACAATTCAAGGCAAGGCCATGGCTCTCTTCTAACTTGATTTCTTCTTCCTCCTCAAGCTATTGATCTAAATAAATTTTAGATCTATTCTTCTCTCTTTTCTCTACAACATCTATTCTTAAAATTAAAAAGAATGAGATCTAGAATTACTACAACCATGAATAAAAAGAAAAGAGGCTTAGATCTAAATCACTGCGCAAAGAGAAGGAATTCAGATCTGCAACCTACGCCACATATGAAATCAAAGATAAATTAAATTGGACATGAAATCAATCAAAGATGAATCAAAAGCAACAAAAAGGGAAAGGGGGAAATCAGTTCAAGGATTAATCCAATTCATAAATCAAAGGGGCAATCGAGGATCTACATTTTGAAGATGACAAACACTGTGAGTGGAGTTATAATGCAGTTTTTGTGTAAAATTATTATTTATCGTTCAAACATTCCCTATGTAAACATGAAATGAAATTATTGAATCCATAATGTTTAATATTATCATGTGCTCGATTTTAATTATTATGCCTACGATTATGTGCCTCCTTTTATTCTTTCCCTTTTTGATTTTTGATAGCTAGGCTATCTCGAGCCTAGATCTATCATAAAATAAATACGATTGAATGATTGTTGCAAGCGAAAAAGGGAAACGTTCGGTTTTGGGCTATGACATGAACTGGATGGTTTGGTTATAAATTACAAAGAGGGTTGGGCGTAATATAACATTGACAAAACCTGAATGCGTAGACCAAATTTACAATTATACGCATGAACATGATTTGGGGTTTGGCGTAGAATTGACATCATTGATTTAAGCATGAAATTGACTTATGGATTTGTTAATGGGCACATGTCTCTAGAATAAAACCTGTATTATAACTTGAATTTGGATAAGAACACAAACTTGATATGAATTGACATATGGAATTTGACATGAAGTTTACATCTAGAACTTGAACATGAAATTGACATGAATATGAATTATGAATTTAATGATAGACGTAACCTGTTAATGGGATTACAAGCATGAATATAAATTGGGGTTTTTTAGGTAAAGCTTGGATTTGGGGAATTGACACTGGACATCTAGATTGAACTTGATACTCGAATTTTTGGCACTATCGAAATGCATTGAACATGAATATGGTTGAGTAATTTGTGTAATGTAAATAGGTAAAAGATTATGAATCTTGAAATATGACATTTAGAATATGCTTATGAACTTGACATCTAAAACGAACACGAACATGGCATGAATTGGTAGTTGACATTTAAAAGAACATGCTTGTAAGTTGGGTAATTGGCATAACATGAACTTAATATTTTTTGACATGATTATGAACTTGACATATGCCAATTAGAATAGACATGAACCAAACATAAAACATGGCTAACTCGAGGTTAGGATGAGTTTGCGATGTAATCCTGCTCGGAACCGCCCGGCCTAACCATTGGTTGCAAACATTAGGTCCTAATGTGAAAAGTTAGTCAGATCGGACTTGAAACCCGAGGTTAGACTGAGTTGTGGTGTAATTCTGCCCGGAACCGCCCGGCATAACCAGTGACCCCAACAACAGGTCTAATGTGAGAGGTTGTGGTGCATTAATAATTAATGGCACATGATTCGTAGGGTTAAGTCATGAATTCAAAGACAACACTTAACCAAATTTGTGAATGAACGTTATAAGGAGATGGGGTTAAGTCGACATGAACATATGAACAAAACTTAACCAAAAATGGAAACAGGGAATGCTAACTACCTATTATAAATCGAAGTTGAAATAGTAGAAGGGTTAATTGGGGGTAAACCTGTCCTAGGGACAGAGAAAGACTATGACTTAAGATGTAATGTAAGACCAGAAGGGTGGGATAACCTATAATATGGGGTAAACTAAGTAAGAACTATGGGAAAACACTCATGCGCTATCACCGAATAAAAGAGAACTTAAGTTATGCTTGAATTCATGGGAAAACCTTAGTCAACAAGTTGAATTATAAAGCGAGAATATGTGGTCTGATGTCTAAGGTAACGAGAATTGACTAAGTAAAACAATGAGAATGATAACTAAGTAACAAACCTTAGTTAAGAAAACGGTCGAGAACGGGAACTAAGTTGTAATCCTTAGTTAAGGGGACTAAGTGGTAAACCTTAGTTAACAAGATTAACGGGAAAGGAAACTAAGTGGTAAACCTTAGTTAAGAACAACTAAGTAATAATTCTTAGTCAAGGAAACTAATCCAGTCCATAAATAGATGAATAACCCGATACGGTAGATCATCGCTTAACAAACACACGAGGAGGAGCGAACGTTTATCTGATTTCGAGAAAGGCTCCAGCAGACTGGGTTACGAAGCACGTAGCTTCGAGGAACGTGAGGGTACTCTTGGTATCCCTCTGTGAGGTTGCAGATGATCCGCATGGGCTCACAGAGGTTAAGGTCTGCGGTAGGAGAACCAAGAGTATGCCTTGGTTGCAATATAAGGCAACCTAAAGACTAGGATGGACCAGCGTGAGGCGGCGATATCTTGTTTAGCCCTGTGATAGCACTCGTCGTCTACCTACCATCTTCAGTTAATCGTAGTACATATACGGAAAGGCAGAGAACTCCCAACAGACCATATACTTGCTATCTAGTTGTGGGTGAGGCTGGCCAATAGGAAAGTGGGGCATAGGTGGTAGGAGTACAGTTCTCGTGCTTGATTTTCTTGGATTGCCTTTCATTAGTTGAGGGAGGGGTCACGTGGGACCATAACCATTGGTAGAAAAACAGACCTTAGCATCCGCATCGGCAGATAACTTAAAGCTCCCGACCGAGTTCCGTATTTCTTGATTTAGCCCTGTCACGGGACTCGGGCCGCACATATAGTGTACATGTGCACCTAGACATCGGAAACGATTCGCGATGCATACGTGGGAAAAGGGCGTCGTTCGACAGGTAGCATAATCCCTAGTAGTCCTAGGTGGCATAAACCCTAATCGAATCTAGAAAACATTCAATAGGTAGCATAATCCCTAGTGGTCCTAGGTGGCATAAATCCTAGTTGAACACTCGATAGTTCATAATAAGGAAACCTAGCCAGATCAAGGGTGGCAGTCCAAACGATTTCAAGAATGGTGGCACTACGTTGAACTAGTATAGAATCACGTGATAAAGCCCGTACGATATACGGCATGGGACTGTACGCATACATGGAAAGGTTTATACGAGTTGGGGAAAAATTACATATACGATGTATTAGGTTAAGTCTACTAGTAATTGGACGAGAATGACATGGGTTTGGCCTTGGGTGCTAATATTGTGAATAACGTAATAAACAAGAAATTTTAGCTGAACGGTATATGTAGGGTTACACAAGAGTTTATTATAGTCCAGTCACACAGAACTTATGTTCTGAGCCCCTCCTCACAACACGCGCAGGTTAGGTTCATGACAGAGATAGTATTGCTTGACTACTGGCTTGGCAGTATTATTATTAAGGTAATGCTATTTTGAATAAATTATATTTTATTCCTTCTGCTGTGAGCTGCTTTTCGAACTCTGACATGTTTCTTTCTCTCTGTATTTTCTGCAGGATACCAGAGCACCCAACTCGGGGTCCAATGGATTGGATTTTGAAAAATCCGGTCTGTCGAAACCCGGGTTGTTACATCGATGGAGGAGGCAACTATAGCTCAGATGCAAGATCAGATGAATGAGTTGATGGATTGGCGAAAAACCCAGATGCAATAGGAAATAGACGAGCGCATTGCAAGTTACTTTCAGGAGCATGGGTTTATGTTTGGACAGGGGGGAGAGGAAGCAGATTCTGCTGTATATCGAGAGGAATCAGAAGGAGACGACAATGAGAATGAGAACGAGGAAGATGAGAATCAGTATGTAGTGTAGGTGCTCATTTTGACTTAGGCTCTGGTATGTACAAATACTTGGTTTTTTATATGTTAAATGTACGCACGATGTTATATGATGTTTATGGACATGTATGACGGTTTATGGATGGTGTTATGATGGGTTTTGATATGTATGACGTATTTGGACGATGTTTTGTTATAATAAGTTTTTTTTTCTTTTTTTTACGTATTTGATGATGGTATGGTATGATGGATTGATTGTTGTGAGTATTGGTGAATTAATGGGGTAATAGTGGTGTGGTAATGGTTTTTGGATTGAATGGTTGTTGATTGTCTTGATGAAAAGGAATTTCTGTGTGCTGTAGTTTTTGGTTTCAGGTTTAGCAACGGCTAGCGACGGCCTTATGTTCAACATATAGCGACGGCTGGAAATGGATAGCGACGGAATTTTAGCAACGAATAGCGATGGCTAGAAACGGCTACCCGGTCAAACCAACTACCTGCCACGTAAGATGACACGTGGCTATAAGCCGTAGCTAACCGTTGCTAAATCAGCGACGGAGCCGTCACTATTTCCATTGCTATTCCTGTTGGCGACGACAGTAATAACGACGGCATATAGCGACGGCTAGCGTCGGCCGCCGACGGCTATATGCCGTTGCTAGATGAAGCGCTCCTTGTAGTGTATAGATTCTAACATTGCCCGGGGATGAAACATAGCGTAGTCATGGAAATATTCAATGTAATTGGTATTTAGCAATTATATCAGTAAAGTGAGCATGGTTAAGTTTGGAGAACAAGATGGAATAATAATAGTGTGGTGTTAAGGGCACCCCACTTTGTTCTTCCTAATATCGCGACTAAAAAATACCACAAGAATTAGTATTACCTTCTTCTTAATACCACACACTTAAAAAATAGGTGCTACCACATGGTTTTACCCTATTTCTATTTCGCTCGATATTTGTTCATCCTCATTTCTAAAACTGATCAAACGAGCCAAGCTCGAAATCTATAATCGATCAACGAATTCGACGCCGCAATGCTGATTAATATACAATAGCCGTGAATAAGGTTAGAATTAAGCAAACTAAAAGAGAAAGTGATAGATTAGGGTTTTCAGATCACCAAACAATTGAGAGATTACCACCAGCGAGAGATGCGAAGATGACAGCGATTACGAGAGATTAGGGTTTTTGAATTAGCTTAGCACGGATTAGTTCGACAAAAAATGATTGAATGAAAGATTAGAATGGAGAGATAATGTGGTATTAGGAAGCATACAAAATTAAATGAGTTTTATTTTTTTAATTGCGGTATTAGGAAGAACATATTAGGGTGCCCTTAGTACCACACTAATAATAATGGAGAGCAAAACAATATCTTTAGGAAATAATTTGTCACAATTGGAAACTAATGCATAAAAACTGAAAATAATCATCAAAATAAAGGAAAACCATGTTTGTTATTACCCATATCATATTCGCTATATTTATGAAAGCAACAGGCTAGTACAAAATGTTGTCACATAGAGAAGCCTTTGTCTAATTAGTTATGAATTTGTTGCAGTTGCTCTTCATAGAGATCCATTGCTTCTAGCATATATGAATTAATAGCTGCCAGTTCACCCTGTGGATCCTTAAAAAGATTCATAATAGTATCAGCAAGTGGTACATGCATGTAAGATGCTGAATTTGAAAGGGTATACTTTTCATGTTATAGATCATGTTTTATGAGGCTAAACAGAAATTTCTATCGTATTTTTCTGTTGTAATGAATATTAAATTCAGTAAAGTAAAGGTTTTCAAATTTTGAATTGATTTTATTTATTATTTTCATACACTATACTACAAAGTATAAACTTAGTTATATTAGTACTCAATCAGTGTCATTTAGAATTGCATACAACAAATCTATTAGTCAATGCATACAACAATTGGTTTCAAATAAAGCCTTTCTGATTTGCACAGTGAAATCAGTTTTTACCAACATGTGCCTACATTAAAAAATTAATAAACATGTATAGGGTAAAAAAATTGTGAAGTAGTTGCATTTCCTTCGATTGAATGTGCTAAGTTAATTTAATGTCTTTTAAATATTTTTGTCATTACCAATCTAACATTGACTTCAATTATATCATTGATTAAGAAGATACTAAAACAAAAAAATGTACTCTTACAAATATTTGTATTTGATAACCACACAATTTTTCAGCACATGAATTCATATGCACATCTAAATACATGATCGATACACAATGTAAATCTATTTCAATTAAAATTTGAGGTGTACAATTTTCTATTGGAACCTCATTTTGAAAACCTTGATAAAAGCATATTTTTGTTCCAACTGACTTAAGTAATTGCTCATCTCATGTGAAACTAAAAACAAAAAATTGGTCTTATTTGATTTCAAATTATAACACAAAATATACATAACGATGACTCTATATATTCATTGTTCTTCGCTGCAGTCCATAATTTATTTTTAGGTAATGATAATAGAAAACAAAACTTTAGATTAAGTAATTAACTAAAAATATTACCACCTAAAATCATGGAACCTAAGAATGAAAAGATGCAGTATACACAGTATTTGTAGAACTTCGTTTAACTATAAACCTATAAACTTTGAAAAGTAATTTACTGTACTTGAGATCATTAATAATCGTACCGTCAGATATATTATGTATGTTTTTTTCAAAAGCATCAACAACAAAAATAGTGGAGCATAATTTGGACATGCCTTAATAAGGTCTCTTAATTTATATTTAAAATTTATAGTTTACAATTCATAGAGATAAGAGACAAATTCTGCAAAGCTTCAACAAAACAAGTTAAAAAGCTTATGTTATATGTATGTGGTAACAAAATAAATACAATATATATGAATATTTATTTCTTTCATTTCTTGATTTTCAAGTTGTTTATTTATTTCTTACCAAGGTGAAAAAAAGTGATTGTTTTAATTTTACAATCCAAGTTCACGTAAAATATTGTTCTCACTAAAGGTACAAAATTTGTTAATGACAATTATACCCATCCAAATAACCATTGTACATGTTGTGTTCCAGGTTTATTACTTTAGATGAAAATTACGAATAAGAGCTTAATGATATAATGGTTTATATATTATTTTGACTAAATTTGTATCTATATGTATTATAATGTACAATCATTCAAATTATATTTTATAACATAATCTTGATACTAAAAGGTGGCAATAAAAAATTGGCACTTTAACTTGTTGGATATTTTTTTGATTTAGGATACTTTTGAAAACTTATTACAAAAAATAGTCGGATTTGAAAACAAATTACAAATACAGCTTGGTATTGGCCAACCCAGCGCTGAGTTGGCCAAACGTGCTGGTGCAATCTCAAATTGCGCTGGTACAATAGAAAAAAAATAAAGTTTGCACGGGCACAATTTAAAATTGTGCTGGTACATTTTATTTTTTTTGTACTAGTGCAATTTGAAATTGTGTAATGGCATGAAGAGTTGATGACTAGGTAGAAGACAAGGGGTAACTGGATTTTTTTGGCAATAATAAAAACTGGACTTTCTATCATAATTACCTTAAAGCCAAAAGCAACAAAAGAACTATTCTATGTGCATTCAGTAGGGACAACAGTCATTATCAAGACTCTATTGGTAATGGTTTTACGAATAACTTCACTAGATTCTGTACTGGCGCAATTTCAAATTGCACCAGCATAAAATATTTATAAAAAAAATTGTACTAGCGCAATTTTTAATTGTGCCCTTACAAATTTTATTTTTCTTGCGGTGCTGACGCAATTTGAGATTGCGCTGGTATGTTTTGGCCAATTCAGCGTTGGGTTGACCAAAAACAAGTTAAATTTGTAATTAGTTTTCAAACTAAGCTATATTTGTAATAAATTTTCAGAACAAGGCCAAACAAAAAAAAATTAACATGTTTAGTATGAAGCCCAGAAACGTTTATAAGAACAGTAAAAAAAAAAGATACATAACAAAATACAAATGAAAGGCAATTCAAGTTTCATAAAAATAATATATAGAAGCACAAATTGATTAAATTACCTATTAACCTATAATCAAAATACAAAAATTACCAGGAAAAATTCACAATGAGGTCCAAAATCAGATTTGGTTGGCCAAAACTTGCAATTGCAAAGTATCATCTCAATGTTTGGAAGTTGAAGGAGACTGTTGTCGACATTGATGCAAAAATGAGGACCAATCTTTCAAGCAAAAAAGAGGAAAAAAAATAAGTATATGAGTAGTCTTACATATTTAAGTCAATAATCCAACAGCTCAAGGATCCTTCTATGGTAATATGGGGTCTAAAATCCTGTCCTATGATTGCTGAGTTTCACGTTTTCCTTGTATCCTTAGCCTTTGACGATTTGAAGATAAATGTATTTGATGATTCGATTAAGAACTGGAAAATTTCAAAAATAGTAGTAAATTCGCATATTTATTGAACATATACCTGATTGAATGTGGATCTAGGTGCTAGAGAGCAAAGGAAGAAGTGGAGAGTGTATATTTAAAGAGGGAAGGAAGGAATTTTCGATGTCAAGTAAAGCCTTAGGGAGGAGGACGCGGAGTGCAAAAAGAGGGCATGGCAAAAATTGGTTGAACATATGAATTTTAATAGGGAATGTAGCATTTTACCATTTGATTCAAGCGTATCTACTCCATTTAATTTAAGCATGTTTCCAGATCAACCCATTCAGTTTGGTAAGTTGTAACATATAGGAAAAGAATTTGAATTGGTGAATGCTTCCATTATTATCAGTTGGTTGTTTATTTTGAATGTTAATAAGTGCTTTTTATGCTTCTTTAAACAAATAACGCAGTTACATCTCATTCCTCATAATATTAATAGTTGACAAAAGGATGATTTACGATGTCAAAGCTTTTACAAATAAAATAAGGCTTCCATTGCACACTTTACTTGATTTATTTTTTATTTTTCAGTTTTCTTTAAATCCAAGTATTCAATCATCCATTGAAGAATTGTTGTTTTCCTTTTTTTCTTATGTAAGTGTGTTATACTGCCATTTAATATCAAAAGGACATTTTTATTTTGTATGAAAAATTAGAGTGACAATTAAGTTCGGCGACAGCTGATATGTCATAGAGTTAAGTTATCGCGCTTATATTGAATTTGAAAAGCAATAGAGGGTTATTTTTAGGGGATTGTTAAAGGTACTCCACTTTTGGTTAAGGGGAGTACCATTTTCATTTTATTTTAAAATTGTTAAGGGGAGTTAAAATAAATTAGCCTTCCCTTGAACATATTAATAAAATTTCCAATACTAACCCTATACTCTTCATTAATGCAATCTTAGAACATAAACTCTAATTTAATTCTGCACATAGAAAAATAATAATACATAAAACATAAACGTTTTGCATACATGAAAATAACATATTCAAGCATTGTTTACATTAGTTTTCAGTATCAAAGTAAGCATAGAACACAATAACAACAAATAAACACACTAGCCACAAACGAAAAAAAAGAGTAACAACATACACATACGCTTAACACAGCATGAACATAAGCATAAATTCACTTAACAAACATTTGTTTTAATGTTGAAATATGTACACTATTTAAATGTAATTACTTTGATAAATCATCTCATAGCGATGTTGTTTTTCTTATCAAACTATAAGATCTAAACCATAACACACTGTATTCACCTTCGAACAAAATGCAAACTTTCCATGATGAACTATATTCATCATTCGCGCAAATGAATGAAATTCATCTGCTTTCTACAAATTATATTCATCCTTTTCAACAAAATCTAAAATTTCAAAAAGGAGATTTATCAACGTTTGATTTTTTTTTTTACCTCGCGGCGTGTTTGGATCGAACTGAGATTGAATTTTGATCGATAAGGTTTAAGGGATGATGAGGTCGGGGTACTTTAGTCTATATTTTATTTTATTTTTAAAATTCCAAACCCCCCTTAAGAAATAAAAAATATGATGGAGTCCCCTTAAATTTATCCTCCCCTTAACAAAAAATGGAGTCCCTTTAACAATCCCCTATTTTTAAACATATTTAATTGAACTAATCGATTTGCTCCTTACAAATTGGTTTTATTTAATTCCTGTGAATTCTTTTATTTTTTTATATCTATAATTTAGTCAGTTTTACCTAGGGTTTACTTATTTACGAACCCAACTGAAATTATGATTACATTTAAGACTAGAACTAATCCTTTTATGGTTTATTCGACTTTTCTTGATATTTGTTTTGTTTTAACCATTTTGGTTGTTGTTAGATACTTAATTTACTTCTGAGTACAAATTTCTATTTACGATTAATGGTCTTGTAATTCACTTCTGTTCAAATGTATGATGACTAGTTTTCAATTATAGAAATATCAGCTACCAATTGACATATCCCATACAAAATAATTGTTATACAAGTTGTATTCCAGCTGTAAATTGTGTTCTTCTATAATCCAAAATGTTTACTGATCTATTTATATGGATTTTGTTTTCATATAAGTCAAAATGACTATAAGTGCTACATGGTATTATATATTACATTCGAAGTGATTTTTAGTCCTTTTAGCTTCTATAAATAAACAAATTATAAACCATCATACGTATAACCAGGGCCGACCTTGACCATTATATGGCCCTGGGCAGAAAATTTCGTTGTGGCCCAAATTTCGTGTGAAAATAGCAAAACCATAACGCACAACAATGAAGCTGCAAGAAATTGAACACAGGCCGCTTAATTCAAACGGAAGAGCACTTTCGACTCAGCCAAGTGTACTTCTGACATAGAAAACTAATACCAATCTAACTAAAAAATCTGTAAATATGAGGGCCCCCCCACACCCACTTCCTCCTCCTCCCCGGACGGAGAGCCTAGGCTGTCGCCTGGCCTGCCTATGCCCAGGGCTGGGCCTGCGTATAACCAATAGTTTAGAGAGGCTTTTAAAAAAGCTAACGATGTGAAGTTAAAAAATATATTTCAGTACCTAATGTTATTTTATTATTTTCTGATATATATTTGATAATTGTGTTTGTTCAATGAAAATACACTAAAATGTATAAATAATAAAGAAGATGATCAACCTTTTAATTAAGCATGAACATCCACAATTAAGACATACTAGAGATGGAAATATATTTTTGCTTATATTGTTATATTCAAAACTTAGTGTCTAGGTTGTTTCATTCATTTAATTAAACGGTAACTAACAATCACAGAATGTCATTGTAATTACAATATCAACTTTTAAAATACATACTGAGCTTTGTTACTTATGTTGATAAAATGAATTACAAATTATATATTGAAACAATATATTAGAATTAATTTGAAACGAAAATTGAATTACCAATAATTACAAATTACATACCAAGAAGGAAAAAAATTTAAACTTATAGATCAAGTTTTTTTTCAGTCGAACATGAATTACAAATTTTACTTACTGTTAGTTAATCGCCCGAGTTATTTATCTTCGAAGTGTGTTGAACGCTAACGCAAATCGATCTGTAAAGCATCAAAGTTGCAGTCCATGCGGATTCCAAGAGTACGGAGGCAACAATTCTAATCAATCTGAAAGCCATGAATGCCACGATTCAAACCAATCTGGAAAGAAGAATCCTTTAATATCCCATATCAGAAAAGAAGAAGAAGAAGCGGCGGATACCCTCAAAACCCTAGATCGGTTTGAGGGGAAATATTAAAGCGGCAAATAAAGATAGTGTGTTGCTAAGGGCACCTCAATATGTTCTTCCTAACACCGCGACAAAAAAATACCACAAAAATTAGTATTACACTCATCTTAATACCACACAGTTAAAAAATAGGGGCTACCACACTGTTTTACCATATTTCTTTTTCGTTTGATATTTGTTCGACCTTATATGTAAAACCGATCAACGAGCTAAACCCTAGATCTATAACTGATCAACGAATTCGACGCCGCAACATACAAAAGCCATAAATAAGGTTTGAATTAACCAAACTAGAAGAGGAAGTGAGAGATTAGGGTTTTCAGATCACCAAACAATTGAGAGATTACCGTACGAATTTGAATTTTCCAGCCAGAGATGCGAAGAAGACAGTGATTACGAGAGATTAGGGTATTTAGATTAGCTTAGTACATGATTTATTTGGCAAATAATGATTGAGTGTGAGATTAGAATGGAAAGGTAATGTGGTATTAGGAAGCATACAAAATTTAATGAGTTTTATTTTTTAATTGCTGTATTAGGAAGAATATATTGGGGTGCCTTTAGCACCACACTAAAGATATGAAGGCTCACCGCTTCTCCCACGTGTATATGATCTGATTATACAGGCTGTTAGCAGGCCTACCAACATAAGGCCCAAGAGTGTTTGTAACATGTATATATATGAGATTACCGTGTACATTTTCAATTCAAATCCCCTGTACCCAATTTCCCCTATCCCCCGGTAACCAACCAATCAGGACCCTTGATTTCCACCTTTTTGCAGTTAGGTCCTCCTTCTCTTTCTGACTTAATTGCAAAAAGGTAAAAATCATGAATTCTGATTGGTTGGGTACAGGAAGATAAGGAAAATTGAGGACGAAGGATTTGCTCTCGTACATTTTATATTGTTGAAAATTCTAAAATAAAGTAATCTCCATTCAACAAGACTCTATCAAAACTTTTATGTATAGCATGACACAGTTTCTAGCATAAGTTTTCTCTTTATATTTAGTGTAGCCTACTGAAGATTAAGGAGAATATATCACAAAATGTCATTCGCTGAGTTATGTGTTGAACTGTGAAAGATAATCAAGATCTTATCTATACTATATTATAATTACCGAGTTTACATTGGAGCGCTCACAGCTTCTCTCGGCTTAATTGAAACTGAACCGTCCCTTTCTTTCACGTATTCCCCTGCATTGCGCGTTTCCTCATCGTTTTCCACTGCATCACTTCACTTCTTCACGGAGCTTTAATTATTTTTCACCCTATTCCTCCGCTCTCTGTCTTTATCCTTTATATTTTTGATTTCGATGAGGCAAACTGAATGGCTTTCCTTCCGTTTCATGATGGATCTTTCTTCTATGTGCTTTCCGCCATCCACTCTTACCTGTAGCTGTCGCTAAGGTTTGTTCGATTTACGAGATCTTAGATCGATTTGCTTAGCTATTTTTACGTCCATGGTTGTAATTCTAGATGCGTTTATATAGATTGATACCGGATCTACCTGGGTATCTCTTTTAATGCCCTTTGACATCCGAAAGCATGAAACAATTGAATCCATCTACGTATTTTAAAAAGATGATTGATTTTAATATCATCAAATTAATTATTGCTTATCAGAAGATTAAAAAAAAATCATTTTTCCTTCTTACAGTACTTTGCGTTTTGTGAGTATTATTACCTTTGAGAAAAGAAATAATGGAATTACTTTCACCAAAACTGATGGATATCATATACTAGAAAGGCCTGTTAATTTTAATTGTATATTTTAACCTTTACTTGCATATCTTCATTCTGGTATCTCTTTAATTCATGTTAATGAATTCATTTCTGAGAAAGTTTTGCGTGTTTATTTTTAATTTAGTTACATGTTTCTGTTTTGTTTTGTAACTAATAGGGTTTGTAGTCAATTTTGTAACTATAGCTCTTTAATTTTTATTATCTAAATCTGATACGGTTTACTCCATATTTGAATATAATCTTATGATGCTAGCTCTAACTTATATCATTTATGTCTAATTTAGTTACATGTTTTCTGTTTTGTTTTGTAGAAGCCATAGAACTTTCTTTTCTTGAAGGACACTTGGAATTAATGGGCTCTCCAAGTTTCGCAAAAGGCATAATTGCACATGTGTTGCCACACTAATAAGGTTTGCACTCAGTTTTAAAACTATTGTTTTTTTAGGTTTATTATCTAAACCTGCTGGTGTTTTACTCCAAGTTTGGATGTAACCTTATGTTGCTTGCTCTAACTTATATCATTTATGCTTCACACAAACAATTTAGCAAATACTTTGAGCCTGATTGCTGACTGATATATGTATTTCATTCGAAACATCGAAATATCTAAGGTTGTAGACTTTTACTGTCTAGATACCCGCAGAAATTGTTAGTTGATGTGGATGTGTACTTAATAAGTGCAAAATAAATTTGTGTTACACAAACTATTTAATATTCGTTGACAGTTCTACTTATTTAGTTTAAGATCAATTTGGTATTTTCCTTTCTTAATAGCACTGTGCAGGTTTTACCTTTAAAATTGATAAATCAAGTGAACTATTTATTACTAACAAAATTTATTCTTCCTGTGAATGACATCAAGTAAATGGTAAATAATGAATACTTCAGTCTGTAATTTGAAAAAATAACAATGTTTTCAAGTAATATTTTTTGCGAGATTGTAAATTTTTAATTCTGTATATTCACAGTTTACGTTAGTTAATGCATAAAATGATAAAAACATACGATATCTTGATTGTTTAAAAAAGTACTTATTACTCAGGGAACATCCTCATCTAAGTAGCCTACCACGTGTATTTGGACGATTAGCCGCCTCATATTTCTGTAGGGAACTATTACATGCATTGTTCTCCTCCCCTTTCTGATAGTTTATCATAATTGAACTTATGGCCATCCTTTCCTCTTCACTCTACACTATCGAACCATAATTTTAATCTCACCTAATGTCAAACGTTTTGACTCCATTGAATTGCCTGAGAAGATTACGCTTTCCAAATGCTCACTCCCATTTCTAAGTCGAGAATCTATCTTTCAATCGTCGGTCCTTCCATCCTACACTTGATTTTGTTGCTCTCATTGTCTGCAGTTTCCGATCCTGTTGGAACATTACACGCACTGTAGAGTTTAGTTTTTAGTAAGCCTTTGAATATTTAGGTATTTCATAATTTTTGCCCTGTTTTTGTGATATTCAGGTTTCTATGTCGATTGAAATTCAGTTTTAAACTGTGTATTATTTTGTTAAAATCTGTTTTTTTTTATGTTTAATTGCTCACATGGATATTAAATATTGGTGAGTAGTAACTAAATACCGTGCAAAGGGAACTTTGCAACTTCAATTTATTTATAGGTTTCAATTTTAAAAAAATAGGTTGAAACTATTTGCTACTTGAAAAATAGGTTGAACAATTCAACATGTTTACAGGCTTAGTGTTCTCAAAACTGTTGTGCTTATTGGCTTCCAACTTTTTAACCAACTTTAGGATGTTTATCGCTTTTGATTAATGGTGAAAGTTTTGAAAACTTTAATATGTTTATGTTGAATGAATTTGAAGTCTACATTTGCATTAATGCTTTGGCTTTTGGAGAAATGTTACCATGATTGAATTTGACATTTCAAATGGTAATTACCTAGGTTTCACCACTAAACTCCAGCTTTTAAGTGAAACAACTTTTTTTGTTCTTAATTGCAATTCAGTATGGAATATACATGATTTATATACTCAAATATTTGATATTTTTCCAATGTTAATCAATTTTGGTTCAAGATCTTATGTTTTTATCTTTTGTTCATGTTCCTTGGCATAGCACTTCTTTTGAGCGATTATGTATTAACTAAATAGAAACTCAGAAAATAACAGTAATGTTGTATTTTTAGAATTAAATTGCATCCATTATGTTAATATTGAATTGAAACTGATTTTTTAACAGTCTAATGACTATAAGTAGGGCAATGTGTCAGTATTTTTAACTTTATGTAGTGTTGGGTTAGAGGTTGTGATGGTTTTTATTATATCATTTTAAATTTTTTTATAAATTAAAATTAGTACAGCATTTGGATTGATAATGCGAGTTGAAATTAATTCTTCTGAGAATAATTACAAGTTTGGGTGGGTTGTGAATGTACATAAGATATTTTGTTTCCTCCACCACTGATGATAAGCATTCAACTCAACATGTGTTTCTTTAAAAATGAATAAAGAATATAATACTAATGTCAAAATACAATCGGGTCTACCAAATTTTCTTGCACTCCTACTGCATGGGCAAATTTATTTAGCAGATTTTCTAATTAGCGCACAATGAATAAAGAAAAGTCCCACCTTGATTGCATAAGGAAAAAAGTGCTATTCAAGATCATTAATTGCTTCAAATTGAGTGCATTTTTTAGGAAACTAGATTTAAAAGGCAAAGTCAGATCAAAAACAGCGTTTTGAATTAACTTTTTATTTATGGCAGAAGAAGCAAGATAATTTTCTGATGGAAGGAAGTTTATCTTTCATTAAATGAAATACATAAGTAGTAAATTCTGTACCAGTTATTTTTTTTTCCTTTGAACTGCTATAATGGAATTAATTTTTACCCATATTCGATGATAGTCAGATACATTTAGCTGTTAAAAAGATCGATTTTCTGTTAATGTAAGTATTCTTTTTCTTCCATCTATATTAGTATGTTTGCCATATATTAACTTTTGAGTGGATATAATCTAATTAGTTGTGATGTATACAAAATACATATACTGTAACTTAGAGAACTTGAAGTAAATTTCATTGGCCGAAACCACATTACATCCATTAACATAGTACTCTCAAAACTTCAAATCATAAATCTCCTTCTGATGGAAGCATTTCCCTTTTTCAAATATATGTTTACTGAGATTTAATTTTGTAATCTTATGTGCTTGACAATTAGTAATTCCTATTTGAATAATTAAAATAAAATCACCTGTTAATGAATACTACATTAATCAGTTAGTATTTGAGTATGGAGTAATCTACAATCAACTTTTTTAATACTTGAGTGATGTGTTCCTTCCATACTTATGTTTAACTGATAAAACAGTTTCTTTAGATATTCTGTTAAGTGTTCTTTTGAAAATTTTCCAGTTCTATTTTCCTAAAATACGTAGATGCCTAGGTTGTTTTAGGTTAGATTTTGTTCCAAATTTCCTTTTATCTTCACAGATTCGTAATTTCTATTTTGTTATTTTTGGGATTAATTTGAACGCTTGCCACTGTCAAAAAGAGATAATATAGGTCATATATCGAAACTTTCTCATTTAACTTTCGATTATAAAAATGTAATTAACAACTAAAAGGTCCCAACTCCCAAGTGTACCAATTTTACAGTTATGTTCTGAACTGTGTATGGGATGTTATCGTCAAAGTTTTGAATTTTTTTCCTTCTATGTGACTTTGAGAGGAGGAAAGAATGTAATGCTTCTTACTTTAATTTTGACTAAATTTGGGTCTGTGAAATTCTACGATTATATTATTATTGAAAATTTTAAATCGCACATTCCTATATTTTAGCTTTGAATTCTTTCCGCTTAATATTTTTTTCGTAGTTATATTATTTTTTGTTCCAACTTTTGTTTACTTTTTATTTATTTATTGGTTCTTTAGTTGTTTGATTTTTCCACAGTTTCTAGCAAAAATCGCAATTAATTCAGTGATTTTAAGAAAGTGCAATATTTAACGAAAATAGCAATTTATTATGAATATTTCATGTTGGGTATAAAGTATAACTATAAGGGCATTTATGAGAAATTTTTGGTTCTCATGTTTTAAATTTGCTCTTCTAACCAAATTCATTTCGTCTTCCTACAAAAATAAATAAAACACCTAATGTTTGTGCTACAACATTCTATTGCTTTATTAGGTTCCTCGAAAGTATGAAAGTATAAAACTTTCTAATGAATTTTATTGCAACTGCGTTCTATACAAATGGAATAATCTGTATCTAAGCTAAGTGATCAATTTTTTTCTTGCTAAATGATTTTTCTTCGTATATCATATGCCTCTCTCTCTCTCTCTCTCTTTTTGTATTTCCCCTATTTTGTAGCATAGAAAAATTATTGAATTATATTGGAAAGGGGAATATTTTATGGACAATAATGATTTTTAACCATTGTTCTACATTTGTTGTTTTTTCAAATATGAGTATGGTTGAAAACGTAAGTGACAAGCAATCAACAATGATTTTGCTTTGACGTTGAATAATGATAATTATGGAGTAATCAATAACATATAAAAAAATAGGTTTATTTGACAGTTGTATGTTCCTATATATTTCAGTTAGAACATTATACATCTTTATTGCATTTTATCGTGTAGACACAATAATGCATTCTATCGTGTAGGAACAATAATTAGAAATTTATCTCCCAATTATAAACAACCAGTAATTGCAAAGTTGAATTATGAAATGTTTGCGTCTCAATATCTTAATTATAATGGTGTCTATTTATTCCTTCAAAAAATTTCTTTTCCATACTGTACAATTCCCATGAATTATTGTTTTGCTAAATATTTCCTCCAGTTTCTTTGTAATATGCAATAGGAGTCAAATATGATTTTTAATGAAATGGTTCACGGTCCCTAATAAGAAATTCAGGTCGTTTTATATTAAATAAATTTCTCATTGAATACCTGCATTGAATGTTTCCTTAACTACATGTCGAAAATTCTCTTTTTCCATCTACAAATAAATATGCCCAAAAAGTATGACAAGTAGCCAACAAAAGAAGTAAACATTTTAATATTGATTTCAAATTTTTTTTTTCATAGTCAATACTTATTATTATAGAATATTATGTTGTGTTATGACAGTCATGTGTTCTACGAGTGGATTAACAAATTTCAAGTGTCCAGGAGGACTCAATTAGCATTATTTATAATGTGGTTTCAGGATATGAGGCTCAAATTTATTATATACTACAAAACTTTCATTTAGTTCACTAGATATATATTCCTTCCTTCTGCATTCACCACAAAAATATTGAATTTTATTCTAGATGCCTGTATCATTTCAACAACCTTCAGTTTTTGAGTGTTCGATTCTAAGGAAACACAATATTGAGTTTGTTGACATTATATATGACCATCTTTAGCCATCTACGTCCTATTATGATGATACATTTCAATGGGTAAATTATAGGCTGCATTTATTAATAGAGGCTGCATTTATTAATAGAAGCTGGCACTAATTTAAGCCTAAACGTGCCCGAAATAATTAACTAAACAGCAGCACATCAAAAAATAGGCGCACATATGTACTTGATGTTTAATCCAAGTATATTCAATTTCCATGCATATTTCTCATTTTTTATCCATAAGCGGCATTAGATGATAAATTAAATGCATCCAGGACTGTATATTTTGGAAAACGGAATGGATGATGTAGCATGGAATAACTTCAACCTAACGAGTTCAACAAGTTATCTTCGAAATGAAACATTATTCTATGGCAAGTAATTACAGTGCAAACTAATAAATGCATTTTCTTAATACAATAGTATTAGAGAAAGAGGAATGGTTCTAGGATTAAAGATGTCATATCTTCAGAATGGGGGAGTAGCTCAGTTAAAGCTTTAGAGTTATCGAAATAACAGTCATATAACGATTACATGTATCACGTAGTAACTTAATTATAGTGATTGAAATGTATTTGAACTTTATTTTTATTAATTGTCTGAACTTAGTTTTATAACAAAAAAAGCCAAGGGTTTTTATACATTGCAAGTAACATAAAAAACTAAGAGTGTTAGGTTACATTAGCTGTTTAGACTGACATATAATTTCTAATGTGCATTGCAATAACATTTATTGGTAAATAAGACAAAACGAAATGATACCAAAAAATTCATTTTTTAAATGTGCGTGTCCACATTTTCAAAATTTCGTCATAGTTAATAAAATACTAATCCGTCAGTGAATCACCAATTTCAAATTTTCCATCGAATCCATAATTCCATGTGAGAAACAACTTTTTCAATGTACCGTTTTCATTGACTATTTCAATTATTTGACTGCATATATAAATATTAAATGGCATAAGTTGTTTTAACAACTTTAACTGCATGTTTAGTATTGCATGTGACACACACACACACACACACAGATATATATATATATATATATATATATATATATATATATATATATATATATATAACACTTATTTAATACTGCAGCATCTTTAATTATGTTTTAAATGTATAATATTTGGTCTTTGAATTCCTCCCTGCACCAAGCTATAGCAAAAAGTAACTTTAGATTATTCTTTTAGTTTGCAGAAAATTTATCCTGAACAATTGAAAAATGCCATGAGTTTTACGAAAATTCAATGCATATTACTTGCTTCGTTTCATTATTCAGAATTGAAAACAAAAGTGATGATAAAATTTACAAAGTGGAAATGCAATGGCTCCACTCATATCCAGGGGTAGAGCAAATAACACAAAATAACTGAACATGCTATGATTTAAACTTTTACATAATAAATAAGCTTCAAGTTCTGCTAATCTAATTTATTTAAATAAATATTTCTTTACTCATTTGCATCATTAACACTTTCTAATGCTACATGTTTGGTTCTTACTGTAGTTTATATTAGCGTAACCATCTTTTAAATAAAAAATAGACATAAGTTAAACTAGAAGCATGCCTATATATCTGCACAAATATATTTCTCGGATTTGATCCTAACTCATTTAGTTGGTTTTGAGCGGCGAGAAGCTATTATACTCCTGGACTGAATCCTAACAGATTTGTTGTATAATGTAATACTACATTTATAAGGTAATGTATTCCAACGTAGATATAAATTAAGTGAAGTAATTGGACCGCAATGCCAATTACGAGAGGATATTAGGATTTTTTTTTTAGTTCAAATGTTTTAAAAGCTTTTGTCATCAATTAATGCTACTCTTGCTTTATTTAATTTGAATAACTAATTATCCCCTGTAATGTATTGTCATGCATAAAGGAGTTAAAATATTTTGCACAACAAAGATTTCTAGCATTATTTATAAAGAATTTTTTTTACCTTCTTCTAACAATGACTGGATAGTTATTCAGTACTTAAATCAAATTACATTTTTTTTTTCAGCTAATCATTTCATTTCTCATAGTATATTCTATACGTTTCTTTTGATATTTCAAGTAAAATTATAATTTCCCAAACACAATGAGCTCCCATATTCCAAAAGAATACGATGCACAACTATAGCTATTTCTAGAAATTGACACAACAACATCTACTTAGCATCCTCGGGAGATAATTTTGCAGTTGATTCCCACAAATAAATGTGAATTTTAAATATCATTGGTCCAAATGGAAGTTATCGGTAAAAGGGGAACTTCATGTTTAGAAGATGGATCAAGGCATTTATACAATTTATAAATAAGGAATAAATTCAGGAAAAGAAAATCATGAATAGCGCTTATAGAAGTGGATCATATAGTTCTTTAACTAAAAATTACTCAATATTAGTGGTATGCAATCTATTGCCATCTTTTAATTAATTATTCAAAATATGTTTAGGTAACTGATGTAAGGAGGAGTTTGGTAAATTTTGATGTACGATATCTCATTCTTAATTTTTTTTTTAAATTAAGAAAATCAAATTTGATGATTGATTTGTACTACAGTCATTTCTATTTCATACCATGCATTTGTTTCATATTCATGGGATGTAGTAGAATGTTGTTAGGTGAGCCAAGGCGGTGGACTGCAAATCTACTTTTACGACAAACTAATATCATAATTAAATTTTGCAATATGCATCATATAAATAAAGATATCAAAATAAGGTTTTATATTATGCATCATATAAATAAAAACAAGGGACATAACATTATTTAGAGGTGTGTTTCAGATGTTTAATACTGTAGATTGGGTTATTGAAAGTCAGCTCAGTGCAAACAAGTTTTGGGTTGCACAAGAACAATACTTAGTTTTAACTCAATGGTCAATATAAGCTAAACAAAATGTATGTATAGTTGATTACTGTTTTCCCCCTTCTTTTCTATTACCCTTCCAGTATTTTCTATTTCTTAAAACTTTTGATTTTTCTCCTCTTCTATATAGTTCATACTCACTGTTGAATTGGAAAGAAACTACGCTGCACGATCACAAGTTCTAGCAATATTAGGTATTTTTTATTTGGTTTTTTAACTTAGATTTCCTGTGTTCAATTTGTGTACTTTTTGATGAATATTGTAAGTTTAATTAACGGTATGTCTGTTATCTTCAAATTATTTATAAATCAAAATTTCTCTCATTTTTCATTGTTGGGGTGCAAGTGATTGGATTCTTTATTTAATTTAATTTTCCATAAAAAGTGGCCAAATTTAGCATGGTTGACTAACCTGCATACTCTGATAACTAAACCACAAATAATCTGAAACAGGGGTGAAATAGTTTATCACTAACCAATTCAGATACCATTACTAAGAATTCTTGAGCCTTTATGAATAATAATTTTTATTATTTTCTTTCATGAAGGATCTTCATATTTAAGTAGGATAAGTTGGTTGATTATTTGGGTGGTTATGTTCTATTTATGCACGATATTGTATTATTGCATAGATGTGAAATTGAGCTATAAATGTTAAGATTTTATTTTTTATTTTTTATTTTTATATATATCTTTCAGTTTTGGGGTTAAGGCAACATAAAACAACATGGTCATGTAAGGTGGTTTTTGGCTCAAGGAGAGGGGAAAATCAATATTCTTGAAATTTTATTGATTTATGCAGAATGGATTATTGTGGAGCAGCTAATTTGAATTCATATAGCTGTTTCTTGAGAGCAAGGAAAGCTTTTGGCCGCTCTACAGCAATCCTTCTCTATTTTGTCGACTGTTGTATTATTTGTTGTTAAAGGTCTGAGGACCATTCTTATCATCATTCTTTTAAGTGTTCCCATTTCCTCCCTGAATGTGGCCGATTTGCAGTGTTGCAAGGTACGACATATTTAAGCCTTCAAAGAGGTGTCTCTTTACGTAGAGGTTTCATTTTCGGTCCTAATTATACGAGCTTCTAGGAAATTAGCAGTTGATTAAGTTATTTTGTCTTCATTGATATTCCGCTCCCACCTATATGAATCCTGCTTGGTCCTGCCAACTATAGTCTATATGATTGAACATTAATTGTCAAAAAAATCACTGTCAGTCTATGTGGTCAAACAATTTTTTTTGGCTTAAATGCTTTTTTGATTATTCAGTATGAGTTCGATTGCAGCATATATATGAAATTTCAGTCTTTGGTATGCTCAAATTATACAAACATATTTCGTTTTATTTTGTTCATTTTTATGAAGGTTTCTTAGGTGGATAATTATTTGGATAATCAATGAACTTGCTGGGATGACTAAGAATGATTGTTTCTTGGATTTTGATGGTGAGGATGGTACAAGATTCTTATGCAATGTTAACGCTCAATGGCACTTGAAGAGGATTACGAGTTCTGGGTTTCCACTTTTTTACCGAAGCTTGAACGTGTGGTTACTTATTTGGGCATCTGGCTGAGTATTAAATATTGAAAGCGCTGCTTGCTAATCTTTCGTTATGTTTTTGTTGAATTGGTAGTTAAGATTATATGTTGATTCATATTATATGGAACTGTTGTTTTGTACATGTACTGCTTATGATGTGTTCTTTGTTGCAACTTTTTTTTAGAAGTATTTTTTCTTCTATTAAAAATTTCCATACGTTTTGCTGTTAACTTTGAACTGGGTGCTTTGGTAGCATGATTTAATACGTATTTCTTTTTTCGTTTATGTTATTGCACAAATTAAGATTATGTAATTACTATTATTGGTAAAACATTTTATGTCGTTAGCTATGTCTTCATTTGGGATTTATGCTTATCTAATATGTTTATAAACTGGAATAGCAATCAATGAATATGGCAGCGGACCGAGTGCGTAGCACGGGTTCGCACTTGTAGTAAAAGAAATCAATTCATTTGAGAAACGAAACTTCAAACCCTGGCCTTACCAATGTACGTAGATTTGTATTGTTCAAGAACCGTGTGTTACAAGTAATTATCAAAGCATGCTCAAGGCCAAAAGTTTGCCTAACAGGATTCGGGCATGTAATTGATGGTACTTGTAGAAACCATATAAAGGGATGATTAATAATGTTGCAATTTTAGTCCTTATTAAAGGAAAACTTTCAATATTATTTCAGAACTGAAAAAGTAATTGTCATTGAGTGAATTGAAAATGTACATCTGATCGCTTATATGTACATGTTATTCTAACTGTTACAGGGTTATAGCCGCCTGAGCTTGGTACAAATAAATAAAGGTAGTGTGGGCTAGGCCCAGTCACTGAAACATATATAATATCATTTGAGAAACGGGAAACCCTACTGTCATAATTTGCCCCTTAAAAACCAACTAGGGTTTCCCTTCGGCTTCAGATAACCTTCTTCCTTCCACAATCTCCAAATCATTCCTGAATCGATGAAAATTCTTAGCTAATAAAGCTTTGGTCAAGACTTCCGCTCATTGACAGATGGCTGGAACATGTCGGATGTCCAATTTTCCCTTCTCTATCTCCTCTCGTACGAAGTATAAGTCGATGTCGATGTGCTTCGTGCGAGAGTGCTGATAGGGCTTGAGGATAAGGAAATCGTACTCATATTGTAACACCGGATTATGGGCTTCTTGTCAAGAGTTATTCCTATTTCTCTTAGCAAATACCCAATCCACATCAATTCAGCTGTCATGCTTGCTACAGCTCTGTTTTCAGCTTCCGTGCTTGAACGAGAAACGGTTTCTTGCTTGCGGCAGCACCAGGAAACTGGGTTGGATCCCAAATAAACGCAATAACCAGTCATGGATCTCCTGTCATCGTGATCCTAAGCCCAGTCAGCATCATTGTAAGCATGAATGTTTAAATTTTTGCATGCATTAAGTGATAATCCATACTCTAATGTCCCTTGTAAGTATCTTAGTATGCGCTTTACCGCCTTCCATTGTTCGGAAAGTGGATTATGCATATATTGACAAACCTTATTGACACTAAAACTTATGTCTGGACGAGTAATAGTGACATATTGCAAGACCCCAATGATACTCCTGTATAGTCTGACATTCTCTGTAGGTTCTCCTTTGAATTTCGACAAATGCAAATTACTAGTCATAGGTGTAGGTAGAGATTTTGCCTTGTCCATGTTAGCTCGAGTGGGAATTTCTGATATGTACTTTCTTTGAGATAAAAGTACTTCGGAACTGGACTTTTGTATGACTTGAATACGCAGAAAATAATTTACTGTTCCCATATCTTTGATGGAAAAAGTTTTATCTAGAAATTTAATGTTGTCAATTTCATTGCTGTTATTTCCTGTAATAAGAATGTCATCTACGTAGACGAGTATACATATGGTTGTAAGCCCTTTGATTCTGACATACAGAGAGCAATCTAACGTGATTAAAGAAAACCCCAATTTGAAAAAAGTTACTTTTAATTTCTCATACCAAACTCTCGATGCTTGTTTTAGCCCGTAAATTGCTTTATGTAATTTGCACATCAACCCTTCATTTTCTTTACTAGCATATCCTCTAGGCTGCTGCATATAAACCTCTTCCTTTAACACTCCATTCAAAAAGGCATTGTTCACGTCAAGTTCTCTTATATTCCGTTGATTAGTTAAGGCTATAAACATTATGATTCTAATGGTTGTGGGTTTGACAACATGAGAGAACGTTTCATTAAAATCAAACCCAAATTGTTGTGTATAACCCTTGGCCACCAGCCTCGCTTTATACCTTGCTATGCTCCCATCTGATTTTTTCTTTAATTTATACGTCCATTTACTTCCCACAATATTTTTATGTTTAGGGGGAGTTACCAGTGTCCATGTTTTGTTTTTAACAAGAGCCTCATATTATGTATCCATTGCAGTTTTCCACTTGCTGCTAGTTATAGCTTCTTCAAAATTGGCTGGTTCTTTAGTATCAATATTTAAGTTGTATGTCTTGGGCTTGTAAATACCATGTTTGCTCCTTATCATCATGTGATGTCTGTTCCCAATAGTAGGTTGAGTCATGCCTTGGCTGTTAATAGAAGATGATTCATTACTTTTATTGCCTTGAGTTGCACTGTCTTGGGCTGATTGGACACTATTGTTGGATTCATCATTGCTTGGCTGATCATCATGTGTATGATGCATCATATCCTCATTATAATCATCACTGTAATCAGATCTTGTGCTAGTTATGCTTTTATTATCACTATGTTCATCAATTTGTTGATTGTGAGCTAAACTCTTTGGCCATTCAGTCAGTGTTACAAGTGGTTGCATCAAATTTGCAGGCTTGATAATTTTGTTGGTAGTTTTTATACTTTTTTCTGCAAAAGGAAAAATATTTTCATTAAAAGTGACGTGTTTAGAAATATATAGCCTACCATTAGCATCCAAGAACTTGTACCCTTTTTGGTTAATAGGATACCCTAAAAAAGTACAAGGTGTAGATATAAAACTCAGTGGTATGTTTATTGTACGGTCTAAGACAGGGAAAGCACAAACAACCAAAAGTTTTTAAAAAATCATAATCTGGTTTTGATTTAAATATGATCTCATGTGGACTTTTCTGTTTCAAGACTTTTGTTGGAATAAGACTTATCAAATATACTGATGTTGCAAATGCTTCTGCCCAAAATTTAAGTAGCACAGATGCTTGTGACATCAGTGTTAGGCCAGTATCCACAAAGTGTCTGTGTTTTCTCTCGACTAAACTGTTATGTTCAGACGTATGTGGGCAGGTGGTTCTATGTTTGATACCCCTATCATTAAAATACTTTCTTAAAGGCATAAACTCACCTCCCCCATCTGTTTGAATTGTTTTAACATTACAGTTGAACTGTTTTTCAACCATTTTAATGAAATTAACAGTTGTATTGTGAGTTTCATACTTAGAATTGAGAAAGAAAATCCAAGTATATCTACTAAATCCATCCACAAAAGAAGATAGTACCTGAAACCCTGGCCTGTTTTAAATGGAGATGTCCCCCACAGATCTGCTGCAATAAGTTCACATGGACTACAATATGTAGTCTCAGAATCAAAGAAAGGTAACTTATGACTTTTACCAATTTGACAATGTCTGCAAACAAAATGATCAGGTACCTTTTCAAAACTGATTTTATTTTCAATCAAGAATTGTTTTATAGTTTTGATGTTTGGATAACCTAATTTTCTATGCTAAAAATTAAAAACATCACTATTGCTGCTAGTGTTATCATGAACATTAGAGACATTATTGCTGCCAGTATTATCTTGAACATTAGAGATATTATTTTTACTACTACTGGCAGTATCAAACTGAACATTGTAACAGTAATTTCCATTCCTATAATCATCTCTGGTCTTGATTTTGCTGAATTTGTATAGGCCGTTGTCCAAATTACCCTGTAACAGTATTTTATTACGGATTAGGTCTTTAGCTAGACAAAATTTGGGGTGAAACTCAAAGTATACGTTATTATCATTAGCAAATTGTGAGACGCTTATTAGATTCTTTTTGATATTAGGAACTCTCAATAGATTTTAAGATATAGGTATCTGTTAGCACTAATATATCCATTACCAATGTGTGATATACTTATAGTTTCACCATTACCTACTTGAATTGAATGTTTACTTGAATAACTTTTGTTGCCAAGATTCAAGTTCTACAAACTGTTGGTAACATGGTTTGTGGCGCCTAAATCTGGGTACCAATCATCAACGTTTATATCATCACTCTTAACATCGTCTGGATTACTTAACTGACTTCTGCCATTGTCTGCATTGCTATTCTGTTGATTTAGTTGTGCAACATTGATATCGGGTCTGTTTTGATTACCACCTTGTGTTTGCCTTGCAACATTAAATTCAGAATTGAATATGCAATAGCATCTACTAGCTATATGACCAAATTTATCACATATCTGACATTTGACTCTACAGTTATTGTTCCATCTACCACCTCGTCCCCTACCCCTTTGGGTCTGATTACCCCTTTGTATGTTGTTAGTCTGGTTTGAACTCTGGGTAGAATTAATTCTCTACTGACCTTTATTCTTCGAAACAATAGTATAGTTAACTGAATAATCTGATTGAATTGCTCTTCTTTGTTCAATCCCCCCTTCGTGTGCCAATAATGTGGAGTGTACATACTGAATATCAGGTATGGTTCTTTGTGAGGTAATAAAGGTAACAACTGACTCATATTCTTCATCCAACCCCCCTGTGATATAAAGAACATGCTCACTTTCTGAAATTTTATGCCATGTAGTTGCAAGTTTATCACATAGAATCTTGATCTTGGTTAAGTATTCGCTCATACTCATCCCATCTTTCTTGATAGTTTGGAGTTGACTCCTATAGTGCATGATTCTTGATGCTGACTGTGAATCAAAAATTTGTTCTATGGCTGTCCAAATTTCGTATGATGTATTAGCACCAATAATTTGTGATAACAAATTAGCACTTATAGAAGAAATTAGCCAAGATGCAAGAAGACTATCTTGTTTTTGATAGAGAATGTACTCATCATTACTAATCAAATTAATGTCTTTGTCTTGAACCATTACAGGCGGTATTCTGACAGTGCCTTTAATGAAGACTTGCAAATCATAGCCTTTTAAGGCTGTTTCGACTTGGTATTTCCAGAGCATGTAATTATCATCGTCTAGAGGGATGTTAATTACATGGCTTTTTGGCTTGATCAGTTGGGTATTTGATGGAGAGGCTGTAGTATTGTCTACTCTTGTTGTATTTAAACTTGCTGTATCGTTGTTCCCAGTCACTGTAACTCGAAGATATGATTATAAACTCTGAGACAGTAAAGCTTGGATGGCAGTGATCAATTATATATAGAGATTGATTTCTGCAACCAACTGTTGTTGCTATCAATAGGAATGTGAAGGATCTTGACCGCAGAGAGCAATCAAAAATGCTTGAAGACGCTTTCTTGATGAAACAGAGGTTAAACGAGGAATAAGAACTGATCGGAAAAGATACTACTCGATGATCAGAAGGCCTACTTCAGTGATGAAAACAGATCGAGGACGACGGTTTGCAGCACTGCAATCTCGCAACCGGATCTTCTGAGAAGTAAAAATGATAGCCTTTCAATCTCAACTCTGTAGTTGAAATTATCTGAAATCTTGAATGTAAAATTATTGCCTTTTGGCTTTGCTGTGCTTTTATCTGAAATCTTGAATGTAAATTATTGCCTTTTGTTTTGCTGTGCTCCGATACCATAAAGGAAAACTTTCAATATTATTTCAGAAATGAAAGTGTAATTGTCATTGAATGAATTGAAAATGTACATCTGATCGCTTATATATACATGTTATTCTAACTGTTACAGGGTTATAGCCGTCTGGGCTTGGTACAAATAAATAAAGGTAGTGTGGGCTAGGCCCAGTCACTGAAACATATGTAATATCATTTGAGAAACGGGAAACCCTACTGTCATAATTCTTATTCTAAATTTTAAATAACCTTATGATATTACTAGTGTGACATTCTTTAAAAACATGTATAGGGTTTTTGGAGAATTAAAACTAGTGCATTACACTGGTTTATAGGTTATATTATGAGCAATATCTGTGTTGTGCTGCGAGTGCAGTGTGTTTCACTAAGATAAACAGACCCATCATTTATAAATCGGCTTAGTAACAAAAGAAATGCTATATATTTTCCTTTAAATTATTACAAGTTGCTATTTTCATTTTTGAACATATAAATTTGCATTTGATGCTTGATACCTAAATCGAGGAAGGCACTCGGATATTATACGCTGAAGTGGTGGCTACGCCAACCTTTTATAATTTTGGTTAACATAGCTTCCCACTGTTGACTAAAAGGAGGTGTCCTGATGATGTCCTTTTGATCTTTAGAGTTTTCTTCAGCCAAGACATTTTAGCTGTTATCTTTGCAACACTTTTAATTATGTGTTACAATCTTCTTTATAATGAAACCAGTCCAGAAAACTGATAACCTAAATCTGCTTTTGATCTTCTGAAATCCCTTCCTTATATGCTAGAGGTTGTGCTCAGTTCTTCGGAATGAAGAGTCTTATAGTTTTGATGAATTGAAGAAGCCTCTTAATGAAAGTCTTGTTAATAGAAATTCATGTGCAACCTTTTTCTTCTTGACCTTTACGAGCTCCCTCTGATGTTCTCAAATAACTATTTCAGCTGATTCAAAAGGCTTGGTTATTACTTTAGTCATCTGAAAATAAGTTTCTGTATGAGACTGTCTAATATGTGATCTTTTTCATCTTCTTTTAATGACTTGCATTTTTTGGAATAATATATAGTTTAGCACCCAGACATTTCCACTCTTCTTAATACAGCCACTTTTGACAACGAGTAGTTTGGTAAAATTAATAATGCTGCACAAATGACTACTTTGTTCTTAATACAACGCAACAATCTGATTTTGGTAAAATTAGTGTTGCTGCATTTAGAACTTAGAATTTGTGTATTGCATGTGTGAAATCCGAGACTTGGGTACCTTAAGATCATTTGTGAAATTCGGGACCTAGTTGTGAGAACATTGTTTTATAAAACTTTGCTCATTCTGAGTTCTTGTGAGCATGAAATGAGATATGGGATGACCCAGACCATTTTCGTTGTGACTTGCTTCGTTTTTTGCTTTATTTTTCTTGGCTGGATCAAATGTTATGGCCGTATATATAGAATTATAGACTGCTTTCTTATGCAATATCAAATTGGCTTTATGTTTCCTCCTGCCTTACCTTTCGTTATGAGAGCAGCTCCCTTGTACGTAGCTAGTTTCATTTCCGTTCAAGGCAGTCTGAGAGAAAGGGTTGTTATAAATATGATGATTTGTTCTTTTATTTAGTAAATCATTTCCATTCGCTCTTGACAGGCAGTTGCTTTTATTGCCAGGGCGCCTTGCTTTAAGAATTCGGTGGACCATAACAAAGTCCCACATCCCCTACTATTATGAACAAAACATGTTTAAAGACTATATATGACTAATAAGAGTTAAGGGGTACTGGTGGAGAATTGCAGATAATTATCTGCATCGATTGATCATACTTCCTTTTGCTTGTAGCCCGTTTGAGACGTGAAACGTTTTCGCCGTGATTGTTCATGGCGCAAGGTTTTTGCGGTTCAACCGGTCAAACCGTTCTGTGCACGCATAAATAAATAAAATTTTGATTTTAATCCTTAGGGTATCTCCAACGAAACATTAGATATCCAAATATTTGAAATCTAACCCCATAATCAGCTCCAACAGTGTGTGGAAGCACCACATAGTTCGGATTTCTGGGTTTAAAGTTTCGGAATGTGCAAACTCTTTACGCGGTTGTTCAACAGACGCGTGAATACACGCGGTTGTTCAACAGGCGCGTGTATCCCGCGTTTGTTGAACAACCGCGTATGTTTCAATGTATGATGCGCATGTTGAACAAACGCTTGGATTGTCCTATAATAAATTGTTTGACCTATCTAGAAATTTAGATTACTGATTTCTGATGAAATAGTGTGACAAAAATAGAAATGCAGACACGAAAATGTACTTAAATAAAAACGATGAACGGTCATAGAAGCTTAAGATACATGATTTCACTAACAATAAACGGATACATAGGTTCAAATACTAAATAAAGGTTATAGAACAATATTACAATTACCAAAGCAACGAAAACACAACAACTAACGGTAAATAGTTTTACTGACTTCCAACAAAGTTCCATGGATGATCCGTTAAATCTTTCTGGAGTCTTCGATGAATTTGAGCATCACGGTAGGACATCTGGCTTTTGACGTGAAACTCAAGCTCTAGCTCGCTTCGAATCATATTTTCGCGCCAAATCTCAGGTGGAGGAGTAGGGCAGTCGTAATTGAAGTCATCCTCCATGTCTCTTTCGTCCTCTATAATCATGTTATATAAAATGACATAAGTATACATTATTCTAGTCATTTTATTTGAAGACCAAAGTCTGCATGGATTACTGACTATGGAAAATCTGGATTGTAGAACGTCAAATGCTCTTTCTACATCTTTTCTTTGTCCTTCTTGCATTGCTGCAAACCTTGCTTGTTTATTGTTTTGTGGGTTCGGTATTGTCTGGACAATTGTACTCCATTGTGGGTATATATCATCGCCTAGATAATATCCATGGTCATAGTCGTGACCTCCTAAAGTAAAATGATATGGAACTGATCTACCGTTCGCCAAATCGTTAAACAACGTTGAGCGTTCAACTACTTTCAAATCATTGTTGGAAACCGACATTCCATAAAAAGCATGCCATATCCACAAGTCGTACGATGCTACAGCTTCAAGTATAATAGTTGACGTATGAGACTTACCCTGATAAGCTCCAACGTATGCTTTTGGACAATTCTTCCACTCCCAATGCATGCAGTCTAAAGATCCTAACATCCCAGGCCATCCTCTACTACTGTGCATATCCATTAACATTGCAATGTCGGCTTCGTTTGGTCTACGCAAGTATTGATTACCGTAAACGTCTACTATAGCTTGGAAGAAATGGTCCACGCATTCTAGTACTGTGCTTTCTGCAATTTTCAAATTTTTGTCTTGAGCGTCAGCAGGACCTCCATAGGCTAACATACGCAGTGCAGCTGTCATCTTTTGAATTCCGGTGAGCCCCATTGTCATAGACGCATTGCGTTTGTAGATGAAGTAGGAATCGTGTTGTTTAATACAGTCTAGGATTCGAAGAAACAAAGGACGCCTCATTCGGAATCTCCTTCTAAACTCTGTAACTGTAAACCTTAGATTGACACAAAATAATCTTCCATTAGTCTGTCGTTGTGTCATGCATGACGACGATTTTTATATCGACGGCCAACACCAGAACCACTAGGTTTTTTGCTAGATTCACCATCTCCTAACGCAACAATTAGCTGTCTTTGTCGATGAAAATGATCATCCACCATAATATCAAAGTCTTCGTCAGAATCATCGAACAACATACACTCTTCGATGGACATTGTGGCCTTTCGAGTTTTTTGAGCATATATACTAAAAATATTGGACTGTGTTTGAGTACTGAATGCTGAAAGGTTTCCTCCTTATATAACATAGCTTTCTGCATTCTAGTCTTCACTGGATACCAAAAAGGGACATAAAGCAACACTTGCTATAGTTCTGATATAAAGCATTAATGGCTTCCTTGCTGACATAAAGCAATAAAGGTTGTACTGTATCGTTATCATTTTTGTCTCTTTCTGATATAAAACAGTACATCGTGGACGACCCCAACAGTACAAATTCCCAAGGACTCCACTAAAATCTGAAAACTCTCGAAACAGAGTGACATGACTCCACTCTGCCATAAAACGTGAAATGTGCAAGACTTGACCAGTCCAAACAGTAAAAATTCATTAAATGTTTCTGGCTTTGCTTTATTAAAGAAGTGGTCAAGTCATCTTTAATCAGTACGAGTTGTCAAATCAACTGCAAAATGCAGAGCCGTAGCAACTCAACTGTTTAGGACAGAGGGTTGTCTTGTCATATGTTTGTATCCTACAGCTCACTTAATGATGACAGAGCTTTACCAAATAGCACCCCCCTTTGTTAAATAGTTTACAATTGAGTGTTCTACATCAACCACGATGATAATGGACTGTGACTTTAGTTAAGTTTAATTTACCACCCGCATTATTCAATGCAATTCAATGCAATTCATTCAACACGCGTCAATGCAATTCATTCGATACAATAAAAATCCTTCAAAGTTAAGTGCACTAAACACACACGTACAAACTAATGGTTACGGTCGAAACACATATGTTCAATAACATTTTGGAGTCGTCTAATCTCTCGTTCTAGTTCGTTTGCATAAGCTACTGCCCTCGGGCTGAAAGGTTCGTCTACCCATTCGGTGTAGTTGCAACCATTTGGATAGGCTCAACATATATGACTGCGGCGACCTATATCGTTGCCATCAGCTCGAACAACAACGTCAAGCTCATAACCACAATAGCATCGTACGGGATAAGATTCAACCATGTGTTCATGCAGTGGTTGACCTTGTTGGCGTGCTTGAGTATGTTGACGTGCTTGAACTTGACGACGTTCTTGACCTTGTTGACGTTCTTGACCTTATTGACGTGCTAGAACTTGTCGACGTACTAGGACTTGTTGCGCGCTTGAACTTGTTGAGCTGATTGAACTTGTTGACGTGCTTGAACTTGTTGAGGTTCTACATCCTGATGTCCCAACAAGTTTAGCTCCGGGAATTCGTCCGCATATTGTTGAAATCGCATTTGTTCATACGCTTCTTCTCCAGAGTCTGAGGAGGATGGCCAAGATGGCATTTTGTCTTAGTATTAGAAAGAGGAGGTATTCTAAGAAGGTGAACAAGTATTGCTATATAAGAAGGTGGGATTTGTGTAGGAGGAATAAATTATGGTAGTTTCCCTTGTGTTTGGTCAAAAAAACAACAATATGTAGCTGGTGCCTACTACCTACTTGTTATTTGACCATTCAATGCAAAGTAAATGGAACAAAAGTGAAATTAAAATCCTCGTTTGTCTTTTCTTCCTGCCACTTTACCAAAGTCCATGTTCACTTCTAGCTTTTAGTAATTTGAAGAACAAAGGTGTGTGCTTCCTTCTCTTTATCAAAATAGTGCTCTAACCAAGGTACTTACATGAACTTATCTTCACTTCTAGCTTTTAGCAACGAATTTTAAATAGTTGATTTGAAAATAAAATTTTAACCCATGCCTGTGTAGGATGAATCATTGGGAAACGGACGACGACACTTTGGCAAAAAATTGGGAAAGTTTGGAGTCCGACGCTTATGACCGCCTGACAGTTATTGATGATTCCTAACAAGTGTCCCCAAATCACCGTCGACCGGGTAAAGAAGTTTACCCCGACCCTAAAACATTTGACATGGTAGAACTCCCAGATCATCTCGGCGGTGCACCCCAAACTCATTTCGTTGCGGTGCATGGGGGTAAGTATACTAATTGATACCGAGCTCTAGCAATTGGCGAGGCAGTACCAAGAAAGCTTTGTTACTATGGGTCGGCCTGCTGCATGGTTGTGAACAAAAATAGAAGCGTTAGTACAGGGCGTAGGCTATACAAATGTGCTAGATACGATATGAGCCTACTTTATCCGAACACCTTCAGAGTTTGTAAGTATACCGAGTGGGTTGATCCTCTGATGTGCCGAAGAGGACATGAGTATGCATTAGAAAAGCAAGATGAGAACGACAGCTTGAAAAAGGAGATTTTCCGTCTGAAACAACTTAACTCGGATTTAGAATCCCAATTACCACGATATCCCAATGAGTAGGCAATACTTGTATCGTTGTACCAGTGTATTAACGTATCCGAATGCTTATGTAGTATGCAACAATGTATTAGTCATCGTACCCAAATGCTATTGTATAAGTGTATTAATGTATCCAAATGCTATTGTATCAGTGTATTAGGCAATACTTGTATCGTTGAATGCTTTTTAAAATTTTAAACGCTATAAAATATACTAATAACAATTTTTAAGATTTTAGACGTTATAAAATATACTAATAACAAATTGGTAAACATGAAGTTCCACACGCTTGTTTAACAAACGCATGAATCCACGCAGTTGTTAAACAAGCGCGTGGTCCACGCGTTTGTTAAACAAGCGCGTGGATGGAAAACTGTTGTGTTTCCCCGCTTTACGGAGTGTGGATAATCGCAAAATGAAAATCCACACTCTGGAACAGTTGGAGATGCTCTTAAAGGTGAAATAAGATTTAAATGGGATTTACTAAAATTGAATTATCTCAAAAGTACTAAATCAAAGATTTGAGATTATATACCGATTTAATGAAATGCGACAAAATTTAGGATTTAACGAATGAAACAACTGGGTTTGAAAATCGAAATTTAAGTTGAATCTATTTAATTATATCATTTTTTAAAATTATTATTATTTTACATTAAATTATTTTCTTTATACTATATTGTTTCATATTATTATATAAATAACTATTTTTGTTAAATTATTATATGTACACATATATATACACAAAAAAAAACTATTTCGAGTAGAAAGTTTATTTCTGATCCGAGCTGTTGAGCTAAACAACTTAAATATAAGTTTTCAGTGAATATCAATAATTATGACATGTAAGTCTAAAATAAAAATCGAAATTTCGATAATGAACCGATTTGCGATATGGAATTATTAAATAGGAATATGAACCCAAAATTGTGTTATGAATGACACAGACAAACCCAGCAAAATGCACCATAATCAACATAACAAGAGATAATAATAAAGTAAGAACACACTAAAAATTTTAACGTGGAAAACCTCTTCGATGTGAAGAGTAAAAACAACGGGACCAATGACGGGGGTCCTCCCAAACTTCTTTTACTATGATAATGGAGTGATACACAAATCCAAATCCAAGTTACAAAATGGATACACAAATTATCCAACAATAGCTAGCAATAACAACATCAAAACAAAGGCGAGAAAAGTGAAAAATATCACCGGGAAACAGAGCTCAGAAAAGATGAGAGATCTCGCAAAAACACTGTAGCAAAGGTCAATCTCAAAGTAGTAGAAGCAGCCCACAAAGTCTTGGAGAAACTGACAAAGTTTTGATGTTGTTGTGTATTTGCCACCTAAAAATGGCTGTATATATAGCCACCGAAGAGGCACCTTGAAGTCTCCATTCAACCACCATATTTAATAAGATTACAATTCCCATAAATGTGCAATTACGAAAGACATAAAAGTCAAATAGTCACCTTTTCAAATAAAAGCACGAGATACCGTAGCAACACTTATTGATCCAAATATGGGTTTTTCCATATAGGAAGGGACCCATTCCCAACATATTGAACTGTTTTCAAATATGATAATGATAATCGAAAATCACTACATAAAAAATTATTATTCATTACAAATTGGTACATCGTTGTAGTTCTTCTTGCAATCTTTATTTCTTCTGAAGGCGATGAAGGCTCCAAACAGCACAACTTTCACGCCATCCAAGCCTTAGGGAAAAAATTGGAATAACTTGCGCTAAATTGTTTTGCTTTCCCTCCCATATTTGTTTCTTCTCAAAATCCTTTTTTCTTTTGTTTTCATTTCCAAAGTCCTAAACTCCTTATCCGAAGTTTGGACATTCATCATAGTAGCGGAATCCTTACCACGAAGTCAATGCGTGCTTCGTTCTTTTACTCTACCGTTTAGTACCAAAATAATTTTCCTTTTTTCTTTCATGTAAAATAATAAACCGCAATAGTTTGCCCTATTTCTTCCCTGAACTGACCCATAAATTACTTATGTCTGAACTCTCACTAGCTCACTAATAGTTGTGATAAGTAGGTACAGTACTCTTTCCTTGTTCATTTTTATTTGTATTAGTTTAAATTTACATTTTCTTCTTTGAAAATTTCATGTTAAATAGTAGCTACTGCTTGTTTTTATGTTAGTGATTATTGTGGCTTGAATTCATTATTATTTTTAGTTTCAATTTGAAATTTAATTTGTTGATTTTGAGTTCAGTTTCATTTTTTGTGCTTAGCTTATGTTATGATTTTGTACTTTAATTTTTATTGTGTTCATCTCAGTGGATAAATTGGAAGCAACGTAGGCTTGATTTTTTTTTCGTTTTTGGAATTAGAACGTATAAAACTTCCTAAAGAATCCTTAGGTCTTGTAAATTTACGCATTTGGATGCATATAAAAATTAACTGATAAGTCTTGGTTAAGGTAATTATGCCACGTGATACTCATAAAATTTGATGCTAAACTACACATACTTGCATCATGACGAAAATGGTAATTATAAGAGCATATGGTATTTGGTGAGGATTCATTACCTTTGGGCATAAGTAACATATCGATAACATATTAAACTGTACACCGAGGATACTTGAAAAAGTTGGAAACCAAATACTTTGTATTTTAACATTGCAACTTTTACTAAACTATTGTGACGACCCCAAACCCCGTACTGATGGCAGCAAGGGTAATCTTTGGAATATAACACATAAACAGATAATAGAAGAATAGAATTAAATAAATACACCAGACAAAGAACAAATAATCGACTGGATAACGATAATCATCAGAGTTACACAGTATACAGGATCATACTTAGTACAAATACAGTTCAGCTATACATAAATGTCTACAGCAGAAAACAAACATAATATGTACAATAGGAGCTGAACAGCATAAAAAGAGATAAATGATAGAATCCATCTTCAGCTCCTGCTATCCAGAAAGAGCCTGCTAAAACCTAAATATAAGGCTGTCCGTGTAGAAAAAGGGGCACCCGAGTTTGCAAGTGAAACAAACTACGAGTCAGTCATGGGACTGGTATGAGAAATCTACTTAACACATTTTATAATATGGCTAATCACAAGATCACGCCACTTTCGCGGAACGGGTTTACTCCATTGGATTGCCAGTGTTTTAAAACTAGTAAATCTTTTAAACATCGCAATGCTTTTTATAAAAATGAAGCCATTATAAGACTCAGTTCCCATCACACAATGCAACGCAAACCGGAGGATAGAGTTTTTACCTTATAATAGCCTAAATATGCTTGATAAGAATAAAACAAAAGAATTTGATATTATTACTAGTGTTTATATATTTTAAAAACAATTTCAAATCACACGTATCAATCATAGACGACATTAGTGCCACATACCACTATGTCGCCATATATAGGTATACAATCAAAATCGCACAGTCACGTATTTGGAAATTGGATTTCCGTCATGAAACAAGGCAAAAGATAGTCCTTACCGACTTCGAGACTCTCTAACCCGAGCCTCAGGGCAAGTACTCAGTCAAACCCTTGGACCGTCAGGGTTGGTCCACCGATGTGGATTAAAATGCATGAACACTACTTTTTCCCGCCCTTTGGGGCGTAAATAAGCCAACGAATGACTCCATCGGTCCTGGATCGACCGATATATTCGAGGCGCCTCGCAACAGCAACAACCACATAGGTGAAAATAATATAAATGTCATCTAGTTCAAGCACTGACACCACCTCTAGCTAGAAGGAAATGCATGCCCTCCCTGAGGCCCTCTCCTATTTCTAGTTCATACCGAGGTGTGAGGCTCGCGAATTCACGTTATACACAAAGCTACGCCACACAGGCGGTGCTTTGATCATCAACCACAAGACTTTGCTTTTCAACAGAAGCCTTGATCACTGCATCTTAGCACGCTACACAGGCAATTCACACCATGCAACTGATGGCTATCAATCACACAGAATGAATTCCCATGTCGGATACACATTCCATTTTCAAGTCCGTTCTGGGTCTGAACGAAACCGGAGGCTCTATATACCTCGCATGCCCATCGATCTCCACGTACATCTGGACGATCTCCACTCATTATCCATATTTCGGGATGCCTCCCAATCAGGACATCAGTTATCATCCAACCGAGGTGAAGATCTTCGGTCTTCAACCACCGTCTTCATCTTCGACTTCTTAACGTCGATTCAGTTGTTCAGAATGGGATAAACCCGGTCTTTCTGAGAAACTCACGTATATAATAAAAAGTGCTACACAAACACATCATACACCTCATTTCAATTCATCAGTCCCTAACCGTAAATCAGTAAGAGAACGATTTCCCAAATATTAACCCCGAAGGCCGAAACCAACATCAGATCAAAACCCAGGAAACCATTCGACTTTGCTAACCTTCAGTTAGTTTCTAAATTTCACATTCCATATCGTTTATAATATTTTATAACGATTTATCGCTATTTTTATTTATTTAAAAACAACATTTCATTCAAACGACGCTTCGAGCCATAACGCGGACGTGGCGCTGTTTTTCTTCAGATTTGATTTACACATATCTGAAAATCTAACTGTTGGATCTTCACAAATTTTATATCATTAGAAAGATCTTTTCAAAACGAATCCAACGGTTCTAGTTTTGGGAACATCCGACGGTCGGATCTCCCGGTACACTCGTTCGAAGTTTCGATTTCAAAATACAAACTCCAGCGTCGTTATTCGATTTAATTTAATTATATATATATATATATATAAATATAATCGATTCTGGCACTGTTTTTCTTCAGATTTGATTTAAACATTCCAGATAATCCAACCGTGGGATCTTTACAAAGTTGGTGTCGTTGGAAAGATATTTCCAAAGCGAACCCAACGGTTTCGGTTTCGGGAAAATCCGATGGTCGGATCTCCCGCACTAATCGTTTGTAATCACGGTTTCAAAACACGAACTGTAGCTTCGTTATTTGATATATTTTAGTTATATATATATATATATAAAATCGATTCTTCGATTTCAAAACTATTTTCTTTTCATACATTTGATAAAAAATGATATTTTTATCCAACAGACTTTTATTTCAACGCTTCACTATTTTTAGCGATTCATGTATATAGTAAAAATGTGATTTTTATTGCAAAACAATTTATTTCAAAACACGACTATTTTATATAGTTCATATAGGTGATAAAAAATAGGATTTTTATTATAAAATAATTTATTTCAAAACACGACTATGTTATATAGTTCATATAGATGGTAAAATATGATTTTTATTATAAAACAATTTATTTCAAAACACGAATACCATTCAACACATGAATTTCTATTCAACGAATGAATTTCAATTCAACATATGAAGGTTTTCTATAGTTCGTATATATAATAAAAATGTGATTTTTATTGTTAAAACAATTTGTTTAAAACACGAATACCATTCAACACATGAATTTCTATTCAACGAATGAATTTCTATTTAACACATGAAGGTTTTCTATAGTTCATATATATATATATATAATAAAAATGTGATTTTTATTGTTAAAACAATTTATTTAAAACACGAATACCATTCAACACATGAATTTCTATTCAACGAATGAATTTCTATTCAATGAATGAATTTCTGTTCAACATATGGATGCGGTTTCAACATATGAAAATAATTTCAATAAATGAAAATAATTCTAACACATGAATATTTCATAAAATTTCAGCAGCATAACGGCAGGGTAGTTAAAACCGGGGCCATCCCTAGTACGGCTCCTCGCTCTACCTTAAAGCCTCGCAGCTTTTGACAATGGGGATTTCATGCATCTAGTTCGCACGCTGGCGGCATGTATATTTTTTTCATTTCCACAAACTAATCCTATGTGGTTTCAACCAAATAATTCTCAACCACAAACGGGTATTTTTCAACCACAATCAATCAATTTCAACCACAAACAATTTTAATCAACCATTCGCTATCAATCAATTTTCACACCAATCACAACCAATAAATATTGTCCATGGTTTGTGGACGAGGGGCGTGTGTATATATATATTTATATAAATAAATTTCACTTCTATTCAACACATATATAATTTTTACAACGCATACATAACTTATACATCGACAGTACAACTTATACAACGCTTATACATGTGGTGTACAATGCTTATATAACTCATACATCGACTATACGATTTATACATCGATGATTTCCATATCTTTTATAATTCAGAAATCTCACATTGCGTTCCACTCCACCAAAAATAGCAGGAGGCTCAAGAAAATATGCGGTCTCTTCTAGAATGTAGAAGACGTCCACACGAGTCCACTGTCTCTTGTCTCACTGAATTTCGTCAACAAACGAAAAAGATATGATTTTTACAATGAACTCAAAAACTGTGGCGCTTTAAACTGCTATTAAATAGTTTAATATAATATTAGCCGTTACCTTCTGAAATTCTTCAAAACTAGGTTTTGATTTTAAACCAAATCCGTTGTGCTTCGTCAAGATCAGGTTGCACCACCACCTAGGGCATCGGACGGTGCGCAGAACGATGGCAGGTGGGTCCCACACGGCGGGGCGGGGCTGAGGCAGGGCGGCGGCTTGAAGGTTGGACGTTCGAGGAGGTGATTCCAACGATTTACACAACGATAAAATCCCAAACTGACATGGATTTGAAGAGGAGGCTTGGATCTTCAAAAAGTTCCAAAGGAGGGTGTGGTTTCGTTGAGAGATGGAAGAGAAAAAGACGAGGGAAGAATCGGAGGAGTTCCATCATCGGGTTCAGGGGTATCGGGGAAGAAAGAGGTTTGACCGACCAATAGGATATTTTTTATATTTATAAATTTTAAAAATCCAAAAATACCCTCTTTCACACATGAAACCCAATCCAGACCCAATGACTGTCATCTCTAGCTAGATACCCCCATTCCGAACACAATGGGATATGTTTCGTAGGCCCATTCGACTGTTTGAGTCAGTTTTCCTTCAAATTAAAATATAAAACATTCAATATTTGATTTGAACGTACATTTCAATTTGCCGGGGACACATACTGATTCTAAAAATTCCCGAAAAATATTTTCTAGCTTCGTATGGACGATATGGTCCTAATAAAATTACTTTCGTCGAATTCTGAGACCGTTTGAAAAATGGCCCTTTTCTGGTCAATCCAATTTAATAGAAATCGACCAAACACATTTTTCTTTGCCACGCTCACATACTAGCTTCAAAAATTATGAAATTTGAAACCTAGCGATTAACATCTCGGATCCAACAAAAGTAGTTTTATCGAATTCCGAGGTCGTTTGCAAAATGGCCATTTTCACGGGCTACATAAACTCTATAGCGCCCTTTCTGAAAATTCATTTGGCCATAACTTTTGCTTCCCGCTATGAAACTTCAATTTTTTAGATTCATTAGAAAGATATTCACTAACAGATTTAAATATTTTTGGTTTCACTAAAATCCGTTTTGTTTTGCACCCGGTACAGTCAGTCAAATTTTGAATTCAAAATTTGAAACTACCGCGCCATTTCAGGCCTTGTTTATAATTAGAATTAATTATATTTATTTTCAAACGTCGATCCAAACTCACTTTTCGTTGTTATTATTTAAAATATTTTAAATTCACTATTTTAGCCAATTTAAAATTTTCAAACTGGTTCAGATTTTCCGGGTTGTTACAACTGTTTGAATCTAAAATGGTTCAAACACCAAAGTGTGAAATCACACTTCATCAAATGGTATGCAAAACGAAAATGGGGCCACAAATACAAATGCAAGTAAAAAAGTAGAAAACACAAGAATTTTTATAGTGGTTCGATCTAGGATAGAACTACATCCACTTTTGAAGTGATTTTCATTATCATGGATAGATTCACAAAGTTTATCATCTCATACATCTCATTTTGGCACATTCTCTCTTTTTACAATGATTTTCCTCTCCTTAATGGCTTGATTCTCTCTAAATCGTTATGGAAGTGGTTGGATCCTTTGAATGTGATGAGCATGAGAGTGTTTTTTACACGATTTGAGCACTTAGTGGATCAACGACGAATCCATAGTGGTTGAAATGTGAATCGAAGCTCGGAGGAGGAATAATGGCGGTTGGAGAGAAATAGAATGGCAGATCTCGGCCTAGCGATGGCGTATCTCGGTTTGGAGAGAATGAATGAAGATCAGAGAACTTTGAGTGAGCTTGAACGGATCTCTAATGGAGATTTGAGATGATGTGAATCGAGCTAGGACGATTTTCCATGGAGCATGGAGGAGATTTGATCCGTTTAATGTTGGAGGAAGATAGAATGAGCTTAGGAAGCCATTAGTAGAGTTTGGATTTCTTGAGAATGGTGGAAAAGTGATTTGGGCAGCCCTTCGGGGTGGAAGAATCGATCATTTGAATGGTGGTGAAACAGGGTATTTATAGGAGAAGTTTGGACCAAGTGGCAATCCTGTAATTATGGCGTTCATGGTATAGGTCGTGCATACACATATTTACGAAACTTCCACTGGACAGCTGTGTACAGCTGGCACGCCCGACCAAAAAGTATGCAGTGACCGACCTAGAGAATTGTTGCATGACCCACAATGCATGTTCGACCTGGAGTTAACGCGGCTTTGTCTTGTTCCAGTAAATGGGATCCAGAGTTACAAGTATGCCATTGCATTATTCTTTTGTAAGCTATTATTCAAATTGGGGTTCAATAATTACAAAACATGCCATCCTTTCTTTTATACAGATCTTCTCTACAACCCTTTCAGATAGAATGCTCGAGCCATAGCTCGCACTGGTTTGACGCTCGAACACTAGGAGGCTTCTGCTCGACCCTGCTCCAAGGTACTGCTCATGCATGCGACGCTCGACCCACATGCTGGAGGAGGCTACTCGAACCTGGTATACGAGATGCACGACCAGACTGTTATGGAGACTGCTCAACTAGTCTTCCTCATAGTGCTCGAGCTGATGATGGATGCGAAGCTCAACCGAGCTGTATGGTGCCACTGCTCGACCCTGGAGCTCCGCTGGACAGTGCTCGACCGTTTAGCTATGCAAATGGACCACTCGATCGGTGGTGCTCGACCCATACTTGAGCGAACGTCCCATGAAAGCTATGAGTGAGCGAGCTATGAGCTCAGGTTATGTTGAATCTCATTCTCTTCTTTTATCTGGTTGAGTACCGATATAGTGTTTGACAGAATGCTTGAATGAGCTTTTAGCTAGTTAATGCTTGCCCCTCGGAGCTTGTATTTTATATAAAATGCGGGCTCCGAAATTCGATGGGTCCTTGTATTGACTTGTATCCTTTAATTGGAATCAGCAATGGTTCGAGTCTGGATTGTTCATGTCTTAATGCAACCAGATATTTGAATGCTTTGAATTTTGAATTTATTGCACATTGACATCCAATCGTTGCTTTTGTTCGCTATGCTGAATCATGCTTTAATCCTTTGACCTGTTGATGCCAAATAATCTAAGCAAAGAAGTTGCTAGTTGAACTTATATGCTTCATGCCACCTGTTCTGTAGTTAAAACAAGCACTTGCACGATTTTGGACTTTACTTTGTTATTGATTGTCCACATCAATAACAGAATAGTTAATCATTGAAAATGAACCATAGTGATTCTTGGGACTGGGATTGAATAACGTGCCTATACAGAACTATTTTGTTTAACTAATTATAATTCATCAAACGTTGTCTGCATAAATACGATACTTTAAACCAAATTCACAATGATACTTGAGTTCAGCTAATCGATATGTGTATCGACTACAGGTTTCAATCCTTACCTTTTTAGTGACTTATATGATCTTGCATGACGGTTTACGTTTTATGAAACGTATACCTTTTTATATCGAAATTTCGATTCGAATTTCCGAGGCTTGAGCGATTGCAGCCTTTGGACAAATTCAAAGTTTTGAATTTGAATGTGCTTTGACACCATGGATCATCCCGGGATATATATATATACATAATTTCAAATTTTTGTTTCACGATGACATGCCCCTGTGCATAATTATTGATCAATCTTCTTTTGATTGGAGCTTTGTAGACGAGGAAGGCTTTGTGTTCAAGATTCTAATTGGATTCCCCAAGGTGATCCCTGCCAGTGCAATGAGTCTTATCAGTATATCGAACACATCGATTTCGCCGAATTTTTTCAATTGCTCCTATTATGAAGGCAAGTTTAAGCCAAAGGTATTGTGTTCTTTGTTTGGTTTCTGGCTTGCTGCGACGTTATGAAAACTTCATGTGATAAGTTTGTCAGGTTTCCTTAATCATAATTGACGTGCTAGAAGCTTTAACTTTGTTGGGAAAGTTATTTGAACTTGCCAACATGCATAAAGCCCCTGAATTTTGTCAATACAATAGGAATTTCCACTTTACTGATTGGTTTAGCACTTCTATTTGGAGAAATTTTATATCTTTGTGCTCCGCTAGGGGAAGACTTTATATATTGTGCTCCCGCTAGGGGAGGACTCTGGGTTTATTGCCCCGCTCGGGGAGGTCTTTGGATTTAGTGCCCCCGCTCAGGGAGGGCTATGTTATTTTTATACTTCACATCTGATATTTTTGATGCTACGCAAATGGTTTTTCATTCTTCACATATGATATTTCAGATGTTATGCAAATGGATTTCATTCTTCACATTTGATATTTCAAATGCTATGCAAACGGATTTCATTCTTCACATCTAATATTTCAGATGCTATGCAAATGGATTTCATTCTTCACATCTGACTTTTTAGATGCTATTCAAATGGATTTCATTCTTCACATCTGACTTTTCAAATGCTACGCAAATGGATTTCATTCTTCACATCTGATTTTTCAGACGCTACGCCAATGGTTTTTCATTCTTCACATCTGATGTTTCAAATGATACGCAAATGGTTTTTCATTCTTCACATCTGATATTTCAGATGCTATGCAAATGGATTTCATTCTTCACATCTGATATTTCATATGCTACGCAAATGGATTTCATTCTTCACATCTGATATTTCAAATGCTACGCAAATGGATTTCATTCTTCACATCTGATTTTCCAGATGCTACGCAAATGGTTTTTCATTCTTCACATTTGATATTTCAGAAGCTAAGCAAATAGATTTTCATTCTTCACATCTAATATTTCAGATGCTACGCAAACGGTTTTTCATTCTTCACATTTGATATTTCAGATGCAACGCAAATGGATTTCGTTCTTCACATCTGATATTTCAGATGCTATGCAAATGGATTTCATTCTTCACATCTAATTTTTTAGATGCTACACAAATGGATTTCATTCTTCACATCTGATTTTTCAGATGCTACGCAAATGGTTTTTCATTCTTTACATCTAATATTTCAGATACTATGCAAATGATTTTCATTCTTCGCATCTGATATTTTAAATGCTACGCAAATGGATTGGATGGCTGTTATATCGTTTCACAGGGCAGCTATCAGTCCCTTTGTCAGATGCTTGACTTGGCAAGGCTATTCTAGTTTAGGAACTGGGGCTTTGAACCTTTCACTTGGGGAAGGGCCCTTTCGACAAAATTTACAGCTCTCGCGTTCGTTTTTCATGGCACTTGTTCGTTATTTGGATTTTTGCGACTTTTCCCATTCACTTTTCAAGGCGGTGCTTTTCTATTTTTGCATTTGTGCATGTTGATATTTACAACGTTTGGCCCTTGAACTAGCATAGTTGGGGTTGCGATGTTACAGAAACAAGTGCTCGACAGATGGCTTGCAATATGAAATCATCTTTTAAGCAAGTTTTGATTTGACATATAATTTACACGCAAGAAATTCATTCAGACAGATATGCTCTTAGTCGTGGAGCTAATGTTCAGTGCATCATTTGCAGATTATTACAGACTGTTTACACAAAGTTTTGAATATAACAAAAAGTAAAACATGAAGTAAAGTATGAACTAAAGCAGGAAATAGAGCATGAAGTAAAGCGGTGGCGATGTTGATTGCTTAACCCATTGAAATTGGAGCACCATTAATGGTTATTAGTTGATGATCAGCCATGGATCGGTTTGGGCAGAAGCTTTGTTTCTTGGACCAGACTGATCATTTGATGCCCTCTTCCCTTGAGGAGTTGCAGAAGGATTCACGGTCTGTGGATTCTTTACATACTGTTGCAGCCTGTTTTTCCTGATCAACTCCTCGATGAGGTTCTTCAGGTGTTGGCGCTCATTAGTGTTATGACCAAGCTGGTTGTAAAATCTACATAACTTTCCTGAGTTTGCTGCTTTGTCGCTTATCCTTATCAGATTTGGCTTCACATACTGTTTAGAATTCTTTGTTGCAAGATAGATATTTTCAGGAGTGTCATTCAAAGGCGTCAGCTCTGATGAGTTGAAAAGGCGAGACTTCTTATTAGTCTTTTTGTCGTTCCCGTCATTGGCCCGCTTCTGTCCTTGAGTGTTCTTTTGATTATACCGAGTAGCAGCATTTTTGGGAGTTTCAAGAAGCGAGTTAGCGTCTATAATCTGAAGAGCTACAGGATTAGTGTCGATTCTCATGTACTCCTCAACCTTTCTATAGAATTTCACAAGCATGTTCGGTTCTTTCATTTTAATCCATCTACCGAATTCGCTCTTCTCATCTATGACACCGATTAGAGAAATGAGGATTATGCGAGGTTCTGGATTTCTCACTTCGGACAAAGCAATGTTGAAACGACTGAGAAAAGATTTAATGGACTTCCCTGGATTCTGCTTCATCAATGAAAGTGTTATGGCATCCTTGGCTTTGGTAGCATACAAACTGAACTGCTCCTTGAACTTTTTAGTCAAGTCGGAGAACCGGTCTATGGACTTAGGTGGCAGCTTTGTGAACCAAAATGATGCAACACATTCTAAGTAGAGAGGAAAGTATGTGCATCTCATCTCATCAGTTGCCTTAGCCGCACTCATATGCCACTCGTATTTGAACATGAAGTAGTTAGGATCAACAAGGCCGCTATACGGAGGCAAAGTTGGAGGATTGAACTTCTTTGGACATTCTTCTTCAAGGATTCTTTTGATGAAAGGAGTCCTATTGGGAGAGAAGTCCCATTCTCTTTCGTCGTCGTTACTAGCTTGATTCCTCTTCATGATTTGTTATATCTTGTCCAAGATGTACTCTTCAGTGTTATGTTGTTCTACGAAGCTGAGTTCTTTACCAAATGATCGTCTAGGCATGCGATCCTGGTTAAAAGGCTTAGGTCCTTTACCTTCCCGACGAAGAGGTGTCCCCGTGACGGGATTGGTAACCTTTCGGCCTTTCATCTGAGAATGATTCTTAGCTTTTGGTTTTGAGTTTTCGATGTTAGCCTCGCCCTTATCACTCAACCAATCATTATCGTTTTCCATGTTGTCATCGTGGATCAGACGCCGACGAGTTAACATTTTCTTCGAGATCTACATGGATTTTCGGAGGGGCTGGGTTTTGTCGAGCATTAAGGATGGCATCAAGTTTCTCCATCATAGCTTTAGTAGAAGCGTCCACTCTTTGGTTTACGTTGGCAATAATGACGTTCAACCCATTTTCAGTCACATTGGCTCCACCCACTGAATTTTCACCTACTTCGAAGCGGTTGGTAAGCAGTGTAACTTTGTTGTTAGCAACATTGTCATTTTCTCCAATATTTTTGCTTGTAGTCTTCTTAGATTTGGCCATTATTTTGGACAAGGGTCTCAAGCTTATGGGAGAGGATTCGTCAGATGGCCAGGATTGTAGAAGATTTGGAGAATCTATGGTAGGAGTAGGCTTAGAACTTTAATGGTAGGCTCTTAAGATTGAGGGAAGTGTGAAGGAAGGAAATGCGAACGCGGCCGCAAGGTGGGCACCAAATGTTTGAGTCTAAAATAGTTCAAACACCAAAGGTGTGAAATCACACTTCACCAAATGGTAAGCAAAATGAAAATGCGGCCACAAATACAAATGCAAGAAAAAACATAGAAAACACAAGAATTTTTGTTGTGGTTCGATCTAGGATAGTTCTACATCCACTTTTGAAGTGATTTTCATTATCATGAAGAGATTTACAAAGTTTATCATCTCATACATCTCATTTTGGCTCATTCTCTTTTTATACAGTGATTTTCCTCTTTTTAATGGCTTGATTCTCTCTAAACCGTTATGGAAGTGGTTGGATCCTTTAAATGAGATGAGCGTGAGAGTGTTTTTTACACAATTTCAGCAATTAGTGGATCAACGATGAATCCATAATGGCTGAAATGTGAACCGTCGCCCGGACGAGGAATAATTGCAGTTGGAGAGAAGTAGAATGGCGGATCTCGGTCTAGAGATGGCAGATCTTGGTTTGGAGAGAATGAATAAAGATCGGAGAACTTTGAGTGAGCTTGAACGGATCACTAATGGATACTTGAGATGATATGAATCGAGCTAGGGTGATTTTCCATGGAGCATGGAGGAGATTTGATCCATTCAATCTTGGAGGAAGATAGAATGAGCTTAGCAAGCCATTAATGGAGCTTGGATTGCTTGAGAACGATGGAAAAGTGATTTGGGCAGCCTTTCGGGGTGGAAGAATCGGTCCTTTGAATGGTGGTGAAATGGGTATTTATAGGAGAAGTCTGGACCAAGTGGCAATCCTGTAGTTATGGTGCACATGGTATAGGTCGTGCGTACACGTATTTACGAAAATGTCACTGGACAGTTGTAGCCAGCTGTGTTCAGCTGGCACGTCCGACCCAAAAAGTATGCAGTGACCAACCTAGAGAATTGATGCACGACCCACAATGCATGTTCGACCGGGAGTTAACGCGGCTTTGTCTTGTTCCAGAAAATGGGATCCAGAATTACAAGCATGCCATCACATTATTCTTTTGTAAGCTACTATTCAAATTGTGGTTCAATAATTACAAAACAAGTCGTCCTTTCTTTTATTCAGATTTGCTCGACCACCCTTTCAGAAGGAATGCTCGAGCCATAGCTCGCACTGCTGTGACGCTCGAACACTAGGAAGCTTCTACTCAACCCTGCTCCAAGGTACTGCTCATGCATGCGACGCTCGACCCACATGCTAGAGGAGGCTGCTTGACCCTGGTGTATGAGATGCACGACCAGAATATTATGGAGACTACTCAACCAGTCTTCCTAATAGTGCTCGAGCTGATGATGGATGCGAAGCTCGACGAGATGTATGGTGCCACTGCTCGACCCTGGAGCTCTGGTGGACAATACTCGACCGACTAGCTACGCAAATGGACCACTCGACCAAGGGTGCTCCACCCATACTTGAGCGAACGTCCCATCAAAGCTGTGAGTGAGCAAGCTACGAGCTCAGGTTATGTTGGTTCCCATTCTCTTCTTTTACCTGGTTGGGTACCCATATAGTGTTTGACAGAATGCTTGAATGAGCTTTTAGCTAGTTAGCATAAACAAAATTAAGGAGAATCTCGCAAAAGAAAGGACGGGTGAAATTGACCTAAACTAGTTCATACACTACGCATCTTTGTTTTTTTCGGTACTAGCGTTTCTAAGTTCGAATTTATGTTTGCCTACCTAATCTTTCTCGAGTGTGAACTAATTATCAGTTCAGTATCACATGCTCACACTTAAATTTGTTAAAAATTATGTATTTAAAATGATCAACTCTATATTAAAATAAGTAACATGATTTTAACTTTTAGAATGGCACTTTAACCCCTATGAACTCAGTCTAAAAAATAAATAGGTTTTGGTTTGCTGACATGCTGTACTTGGGCTTCTGATTTGTACGATACATTGAGTTTTCAACTTGGTGCAATGCACCGGACCAAAAAACTCAGTGTAGTTGCACTAAGTCATCAACACATTGGTGCTAACTTGATGAGCCAAAGATTACTTCCCATAAACAAGATTACTACCCCAAAAATAATATGGGTAGAAGTATATTTAATCTTTTACCAACAATTAGAAACATTCATTTCATGTTATCTTACTTCATTGATTAAAATATATGATCAAGCATTTAGATGAAACAATTTTACAATTTAGTAAATTCAAATTCATAAATATGGGTATGTTGCACAATGATTTTTGCTTCCGTTATACAGTAGTTTTGTCTTTGTAAGTTCTGACCTTGGAATCTGTTTTGGTCTTGGAGATTGTTTGTAATATAGTTCATCATAAATTATCCTGAATTTAAAAAAATTAGGCAGAAATATGAAATCTGGTGTTTGCAAGACATTTAATAAAGCTAGCGAGAAGAGAAAATTTAGAAGCATGTAAAAAAGAGGACCATGTCCGTGTTTAGCAGAGGGTATTCATGGTTTTATAACACATATGTATATTTTGTATTTCTTCCTCCAACTGAATTTAGAGCCCACAATAAATAGATTAACAACAAATTATGCATGGTTTGTTGATAGACAATCTAGAAATTTTCGATGCTACTAATCTGGCCATCGATTATAAGAGCATGTACCTTTGTAACAACCCGCTATTTTTAATGATTTTAACTCCGATTTAAATTGTATTTTTTATTTTGAAAATATTCTGTAATTTCTTGTAATGGAAATTGGAATTTGAAATACGTTTAGTAAGACATAGCAACTGTGAAAATTTCTTTGGAAAATTTGATTGTTTGTTAGTCACGCAGTTTTCAGTGTAAAGTTGAGCATAACGGTTCCAATTTTAGCGATTTTAAAATCTCTTAGAAACTAGTTCAGACAAACATGAGAGATATTCTATTTATTGTTACCAATCCAATGGCGCAACCCATTTTGCAAAAGGCGGAAGTTTCGAGTTCCATAAAAATATTTTTCAGTGCTAAATTTGCGCTGATAAAAATCTTTCTGAAACCAAAATGTCCCAACATGAAAAAGTTTTCCTTCCTCATTTTAATATGAAATTCATTTTGTGAAAATCACACGTTTTGACCTTCGTTTAATTGTTTTCCGTGCAAATTTCTCGTTTAAATGGGTCCTAACGCATTTTGAATGAAGCATCCTGACACTGCAAACTGTATACCATTGCGTTCGTCTCATCAAGCCGATCACCGTAATTTATTCATTTGTCAGTTCCGGTGCTCGGTTCACGATGAATTGTAAAAAGATTTGCGCAGTTCATTTTCGGAACAAAGTCATTTGAGTTCAGCGTGTCCCTATTCGGATTTATCATATTTTTCTAGCCATTTTGGGTCTGCAAACCCAGTCTGTAACATTCTAAGTAGAGAGGAAAGTATGTGCATCTCATCTCATCAGTTGCCTTAGCCGCACTCATATGCCACTCGTATTTGAACATGAAGTAGTTAGGATCAACAAGGCCGCTATACGGAGGCAAAGTTGGAGGATTGAACTTCTTTGGACATTCTGCTTCAAGGATTCTTTTGATGAAAGGAGTCCTATTGGGAGAGAAGTCCCATTCTCTTTCGTCGTCGTTACTAGCTTGATTCCTCTTCATGATTTGTTATATCTTGTCCAAGATGTACTCTTCAGTGTTATGTTGTTCTACGAAGCTGAGTTCTTTACCAAATGATCGTCTAGGCATGCGATCCTGGTTAAAAGGCTTAGGTCCTTTACCTTCCCGACGAAGAGGTGTCCCCGTGACGGGATTGGTAACCTTTCGGCCTTTCATCTGAGAATGATTCTTAGCTTTTGGTTTTGAGTTTTCGATGTTAGCCTCGCCCTTATCACTCAACCAATCATTATCGTTTTCCATGTTGTCATCGTGGTTAAGATCAGACGCCGACGAGTTACCATTTTCTTCGAGATCTACATGGATTTTCGGAGGGGCTGGGTTTTGTCGAGCATTAAGGATGGCATCAAGTTTCTCCATCATAGCTTTAGTAGAAGCGTCCACTCTTTGGTTTACGTTGGCAATAATGACGTTCAACCCATTTTCAGTCACATTGGCTCCACCCACTGAATTTTCACCTACTTCGAAGCGGTTGGTAAGCAGTGTAACTTTGTTGTTAGCAACATTGTCATTTTCTCCAATATTTTTGCTTGTAGTCTTCTTAGATTTGGCCATTATTTTGGACAAGGGTCTCAAGCTTATGGGAGAGGATTCGTCAGATGGCCAGGATTGTAGAAGATTTGGAGAATCTATGGTAGGAGTAGGCTTAGAACTTTAATGGTAGGCTCTTAAGATTGAGGGAAGTGTGAAGGAAGGAAATGCGAACGCGGCCGCAAGGTGGGCACCAAATGTTTGAGTCTAAAATAGTTCAAACACCAAAGGTGTGAAATCACACTTCACCAAATGGTAAGCAAAATGAAAATGCGGCCACAAATACAAATGCAAGAAAAAACATAGAAAACACAAGAATTTTTGTTGTGGTTCGATCTAGGATAGTTCTACATCCACTTTTGAAGTGATTTTCATTATCATGAAGAGATTTACAAAGTTTATCATCTCATACATCTCATTTTGGCTCATTCTCTTTTTATACAGTGATTTTCCTCTTTTTAATGGCTTGATTCTCTCTAAACCGTTATGGAAGTGGTTGGATCCTTTAAATGAGATGAGCGTGAGAGTGTTTTTTACACGATTTCAGCAATTAGTGGATCAACGATGAATCCATAATGGCTGAAATGTGAACCGTCGCCCGGACGAGGAATAATTGCAGTTGGAGAGAAGTAGAATGGCGGATCTCGGTCTAGAGATGGCAGATCTTGGTTTGGAGAGAATGAATAAAGATCGGAGAACTTTGAGTGAGCTTGAACGGATCACTAATGGATACTTGAGATGATATGAATCGAGCTAGGGTGATTTTCCATGGAGCATAGAGGAGATTTGATCCATTCAATCTTGGAGGAAGATAGAATGAGCTTAGCAAGCCATTAATGGAGCTTGGATTGCTTGAGAACGATGGAAAAGTGATTTGGGCAGCCTTTCGGGGTGGAAGAATCGGTCCTTTGAATGGTGGTGAAATGGGTATTTATAGGAGAAGTCTGGACCAAGTGGCAATCCTGTAGTTATGGTGCACATGGTATAGGTCGTGCGTACACGTATTTACGAAAATGTCACTGGACAGTTGTAGCCAGCTGTGTTCAGCTGGCACGTCCGACCCAAAAAGTATGCAGTGACCAACCTAGAGAATTGATGCACGACCCACAATGCATGTTCGGCCGGGAGTTAACGCGGCTTTGTCTTGTTCCAGAAAATGGGATCCAGAATTACAAGCATGCCATCACATTATTCTTTTGTAAGCTACTATTCAAATTGTGGTTCAATAATTACAAAACAAGTCGTCCTTTCTTTTATTCAGATTTGCTCGACCACCCTTTCAGAAGGAATGCTCGAGCCATAGCTCGCACTGCTGTGACGCTCGAACACCAGGAAGCTTCTACTCAACCCTGCTCCAAGGTACTGCTCATGCATGCGACGCTCGACCCACATGCTAGAGGAGGCTGCTTGACCCTGGTGTATGATATGCACGACCAGAATATTATGGAGACTACTCAACCAGTCTTCCTAATAGTGCTCGAGCTGATGATGGATGCGAAGCTCGACGAGATGTATGGTGCCACTGCTCGACCCTGGAGCTCTGGTGGACAATACTCGACCGACTAGCTACGCAAATGGACCACTCGACCAAGGGTGCTCCACCCATACTTGAGCGAACGTCCCATCAAAGCTGTGAGTGAGCAAGCTACGAGCTCAGGTTATGTTGGTTCCCATTCTCTTCTTTTACCTGGTTGGGTACCCATATAGTGTTTGACAGAATGCTTGAATGAGCTTTTAGCTAGTTAGCATAAACAAAATTAAGGAGAATCTCGCAAAAGAAAGGACGGGTGAAATTGACCTAAACTAGTTCATACACTACGCATCTTTGTTTTTTTCGGTACTAGCGTTTCTAAGTTCGAATTTATGTTTGCCTACCTAATCTTTCTCGAGTGTGAACTAATTATCAGTTCAGTATCACATGCTCACACTTAAATTTGTTAAAAATTATGTATTTAAAATGATCAACTCTATATTAAAATAAGTAACATGATTTTAACTTTTAGAATGGCACTTTAACCCCTATGAACTCAGTCTAAAAAATAAATAGGTTTTGGTTTGCTGACATGCTGTACTTGGGCTTCTGATTTGTGCGATACATTGAGTTTTCAACTTGGTGCAATGCACCGGACCAAAAAACTCAGTGTAGTTGCACTAAGTCATCAACACATTGGTGCTAACTTGATGAGCCAAAGATTACTTCCCATAAACAAGATTACTACCCCAAAAATAATATGGGTAGAAGTATATTTAATCTTTTACCAACAATTAGAAACATTCATTTCATGTTATCTTACTTCATTGATTAAAATATATGATCAAGCATTTAGATGAAACAATTTTACAATTTAGCAAATTCAAATTCATAAATATGGGTATGTTGCACAATGATTTTTGCTTCCGTTATACAGTAGTTTTGTCTTTGTAAGTTCTGACCTTGGAATTTGTTTTGGTCTTGGAGATTGTTTGTAATATAGTTCATCATAAATTATCCTAAATTTAAAAAAAATAGGCAGAAATATGAAATCTGGTGTTTGCAAGACATTTAATAAAGCTAGAGAGAAGAGAAAATCTAGAAGCATGTAAAAAAGAGGACCATGTCCGTGTTTAGCAGAGGGTATTCATGGTTTTATAACACATATGTATATTTTGTATTTCTTCCTCCAACTGAATTTAGAGCCCACAATAAATAGATTAACAACAAATTATGCATGGTTTGTTGATAGACAATCTAGAAATTTTCGATGCTACTAATCTGGCCATCGATTATAAGAGCATGTACCTTTGTAACAACCCGCTATTTTTAATGATTTTAACTCCGATTTAAATCGTATTTTTTATTTTGAAATTATTCTGTAATTTCTTGTAATGGAAATTGGAATTTGAAATACGTTTAGTAAGACATAGCAACTGTGAAAATTTCTTTGGAAAATTTGATTGTTTGTTAGTCACGCAGTTTTCAGTGTAAAGTTGAGCATAACGGTTCCAATTTTAGCGATTTTAAAATCTCTTAGAAACTAGTTCAGACAAACATGAGAGATATTCTATTTATTGTTACCAATCCAATGGCGCAACCCATTTCGCAAAGTCGGAAGTTTCGAGTTCCATAAAAATATTTTTCAGTGCTAAATTTGCGCTGATAAAAATCTTTCTGAAACCAAAATGTCCCAACATGAAAAAGTTTTCCTTCCTCATTTTAATATGCAATTCGTTTTGTGAAAATCACACGTTTTGACCTTCGTTTAATTGTTTTCCGTGCAAATTTCTCGTTTAAATGGGTCCTAACGCATTTTGAATGAAGCATCCTGACACTGCAAACTGTATACCATTGCGTTCGTCTCATCAAGCCGATCACCGTAATTTATTCATTTGTCAGTTCCGGTGCTCGGTTCACGATGAATTGTAAAAAGATTTGCGCAGTTCATTTTCGGAACAAAGTCATTTGAGTTCAGCGTGTCCCTATTCGGATTTATCATATTTTTCTAGCCATTTTGGGTCTGCAAACCCAGTCTATAACATTCACTTGGCGCTCGAAAGGACAACAATGCTGAAGTCACATACATTTTCAATGCATATTTTAATCCACAACCATTTGTTGCCTTCACTTCATTATTATTCCAAAACCCACCTTAGAGCATCTCCAATGCTAGTCTAAAAACAATGTAATGTCAGTTCGTCATTAAAACATCAAATTGTTTAGATTGTAATCTCCAATGTCATTGTTAATTGGAATCTCATGTCGATGTGACATTAAATTTATTAGACATTTTCAAGTGAAATGTCTAGTTTCAGACATACAACTTCACATTGTGAACAATTAAAAAATAATATTTCAAAAATATATTTTATATATCTATGATATAATTGGTACATGTAGACAATTTTTTTCTACAAACAAATTAACATTGGAATGCATATTTTGTTTTTGATGTCATGTTTAATAATTTCAATTAGACAATTGTGAATTATTCTTAACACATATGATTTAATTGACATTACAAGCTACCTGGATTGGAGACGCTCTTATATTCCAATGCATGTATGCGTTTTCTCCATATTCCAATGCATTTCTTCCATGCATCCATTCACTTTCCTTTTCTAGGTTTCTATTTATTGAAAGCCTTTTCTTTCTTTCTTCCCCCGAAATTTAAGACGTGCTCCATCCCGTTGTCTCCCTTCCCAAAACCGTTGCCTCGCGAATTAAAAAAAACTTTGCTTCATCCCATTTTATTTTGCAAAACTTTCTTTCTCCAGCCTCATCGTTTCCAACCTTTTCTCTTCCCCTTCATATCCTTTCATAACCCAACTCTTCACATTTTATTTCCTGTAGCATGCATCACCTTCCCCATTTACTTCCCGTTCCATTTTATTCTCTCACGCATGCAGTTCACCAACCATGCACAAACCTGTTTTCTGCAACATGCCTTGCCATGATTTCTATCTTCACGCATCCCATCACCATCGCCATGCCACCACCGTAAGAACCGAACTACGCCTGTGCTCCTCCCAATCTCGTTCAGCCCAAGCCATTCTTTCCATGCAACTTCAAGCACCAAATCCAAAAAAAGGGAATCACAACCTTGATCCCTCAAATGTGGTGCTGGTGATCTTGCATGTCCACCAGAGAGCGCTGCTTGGACCCCTCCACGTAGTACGCCCGTGTTCGTACCGAAAACCCATGCACCTATGTTGGAGAATGGACTTCGGATGACAACAACCTTATTTCAATTATCATTATTAATTTATTATAAAATATACACTAACATTTCAATCTAGAATATATACACACACACATATACAAAATTTGTATATAGGACTTAAATACAGAAAACTATACAGTTTTAGAGTTTCAAGAGATTCATGATTTAGAAGAGATTCAAGACTCATGAGCAATCAAGTTATCAAGATATCAAGATTTCAAGAGTTCAAGAAAATATAGTAATAGAGTGTAGTTTATATGCAAGACTATGAATAGCACTCAAGGTTCAAATTATACTTTTCAAATTCTGATTTTCAAATTTCAAATTCTATTTTCAAAATTCAGATTATGTTTTCAAATTATTTTATCTTACTTATGATTTCAAACAAATAAGTTTAAAATGTTTTAAATATATATATAAGTTTATATATATAGTTTTAAACCTTATAACTTTATAAAAATGTTTATATATTATATTATTATGGTTTCATAAGATTTTACACTTTAGAATATTCATTTATATCACTAGGTTTTGATTCAAGAATTTCCAGAATAATATATATGTTTAAACACTTGAAAAATAGTTCAAAATTCAAATTTCAACATATATATGTCGACATACATAATTGGCTATGTCGACATACAACTGTCATTTCTTCAATTTTCATAAGAAGTGACTTCTCACCATTTGTAACGTTTCTGAAACATTGCAACCATTCAAATGCTATAAATAGGGGCTATATCGAATTTTTTTCATAATTCTTCTTCTCCATCTTTACCCATCTTTATACCACCGTTAATATTTCATATTTTCTTGATTTCTACACTTCTACTTTGCCGATTTCTAAACAAATTATATCAAACTTCATCTTTTCTCAATCTCTATCTACTACTCTCTGAATTAAAGTGCTATTGAAGAGTTATAGGGTTGTTGTAATCATTTGGGAAGTGTTTGGCAAATGATGTGTTCCTTGTAGCCTTGAAATCAAGGAAAGGGAGCAGTGCTAACCTTGTAGCCGTGAAATCAAGGGTGTTTGGAGCAACCTTGTAGCCGTGAAATCAAGGGTGTTTGGAGCAACCTTGTAGCCGTGAAATCAAGGGGATTTTACTTGGATATTTATAATAATGAAACTTTGCGCAATGCAGCGTTGCATAGGACTGGACGTAGGAGTAATCAGAATCAGTATAAAATCCGCGCGTTCTTTCCTTTTTCTACATTTTATATTTATCTGAATCTGTGTTTGTGTTTGATTCCGTGTCTGTGATCATCTCTGTTATGTGTAATTCTTATAGCAGTCATAAATTCATTAAAAACACTATTCACCCCCCTCTTGTGTTTGTTTTGCCTTAAGATCTGCATTCCGCATTCTCTAACAATTGGTATTAGAGCACTGGTTTTCAAAAAGTTCATAATCTAATTTTTGAAAATATTAAATGGCAAAATTTGAAATGATTTGTAGCACTAGTTTCAATTCATGCATTGCATCAATGTTGGAAGAGTCTGCATTCAATTATGTTGGAAATTCAAGTGATCTACTGAATTGTTGTCTAATATAGGAAAAGATATGTTACATGGCTACTGAAATTCAAATTCTGAAAAGATGGTTACGTAGCTGTTGAAAATTCAAATTCCGAAGTGGTGAGTTACGTGGCTGTTGAGAATTCAAAATCTAGCGAACTAATGGTGGAAATCAAAAAGGACAAATGTATACTAGGTAGTGGTTATTCGAGACATATGGTAGAATGGTCAACTTTGGTGATAACTCTAAAGGATATATTGTTGGCATTGAAAATGTTGTTCTGAAACTCCTACTATTTCTGATGTTTTATTAGTTAGGAATCTAAAATATAATTTACTAAGTATAAGTCAACTTTGCGATAAAGGATATAAAATAAACTTTGAAAAAGATAATTGCTTTATAGAAGATAGGAATTCAAAAGTAACATTTGAAGGAGCTAAAAAGAAATTTTTCTATATATTAAGTACGAAAATCTCCAATGATACTCTATGTCTTATGGCTAATACAAGTGACCCTTGGATTTGGGATAAAGATTCGGTCATATAATTTCAAACACATCTTTAGGATTTCTAAAGTAATTTCAATTGGGGGATTACCCAAAATGAAATTTAAAGTTGATAATTTATGCGACACTTGCCTGTTCGGAAAATTAAAAAGAAGTTCATTTAAATCAAAAGAAGAAATTACAACCTCGAAACCATTAGAGTTAATTCATATGGATTTATTCGGCCTGTCCCAAACCCAATCAATAAATCATAATAGATATATTTACGTAATAGTCGACGATTTTTCTAGATTTACATGGACTTCGTTTCTTAAAAATAAAAGTGATGTTTTTGATCAATTTAAAACCTTTGATAAAAGAATTCAAAATTTATTATCTTTAAAAATCAGAATAATACGTAGTGACCACGATGCATAATTCAAAAATGAAAATTTTGAAAAATTTTGTAATAAAAAGGGGATAACCCATAATTTTTCTTTCTTAGAACCCCCCAACAAAATGGAGTATTTGAATGTAAAAATAGGTCGATACAAGAATGTGTGAGAACTATGTTATCTGATAGTAACTTACAAGGAAACTTTTGGGCTGAGGTAATGGCAACAGCTTATTATATTTTGAAAAGAATTCCAATCAAACCTTTAACTTTGAAAACACCATATGAACTTTTGTATAATTATAAACCAAAAAGTATCATATTTTAAAATATTTGGAAGTAAATCTTTTATTCTTAATACTAAAGAAAATCTAGATAAATTTGACTCGAAATCCGATAAAGGAATATTTATTGGATATTCAGAGAGAAGTAAAGCATATAGAGTTTTTAATTCAAGAATTAATACTATAGAAGAAATATTGAATGTATCCTTTGACGAAAATAATAAAAATATAACACAACAAAACGAAGATGAATGTGAAAATGAGGTTAATGAAACAAATAATGAAAATAATTAACCAAATGAAAGAATTAGATTACTAAGAGACCACCCTATGGAAAATATCTTAGGATATACTGAACTGCCGTTAGAACTATAAACCAATTAAATAATACGAGTAATTCAGCGTTTATTTTTACTATTGAACCTAAAAATCCAAAGGAAGCATCATCTGACGATTCATGGATCCTTGCTATGCAAGAGTAATTGAATCAATTCATCAGGAATGATGTATGGGAACTTGTTCCTAGACCAAAGGATAAAACTATAATAGGAACCAAATGGGTTAATAAAAATAAAATGAATGAACACGGTGAGGTCGTAAGGAATAAAGCACGATTAGTAGCACAAGGTTATACTTAAGAAGAAGCAATAGATTACGATGAAACATTTGCCCCAGTAGCAAGATTATAAGCTATTAGGATATTATTGGCCTTTTTCTATTCATAATCGTTTCAAATTATATCAAATGGATGTTTACAAACATTGTACAAAGTGATGGATCGGGCAAAATATGGGAATGGATCGGGCACGTCAAAAACAAGAGGATCGGCAAAGTGCACACATTGAAAAATATTATCCGGCAAGCATCTGGAGTGGGTTGGATAATCTGGGTTTAACAACAGTTACAAATGCCGTAGAAAGTGATGGATCGTACAAAATATGGGTATGGATCGGGCAAGTATTTCTAGATGGATGGGTCGTGTTTCGATGGATCGGGGAAAGGCAAAATTTTCAGGGTTTAATAGTGTTTGGCAGACGCTGTAGAAAGTGATGGGTTAGACAAGCTGTTGTCAGTGGATTGGGCATGTGTGCAGGCCGAGGATCGGACTCGAAAACGTGGATCGACAAGGTTTTGGTTTGGATCAAATTTCTTGGTTCAACAGCGCCTAGAGAAACGCTGTAGAAAGGCCATGGAATGGGCAAGTATTTTCTGGTGATCAGGCAGAGTGCGCACCAGGGAAAAAGTGGATCGGTCAAGGTTCAGGTAGTGGAACGGGCATGGTTGAGCACTGGACCTATGACAGTGTTTCTGAAATGCTACGAATGAAATTTTAAACATTGCGGTATGTTTTTCATAGAAAAAAGGCTTGTTGATGCCAAATATTGGTCATCAACATCCGAGAGTTCCAAAATTTTGAAACTTTATATCCAGAGTGGAAACGTATGCGAGATGCAATAATAATGTGCGGGAAAGTTAAGAACACAACTGTTTATAGTGGTTTGGTTCCGTGAGCTGCCTACGTCCACTTTGAAGGCTTTGCCGATTTTATTTCACTTTCGAAAAGTACAATCGAATACATCATTACAAGAAGTTACAATGATTAACGATATTCGATTAATCCTTTTTGCAGAGCTTCTTTGCTGGTCGAGAGCTGTAGATGAGCTTCTGAGGTTAGAAGCATGTCAGGAGTTGTCGAGGTCCGGAAGGAGTCATGGTTTGCCGAGATCCAGAGGGAGTAGGGAGGTGCCGAGGTCTGGAGGGAGTCGGGAGGTGCCGAGGTCCAGAGGGAGTCGGGAGTTGCCATGGTTCAGAAGGAGTCTGTAGTTCCCGAGGTCTGGAGGAAGTCATGTGTTGCCGAGGCCCGGAGGGAGTCGGGAGTTGCCAAGGTCCAGAAGGAGTAGGGAGTTTCCATGGTCCAGAACGAGTCGGGAGTTGCCGAGGTCCAGACGGAGTCGGGAGTTATCGAAGTCCAGGAGGAGTCGGGAGTTGTGGAGAGGTTGTCGGAGTCGGAGGGTATGAGAGGTTGTCAGAGTGTCCCAAAGGGAGGAGGAAGTATCTCGGAGGGGGAAGGAAGTATCCTGAAGGGGGAAGGAAGTATCCTAGAGGGAGAAGGAAGAATCCCCGAGGAAGTATCCCAAAGGGAGAAGGAAGTATCCCGAAGGGAGAAAGAAGCATCCCAGAGGGAGAAGGTAGTATCACGAAGGAAGTAGGAAGTTGGAAGCATCTTGGAGGGAGAAGGAAGTATTCCGGAGGAAGTATGAAGGACGTATCTAGGAGGAGGAAGAAGGAAGCATACCGGAGAAAGTCTTCTTCTTTGTATGAGGATGGAAGATGTTTAGGAGGTTTACTGTGTATCGGGAAAATCTAGTTCCCAGGGTGTACTTAGAAATCAGGATATCTGGGGTGTACCGGGAAAGTCTATCGTCCGGGGTGTACCGAGAAAATCTATCGTCCGAGATGTACCGGGAAATCTGGAGTCCAGGGTGTACCGGGAAAATTTTGTGTCCGGGGTCATCTTCTTCCCCAATGGCCTTTCTGCCATTAACTATGCTTAGGGAGCTCCAAGAATCCCAAAATTTCAAATTAGAAGCCAACCTCTTTTATGTTAGAAGTGAGGGGGTATTTATAGGAGTAGATGGGTGGGAGAGTAGGTGAAAAGTGAGTAGGGATAAAAAGGAGTGGGAAAAGGGATAAAAAGGAGTGGGGTTGCAGAAAACGACTCATAAGTGTAGGATGCAAAATTTCGCATCGTAGGGAGGGATGCGAATTTCGCATCCCAAGAGAGATGGTAAACGCATCGCATTTGAGGGATGCGATGGGGTTGCATCCGGTGGATGCGATTGGGTGGCATTCGGTGGATCTGATTGCATCACATCCGGTGGATGCGATGGGATCGCATCCCGTGGAATTGATGCCATCATGTCCGCTGGATGTGATGGTATCACATCCCGAGAGTTGTGATAGCACCGCATCCAGTGGATGCGATAACATCATTTCCTTGTGGGATGCGACGCAGAGAGGAGTGGTGCAAGACGAGGCTTATGTGATACGAGGCATGTTGATGCGAGGCAAGGTGATGCGATGGAGCCATGGTGATGCGAGTCGCGGTGTTGCGAGTCGTGGTGAAGCGAGGCACGGTGAAGCGAGGCATGTTGATGCGAGGCATGGTGATGCGAGTCGCGGTGATGCAAGGCAAGGTGATGTGAGTCGAGGTGATACGAGTCGAGGTGATGCGAGTAGCAGTGATGCGAGTCGCGGTGATGTGAGTCGTGGTGATGCAAGTCGTGGTGATGCGAAGCGTGGTGATGCGAGTCGCGGTGATGCGAGGCATGGTGATACGAGCCGCGGTGATGCTAGTTGCGATGATGCGAGGCATGGTGACACGAGGCATGGTGAGATTGCAGGTGATCCGCCTGGGTGACCCATGCTTTTGAGATGATCGGGCCGTGTTGCTCAGCCGTTGGAGGTGATCGGCACATGTCGGGCGAGCGATCTTCATTGCTGATGAAACTCACATCCGAGGGATGCGACATTTTGCCAGTGGCCAGACTCGAGTCTTTTGGTGCTAGGACCAGGATTTTCTTGATACGATCACACAGTTATGAGTTCATTCACTTGTCCGTGACTTGTATTGCTTGAGAGCAGTTTGGCGAGCCGTGACAACTATTCTTGCACAACCCTATCTTGGTTGGATTCCTAGAGATGTTGGCAACAGTTTTGGGCCGTTGCACCACGCGAGTGGCAAAGTCATGTAGGCCTGGAGTCTTTTGGTTACCGGACCAAAATTTTGGTTAACATTTACCCTCCATGGTATGTCTTATGTGAACGTGACATGCTTTGAAATAAGACAAGACTGGCAGTGGTCAGAAAGGTCCTCATGTTATGCCATGCGATTTGTTGTGGCCTTTCCATTGAGTTGTATGCTGGGGGCGCGCTACTTCGAAGTGGTTAAGACGCATTGTTGAAACCTGTTAGTATGAGTTTGGTGCTCCGGCATTGTCAACAGCTTTGACTCGCTTAAGTCTTGCTGCTTCGGTTGGATCTTGTCTAAGGCATCTAATTTCTGTAGACTAAAGAGACTAAAAGTTAGTCACCGACTCTCGATTGCACCAAAGTGCAAACGGATCGTTACTGGGTCATAATCGGATACAACCTCACATGTTTGCACATGGTATTGCGCGGTGCGATCTAAGTTGGAATACGTAATGTGAAATTAAATTGTATGCTATAGGACTATGATCGCGCAAGTCAACTTTCGAAAAGTTCGGATCGAGAATTGATCACTTGGTGTGCATACTTGAAACACTCAGGCTTGTGAGCGCACATTCGATTAACGAATCAAGTCGGTCTGCTCGGTTGAGATTTCGAAAGCATGTATGCATGGTCAGAGGCCATGGCTTTGGAACACGATCGCATAATGTGTTTATCGAATTGTTGTTGGACGGGGCTTCATCATCTGGCATGTCTCGTTGAATCACTTGGATTCGTAAGCACAAAATCGTTCAATGATCCAAGCTCGTCCCGACAACCAGAGTTTTGGGAACTCGTATATGCGAACGCTGCTGTAAGGACAATAGTTGGCGTATGTCATGGCATGTGATCGCATAGATTTACCTTCGAAGCAAGGTCGAACCCAAATGCCAAGCGCTGTACACAGATGGTTAGACGTTTGGTAAGTACACAAGTGGCTGTTGGGTCAAGACTTATTTGGCAGTCGAGCTTCGAAGACAAGTGAACTCGACCATAGCCCGGTTTATGATCCCGAATTCCGATCCTAAAATGCATGCTTTGATCATGCTGATCCCAAAATTGTATTTGCCTCCTCCCTCCTCTTCTCCAAGCAGAAAGTCAAATTAATGTGCAGAGGATACAAGATGCTGCCCTTGCACTTTGGATGTCCGAGTTGTTTTTGGGTTTCTGGGAGAAGGGAAGAGAGATATGGAAAGTGAGAGAGTTTCTGGGATTGGCACTCGAGAACGTGGAGTGGAGGACTTTGGGAAACGGAAGTAGGAGTTAAGGAAAAAGTCGTCAAGTATTTGCGGATACGGGATTGGCGTGTTGTGGCCTTGCAGTATGACACTTGAGGAATGGACTTTTTGAACTGGCGGCCCAGATGTGCATGTAGGATGAAGACATATAATTGAGCTATTAGTTTTTGAGGCTAAGGTTGCCATTGCATTCCGAAGCATTTTCTTTTGTGGAGTCTCGGAACTGATGGAATGTTGGAAACTTCCAGGGCCTCGACTTTGGCTCTGGATCGCCTTTTCACGAGGTGGAAGTGCCTCTAAAGAGTGTTGCTCCGAATGTTGTTGCGATGGAAATGACCGTGCATGAACTCGTAGGAATCTGCCTCGGGTCCTTCGATGGCCAAACCGGTGCAAGAATTGGTAGTGGGTGCTCCCGAGCCCATGTACCTATACGTTTCACGAATTTATCACTCCCACAAAGGGTCAAGGAGAGAAAGGTGGAAGCGGCTCTAGAAGGAGGAGGTCCATGATTGGTGGGGACCTGCCTAGCGTCGACTCTCGCTTTTGGTCCTTAAAGGCACGATGTGGTTTTCATGTACATGCTGTCATTAGAAAGAAAAGATATTAGATATGTAGTTTATTTCAGATGAATGAAAAAGGAAATATTAGTTAACTTTATCTAAAATCGCATTTCACGTTAAGTGTTCGAATGTTCATCTCATGTTTTCCAACATCCTATACTTGCACAAGCGCACTTATTTTTACACTTACAAAAACGTGATTGGTGATCCTGCTCTAGAGGAGTCCTCAGTCCTACAGAGATCGAGCGCAGGTTCCACTCATGGGGTTTCCTTTGTTCAGGAGTACCGAGGTGCGTGGAATCTAGGCCAGGTACCCTCTCTCTTAGACTTCTCGGAGTTCATTAGTCCTAAGTCATGAGAAGGCATGGACTTTGTGATTCGTCCAATTTTTGACTCTCCCATCATTTCTTCGGGTTTAGAGCGCGAGGGCGTCGTTTCTTCGCCAAAGGGTGCCCTGATCCGGACCCGTTGGGTTGGATGATGACCGGTGGGATGCCCCAAAGTCCGAGGACTTGGGATCGAAACGATATATACTCGGCTTCGTCGCTGATTCGAGATTCGAGAGGTATCCAGATTCTGACCCGATGGGTCGGATGGAGCCGCGGGAGTGGTCGGTATCACACAGCTTGGCCAGTGGATTACCCACAAGTCTGGAGACTTGGGAACGAAACGATTTATACTCGGTCTTGTCGTTGGTTCGAGATTTGAGTGGTGTTATTTAGACTCAGTCTCATCGCGGGCTCGAAACTCGAGTGCGGTTGCAGAACTGGTAACCTTGGACCTGCTTCCGTGCGTGCCTCCGATAGTACTTGCCAGCGTGCCCCCAACTAACTGGAGGTTGGCTGGAGTATCATATGGTGTAAATTGGCTACGACATAGTGAAGAGGAGGTGCCTTTTGGAGAAGTGGGTTTGCTTTTTGTTTCCGTTTCGCTTCCAACAAGGGGGGCAAAGGTGGGACCGAGTCACGAGCCGATATCTCTGATGGTGACCTCCAAGGCCGCTGCATTGTATAAACAGTCGTAAGACAAGCGGGCGTCCCTGGGCCTGGTTCCGAACATGCCTCTGGTACGACTCCCCGGCGTTCCCCCGCTAATTGGAGGATGGCTAAAGCATCAGATGAAGGAAAATGGCCATGACATAACGAAAAGGAGGCGTTCTTTGGAGAAGAAAGCTTGCTTTCTATTCTCATTTTGTCTTCGACGAGGGAGGAAAAGGTGGCAATGAGTCGTGGACCAGTGTCTCTAATGATGACCTTGGGGATCGTCGTATCATGGAGGTGGTGGTCCCAAGTGCTCAAGTGACACGACTCATCATTGCACTCAGGGTTGAGTTGGACGGAACTCCAATCTCGAAAGACTCGAGTCGGGTAATGTTTGAGGGCGTCGTTGACTCACCAATGGGTGCCTGGATCCAGACCCTTCGGCCCGGATGGAGCCAAATGGGTGATCGATGTTTCGTTCATTCAGCTCGTGGGCTTCCCCCAAGTCCATAGCCTTAGGAATGGGGTTATTGTTGTTGCAGTCTTGCTGAGCCAAGGAAACGATATCGAGGCAAGATGTTGAGGTGAGAAGCTCGATTCCTTTGTGCTAACTCTTGGTGTTGGAAATAGCGGGCTTTCTCAAAAAATATCTTCAGAATGTTTAACTGCTTTCGATCGATCCATGCCCCGAATTCATAATCAGGTGGTACGTCCTTTGCAAGCTGGAAGAGTATGGTTCGAGGGGTGGGTTCCTCAACTTCAGCCAAAGCGATGTTGACTTTTGAGAGTTTTATTGGTACCTTGGTAAATGTTCGAGACTGAGAGGGTATCTTTGGGCATTGCGACGTGTATGCAAGATATAGCAACCAAATCTAAGATATAGCGACCAAACTCTCGGTGAGTTGGTCGAATGTCGAGATGGTTCCTGGCGGGAGTTGAGACAACCATGATAGAACAACATTTTGGATAAGGATAGGGAAGCACTTGGACTTTATGGTGTCGGCAGCGCATGATGGATCCTTGTGCCATTCGCAGTGGTTAATGAAGTTTTGAGGATCATAGTTTCTTGAGTAAGGAGTGAGTTTTGGCACGCTGAAGTACTTATGTCATTCAGTATTAAGGACAGCTAGAGTAAAGGGGTTACGCCTCGTTTGGTTACCTGGAAATTGTTGGCGTTCCTCCGCGATTCCCTCAAGATCCTATGGATCATGTCGTCGAAAACTAGAGGTTGAGTCCATAACGTATCGTGGCAGTCATGATCCAGTTGAGGAATTTGGAGCCTAGAGAGTCTTGTCGAAGGAAGGTCTTCGTCGTTCTGTGATTCTCCAACCTCGATTGAACAACTTCGTGGAGGTTAGTTGAGGCGGACTTGGGCCTTGTTGGATATTAAAAGCTTAGGCGACAAGTCCGGACTCATGGTAGTCTAAGTCTGCCTAATGGGGGCTTGAGCACTATTCCCTGGTTGAGGTTAGATTTAGGCCGGGAACAGACGGGATGATGCGTTCCCTCCTTGATGGTGATCCTGACATTGCGAGGTTGATTCTATAACGAGGTCTTTGGTTGTTAGGAGGAGAGACAGATACAGAGCTCGAGGAGACATGGTTCGGAGGAGGCTAGATGCGCTCCTACTTTCCTTGAAACCGACGATGTCTCGTTGAGCGTGTCATTGGTGTCACCGGATTAACAACCTGTTTTGGATGACTTGGGCTTTGAGCTGTCTCTCAGTTTCTTCCAGTCTTTGAGTAAGTGCGAGAATCTATGCTTGAGTTGCTAGGACCTCAGGGACCGAAGGTAGTGCTACGTCAGCAGTGGCTAGGATGTCGGAAGGCGATCGCTGATGGACCGAAGTGCCTTGATTATCATTAGATGGTCCACCAATGATAGATTTCCCCTTTCTCGCCATTGTCGAGAAGTTTGCTCGGCGGACAAGATGGAATCCGAGTAGCACAAACAAACTTGTGGCCGAGAATTGGTGGGAAAAGTCGGCTTCATCAAGTTTGAGCGAGGGTATTGGTTGATGGAGGATGAGCTCCCAAGTCTGCTCGAAGGCGGAGAATGCCTCATTGAGAATATTGTTGAAGCCATTGTGTTAATCCAATGTTCTAGTGGATTTATCGAAAAGGCATCGTTGATTCTCGCCCAACTTTGTTGAGTTTTGTCGAATTGGGCTCGATCGACGAATGCGTCAAGATTGAATCACTAAGGTTGGTTGTAGCTTCAGTTAGTCAAGGCTGAGGAGAAAACTCTGAATCTGGATCGATAATGGAAGGTCCGGCTATAGGTTTCTTTCCTTAGCTCATCATCGTCGATAGGCTTGGTTGGTAAGTCTAAGAAAACTTAAGTAGGGTCCCAAGTCTTGGTGACTAAGTACAAGGAAAAATGAGGTTTCGATTCCTTAAAGGAAGTGACATAATGTCGACCGTAGATGTGTGCTTTACACACTTTCTCAGTGAAAGCACCATAATGTTAACGTCAAAAATTGGTCATCAAAATCCGAGAGTACCAAAATTTTGAAACTTTTGCCCAGAGCGGAAAAGTGTGTGAGATGCAATAATAATGTGAAGGAAAGTAAAGAACACGGCTATTTATAGTCGTTTGATCCCATGAGTTGCCTACGTCCACTTTGAAGGCTTTGATGATTTTAGTTCACTATTGAAAAAGTACAGTCGAATACATCATTACAAGAAGTTACAATGATTAACGATATTCAATTAATCCTTTTTTCCAAGCTTCCTTGCTGGTCAAGAGTAGTTAATGAGCTTCCGAGGTCTGGAGCGTGTTGGGGGTTACCGAGGTCCGGAGGGAGTCGGGGGTTTCCGAGGTTCGGAGGGAGTCGGGGGTTGCCGAGGTTCGGAGGGAGTCGGGGGTTGCCGAGGTTCGGAGGGAGTCGGGAGTTGCCATGGTCCGGAAGGAGTCGGGAGGTGTCGAGGTCTGGGGGGAGTCGGGAGTTGCCGTGGTTTGGGAGGAGTTAGGAGTTGCCGAGGCCCGGAAGGAGTCAGGAGTTGTCATGGTCCGAAGGAGTCGGGAGTTGCCGAGGTCCGGAGGGAGCCAGGAGTTGCCGAAGTCAGGAAGGAGTCGGGAGGTTGTTGGAGTATCTCGAAGGGAGGAGGAAGCATCCCGGAGGGAAAAGGAAGTGTCCTGGAGGGGGAAGCAAGTATCCCAAAGGGAGAAAGAAGTATCATGGAGGGAGAATGAAGCATCTCGGACGGAGAAGGAAACATACCAAAGGGAGAAGGAAGTATCCCAAAGGAAGTATCCCGGAGGGAGAAGGAAGCATACCGGAGGGAGAAGGATGTATCCCGAAGGAGGGAGAAGGAATTATCCCAAAGGAGGGAGAAGGAAGTATCCCGGAGGAAGTATTAAGGAAGTATCCCGGAGGAGGGAGAAGGAAGTGTCCCAGAGGAGGGTGAAGAAAGTATCCAAGAGGAAGGAGAAGGAAGTATCCTGGAGGAAGTCTTATTCTTTGTATGACGATGGAAGGTTTTAGGTGGTTTGGGACATACCGGGAAATTCTAGTGCCCGGGGTTTACTTAGAAATCAGGAGATTCTAGGTGTATCGGGAAAGTCTATCGTCCATGGTGTACAGGGAAAATCTATCGTCTAGGGTGTACCAAGAAATCTAGAGTCCTGGAGTGCACCTGGAAAATCTGGGGTTCGAGGTCATCTTCTTCCCTAATGGCTTTTCTACCGTTAGTGATGCTTGGGGAGCTCCAAGAATCCCAAAATACCAAATGAGAAGCCAACCTCTTTTATGTTGGAAGTGAGGAGGTACTTATAAGAGCAAGTGGGTAGGAGGGCAGGCGAAAAGTGAGAAGGGGTGAAAAGGAGTGGGAAAAGGATAAAAGGAGTGGGGAAGCAGAACATGACTAATAAGCGTGGAATGCAAAATTTTGCATCCCAGGGAAGGATACGAATTTCGCATCCCAAGAGGGATGGTAAACGCATCGCATCCGGTGGATGCGATGGCATCGCATCACGTGTGATGCGATGGCATCACATCCCGTGTGATGCGATGCCATCATATCTGGTGGTTGCGATGGGATCGCATCCCGAGGGATGAGATGGGATCTTCGGATGCGATAACATCGTATCCTTGTGGGATAACATCGTATCCTTGTGGGATGCGACACAGAGGGCAGTGGTGCAAGGTGAGATTTACGTGACGCGAGGCATGTTGATGTGAGGCAAGGTGATGCGAGGAATGCTTACGCAAGGCATGGTGATGCGAGTCGTGGTGATGCGAGGCAAAGTGATTCGATTAGCGGAGATGCGAGTCGCGGTGATGCGAGGCACGGTGATGCGAGGCATGCTGATGCGACACATGCTGATGCGAGACATGGTGATGCGAGGCATGCTGATGCGAGGCTTGGTGATGCGAGGCATGCTGATGCAATGCATGTTGATGCGAGGCATTGTAATGCGAAGCATGCTGATGCGAATCGCGTGATGCGGGATGCGGTGATGCGGGTCGCGTTAATGCGAGGCATGCTGATGTGAGGCATGATGACGTGAGTCGCGGTGATGCGAGGCATGGTGATGCGAGTCGCGGTGATGCAAGGCATGGTGATGCGAGGCATGGTGATGCGAGTAGCAATGATGTGAGGCATGGTGATGCAAGTCGCAGTGATATGAGTAGCGGTGATGCGAGTCGCGGTGATGTGAGGCATGCTGGTGCGAGGCATTATGATGCGAGTCGCGGTGATGCGAGTCGCGGTGATTCGAGGCATGGTGATGCGAGGCATGGTGAGATTGCAGGTGATCCGCTTATGGTGACCCATGCTTTTGAGATGATCGGGCTATGTTGCTCAGCCGTTAAAGGTGATTGACGCATGCCGGGAGAGCGATCTTCATTGCTGATGAATCTCGCATCCGAGGGATGTGACATTCTGTCAATGGCTAGACTCGAGTCTTCTGGTGCCACGACCATGATTTTCTTGATATGATCACGCAATTATGTGTGCATTCACTTGTTCGTGACTTGTATTGCTCGAGAGCAGTTTGGCGAGCTGTGACGATTATTTTTGCACAACCCTATCTTGGCTTGATTCCTGAAGATGTTGGCAACACTTCTGGGCCGTTGAACCACACGATGGGCCAAGTCGTGTGGGCCTGGATTCTTCTGGTAACCGGACCAAAATTCCGGTTAATAAGGATGAAATGCTATGAATTGAAAATTGACCAAAACGAAGTATATTTTGGCTCGACGATGATCGTGGCTTCGACGTGAATTCAAGGAGGGATGTTTGAAGTGTCGTAAAGAGTTCGTTGATCGATGAAATGCAACGAATGAGGGAACGACTCAAAGATGTTTGAGTTCGTGGATAATGGCTGCTCAAGGATGTTCGAACTTATGAATGGTCTCCGATGACGATGACAAGAGATACCGAAGGTTGAGGAATTATCATTGTCGTTGGTTCTAAGGGGCTCAAAGCAAGGGCACAACAGAGGCGCCTTAAAGACTATATGATTATTCGAGTACCCTGCGTATCGATGAAAGGCCTATATAAGTATCGATGAAAGGCATATGGAGTTTCTGCAAGAACTGGGGTTACCATTAGCCCTTGATGGACGACATGGTGTTGTGGTCATACGATTAACGATGGTTTCAAAGTCAGATAGGCGGTGATAGCCATAGTTATGGATGATGATTGCTTTGCTTGTATCATCTTGTGTAGATTGTTCGATCTCGAAGGTGTCATATCTTGGGTGATTGTCTGCTGTTGGTTTCAGACTTCGAGGCTTGTGCTTGAGGGATGTTGTTCTAGATTAGGATGGTCTACGCTAGATAACTAGTTGCTATGTCTGCTATTTTTTTTTTATTATTGCAAAGGCTATCACTGTCAGATGTGGGGAAGACGAGTTTGGGTTTCTTCTCTGTTGATATTGGTGGATTAGATGGTTGATCTACCTATTTCTCATATACATTATTGATGATGTTAGATAGTTGTTTTATCGCTCATTAAGACTGTTGTCTGACTCAAGGTTTTATGTTTCCTCTTATTACCTTGGGTTGTTCATCCTATTGTGGATGGGTAGACTGAGTAGATGGTAGCAGGTTGCAGATTTTAGTGAGGACGATGATGTAGATCGACGACGAGCTGGAGGCTTACATATTACTTTCTACTATACAAACTAGTTTTTGTTTCCGTTGTTACGCTTGTTTAGTGTTCTCCGAGTGATTGTAGTGAGGCATTTTGTACAGACTCTTATGATGTACGGATCTTTCTAGTTGATATGAAAGTTTAAGTTTTAGCTCAAATATTATCTACAACATTAACACTCAACAGTCCCTCAATTCAAACCAATTGGCACCCTCTTACCCTTGCAGTCTTTCACAGGTTCAAGATAGCCACATTCATGTCGTTCTCTATATGTTTATCACCAATATCCACACCAGTCTCTAAATTTGATTTATTTTTAGGAGACCAAACTTTGACTGACTAACAAGTACTACTAGAATGTCCAAATATCTTGCAAATTGAACATAAAGATGGAGTCCATTCATAAAATACACTTTGCCAAATAATATCACCATTACAACATTCAATAGGAATTGTTTCTGGAAATTTAAAATTTGAATTGATTTCAACTAATATTCAACCATATGAGATTCTCACAAGGTTTTCAGTAACATTATCTAACTTCAAGGGATTACCCAATAAATTAAGAAGCTATTCTGCATGTCGATTATACTGACCAAAAATTCAAATCCAAGTTAGGTAATCGAATCCATATTGGGATTGAATGTAGAATTTTTTTAGTTAACTTCAACCCTGGATGCAATTTTTTCATAAAAATCAATTTCTTATTATAGTTGTATGGTCCTGAAGCAAGTATCCTATCACAATCTGCATCACTATCGCATTTCAAAATGAAAATTCCATTTTCTCTAGAATATAACTGATATTGTCCTTTCGGGTTCCAATTACGATTAATATAATCCTTAAGAAAATGAAATCCAAAGACATAAAAAACAATCGAATCAACCTATCTTTCCCTAGACCTATTTGTCAATTCTTCATTGATAAACACTAATTTGATATTATTCTTGACTGCGGTTCATAAAATCTAAGTTGGATAGACTCTTGATGACACCTATTTTCAGTAATAATATCTACCTAAGTTTTGAACTACCTAACATTATTCAGATTATTGCAACTCTAAACATTCTCAACTAGAACAGGAAAATCCTTCTTCGAATTTAGATCTGGAAGATAAAGTTACCTTTAGTTGAAGGATTTCAACAATCTTTAATTGAGAGAAAATTATGCTCTGCATGTTGCGGAATTGATTGCAAATCAGGAGGGATGGAAGCGCGAAAATCTGAATCGGAGAAGAAAGTGATTTTGGATTGAGAATTTTGAAGAGATTTGCAAGCGGTTGCCATTTTCGCTAAGTGTCAACAAAGTTGTGCAGCTAGTAAGTTCTCTTTTCATCATTAATTATAACCTATATTATAATTCCACTTGTCCCTAGAATAAGATTACCTATTAATTTTCATTCCAATTGATATAATTAATTATAATAGGTTATATTCCCCGTTCATCATAATTTTCCCTGGTTCCTTATTATTTAAGCGAACCTTTATTATTGTAAACTTTCTTTATTTACCGTCTTGTATATTTTTATTATTACAAGAAATGTTTCACACAAATAATTAACATAGTTGGTGGAAATGTACAAAAATCTATTTTCCAAACAATTAAGATCTGCAATTACAAGCTTTTTATGTTTATTACGTTATATATATATATATATGTGTGTGTGTGTGTGTGTGTGTGTGTGTATTTGATTAATGTGCAATATGGAAAAAACCCTTATTTCTCTCTTAATCCCTGTTACCTTTCTTTTTCTTACAACTACGTTCTTTGTAATTTAACGTAATGGTAATTATGGAAATGTATCCCTTTTACACCCTTGATTAACTTAGTCCACTAGTAATTCCCTTTTTCTGAGTTTTATATATATATATATATATATATATATATATATAATTTCATGTTTTCTTACATAATTCCCAATTTCAATTTAATTATGGTAAATTTCTGTACATAGTTAGGCTTACTATTTCCTATTTCATTATTCCATATTTTACCTTAATTCTTCCTAACTCAATCTTTTATTATATTCTTAACAATATACATTGGGAATATGCACATAATCATCATCAAATTTACATTTTTACTGTTACATTAATTTCTTTAGCCTAAACAGAAAAATATAGGAATGAATTTTCACAATAGTGATATTCTTAACGCTTTTAGGGAGTGAATTAGATCACAATTACTACAATTTCAGTTATTCATTACATTAAGAATTTTGGAGAATTAAACGATAAATATACCATTACCAAATTAAATCCACTCACCTGTAAGTTTTCCAATTCCATAATCTAATTCAGAATTATTGACCGTGGTTTCTCCTTAATTTGATTCGATAATGTAATAACCATAGATTTATTATCCAGAATCCAAAAATAAAATAAAAGAATTGAAGTGGAATCAGATTCACGAACTTATCTCGCACAAAAGGAATTCTGAGCATCTACAATCCTAAGCTATGAATTCCATTCTCTAATTCTTGTTCCTAAGTACCTAAACTATTTTAGTTTGATTCAGATAAGCTTTGGAGAAGAAATGGAATGACGAGGTCTCCGCGTCTGCTTAGAAAATAATGAGTTTTGTGGCTAACCCTATGCTTTATTTATAATTATTCAGAATAACCTGGTCCATTAGTTTTGTGGAAAGTAAATCAGAACCGTCGCTGAAAATAAAGTACGTCATAGCCTTAAAATAAATCACGCCGCTAGCCTCACTTGGATCGAACCAACATCTACCTGGGTCGACATAGGGTCGACCCAGACCTTCCTTGGGTCGATATAAGGTAGGCACATACACATTCTGAGGAAATGTGTATAGACCATTAATGTTGCGATTTATTTCTTGCTTGATTTTCTTCCTTAAGTTATTATTCTTAACATTCCAATTTATTTATTTCCCCATTCTTAAGTCTTATCCATTTCAAATTTCGAACGTGAAATTAATACGAGCATATTTTTTTTTCGTTTTAACTTTCTTCATGTTTAATTCCTTTTTAATTCAGTGAACGTTACCTTTAACGTTTTTATTTCCATTATGTTACATGTCATTTTCAACGCGCATTAATGCTATTTCAAATGCACACCATTAGTATATTAATAAGCGCTGATTTATTCGAAATTGAAACGCTGCTTAATTGGAGTTATTTCAAATTTCCTTTCATTGCATAATTTTGTACCATTTATAACACTCATTAATTTTGCGTGTTTCTTTTGCAGATTATGTCTAAATATATTATTTCTTTGTTAATGTCAATTATGACATGCGTTGTTAATTAGTAGGAACGTCTCAATTTTTGTGTCAATTACTTTCCTCTTTCTGACTGTTCGTTTATTCCAATTTCAAATGGATGTTTTTCTAGGAATTTATGTACATACATAATTTTAAAAATATAAATTAAATTTGTATACATTTACATACAAATATTTTTTGATACTTAACTTCGTACATACGTAATTTCTCCGTACGAACTCTATTCAGAACATATTATATATATATATTTATCAAAAAATACAACGAATGCAATGGTACACGCTCTCCAAAGCCTAATTCTGAAAATTCCAAGAACGTATGTTTTGCATTCATTGCTTTTTATTATTATTTAATTGAAATAGTATTATAAAAATGCGGGGTGTTACACCTTATCACTGAACATGCCTTAACCACCACTTTGTACACTCCATTCTCGCCTGAAACTGCTACACCACTTGTGTTTATTCATCCTCACCTGCTTCTACTACATCACTTCCTCCTTTGCCAAAGGCGACTGCTTCATCCAATAAGCATAAGCAAACACCGCAGGCGCAGTCCACAAACTATCATCCATACAACCATCAACCCCCAACAGCCACACGCAACTCCCAATCCCCCAATCGCTACTTCGTCGAGTACGCCACCAAATCCCAAACCCAAAATCGGATCCACCACCGAACACGTAACCACCCAATCAGCCACGAATCCAAACAACCTGCTAACCACTGCGATTTCAACAAAACCTAAAAAAAAAAAAAATCAATTTTGCTTTGCGTTTTTGTAGCTCCGAATTGAGTATATGCCGTTTTGAGGATGATTTCATAAAGAAATTGTTTTTATTTCTGGATGATTCCTGATTTTAAGTAGTGGCACAGATTTCTTTTGGGCTGTGCATGCTTGTGGTATTTGGGCTGTGTTTAAAGTCTTCTTTTTTTAAAAAGAAAGTCATCCTTTTTTCCTCCACTTAGGGCAACTACTTTGTAGTTTTTTTTTTTTTAAAAAAAAGAGTGAGTTGTTCACTTTTTAGTTGTTTTGGTTGTTGTTGGCCTCTGGATTGTTTAGTTTAGTTTATTTTCTTTTGAAATTGTGAGTGTGATTGTTTTGTTCTTTTTCTAAAAAAAATAACTTGCCTTTTACTTATATAAATCGTTTTCACTTTTCATGTTGCAAAAATAGGGGAATTTCTTTGTTTCGCTAGCTATAAGACTACTCTGCTTGCTTTCCAAATAAACTGTATTGCTTGCTTAAAAAAGTTGCTGCTTAAAATAAAAAATTGCTAATCTACACGCTCTGAGATCGTGTTTTAACTCTTCTTTTTTTAAACGCATTGTTGTTTGCTAGCATTTGCATTTAAAAAAACAAAATTAAAATTCATTTTTAGTTGCATTGTAATTCATGTTTAATTTCTATTTTGCATTCAATTCATTTTGTTTTTATTTTCTAAGACCGTTATTATATTTTGACAACTTGATTTCTTTCTAACATATTATTTCCCAGTGTCTAGGCTACGATAGAGCAATAATCGTTTATAATATTATGATGATTCCTAAATATTATAGTGATTGTTTTTCTGAAGGTACTTAAACCTTTAATTGCGTTGCTAGGGTAATTCTTGGTACGTCGATAACTCAAACCCATTAACAAGCTAAGAAATCTTTTGTTGAAACTAATCAGAGCGTCCACTATATAATTTCAGAAAATTTGTAAATAAGTTATTTGCATTCATATAGTTGCATTAGCTCATGCATATATATAAGCAAAAATCCAAAAAGAAAACAATTTTCCATTTGTAAATAATCACTTTTCAATTTTATTTAAGCATTTTGTTTTTTCAGAAAAACACTCAATAATCCAAAAAAAAGTAAATATGACGGCCCGTATTCTATGCATCGGAGGATCATAGGATATTTATTTTAGTTTCATATTAGATCATATGATCATATAACTTTGGGAAATGTCTAATAGGGTCATTTCCTACCTTCAACATTTTTTCCGATTTTAATGTGACAATTTTACCCTTGGTGAATCTTGTTTCGCCCATAACTTTTGATTGGTAAGAGACATTGACTTAAAAACCACTTTCATTAGATTCGGATGATGGTTTCTCGTTTCGTAGAGTGGTCACATAGGATAAAAGGGCCAGCCGTTTGAGCGGAATGGCTGAATTAAGATCTAGATTGGTTTGGGCAGCTTAATTGGGTAAGGTCATTAATGGATGAGCCCAAAGTTCATTTCGGGATTAAGGTTATTTTGGGGATGAATGGGGTAGTTGAATCATTCATTATTACTTTCACGACTTCCAAGAAAGGTCCCATCAACCTCCAATGGCTTCCATCCTCTAAAATATCTTACAATCCCTTCCTTAATTAGCCTAAACCTAAGATTAACAAAGATTTAATCATCTCAACATCAAATCAAGCTTTAAGCTACTGCATAGAATTGGTACCAGAGCCAAATCATCACCAATTTCAAATCTATTTATTTTAGGGCAATTAAGGTGAGTGATTAACATCATTACTCACTAATTAGGGCTTATTATCAGATAATCACCTCATAAAACTATAGAAAATGCTAAAAAATCGTAGATTATTATATTATGGAACATACATGAATTTGGGGCGATTTGATTAAGTTGATCTAATCCCAGAAATTAGGGGAACCAAAATAACAATGTTTCCCCTTTGCCTTGTCTTTGGATTTTATCATGCTTTGTTAGCCTAGATGTTGGACGAACGTGTCTTGTATGTTTGTAAGATGTCTAGGAACATTAGAATGAATGAAAATGTCGTTGAAAGGCAAAATAGAATGACATTAGTGATTCTGGAAGTGCTCTACGTCTCGGTGAACCAAAGTGGGTCCGACCAAACGGAGTCAGGAAAACTTCACTAGAATTGCATGAAATTTTATGGGGATGGTAAGGAAGGCCCTAGGAAATCTAGGAAAAAGTATCAAGTCGTGCGGGACAAAGGAAGGCCAAGTTTTAGCTTATATTAGGTCGGGTCGATGTGGCTTCCAGGTCGACTTCGAACCGAACCAAACTCAATATGGATTACAGCTTTGTAACGGATAGAAAGTGTAGGCATTGTGGTTCTAAAGACGGAAACTGGAGCTCGGGTCGAATAACTCTTGAATGGACTAGGTCGATCTAGGTGTGGCAATTATGTCTAGGTTGACTTAGTCGACCCGGATAACTTGGGTAAGCGAGGGTCGACCCAGTCGCCCCGGGAAGAGCAAACGAGCTCGTATCGACTAAGTCAACACGAGTACGTTCACTAAGCTTGGGTCGACTTAGTCGACCCGGAGTAATTCTCCCCAGATCCATCATATGTTACAAGTAAGCGAAGTGAGCACCTTTGTGGATTCAAGCAATGACGGGCGACTTCTTCTCTTACCGAACAATTCATTCTTTGAAGGACAAATCCTAATATGACTAGCCTAGATCGAGACGTGAAGAATGTAACACCCCAAGTTAGGGAATGCGGAATGGATTGTTAAGGAAAAGCAAACAATAGAGGGGGATGAATAGTGTTTGTAAGAATTTAAACAAAATCTAAAACTAATGTGAACTACGGAATGAATCTAACACCACAAACACAATCACAGATACAGATTCAAACATAAATGCAAAATAAACAGAAATAAAGACGTAGAAAAGGAAAGAACACACCAGATTTTATACTGGTTCGGATTGCTCCTATGATCAGTCCCACACAATGCTGGATTGCACAGGGTTTTATTACCATTTCCAATAGTCAAGTACAACTTCGTTGATTTCTCGGCTACAAGGACACACCGATTCCTACTTCTTTGATTTCGCGGCTACAAGGACACATCGATTCCTATTTCCCTGATTTCACGACTACAAGGACAGACCGATTCCTATTTCACTCAACCCAAGCAATTACAAACAGCCTTATAACTCTTCAATAGCACTTGATTCAGAGAGTGTAGAGAGAAGAAGTTTGATCAAAACGGAATTGAATTCAACAGAGTATAAGTGTAAAAACCATAAAAATTATTAAGAATAATGGTGTAGAGAAATAGGATGAAGTTAGAGAAGAAGAGATGATAAAAAAATTCGGTTTTAACTCCTTTTTATAGAGTATGAAAGGTTGCAACAGTTCTGAATCGTTTCAAATAGTGAAAAGACACTTCCTTTCAGAATTGAAAAAAGTGACAGTTGTATGTCGACATGGTGTTTTTGGTATGTCGAAATACCCTCGTACATTTTTGATTTTCAAAGCATTTTTCAAGTGTTTTGATATGAAAATAATTCTGGAAATTCTTAAGTAAAAATTTAGTGTTGTAAATTAATATTATATGATAGAAAGACATATGAAAACATAAATTATAAACTATATAAATATATTTATAAAATTATAAGGTTTTAAACTGTAAATATAAAGTATATAAATATATAAAACTTAAGTTTAGAAAACAAAGAAAAATAGAAATAAATAGAAGAATAAAATAGAGATGATTGAGGATAGAATTGAAAATCAGAATTTGAAAATTTGAATTTGAATTTGAACCTAGAGTTCTATTTAGAGTCTTACAAAATCTAAACTATATAACTATATTAATTTTGAACTATTAAATTCTTGAAATCTTGATTACTCATCAGTCGTGAAATATATGATCAAACTTGTTATGTTATTAAAGAACTGTAAGTTCAGACTAAAGGAGTGGAATAAAACCAGGCCAAAAGAGAATGTTCACATACAGAATCTTCAAGAGCAACTAGAAAGAACCCAAAATTTACTTGATGCAGACCCACTGAATGAAGGCTTAAATCATGATTACTATGAAATGCAAACCCAACTGAAGAATGCTTTGGAGATAAAGTCAAAAGAAATCAAACAAAAAGCCAAAGAGAAATGGCTGACTCAGGGAGATGAATGCACAAAATTCTTTTACACTAAAATGTCGCAAAGGAAACATTACAATAACTTATTTAATTGCTTGAATGAACAGGGGGACTCAATGCAGCAAATCAAACAATTAGAAGACACAACCATCTCGTACTACACTAACTTATTTAATGGTGTGTACACTGAAGAATTACCCCTAACTGAGTGTCGTAGGAAGCTCAATTCCGCTGGGAGGCTGAACCTGGGTGGTGAGATCAGCATGGGGGAACTGAAGGCCGCTGTCTTCTCCATTCATGATGACTCCAGTCCAGGGCCTGACGGAGTGGGGGCATCCTTCTTCAAATTGCACTGGGAAGACCTGAAATTCCACATGTTAAATGCATATCAGGAAGTATTAGACAAGGGTGAGTTCATTAGAGAAATTAATCACACTTTCATATCACTGATTCCTAAAGTTCAAAACCCTAGCAGAATTGAAGACTATAGGCCTATTACATGCTGTAATGTGATTTACAAAATTTTGAGCAAAATATTCTGTAATAGGCTGAACAGGGTGTTACCAGCACTTGTGTCACAATGCCAGAGTGCTTTCATCAAAGGAAGATGTATTTCAGAAAACTCTTTATTGGCACATGAACTGGTGAGAGAGTTCAATAAAAAAGGAGCTGATAAAATATGCCTAAAGATCGATTTGCACGAGGCATATGATAGAGTTAACAGGAAATTTATCATTCACATGCTGAAGGCAATGGGGATTCCTGACAACTTAGTTAAGCTGATCGGGTTCTATCTTGATACACCCACCTACTCAGTTATGATAAATGGGGTGCCACATGGGTTCATCATCAGCTCCAGGGGTATCAGGCAGGGGGACCCACTTTCACCATACTTATTTGCAGTTGCCATGGAATGGTACACCCTCCAGATGGAACTGGCTACAGAGTCGAAAAGAATACTCCCTATCTACAACCACCAACCCAGAGTTAATCATCTTATATATGCAGACGACCTACTGGTGGTGTTCAAAGCTTCAATTACAGCCATTGATCATATAAAAGACATCTTCAAAGACATGGAGGATAAAGTGGGTCTGAAAGTTAATGAGCTTAAGACCAAATATTATTTCAATAAATTCTGTCGACAAAAACAAGCTTTACTTGACAGAATGGGGGTGCAGGAAAGAACCTTACCAGTTAAGTATCTAGAGGTGCCTCTGTCAAATACCACTATCACTAATGCTGAATGTGGTAAGCTTGTGGACGACATTCGTGATAAACTACAAGGTTGGAGATCAAAACTCCTATCTTTTGCAGGTAGGGTGGAGTTTGTGCACACAGTGATCACATCAAAAGTAAGGTTCTGGTTACAAACTTTTCAAATCCCTGATTGTTCTATTGCAAAAATCAATACAGTTTGTGCCAACTTTATTTGGAAAGGTGGGCTACACAAAGTCAGTTATAAACTGCTATGTAGGCCCAAGAAGGAAGGGGGAGTTGGGCTTAAGAGCTTGTTTGAGTTAAAAAAGGCTTATGGGCTTAAGCAGGCCTGGAAGTTAATCTCCTCAAACAACTTATGGGCTATTTGGATGAGAGCAAGATATATGAAACAGAATTTTTGGACCACTAGTGTAGATAATAATGCATCAGTGGTCTGGAAAAACTACCTCAAATTTCGAAATGAACTCAAAAGCAGGATCCAAAGAGACATAGCCAATGGTTCAACTACAAACTTATGGCTTGACCCATGGCTCAATGGTGCAAGCCTAATTGATAGATTTGGATGGGATGGTTACTCAGCCTATGGTGCACCCAACTCAAATGTTAGCTCAATTACATCAAATGGGGTATGGAACAGTGAAAGCAACATGATTACAAGGAGTCTGGATGGAGAAATCAGCTCTAAAACCATTTTTGCTAACAGAAATGAAGATAAATGGACTTGGAAGACTGGTCATTTCAATCTTAAGGAAGCATGGGATAGCTTAAGGCAAAATCATCCCAATCTGGGTTGGTGTAAAGTGGTGTGGGATCGGTCATGTCCACCTAAAATGGCTCAAGTCATGTACAAAGCAATCTTGGGGAGGCTGCCTACCAAAGACAGACTGTACGATTGGGGGATAATTGAAGATGACAGATGTGTACTATGTAACAATGCCTCTGAAACCCTAAATCATCTATTCTTTGAATGCCAATTCACCAGAAGACTATGGGCTATACAAAAGCTTAAATGCTTTAACTCTGAACAGATTGGGGACCTTGAAGAAGAAATAAATTACCTGAATGATGGGGGTCACATGCCTCAACTGATGATAGAGGTCGGCAAGATTTGTCTCACAGCCACAGTGTGGCAAGCATGGAGAGAACGAAATACCCGTACTTTCAAGAAGGAAACGAGGGATGTGTTAGCTAACTCAAGTGCAATCAACAGGGAAGTGGCGATTTGCATCAATAGGATCAAGAAGAAAAACCGCACCAGGTCAACGACACGAGAACGATTGCTACTGGAGAGGTGGAACTAGAAGGAAGCGAGCGGAGGAAGGTGCAAAGAGAATTTACGTCCGCCATAGTTGAAGAACCCTAATTTTGACTTCACCGCGTTTTTGCTTTTGGCAGAGAATGCTTTGTAAAAGTGAAAAAGCGGTTGTTGGATGTATTATGTTTGACCCATCGAAGTATGGGCTGTTGTAACAGTGGGCCGAGCCGACTTTGGGCTTCAATAATAATTTTACCCAATTTCAAAAAAAAAAAAAAATCTATACAAAAAATGTCAGCATATATTTTATAATCAATGATAATTGAAATAAGGTTGTTGTCATCAAAACTCCATTCTCCAACAATCTCCCACTTTTTGACGATGACAACCTTAGTTTATAAAATATCATACCTTTATATACCTGTTTGATGATGTTCCTTTTATACTCCCCCTGTCTGTTAGAATCCTATAAACTATGCCTATATTTTATAATTTCTCCCCCTTTGGCATTATCAAAAATAAATCCTAAAGATATTCCCCCTAAATTGTATTACTTCCCGAATAGAACATAAGTAACTATTCTTCCCCTTAATCTATACAAACTTATAATAAAACCTAATTATAAACGACAATTTTATTAAACACAACTTGTACAACTATATAAATTTATACACATATGATACGTTGTAAAAACGTAATACAATGAGAATCGAAGGAAACCTTAATCACTAATTATTTTTAACAATGGGAGATTTCTGAATTGGACAGTTTGGATAATGGAGACAAAATTCTCCATTCTTTTCAATCACATTCCCATTTTCGTCAAAAATAACTTTTCCTACACGCTCAACGTTATCATCTTCGTCCATAACCGTTGGTTGAGTCTCTTGTTGTTGTTCCTCCTCCATCATTTCTTATTCCTCTTCTGGTTCTTCAGGCTCTTCCTCTTCTTCCATGGCTTGATTATCATCATTAATGATAATCAGATTAGTCTCGTTATCCATTATAAACTTTAGGAGACTTCTCATTAGTTTCCCTTGCCTGTTTTGCTCCTGATTCATCCTAATCTGGAGTACTTGTATCTCAGCCACCATTTGCAGTAGATACTCCATTTTTTCTTCGATTTGGATCACTCTAGATAGCGTAGATAGTTGAAATGGACGCTCGGACGGTCCAGCGTATGAATCAGAGTTGTTTTGAGTATTTGGATTAGTGGAGGCCATTGTAATTTTTAATTTAGAGTTTTTACAGAGAAGAAGAATAAAAATGAAGAAGAAAAGTTGAATTAAAAGGTTTAAATAGTTGAAATAATTAATTGTTGGTGGGAATTAAATTAAATTTTTTGGCAGTTATATGTCGACATACCAAAAACTCTATGTCGACATAGTCTTGATTTAAATTTCACTATTTTGATTCCGTATTTTATTTTTATATATATTACTATTATTTAATTATTCTAACTCACTTGATGAACATATACCTAATTCTCTCCTAAATTTAGTGAATGTTGCTTCATTTAATGGTTTAGTTAATATATCAGTTATTTGTTTATCTGTTTCTATAAATTCAAGTGAAATCTTTTCTTTACCTACATTATCTCTTAAAAAATGATGTCGTACATCGATATGTTTAGTTCTCGAATGATGAGTAGGATTTTTAGAAATATTTATAGTATTATCGTAGTATATAGGTGATTTATTTATACTTAAACCAAAATCATTTAAAGTTTGTTACATGTATCTTACTTGTGAACACGCCAAAGCAGCAGATATATATTCTGTTTTAGTTGTTGACAAAGATACAGTATTTTGTTTATTTATGAACCATGATACAAGAGAATGTCCAAGAAAGTGACATGTTCCACTAGTACTTTTACGATCGGATTTACATTACGCATAGTCAGCATCACAGTACGAAACTAAATCGAATGAATCATTCTTAGGATAAAATAATCCAAAATCTGATGTATGCTTTACATACCTCAGAATTCGTTTTACAGCTGTTAAATGTGTTTCCTTAGGTTTTGATTGGTATCTTGCACAAAGACATACACTATGCATTATATTTGGTCTACTAGCGGTGATATATAATAAAGATCCTATCATACCTCTGTATAGTTTTTTATCAACGTATTTTGATGTATCATCTTTACATAAAGCAATATTAGTTGCCATAGGTGTTGGTTTATCATTTGTTGTTGTTAAATTATATTTATTAATTAAATCTCTTGCGTATTTTTCTAGGTTAATAAATATTCCATTCTTTAATTGTTGAATTTGTAAACCAAAAAAGAATGATAATTCTCCCATATGACTCGTTTCAAATTCTTTGGTCATAATTTCTGAAAATTCTTTGGTCGTTTTATCATTTGTTGACCTAAAAATTATATCATCAACATATATTTGTACTACTTATATATCTTTGTTATTCTTCTTGATAAACAATGTATTATCTAATTTTCCTATTTCAAAATTTGATTGTAATAAATAATTTCATAATATGTCATACCAAGCCCTAGGGGCCTGTTTTAATCCATATAACGCTTTCTTCAACTTATATTCGTGATTTGGTAATTTTTCATCTTCAAATAGAGGTGGTTGCTCTACATATACGTCTTCCTGGACAAATCCATTTAAAAAAGCACTCTTGACATCCATTTGATATAATTTGAAATTATTATAGTTTGCAAAAGCTAGTAAAATTCTAATAGCCTCTAGTCTTGCTACTGGGGCTAAAGTTTCATCGTAATATATTCCTTCTTCTTGAGTATAACCTTATGCCACTAGCTGTGCCTTATTTCATACTACCTCACCATGTTCATTCATCTTATTTTTATAGACCCATTTGGTTCCAATTATTGTTTTATCCTCTGGTCTAGGAACAAGTTCCCATACTACATTCCTAGTAAACTGATTCAATTCTTCTTGCATTGCAAGTATCCATGAACCATCAGAAGTAGCTTCCTTTAGATTTTTGGGTTCAATAGTTGATATAAATGCAGTATTACTCATATTATTTAATTGATTACGAGTTCTAACAATGTATTCGATATCTCCTAAGATATTTTCTACAGGGTGGTCTCTAAGTAATCTCGTTCTTTTATTTGGTTGATTACCTTCATAGTTTATTTCATTAAATTCAATTTCATAATCGTCTTCATTGTTTGAGTTATACTTTTATAGTTTTCATCGAAAGATACGTTTAATGTTTCTTCTATAGTGTCGGTTAGAGTATTGAAAACTCTATATGCTTTGCTTCTTTCTTAATATCTAATAAAAATTCCTTTATCGGATTTTGAATCAAATTTGTCTAAATTATCTTTTGTATTTAGTATAAAACATTTACTTCCAAATATTTTAAAATATGATACATTTGGTTTCTTGTTATACAAGAGTTAACAAGCTGTTGCAACTGCCTCAGCCCAAAAATTCCTTGGTAAATTACTATCAGATAACATAGTTCTTGCACATTCTTGTATCGTTCTATTTTTACATTCAACTACTCCATTTTGTTGAGGAGTTCTTGGAATTGAAAATTTGTGGGTTATCCCCTTTTTATTATTGTATTTTTCAAAATTCTCATTTTCGAATTCTCCGCAATTATCACTATGTATAATTTTAATTTTTAGTGATAATAAATTTTGAATTCTTTTAGAAAAAGTTTTAAACTAATCAAAAGCATCACTTTTATTTTAAAGAAACAAAGTCCAAGTAAATCTAGAAAAGTCATCAACTATTACATACACATATCTGTTATGATTTATTGATTGAACTTGGGATGGACCAAATAAATCCATGTGTATTAACTCTAATGGTTTTGAAGTAGTAATTTCTTCTTTTGATCTAAATGAACCCTTCTTTAATTTTCCAAATTGCCAAGCGTCGCATAGGTTATTAACTTTAAATTTCATTTTGGGTAATCCCCTAACTGAATTCAGAAATTCTGGAAATATGTTTGAAATTTGTATGACAGAATCTGTTATGCCAGTTCCAAGGATCATTTGTATTGGCCATAAGACATAAATTATCATAGGAGATTTTCATATTTAATATATAGATATTTTTCTTTCTATATCCTTCGAATATAACTTTTGAATTCCTATCTACTATTAAACGTTTATTCTTTTCAAAATTTATTTTATAACCTTTATCACAAAGTTTTACTTAATAAGTTTTTTTTTAAATTCCTAACCAATAAAACATCAGAAATAGTAGGAGTTTCAGAATTACCGACATCACCGATTCCAATGATATAACAATTAGAATTATCTCTGAAGTTCACCAATCCACCATCTTCATACTTTAGATTATTGAGTAGTTCAAGATTTCCAGTCATATGTCTCGAACAACTAATATCCTATATCCATTTTTCCTTTTTCATTTCCACCAATTGCTTTCCAGAAATTGAATTTTCAACAGCCATGTAACACACCATTTCAAGATTTGAATTTCCAACAGCCACCTTTTCAGAATTTGAATTGCCAACGAACACTTTACCCATCATTTCAACTTTTGAATTTTCAAAAGCCATAGAACTCATTCTTTTTTGAATTGAACAATATTTCATTAGATCACATGCTTCTTTAACTGAAACGACACAAAATTCCCTGATACGGGAAAGCCCGGATTGAGTTGAGAACACGACGCATCAGACACAAACAATAGAACATTTCATTGCTATTACAACAATTACATCAGAGTACAAGAATATAGCAGAGTATGAATAAATATTACACAGCAGAAATAAAATAATATCAGAGATTAAAATAAAAAGCAACGAAAATTTAAATGTATAAATACAATGTATAGCAGAAAATACATCAACTAGCACAACTGAAAAAAAATACCCGGATACAAAGCTTTTTGATTATAGCTCCAGTTTTAACCCAGGATCTTGTGAAAAGAAATATATGCGAAAACCAAAACTACTAGCTGCTCGTGTGGAAAATATGGACACCCAGAGTTTAGGTAGAAACAATAAACTCCGAGTCAGTCTTGGGATTGGTGTGAGGACTAAAATAGTTATTAAAACTTTACTTTAAAATATGGTAAACCACGGGACCACGCCGCATGTCACGGAATGGGTTTACTCCCATAAATACTCTAAAATAAAAAAATTATAAACAATGCAATGCTTTTTGAAAAATGAAGCTACTGTAAGACTCAGGTCCCATCACACAATGCAACGCAAGCCGGAGCATAAAGTTTTACCTTATAATAGCCAAACATGCTTGGTACGTTTTAAAACAAATCATTTTGATATTACTATAAGTGTATATTGTCAAAACAACTTCAAATATAAACGTATCAATCATAGACGGCATAGTACCACATCCTACTATGTCGCCATATAGGTTTACAACTAAAACCGAAAAGGTCGCGTATTGGAAAATGGATTCCATCTATGAGTCGAGACAAGTGATGTCTCCTCACCGATTCGAGACACTCTAGCAAATGTCTCAGGACTCGGACGCTGGCGAGCCCTTGGATGCCTCAGGGCCGGTCCTCTCTTACTTTTTAGGATAAGTTATTCCTGAACACACGTTTCTCGGTCCTATCAGACCTATCTCTGAGCCACTAGGGACTCAATATCCGAGGCGCCTCGCAATCCATCGTCCACATAAGTAAAAATCTCTGGGCTCCATACCATGACACCACTTCTGACTAGAAAGTAACGTCGTGCACTCCCTGCAGTCGCTATCTCATTTTTGACTCATACCGGGTGTGAGGCTCGTGAATTAACGCGATACACAAAGCTATGCTAATCATGCTTTGATACTCGACCACATGACTCTGCTTTTCAACAAAAGCCTTGGTCATTTTCATCTTAGCATGCCACATTGTCAATCCATACCGTAACACTAATTTCCACCAATATATAATCTCTAAGCTTGTACGTCTCAAAGAAGGGTGTTAAGCAAGAGAATAAATTCTCCACCACCAAACAGATATATATTTAGCAGAGATCAACGATTATAGTATAAAGAAATACAACGTCAGACATACCATCCATTTGCAAGTCTGTTCTAGGTCTGAATGAAACTGTAGACATCTTATTCCTCATCCCATGTGTCCAATACAGGAGAGAGGTCCTCGCATATTCGGTCGATCTCCAAGTACGTCTGGACGATCACCACTTACTAGCTTGTCTTGGGTGTACAACCCAATAAAGACATCAGTACTCATCCAAACGATGTAAAGATCTTTGGCCTTCAACCACCGTCTTCATCGTCGGCTTTTAGTCGTCGTATTAATTATTCAGAATGGGTTAAACCTGGTCATTCTGAATAACTTGCGTATTTTATAATCAAGTGCTATAAAAAACATCAAACGCCTCATTACAATCCAAAATATTATTTTATTAAAGTATTCACATCTATAGGTAAAAGTTCCCATTAATTTTATCAAAGATAAACTCTTTTAAATTTATTCTTTAGTCTTCCTTTGGATATCAATTTCAAAAGACTTTATTTATCTTTTCGCAATTCTAAACCTAATTAAGGTTTATAAAACTAGTTGGGATTATCGAGCCATACCGAAGTAATCATTTGTTTATTAATCCCAATCCCAACCTGTTCTCCAATGGAGCAAAACTGGTAGTACCCCATATCTAACACCCACGGTGTTATCGGTAAATTTAATTGCCATTTCATATTCAAATCTAATTAAAGATTTAACTATCGCCTGGAGTAAAACTGGTGATACTCCATTCTCGATCATTTCATGAATTCGATAAATTTAATTATCCCATTCTCATTCCTATCTAATTAAAGATTCATTAAAACTCTAATTCAGATTTATTCTCAAAATTCATTACTCAATGATTATTCAAATTTAAGAAATTAATCTTATCTTTGACTGGGTTAAAGAACTAATGTCATTTAAAACACAGTTCACAATAAACCCAAATCAGTTTCCATCAACTATGGAATCTTCACGGAAAAAAGATCAATATATAATCGATATAAATTTCTGTATCCAATCGATACTATAAATGGAATAACGACAGAGCATTTTAAATTCCATATATAGTAATGGTCTTCCTTCACAGAAGCTCATCTCGATTATTACCAAATCGAATTCCATTCAATTCCAATTAAAATTTTGAATGGGAAAATTATACTTTGGAAAATTTTCGCTAAATCTTAATAAAAAGATTTATAAGTTCCAAATCATCTCTTCACTGTTAATTGGGTTAAAGAACAATCGTTATTTAAAATATTGTTCACGATAAACCCAAAAATCCAATTTCAATTCAATTCCAATTTAGTATTAATTAATTGGTAAACTTCTCTAAATCTTATTCAAAAGATTTATTCTTTTCTCATCGGGGTTTAAGAACAGTGTTACTAAAGACACCGTTTATGAAAACCCAAAATCCAATTTGATATTACATACCAGGCTCTAAATAGATATTATATCGGCTAATATTCAATATCAAATTCTGAAACTAACGGATATCTTGGGAATAACGATATCTGTATCTTCCAAATTCCCATAAAAATATCCGTATAATCATGGAATCCAGTATCGAAATATTTCGAAAATTATTTCTATTTAAATCCATTCCAACTCATACGTTGGAAAAATTCTGGTTATTTTAAAACCCATTTACAAATCTAATTTATTCATTTAAAAATATTGGATTTATTATTCTAGTTAATAATTAGTCCATTTCGATAAAAATATCATTAATCTTTTCAAAACTTGGAATTTTTCATCCAAAATCTTTCCAAATCATTTTTTATGATTTTACACAATTTTTCTATATTTTTAATAATTTTATTTAGGCCCTTACAGTCGGTTTCCAATATCGACCACCGAACTGCATTCATAGGGACCTTTTCTGAAATTGATTTGGACATAATTCCAAATCCAACCGGTCAAATTTAAATCTCTTATATTCGTTGGAAAGCACTTTTCGATACGAACCCAATGGTTATGGATTTAGGAGAATCCGATGGTCGCATCTCCCGTCACATCAATTCGAAGATCATGGTCGAAATTCGCGAACGGTCGCTTGCGGCGCGTTCTATTCAAACCATTTATATATATAATATTTTTTTGATTTCTGTTCAAAACGTATGTTATATATTAGTTTAAAAAAAACGAACTTCCATTTCAATTTTAAATCAAAATTGAATATTCTATATCATTATAACATTAAAATGATAATATTTTCAAAATATCTTATTTTGAAATCCATTTCCTTTTCGTTTTATTATAGAATGAATAAAACCGATTAATAAACCGTTCGAGTTAAAATGGTGCAATCTATTTAAGTCGGCTTCATTCACTTTAATATTTTCGTGTCCATCCAAAATCGGACATCAAAATCATAACTAAAATTCTTTACTGAATATCATTTCAAAATATTCGTTATTTCCAAATTGGAATGAGACCCAATCAATTACCATATAATTTTAGTATTACGGATTTCATACATCGCATGTATTCAACAGTAATGCTAAACATCCAAATAACAACCAGAGTGCATTATGCAGCTATATAAGCATTAAATAAATAAATAATGCTTACTGCAGCCTGTCAACCAATCGATTAACATACAACTAAACAATTGAGATTAGTGTTTGTCAAATATCATCCCAATACCCGTGTGGGGTTTCAACCAACAAATACTAAATATTAGTTGTGTAGTTGGGCGATGTGTAAAATTTATCGTCCCAATCAATGTCAGCTAAATGGGTGTACATAAACAAATCGTCCGATTTGTAAATGAATATTTATTCCAATTTCATTTCAAGAGAATTTTATACCGTTCATCTATATATTAAATATTATATTTTTAACGATTAAATATTTATTTCAATACATGACTATTTTATACGGTTCATATACACATTAAAAATGATATTTTTAATGAATAAATATTTATTTCAAAAAAATTCGGCATTTTAATGGCACGATATTAGAACCAAAATAATGTCATTATTATCCCTCTCCTGATACTGGCTCACACTATACGTAATAAGCAGTTAATCACTATCCCAATCAATTTTCCCACAATACAATCAAATCACACAAATCATCCATGATTTGTACAAAAAGTAGTGTTAGGAGCTACTAAGCCCCGTCTGCAACCTAAGATAAATTTAATTGTAAAATAGTTTGGGTGAGAAGGAGTTTTCACATTGGGATCCACTGCCATTCTTTTCTGTCGCTCAAATTCGCCATTCTGATTCTAGAATTTGCAAATGAGCTCCAATCTTCACCCGACCCTTTCACTAGCATGAACGCGTCATTCCGAACAACTTTCTCCTAGTGGACTTTTTCCCGAAACCACTCCAATTCTCCGGAATTCGCGAAAAGACAGTATTCAGGCTGCTGACTTTGGACGTGTTTTCCAGGCGGCTCCGCATTCCAAAATATGACTTCTATATACTCAAATCGAAGAGAAAATCGTGCTCTACGAATTTGGTACTATAGACGTTTGGCCAGAAGTGCTCGGGTTGGAAGATATTGGCTACAGAAGGTCATAGGGCTTTATGCAAATACGGGATTTTGCAAAAATGGGTTTTTAGAGGTGGGGGGCCCCACGGTCGGAGCTGAGGCTGTAGGAGGGGCGGGGCGGGGGATGGAAGCACCGGGGGCGCTTCTGGTAGTAGGCGGCTGCGGCTCTGGGGCCCACGATGGTGGATTGGACAATTTGGAGGCTAGGGCTTTGGATTGGAAGAAGGAAGGGAGAGAGAGAGAGAGGAAGGCAACGGAGTTTGGTGCTGGTGGTGGCAAGGGGTTGCGGTGGTGCCGCGGCGGCGTGGCTGAGTAGCGACGGCGTGGCTGAGGAGCGGAAGCGTGACAGGAAGGGCGACAGGATTGAAGGGAACGGGGGGTTTTGAGGGATTAGGGCTGGGTAGGGGGTATTTATATAAATTATCATATTATTTATTTCAATTATTTCTCAAAGGTGAATTTCGCATCCGAACTCCAAATTAAACCCAACGATTATCACCCCTTCTTAAATAACCCCATTCCGGACACAATGGGATATCTTTCGTAAGCCAATTTGACTGTTTTGAACAGTTTTTCTCAAAATTAAAATATAAATCAATATATATTGAATTTAAACGTATATTTTAATTTACCAAGGCCACATACTGACTTCAAAAATTATCGAAAAATAAATCTAGCTACGTGCTGATGATACGATCCTAACAAAACTAATTTCGTCAAATTTGGAGATCGTTTGAAAAATGGCCTTTTTCTAATCGATTAAATTTAAATTGAAAGGACAAAACACGTTTAAATTCACCACGCTCATATATTAATTCCAAAAATTATGAAATTTGAAGCCTAATAATAATTTGACATTCTGGATCCAACAAAAGTGGTTTCGTCGAATACGGTGGTCATTTGCAAAATGGCTATTTTTAAGGGCTATATATTATATAAAATATACATGAATTCCATATCGACTATTTTAAATTTTAAACTGGACATAACTTTCAATTTATATTATGAAATTTATATTTTTCACATCCGTTAGAAAGATATTATTAACAGATTCAAAAGTTTCTGGATTTACTGAAATCCGATTTATTTTGAATCATGTACGTTCATTTGAAATTTAAAATCGAATTTCAAACTGCCGCATCATTTCAGGCTCGTTTTATAATTAAATTAAATTTATACATTCTAACTTCGATTTAAATAAATTTTAAATCGTTATTATTTAAAATAAACCATTTTAAATATCAAAATCCATTAAAATAGCTAAAACAGAAATTTTAAATTGGTTCAGAATTTCCGGGTTGTTACAATCTCCCCACTTAAAATCTTTTCTTCCTCGAAAAGGAACGGAGCTGAAAGTTGTTTAACTAACTAACTCAACTTTCATTCTAGCTTGATTTCTTCAAATTTTCAATTTCTAAGAACTTTCTAATTTCTCAGAAGTTTGGCTAGCACGCTAAATTTTCGAAAAATTTCGACGTAACCTCCTTTGTACGGGCTGATCGATAAAATCGCAACTTGCCTCACAAGGCCCTCATCAATCCAAAAGAAAAAGAAAAAGCCAAGCAGCTAGCCAATCGGCTCATAAAATCATCAAAACCCAAGAAATAGAGTAAACATGTACCTATTTGTCGGGCATACAATTTTATTCCTCTTCTTAGCTTCCATGCTATGACATGTTCATCTATATACATGTACATGTATGCAATTCCAATCAATTTTCAATTCAGTTTAATATTTGCTTCGATTTGGCTAAATTTACCTTCCATTCTCATATTGGTTAAATTAATTATCAATCCAATAATTTTATTAGTTAAATTAAAAATCAAACATCACAACCAGTAATTAATTAGTCGATTAACTTTTCAAACATATATCTTTTACATATAGCCAAAAATCATATTTTTAATGCAAATCACAACAATAAACTCTAACTAAGTTTTGGTTCTCACGCCAGTCAATTGGAAATATATAGATATCCCACTTTCGAAACTCGAACATAAATACTGATGATGTAGCTATCATCAGAGTTATCCTCGGCCGACTAGAGTGTGATTCTATATCTATCCGGTATATTTTGAGGCTTCGTATATATGCTAGGTAGGTGTAAATGCAAAATCTTCATATACTTGATAGTCCAAAAATCAATATAAAATAAAATACGCAAATACGTATAATAAGATATACTTTACAAAATCAAATTCATTTTTTTATATAAATATTACTCTTCAAACTCATTCTATGGTATTACTAACCCTATCTCTAACGAGTCATTCTTATAGGATATTACTAATCCTATCTCTGATGAATTCTTTTGTTTGGTTCTAATATGTACTGTTCTCGTTCTTTGTAAACCAAAGCTCTAGTACCACAATGAAACGACCCAAACTTCCCCGATACGGGAAAGCCCGGATTGAGTTGAAAACACGATGCATCAGACACAAACAATAGAACATTTCATTGCTATTACAACAATTACATCAAAGTACAAGAATATAGCAGAGTATGAATAAATATTACACAACGAAAATAAAATAATATCAAAGATTAAAATACAAAGCAGTGGAAATTTAAATGAGCAAACACATTGCGTAGCAGAAAATACATCAACTAGCATAACTGAAAGAAATACACGGATACAAAGCTTTCCGAATATAGCTCCAACTATAATCCAGGATCCTATGAAAAGAAATATCTACGAAAACCAAAACTACTAGCTGCCCATGTGGAAAATATGGGCACCCGGAGTTTAGGTAGAAACAATAAACTCCGAGTCAGTCATAGGACTGGTGTGAGAACTAAAACAGTTATTAAAACTTTACTTTAAAATACGGTGAATCACGGGAGCATGCCGCGTGTCATGGAACGAGTTTACTCTTATGAATACTCTAAAATAAACAATTTATAAACAACACAATACTTTTTGAAACAAATCATTTTGATGCAATGCAACGCAAGCCGGTGGATAGAGTTTTACCATATAACAGCGAAACATGATTGGTACATTTTAAAACAAATCATTTTGATATTAGTATAAGTGTATAGTGTCAAAACAACTTCAAATATAAATGTATCAATCATGGATGGCATAGTACCCCATCCTACTATGTCGCCATATAGGTTTACAACGGAAATAAAAAAAATGCGTATTGAAAATTGGATTCCGTCTATGAGTCGAGGCGAGGGATGTCTCCTCACCGATTCGAGACACTCTAGCAAATGTCTCAGGACTCGGACGCTGGCGAGCCCTTGGATGCTTCAGGGCCGGTCCTCTCTTACTTTTGAGAATTAGTTATTCCTGAATACATGTTTCCCGGTCCTATCGGACCTATCTCTGAGCCACTAGGGACTCAATATCCAAGGCGCCTCGCATCCATCATCCACATAAGTAAAAATGTTTGGACTCCATACTATGACACCACTTCTAGCTAGAAAGAAACGTCGTGCACTCCCTGTAGCCGCTATCCCATTTTTGACTCATGCCGGGTGTGAGGCTCACAAATTAACACTATACACAAAGCCATGCTAATTAAAGCCGTGCTTTGATCATCAACCACAAGACTCTACTTTTCAACAAAAGCTTTGATCATTTGCATCTTAGCATGCCACATTGTCAATCCACACCGTACCACTGATTTCCACCAATATATAACCTCTAAGCTCGTCCGTCTCAGAAAAGGGTGTTAAGCAAGAGAATAAATTCTCCGCCACCAAACAGATATATATATATAGCAGAGATTAACGAATACATATAAAGGAATACAACGTCAGACATACCATCCATTTGCAAGTCCGTTCTGGGTCTGAACGAAACCGGAGGCACCTTATTCCGTGTCCCATATGTCCAATACAGGAGAGAGGTCCTCATATATCCGATCGATCTCCAAGTACGTCTGGACGATCACCACTTATTACCTTGTCTTGGGTGTACAGCCCAATCAAGACATCAGTAATCACCCAAACGATGTGAAGATCCCCGGTCTTCAACCACTCTCTTCATCGTCGACTTTTATTCACCGTATTAATTATTCAAAATGGGTTAAACCTAGTCTTTCCGAATAACTCGCATATTTTATAATCAAGTGCTACAAGAACACATCATACGACTCATTCCAATCCAGAATATTATTTTATTCAAATATTCACATCTTTAGGGAATGGTTCCCATTAATTTTATCAAAGATAATCTCTTTTAAATTTATTCTTTAATCTTCCTTTGGATATCAATTTCAAAAGATTTTATTTTATCTTTCCATAATTCTAAACCAAATTAAGGTTTATAAAATTAGTCGGGATTATCGAGCCATACCGAAGTAATCATTTGTTTATTAATCCCAATCCCAACCTATTCATCCCATGGAGCAAAACTGGTAGTACCCCATATCTAACACCCACGGTGTTTTCGGTAAATTTAATTACCATTGCACGTTCAAATCTAATTAAAGATTTAACTATCGCCTGGAGTAAAACTGGTGGTACTCCATTCACGATCATTTCATGAATTCGATAAATTTAATTATCCCATTCTCATTCCTATCTAATTTAAGATTCATTAAAACTCTAACTCAGTTTTAATCTCAAAATTCATTACTTATTGATGATTCAAATTTAAGAAATTAATCTTATCTTTAACTGGGTTAAAGAACTAATGTCATTTAAAACACAATTTACAATAAACCCAAATCAGCTTCCATCAACTATGGAATTTTCACGGAAAACAGATCAATATATAATCGATATAAATTTCCGTATCCAATCGATACTGTAAACGGGATAACGACAAAGCCTTTTAAATTCCATATATAGTAATGGCCTTCCTTCACAGAAGCTCATCTCGATTATTACCAAATCGAATTCCATTCAATTCCAATTTAATATATTAAATTGGAAAACTTTACTTTGGAAAATTTCCATTAATTCTTAGTAAAAATATTTATAAATTCCAAATCATCTCTTCGCTGTTAATTGGGTTAAAGAACAAATGTTATTTAAAACATTGTTCACGATAAACCCAAAAATCGAATTTCAATTCAATTCCAATTAAATATCAATTAACTGGTAAACTTCTCTAAATCTTATTTAAAAGATTTATTCTTTTCTCATCGGGGTTTAAGAACAGTGTTATTAAAGACACTGTTTACGACAAACCCAAAATCCAATTCGATATTAAATATCAGGCTCAAAATAGAAATTATATCGTCTTATTCAATATCAAATTATGAAACTAACGGATATCGTATTGGGAATAACGATATCTGTATCTTCCAAATTCCCATAACAATATTCGTATAATCACGGAATCCAATATCGAAATATTCCGAAGATTATTTCTATTTAAATCCATTCCAACTCATACATTGGAAAAATTCTGGTTATTTTAAAACTCATTTACAAATCCAGTTTATTTATTTAAAAACATTGGATTTATTATTCTAGTTAATAACTAGTTCATTTCGATAAAAATATCATTTATCTTTTCAAAACATGGAATTTTTCATCCAAAGTCTTTCCAAATCATTTATTAGGATTTTACACAATTTTTTCATATTTTTAATAATTTTATTTAGGCCCTTACAGCCGGTTTCCAATTTCGACCACTGAATAGCATTCATAACGACCTTTTCTGAAATTGATTTGGACATAATTGCAAATCCAACCATTCAAATTTAAATCTCTTGTATTCGTTGGGAAGCTCTTTTCGATACGAACCTTTCCGGTTTTAAGAGAATTGGATGGTCAGATCTCCCGTCACATCAATTCGAAGATCATGGTCGAAATTCGTGAACGGTCGCTGTGCGGCGCGTTCTACTCAAACCATTTAAATATATATATATATATAATATTTTGTCGATTTCTATTCAAAACGTATTTTATAAATTCATTTAAAAAAAGATTCCAACTTCCATTTCAATTTTAAATCAAAATTGAATATTCTGTATCATTACAACATTAAAATAATAATATTTTCATAATATCTTATTTTGAAATCCATTACCTTTTCGTATTCATTATAGAATGAATAAAATCGATTAATAAACCATTCAGTTAAAATGGTACAATCTATTTAACTCGGCTTCATTCACTTTAATAATTTCGTGTCCATCCAAAACCGGACATCAAAATCATTACTAAAATTCTTTACTGAATATTATTTCAAAATATTCGTTATTTCCGAATTGGAATGAGACCTAATCAGTTACTATATAATTTTAGTTATATGGATTTCATACATCGCACGTATTCAACTGTAATGCTAAACATCCAAATAACAACCAAAGTGCATTCTACAACTGTATAAGCATTAAATAAATAAATAATGCTTACAACTGCCTGTCAACCAATCGATTGACATGCAACTAAACAATAGGATTAGTGTATGTCAAATATCATCCCAATACCCATATGGGATTTCAACTAACAATTACTGAATTAGTTGTGTAGTTGGGCGATGTGTAAAGTTTATCGTTCCAATCAATGTCAGCTAAATGGGTGTACATAAACAAATCATCCGATTTGTAAATGAATATTTATTCCAATGTCATTTCAGGAGAATTTTATACCATTCATCTATATGATAAATATTATATTTTTAATGATTAAATATTTATTTCAACACATAACTATTTTATACAGTTCATACACACATTAAAAATGATATTTTTAATAAACAAATATTTATTTCAGAAAATTTCGGCATTAGAACCGGAATAATGTCTAGCATTATCCCTCTCCTAATACTGGCTCGCGCCATACATAACAATCAGTCAATCACTATCCCAATCAATTTCATAACCACAATCAATTTTCCCACAATACAATCAAATCACACAAATCATCCATGGTTTGTATAAAAAGTAGTGTCAGGAGCTACTAAGCCCGGTCTGCAACCTAGGATATATTTAAGTGCAAAATAGTTTGAGTGAGAAGGAGTTCTCATCTTGGGATCCACTCAGCCATTCTTTTGTCACTCAAATTCGCCGTTCTGATTCCAGAATTTGCAAATGAGCTCCAATCTTCACCCAACCTTTTTTCTAGTATAAACGTGCCATTCCGAATAACTTTCGCCTATTGGACTTTTTCCAGAAATCGCTCCAATTCGCCGGAATTCGCGAAAAGACAGTATTCAAACTGCTGACTTTGAATGCGTTTTCTAGGTGGCTCCGCATTCCAAACTATTACTTATATATACTCGAATCGAAGAGAAAATCGTGCTCTATAAATTTGGTACTGTGGAGTTTTGGCCAGAAGTGCTCGGGTTGGAAGATATTGGCTAAAGAAGGTCAGGGAGCTTTATGTAAATATGGGATTTTGTAAAAATTGGGTTTTTAGAGGAGAGGGGCTCAATGGTTGGAGCTGAGGCTGGAGGAGGGGCGGCGGGTGTGCTTCTGGTGATAGGCAGTGGCTATGGGGCCCACGGTGGCGGAATAGACGATTTGGAGGCTTGGGCTTTGGATTGGAAGGAGGAGAGAGGGAGGAGGGTGGCGGGGTTTGGTGCTGGTGGTTGCAGGGGTTGCGGCGGTGCAGCGGCGACGTGACAAGAAGAGCGGCGGGGTGGAAGGGAACGGGAAGCGACGGGTTTTGGGGGATTAGGGTTGGGTAGTGGTATTTATTTAAATTATTATATTATTTATTTCAATTATTTCTCAAACGTGAATTTTGCATTCAAACTCCAAATCAAACCCAACGAATGTCGCCCCTAGCTAAATACCCGTATTTCGGACACAATGGAATATGTTTCATAAGTCAATTAGACTTTTTTGAACAGTTTTTCTCAAAATTAAAATATAAATCAATATATATGGAATTTAAACGTATATTTTAATTTACCGGGGCCACATACTGACTTCAAAAATTACCGAACAATAAATCTAGATATGTTTTGATGATATGGTCCTAACAAAACTAATTTCATCGAATTTGGAGATCGTTTGAAAAATGACCTTTTTCTAGTCGATTAAATTTAAACTGAAATGACAAAACACATTTAAATTCACCACGCTCACATATTAATTACAAAATTATGAAATTTGAAACCTAACTATAATTTGACATTCCGGAACCAACAAAAGTGGTTTCGTCAAAAACGGAGGTCATTTGCAAAATGACTATTTTTAAGGCCTATATATTATATAAAATATATATAAATTCCATAGCGACTATTTTAAATTTTAAACTGGATATAACTTTCAATTAATATTATGAAAATTATATTTTTTACATCTGTTAGAAAGATATTATTAAATGGATTCATATTTTTCTGGTTTTACTAAAATCCAATTTATTTTGAATCCTGTACATTCATTTGAAATGTAAAATCGAAATTTCAAACTACCGCGCCATTTTAGGCTCGTTTTATAATTAAATTAAATTTATACAATCTAACTTCGATTCAAATAAATTTTAAATCGTTATTACTTAAAATAAATCATTTTAAATATTCAAAATCCATTAAAATAGCTAAAATAAAAATTTTAAATTGGTTCAGAATTTCCTGGTTATTACAATAACATTATTGCATGCAGACTTCTTCAACATTGATGCACTGCATGATTGACACTAGTATTAACAGGGATTACAAAATTTGCCATTTTACCAGAATTTCAAAAATCAAATTATGAACTTTTTGAAAGACCTCGCTCTGATACCAATTGTTAGGGAATGCGTAATGAATAGTTAAGGCAAAGCAAACACTTGAGGGCGGTGAATAGTGTTTGTAACAATTTAAACAAAATATAAAACTAATGTGAACTGCGTAATGAATCTAACACCATAAACGCAATCACAGATATAGATTCAAACACAAATGCAAAATAAACAGAAATAAAGATGCAGAGAAGGAACGAACACACCGGATTTTATACTGGTTCGGATTGCTCCTACATCCAGTCCCGCACAACGCTGGATTGTGCAGAGTTTTATTACCATTACCAATAGTCAAGTACAACTTCCTTGATTTCTCAGCTACAAGGAAACATCGATTCCTATTTCCCTGATTTCGCGGCTACAAGGACACATCGATTCCTATTTCCCTGATTTCACGGCTACAAGGACACACTAATTCCTATTTCACTCAACCTAAACAATTACAAACAACCCTATAACTCTTCAATAGCACTTGATTCAGAGAGTAGAGAGTGTAGAGAGAAGAAGTTCGATCAAAATAGAATTGAATTCGGCAGAGTATAAGTGTAAAAACCATAAAAATGATTAAGAATAATGGTGTAGAGAAAGAGGATTAAGTTAGAGAAGAAGAGATGAAACAAAATCAGTTTTAACCACTTTTTATAGAGTATGAAAGGTTGCAACAGTTCTGAATTGTTTCAAATAGTGAAAAGACACTTCCTTTCAAAATTGAAAAAAGTGACAGTTGTATGTCGACCTGGTGTTTTTGGTATGTCGACATACCCTTGTATATTTTTGATTTTCAAAGCATTTTTCAAGTGTTTTAATATGAAAATAATTCTAGAAATTCTTGATTAAAAATCTAGTGTTGTAAATTAATATTATAAGATAGAAAAACATATGAAAACATAAATTTAAACTATATAAATATATTTATAAAATTATAAGGTTTTAAACTATAAATATAAAGTATATAAATATATAAAACTTAAGTTTGGAAAACAAAGAAAAATAAAAATAAATAAAAGAATAAAATAGAGAGGATTGAGGATAGAATTGAAAATCAGAATTTGAAAATTTGAATTTGAATTTGATTTTGAACCTGGAGTGCTATTTAGAGTCTTACAAAATCTGGACTATATAACTATATTAATCTTGAACTCTTGAATTCTTGATTACTCATGAGTCTTGAAATATGTCTGAATTCTGAATCTTTGTCATCTTTAAAACTGAACAGTCTTCAGTAATACTTCCTGTACATAATTACTACATATATATATATATATATATATTCTATACAAAAAGTGTTAGCATATATTTTATAATCAATGATAATTGAAATAAGGTTGTTGTCATCAAAACCCCATTCTTCAACACCCCACACATTTTTAGGCCCAAATTTTGAAAAAAAATCGAAACTCAAACTCATCCAAGCATGGAGCATGTAAATTTGGTACATGCAAATAAACGAGCATGATCATAATTAGAGTAAATTAAAACTAAATTCATGGCAGAAACAAGATAGGATAACTAATATCGAAAAGGCAATACCAACTCCTCCTTTCTCCACTCATTTTTTTCACTTAACATACATATCTTGATCAATAATTTGCTCTTTTTTAAAGCTCCTGTGCTTGTCATGGTTTTCTTCCGCATCGCCGCAGTCGCATTTTCTCTACTCCTTCTTTCCACTGCTCTTGGAAAAGAAGCAAAGGAAACAAAAATGGGAATATATGGGGAGAATGCAAGCAGGGGAGAAGGAAGGAAAAACAGCTACTGGGTACACAAAAAGCTAAGTGGGCCGGGCTCTCATCCTCCCACGTGTCACGCACGTTGTGCAGGATGCTACCCATGTAAACCGGTCCACGTGACTATACATCCGGGGCTAATTACTCCGTTGGAGTACTATCCCGAGGCTTGGAGATGTAAATGTCGAAATAATCTATATATGCCATGATTCTATTTTCTTTTTTTCTAACTACCTTATTAGTTTTTTGTTACTACAATGTAGAGAGTTTAATTAATTAATTATAACATATGTAACCTTAATTAATTAATAATGCATGTAATCCACGTCTTTTATAAAAAAAAACTAATATCGAAAAGGCCAGTTATCTTGCATAATTCCCCACATCGAAAACTAAACTTGAGCACTTGCTAAGACCTGTCTTCCATGAGAAAAACCTGAAAGTTGTTACAAGGAGGGGCTCAGAACAACAAGTCCTGGTGAGTAAAAAATGTATAACACTATCTACAATATATAAATGCACCCCATTTGGTCAGAACCAAAACATATATCTAACAAGGCTGGTAACTCTAACCTAACCTTGTAAAGATTTGCGCATGACGACTAACTAACGAACCCAAGGTAGTATCCCGAACACAACGATATCGCAATACTGAGATAGAATGTTTACGCATAAGTATGAAACCTTTGAACCACCATTCAACTAATTACCAATGATTACGAGGTGGGATCCAAACTACTCACAATTCTATAAGGAGGTTAATTATTTATATATAAGCACTTAAGACCTCACCATCAATATAAGATAAGGGTGGACTCCTTTGATCACTTAAGACCCAAGGCTGACAAATCGATCACTTAATACCTTATTCAGTAGTTTACTGAACACTAATATAAATTAGAGGACACTATCTACTAAATCCTACTAATTTTAAGACTGACTTCATTCACCATATACCCATGCCCCGCATTAGGCAAGAGATAGTAAGCAACCCCTTATTACCTACAGGATAGCAGATGACATCTTGTCATTTATGACCTTCCCCCGGCGGACCCCTTTGTTACTATCTAGCTAGCCTTATTAGATAATACCCTAGGAACTTAATACTTTCCGCAAGATAGGTAGACCTATGGTACCTCCGTAGCGGTCATTTAATACCTAATCCTAAGGCGGACTCTCAACTTAATCAATTAATACCTAACGGAAGCGGACCTTCATAAGGATTACGAATCTCGAACCCAATAGCCATTTAATAATTCTTTTTTATGTGGAGGTGAGCTATGTGATAACTTAATACACTTTTAAGAAAGGATCTAACTACTTAATACCTCTATCGCGAAGCAGGCTTACATTTGCTAATTATTTCTTTTCTAAGATTTCCTCTTTTGGGACGGGAGGCAGGCCCTACCACCACTTAATACCTCACACTTGAGATAAACCTTATTATAAGAAATAATCCTCGCTACAAAATTAAATATCGTCATGGTTTCCTATGGTTAGTGATATCTCACATCAGTTGTACATATATCATACTATTGGAAAGTGCATACTTACGTCGAATAAGCCAACTGACCTCGCCTCCCAGTCTTGATTCTTAATTATATTAATTCTAGATTAACTATAAATAGATAAGTAAAAGCTATAACTTCTTATCCTAGGATGTCTATTTTTTAATTTCCTTGTTGGATTAGTACTTACTATGCCAATCAATCCCCGTTAATTCCTTTCAATTCCTTTTATTGTTTTTAATTAGGTTACCTACCACTAATGACCCTAACAGTCATATTTCTTTAGGCATAAATTAACCTATTTAATGTCATTTATGACACTAATGGTCATATTTTCCTAAGGCATCGATTAACTACCGTCCCTTTTTGAATTCTAATCTAACTATTGTAACCTCTATATATTACTATAAATTTAATTCCATTTAATTCTTACATGAATGTAACACACACATATATGCATATAGTTCATTAATTCATTTCCTAATTAATTCATACACTATTTATATCAGTCACTACTTGGAGTTACAATCCCTATTCCTGGATGCCATTTAAACTGTAACCATTTAGGCATTCATTTCCTAATTAATTCATTTTCCCTAAAACAAACATGGTTACAATATTTATTAATTTACTTTTGACCTTTTATTTATTGCAAGTCAATCAACATTTATTGCTACAACAACCATAATATTTAATTATATTCAATATGGGATGTATTTCCACATACATCCCCATAAAAACAAGAACCATTCGAACACAAACAACAAACATGATTAATATAATTTATTAGCGTTATTTACGTAGATTTGGACAGACAATAATAATAACACTACAAGAAAAACCGCATACAGCAGCGACAATATCCGCTTCTAATCCGTCGCTATATTAGCACTAGCGATGAATTTCTTGCATAACACTGTGGCCGGTAAAAATCATGATGGTTTGTGTTAGATTTAGAGACGGAATTTAGCATGAGATTTGCGATTGTTTTCCATCATTATGCTATTTATATAATAAACATATATTTTTATTTATTAATTTAATTTTAATTTATTTATCGACTGTTTACCGATAGATAAATAATTTATAATAAATTATTATTTATAAAAGGTGTTGGTAAACCGTTATTAATTACCAAGGGATTAGCCGCAAAAAAATCTGATCAAAAAAACTATTTAGGTATTTTGTCGAAAAACCCTTACAATTCAACAACAAAAAGTTTTGACCAATGAAACAGATTAGTTTTATCCTAGATATTGCCATAAAATTAATGAAATACACTAAATTCATCACTCAAATATGTAAAATTCATTGATTCAAATAATAACATTCCATATACAATATTTTGTTTATTTCACATATAATATTTAAATAATGTTCCCACAATGCTTACACTATCACAGTCATTTCACTTAGAACAATAACTCCCTATAACATCAAACAGACAAAAAATACTCTTAACAAAAATCTGTGGTCATTACACTCGATAAAACAAGAAAGTGAATACACAAGCTCCCTAGATGGAATTTACTCAACAAACATAGTTTCTTGGGTAGTTGGAAGCCTAATATCCTCAAGCTCCTGTTATCTATACAATGTAAAAAAATGTATTAGCTATTCTAGCATGCTTTTTTGTTCTACAGTCTTTTTATGCTAAATAAAATCATCACATTAATCAAAAAAGGGTGTTGGCCGCACAATAGAACAACAGCTGAGACAGGAGAACAACCCGGAGGTTGAAAAAAAAATCAAATTTACCACCCAACTCGCAGACCGTTGGAGAGGCAATAATCGACTGGTGGTATTGATTCTTAGAGTTGTTTCTACTCCTGGAATATCATATGAACACTGTGGCCGATTTCTGTTAACCATTTACCTAGACTCAGGTGGAATGTCATCACCTTTAACCCATATGGTCCTTTAATTAAGCATACAAGAGATGATATATGGCTGCCAAAGCAATAGACCTCAAATTTCTAGAAACTAGGTTTTTGTTTATTTAATTTATGTCAGGCTTAGAAATCTCCGACCATCAATCAGCTTCTAATGCAACATCAATTGGATTTATTCATTTCAACATGCAATTAGAATATAAATAGAAAATGGTTAGGATAATATACCTCAAATCCATGAAATAATCTGCCAAATGTTTCATTTCTAGCCGTGGCGAACTCACAAAACCCTTGATGTTTACCTCCTTTTAAATTTCCAAATTTTCCTCTTGTATAGGATTTTGCAAATCTTGATTAAACATTAACTTGAAACCCCCTTTCCAGCCACATAGCTTCAAGTCCCTTTGATTATGAATGTTTCACACAAAACTTGCTCATTGTGCCGACAAATACCCTAGGAAAGAAGAAAACAGAAGGCAAAATATATCTACTTTAGTGAAAAATGTCACTAGTTGGTTTCAATCAGTACACAGAAGTACAAAGTTGCGTTATGTTCCCACAAAGATGAACCATATAATTAAAACTTGGAGCAGTAAGTTAAAGTATTACTCACTGCTCACAATTGTTTTGTGTTTGTATTACTAAACAGGAATCCTTGAAGTAGTTAAAAATATTAAAAAGTACATTCAAAGTATAATGGACATACTACTCGGCAATAGTTCTGATTAAATATGAACTATAGTGGACGTCAACAATATTCTAACCAATACTCACTTTTCAATCCTAATAATTTTACTGCCTTGGTCAAAAATAGTACAAAAGTCCATTCTATAAACAACTATGGCAATGTAAGCTGGAAGAAAAGGCTACAACCATTTGTAAGCAATTTGTATGGGAATATAAACAAATTATGTGCATACCTGCATCATGTGAAAATGGACTTTAATAGTGCATAGCCTTGTAAGAAAGTATCTTACAAGAAGAAATAACATGTATCAAAATTTCAAAAACTGAAAAGGTCATTCCATAATCGAATACAGTTAAACAAATTCAAAGTCATACACACCAATAGATGTTATTTTGGTGAAAACAAAGTAACTACATGGAAATTAGTAAAAAATTATGTAAAATATTTAATAAATAATGAAGTGTCAAGCCCAACGTTTAAGTCGGTCACTATAACGAAAAAGAAATAGTAGATATGGATGTCAAAAATTAAACTAAGCACGAATATAAAAGGAAACCGCAAAAATACCTACAAAAGAACCAAATCAGATGAGATTTTCACCAAATTGAATGTCGAAATTGAAAAAGGGAAGGAAACGATTTTCATTTTAGGGTTGGGGATTTTCGAAAGGTCAGCAGTTTTAAGGACAGTGAGTGGAGAAAGAGGAGTTTTGATGAAAAGATGAAAGCGGCAGCGAAAAAATGAAGGCGGCTTGAATGAAAATTTGGTCTTGGAGCCCAAATTTGACGTTGGAGCCAACAAAAATTTAAATGCTGTGACATAAAGCATTTTGTGCTAACTAGATTAAATTTTTTGAAACCATCTGCATACGTAATAAACATTAATTTGACACTTGAAAACAAATAGGAATATGATCGCATCCCATCTAATAGTTAACCATATGATCTTAATCAAGATAATAATTATTTTTTCATATATTCTAGTTAGAAAAATGATTATCATTTGCAATTTTACAAGTAAACAAATTTAATATCTTTATAAGGATCAATGCTTACTGCATAAAACTTATTTGTCTAGCAAAATTTTTATTAGTAAAATTGATAAAGTGAATTAGAGTTCTTTGCTTATTTGTTTAGATTTATTTTTATTGTTATTTAATATTAAATTTTAACTTTTAACTATAGTTATTTAAATAATTATTATTTGTTGTAAAATATTATTCATAATTATTAAATATTTGTATTTAATAGTGACTTAATTATACATTTAAATTTTTATTTACTAATTATTAGTCATTAATTTATGAAATAATTATTAATTACAAATTATTAAAAGGAATTATTCATACTTCAAATTAGTTATTGATTTTTATTATTTAATATTGGTCATTAATTATAATGTGTTAATATTTAACATTTATTATTTAGAATTCTTTATTTAATATTAATTATTAGTAATTATTAATTATGATTATTATGACTAATTATAAATTATTATTTAATATTGATTTTTGACTTTTATCTTTTATTTATTATTGATTTTTGAATTTTAATTATTATTTAGTTAATTACTATTTATTATAAAATTATATTACATATCAGTTATTGTTACTTGTATATAATAGTAGTTATTACTTAAAAATTATTAATCTATTACTTATTAATTACAAAATAATTATTGATAGGAATTATGCCATATTCCAAATTAATACTTATTATTTAATATTAATCATTATTGAATATAATTTGTTAAAAGTTTGTTTATTGCAACTAGCGGAAAATAACTAATGTTAAAAATGCATTTGTCACAACTTTATATTTATTTCAAAATTCTGAAAACTTCAAAGTTTATATTTAAACTCTATATTTATTTTAGAAAATACGAAAGTTCTAATTTTTTTTAATTAACACATATTAAACATAATTATCAATTATAATTATTGAATTTTAGATATAGATAATAAATTTTACTTCTTAATTATTAAAAATTACTTGTTAATCATTGATTATTAAAGATTACTTATTTATCTATATTATTAATTATTATTACCTCTTAATTATTTAGTAATTATTAATTAATCAGTTCTAACTGTTGAACTTTATTTACTATTAATACTAGTTATTTATTTTTCGTTATTTGTATATTATTATTAACATTAATTATTTAAAATTTATTTTTACTTATCAATTACTTAATGAAAACATAAAGGTAAAACATTTTATGAAGAATAAGCATACCAATCCCTTGCAAATCCATTGAAAATCTGCTGCAAAATAGCTTCAAAAAATACATGACAGTAAACTGCCTCAAATTGCAACGGAAATCAGCGATAAAAAACTGATGACGTTAAACTATTGCAATTTTCAATGGTTTAACGACAGAAAAAATCTGTCGCTAATTTTCGATGGAATTTTCCGCTGCTAAAAATCTGCCACTATATAAAACTTTTCTTGTAGTGTAATATATTTATTTATGTTTTAAGCGCAGTTAATGCAGTTGCTAAGTTTTATGTTTATTATTAATAGTTATTGTTTATGTTTTGGTCTAAACCGACGACCAAAACAATCCTTTTTCTGTTTAATCTTGTTTAAGATTCAAAATCTTATAAAAGGACAATAACTATAATTATTGCAAATCCTGCCCCAAAATATCTCAAAGAGGACTATTGGCATATTTTAAATCACAAGAAATAAGGAATACTTAATTTGGAATAGCAAATGTAAATTTCGTACAAACGCACACAAATTTACATTTCCTTTCCTATTTATTTTATTCCTACTTCTTATCAATTTCAAATAACGTCTTTTTGTTTAAGAAAAATAAAAAAAGTTAGATTTACAATAATCAAGTAAAAAACCCAAATAATATTACTCACAAATAGGATTTCTATTTTAAATAAAAAACTACACAAATTCTAAATCAACACCCAAATCTAAGGATCTAGAACAAATGCTACAGTTCTAACAATGGTTTTTGGACTGTTTTCCAGACCAAGATGTTCACAATAACCATAATAAAAAATGTAGATAAAAAAGTTATATTAACCGAAAAGGCCTACAAATTCAATATTCAAACCACAATATATTATTTCAAATTTGAAAAAAAACAAACAAACAAAAGTGATAGATTTTAGGCATATAATTCAGATCTACACAAAAGAATTAAATAAGTCATCCAAATATGAATCTGAACAGAACTTTTAGGCCAACAATTCCCAGATCTTACAGATCTACGATCATTTCAAAAATGGGATTCTTTTTTATTTGTAGATCTGTAAGAAAATAGAAAAGAGGAAGGAAATCTCAATAGAAGAACGCCTATTCATAGCACTATCTCTTTTGTACAGGAACCTGATTTCAAACTTCTCAAATCTATGTTTATTTAATTTGTATATGTTTATATTTTGTTTTAGAAGGGATTTGGAAGAAGAGAAAATGGCAGAGCCTCGCTACTGCTTTCAGAACTATGTGCAAAAGAATGGGGGTCTAACCCTTTATTTATAGGTGTTAAAGCAACCCTAGACCGTCTGATTTAACTTAATAAAAATTCGTCCGAATATGTAAGTTATATATATATAATTATACCACCAACCCTAGCCGTCACTGAACGAATTTACGCACATGGGTCGACCACCCTTGATCATTTTTGCCCAGTGAAGACAGGTTATAAATGGTATTTAATTATTATAGATTCACTTATATTTATTTTCTGTCCATTTTCGTATTTCATCCGTAATTTTTTAATAGGGACTCCGTTCATAAAGTTCCAAACATGAAAGTTAACCAAAATTCCATCACATGTAACGATGCAAGTTTCATGGCCAAATTCCATCATTTGCGAAATTTCCATTTTTAAAACCAAATTACATAACTAAATTTTCTATTTCCAAAATGTCGAGTGTAACAATGAAAGTCTTTATGGAAGTTGACTATGAAGGATCCAAGTGGGAACCATCATGGCGATTTCCAAAGTAAACTTCGCATCAAATGCGCATGCTAAGGGGTTATCGATACTCATGGCCCTAGTATACTTTAGAGGGAGGGGCACAAGAATGATTCAGTGCAAGTTGTAGTGTGGATTGACTCGGCCTGAACCCTAACGCCAGTTGCTGTATGAACCGAGTTGGGAAATTGGGTAGAGACCATTGCAGTAGGGACTACCGAGGGCCCCTGGAGATTTGGTAACCTAAGTTGTAAGCACTGTGCACTGGACGCACTAAGTGATGTGAGGAATGGATGTTACGTTTGGATGTTTGTTGCCACCTTATCATGCACAACTTCCACTCATACTTGTGATATGATGACCATAGCTAGAAGCACATTATTATTATGTGCTAACTCTTTGGATGAAGGGACAGGTCAGGTACGATACCTTTCATACCTATGTTGTTTACTTAGTAGTTTTGATGCTTATCGCTCACACTAGATTTTGTCTGACTCGGGGTTTTATGCTTTGCTTCTTATTACTCATGGTGCTCTTAAATAAGCAGACTAAAGACAGGTTGGTGTGCTCGAGTAACTGTTCGGAGACTAACATGAGGCTTCCGCGTATTATATATATACTCTTATCCCTGTTTATCTTTTTGATAAGTACTTTGGGTATTAGTACTGTTTTTGAGTAGAAACAATAATAATGTTGGAGATGTACCTATATTTGACCATTTGATACTATGTTGTGATTTGGGTCCATTACTCCGATGATTTGGTTTATTACATCTTATACTATCTCTCCTATTTTATATCAGTCCTATGTTTATATTATAATTTATACTATGTGCTGTGAGATATACGATAATTTTTAGGGTTATTTCTTCTATCTTTCTCATTCTTACCTTAGTGATCGTCTTGTATTAGTTGAACACCGCCATAGCGCCTAATTGGATGTTGATTGGCGAAGGGTGGTCATTGTAGTAAACATCAAAATCAAAACAAAAATTCTTTTGTAAATATTTGTTTCCTTTTCTTTTTTAAAACCAAAAACAAAAATTCAAAAAAAGGAACCATTTCCTAAAAATATTCCAATTTCCTCATTCGCTAGAATTTTACGATTGTTATGGAAATCAATATAATCAACTTAATTTCACATTAAATTCATATGGATATTTTGATAACAACTATGGTATAAACGATTCGGACTTTGCACCATAAACTTTTCAAACTAACGATCAACCCTCAGTTTTGGAAACAAGAATGGAATCTTCGCTTAAACTCACCGCCTAACAAAATCGAAGGATAAATGAATGGTGTGATTCCCATTTGTGTAGCAACTCGAGTCAAAATAATCAAAATTTCAATTCACTTCAAAATTCAATAATTTTGATTATAACCCATGCCAATTCAATTTCGAACTCCAAAATGAATTTCAAACTCAAAATAAAAATGCGAACAACTTTTCAAATGATGTTTGCAATGGAAATAATTTCAATTGTGGTGCAATTAACAATTTTTGTGCCCAACAATTTCAAATTGAAAAGTCTTAAATAAATGCTTATAAACTTGATTTTATTGAGCAAATGGATGAAATTTACAAAAATCACGAGGATTTGTTGTTTGAAACCTAAATGAAACAACCTGAGCAAAATAATCAAATTCGAACGTGTGATGATCCGAATAATAATCCATCTTTTACAACAATCGATAATTTTCAAATAACAACTTTTGAAATGGAAAATAACGATCTTAATGAAGTTGTTAAAAATACGGCAACTGGGTTGGATTTTAATTCTTTTGGTAGGATGAAACCAAATTTAAAATTCGATCTTCTGTCCATCTTAAAAGAATCAATACAACTACTTTGGACTTTAAAAATGATACATGCATTGAAGTTATTGACAATTCACTAAAGAAAGACGAACTGGATAAACAAGAATTTTTAGGACTTTTCGAAGACAAGTTGAATTATAAAGGGGTAGATTTGGATAACCATTTGGATTTTGAAATCAATAATTCAACAGTTTTTCAATGATAGGTTCAAAATTCGAACTAGTAAATATAAGCTTGAAATTCCACCAATTATTCAATCTACCCAAAAACCACTGAAAACAAACCATCTCATTTAATGATCAACAAAATGACATTCGTTTTTCCAAACCAATGTTTAACACCAAAATCTTTTGAGGTTTGTTTTTCCGAGCTCAAGCTATGTCTATCATACTTGAAGAGACAAATGATTGGTCTTTAGAAGACTGTTTCATTTACTTATTATTAATATATTTTCCGATATAGTGCAAACAATAATTCTTTATTGTAAATACATGTCATATTTTTATTTCTTGTCCTATTCTCCTTTTACTTGGGTTGAATACGGGGGCACAGTCAAAATCAACTATGAGAGGAGTTTCATATTTATTTTGGTTTTGCATGAACTTTTCTTTTTATTTTCATTCCAAAAGATCCAAAGAAATAATAGTTTACTTTTAAACGGGCACGATGAAGTAAACGTACAACTTTTGGTCACTAAATTGAAATTTTAAAGAAATTACTTGTCTTAACGAATAACAAATGGAAAAGTTTGAATTTTAATCATTTTTAGTCAAAGTAGTATATAAGACGATTTGTAGGTGATGGTTATGAAGTTTATTCTAAATTGAAATCTATGTTTAAATGAGTAGGTTGATTAATTGTACTTGCGATAACATTGTCGATTTTTTTAAAGTTAAAATGATGCTAAGATATTCTAGCTTAACTCTCTCTTTCCCAAACAAAATTGGATATATATATATACACATTTTTGAAAACAATAAAGCATAGAGTCCTCACGGTTATGTTTTTACTCTCATTAAAAGTCCTTACGGTTATGCATTGGTGAATAACATTAACCTCTCTTATATATGCTTTCATTCTTATTTAAAAGTCCTCACTGTTATGCATGGATGAGACTCATAAGTGAAGAATAAAATTCTAAGTGTTCTTATAATCTTATTTAAAAGTCCTTACGGTTATGCATAGTTAGAAATATTTGACGATTTTCTCAGTTTATCTAAGCAAGACATATATATATATATAATGTTAATATCAATAATTTTCGTGAATAATAATAAGAGAGAGTGAGCGATTTACCTCCCTATAGATCTAAGAAGCGTACGTCCCAAATGATCCCCCCAAAATGTTAGTTTTAGTTAAAGAAAATTGGCTTCTGAGGGGCTCACTTACGTGCTGCGTCTCCGACTTCGTCTCTATTTCTCGACTGAGGAGTTGGCTCATGAGAAATTGAAATCCGAGCACCATCTTCACTTATTTTATAGAACTTCTTATTCAAAAAAAAAAATGCCACTTTGCATACGTTGATAGATGATAATGAATTCATTTCATAATTGCACTATGTTTTCAATTGAAACAACTAGCCAAGCTAGAGCAAATTGTAACGATAACATAGCTTTTGTTTGAAGTTTTGATTAGTAAATGATTAAACTTCACGGTAACGATCTAAACTTGTATCTGGCTTACTCGTGTCAAATTTAAAAGTAAATTATCCGTTAATAAATACTCTTACGAAAATTTGCATTCATCTTGTAAATAAACTTACATTTAGGTAGTTTTTGTATTTTATTCGGATTTTGTGGATAGTATCCGCTGAAAACCTTCACGAGACAACACTCGTCCTACTGAGCTCAGCCAGATGTTTAATGACTTGTTGCGTACGCTCAATGCTATCGTGCTTCCTATGAAATTGGATTTATCTTATTTTATTTTTGCTTATTCAGGGACGAATAAAAAGATAAGTGTGGGAGTATTTGATGTGCAAGTAAATGCACACATTTTTACTCACATATTTAATGTTGTTTTGGTTATATAAATGAACATGTTAGCATATTTTACATGATTAAACTATGATTTAAATGTTTTCAAATCATTACTCATTTAAGGGGTAAAACGGTCAATTGTGCATGTGCTAATTTTTGATAAAATTTACTTGTGCATTTTAATTTCTTTTGTGATAGGAATTAAGAATAAAACTTCTAAAAACCCTGATTTTTGGAACCAAATTAAAAATTTTAAATTTTTTTTATTGATTTTAGTGGATTTTAAACATTTAAAATGTTTTATTTTAAGAATAAACGACTTAGAATTTATTTAAAAAACAGAGTTTGAATGTAAGAATTAAAATTTAATTAAAACGAGCTCAAAATGTCGTGGTAGTTTGAAATTCTGGTTTTGAACTGTACATGAATGTATAAAATTCAAAATAAGTCAGAATATGATAAAACAATAAATGTTAGAATCTATTTAATTATATCTTTCTAACGAATGTAACAAATTAAGATTTCATATTATAAATTATATGTTATGTCCAATTCAAAATCGTAAATAGTCGCTATAATATTTATTTATATTTCAATATTATTTAAGCCCTTAAAAATAGTCATTTTGCAAACGACCTCCGTTTTCAATGAAACCACTTTTCTTGGATCTGGAATGTCAAATTATTACCAAGTTTAAAATTTCAAGTCATTTGGAATTATCATGTAAGCGTAGCACATTTATACATGTTTTGCAAATTCAGTTGAATTTAATAAGCTAGTTAATATACCATTTTTCAGATAGTCTCCAAATTCGACGAAATTAATTTTTTTAAGACCATATCGTCAAAGCACAACTAGATTTCAAATTCTGTAATTTTTACAGTTAGTATGTGGTCGTGGAAAATTAAAATGTACATTGAAATTAAATATTAAACGTTATATTGATTTATATTTTAATTTTGATAAAAACCGATCAAAATAGTCGAATGAGCTTACGAGACATATCCCATTGTGTCCGGAATGAGGATATTTGGTTAGGGGAGAAAGTCGTTGGGGTTCAATTGGAGTTTGGAGTAATAAACAAGTTATTAATGAATTAAATATCAATAAAATAAAAATGGGTATAAATATAACTTTCAAAACCCTAATATCCTTCTACAGTAGGCACCGCCAGTTCTAAAAACGTATAGCTGAAATCATTCAATTTTTTCCTCCCCTAAATCTTTCAATTCGTGCAAAATTGTTCGAATCTTCCAACAACAAAAACATTCAGCTCAACGATATTTTTTGAATCAATGGCCAAGATCATTTCTCATGAAGAAATATGGGAGAAATCAGCCCTCAACCTCGCTACATTTGAGCAAGTTTTAGGGCACCTTGGGCCATCGGATTTCATGCCAACACTGGTGCAAGGAGGTAACGCCGCAGCCTTCATCGTGATGTTCTTAGATTTGGCTCCGGTCATCTCTAGAGTGGTGCGCAAGGGAGGATTTGTGACGAAGGTTTGGGTTTGATTTGCCTATAGGTGACGCGTGAAGAAGAAGTGCAGCAGCCCATGGATCAATTTTGAACGGTGAAAATGGAAAATACTAAAAAGTTAAATATTTTTTTATTGTTTAATTATGTAAATTAATATTTAAACGTTAATATCTTTTGCAAACTGAATCAGAATTCAGTGAAACAAGAAACATTGGAATCATGACGACAAACTCTACATCGTAGAACAGACTAGAAATAATTTGGAGCCAGTTACAAATTTTGATTAAATTAAATGTATGGTTTAATTTAATTAAAACAATCGTTAATAACGATTCCAGAACAGATCTATATGAGAACTCTCTCACTCTACCTGTTTTGATATGTTCTTATATCATATTTAAAAATATATTGATTGTCTGTGATAGCTTTTTATTTTAAATATTTCATGTGTAATACGAGCACACTGTTAAATAATTAGCTGTTAAGTGATCAAGTTAATATCAATTTGTGATGTGATTAAAAAAGTGAAACTGATTAAATTTTGTGAGTTAAAATATTGGTAAAACGTTAATGATAGCTTATATGAGAAAACCGAACTTTATTGTTTAATTATCACAAATTGTTATACGGTATATGGTAGCTCACCTCACTAATTGTTTAAAAACCTAATATATGACTAATTGATTATGTTATTATACTCATATCTGAATATTTATTGATTTCCTGTGTTTGCAATGTATGCTTCGTGGTCGATAGATGATTTATTTTACAGCTTTATTATTAACATTATTAAACTGTGAATATAAGCGTTGACGATGGAAACGCTTATATTATAATTATTGGTTGATGGATAGTAGTTAATATGAATGTATTCATATTATGGACTCAAAATTTATACCACGAATAATGAAATTGGAAATTTATTGAATTCCATTTTATTGAAGTATTAAATGAATTTTACGTTCCTTTAAGTGAAATTTGGCGATTGAATGGAAATTGGGTTTTTAAATCGAAATTGATTTGAAAATGAAGTTGTTATAATTTTAAACAACTACTGAAATGATTAAAATGGAACTGACAGAGATTTGAAATAAAAACGACTTATTTTGATTCAAATGAGATTCTTAATAGTATATTCAAAATGTGAATTTGACTGAGGTATATAAACGAAACTCGAATGGATTTTCCCATCGTCCCTATTTATTTTTATGACGATTGACAGAAAGATTTGGATTTCAAAATATTATATTTTGAAAAATATTATTATTTTAATAGTATAATAATATGGATTATTCAATTTTGATTTAAAATCGAATTGAAAATTGAAATTGTTTTAAAACGAGATTTTAAACATTTTATAAAATTCGTTTTGAAATGGAAATCGACGAAATTTTATTATATATAATAAAATGGTTTGAATATGATGTGTCGCGCAACGACCGTTCATGAATTTCAAACATTAACTTCAAATAGACGTAACAGGAGATCCAACTGTCGGATTCTCCAGAAACTGGATTCGTTGGGTCCGTGATGAAATAAGCTTTAAAATAAAATAAGAATTTTAAATATCCAATGGTTTGATTTTAAGATAAGCCCAGATCAGTTTTGGAAAAGGTCGCTATGGATGCAGTTCAGTGGCCGATATTGGAAACCGACTGTAAGGGCCTTAATAAAATTATTAGAAATATGAATAAATTATGTAAATTCATAATAAATGATTTGGAAATATTATGGATGAAATATTCTAGTTTTGTAAAGATAAAATATATTTTTATCTGAATGAGTTGTTTATAAACTTGAGTAAAGAACTAAAAGAAATTATATGGTTTTAATATCACCAAAAATTTTCCAATGTCTGAATTAGAAAGGATTTGAATGGAAATAATCTTAGGAATATTTCGATATTGGAGTCCGTGATTATAAGGATATTACAGAGGAATTTGGGAGAAATAGATATTGTTATTCCAATATGGTATCTTTTGGTTTCAAAATTTGATATTGAATATAAGTCGATACGATTTCTATTAAAGCCTTGTCTTTAATATCAAATTGGATTTTGGGTTTGTCGCGAATCGTGTCTTTAACAACACTATTCTTAAACCCAGTTGAAATGAAATTTATGTAATAAATCTTTAATATAAGATTTAATAGAGTTTTCTAGTTTAATAAATATAATTGGAATTAAATGGAAGTGGATTTTTGGTTTATTGTGAATGAAGTTTTAAATAACATTAGTTCTTCAACCCAATTAACTGTCAAGTTATGATTCAGAATTTATAATCTTTTAATTAAGGTTTAATGTAATTTTCCAAAGTAGAGGTTTCCAATTTAATATATTAAATTGGAATTGAATGGAATTCGATTTAGTGATAATTGAGATGAACCTAAGTGGAAGAATGCCAGTACTATTTGAGGAACTCAAAAGGCTTTGCCGTTATTCCTCTTATGGTGTTAGTTTGATACAGAAATTTATATCGATAATATACTGTTATAATTTCCGTTAAGGTTCCATTTTTATGAAAGACGATTTTGGGTTATCATGAACTGTGTTTTAAAAGACATCGGTTCTTTAACCTAAGTAAAGACAATATTAATTTGCTAAAATTGAGTAGTCATTAAGTAATGATTTTTGAAGATTAAAACTAAGTTGGAGTTTCAATGAATCTTTAATTAGATTGAAATGGGAATGTGGTAATTAAAATTACCAAATTCGAGAAGTGTTCAAGAATGGAGTGACAATAATTAAATTTATCGATAACACAATGGGTGTTGATATGGAGTACCACCATTTTTCTCTATGGGATGAATAGGTTGGGATAATAAAATGAAAAATCGCTTTGGTAAGGCTCGTTAATCATGACTAGTTTTATAAACCATAATTTGGTTTATATTGAGAAAAGATTTTATAAAATCTTTTTAAATTTGATAAGATTTATGGGGCTAATTCCCATGTAATGAATATTTGAATAAAAGAATTGTTAACCGGCCTTTTGATTCGGTTCCCAAAAGTATACATGACATGCTCAGCTCAGCCCATCGCATGAAGACATGGCCAGGAGAATGCTTAGGAGTAAAGGAAACAGGCCGAAGAGGGACCGCACCATCAGAAGGCCTCGCAACCCGAGCCATGGTCCACCACAACATATGCGCCCAAGGCCTTCACACCACTCGAAGACGACCTTCGCACCCCTCAGGGTGCGAAGCACACGCCTAGTCGGGTGCGAAGCACACGCCTAGTCGGGTGCGAAATTCGCACCCAGCATGGTGCGAAGTTTGCACCCTGCGGGGGTGCGAAATTCGTACCTTGGGGTGCGAATTTCGCACCCCTGTAAGCCAGAAGCTCGCACTCCCCCGGGGAAGCGAATTTCGCACCCCACGAGGTGCGAAATTTGCACCCTAGGGGCGGGGTGTGAAATTCTGGCATGCATGCGGAGGGGGTGCGAATTTCTGGGTGTGGGGGTCCATTCTACCTACTCCTACCTAATCCTTGTCCTATAAATACCCTATGGCCTCACACTTCGGGGGGGGGGGGGGGGGGGGTTGGTGAACTTGAGACTTCATGAGAGTTCCATTAATGGATCTCCTCATTAAGGAAGAAGAAGGGCAAAAGTGTATTTTTCCTATAGTCCTTAATATATGCCAATTATGACATCATATATGCTAATGATGACATCACCAAGCCTGCAAGCAAATGTAATGAGTTGTCATACGATGAGCTCAACCTTGTAATCTTTTGTGATCAATAATATTCCATTAATGCTTCAAAGTGGACATAAGCCCCTCACGAGGCTGAACCACTATAATTCTCTTGTGTCATTTACCTTTTTCATGCCTTTTTCTGTATGACCTAATTAACTATTCCTAGTAATTGGAATCTTTGGTGTTTACGACATTTTTTTCCTTCAACATTTAGTGTTTCCACTGAGAACTGAACTCAAGATTTGCGCCTTTCCCCCACATTATCATCTCGACTTCGGCGAGCTTAAGGTTCCTTGCTCAATTTGCTATCGAGTCCACTTACGATGGTAAAGAAGTCAAAAACGCAATGGTCGGCTCTTTAGCCACAGTCGAGGCCGGTACGTCCCAACAACCTCAACTGACAGATATCCCGACCCCTAATGAAACCGTCTCTCCTATTGTGGACCCGAAGCGCCCGTTACACAAGCTCAAATTCGCGCACTTAATGAAAGATATGAGAATACCGAGGTCAAGCTTAACCAAGCATTAAGGAATAACATCGATCTTATGCGACAACTACAAGAAAGTCAATGCGTCATCGCTCGACTTCAACTAACTCGGAACAACGCTCGACCCCGACCAACTATATCGAAAACTTCCTCTTCTGAGTCAAGGGGCCCGCATGAAAGGAGGAGGTTTAGCCTCATCAACAATGTCACTGCTGACACCCACGCTCTCGGCAACGGCCATGGCAATGCTAACAGAAATGGGAACGACAACAGTGACCGAACTACAGTCACATATAGCGAGGGGGCACAGTACCGAGACCACTCTCGCCTGATCATCAATGACGGAGCAGATCCTACAAACCAACCTCTTCCTCGACACAACCCGATGGTCGCTAATTAGGGTGATGGGCCCGCTATTCCAACGACCCGCGCTCCTCCAGAACAGGATCTGCATCACCCCGCTCCACCTCACCGTCCACACCAAGACCCAATCATAGATGTCGAGGACATGGAGGAAGACGACCCAGACATCCATCATAGGAGATGCCCTTGCAACAGAACTCCGAAACCTCGTCAAAATCCATGGGTCCCAATGGAGGACCCCCATCCAACTTATCTTCCCGACATGGTCCGAAGAATTACGAGGGAAATGCAAGGAAATGTTCACAATTCATGGGAAGCGCACATTAGGCGTAATCCCTTCACAAGAAGGGTAAATGAAGCTGAGTGACCGCGACGCTTTAGCATGCCGCAAATATCGCTCTACGACGGCACCACTGACCCTTGTGTCTTCCTCAATCGGTATGAATGGAAAATGGACTCAAGTTGGGGCAACGATCCGGTTAAATGCAAGTGTTTCCCGGTCTTTTTGTCAGGAAATGCCCTGTTATGGTTCTCTCGCCTCCCACTTGATTACATTAACAACTTCGGCCAGTCAGCGACGCGGTTGGTCAAGCAATTCAGGATGCACATACCAACTACAAAGAATGCCCTTACCCTTTCCAACTTATACCAAGGGCCCGTTGAGTCACTCAAAAGCTACCTCTCCAGGTTCAACATTGCCCATGCTGAGGTCGAGGATCCGGACCCTTGCACCATACTCTTTCAGTTGGCTAATGGTGTCCTCCCTTCTTCCGAATTCGGGGCATGGATCGATCTGAAGCAGCCAAAAAGCCTCGATGCCATCTATGAGAAGGCGGATTAGTACCAAGAAGAGGCGAGATACAACCGACTCTCAGCCACCAGTCGCCCCAACGGCTCTCAGGCGGATGCTGCAAATAACAGCCTCAGAAGAAAACAAGTAGGAGAGCCTTTAGATCAAAACAAAGGGCAGGTCCCAGCAGGCAAAGGCCAAACAATGGTAGGCAAGGTGGCTGGACCAACGATCAGGCCCCGATCGAGCCAAGAAGTCCCAGCTCTTACCGAGCCTTCGAGACATACACCCTACTAAATGAGGACCTAGAAACAATTTACTTAGAGACATGCAACACTCTGCCATATAAGAAGTCGCGCACCAGGGAATCAACTGACCTTGAGAAGAATACTGGGAGGTAATGCCGCTACCATGACATGTACGACCACAATACCAATGAGTGTCACCAGCTCAGGGATGCAATTGAGAAGCTATCCGCGAGAAGCGACTTGAGCAATACATTAAAGAACCTTTCCCTTCCGAAGCAAATTCAAAGCCTCAGGCGCCAGCACCTCAAGCAGCCGCCAAGGAAGCTCCAGGTCCTTCTAACCCAAAGCGTGGGATCATAATCAACACCATATGTGGCGGACCTTATCCCACACATGACAACTTTTGAAAAATGCAAGAGTACGTTAGTTCAATAAAGCATGCTACTTATGAAACTTGCTCCACGCTCAATGAATCTTTCCTAACTAAGCTCCAAAAGACCATGCGATATGACATTGTTTTTCGAGGAAGAGATTCTGCTGGGTTGGTAATCCCAACCACCGATCCGCTAGTTATCACAGCTCAGATCGGTGCTGCTTCCGTCCGGAAGGTGTTAATTGATTCTGGAAGCTCAGTCAACATCATTTTCAAAGCTGCTTACGACCATATGAAGTTGGAAACAATTGACATCAAGCCGTGTCGCGCCTCCATCCATGGCTTCAATGGGGCTTCTAGTCCCCCAGTGGGTATGATCGGTCTACCTATGGAGCTAGGCCAGGGGGACCGAAGTCAGGTCCGAATACTCACTTTCGTGGTTATAGACACCGAATCCCCCTACAACGCCTTCCTTGGACGCCCTTTTCTCACAGAGTACCGGGTCTGCATGTCGCCATGGTCCCTCATAATCAAATTCCCAACAGAAAACGGGATCAGAATAGTCAGAGGTGACCAAGTGAGCACTAGAGAGTATTATGCAATAGAATTGAAGAACACATGCAATAAGTACAAGGGAAAAACAACACTCACACCTTCTTGTGCCAAGACAATTTCAGCATAGCAATTAGCCGCGTCTGGGCCCTGGCTCGGGCGCCACTGCTGTCTTCCCGAGGACCTCGACCCACGGATGGACGAAGAGCCCGAGTACGAGAGGGTACCCCAGTCGAATCTACAATTGATATTCATGTTAACCCCGATGTTCCGTCTAGGGTGCTAAAGATAGGATCACAACTTCATCCAGTAATCAAAGAGGATCTTATGGATTTCTTGAAGGCAAACCTAGACGTGTTTGCATGGACTCATTTCGATATGAAGGGCATCGACCCTGCGATCGCCTGCCAGTGTCTAAGTATCGATCCTACAACAATTCCAATCAAGCAGAAGTGCCGCTTCTTGGGACCAGAGAGGTCCAAGGAACTTGAGGAGGAGGTAGACAGTCTACTCAACCACAATTTCATCCTAGAAGTCGATTACCCCGAGTGGGTCTCTAACCCGGTTCTGGTCAAGAAAGCCAACGGTAAATGGCGGACATGTTCGACTTCTGCGACTTGAACAAGGCATGTCCCAAGGGCAGTTTCCGACTCCCAAAGATCGACCGACTTGTTGATTCAACCACCGGATACCGGTTACTTTAATGGATGCGTACTCAGGCTACAACCAAATTCCAATGAATCTTCGCGATAAGGATCACACCTCCTTTAAAATAGACCTCGGACTCTACTGCTATCACGTCATTCCCTTCGGCCTCAAGAATGTCGGTGCTAATTATCAGCGGATGGTTAATCGACTCTTTGAAAATCAAATAGGAAAGTTCATGGAGGTGTACATGGACGACATGTTGGTAAAATCTAAAGTATCAAGCGGTCACGTCCACGACCTCTCTGAAATGTTCGATATTCTCCACTAGTTTGACATGAAGCTCAACCCCTTGAAGTGCTCCTTCGGAGTCGCTTCAGGAAAATTCTTGGGTTTCATCGTCAACTCCCGAGGGATCAGTAACACCCCAAATTTTGAATCATGACATAAGAGATAATTAAAAAATAATTAATTTTTAAAAGAAGAATTAGCTGAAACGGGTTATGCCATTACGTTCGTCTCGGAATTTTACTTGAGATAGAGTCCAAGTTTGTGTAAAACGGATATCGTATGAAGAAGTTATGGACAAAAGAAGTTGGGCAGAAAAATCAGAAAGCAGGCTGGGATAACTGGCGCACTTGTGAAGTGCGCAAGAGAAAAAATGAACTGGCGCACTTGGGAACTACGTCCATGTCGAGGCTGATTCTACACAGAATTCTGGAGAGTTCTGTGATGATGTGTCATGCTGGGATTGGCTAGATGACGTGTCTTCTGAGCTGTGTGGCTCTGATGGTCTCTAACCTAATCTAAAGGCCCTAATTATCTCACTACATCTATATAAACACACCTAGACCTAAACCTAATTTCACTACACTAATTCATGGTGCCTCCATGCTGCCTCAACCTAAACTAGTCCTTCTTCTTCAACAAATCAAAGTAAAGGAACTCTGTAAAGGGGATCGAATCTACAACAACTACAACGCCTAATTCTCTTCCTTAATCTAATCTTTGTGAGTCCATTGACTATTTTTAGATTTAAATAATAGAAGTAATTCTGACATGTTTTAAATTGGATTTGGGAATTATATATGATAATAAGATTGAATCTCATCAATTCTATCGTAGCATGTACATCAGATTCATGATTTTTATATGCCCATGTTGATATTATAATCAGTTTTATCATATCTTTATGATTAGTTCATACTTATGCCTATTTTATTGTTATTATTATGCCTGTTCTTTATCTTATCCCTTCCTCCTTCCCTTTTTGGTTTTTATAGCCGGGCTACTTTGAGCCTGGGACAAATCTCATAGAGATGAACGTACGAACGGTAATTTATGGAACGCTGGGATATTTGGCATAATATAAGTTGGATTGATTTGGGCATGACAATTGTTAAATTTGGCACAATATATGTTAATTGTTGGGCATGATATGAAATTGGGAATTTTGGGTAATTGGCATAATTAACCTGACATTGGCATAAACTGCAAATAAATAAACTGGCTAAGAAAAGCATGCTGAGTCGTGAGGTTAGACTCCGCTTGCGGTAGAAGCCTGCCCGGAACCAACCGGCCTAACCAGCAACCGCAAACGGCCAGTCTAATGTGAAAAGTCGTAGGCATAATTAAAAGATGCTTATACACGAGGTTAAGTCTGGCTTGTGGCAGAAGTCTTCCCGGAACCGCCCGGCACATCCAGCGGCCACAAGCCATTGACTTAATGTGAGAGGTATGTGCATTAATAATAAATTAATGCTGATCAAAGATGAATATGACACCTAAAACAAGTTAGGTGGGTGGGGTTAAGTTAACCTGTGTGAGATGACAACTTAACCAATAATACATGAATAAAGTGGATAGGGTTAAGGCAAGCTTAACCAATAATACATATTGATATGATAAGTGGGTGGGGTTAAGTCAACTGGGCAGATAGACAACACTTAACCAATATAAGTTGGGTTAGGATAAATCCTGGGGAAAAACCTAGTAGCGGTAGGGAACCTTTTCAGACAGTAACCCACTTAGAGCTATCGGTAACCCTGAGGTAGGCAGGGTTGGGGAACACTTACTGGGCTGATTATAAGAGGTCAAATAAGAGTGAAGGTGTTGCAATGCAGGTTCCGACGGGTTCGTTAAGCGTGCACAAGGTGTTCCAGACATTGGAAGATTTAGCCACTGTACATTAGTAGGTATAAATCTGTGCAACAAAAGGGTTGCCACTTAGGGAGTGATACACCCTAAGCTGGGACCCGCACAGGTATCTACAAGTTAGGGAGCCGATCGATTAGGGGTAGTGTGGGGACATCTAGTATCTATTATGGGCAAGTAGGCTGTCAAGGATTGTATGGGGTGGATACCTCTTACTAGATGTTACAGCCGAGGGCTACCAATTATGAGGTTGGGATCATTTCGATAAGAATTACTAGTAGGTGGTGCAGAGAATCAAATTAAGTAAGAAATCTGGGAAGCGCACTAGACATTCCTTTATATTCATCCTGTTATCCAGCTTTACCTTATGTCATGGTTATACTTTCCATCCTATTTATTCCTATTATATTGCTTTACTTATTTTCATGCTAAAAGTAGCTTGACTCGCCAAGCTTTATATCTGACCTTTTTGTTTTCGCCGCTTTTTCTTCCGTTTCCCCCTAGTTTCTCAGGGAGGAAACACTGAAGCTTGACTTGGATTTCTTTCTTCTTGAAGCGCTTGGAAGTGTTGAAAGTAACGCTGAGCTTTATCTCTTTACATTATGGCTATTTGTAGTGGGATTACGATTTTACTTTTATGTACTCTGATAATAATTTTTTTCAAGATGGATATTTATGTACTTGACTCTAGTATGTGGTTTTGATGTTGTAATCAAACATGTTTTGCTTTTCCGTTGCAATGAATTAAGTTTGAATTTTCTTAAGTACCTTTTATATATCTGTCTTGCGATATTCTATTCTATACTCTTATAATACTCCATGGAAGTCAATGCATTCCCTTAGTGAGTGACATTAATGGACATGGGGTGTTATAGGATCAAAGCCAATCCAGAAAAACTCCAAGCTATTCGGGACATCCAAATCCCCAAGAACATCAAGGATGTCCAAAGTTTAAATGGAAAGGTTGCCGCTCTAAATCGATTCATATCCAAGGCCACTGATAAATGCATTCCTTTCTTCGATTCACGTAGAAAAGGGAAACACAATTTCGAGTGGACCCCAGAATTCATTGCCACATTCAAAGAATTTCCGGATCACTTAGAACGATCACCTATCCTATCCAAGCCCATAGACCATGAAGACTTACACATCTATTTGGCTGTTTCTATGTAGATAATTAGCTCGGATTTAATACACCTTGAGGACTGCATCCAACGGCCCGTCTACTACATAAGCAAACGATTGACAGGGGCAGAGAAGAATTACCCAAAGTTGGAAAAGATGGCGTTCTGCTTTCTAATCTCCTCTAGAAAGCTTTGACCATACTTCCAGTCTCACCCTACAAAGGTTTTCACCGATCAGCCACTACGACCGGTTTTGCAGCGACCCGTAGTGTCTGGACGGCTATTGAAATGGAGTATGGAGCTAAGCCAGTTCGAGATAACATTCGTCCCCTACCGAGCTATCCTCGGCTATGCTCTCGCTGACTTCATAGTAGAATTTACTGCCCCCAAAGAAACTCTTGCAGAAAACACAGAGTCTCTCAGCACCCAATGGAAACTATTCAAGGATGGGTCCTCCAATAGCAAATGCTCTGGGGTCGGAGTCGTATTCGTCACCCCGGAAGAACACCCGATATGCTACGCGCTGAAACTAAACTTCCCCACTACCAACAACGATGCGAAATATGAGGCCTTGATTGCCAGACTTAGAACCGCGATAGAGCTTAAGCTCAAAACGATCCAAATCTTCTCCGATTCACAACTCATCATGCGTCAAGTAAAAGGGGAATATCCGGCTAAGGAGGAACGACTCGCCTTATACTTAACCCGGGTTCAGGAATTACTCACGTACCTTGACCACTTCATCATCACTCACATACCCCGAGAGCAGAATGAAAGAGCAGATTCACTAGCCAAGCTAGCAAGCTCTGAGGATCTGCAAATCTTGGGATTCGCCCCCGTTCGAAGTGCTCAACTCTCCTAGCATCAAGCCGATTCAAGCTAAAGCAATCATGAACACTGAACCCGAATCTGAATCTTGGATGACACCAATCAAGAATTACCTACTGTACGGGACCTTTTTGGGAAGCTACAAGGAAAGGCGTGCGCTCACCCGTTAATCGCACGCTACCTTCTTATGGATGGGGTGCTCTACCATAGAGGTTTATCTGTCCCATTGCTCAGGTGTGTAGCCTATCATGACGCCATCAAAGTCTTAACCGATGTACATGAAGGGGAGTCTGGTGACCATACTGGAGGGCAAACCCTATCCAGGAAAATACTTAGACATGGTTATTACTGGCCCACGCTCGATCAAGAAGCTAACGACTATGCTCGCAAATGCGACAAGTGCCAGCGCTTCTCGAAGATCCCAAGAGCCCCACCTACAAGACTGACACAAGTGGTTAGCCTATGGCCTTTCGCTATATGGGGAATTGACATCATTGGAACTCTTCCGATGGCCAGAGGCGGGGCACGATATGCCATCGTCGCCATTGATTATTTCACCAAATGGGCAGAGGACAAAGCTCTCGCCACAATCACCACCAAGAAGATGATCAACTTCGTTGTATGCAACATCATAACTCGATATAGGGTCCCTCAAGCCATCATCTCTGACAATGGTACTCAATTCGAGAGCGCCGAATTCAAAGCCTTTTTGCCAGTGGCACAACATTGAAAAGAGATTCTCGGCAGTAGCTCATTCTCAAGCCAATAGGCATGTCGAAGCGGTCGACAAAGTCATTAATTCCGTCATCAAGAAGCGTCTGGAAAAGGCTGGGGGCATGTGGGCAGATGAACTCCCTCTAGCCCTATGGGCATACCGAACCACCCACAAGACTGCAACTGGACAAACTCCCTTCGCCCGGGCCTATGGATCAGAAGCCTCATTCCTATCGAACTCAAGCTTCCATCCCATCGAGTCACCTATTTCGATCCAAAGACAAACCAGGATTTACTTTTAGGATCACTTGCCTTGCTGTAAGAAAAAAGGAACGAAGCTGATCTCCGAGCTACTACCCAATGGTAACGAGTCGCCCGATACTTTAATTCTAGGGTTTGTCATAAGGACCTCAACGTCGGCGACCTCGTCTTGACACGGGTCTTCCCCCCATCGACGAGCCTTGCCCCTCGTTGGGAAGGTCCATACTCCATACAACGAAAGCCCAGCAATGGATCTTTCAAACTCGCAACCGTGGACGGAGCAGAACTCCCAAGGGCATGGCACAGTGAACATCTCTGCCGCTACTTTACATGACTTACTACACAGCTATTTACGCTTTCCAACGATGTTTTATTTTCTGACAATTCAAGGCATTGTAAGGGCTGTCACTGCCAAAGTTATTAATGAAAATAATGTTCAACTTCCCATCTCTTCCTGATTATGTTTACTACGCGCATGACACATTTGATTAATCTTGACATCTAGCTTACATTCAAATAGTTGGTTGTTGTATCAGCCTCCGAGCATGGAGTCGGTACCCCCATTTGAATCTAGAGCCAGCCTCGGGACCTAATGTACAATAGCTACACCCGGCACCCCGAGCACGAGAGCCGGCAACGCCACTCGAGTCGCCGGCCCGCGGCACGACCAAGTACAAATAACCACAAACTCGAATCTTGGCTCCGTGCCGAGACCGATGATAAATCGTTCCACGTCCAGGTCCCAAGCGACTTAGGGCCACCCAACAGCCTGATAAGAGCGATGTACATCCTTCCCTCGACTACGGGCACCGGTCGAATCTCGGCGCAGCACCGAGACCGACCCCTAAACTGTTTCTTCCCGGAAGCTCTCAAGGCTGAGGAGTAGCCCATGGCCACGATCGGACCCTACGGCCTGATGATCCGAGCTTCAATTATCAATCGAATAAACGGCCCTGCAGCTCGCCTCAACCCGATGAACGACGAGAGAAACATACACCAGACGGACTGCATAATACGACGTCATACGCCTTCGCTACACTTGGGATTAACCCCGGGCAACCCAAACACAGCTGTTGCTCAGCCTGGCTTCACAAACTACGGGTTTCCTGAACTGAGGGAAACTTACTAGAAGCCTACGCTCAATTACACCCATCTGGAATAATGACCCAGAGCGCGGTACACAATCACACCCCTCTGAACTAATCAACCCAGAGAACAGTACACAATCGCCTTTTTGTTAAGTGTAACGATAAGTATGCTTATGCAAGTACGGGACCCTCAAAAACATTAGAGAAACATCAAAAAAAAACACAAATTGCGATATTTACTAATTCATATTTCAATTACAACACATACACACACACTAAAACATACTACTTGTCTAAACAACCTTCTTTCTAATAACAGAGTGTACATGAGAATCGCACCGTGTCTTGAAAAAGCCAAAAGCGAGGGCCATACTCGTGTAAAATACTGGCTTACACTACCAAAATGAACGGTAACTCCTACTAAGGTTGCTAACACTAATCATGTTTCTTCCTCTTGTGCTTGTGCTTGTTCTTTTTTCCAGATTCAGCGCTCGATGGTTCATCCTTGGCACTGGGCCTCTTCTTACCAGACTCGCTCTTTCCTTGTCGGCCCCTCCGAGAAGTGGACAATTCGTGAGAAGCCGAGAGACATCTCTCGCCCGTCCCATCGCCAATAGAGACCTCGGTAATATCAATGAGGGTGGCATGCGGTGTGGGCTTGGGGGCACCCCCAGTAGTGAGGCTGACCACAACGTCGCTCGTCTTCGGGACCGCCTTGCCTTCCCGCTCAACTTTCTCCTTAGCCTCTTTGGCAGCCCTCCACATAGCGAGCTTTTGGGACCTATGCGGCGTGACGTCACCAGCTTTGGCTTTCTTGAGGGACTCAGTAGTCCTCTATTGTGCTTCCTCATCTTCCCTCTTCTTCTGGGCCTCATCATTGGCCCTCTTCTTCTCAGCCTCCTCATCAGCCCTCTTCTTCGCAACAATGTTGTCCAGCCTCGCCTCAACATCTTGCCTAGTCTTCATTAGGACCTCCTTCCTGACAGCCTCGTTATGCTCTCACTTCTCCTCCACTTCTTCGCTCTTAGACACCATCTAGGCTTTTTGAGCTTCCACCGTAGCCGCCATCGAAGTCACATCGGTCTCCACCGGACCTTTAGTGTAAAAGCTATGTCCATCAACCGTCTCCCCTTCATGCATCAGACCCTCATAAAGACTGGTGGTTAACTGTATATCTGAGAAGGTGTCAAGATGATCCCCTCCTCCTCCAGATTGCGCTTTCGTAGGGTCTGGCCCAGACTCATTCACTTGTGGGACCACGGGGGCAGGGTCCGATGTTATGGTCGGTTCAGGAGGGGCTGCATGGTAAAAACACAACCGTTTAGTCTGTGAATTCGGTAATCACACCATCCTCTGGGATGCATTGTAAAGAGAATTTACCTCCAGTCAGGGATGGCATGGAGGAATAGAAAGGGCACTCGATGCCGTAGGCAATGTGAATCCGGTCTCCCCAGCCCGGGGTGATTCGGGTCATACTCAGTCGAAGTCTGAATCAAGGCCGCGGGACCGGTCACCACCACCGATTCAGAGACTATAGGCCGATAGAAGCTCGCCTCTGCAAATGTCTCTGTAACCCTGAAACTCTCAGTCATGGTTGCTTTCCCTTTCTTGGCAGTGAGCCTCTCCTGTCTTTGTCGCTCAGCATCCTCAAGCAGCAACCTCTCAACCTCCTCTAGTTTCTCGCGCTCCTCAATGGTTAAATGATCAATTCTAAGCTGTTGTTCGTCCAAGGACCCAATATCTACTTGGTGCAAGTGGGCCTCAAATGGAGTCAACCTCTTCCAAGCCCGAACTAGTTCTCGGTGATAATCATCAACCCACGAGAGTCCATGGAACCTCAGTACTTTGACAAACATGTTGCAGATATCTCCCTCCATAGACAATTGCACTCGGACCTCGGTATCCGCAAGCTCCTCATTCAATTCTTCCACCTCTTTCAGATGAGCCGCTCTTAGTCCATCCATCGTTTCCAACACATCCCGGTTACTGGCCTCCGCAGTCTCCTTGGCCTTCTTCGCCTCCTCGAGCTGCCTCTTTAGGCTGTCATTCTCTGCCCTCAAGGCATTATTGTCGTCTTGGAACTGGGAGACCCTTGCATTATCCTTTTCCAACTCGATGCAGACCTTATCCGTCTCAGCCTTGTCCTTCTTTAGGGTCGTGTTCTGGGTAGTTAGATCGGCTACAGTTTCCGTGTAAATAGCACGAGAGTCATCAACCTCCTTCTTGAGTGTCTTATTCCCTTGTCTCATCTCAACTGAAAACATTGAGATCCGAGAATCAGCATTTAAAGATACAGGAGCAAGTAATGGAAATTTCCCAAATACTGGCAGGTAGACTTACCTATCTCCTTTTCCAGAGTGGCAATGGTGGTCTTCTCGCAATCAATAGTCAGTTTTTGGTTAAGCAGCTCCATGTTCTTCTTCTTGATCAACTCCGAGAGCTGATGAGAATACTTGGTGAGTTCATTAGCCCGGTGATAAGAAGCCTTCACGTGCATTCATATTTCCCCAGACTCCCTAGATGGGGTGGGGCGGAGATCGAAAATAAATTTCAGCTCATCAAAGTAATGGCGCGGGAAGTAACATTTCAAGAATTCTATTCGTTCCTCAATCGAAAGTGCCAAAACCTAAGCCTCTGTCAGATCTTCCATCTCTGTCATAGCTGCTTCATCTGACCTTGACCGAGCAAGCGATGGCTCCTTCCCCTTAGCAGTTTGAACATAAGCCTCAGGAACGTTACGAGAAGGGGTTGTTGAGGGCACATGCCTCGATCCCCCTAAGTAAAGATGGGAATATTCCACAGACACTCGGATTGGGGGAGGGCGAGGAGGAGACGAAGGCAATGGGGGTCTATCAGGTTGACAGTTCCCTCTACCATGACCTTTGAAGGTGGGCCCTCACCATACAAACTAGCCCTCGTCTTAAGGGCACCAAGAAAAGCACTCTGAGGTCGTCGTCGGTCTCCAGACCCATGACCTTGTCCCCCCTGTCCTCTAGCCATGTCACTCGATAAGAGAAAGAAATAAGACCGGTCAAGTCATGCACTCAAAATAATCGCCATGCTATGCAATGATTATCAGTGTATGCCCTAAGTGTTCTCTGAACAAACTAGATTGTGCTCCACTCGATGGATTTGACTCCCTAGCGACAAGAGCTAAGTCATCCATGCTATCCGGAGTCGGCCACAGGGATACGTCAAAGTCAAGTTTATTTAAGCCAACAAACTGGTGCTCATCTTCATGTAGTGCCACGGCTTCGGGAGCGACCACTGGAGACAATGGCCTGATAGACACTCCCTTCCCCCTGCCGGAGGCTGGACTGGAACACTCATCGAGCCCTTGTTCCCAGGTGCGGCCTCCTTTCCATGAGCCCCATCATCACCAACATCTCCCTGGAACTTTACAACCTTTTTTGGCTTGGGCCCCACAGCGGGTAACTTCCTTTTCTGACCAGGAGTTGTAGGGATTTTCGCCACAACCACCTTTGGCATGCCGCTGGACACTGCAGGCCTAATTATGGCCCGATCATCTGGGAGCAGCCCAGCTCGGCGAAGACGCTCTTGGCTTGTCACAGTATCAATTTTACGAAACACTTTGGGGATCGCCCGCAGAGCATTAAGATGTTGCTGGTACTCCTCCCCAGTAGGTGCCTCTGGGTTCCTTGCCATGATCAGAATAATGAGACACGGACTCCAGGAACTTTATAACAAGGAACAGGGTTAAAAAATACTTACTCCCTTCAATCCACCTCCTTGCAAATTCGGAAGGGCAGCGCACAAAGAACCAGTCTTGTTTGAACACCGACAACCGGGGCCACAACCCAACAAAGAATTTGGTGGTGGTTGACGCTTCCAGGGACTATTGGGAAGGCATTCTGTTGGACGTTCTCCTCAGGCTGAAAAAATAACGAATGTCCTCCCAGGTGGGTTCCATGTTCAAATACTCTCGGTATAGAACGTATGTGTCTTGGAGCAAGGAGTAAGCATTCGGATGCAGTTGCGAAGGCGCGAGGCGGAAGTAGGAAAGCATGTCCCAAATGAAGTCATTGGCTGGGGGCATGCATCCGGCAAAACAGACCTGCCTATTCCAAGCGGTCAAGCCCTCGGGCGATGTCTGAGCTCTTTCACCCAAACCCGGTGCGTGGGCATCCCCCATTGGAATATTGAACCACTGCGCCATTTTCGTGACCGCTGTAGAATCCAGGCGTGATGGTACTGAGTCCATCGGATTCTCCAGGATAACAATATCAGGCAGCATGTCCGGAGCTATCGGAGCCGCTGATGCATCTTCACTCATAATGTCCACATTCTCTATCTCTTCGTGTATGACCGAAGAATATATCTTTTCAATTTGTTCCCCGCGATTAAATACTTCGAGCGAACTGGTCGATCGAGAAGAAATGGATCCTTCAGTAGTCTCAAGCTTGCTACCACTCGAGGTACCGCTGTTGGTAGAGTCAAATGTGTGTGACGACGGGGGGAAGCCTCGGCCTCCAAGGTCTTCCCAGTCCTTGATCTTGTTTGCATCACTAGCAATCTTTAATACATTGGTATTAGACATCACAAGAGAATAACATGTACCCCTCGTGTCGGTGAAAACTAACAAGTGTGTGCGGGGCCATGCGAAGTCAAGATGCACAGAGAAAAATTAAACGGGCCAACAGTTCGATTACAGGTGTATGCGCTATCCTATATGCAAGATCTAACCCCTTGTTCGCACAGTTAACTGCGTGTACACTAGGCACAGTCATACGAGTGAATAAGCGGTATGCAAAACTAAGGGCAGGGATTCAGGAGACTGAAGTTCCGCAAAGGAGAAGCAACACCCCGCCAAGGGCGGCATGAAGAAACCACGCCAAAAGGACCCAGCAAAGAGATCAAACCACCCTGGGATTCGAGAACTCTAGCCTCTCTCGGGGTTCGGAACTTCGAACCCCATCAGGGTTCGGAAACTCGAACCTATCAAGGTTCGAAAATTTGAACCCATCAAACTTTGGAGTTTTCGTTTAATCGAACACCATCAGGGTCTGAAAATTCGAACCCCAGAGTTCGAAAGTTAAAGCCGGAGGTTAGGATATTCGAACCCCTACAGGGTTCGAAATTTCGAACCTCCAAGTTCGAAATTTCGAAACCCCAGGGAGTTAGAAATTTCGAAACCCCAGGGAGTTCGAGAGCTCGAATCTCTGATGGGGTCAGTTCTTCGCGACCCCTTTGTTCTCGACCCTCCGACCTCCCTCCTCCCTCTCTCCTTCGACCCGATCATTACCTAGGTTCGGTTAAAAGTGTTGAGTTCTGATGCTTTCACTACAATGGCAGCCAAGGAAGAAAATAATGGAAGGAAGAAAATGAAGGGGGGTCTATTTATAGTAAAAAGCAAAAAGTCCCTTCGACTTCCCCCAGATTTCGAGCCCCGGGTTCGAAATTTCGAACCCAAGGGTCTTGAAATTTCAAAGGCTTCAAAATTTCGAACCCTCAGGGCTCGGAATCTCGAGCCTGCAGGGTTCGAGATTTCGAACCCCTTGGGGTCAAAATTCCGAACCTCTATGGCTCAGAGGTTCGAACCCAAAAACAAAAAAGAGGAGATAGAAAATTCCTAATACCTCTACACTCAAAGCTTCACACCATGCGCTCACGTACATGTATTTCATGCACAAACCGACCATTCCAAACACGCGACGGCCGCGCATTGCGAATACTTAGCGACATGAGCACGCTGTTGCACCAACACCGGCTTGCTCGCAAATCCGTGACGAGCAAGCCCCACAACCAACGTCTATTCTTCTTTAACAGGACAAGTCGACAACCTGACTATTATCTCAACCAATGCAAAGCACATCATGTCAAAACAAAATGTACTTTGGGGGCAAATGTTAACCGACCTTTTGGTCTAGTTCCCAAAAGTACATAGGACATGCTCAGCTCAGCCCATTGCATGGAGACAAGGTCAAAAGGATGCTTAGGAGTAAAGGAAACAGGCTGAAGAGGGACTGTGCCATCAGAAGGCCTCGCAACCTGAGCCACGAACCACCATAGCATATGCGCGCAAGGCGTTCACACCCATCCCAAGACGACCTTCGCACCCCTCAGGGTGCGAATTTCTCACCCCTAAGGGGTGCGAGATTCACACCCAACTGGGTGCGTAGCTCACGCCTAGCCGGGTGTGAAATTCGCAGCCAGCAGGGTGCGAAGCTTGCACCATACGGGGTTGCGAAATTCGTACCCTGGGCTGCGAATTTTGCACTCCTATAGGCCAGAAGCTCGCAACCCCCCCACCAGGGGGCGCGAATTTCGCACCCCAGGAGGTGCGAAATTTGCACCCCAAGGGGCGGGGTGTGAAATTTGGCATGCATGCGGAGGGAGTGCGAATTTCTAGGTGTGGGGGTCCATTTCTACCTACCTTCTCCCACTACTCCTACCTAATCCTTTTCCTATAAATACCCCATGGCCTCACACTTCAAAGGGAGGGGGATTTTTGGTGACCTTGAGACTTCATGAGAGCTCCATTAATGGAATCTCCTCATTAAGGAAGAAGAAGGGAAAAAGTGCTTTTTTCCTATGTTCCTTAATATATTCCAATTACGACATCATATATGCTAATGATGACATCACCTAGCCTACAAGCAAATGTAATGAGATGTCATACGATGAGCTCAGCCTTGTAATCTTTTGTGATCAATAATATTCCATCAACGCTTCAAAGTGGACGTAGGCCCCCTCACGAGGCCGAATCACTATAAATCACTTGTGTCATTTACCTTTTTCATGCCCTTGTCTATTCGACCTAATTAACTATTCCTAGTAATTGGAATCTTTTGTGTTTACGACATTTTTTGCCGTCAACAAGAATATTCTAGATTGAAATGAGATGCATGATATCTTTAATTATCACTTGATATTAAAAATGCAAGCATTATTCAGAAAGACTAGGTTTGACCCATTCTGAATAATTAATATGACGATTAAAAGTTGAAGATATGAAGACGGTGGTTGAAGACCGGAGATCTTCACATCAATTGGATGATTGTTGATGTCTCAATTGGGGTGTACAACCCAAGATGAGGTTATAAGTGGCGATCATCTAGACATACTTGGAGATCGACCGGATATGTGTGGGCTTCTCTCCTGTATTGGACATATGGGATGAGGAATAAGGTGCCACCAGTGTCGTTCATACAAAGAGCGAACTTGCAAATGGATTGTGCGTCTGACATTGCATTCTTTTTACTGTATTCGTTGATCTCTACTAAATATATATCTGTTTGGTGGTGGAGAATTTAATCTCTTGCTTAACACCCTTCTCTGAGACGTACGAGCTTAGAGGTTATATATTGGTAGACGACAATGATATGGTATGGGTTGACAATGTGGCTTGCTGAGATGCATAGATCCATGCTTTTTTTGAAAAGCAGGCTTGGTGGATGATGATCAAAGCATAACTTTAATATAGCGAAGCTTTGTGTAGCGTTAATTCGCAAGCCTTACACAACGGTATGATGGTGAACTAATGGTTAGATAAATATACTTTCGACATGAGGATGAGAAACCATTGGGTTGAAGACAACTTTTAGGGTTGTCATAAATTCGGTCGACCGAGATATGTTGGGTGTGGTCACTCCACACCTAGAAGGGATAGGGCTTACACCTGATTCCCAAAATGATAGAGTAAACGGTGCTTTCCAAAGCCCTGGACATAAGCCGCAGTGATACTAGTAATCCTAGATATAGTGCGGACGTGTATTACAGTGTTTTCCAAAGCCCTGGACGTAAGCCGTTGAGTATTACACTACATGATTGATCTTTTGAATTAGTAGCCATCATGATGGAAATCCAACTTTCCAATATGAGCTTTATGATTTTAATTGTATACCTATATGGCGACATAGTAGGATGGGGTACTATGCCATCTAGGATTGATACATTTATATTCGAAGTTGATTTCTGCACTATGCACTTACAGTAATAAAAGACAAATTTCATGTATCAAGCATATTTGGCTATCATAAGGTAAAACTCTATCCTACGACTTGCGTTGCATCATGTGATGGGACTTGAGTCTTATAATATCTTCATTGTTCTTTTATTTAGCATTGCGAGTTTTGTTTTATGGCCTTCATGGAAGGAAACTCGTTTTTTGTCATACAGCATGGTCCCATGATTTACCCAACTTTAAAAGAAATATTAATAGCTGTTTTTAGTTCTCACACCAGTCCCATGACTGACCTAGAGTTTATTGTTTTCACCTAAACTCTGGGTGCCCATAATTTTTGCATGGGCAGCTAGTAATCTTGGTATTTGAAGATATTTCTTTATACAGGATCCTTGATTATGGGTGGAGCAATGCTTTGGATTATTTGGAGTCTACCCGTATTATTTTATTTTTTCGCTGCACTGTAATTTAAATTCTCTTATTGTATTTTTCTGCTATGTATCGATTATTGTGTTTTGATATGTTATGTACTCTGATGTAAAACTGTTGTAATAAGCAATGAAATGTTCTCTTGTTTTCTGTTCTGATGTGTTGTATCCCCATAACGGTTAGAGGATTTTTGCCTTTTGGATCGGACCTATACGGTTTATAGTCAATTCGAAGGGTAGCGATTTTCGGGTCACTACAGGTTGTATCAGAGCTTTGGTTTACAAAGCTTGAGGACTCGTTAGAACGAGATGATAGAATTCATCAGAGATTGGATTAGTAATATTCTATTAGAATAACTCATTAAAGATGGGATTAGTAGTATACTAGAATCAGTTGGAAGAGCATTATATAAGTAGAGGAAAATGAATTTGTTTATTCATGAATGAAATTAGTTTTGAAAGATTATATTTCAAATAAAAAATAAATATGTTTTGGAAAATATATGGATAACCCACCTGATTATTTTTATAATATGATTTTTGAGTGTTTATTTTGACGTTGAAGTTGGACTATCGTGTATAAAAAGATTTTGCATATACGCTTTGCAAACGTATATCCATAGGCTTAAATATACTTGATTGATATATAATCACATTCTAGTCGCTTGAGGATGATTCTGTTGATTGATGCATCATCATCAATGTTTATTTTCGAGTTTCGAAAGTGGGATGACTATAATTTTCCAATTGAAACATCGAAATATACTTGAACTAATTTAAGAAAGTATTTGGAAATGATTTGAGATTTAATTTAACTTGTACTAGTAAAATTGATTAAAAAGGTAAATCAAACGAATTGAAATTTAACTTAAGAAAAGTTAAATGAAATTGGAATAATAAAACCAATATGAGAAAAGAAGATAAATTGAGTTAAATTAAATCTCGTATTGAATTGGTTTGAAATTGGTTGCAATGGATATACATATATACATACATATATATATACACATATATGTTGAATAGGTTATTGGCTTAGCATTGAGTAAAGAAATAAATTGTGTGCCCGACAAATAGGTGTGCCTTTATAAGTTGGCTGCACAATTTTATTATTTATTGTGACTACTGTGAATGATTTGGATGCGCTATGATGGTTGCTCTGTGTAAAATCAAACGTACGCCACATGATAGTAACCAATAAATCATGGACCATACCGCATAACATACATCATGGAGAGAGTAGCATAACATATTCCATATAAGCATTTGGCTCTTATATGACGAGGCTTGGATACCATATGAGCAAGATACTTGTATGGCAAGGACTAAACTATAGGTTGATTTGAGGATTGATTATGGACTTAATAAATATAGCTGAAAATTGCAGGACTAAATAATAAACCCAACACAGGTTGGGAGATGACAAAAATATACCCCTCTCTTGTTTTAGTTACGGTGCGTAGGCAAGGGGGAGAAGGGTATATAAATCATAATGGTTGTGCACAATTATTTTGTATGTGATATATTCATTTATTGGGTGCCTGATACGGCCCAATAAATTTGTTAAAAATACCCCGTACAAAGGAGGTTATGGTGAAAATTTTCAGAAATTTAGGGTGTTAGCCAAATTTCAGAGAAATTAATAACTTCTTAGAAACTAAAAAGTTAAAGAATGAAAGTTAAGTTGGTTAGTTAAACAACTTTCAGCTCCGTTCATTTTTCGAGATGAAAAAGTTTTAAGTTGGGGAGATTGTAACAATCTTGATTTTTGGAACCAATTTAAAATTTTAAAATTGATTTTTTTAATAATTTTAAACATGTAAAATGATTTATTTTAAGAATTAAATGACTTGGAATTTATTTAAAAAACAGAGTTTGAATGTAAGAACTTAAAATTTAATTAAAACATGCTCGTAACTTCGCGGTAGTTTGAAAAATTGGTTTTGAAACTTGAATGAATGTACAAAATTCAAAATAAGTCAGAATCTGACAAAACAAGAAACGTTAGAATATATTTAATTATATCTTTCTAACGAATGTGAGAAATTGAGATTTCTTATTATAAATTGTTTGTTATGTCCAACTCAAAATCGTGAATAGTCGTTATGAAATATATTTATATTTCATTATTTAAGCCCTTAAAAATAGCGATTTTGCAAACGACCTCCGTTTTCGACGAAACTACTTTTGTTCGATCGGAAATGCCAAATTACTATCAGATTTAAAATTTCAAGTCATTTGGAATTAGTATGTAATCGTAGAAAATTTAAACGCATTTTGTAAATTCAATCGAATTTAATAAGCTAGTTAAAAGGCCATTTTTTAGAAGGTCTCAAAATTCGACGAAGTTTTTTTTGGATCGTATCATCAGAACATAGTTAGATTTCAAATTTTGTAATTTTTGGAGTTAGTATGTGGTCGTGGCAAATTAAAATGTATGTTGAAAGTAAATATTGAACGTTATTTATTGATTTATATTTTAATTTTGACAAAAACTGATCAAAACAGTCAAATGGGATTACAAGACATATCCCATTGTGTCTGGAATAAAGGTATTTGGTTAGGGGCAAAAGTCGTTGGGGGTTCATTTGGAGTTTGAGAAATAAACAAGTAAGTAATTAATTAATTATTATTAAAATAAAAAAGGGTATAAATATAACTTTCAAAATCCTAATATCTTTCTACAGCAGGCGCCGCTAGTTCTAAAAATATATGGCCAAAATCGTTCAATCTTTTCCTCCCGTAAATCTTTCAATCCACGCAAAATCATTCGAATCTTCCGACGAAAAAAAATTCAGCTCAACGAGATATTTTGAATCAATGGTCAAGATCGTTTCTCGTGGAGAAATTTGGGAGAAATCAACCCTCAACCTCGCCACGTTCGAGCGAGTTTCTAGGGAACATGGGGCCATCGGATTTTGTGCCAACGCTGCCACAAGGAGATAACACCGTGGCCTCCGTTGTAATGGTCTTAGATTAGGCACCGATCAGCTCTAGAGTGGTGCACAAGGGAGGATTTGTGATGAAGGTTTGGGTTCGATTTGCCTGTAGGTGATGCGTGAAGAAGAAGAAGTGCAGCAGCCCTTGGATCAATTTTGAACGGTGGAAATGTAAGGTAATTAAAAGTTAAATATATTTTTATTGTTTAATTATGTAAGCTAATATTTAAACGTTAATATCTTTTTCAAACCAAATTAGAATTCAGTGAAATAAGATACATTGGAATCGTGACGACAAACTCTACATCGTAGAACTGACTAGAAGGAATTTGGAGCAAGTTACAACTTTTGATTAAATTAAACGTCCGGTTTAATTTAATTAAAACAATCGTTAATAATGATTCAAGAACTGATCTATGTGAGAACTCTCTCACTCAACCTGTTTTGATATGATATTATATATCATATTTAAAAATATATTGATTGTCTGTGATTGCTTCTTATTTTAAATATTTCATCTGTGTAAGTTTAATTATAAGTACATTGTTAAATAATTAGATGTTAAGTGATCAAGTTAATATCAATTTGTGATATGATTAGAAAAGTGAAACTGATTAAATTAGTAAGTTAAACCATTGGTGACATGTTAATGATATCTTATTGAGAAAACTGAACTTTATTTGTTTAATTATCACAAATTGTTATACGGTATATGGTAGCTCACCTCACCCAATTGTTTGAAAACCTGATGTATGACTGATTGATTGTGTTATTATATTCATATATGAATATATATTGATTGCATGTGTTTGAAATGTATGCTTCGTGGTTGATGAATGATTTATTTTACAGTTTTATTATTGATATTAGTAAACCGTGAATATAAGCGTTGACGATGGAAACGCTTATATTATAACTAGTGGTTGATGGATGGTAATTGATATGAATGTATTCATATTATGGACACAAAATTTATACCACGAATAAAGAAATTGAAAATTTTGTTGAATTTCTTTTATTTGAAGTGTTAAATGAATTTTACGTTAAATTAAGTGAAATTTGGCGACTGAATGGAAATTGGGTTTTGTATTCGAAATTAATTTGAAAATGAAGTTGTTATAATTTTAAACAACAAGTGAAATGATTGAAATGAAATTGATAGAGATTTGAATTAAAAACGACTTATTTTAATTCAAATGAGATTTTTAATGGTATATTCAAAATGTGAATTTGAATGAGGTATATAAATGACATTTTAAACTCGAATGGATTTTTCCAATGTTCCTATTTATTTTTACAACGATTGTCAGAAAGATTTGGATTTCAAAATATTATATTTTGAGAAATATTATTATTTTAATAGTTACAATAATATGGATTATTCAATTTTGATTCAAAATTGAATTGAAAATTGAAATTGTTTTTGAACAAAATTTTAAACATTTTATAAAATGCGATTTGAAATCGAAATCGATGAAATTTTATTATATATAATAAAAAGATTTGAATAGGACGTCTCGTGCAGCAACCATTCACGAATTTCTACCATTAACTTCAAATAGACATAACGACTGGATCTGTTGGGTCCGTGATGAAACGAGCTTTCAAATAAGATAATTTTTTTTAGTATCCAACAGTTTGATTTTAAGATAAGTCCAGATCAGTTTTGGATAAGGTCATTATGGATGCAGTTTGGTGGCCGATATTGTAAACCGACTGTAAGGGCCTTAATTAAATTATTAAAATATGAATAAATTATGTAAAATCATAATAAATGATTTGGAAAGGTTTTAGATGAAATATTCCTGTTTTGTAAAGATTGATATTTTTTTATCTGAATGAGTTGTTTATCAACTTGAGTAAAGAATTGAAAGAAAGTATACGGTTTTAACATAACCAGAATTTCTCCAACATATGAATTGGAAAGGATCTGAATGGAAATAATCTTTGGAATATTTCGATATTGGATTCCATGATTATACAGATATTATTGAGGAATTTGGAAGTTACAGATATCGTTATTCCAATACGATATCTTTTGGTTTTAGAATTTGATATTAAATATAAGTCGATACGATTTCTATTTAAAGCCTTGTAATTAATATCAAATTGGATTTTGGGTTTGTCGCAATGGTGTCTTTAATAACACTGTTCTTAAACCCAGTTGAGATTAAATTTATGTAATAAATCTTTCATGTAAGATTAAATAGGGGTTTCTAGTTTAATAAATATAATTGGAATTAAACAGAAGTTGATTTTGGGTTTATTGTGAATGATGTTTTAAATAACATTTTTTCTTTAACCCAATTAACAGTCAAATTATGATTTGAAATTTATAATCTTTTAATTAAGATTCAATGGAATCTTCCAAAGTAAAATTTTCCAATTTAATATATTAAACTAGAATTGAGTGGAATTCGGTTTAGCGGTAATAGAGATGAACCTCCGTGGAGGAAGACCAGTACTATTAGAGGAATTTAAAAGGCTTTGCCGTCGTTCTGCTTATAATGTTAGTTCGATACGGAAATTTATATTAATTATATACTATTATGATTTCCGTGAAGATTCCATTTTTATGGAAGATGATTTTGGATTTATCGTGAACTGTGTTTTAAAAGACATCAGTTCTTTAACCCAAGTAAAGACAAGATTAATTTTATAAAATTGGGTAATCATTAAATAACGATTTTTTTAAGATTAAAACTAAGTTGGAGTTTTAATGAATCTTTAATTAGATTGAAATGGGAATGTGGTAATTAAATTTACCAAATTCTAAAAGTGTTCGAGAATGAAGTACCACCAGTTCTACTCCATGCGATAGTTAAATTTTAATTAGATTTGAAGCGTTAGAGTGTAATTAAATTTATCGATAACACAATGGATGTTGATATGGAATACCACCAGTTTTTCTCCATGGGATGAATAGGTTGGTATTAGGATAATAAAATGAATGATTTCTTCGGTAAGGCTCGTTAATCCCGACTAGTTTTATAAATCTTAATCTGGTTTATATTGGGAAAAGATTTTATAAAATCTTTTGAAATGATTTCCAAAGATAAATTTAAACGATAAGTTTAAATGAAGTGAATCTTAATAAGATTTATGGGGTTAATTCCCATGTAATGAATATTTGAATAAAAGAATATTCTGGATTGAAATAAGATGCATGATATCTTTAATTATCACTTGATTTTAAAGATGCGAGCATTATTCAGAAAGACCGGGTTTAACCTATTCTACATAATTGATATGACAATTAAAAGTTGAAGATATGAAGATGGTGGTTGAAGACCGGAGATCTTCACATCAATAGGATGAATTCTGATGTCTCGATTGGGGTGTACAACCTAAAAGTGTACAACAAAAGACGTGATTATAAGTGGCGATCGTCCATACGTACTTTGAGATCGACCAAATATGTGAGGGCCTCTCTCCTGTATTGGACATACAGGATAAGGAACAAGGTGCCTACGGTTTCGTTCGGACCCAGAATGGACTTGCAAATGGATTGTATGTCTGACATTGTATTCTTTTTGCTGTATTCGTTGATCGCTACTAAATATATATCTGTTTAGTGGCGGAGAATTATTCTCTTGCTTAACACCCATCTCTGATACGTACGAGCTTAGAGGTTATATATTGGTAGACGTCCATGATATGGCATGGATTGACAATGTGGCATGCTGGGTTGCATAAATCCAAACTTTTGTTGAAAAGCAGAGCTTGGTGGATGATGATCAAAGCATAGCTTTAATATAGCGCAATTTTATGTAGCGTTAATTTGCGAGCCTCACACATCAGTATGATGGTGAACTAATGGTTAGATCAGTATACTTTCGAGATAAAGATGAGCAACCTTCGGGTTGAAGATAATTTTTAGTGTTGTCATAGATTCGGTCGACCGAGATGTGTTAGTTGTGGTCGCTACACACCGATAAGTGATATGGATTACGCCTGATTCCCAGAAGGATAGTGTAAGCGTTGTTTTCCAAAGCCCTAGACGTAAGCCGCAGTGATACTTGTAATCCTGGATATAACACGGACATGTATTACAGTGTTTTCGAAAGCCCTGGACGTAAGCCATTGAGTATTGCGCTACGTGATCGATCTTTCGAATCTGTAGCCATCATGATGGAAATCCAACTTTCCAATATGAGCTTTACGGTTTTAGTTGTATACCTATATGGCGACATAGTAGGATGGGGTACTATGCCATTTAGGATTGATACATTTATATTGGAAGTTGATTTCTACATTGTGCACTTATAGTAATAAAAGATAAATTTCACGTATCAAGCATATTTGGCTACTATAAGGTAAAACTCTATCCGTCGGCTTGCGTTGCATTATATGTAATAACCCGGAAATTTTGAGCCAATTTAAAAATTTTTTTTTGGCAATTTTAATGAATTTTGAATATTTAAAATGAATTATTTTAAATAATAGCGATGAGAAATTTATTTTAAATGGAATTAGAATGTATATATTATATAGATCGTCGTTAGAATATAAATAATTATTTATAATTATAAAAGGAATTGAAAATGGCGCGGTAGTTCGATAATTCGATTTCAAAGTTCAAATGAATGTACCGGGTGCAAAATAAACCGGATTTTAGCAAAACCAAAAATATTAGAATCTAATTAAGAATATCTCTCCAACGAATCCGAAAAATCGAAATTTCATAGCGGGAATCAAAAGTTACGTCCAGTTGAAAATTCAGAATAGTCGCTATGGAATTCTGGCCCTTAAAAATGGAAATTTTGCAAACAGCCTTGGTTTTCGACGAAAACGCTTTTGTTGGATCCGTAATGTCAAGTTATTGCTAGGTTTCAAAATTCGTAATTTTTTGAATCAATATGTGAGCGTGGCGAAGGAAAACGCATTTGTCCAGTTTTAGTTGATTTTAATCGACTGGAAAATGGCCATTTTTCAAACGGTGTCATAATTTGACGAAATCAGTTTTATTAGGACCGTATCGTCAATACGAAGCTAGAAAACATTTTTCGGGAATTTTTCTAGTTTGTATGTGGCCCCAGTAAATTGAAATGCACGTTCAAATTCAATATATAGATTTATATTTTGATTTTGATGAAAACTGACCGAAACAATCGAATTGGCCAACGAATCATATCCCATTGTGTTCGGAATGGGGGTAATTAGCTAGGGACAATAGTTGGCGGGTTTTGTTTTAGGTTCGAAATAGAAGTCAACTTTTCTTGGAATAGAATAAAATTAATATATATATTTCTAATACACCCCTCCCTTCCTCCTTATCTCCCCCATCAAATTTCAGAAAAAAAAAAACAATAGCACGACATCGCGCCCCCCGCCGCCGCGGTTGGCGACTGGACGCCGCACCTCAACCTCGACCTCCCCTCCGTTGATCCACTGAATCCCCTTTCCTCTCTCCTCTTCTAAAACGTCGTGACCCCCAAAACCCAATGCCCAAACCCTTGAAACCCAAACCATCGCCGCCGTAGGGCCTTAACGCCGCCACCTCTGGTGCTGCGACACCCTACGCCCTTCCTCCGACCATCTCAGTAACCATGGGCCCCTCTCAGACCAAATACCCTAAATTTGGTAAGTTTTCTTCCTTTTAATCATTTGATTTTGATTTCTTAGATAAAAGGCTTTGATTTTCATACATAAAAAGTTATGGTTTTTAGTTAAAAAAAAAATTATGACCTTTATAAGCGAAAAGAATTGATTTTTCTTATATGAACGAAAGCGAAAAGAATTGATTTTTCTTATATGAACGAAAGCTAAAAGAATTGATTTTTCTTATATGAACGAAAGCGAAAAGATTTGATTTTTATTATATATATGTTGAAATAAAAATGTGATTTTTATAGTGATGATATAAAAATTCGATCTTTATTATGTAAGAGATATAAAAATCTGATTTTTATTGTGTAGAAGCAAAAATGTGATCTTTTATATGAGTGGCGATATAAATATGATCTTTATTATATGAACACTGGTATAAAAATAGAATTTTTATCTATATAGTAGCGGTGTAAAAATAGAATTTTTATCTATATAGTAGCGGTGTAAAAATAGAATTTTTATCTATATAGTAGCGGTGCAAAAATAGAATTTTTATCTATGTAATAGAGGTATAAAAATGTGATTTTTATCCATATAGAGTGATTATAAAAATGTGATTTTTATATACATGGCAACAATATAAAAATGTGATTTTTTATATATGTAGTGGCTACGGACAATGAAATTGACAAAAGGCGAGCACGACGAAGATTTCTACATATGAGGAGTCATGGCATTTGGTTTAGATAGTCGGTGAGAACTACTCACTTTAAATCTTGTTTTCTAGTTAAAATATATACTAGGATGCAGACGGTGCTTAGCAGCACTCGACACCCGTCGTCCATAGACCATGGGCGACTTGTATGCTCGTTTGATGTGTTGTGAAGTTTGTTTGTGATGTTGATGTGAAATGATAATAAAACATTCACGTGTTGAAATAAATTAATTATCTTTAAAAATATAATTTTTAACATGAATGTGAATAAATAAATATTCATTTACAAACCGGCCGGTTTGTTTATGTACACCTATTTGAAGAATATTGATTGGGATGATAAATTTTACATGTCGCCCAATTGCACAAATAATATTCAGTGTCGTCGCCCAACTGCACAAATAATATTCAGTGTTTGTGGATTGAAACCCCACACGGGTGCTGGGATGATATTTGATGTACACTAATCCCAATTGTTTGATGGTATGTCGATCGTTTGATTGACAGACTGTATGAGCGTTAATTAGTTATATTTAATGTTTATGCAGTTGTGTGGTGCACTTTGGATGATGGTTGATCATTTATCGTTGCTATTATATACATGTGTTGTGTGGAATCCATATAATTAACATTATATGGTAATTGATTGGGTCTCATTCCAATTGGGAAAATGAAGAATATTATAAAATAGATTCATGTGTTGAATAGAATAAAGAATATTCATATGTTGAATAAAATAGAGATTCATGTGTTGAGTAAAATATTTTAAACAATAAAATTCACATCTTTATCAAAATTTTATAAAATATATTAAATAATAAAAATATTCATGTGTTGACGATGCTCATGTATTGAGAATATTCATGTGTTGAAAGAAATATAGATTCATGTGTTGAATAGAATGAATATTCATTTGTTAAATAGAATAACGAAGTTATTGAAATATATAAAGCCGTGTTGATTAGTGACACCAACGATATTTATATCGATTTTATTTGTTTTTTTATAATGATTTTAGAAAAGGAAGTGATTTCAAAATATAACGTTTTGAAAATATTATCATTTGTATATCGATGATGTGGAATTTTCAATTTTGATTCGAAATTGAATATGAAGTTGAAATCGTTTCGAAAACGAATTTAAAACGAATTATAAAATAAATTATAAAAGGAAATCGATGAAATATATATAATATATATATATTATATATATAATGGCCTGAATAGAACGCGCCACACTGCGGCAGTTCGTGAATTTCGACGATTGACTTCAAATGGACATTACGGGAGATCCAACCGTCGGATTCTCCTGAAATTAGAACCGTTGGGTTCGTATCGAAAAGAGCTTTCCAATGAATCTTAGAAATCTGAGATCTAACGGTTGGATTTGGAATTATGTCCAAATCAAATTTTGAAAAGGTCGATGTAAGTGCAGTTCGATGGCCGTTGATGGAAATCGACTGTACGGGCCTTGATAAAATTATTAAAAATATCAATGATTTGTGTAAAATCATAAGAAATGATTTGTAAAGAATTGGGATGAAAAATTCCAAATTTGAAAAGATAAAAATAGACTTTTATCGAAATGAACTAGTTTTGAACTAGAATTAAAATCCAATTATTTTTAAATAAATAAAGTGGATTTGAAATGGTTTTGAAAATAACCAGAATTTCCAATATATAAAGTGGAAATGGATTTGAATCGAAATTGTCTTTGGAATATCTCGATGTTGGATTTCGTGATTATACAGATATTGTTATGGGAATTTGAAAGATATATTTATATCTTTATTTCCAATAGGATATTTGTTGGTCGTAGAATTTGATATTGAATATAAGCCGGTATATTTTCTATTCAGAGCCTTGTATTCAAAATCAAATGTGATTTGGGTTTGTCGTGAATGGTGTCTTCATTAACACTGTTCCTAAACCCAGATGAGAAAAAGATTAAATCTTTCTATTTAGATTTAATGAAGTGTACCAATTAAATAATATTAGTTGGAGTTGAATTTAAATTGGTTTTTGGGTTTATCGTGAGCAGTGTTTTGAATAACACCTATTCTTTAACCCGATTAACAATGGAAAGTGATTTTGGGTTTATCGTGAACCGTGTTTTAGATGACATTGGTTCTTTAACCCAGTTAAAGACAGGATATTGATTTTTGAGAAGATTAAAACTAAGTGGAGTTTTAATGAATCTGTAACTAGATTGAAATGTGAATTGATAATTTAAATTATCAAATTTGGAAAGTGGTCGAGAATGGAGTATCACCAGTTTTGCTCCAAAGCAATTGTTAAATCTTTAATTAGATTTGAACGTGAAATGGTAATTAATATTTACCGATGACACCGTGGTGTTAGATATGGAGTATTACCAGTTTTGCTCCATGGGATAAATAGGTTGGGATTGGGAAATAAAATAAATAATTACTTCGGTGCGGTTCGCTAATCCCGACTAGTTTGGAAAACCATAATATGGTTTGAAATGATATCCAAAGGAAGATTAAAGAATAAATTTAGAAGAATTTATCTTTGATAAAATTAATGGGAACCTTTCCCTAAGGATGTGAATTTTTGAATAAAAGAATATTCTGAATTGGAATGAGGCGTATGTTGGGTTTGTGTAACATTTGTCTGTTATATACGTGGGTTATTCAGAAAGGCCGGGTTTATACCCATTCTGAATAACCGATTCGACGATAAGTCGAAGATGAAGACGGTGGTTGAAGACCGGAAGTCTTCACATCGTTTAGGTGATTACTGATGATCTTGATTGAGCTGTACACCCAAGAGGAGGGAAATAGTTGGTGATCGTCCAGACGTACTTGGAGATCGATGGATATGCGAGGAAAGTGCCTTCGGTTTCGTTTAGACCCAGAACGAACTTGTAAATGGATTGTGTGTCTGACATTTGATTTTATTCTGTGTTGATTGATCTCTATTAAATATACATCTGTTTGGCGGCGGAGAATTTATTCTCTTGCTTAACGCCCTTCTCTGAGACGTATGAGCTCAGAGGTTATATATTGATGGATATCAATCGCATGGAGTGAATTGTCTGTGTGGCATGCCTAAGTGGCAAATGGTCAAGGCTTCTGTTGAAAAGCAAAGTCTTGTGGTTGATGATCAAAGCACCACCTGTGGGCATAGCTTTGTGTAGCACTAATTCGCGAGCCTCACACCACGGTATGAGTCAAAAACGGGATACAGACCATTGGGAGAACACGACGTTTATTTCTAGCTAGTGGTGGTGTCAGTGCTTAAACTGGCTGACATTTATATATTTTTCACCTGTGTGATTGTTGGAATGCGAGGCGCCTCGAATATATGGTCGATAACTGGCACTATGTGATCTGACGTACAGACCATCTTATAGGTCCAATAGGACCGGGAAACGTGTGTTTAGGAATAACTAATCCTCAAAAGTAAGAGAGGACCGGCCCAACCGATTCCAAGGATTCTCCAACGTCCGAATCCTGAGACATTTGCTAGGGTGTCTCGAAGCGGAGAGGAGCTTGCCCCTTGCCTCGACTCATGACGGAAATCCAATTTCCAATACGTGATATTTCGGTTTTATTTGTAGAGCCTAGTATGGCGACATAGTGGTATGGGACACTTATGCCGTCAATGATTGATACTTATGATTGAATCTTTTTTGAAACTATACACTTATAGTAATATCAAAATAATGTGTTTTTAAACGTATCAAGCATTCTTTGGCTATTATAAGGTAAAAACCCTATCCTCCGGCTTGCGTTGAATTATGTGATGGGACCTAGGTCTTATAATAGCTTCATTTTTCTTTATTTAGCAATGCGCTGTTTGATTTATGCACTGGTATTCTTGGAAGGAAACTCATTCCGTGTTATACGGTGTGGTCCCTTGATTTACCTAACTTTAAAATAAAGATTAATAACTGTTTTAGTTCTCACACCAGTCACATGACTGACCTGGAGTTTATTGTTTTAACCTAAACTCTGGGTGCCCTTATTTTTGACATGGGCAGCTAGTAGTTTTGTTTTGCAGATTTATATTCATAGGATCCTGGTTTACAGCTGGAATGATATTCAGAAAGCTCTGTATCTGTATATCTCCTTTCAGTTGTGTGTTGTATTATTTTTCCGATGCTATGTTTTTAAATGTAATTTAAATCTCTGATATTTGTCAAATGTGTAATATTTATTCATACTCTGTGTATTCTTGTATTCTAATGGATTTGTTGTAATAAGCAGTGAAATGTTCTTCTGTTTGCGTTCCAATTTGTCCTGTTCTCAAAACGATCAGGGGTTTCGAACATCTTGGTTGGTTCAACGATCGATTCGGATTGAGCGAAATTCCTTACCGTTACATTGTGTATAATATCTTCATTGTTCTTTTATTTAGCATTGCAAGTATCGCTTTATGGCCTTTATGGAAGGAAACCTGTATTTTTGGGTTATTATTTTCGGGTCGCCACAAAGCTTGAAGAGGCTTTCACGAAATGAACACATGAAGATTTGCATGCATAAAAAGAAGAGGGAAATAATTCATCTCAAGAATAATGAAGAACCTCACCAACCTACCTAACCCACTTTCCTTAAGGCTACAAATTAGGGGCTAATTCACTTGTTAAAGAGAAAAAAATCTTCATGCATTTTGAGTGAAGAATTAAGAGCTAATGACAAGAAGCTTCTATGCATGAAGGGTAATGTGTATAGTTCCCAAAAAATAATTAGGATTTTAATCATGTATATGTACCCCTTATGTTTCATGTAATTTCTTTTATCTCATTATCTATATGCAAGTGTAATAAAAAGGATCAATGGAAATAAAAATAGCTTCCTAAGACTTTACTTTCTTTTTTATGCTCTCTTTTTTATTCATTTCTATTTACATGCTTTTTTTATTGTTAGTAGATTAGATTTTCTTCATTCAGGTGGTGTAGCTTTATTTTTATGGAATTAGTTTAGTCGTTAATCTCTTTTCTTCATTGTTTGTTTCTACTTCTTTTGTTGTTTTCAATGTTGAATTCTCTTTGTGTTGAAATGATTACACTAATGAGAGGCTGAATCCCTACAATTTAGGGATAATTAAGCTCTCTTTAATCATATAGCTTCAACATAATTTGCTTATTCATGCTCTCATTTTGTGCTTTATGTCATATTGATGTTTATGGTTTTTTGTGTTCATTATTGGGTTTGATAGCCTATATTGTTTACTCCAAATAGTCTATGCCTAGTCATATGCTCATTAATTACCTCTTCATCTACACATGGTGATGGTGATTAAGTGAAGGTTGAAATAAAAATTTTATGTCTATATTTCTAATAAATAGTTAGTAGGTCGTGCTTAACTTACATTTGTCTTTCAACTTGTTGTCATTTTTCAAGTTATCTAGTAAAGTGGTTTAGTGGGTATGTTATAGTTTGATGGTTTATGTTGTGCTAATTGATAGCACAAATAAATCGTGCTTATAATAATCATATCAATTAAACAAGCTAATGACCAAAAGATAGATCATGGTTTCATTTTATGTTGATTCATGTGATCTAGATTGTGGATTTTTTCCTAAGTTGTCATTTAATCTCATAGTTTTGATTCAATTTTTATTGTTATTAATTTTTTTAGATTTTACCATATTAGTTTATTAAAACTCTCACTCGACTTTGGTTTAATTTGATTTAGTAGAATTAGAGTTACTTCTTTTTCTACGGATTGACCCGTATTCCCCATGTACTACGACTATACGTCATGCATTGGCGGTTATTTTATTTTAATTCACGTAATGGATTTCTAAGGAAATAGGAATTTTCGTAGCATCGAACATTTACATCAGCGACACACACTCATTATCCTGACTTTGGTTTCGCCTTTGTCTGTCAAAAGTAGAAAAATGTGCATGCTCTTCTAAATCTGCATCTTTTGTAGCAACTCCAATATTAAGCCTCGTTGTCAGTGTTAGAGTTTATACCCGAGAGGCAATCCTTTATATGTGGTTAATAACATTGTTGATGTTATTGTTTTATTTGGAATAAAAATATTTTGTTATGTTATATTTACTGCGTAATATAAATATTAACATAATAGAAGTCTTTAGAATAATAATATGGAATTATATAGTATGAGTAAGACTTGAACTTTAGATTATATAATACATTAAGTATTATAATTCTTAAATGTCCCTAGTCAAGTTTTATTGTTATATTGGACAACAATAAAACATCGAGACTAGTATGTTGATTGACAGATGATCACATCTCATTGATCATTAATATACGTGATATTAATGTCAAAACATAAATACGCATTGGAGAATATGGTATTGGGCTGACCCATTATGAGAAAACTACATGGAATATAATTAATATTATTATAAGTTATTCTCTTAGTGACAATGATGTAATGGTCTTCAGACGTGAAATCATTATAATTTTATTCGAGGATTTTTGTTTTTGGATATCATCAAAAGTTACTTGTAACAGATTAGACGATAAAGGTGATTATTGGATACATCTCGAGTCGAATGAAAATAATGAATGATCTAGATGGAATTTAACCCTACGATATAGTTGTAGTGATATCCATTGGCCTCTTGATTGAGTGAGACTGTGAAATGCATGGCCATGCTCAAATGTTGATTTATTTTAAACAGTCTACTCATCGATCAAGATGATGGGATTAAATAATAAAGAGGGTGATTCGTTCCATGCCACAAGTTTAATCCTGGATATATTGGCTAAAAGGATTATATTACATTATTACAATGGTCACAGAAAGGTTGTATCGAATCATCAATGTTATTATAACTTGAGTAGCAGTGACGTATTGCAAGATGCCAAACTCTGTTTATGATTTTAAAGATGATTTAAAATCATTGCCAATTTTATGATAACCTATAGGATCACACACTTAGAACGTTATAAGGGGAAGGCCATTATTTGGATAAATAAAATACCAAGCTGTTGACATTTTATGTAGCGTTGAAATGGTATATGGTGTTTTCCTTATTTTTTTGGTAAACGTTTGTTTTATAAAAGGAAAATTGTTCCCTTTTAAAACGAATACACGTGAACTAATATCTATATTATATGGAAAAAGAAAACCTGCCGATATACTTTTTTCAAAAGGGAAAAAACCAAAATCAATGGCGGCGGCTAGCAAAGTACACTCTTTCTTCTTCGATTCAATCGAAGAAGAAAACGTTCGTGTGGATTTCCATAAAGGCTCGACAATTGGAGGGCTTTCGAATCAATTAATTGTTTGATTTTCGTAAAATTGGAAACAACGTTAGGTATAATCTTCAATTTACATGATTTTCGCATAGATCCTTTAATATAGGTTTTAATTTGTTTAAATTGTATACCGATTAGATTAATTTGAAACCTTACAGTCAGTGCAAGAAAAGCAACCATATTATCCATTATACCCTTATTAGCAATCAACATTCACTGATTCATATTTTGTAGTATCATATCCAACTCCTTAATAGTGATAAAAACTACTTAGATTAGAGTTCCACTCGGATTGTTTGCTTCCAGTCTAGCAGTGTTGCATTGGTATCCACCTTTTGGTGGAAGATCCACTACTAGACTTGCTAATTTCCCTTTTTGGAGGCATCCGCTCCATACTTAGCACTCAATTTGCAAACTTTCAAAGCTTTGATCTATATCTTAGATCTTTGAGATCAATAGCAGGTAGACCAGATATCTTCTTGAGTTCAGTTCTCAGTGAAAGCTCCAAATTCTAATGCCAAAATGGCAATAATCCTTGATTTTTGTGAAAGAGCTGGCATCTTTGGGAAATTAAGTAATATTTTGTGTAAATAAATCAAAAATAATTGAAATAAATAGATAATGAAAGAAATAAAGGATAGAAAGAGACGACCATACAAGGTTTATAGTGGTTCGAGTATTAACTAATCCTACGTCCACTTTTCAAAGATAAGTTTTATTCTACATTGCCTATACAAGCATTTCCAGTACAACAGTCTAAGTAGATATCATAGAATTAAAATGTAACGACCCTGAAAAAGGCGATCTTGGTTATTCGATATACAACACATATCGAACATCCAAGGATCGAAAAATACAGGTAGTTAATGAAAGAAGATAGAGGGTGAGGAAAGATAAGATAGAAACTTAAATAGAAGAAGAAGAACACAACATCAGAGTAACACGAACCTCACAGCGGGGCGAATAACATATAATATATAACATAAGTTTGAAATATACATCTGTACTTGAATATACATATCATTATCATAGTACAACACTTACAACACAGCAGAAATAACTATAGCCATAAAATCCTGAAGCCTCCTGCTCCAAGCTCTCCTGATATATCTGTAAAATCCTGACTACTTGACTGCCCGTACAAAATTGGGCATCCAAGAGTTTAGGTAAAACAAACAAAATAAACTCTGAGTCAGTCATGGGACTGGTATGAGTAAAATAGTTTAAAACAGTTCGAACAAGTAAATGATATCTCATAAGACCACGCCATGTAACGGAACGGGTTTTTCCCATATGAAAATCCAAATTATCTTTATATCAAAAACCTTTTGATATTATAATAATATCTATCAATCACAATATAATAATCATCTAGCAGAAACGCTTCCATCTCACGTTCTACATATATAGTATATAATCAAAACCGCAAGCACGTATTGAGTAATGGATTTCCAACTATGACAAGGTATGGAACCACCTTTCGCTAGTGTACCTCTAGAGAGGAATACACTGGGTTCAACAAGAACATCTTGCAACCCGGCCACACATGACCGACCACTCATTTCGCTTGAGTGTATCGAATGTATATCACCAACAGTTGGGATCAGCAACCGTTTCCCGAATGGGACAGCATCAACAATAGATTTTTAGAAATAAATGAAACTCTAGATCATGTGATTATGCACCCTAATAGGTGTGACCTACATAGCCATGCTGCCTACCCGATTTCTGTCATTTACCTGATGTGAGGCTAGAAGCTACGCTTATCTTTTTACATATCATATCTTCATTCACTTAGAATGCCACATCGTCATACCCGCCAAATCACAAATTGATTTATCCAAAAATAACACGGGTATACAACTAAGAGAAACGATTCCTCCGCCACCAAACGTGAATACGTTTGAAGAGATCAACTTACGCGATCTATTTGATATACTCTGTCAGACATGTTTCCATACAGGTCGTCCTGGGACTGGAAAAACCCGAAGGCACTACTCAGTACATCTATCTTAGGCAATCTTTACCTAAAATTTATACAACAGCCCTTGCACTTTACTCCGTCTTCAATTATCTTTGGCATATATGATTCGCAATGCTTATGCCAATACGGAGTGGTTCTTCAGATAATAATCCAACCGGTCTTTCCATATTAACAACGTTAAAATGGTCGAAAACTTCGATAGTCGGTGAGTTAACTATCAAAGAAAACACGTGTGCAAACAACGATATTATTTCCAAATGGAAATTATATCGATCAATAATCATTTAACATATATATATATATATATATATATATATATATATATTCACATTGCCTTATTTTCTATGTTTAGAAATTATATGTTATTAACACTGGAAAACATTTTCATGGCTTAATTATGTATCATTATCCTTCCACAACTATCAGACTCTAACTATAAACTAACAAGAGAACAACTTCCTAAATATAAACCCCAAAGGCCAAAACCAACATCAGATCGATACTTAGGAAACCATTCAACTTATTAATCTCTGGTCAGTTTCTAATTTTGCTTAACTCTATTGCTTAATTTCTTATTTGATTTACACGACTAACTCGACTCGATTAACCAACTTGGCTTAACTCGATTCGATTAACTACTTGGCTTAACTCTTATTATATCTCATCAATTTCCTTTGTATACTTCTATTTATTTTCTGAATAAATTCCTTTATAACTCTATTTATTTCCTAAATAAATAATCCCTTTATAATATCTTATTTATTTACGAAATAATTAATCCATTAAAAATGTATTACTTACTTATCTTAATAAATAATTAACTTTATAAATATTCTATTTATAAATATCATTTTTATAAATATTTCCTATTTATAAATATTCCCGTTTATAAAATCTTCTTTGATTTTATAAATGTTTTCTCTTTTATAAAATCCTTTGGTTTTATAAATACATTATTTTCAAATATCACTTTGAAAATTCCCTTATCAACATTTCGGTATGTTATGGTATTTAACATATCAAATCACGATGACCAACATCGTCCAAACACACATAATTGACAACAGATTATATATCACATCATATATTACAATATATGAACAACAATAAAATAAATGTTGAGGAATCCAGTCAGATTCCTCTAACCTGTTTCCCTACATCACAAATGTTAAACAACACGAGTATAAAATATTCTGATAAACAGAATCAATATTCGATTAACGAATTATACATATATCGTTATCGGTAATTTCAACCAATATACAAACAATTTACAAACAATTCAACCAAACAGTTAACACATAGAATCAGTCATCATTTATCAGTTCTAAATATACGTTATAAAAATAGAACTGTTCAGAGTTGGTGAGTTTTACTCACATTGGCAGTTCATCGTTAAAGAACGACAAACTGTTGTTTGATTTGAATCAAACAATTTATTTCACCGTAAATTCAAACTAGCTCCAATCCACTCCTAGTCAGCTCCATTGTGGAGCTCTCGCCCATACGATCCCAACGAATCTGATCGTTCATGATTCTGACAACGTATGACAAAGTTATGACTTTAACAAGTTATACGATACTTTATTTAAATTAAATCAAATATAAACACTAAGATGGGCTTTACCCCTTTCCAACCGGCCCATTACCTCTTTTATTAACCAGGCCCGATTCCCTCATCTTCCCCAAACCGAAATACGGATACCAGCTCCAGTAAACCAATGTCCCCATTTTTCATCTTCATCCACACTTCAAGCCTTCGTTCCTCAACGAAGTTTAAAACAGAAACCACCATTCTCTCTCTCTCTCTCTTCTATCCCTCTTTCACCCCACACCCATGAACTGAAGCTCGTGCTACCCCCCTGAATCGCGTTCGAACTGGAGAAATGCCGAAGAACTGTTCAAGGACCGAACTCCAAAACCACCGAATACCCCAAAATTCACATACCAGCTGTGGTTTTGACCCCTCATCCCAAATCCAACACTCAAATCCACAAATAAACCTCGTATAACACGATTACGCCAACCCTAGCTTTTACTGTCAAAACCGAAAGCAACCAAAATCGAACCGAACTCATGCTGAAGAAGTGTATCAGCATGAAGGGGCTGAACATACGAGTTCATATGAATCGGTTTGGGAATTTATTTGATTTGATTTGTATTTGTTTTTTTGATTTCTCCTTGGATCGAGTTTTTCTACGTTTAGTTTTGAAAACTTGGTTGGGTTAAGAGGGGATACACGGAGTGTTATATAGGGTTTTAGAAATGGAAACGTGGCGCATGTGAACTCCTAACATGGTCTTGTGGTTAATGGAACATGCCACACGGTTGAATAGGGGCCTTAGGAATTTAGTAGTGCAAATACGTATATATATATATATATTTAAGTTATAAAATACGGACACCTCAATATACACTAATCCACTTATATATGAGCTGCTAGGGACAGAAATAAAAATACTGTTGTGACCAGCAATGTACCACCGTCCCAAAAATATAATAATATCGGTAGGTTGAATCATATTTTGAAACTTCAAAATGTTGATTTCAGGGTGCGAAATACTTCAAATAAAAAGTCGCTTATTAAATTAATTAAAAATTACAGTAAAATTCTAAAAATTAAATTATCACTATGTCCCAAAAGAACCTTGTCTAAATTCAAAACCGATATTCAAATATATTGAAATAACCGTTATGGTCACGAACTAGTATACCGCTGTTTTTCTGAATATTTAATTTGGACATAAATCAAAATCTACACGACGAAATCTCGATTTTTCTCTTCCACTAGAAAGATATACTCCACCAGCTCCGTATGTTTCTTGTTTTAAAGAAATCCGATTTAAAACAAACCTGGTACATTCAGTTGAAGTTCAAATCGCCAAATAGCGAACTGTAGCGCCATTTCGAGCTCGATTATAATTATAATATAATTATACGTTCAAACTTCGTTTTTTAAATATATTCGTTATTCTAAATTAATTCCAAATTGTATTATAGCTTATATATGATCTAGTTCACATCGTATTGTGAATTCTACTATTTCCGACTATTCTGGAATTTAAATATATTATTTAATTATTATATAAATTAAATATTCCTTATTATTTAAATTCTGGTCATTTTAAATTACAAAACCTTTATTTTAAATAATTAAATAAATTATTTATTATCCTTCAAAGTACGGGTCATTACATTCTTCCCCACTTAAAATAATTTCGCTCTCGAAATTGCTAAGGTAGAAAACAAACCCTATCGACTACTTAGAACTTATTTGTTCACTACTTAAATTCAGTTTCAACTGAACCAATTTAAATTCAATTAAATTATTAATTAATTCTTATCAACGAAAATTTTCAAAAATCCTGAAAATTTTCTAACACCTTTACTTTTCAAAAAATTTCACCAGCACCTCCTTTGTACTGGTCAATAAGTCAAACTTTAACTCGCCTCTCTGGGCCATCTCCAACCCAAAAGAAAATCAAACAGCCAAGCGACTTGCCAATTCGGCTCATAAATCCCATGTATATAAAATATAAACTTGTACCTTTTTGTCGGGCATATCAACTCTATCACTTCACCTGTTATCAATCCAAAATATACCAATGTCATCTCAACCAATTTTAAATCAATATATGTTCAACACCGCTATTCGTTTATATCCAAGACTAATTCTGTTTCAAACTCGAGTTCCATTCTCGATTTCAAATCCATAACTCACCAACCCAATATCATTTCAAAATCCCTATGTCACAAATCCAATTTCCTCGATATCGTTCTGATCCAAATCAATTTCCACTTAACTGGATTTAATTCAATTTGCTTTCCCAAATTTCTGCTTAATTTGGTTTTTAATTCAAATAATCTTTTCCTGGGAGTTTTTAAACAGCTTTGCTTTTCTAAAAAACCAAATTTCCTTTTCAGGATTCAAAACAACTTGTTTTTCTGAAAACAATTCAAAATGGATACCTTTAGTGGTAACCCGTCACTTAGAAACCCGAAAATGAACACTGATGATGCTGCGCAGTCATCATCAGAATTATTTTCCAGCGACCGAAGTGAGTTCAATACTATATCACTTTCAAAATCATAATTAAACACTTTTATTTTGAAATCAGTTCAAAATATCATTCACAAATGCTTGGAATACAATTTAAAATCTCCCAGGATCTTAAAATTTACATATATTTAATCCAAGTCTATTTACAAACTCTATTTCAAATTTCCAGGGTTTTAATTTCAATTCTGATTCAAATTCAGATTCAATTCATCTTATTTCATATATTACTCTTATATGAATTTTAATGGGTTATTTATATAACCATTTTAATTTATAATCTCATTCGATTATAATAACAACCAACACATCCTATATAATAATATCAATATATATTTTCGGTAAAATTGTATCATTTACCGTGTTTCAAACCATACCATGTTGGTTTATCGTATTCAAGTGTTTATTTACTCCTACCGATACAGTGGATCAACTGATCGACCAGAACTCATAAACAACTCAACCAATAAATCTCCACAATATAAAACCATTTTTCTATCAAATAACAAATACGTTCACTCGTATATATACACTCAACTCAATCTAGGGTGTTACTAACCCCATCTATACTGAGTTACGCCACAGAGCCAAGGTAGTTCACTTAACCTTAAGCTCTGATACCAACTGTAGTGACCCGAAAATCCGGTCCAATTTGAGCTGACCAAAAACACAAGTCCAACCCCAATTTAAACTGGAAACCTGGAAACTAATAGAAAGAAGGAATAGGGTGAGAATAGATAAGACAAGAACTTAGAATAGAAGAAGAAGAACACAACATCAGAGTAACACGAACCTCACAGCGGGACGAATAACATATAATATATAACATAAGTTTGAAATATACATCTGTACTTGAATATACATATCATTATCAAAGTACAACACTTACAACACAGCGGAAATAACTATAGCCATAAAAACTTGAAGCCTCCTGCTCCAAGCTCTCCTGGTATATCTGTAAAATCCTGACTACTTGACTGCCCGTACAAAATTGGGCACCTAAGAGTTTAGGGAAAACAAACAAAATAAACTCCGGGTCAGTCATGGGACTGGTATGAGTAAAACAGTTTAAAACAGTTCGAACAAGTAAATGATATCTCATAAGACCACGCCGTATAACGGAACGGGTTTTTCCCTTATGAGAATCCAAATTATCTTTATATCAAAAACCTTTCGATATTATAATAATGTCATTCAATCACAATATAGTAATCATCTAGCAGAAACGCTTCCATCTCACGTTCTACATATATAGTATACAATCAAAACCGCAAGCACGTATTGGGTAATGGATTTCCAACTATGACAAGGTATGGAACCACCTTTCGCTAGTGTACCTCTAGAGAGGAATACACTGGGTCCAACAGGAATATCTTGCAACCTGGCCACACATGACCGACCACTCATTTCGCTTGAGTGTATCGAATGTATATCACCAACGGTTGGGATCAGCAACCGTTTCCCGAATGGGACAGCATCAACAATAGATTTTTAGAAATAAATGAAACTCTAGATCAGGTGATTATACACCCTAATAGGTGCGACCTACATAGCCATGTTGCCTGCCCGATTTCTGTCATTTACCGGATGTGAGGCTAGAAGCGACGCTTATCTTTTTACATATCATATCTTCATTCACTTAGAATTCCACATCATCATACCCGCCAAATCACAAATTGATTTATCCAAAAATAACACGGGTATATAGCTAAGAGAAACGAATTCCTCCACCACTAAACGTGAATACGTTTGAAGAGATCAACTTACGCGGTCTATTAGATATACTCTGTCAGACATTCTTCCATACAGGTCGTCCTGGAACTAGAAGAACCCGAAGGCACTATTCAGTACATCTATCTTAGGCGATCTTTACCTAAGATTTATACAACAGCCCTAACACTTTACTCCGTCTTCAATTATCTTTGGCATATATGATTTGTAACGCTTATGGCAGTAGGGAGTGGTTCTTCGGATAATAATCCAATCGGTCTCTCCATATTAAAAACGTTAAAATGGTTGAAAACTTCGATAGTCGGTGAATTAACTATCAAAGAAAACACATGTGCAAACAAGGATATTATTTCCAAATGGAAATTATATCGATCAATCATCATTTAACATATATATATATATTCACATTGCCTTATTTTCTATGTTTAGAAAATATATGTTTTTAACACTGGAAAACATTTCCATGGCTTAATTACGTATCACTATCCTTCCACAACTATCAGACTCTAACTATAAACTAACAAGAGAACAACTTCCTAAATATAAACCCCGAAGGTCGAAACCAACATCAGATCGATACTTAGGAAACCATTCAACTTATTAATCTCTAGTCAGTTTCTAATTTTGCTTAACTCTATTGCTTAATTTCTTATTTGATTTACACAAATAACTCGACTCGATTAACCAACTTGGCTTAACTCGATTCGATTAACTACTTGGCTTAACTCTTAATATATCTCATCAATTTCCTTTTTATACTTCTATTTATTTTCTGAATAAATTCCTTTATAACACTATTTATTTCCTAAATAAATAATCCCTTTATAATATCTTATTTATTTACGAAATAATTAATCCATTAAAAATGTCTTACTTACTTATCTTAATAAATATTCACTTTATAAATATTCTATTTATAAATATCCTTTTTATAAATATTTCCTATTTATAAATATTCCCGTTTATAAAATCTTCTTTGATTTTATAAATGTTTTCTCTTTTATAAAATCCTTTGGTTTTATAAATATTTTATTTTCAAATATCACTTTGAAAATTCCCTTATCAACATTTCGGTATGTTATGGTATTTAACATATCAAATCACGATGACCAACATCGTCCAAACACACATAATCGACAACAGATTATATATCACATCATATATTACAATATATGAACAACAATAAAATAAATGTTGAGGAATCTAGTCGGATTCCTCCAACCTGTTTCCCTGCATCACAAATGTTAAACAACACGAGTATAAAATATTCTGACAAACAGAATCAATATTCGATTAACGATATATATATATCGTTATCGGTAATTTCAACCAATATACAAACAATTTACAAACAACTCAACCAAACAGTTAACACACAGCAATCAATCATCATTTATCAGTTCTAAATATACGTTATAAAAATAGAATTGTTCAGAGTTTGTGAGTTTTACTCACATTGGCAGTTCATCGTTAAAGAACGACAAACTGTTGTTTGATTTGAATCAAACAATTTATTTTGCCATAAACTCAAACTAGATCCAATCCACTCCTAGTCAGTTCCATTGTGGAGCTCTCGCCCATACGATCCCAACGGATCTGACCGTTCATGATTCTGACAACGTGTGACAAAGTTATGACTTTAACAAGTTATACGATACTTTATTTAAATTAAATCGAATATAAACACTAGGATGGGCTTTACCCCTTTCCAACCGGCCTATTACCTCTCTTATTAACCAGGCCCGATTCCCTCATCTTCCCCAAACCGAAATACGGATACTAGCTCCAGTAAACCAATGTCCCCATTCTTCGATCTTCATCCACACTTCAAGCCTTCGTTCCTCAACGAAGTTTAAAACAGAAACAACCATTCTCTCTCTCTCTTCTATCCCTCTTTCACCTCACACCCATGAACTGAAGCTCGTGCTACCCTCCTGAATCGCGTTCGAACTGGAGAAATGCCGAAGCACTGTTCAAGGACCGAACTCCAAAACCACCGCACATACCAGCTATGGTTTTGACCCCTCATCCCAAATCCAACACCCAAATCCGCAAATAAGCCTCGTATAACACGATTACTCCAACCCTAGCTTTTACTGTCAAAACCGACAGCAACCAAAATCGAACCGAACTCATGCTGAAGCGTATCAGCGTGAAGAGGATGAACATACGAGTTCATGTGAATCGGTTAGGGAATTTATTTGATTTTATTTGTATTTGTTTTTTTTGATTTCTCCTTGGATCGAGTTTTTCTGCGTTTAGTTTTGAAAACTCGGTTGGGTTAAGAGGGGATACACGGCATGTTACATAGGGTTTTAAAAATGGAAACGTGGCGCCTATAAACTCCTAACGTGGTCTTGTGGTTAATGGAATATGCCACACAGTTGAATAGGGGCCTTAGAAATTTAGTACTGCAAATACGTATATATATATATTTAAGTTATAAAATACACACACCTCAATATACACTACTCCACTTATATATGAGCTGCTAGGGACAGAAATAAAAATACTGTTGTGACCAGCAATGTACCACCGTCCTAAAAATATAATAATATCGGTAGGTTGACTCATATTTTGAAACTTCGAAATGTTGATTTCAGGGTGCGAAATACTTCAAATAAAAAGTCGCTTATTAAATTAATTAAAAATTACAGTAAAATTCTAAAAATTAAATTATCACTATGTCCCTAAAGAACCTTGTCTAAATTCAAAACCTATATTCAAATATATTGAAATAACCGTTATGGCCACGAACGAGTATACCGCTGTTTTCTGAATATTTAATTTGGACATAAATCAAAATCTACACGACGAAATCCCGATTTTTCTCTTCCACTAGAAAGATATACTCCACCAGCTCCATACGTTTCTTGTTTCACAGAAATCCGATTTAAAACAAACCCGGTACATTCGGTTGAAGTTCAAATCGCCAAATAGCGAACTGCAGCGCCATTTCGAGCACAATTATAATTATAATATAATTATACGTTCAAACTTCGTTATTTAAATATATTCGTTATTCTAAATTAATTCCAAACTGAATTATACCTTATATATGATCCAGTTCACATCGTATTCTGAATTCTACTATTTCCGACTATTCTGGAATTTAAATATATTATTTTATTATTATATAAATTAAATATTCCTTATTATTTAAATTCTGGTCATTTTAAATTACAAAACCTTTATTTTAAATAATTAAATAAATAAATTATTATCCTTCAAAGTACGGGTCATTACATAATATATTTGAAACAATAGGTATAAGGTCTAGTTGGAAAAAATCACAACAGCCTCCTTGTTGAAGATCTCGACTATCCTTAAAGATGAGTTGTGCTGGAGAAGCACTTTAGTAGCGTGTAGGTAGGGAGAATCCAGATCATTTGCATATAAGGGGTAGGTTGGTATTTATAGATGTTTAAAGCTAAATTGGGTTTTTATATCGCATAAGTGGGACTGTTACAAGATAAAAATTCATGCTAGAAAAATTGGATCGAATAGGGTAAGTAGATGGTTCGATATCAATCCCTAGACAATGGATATTTATAAATCAATAGACTTGGACTATTTTGAGTCCCTGTTTATTCCTCTGGCTTTCTAGTGTTCCTGTGATATCTATGTTAGGTTTTACAAGATTTGGACTTTGATTGTGTATACTTTGTCATTGAGCCATGTTGAATTGCTTTCAAAGTTTACGATGCATTGAATAATATATTGAGCTAGAAACATTGGATTGTGACCAAACTTAGACGGAAAACTAACATGATGAGAAGGGGCACAACGGTTAGTTGTTAAACACTCGATCCCTCTTGTAAGACTTTCCTTTGTTTGAAATGAATTTGACTCAATCTTGAATTATGATTGTTGTGGATCTTCTTTTCAGGTCAAAAACAAGGTTAAAAAAGAGTTGATGGTCAAACACTTGAGCCGCGAGTGTTCAGATTGTTTATATTCGGCCTTGTTGTTTTTTCAAGACGCGATTTAGTTAGTAGGTAGTTGGTTCACACGTACCCTGTTATTCGTACTCTACGTGTTTGACATGTGAACGATAGTTGCTGGTGTATGGTCGATTTATGTCATATTTGGTATGTTTGACTATGTATTTTAGTAAAGTGGTCGACATCTTGCTCTGAGGCACCATAGTTTCGAAATTGTACGTTAGTGTATGTAAATTGATACAACTAACATACAACGCATGGTAAAACCAAGTCTGATAAATGATACCCGTCGTTTTCAAAGAAAAGTCCGGCAAATGGATGGATGGATCACATCCACTTCCAGTTATACTCAATCCAACTGTTTGAAAGCTAAGAGCTAATGGTCTAGTAATTGACTTCTACCTGATTGTGCTTATACCCATACTCCAAGTATAATGCAAATATCTAGGAGTCGGACAGCATGACTACACTCTTCTTCTTCGTGGTGGTCTAGGATAATGTTAGAGGACCACGGTAATTTCGATCCGCTGATTCTACATACATGCACAATTGATGAATTTTTGTTTACATGGGACAATCATATCAACAACTCATTAAGCATGTGAAAATGAGATTCATAATAAAAAGTGCCATTTGAAAGGAAATAAAAAATAGAGCTTATGCTATCTAATTTTTTTCTCAAATAACATTACACTTATTATAAAGCAAAATGGATTGACACTTTATTTTTCCTAGGCTTTGTTCAACTGAGAGGTGATCGGTAGCGGTCTAATTTATGATTAAGGTCCGTTCAGGGTTTCATTCTTGTTGAAAGTTGAATGTTACTTGGTGTTCCATTTGGCGGAGTTTGTATACATTGCTTCTATTTCCTTAGATGGATGAGAATTTCAATAATACCCTTCAAATGATGGCAGTCATTAGTATTAAGGCTATACATTACGTGAAATTTATAGTATTTTCTAGATTTTTCCCCTTTTCCATCAATTCTTTAGGATTAGGTTTTGGTATTACAATGTAATGTTGATTTTGTGATAAATGTTCCCCGTAGAGTCGTTAAGAGGAGTGTAGTTGGTGTAAGAATGAAATCTCAGTCATTTCTTGGAATCCTTCATTTCGTTATAACCATATCCATTATTGCTACCTTGCTTTTAATGATTTAGATTGTTCTATACATTGACATCAACTTTACCAGAACTCTCTCAGATTTACTTGACTGTAAAGTTGCTATGAACTATTTCATGCAGTTGCTGATGAATTTATTCTTTGTTTCCTCATTTCTTTAAGCATATTCTTTTCTCATGTACGAGGATACTTTAATGTGAAAGCTTTCCAATGTGGTTGGAAGTTTTCACTCAAGTTAGCTCCTAAAATCAGTGTCAGGATGAATGCCTTAAATAAGAGCCATAAGGACATTGTCCTTTTTTGGATTGTTCACCTTTGTGAGGGCGTTGCGGAATCGTTCCATTGAAATACATTCTTGTCACAAGTAGTGAACATATGGAACTGATGCATAATTTTTCTAGGGAGTTGGCTGAATATAGATATAGATCTTGGCAGTAATCGAGAGAACCAAAGAGTCGTTGTGCCTTCTAGAAGGTGGGGATGCACATTCACTTCACCACGTCTATTTCATGGTGGGTACCATATTCAAGTCTTACTTATTCATAAAATATCATTGATTAGTCTTTGCTAAAATGTAGCAACAGTAGGCTTATTGATTCTCCTAGGATATTTTGACTTGAGGGTGTCGTTGGTGAATGAGTTTCACCTCTTACCATTTTCCCAATCATCGGCATGGCCTTGAAATTTTCTCATTATTAGGCAAGTTGTGGCGGTGAGATCAGGAGGTTGATCTTGTTGATTAATGATGGTCATGATATGACTTACTGTTATGTTTCCATTGAGGCCTACTTATTTGACTGGCATCATCACGCTGATCTCCTGGAGGTTAGATAATTATACCTTGGCTTTAATTAATCGTAGGAGGTGTAGGAATCAAGTTGCAGGAGGAAGCGGTGTTGGTTTCGTCGTGCGAGGGATCAGGCCCGACCCTTAGATAGGGATCCATATCAATCTTGGAGGGACTCAGAAGGTTCGTCACCTCTGTGGAAATGACTCCTACGTCATTATCATCAGTTCTCCTAGGCTGATTCCCATGGTTATGGTATGACGAAGATGAGAAGCTTTCAGACTTGCAGTTGGAAAGACATGGTTCGCTTTTATTCCTCTAAGTTATCGTAAATTAGCTTTTGTTTCTTATTGAAGCCATTGCATATGATATATGTATTTAATGATTAGAATATTTAGCTGCTACTGAGTCTCTGTTAAGCATTTCAGTTGAATTTTGAGAGAAATGATAAAATGAGAATTGTCTTTTGTATTTCTGAAAGAGAGTTTACAAATTGTAATCTGAAAAAACATAATGAAATGAGCTGTACATGTTTCCTTATATAATACAATCAGCAACGTTAGAAAAGGAAAAATGGGCCAAGCCCATGAGAAAGAAAAATAACAAAAGGCCTTAGCCTATCGGGGAGGTTAGTAATAACAGGTAATGAACGATACCCATTCATTTCTAACTCCCCCTTGAAACCAAACCCTAGTTAGGTTTCCAGAGAAAAGAATGGCGGCTCGAAATTCCGATTGATGGCTGAATCGACTTGTCAGGCCTCCAAAACAGATGTTTATGATAATTACTTAAGTTTATTACAAGCTTAAGTATGCTTCAGTCTCATTGAGAGAGGTTAAACTGGCGTCTGAAAGGATTTGATCTGAATCTGCTCAAACCCTAGCTGAACAAGTCGGAGCTGACATCAATTGGAAAGTTCACTACTTCAATCAGGTATATAAACAATTCTGTTGGATCTGTTGTGCGGATCTGCAGATTCGACATTGAGTTCTTCCTTTAATCTGACGAAATTCTGTCTGGAGAGAGGTTTGGTAAGAATATCTGCCTTTTGGTGCTGAGATGGTATATACCCTACATTCAATTTTCCTTGCATAACATGTTCACGAATAAAATATTGATCGAGTTCTATATGCTTTGTTTTTGAGTGCAAAACTGGATTAGAAGTTAAGGATATTGCACTAACATTATCACACCAAATCACAGCTTTTTTTCTGATTTAATTCTGAGCTCACTTAGCAATGACTCAATCCATAAGGCTTCTGCTGCAGTATTAGCTACACATCTAAATTCTGCTTCAGTACTTGATCTTGAAACTGTACTCTGTTTCTTAGCACTCCATGAAACTGGATTTTTTCCTAGATAGATACAATATCCAGATGTTGATTTTCTGTCATCAACATCTGTTGCCAATCAGCATCAGCATATGCATTGATGTTTAAGGATTTGCTTGCTTTAAACACAAGACCATGATCTAGAGTACCTTTTAGATACCTAAGAATTCTTTTAACAGCATTCCAGTGTGTATCTAATGGGTTTTGCATGTACTGGCTTGCCTTGTTAACACAATAGGATATATCTGGTCTTGTTATTGTAACATACTGTAGAGCTTCAATTATGCTTCTATAGAAAGTTGCATCATGAAAAGCTTCACCCTTATGTTTAGAGAGTTGACTGTTAATAATCATTGGTGTTGGCACAGGGTTGGCTTTATCCATTTTTGCTTTATGAAGAATCTCTAATATATATTTTCTCTGACTATGATGTATTTATGATCCTGATGTTTTAACAACCTCTATTCCCAAAAAATAGCTTATTTCTCCCAAGTCTTTAATTGAAAATTCTGCATTCAGTCTTCTTGTAATGTTTTCAATTTCAGACATGCTACTTCCTGTAATTACAAAATCATCAACATAAATCAGTATATAGGTTATTTCAGTTTCAGAGAATTTTGTAAAGACAGAGTTATCAGATTTTGTGGATTTGTAGCCACAATTGACAAGTGTTGATTTTAATTTATCAAACCAAACCCAAGGAGCCTGCTTTAATCCATAGATTTCCTTGTTGAGCTTGCACACCCATTCAGACCTGTTGCCTTGAATAAAACCCTCTGGCTGCTACATAAACACTTCTTCCTGCAATTCACCATTAAGAAAAGCATTATTAACATCTAACTGTCTGATTCTCCAATTTCTACTTAAGTCTATTGTTAAAATTATTCTAATGGATGAAGGCTTCACAACAGGTGAAAAAGTTTCTAAAAAATCAAAACCCAGCTGTTGTGAATAACCCTTAGCCACTAATCTATCCTTGTACTTAGAAATTGAACCATCAGAGTTTTTCTTTAATTTGTACACCCATCTGCAACCAATTATATTTTTATTTTCTGGTTTTTTAACCAGTGACCAGGTTTCTTTATTAATTAAAGCATCATACTCTTCTTTCATAGCTTGTTTCCAGTTCTCACATTTTGATGCTTCATAGAAAGAACCTGGTTCATCATGTAAGACAGCAATATTAATATGCTTTGGTTTAAAAATACCACATTTTGCACGAGTTAGCATAGGATGCATGTTAATATTGTCTCTGACATCATTGTCTTGGTTGTTGTTTCCAGGTTGCTCACTGACAGGTGGTGAACAGCTGATTGGTGACTGATCACCTCTCTCATTAGATGCCTGAACAGATGCGCTTTGATTGTCCATGTTTTCTTCAAACACATTCTCTTGTCCTGGCCTTCTTGAAGGCATTGTGTGCTGAGAGTCTGTGGTAGCATCTTTCATTTTTCTTTGAGGTGGCACTATTACTTGAATTTCTTCAGGTAATTCAGGTATAACCATTCTAGGTTCAACAACTTTTTCAGTTGCCTTTGCTTTTTCAGTACAGAAAGGATATATCTGTTCATTGAATTTTACATGTCTAGAAATATATATCCTACCAAACCTATCTAGACACTTATAACCTTTCTGTTTGGTATAGTATCCTAGAAAAGTACAAGGAGTGGATCTAAAATCCAATTTATGTGTGTTATAGGATCTTAAACATGGATAACACTCACACCCAAACACTTTCAAATGACTATAATCTGGTCTGATTTTATAAAGAATTTCTTGTGGACATTTAAAATTTAGAACCTTTGTGGGTAACAAATTTATTAAATGCACAGCTGTATCAAAAGCTTCAGACCAATATTTTAGAGGCATTGAAGTTTGAGCAAGTAAAGTTAGACCAGTTTCAACAATATGTTTGTGTTTTCTTTTAATTAACCCATTCTGTTCTGAAGTGTAAGGACATGTGGTTCTATGATTGATACCCTTTTTCTCAAAAAATGATTTCAATGGTAAAAATTCTCTACCACCATCTGTTTGAAAAGTTTTTACTTTATGCCCAATCATATTTTCAACCTTATTTATAAACTGAATAATCACATTACTAACATCAGATTTTGATTTCAACATGTATAACCAAGTAAACCTAGAATAAGCATCAATGAAAGAAATATAATATTTATAGCCATAAACAGAACATGTGGATGCTGGACCCCATAGATCAGTAGCAACTAATTCAAGAGGATTAGAATAGTTTGTTTGAGAATCTGGAAATGCAAGTTTGTGAGATTTTCCCAATTGACAAGAAGTACAAATGTATGAATCAGAAATAGAATTGGTATTCAACATCATATCATTCATAATTTGTTTTACAATTTTAATACTGGGATGACCTAACTTACAATGCCATAGGTCAAATTTTTTACTACACTCAGAATCATTAACAAGGGTCATCAAGCATTCTTTACTATTATACTTAGGATTCTTATGACTGGTTATATCAAATCTGTATAACCCCTTATACTCCTTACCCTGCAAAATGATTTCTTGAGTTAGTATATCTTTGACAATGCAAGAATTTGGATAGAATTCAAAATAAACTTTGTTATCCTTTGCAAATTGGGAAACACTCATCAAATTCTTTTTAATAGAACGAACCCTTAACAAATTTTTTAATATAAGTTCTTTGGGTCCATTTAAACTTGCATTTCCAGTATGTGTAATATATGCAATCTTACCATTGCCAACTAAAAGATTTTGCGTATCTTTGTAATCTTTATTTCCCAGATTAAGATTGCTCAGATTATTAGTAACATGATTAGTGGCTCCTGAATCTGGATACCAGCAGTCATCATTTGCATCATCTGTCAAAGTTGAGTCTGCATTGTTACCTTTAGTCTGACTTTTACCACCATCTTTTTGCACATTCACCATATTAATGTTTGCACTATTACTAGATTGACCAGGATTAATACTTGAATTATATCTGAAATAGCACTTATTTGCTGTATGACCAAATTTTTCACAAATTTGACATTTAGTTTTTGAATTATTATTCCTGCCTCTGCCTCTGCCTCTGCCTCGATTAGACTGACCACCCTTCTGAACATTAGGTTGATTTCTTTGCGTATTTGCTTGAGTTTTACCTCTTCCATAGGTAGTGTAATTGATAGATAGGTCTGAATTCATATTCTTTTTGTGATCAATTCTTCCCTCATGTGCCAGCAAGGTTGAGTATACATATTGTAGAGTGGATGTAGGTTCCATGGACAAGATTATTGCAGACACAGCCTCGTAATCATCATCTAATCCACTTATTATAGATAACACTTGTTCAGACTCTGGAATTTTCTGCCCTGCAGAATTCAATTGATCACAAATGTTCTTTACTTTTAACAAGTACTCATTCATACTTGTTTCTCCTTTTCTAACACTATGGAGTTGTCTTTTATAATGCATGATACGAGCTGAGGACTGAGAAGAGAAATTCCTCTCAATAGTTGACCAAACTTCATTGGCAGTCTTTACACTAATTAACTGGGGTAATATAGTTGCTCCAATGGATGACATCATCCATGCACAGATAAGACTATCTTGTCTTTGATGAGCCAAGAATTCTGTATTTTGAACAAGTTTATCTTCATTATCACGAATATACTTTGGTGGAACCATTTTTGTTCCGTGTATGTAGTCTTCAAGACCATATCCTCTAACAGCAGTTTCTACCTGTAATTTCCATAACAGGTAGTTAGATTCATCAAGTTGTATCGAGATCAGCTGACTTTGTGGTTTGATGATAGATTTCATCAAATCTTGGATAGGATCTGGTGGTTGATTCTGACTAGTTGAAACTCTGGCACTGAATGCATTGGCACTGGCTGAATCTTCAGGACCAGCCATGACAGAAAACAGAAGGAAAAATCGACCCAAACACAGGTTAAAGTTTTCTGAATTGAGAAAGCCTTTGAATTGTGGAGATAAATAAACTTTATTGATTGATTCTTGATTGCTACCTTATAAGGTTTGAATGATGAAGTTTTGTATGCAATGCTTGATGAAACAATACTGACAAACCTTTCTGGACGGCTCACTTATCAATTAATCTTGATTTTTTATCTTCTTGATCGGCTTTCTTAAAGAAAAAAAATTCAGATGCTTTCACCAAAAAAACTTCAATAACAGAACTGATGCAGCCTGAAATGACACAGAGCGAGGCACAGTTCTGATGTTGTGGCTAACAACTCTCAGATGACAAGGTAATCCTTTGATGAGAGGGTCCAAAGGATGAGAATTAACTGATGGACAATAATCCCTGTAAATCAGAGATTATATTTGCACAGGATCGAGCAAAGATTGGTGTTAAGCACAAATTCTTGCTCTGATACCAAGTTGAATTTTGAGAGAAATGATAAAATGAGAATTGTCTTTTGTATTTATGAAAGAGAGTTTACAAATTGTAATCTGAAAAAACATAATGAAATGAGCTGTACATGTTTCTTTATATAATACAATCAGCAACGTTAGAAAAGAAAAAATGGGCCAAGCCCATGAGAAAGAAAAATAACAAAAGGCCTTAGCCTATCGGGGAGGTTAGTAATAACAGGTAATGAACGATACCCATTCATTTCTAACTATTTCATTATGCTTTACAGTTGGGCTCAGGTGACTGCGACAGTAATGATGGAGGTGGTGTCCATAACAGGAATGACAACATTCTTATTTTCAGAATAGGGATGCTGAGTAAGTGTATTTCTATGATAATGGTTGGCGGCAGTAGTGCTTGATGTTTGATTCTTTCTTCTAGCTAGGAGTTCTGGCTTACTATGTATATCTTCTTCAAATCAAAATAGGGGCGGAAACTTAATGTAATAATGAACAACAGATTGGGAACTTGTGTAGTTTGGAATGCAAGCACCAAAATGTGTACGTCAAACATTAAAACAAACACCAAGAGTTCTTGTAGAGAACAAAAATAAGCAACATAAATGTAAAAAAGGACATAAATATAGTAAAGCAATGGAAATAGAAATATAAGGATTTATAGTGCTTCAGTGTTGAGTCGACAACGTCCACTTGGTAGTTTTAATCTCTTCGTTGCTGAACTCGAGTGATTCAAGGTCCGGATCAGTAGGGATTTGCATCTTACAGTATATTAAGAAAATAAAGAGCTAAAAGATCCATTTCTCTCCGAAACATCTAGCATATATTGATGAAGGCTCGATCAGACTGTCCTAAAACATAAATAGGAAAGTTGTCAGCCATAGATGGAATAACGAAGAAGCCCAATTCCATGATGATGTAAAGTATCGATCCCTAGCAAGGGATCAATACTGGTCCACCTAATCATTGAAACAGAAAGAGAAATCCTTTTTAAAGCCACTCCTGGTTGCTAGGTTCCAATTCTTAAGGTTGCTTTGATAGTTGCATTGTGGTTTGAGAGATATAGAGTGATGTTGTACGAAATTGAGTTCTTTGCTACGACGCCATGCAGTTATACTGACTCGAGGCAATGGGCGGGGTTCGACACCTTACTTAGTGGTTCTCAGATGTTTTGATGAGTTTCTCAATCAACATTTCATGATGCTATATGTATTTAATGTCTGAACCTTTGGATCATCACTATAGGTTATTCGCCTCGATACTCATCAAGTTGTACTTGTTTAGGTAGCCAGAAGTGGTCGGACACAGAGGACATGTAACACTACCATAACATCCCAAACTTGAGTTTTCCAAGGATCATGTAAGTAACTTATTTACACGCACACACACACACACAAATACACACACACACACACAAACACACACATATTATATGAAAATTTTATGTTTTGTATTCATAATATTTAATATATCATGTTGAGAGATGTCGATTTATACAATAATATAATTCTCATGAATTACTCTAATGATTCAAGTGTCAAACACATCAAAAATCAATGTATATGTACAATTATATATGTACTTATTCTTTGGGTCTATTGAGGGTTTTGTTAAAATGCACCTTTAAATTTATACATTAATATCGTATAAATTATATGATAATATAACATTTACATATCATATTACTTGCAGGATAGTCCTATGTGTTACAATTTATTAACTAAATCTTATTGAACTAAATTATTTTTTGTATATCATTTATATAGACTAATTCTTATGCATTATAATAATTAATATATGTGACATACACATTGTATATTATTAAATTAATTAGCATATTAACTAATTAATTTAATTAAACTATTTTAGTCAAATTATATTAATTTCATAATTCAGCTCATATATATAGGTATACTTGTTAACAACAAATTTTGTTGGCACCCCAAGTCAAAAGTAAGTTTGTTAATAGCGTTGACAAGGGCTTGTCTATAGAGAAGATAAGGTCATGAATTTTAGTTATATTCTAGCAGACACACCGATCTAGTCGTCTAGGTTTATTGATTGAGTTTTTAAGGCTTAGGAAATTCTTGCTGATGTGATTTAGAGGACTCCTACAAGCTTGTCGATCCAGTCGACAAGAGTTACTGATCTAGTAGATGAGGTCATGAAGATAACAACCTCGGGTAAGTAAGCTTGTCGAACTGTTCAGCAAAGTCTCATTGACCAAATATATGAGATTTAGTAAACCTAATTTCATAAGCAAAAATTAATAGTTACGAAACTGTAGGAATGATCTTAGTTGAGCAACCCTTTATTCAATTTCTTTAAGGTGAAAAAGAATAACAATTGAACTTGAAATCGATTATCCATAATTCAATATAGTGTTTCACAGACATGGGTTGAATATAAATGAGACACGGCTAGCAGAGTTAAGGGAATCTATACCCTTAAATAAAGCCCTTTGTCCTCCAATTACAGAGGTAGCAGGCTTGTCGTCTTATTTCCATAGCTTAAGTCCTTAACTGCTTAGTTAATAAACATGTCCCTTATTAATTTGATACTTTTTTTCTAGTGTTGCTAAGTATATTGAGGTGACAAGCTATCTTATTGATAATCTTCACTAGTTTGATAAAAGGTTCCCGAAGTTTGTTAATTAAGGAGGAAAGGCTAGAGGTTGATAAGGCCTGCAGATTAATATAACAAGTTTCATTGAAGCAAGGTTGGCGACGGCAAGGTCCATCTTTAATATATATGATCAGAGTTATGGTATGCTTAAGGGGCTTATTTCTAAGGCTTTTAGCAGGATTATCGACCAGGTTAGTGAGTTTCATTACGATCCATTCAATAAGCATGTTTAGCAGTATGAAGTTGACAGGCTCTGAATACATATGCCGTCAGACCGTCCTTGTCAAACAAGTCGATAAGCTCTAAATTTTACTAATGGTGACAAGTCGGTAGTGATTCGCTATTAGTTCCTGGTAATGACGATAAGCGATAAACATCGATGAAGACATGTGACAATCATCAGAAGGGCTAAGCAACAACCTTATATTCCTATTCCTTAAGACATCCCCAAGCGGTAAGGTGGATGTTTTCTAACTTCTCTTGGTTCTATTCTGGAAGTAGGCTTTTTTGATAGCAATAAACTTATTATTATCATTTGAAAGGATGCTAGAGTGATAATGGTGTAACACTAGCCCCCTTTTAAATGCTTATCGTCTTTTAAGTTGATACAATGCATTTAATCTTTGTCGGAACTAATCCGGACCATTGATTTGAATTGTGGCGCTTTGTCTCCTCGATTTATCCTATAAATACAATTGTTTTTCCCCATTTCCATTTTTTTCCCACAATCACAAAATTAAAACAAGAATCGTTATCTTTTTCCAAACATTCAATTTTACTAAGACATCAAGTTTCAATTTTCAACCATTTTCGACTTTTCTTAACGATTACTTACGTTGACACTATTTATTTTATCAAATAATAAATTCTCGATCTACCTTTGGGGATAATTCTGTATCCTACCTAGTATTATCTTTTCTTGCACGTACCCTATTTGTATGTATTCTTTGTATTCTAATATTAACAAGAACTGGATATGTTAAACTGTTAATGACAATCTTTATCGGTCGAATCGATATGGTCCATTCATCCTATGAAGTCTACTAACCTTCATGCAATCATTCTTAATAAAAAGTAGATAAGTGTATTTTTTTCAATCCAATCAATAAGATTTCTTATCGACTACGTCGATAAAGGCTATCATTGAAGCAGTCAACTAGAGTTTCCTATTGGCCTAACTGATAATTAATACATATTAAGTACGTCGGGAAGGGATGGCGTTAATCATTGTATGATGATATGTTTGGTAAGTTTTAACTCATGCTTGTTTAATAATTTATTACTGATGCCTTTGCTTTGGTAATGAAACTTTATTAATATTTTAGGTTCTGAATCTTTTATAATGTGACCAAAGACAAATTTTACTTTAGAATCTTAATGTAACGGCCCCGGGGTTCGCCCAACCCGATCGATCGTTAAATCGACCAAGACCGTTCAAAACCCGAAAACGTTAACTTTGGGAATATAACAACATAAGAACAACAACAACAAACTTTTATAAACATTATAATAATGTTACATCATAGTACAGAATATCAGAGTACATCGAATAAAATTACAGCGGAAGATAAATTTCAATAAATTAAATACAATAAACAGCGGAAGACTTCTATGCTCTGGACACTGCTTTAGGCTTCGATCCAGAATCCTGCTCAAGAGATAAATATCTGCAAAAAGCTACTCGACTGCCCGTGTGGAAAAGAGGGCACCCGAGTTTGCAAAGTGAAACAAACTACGAGTCAGTCATGGAACTGGTGTGAGAATTCTTAACTAATATAACTAATAGCAATAAGGCAAATCCAAGGACCACGCCGCTAACGCGGAACGGGTTTTATTTCAATGGATTGCTGGTGCATAAATTTAAATAAATAGTTAAACAACGCAATGCTTTTCAGAAAAATGGAATCATCATAAGACTCAAGTCCCATCACACAATGCAACGCAAACCGGAGGATAGAGTTTTACCTTATGATGATTAAACATGCTTGGTACGATAAAAACGAATTTGATATTATTATTAGTGTATATATGTATCAAAAACATTTCAAAGTAAATGTATCAACCCTAGGAAGCATAGCTACCATATACTATGCCTCCATACTAGTAATACAATCAAGTCCGTAGGATTGTATTGGGAATTGGGTTTCCATCGTGAGTCAAGGCTAGGGAGGAGCTCCTTACCGTTTCGAGACACTCTAGCTAATGTCTCAGGATTCCCCGCAGTGAACCCTTGGAAAGCTGCAGGGCCAGTCTACACATACGATTTTGCGGATTGGCAATTCCTGAACACACGTTTCCCAGTCCTATAGGACCTATCATCCAAGGCGCCTCATTCCATCATCCACATAAGTAAAAGTGAATATTAGGCTCATATCCCTATTTTGAAACTTAATTAGGCTCACATCCGGTCATAAACTTATTGTAAATTAGGTCCCTATTTTTTGAAAAGTCATAAAAAATATAAAAAAAATATAAAAAAATCACGTAAATTCGTATTTAAATAAAACATGTAAACACTAAAAAATTCAGAACAAAAAACCATCAACGAAGGCGTCAAAAATCAAAAAAACAAAAAAAAAACGAAATTTCCAGTTAAATGCATAATAGTATGCACATATATCACTTTCCTGCATACATCCGTGCATATTTTTCACTACATACATCTTCGTTGATTTTTATTCATGCAAATAAATGCATACATGTGCGCAAAAATTTCAAATACTTGCATACATTTGTGCAGGTTTATTTTCAGATTTTAATCTGGAAACAGCTTACGGAAAAGTTGCATACATATATGCAATTATCAGTAATATTTGCATAAATGTATGCAACTATTTTTTTTCGATTTCCGTAGATTCCTGATTCCATATTTTAGAAATTTTTTTTATGAATGTACGCACATTTTTTAAAAAAAAATACAAAATGGCGGAAAAAATAAAATAGGGGGCGGGTTTAAAAATTTTCAGAACTTTGTTTTTTTTTATAAATTAGGTCCCTACTTTTTATCCTATAAAAATGTTGCACGCATGTGTGCATTTTTTTGAGAAATTTGCACATTTGGATGCAAATAAAAATGAACTGAAAAATTATGTTAAATCTATCCGCTGGAAGAACTGCAATAATTGCATATATGCATGCAATAAAATCAAAAAGGTGCATAATATTATGCATTTAACTGCAGTTTTTTCTGTTTTTTTGCTGTTTTCTTCTTTCTGACATTATTTTTGTTGTTTTTTGAACTGAATTTTTTTTATAATGCGTAATATATTTTATTACTAATTTACGAATTTTTTTTATTTTTTTTAATTATTATTTTATAAGTTTTGAAAACAGGGACCTAATTTACAATAAGTTTATGACCGGGTTTTTTTTATATTTTGAAACTTAATAGGGACCTCTAAAAAACGCACCCTTTAAATTAATTAATTAATTAAAAGGGAAAAATACCCTTTCTTCCTCATCATCGTTCAAGGCCGTGATTTCCAGAATTTGTTCAAAACTTTAAATCCAAAAATCTGAAGATTGGAGCGATGATTTTACGAACGGATTGTTGGAGTTGGAAGGCCTTAGGGAGGCGCACGTGCGCCGGAAGTAGGGAGAGGTGCGGCGGCGTGGTGAGGGCCCGACGGCGGTTTGAAGACGGCGGGTTTGGGGAGGTGGTTCTCGAAGTACGTGTAGTTTTAAGGGATGAATCTTATATGGAATCGAAGAGGAGTAAGAGAGCTTCAAAAGTTGAACTACGACTTGGTCTAAAAGTGAACTGATGTGGAGGAATCGGGATATAAAATTTTCGGCTGAAATGGAAGTGGCGGCTTCAATTGGGAACGATGAACAGTACTCGGTTTATACAATATTATATATTAGGGTTTTTATTATTTAATTAAGTCCAAATTAGGTCCGTTTAGCCACTAACTCAGAATTAGACCCAACGACTGTCGTTCTTACCCATTAACCCCCGTTCTGGACTCATCTGAAAATGTCCCGCAGGCCCAAATGATCATCTTGACCTAGTTTTATTTATTTTAAAATATTTTCTTTTATTTTTAATTCAACCGTACGAATAAATTCACCCGGGCCACAAATTAACTTCGAAAAATCTTGAAAAATATATTTAGCTATGTTTTGACGCTGCGAACCTAGGAAAATTAATTTTGTTCAATTCTGAGCCTGTTTGAAAAATGGCCTTTTTCAAGTCGATTAAAATTGACCGAAATTGACCAAACTGAAATCTTTTTTCCACATTCACAAATTAATTCTAAAAATTATGAAAAATTAAACTTAGCAATAATTTGACATTCCCAATCCAAAAAAAGTCGTTTTGTCGAAAACAGAGGTCGTCTGAAAAATGGCAATTTTCAAGGCGTATATATTACATATTAAAAATACATTTTTAAACAAATAATTTTTGAAACTCGAAATATATTAGTGTTTATACCTTTTAAATGCAGAAACGTCATTCTGAACTCAATGGAAGTGGTTTCGAGTCCAAATTCCTTCGTATGCAAAAAGTAGCATTTTGACCTTTATATATAATATATAAATTTCATAGCGACCTTTCTAAATTTTAAATTGGGCATAACTTTTGATTCCTGCTATGAAATTTCTATTTTTTGGATATGTTGGAAAGATATTTTAAAAGAGATTCTAATATTTTTGGTTTAACTAAAATCCGTTAAATTTTACATCCTGTACGGTCAGTCAAAGTTCAAGTTTGACTTTCCAAACTACCGCTCTATTTCTTACTCCTTTTATAATTAAAATTTAATTATTCATTCTAACTTCGATTTAAATAAACGTTTAATCATTATTATTTAAAATAAATTATTTTAAATATCAAAACCCATTAAAATAACTTAAAAAAAAAAAAATCCCCCAAAATTCAGGGTTGTTACACTTAATATGAATGACACATATGTTTAAATACGAGGCTCAGTATACCTTCCTTATTTGATTCCACAAGATAACGATAGTGATAAACCTTGCCATTAATATGAAGTAATGTCGACGTAGTTGACACAGTTCACAAATATTAGCTTAACCAACAACACACAACTTTAGTATGCTAGTATTGACTTAGTCGACAAGGTTAAAAGTTATCAATATCGTTTACTAGTATCATGGTTATATCACCTTAGTCGATCATAACAAGTCAAATTAAGCATTTTAATATAGAGTGGAATTGATGACCTAGCCTATACTTATTAGACCAAAACTTGGCTCTAACACCCAAATACGGTGTGGAATCCCCACAATCACAAATCATGGATAATAAATGCAGGAAATAAAAAGGGACACATGAGATTTTTATAGTAGTTCGGCTCAAACCAAGCCTACGTCCATTTTATATCTTCTTAAATCCTAAGAAGTTACAAGTATAATGCCGTCTCACAATCCGTGAGATCCAATTACATGCAACATCCTTGTATTACAATAAGAAAAGAGAAGAGATTTATACACGAAATCCTCGTGTTAATTTGATTTGATTGATTTGAGGAAGACACAATGTCCATGTGTTGTGTGTAATGGCAGCCGAGAAGTGTTAGTACCAAAAGGCCAGAGAGATCCCTTGAAAATGCCTTCCAATGATGTATTTATAGCCATCTACAGTAGGCGGATCTTCGACCATGTGGCACACATCCCAAGAATCTCGAAATGTGGTGGAAAACATGGAGAAATCCTCTTTAAGTCATGCCATGCCATGTGTAATGAGATCCGGGTTCATAGGGGTAGGAATAACTAAGAGAATAGGTCAATATACGAGCAAAAGCAGTTCCAGTCCAGGCGGTTCGTGACCCCTATGTGCTCCACGATTGGGTCATGGTCCAGGGTTCCACCACGAGCCCTAGGGGGAGAGCCCTAGGATGTGGGCGATCCCTAAGATGGGGCGATCCCTAGGATGGGGGCGATCCCTAGGAGGGCGAGCCCTAGGATGGGGCAAGCCCTAGGGGGTGAGTCCTAGGATGGCGAGCTGGTCTAGGAGGGTGATATCCGATCCAAATTCCAAGCTATCGACTCTTTGTCACTTCATCCAAGCGATTCTCGGTCCACATTCAAGTTCTGAGTTATTCCAAATGATAAAATTCATGGTGGAACGATCCTTGTCAAAGGATAACCTAACAAAATGCCCATCAGAACACATCTTGTTGGTTGAAGGAAGATGGGTTATGGATAATCCAAGAAATCTATAAGCCATAGAAATCCGAGAATTCCATGACCTCGCCGGGTCCGCCAGCTACAAATATAATCCATATCTATAGAGAGATAGAGGTAAAACAAATGTGCCAAATCCTGACAGTATTATTTGAATTTTTCTGAGCACAAACCATACTCGAGCAACATCCAAGTCATCCTTCCAAATCTTGGCAAGAGCCAAACCTTCTAGGCATAATCCATACCAAAAAGTTCAAACCAAGTATAATCCATACCCGATTTCTTTTGTCACATACTGACAATACCGTTTGCATTTCCTAAGTATAATCCATACGTAAAATTCCAAGGTGAGTATAAACCATACTCATACCTGAAGTAGAGCTACGCTTGTTACAGCCTGACAAGGCAATCCATCCTTAGGTATAATCCATACCTAGAGTTCCATAATAAGTATAAGCCATACTTTAACCGAGATTGAGGATCTTGCTACATCCTGACAAGATATCTAAATTCACCATACATAATCCATTCATGGAAAGTCCTTCCTTATTCAATTTCAAAATGCAAAACCAAAGAAAATCCTGATTGGTTTGACATCGAGTCCAGAGCATGCATTGGGGCTACATCCTAACCCCGTACGTGTGTATTCCGATTTAGCCAATCGGAAAAACTAAAGAAATCTAAAACAAATCTTAAAGCCTAAGAAATGCAGAAAATGAAAGCTGATCTTATCCAGATCATTTGATGATGATCCCGCGAGAGCTTGATCCAGGATCAGTTCCACTCGTTGGACCAAGAGGTGGCAGTGCATGCATAGGCACTGTAGGTTGTTTCACATACTCAGGCAGCTCTCCATGTCTAACCCGTTCCACAATCAGATCTCGCAAGTGCCTGTAGTCATTTGTGTCATGACCATTGATTTCCTGAAAGATGCAATGTTTTCCAGAATTTCGTTCCTTTTGTGATGGCCCTCTCCTAGGAGGCGTTGGGCAGGAGATGGCACCCCTTGTATCCATGTAGATGTCAATCAGCTTGAATTGATTTCAATGTACTTTGATATCGAGGACCTCTCCGAAGCCGAGAATTTTACCAGTGGCTGTTCCATTGCCCCTGTCATTGCCTTTTCTAGAATCAGACGGTGCTTCTCCTTTAAGGATGTTGACATCGAGAATACCCTTCTCGGATTTTGCATCTTCCTCACGCAGAAATCTATCTGCTTCAAAGTAGAATTCGCCGAGATCTCACGGTGGGTCCCGGTATAAAGAGGTTTTGAACTCCGATGTATCCAGAACACCGGAAACTGCCGCCATCAATACCATAGATGGTTCAGGTCTATCCACAGATGCTACTGCAGCGTTGAATCTCTCCAGGAACGAACGCAAAGTTTTGCCAGACCTCTGCTTGATTGAAGTGAGGGACACGACATTCTTGGTTCGAGATATGTAAACTGTTCAATAAAACGAGTGACCAACATGTTCCAACTGTTGATCGATTCCGAAGTTATCTATCGAATCCACATAGCAGCTAATTGAACTTCCATATGTCATGACGTTTTATGATGCCGATTGAACTTCCATATGTCGTTTATAATGCATCAGATGCACGGTAGGATCTGTCCTGCGGTTGTATGGCTCTAGAACTAGAAGTTTGAAACCCGGGGGACTGCGGGAATCCCTAATCTCCTAAGTGAAAGGAGTGTGGTTGACGTCATCCACGTCGTTTTGAGAAGTAGGTCCTCTCGAGAGACGTTGTATCAGATCTGTTAGTCGATTCCCATTGAAAAGCTGTTGCAAATTGCCGATATTAGAGATGGTGCCCCCAGCGTTAAGTGTAAAAGAAGCAGGAAGCTGTTGGTGAGCTACTGGGAGTGGGTCATAGGGACCGGTTCGTGAGCCAGGGGGTGCGTCCCGATCGGGTCTCAGAGGCAGGTCACGACCCGCATCTTGAGCCAATTGATGTTGTTGAGATGGTGCTTGCATTCCGGTATCCATCTGATCAGGAGCTGAAGAAGGTCAAGCTTGACCATTTCCAACAGGAAGAGAAATGCCCCCGAGCTCATGCTGAGCCACGGGACGGGTGACCTGATCACGATTGCGAACGATAGCCGCTTCGTTAGCTTCATTTCGAGCAAAATTTTCATTGCCGCTTGGCCTGCCATCCATCCGAGCAAAGAATCCGTCCATCATCTCCTGTTGTTTTCGAAGAAGATCATTTTGCCTTGCCATTTGAGCTCTCAGTTCAGTGAGAATGCCATCCATCGCTTCTCTAGTCAAGTATGTTGATAGATTTTCATGAGAGGAAGCCTCTTGGCTTACCTCGTTCCTTGTGCCTTCATTGCCAACATCCTCAGCATGAGAGAAGGTTCCGTCTTTCTTTCCTTTTGCCATTTATCCAATAGCTAAGAAAATCGATTCCTTTAGAGCTAAAAATTGAAGTAGTATCGTATGCCCTCTTTCTGGCATACCAATATGTTAGACCAAAATTTGGCTCTAACACCCAAATGCAGTGCGGAATCCTCACAATCACAAATCACATAATAAATGCAGAAAATAACAAGGGACACACGAGATTTTTATATTGGTTCGGCTTAAACCAAGCCTACGTCCACTTTATATCTTCTTAAATCCTAAGAAGTTACAAGTAGAATGCCGTCTCACAATCTGTGAGATCCAATTACATACAACATCCTTATATTACAATAAGAAAAGAGATTTATACACAAAATCCTCATGTTAATTTGATTTGAGGAAGATACAATGTCCTTGTGTCGTTTGTAATGGCAACCAAGAAGTGTTAATACCAAAAAGCCAGAGAGATCCCTTGAAAATGCCTTCTAATGGTGTATTTAGAGCCATCTACAGCAAGTAGTTCGTGCGCCACATGGCATGCATCCCAAGAATCTCAAAATGTGGTGGAAAACGTGGAGAAATCCTCTCTAAGTCATTCCATGCCATGTGTAATGAGATCCAGGTTCATAGGAGTAGGTATATCAAAGAGAATAGGTCAATAGTTTCAGTCCAAGCGGTTCGTGACCCCTTTGTGATCCACGATCGGGTTGTGGTCCATGGTTCTACCATGATCCCTAGGGGGCGAGCCCTAGAATGGGACGATCCCTAGGAGGGAGAGCCCTAAGATGGGCGTGATCCCTAGGGGGCGATCCTTAAGAGGGGGATTCCTAGGATAGGGGCGAGCCGGTCCAGGAGGGTGAGATCAGATCCAAATTCCAAACTATTGACGCTTCGTCACTTCATCCAAGTGATTGTCATTCCACATTCAAGTTCTGAGTTATTCCAAATGATAAAATTCATATTGGGACGATCCTTGCCAAAGGATATGCGCCTTTATGATTTGATATTATTCTAAGTTCCCTTATACATTTATGATGTTAAATTACTGAAATAATATAACCTTACAGTGAAATGGAATCAACCCCAAAGAATTCCACTAACAAAATGAGCTAAAGTGCTAAAGAAAGTTCTAGAAAGCCTAGGCCACTTTCTCAACCCTCTTTCATCATTGCTCAAGGCGATATGGAATTTATTCTCGATCAATTTGGGATTTCTGGTGTTGAAACCATTCCAAAAGTCCAAGCGGCACTATATTCTCTCTTCCTTTGGCATAAAGGATTCCTCCCCTTATGAGAATTCATCCAAAAATACACATATTTCCCCAAAGTTTCTCAGATTCATCTTTTACCTAGTACTTAGATGTAACTTTTATGTTTGGAAATCTAGGCTTAGGAGGTGGGTTTTTATTCCCTTTATCCTAATGTCCTTCACCATATGGTGAGACGTTTGAAGAGTACCAAAGAGAAGGGTCAACTAATATACATACTCCAGCAACATCCCAAGAACCTCATTTCTGACATGATCAATAGGACATGAAAATGGGATGTCCAATACTCTTCATCAAGTACTCTTCTAATATCAACGAAAAATTTGGCTATGCATGTAATCTCTTTCTACTTATTAAATACTCACTTACACATGTATCTCTTTCCTTATTTAATATTGATTTATTTTGAATTATAGTTTTTGCTCCAAATCCCCTAAACTTTGCCCAACACAAAGTTATTAAGGCCATAATTTTCAAATCTAAATCAATAAGGTGGAAAACATTATTATCATGGTGCCCAAGCTATAACACACTCCATCATTCTTCATGGCTTTAATGTCTTGGCCGTGCCACCTACAATCAAGTATAATTCTAAAGGAAAATATATACTTGGTGCAAGGAAGTCGTAGCCATATTCCTCTATTCTATGAAAAGCATAAGCTAATTGATGATTTACATTATCTATGTCGACAATCATATCATGTGAAATAATTTTTGATTCAAGAATTTTTGCAGTACATATCATTCAGAACAAACTCTTTGATACTTTTTAAGGGAATGTTGTTTCTGAGCTATAACTAAATTGAAGCCTTGTACCATTAGAGGGGATGTGCTTAAGTATAGGGAAGCGCTATAGAGAAAGTCTGCATCCACTACCATCTTTGAATCTCCTACATCGATTAATGGTAGAATAGAATAAGAATTTTCATTAGTTTTCAAGGAAGAGATGGGCATAGTTAATATTACTCGGGACTCGAACACGACTGATGCTACTCCTTCACTTCAAAAGATCAGAGAAGTTCCAAATGATCTTTCACTAAGGATCTTACCCAAAAAGTTACCTTCTCAATATCTTCCAATGGATTAGATCAAATAAGAAAGGATTTTGGACTATCCATCTCTTCTCTTCCACCATTACAGTATTTTGTCGTATCAATTCCAAATAAGTTCAACAAACTCATCAAGTCTATCTTGTAGTCGCTTCTTTCAATGCTATATCATCTTGTGATCATCCATCTGAGTAAAAATTAACTATCTTCAAAAGCATCCTTATAATATGTTTTTCTCGATATAGTCAACTAAATTTCCTTCAATCAAATTGCAAATTATGACTTTTCCCATATGCTTAAGGCTATGAAATGAGCATTTAATCTCATAGAAATACTTAAGGTAAGACCGAAGAGGTGTGAAAGCTCAAATCAGAAGTTGTCTTGCTCAAATAAAAGGTGGATGATCTCTATGCTACCAGGGATAGTTTTGAGAAGGATAAAGAAGAATTTGTTAGGTTCTCTAAAAATTGTGCAGTCTTCTCTCAAGGAGACTAATAAAGCTAAAGATGAATTTAAAAATCATGCTAGGTCTTTCAATGATAAATTTGCTTTTACTGATTTTTCCTTGGTTAAGAATTTGCATTATTAAAGAACTTAAATAAAAGTTCAAGAAGACAAGAAAGATCCTGCAAACTTCATCGAAGGTGATCAAAGAAGCAATGAAAAAACTATCACATTATTTAGATGAATCTTTAGGAGTTAAGATTGAGGGAGCATATGAACGAGCATTGTTGTCGCATGATGTTGCGATGTAGAAAAATATCAGGAAATAGATTTTCCTACTAAGCTAGAATGATGACCACAAGAGAAAATTTTAAGCTATCAAGGGTGGTGCTCAAGGCGAAGGGGTTGATCTGGACACCTCATTCCTTTTAATGATAGGCGATCTTCTTGTGGCGAAGGAATCTAATTTTGAGGATACGAGAGATAAAGAGGAGGAACGAGACAAAGTGGCCGATATAGTTGAAGGCAATAACGACAAGGATGATGATGATGACAATGATAATGATGATGATCATGATGATGAGGGAGATGCTACAAGAGGCAACCCTCAACAAAACCGCTACTCATAGCGATAATAAAGGGGACAAAGGAAATGGGGTTTCCTTACTATAGGATAAGCAGTGCCAAACTGATAGAGCTTTTGAATCGCAAGCTAGTAGCACTTCTCCAAAAAATAACAGAATGCAACAAGCCTCTCCCGTTCCGTATTCAACATCATTGGTATGAAAGTCGTTGCTTAAGTATTCTAAATTTCTTTTTTGAGAATAAACTATATGTTGACCTGCCTTGTGGCAAGGCATTCAAGACCATAGATGCACCGGAAGATCAAGTTGAAACATCTCCAAGAGATAATGGCCTCGGTTCGACCTAGACTCGGGTCGATTAGGAAAGAGAATACACTTACAAGCATATTATTTTTCGGGTCGAAGAAGGTCAACTCGGACTAGACAAGGCATGCATACCTCCTGGCTCGATGACGCTTCGAATTGATATGGCTCTGTTTCAGAGTAGAACCCATCACCATTCAAGACAAACACAAAGATATATAACAGGCTTTGGTTCATACAGTTCTCGAGTTCGCTAGGATACGTGTCGACCCGACCTAGTGGTCACCAAACCAATACAAAGCTAGAAAATGAGAAAGCCTAGAGTCCAACAACTCCCGGTTCGACTATGTCGAGTTCGGCCTGGTTAATTCCACGAACATCTCACTAAATATTCACTTTCATTTATTTTTCTTTATCTACTTCTCTACATATTTCATATTTGGGTATTGTGCCACTTTTTGGCGTCAATACTTTAGTTCTTTCACAGAGGACTCGAAGATTTCTCAATAGTTAAGAGTTTTTACATCTACTTTCTGAATCACCAAGTTCGGAGAGAAAACCCTATTTTTTCACTTTTCCAAACATTCCCACAAATCTCAGCAATTATGGTGTCCACGAGAGTCGAAGAAGTTAGGGTAGCCTTAGGCCTTCCTCCAGTCACGACCCACATGCAGCAACAGAAGCTGCCCTGCCACTATCTCCCGGTTTGAATTAAACTGACCCGGGTCAGAGACGAATCGAGCCCAGATTGCTCCTACCACCTCTATCTCGCCAATAGACCAAGATCCAACTTCGGCCTTCACCACTTCTGCTGATCTCAAGTTGCTAGTAGACTAGCTTAGGGAGACCACCGCGGCATTGAACGCTCAGTAGCTTGAGAATACCACAATGAGACAAGAAATGGATCGAATGGGAAGAATTCAAAAGGCAGAGAACTCCTTCCCCATCAGCTCGACAAGCAACCGAAGGCTCATTTTCATCCGGAAGGAGTCAGGAGTAGCCACGACAACGATATCCGCACGAAAGACCAGAGAATATGCAGGAGCTTTGGTGTGGAAGGATGCCACCACTACAAGCTGAATTTGCTCGGATTGACCTGGCCGACCCGAAACCCACCAATTCGACGACGACCGATCTAAGGAGCTCCAACCCAAATCATGTTGATCCTACCCCCATGCAGAACTAACAACCTTCTCTCCCTGAGAATCATGACACATCCAGAGCCACTTGCACTCCTGCATTCCTCCTATGTTTCTTGTGAATGACCGAGACAATAGGGGCCAAGGAAGTACCGCTCGGACGGTGGCCCATACAACGTTGATTGACATGTGGGCAAGAGCGACTCAGCGAGATGAAAGTATAGAGCCTAAGCAATTGATGACCAATGCTAAGGTTGTATCCATGGTTCGTCAAATAATGAACGATGTTAAAGGATATACCTACGAGGATGGGTTGCTGGAGAGTAGTCATACTCTTTTTACTGACGACATCTTGGAAGCTGAATTCCTAAAAAGGTTCAACCTACCTCAAATGAATCATTACTCAGGCAGGGACGACCTAAGCCAACACCTGGTTAGGTATTCCTAGTTTATGAATACGGGGGCAGCCCCAGATGCCATTAAATAGGCCTTCCCTATCTACCTAGATTGGGTTGCGCTAATGTGATTCACTAGGCTGCCTCCAAGGTCGGTACCCAATTTTGAAGATATGGGTAGGAATTTTTTTAACCACTTTCATTTTTGTAACAACCAGGAATTTTGGGACCAATTTAAAATTTTTATTTTAGAAATTTTTAGTGGATTTTGAGTAGTTAAAATGATTTATTTTAATAATAATGATTAAAATTTGTTCTAATCGAAGTTAGAACGAATATATTTATTTTTATTTTAAAAGGAGTTAGAAATAGCACGTCAGTTTGAAAATTTGAATTTGAACTTTGACTGAATGTACAGGATTCAAAATTAATCGTATTTTAGTGAAACCAAAAATACTTAGAATCTGTTTAAAAATATCTTTCCAACGAATCAAAAATTGAAATTTCATAGCGGGAATCAAAAGTTATGCCTAGTTTAAATTTGAAAATAGTCGCTACGGAATTTATATATATATATTTTAATATTAAAAATAGCCATTTTGGAAACGACCTTCGTTTTCGACGAAGCCACTTTTGTTGGAACCGGAATGTCAAATTATTGCTAGATTCCAATTTTCATAATTTTTGGAATTAATACGCGAGCGTGGCAAAAGAAAACGTGTTTTGTCAATTTCAGTCAATTTGGATCGTCCAGAAAATAGCCATCTTTCAAACGGTCACCAAATTCGATGAAATTAATTTTTTTTAGGACCGTATCGTCAAAACAAAGCCATAAATAATTTTTCTATAATTTTTAGAGTCAATATCTGGGCCCGGTGAACTTAAATGTACGATCAAATTTAATAATAAAATGATTTATATTTTAAATTATATAAAAGTGTGCTGAAACGATCAAACAGGCTGACGGGATCTAGCCCATTGCGTCCGAAACGGGGGTATTTGGCTGGGCACAACATTAGTTGGGTTGAATTTGGAGCTGTTAAGAATTAACGGACCTTTTTGTAAAAACTAGAAACTTAATAATTTAATATTATAAATACATAGAATATCCTAAACCCTATTTCTCAAATACACCAGCCGCCGCTCTGGTTAACAATTGCCTGAAAGCTCCAAAAAGAAAACCATTCGATCTCCAAATACAAACAGTAATTTTACAAACTCATATAGAGAAAAACAAAGAGGAGATTACGATATATAGAATGGACGGTTATGATCGGATTTGGTATGTTGTTTGGCTCGATTTTCCACCGGGAACAGGCGCCGTTCGCAGCAATTTATAGGGCTGAGGAGGGGATCGATGGCAGGGGGATGGGCGCAGAGCAAGGAGAGGTGAAGAGGAAGATGGTGGCGCCAGTTGATCGACGATCGAAGTTGAGTTGTGGCGGCGGTAGTGAAGGAATTGGATCGAGTTAATGGGTTCAGCGATCGGGACATTTCCAGGAAGAAGATGGGATTTAGAAAGTAATTAAAGTGTTAATTAATATTTAATTGTTTTAAATAATGTAAATAAAGTTTGTAAAATCATAACTACTCCATACAGATACATAATCAGGTGATTTCTGAAGCGTTGGAATCAGAAAAAAGAGAGCTTCACGATGAAATAGACCAGACTAAAACGGAGCACTTTGGAAATTCAGAAAAATTCGATTCTGAACTATTCAAAATTAAAACACTGTGAGATTTCTATTTTAAAATAAAATTAATTATTTATTGCATTGTGAAATTTATATATTCATTCTACATAAAATTCATGTTGGTGTTGTATATCTATTGCAATGTTGATTGTTTTGTGATTGCGATGAACCACTGAATTGAATTGTGTGTATTCATGTTTTGTCGGAATTTTGTGTACACAATAAAACCATATTTTTATTGTATATATAAAATATATAATATTCATTTCTATTGTTTACATTAAACATGGATTGTTTAGAATTAGAATTAACAATAAAATCTTATTTCTATTGTTTACATGAAACATGGTTTTTGTCAAAAATCTGTTTCCATTAAAATAAAAGAAGTTATAATAGTTAAAACAAATTTGTCGCTTTTTTCAAATTATCAAAGTTGAAACCAATTGGTCGCTTTTGTCAAATTATAAAAGTTGAAATCAAATTTGTCGCTTTTGTCAAAATATAAAAGTTGAAATCAAATTTGTCGCTTTTGTCAAATTATCATAGTTAAAACCAATTTGTCGCTTTTGTCAAATTATCATAGTTAAAATCAGTTTGTCACTTTTGTCAAATTATCATAGTTAAAACCAATTAGTCACTTTTGTCAAATTATAACAGTTAAAACAAATTTGTCGCTTTTGTCAAATTATCAAAGTTGAAACCAATTTGTCGCTTTTGTCAAATTATAAAAGTTGAAATTCAATTTGTCACTTTTGTCAAAATGTAACAGTTGAAACAAAATTGGCATTTTTGTCAAAATATAATGGTTAGAACAAAATTACATTTTTGTTAATTAGAATTGAGTTAGAACAAAAATTTACATTTTTGTCAAATAGATTTGTGTTGCAACAATAATATCGTTTTTGTTAAATAGTAGTTGTAAACAAATAAAGTTATCATTTTTATTTGTTAAGTAGGAATAGAAATTGTAGGTGGATACCCAGTGCCAAAGGCTCCCGTACTCAAGCGCGAGAGGACTTCCCAGGTCAGTCTCCCGTCCTGGTACTATTCTCACGGTTTTCCGGGCTCTAGGGGTGGTCGATTAGTGCCAAAGTCTTTCCCTCACATATGTAAAGAGGCCGGGACTCGTCATTTTTATTTGTTAGGTTGAATAGAAAAACGTAAACAAAACAAACGTATCACTTTTATTTGTTTTGTTGAATTAGAATTGTCGGCAAAACAAAGTTATCATTTTTATTGTTTTGTTGAAATAGATTTGTCGACAAAACAAAGTCATCATCTTTATTGTTTTGTTGAAATAGATTAGTTGAATCAAAACATACATTTTTGTCGAAATTTTTATTTTTACCAAAATAGATTAGTTGGATCAAAACATATATTTTTGTCAAAATATTCATTTTTGTTAAAATATAATAGTTGAATCAAAATACAATTTTTTGTCAAAATGAACGTTTTGGCCAAATAGATTAGTTGAACCAAAATATTCATTTTTATCAAAATATAATAGTTGAAACAAAAATTACATTTTGTTAAATATGATGGTTGAAAACAAAAATTACATTTTTGTTAATTAGATTTGAAATAAAACAAAAATCACATTTTTGTTAAATAAAAGATTTAAAACACAAGTAGCATTTTTGTTAAATCGGTTTGTGTCAAAACACAAATAGCATTTTTGTTAAATTGGTTTGTGTCAAAACAAAAGTAGCATTTTTGTTAAATCGGTTTGCGTCAAAATACAAATAGCATTTTTGTTAAATCGGTTTGCGTCAAAACACAAATAACATTTCTGTTAAATCGGTTTGAGTTAAAACACAAATAGCATTTTTGCTAAATCGGTTTGTGTCAAAACAAAAGTAGCATTTTTGTTAAATAGGTTTGTGTCAAAACACAAATTGCATTTTTGGTAAATAGATTTGTGTTCCAACAAAAATATTCATTATGTTAAATTTGAATTGTTAACAATATGAAATATCACTAATATTCATTTTGTTAAATTAGAATTGTTAACAATATGAAATTGTCATTTTTTATTCGTTTTGTTGAAATAGAATTGTCAACAAAATGAATGAATCGCTTTTTAATCATTTGTTGAACTTGATCGTCAACAAAAGTGAATGTGTCACTTTTATGCATTTTGTTGAAATAGAATTTGTATGCAAATTTTAGAATCATCTTTATTGTCAATATACACATTAGAATTTGTGTATATATTAAAGTGACATTTCTATTGTCAAGATACACATTAGAATTTGTGTATATATTAAAGTAACATTTTTATTGGCAATATACCCATTAGAATTTGTGTATATATTAAAGTAACATTTTTATTGGCAATATACTCATTACAATTTGTGTGTATATTAAAGTGACATTTCTATTGTCAATATACACATTAGAATTTTTGTATATATTAAAGAGACATTTCTATTTCAAATATACACATTAGAATCTGTGTATAAATTAAAGATACAATTTTATTGTCAGAATATATATTAGAGTTTGTACGCAAATTAAAATAAACATTTTTATGTGCGTCATGTCATACATTGGAACTATATACAAATAAAAATATTTCTTTTTATTTGTTGAAGTATAAATTAGAAATTGCATACAAATAATGAAAATAAAAATTTTCTTTTTATTTGTCATTAGCAAAGTGTCATTTAAAGGGAATACGTATTTATTTGACATTAAGAATATGCAGATATAATATGCCAATAAAACATTCTTTTATTCGGCGTGATAAATACGTTAGAGGAATCGTCGAATAGTTTTTATATATATATATAAGTATAAATTAAAATTAAACGAATTGCGCGCAGTAGTTCGCGTTTCAGAATCGTAACTTTAAACGATGATACCGAATGATCCAACCGTCGGATTTTCCCAAAACTAGAACCGTTAGGACCGCTTTGGGAAGATCTTTCCAATAATATAAATTTTGTTAAAATCCAACGGTAGATTTTGGGATAGGTGTAAATCAAATTTTGATAAAAACAGCGCCAAGGCCACCTATTGACCCGTAGCGTCGTTAAATTAAATTGGGCTATTTTTATATAACTAAAAATAGCGATAAATCGTTATAAAATAATATTAACGATATGAAATGATTTCAAATTATAATTATGCGAGAATTATTTGAAAAGACTGAGTTCAATCTCATTTCAAATAATTGTACGACGATTTAAAGTCGAAGACATTGAAGACGGTGATTGAAGACCGTCGATCTTCACATCGAATGGATGACTACTGACGCCCTAGACTGATTTTCTCCCAGGAAAGGGTTACAGTGGTAGTTGTCCGGACGTACTTGTTGATTGTCCGGATAAGCGAGCACCTCTCTTCTGTATTGGACATACAGGACGAGGAATAAGGTGTCTCCGGTTTCGTTCAGAACCAGAACGAACTTGTAAATGGTTGTGTGTCTGACATTGGATTTCATTCTATGTAAATTGATTTCTATTCAATATATATCTGTTTGGTGGTGGAGAATTTATTCTCTTACTTAACACCCTTCTCTGAGATGCACGAGCTCAGTGGTTATATATTGGTAGTTATCGATCGCATGGGCGTGAATTGTCAATGTGGCATGCCAAAATGCTAATGATCAAGGATTTTGTTGAAAAGCAGGGCCTTATGGTTGATGATCAAAGAATAGCCTATTTTCAGCATAGCTTTGTGTATAGCGTTACTTCGCGAGCCTCACACCCTGACATGAGTCAAAAAGGGATAAGGGAACGTAGGGAGTGCACACGTTTCTTTCTGGCTAGAAGTGGTATCAGAGTTTTATAAGCCTTGACATTTCACTTATGTGGATGATGGATTACGAGGCCTCGGTTATTTGGTCGATAATGACCATTTTATAGGTTCAATAGAACCGAGATGCGTGTGTTCAGGCATAAAAAATCCACTAAAGTATTTGTGGACCGGCCCTACAGGATCCAAAGGTTCGCCAACGTTCGAATCTTGAGACATTGCTAGAGTGTCTCAAATCAGTAAGGAGATCGTTCCTAGACTTGACTCATGATGGAAATCCAACTTCCAATACGACACCATGCGGTTTTGATTATAGAACTAGTATGGTGACATAGTATATGGTAGCTATGTCGTCTATGATTGATACATTATGATTGAAATGTTTTTGAAACATATATACACTAATAATAATATCAAATCCATTTTTATCATATCAAGCATTTTTGACCATTATAAGGTAAACTCTATCCTCCGGTTTGCGTTGCATTGTGTGATGGGACTTGAGTCTTATAATGGTTTCATTTTTCTAAAAAGCATTGCGTTGTTTAATGATTTACTTTATTTAAATTATGCACTGGCAATCCAATGGAGTAAACCCGTTCTGCGTTAGCAGCGTGGTCCTGTGATTAGCTTTATTACTAGTTAAGTTAAGTAAAGATTTCTCATACCAATCCCATGACCGACCCGTAGTTTGTTTCACTTTGCAAACTCCAGTGCCCTCTTTTCCAATGAGCAGGCGAGTAGCTTATTTTGCTGATATGTTGAGCAGGATTCTGGATCGAAGCTTAAAACTCTGTCCAGAGCATTGATAGACTTCCGTTGTACCAGATTATTGATTCCGCTGCACTGTATTTAATTCACTGTAAATTTATCTTTTGTTGTATTATATTCAATGTACTCTGATATTCTGTACTCTGATGTAACATTATTATAATGTTTATAAAAGTTTGCTGTTATTTATTCTGATGTGTTGTATTCCCAAAGTTAGCGTGTTTGGGTCTTTGATCGGTCTTTGTCGGTTTTGCAATCGATTAGGTCCGGGAAAAATGCGAGTTGTTACAGTTGGTATCAGAGCTCTGGTTAGCTCAAATGTTTGGGGTACAACTCATTAGAACTGAGCAAAAGACTCATCAGAGATAGGATTAGTAATATCCTATAAAAGAATACTCATTAGAGATAGGATCAGTAGTATTCTAGAATGAGAAAACTCATTATAGATGGGGTTAGTAATGCTCTAGAATGAGTTGAGAGTAAAAAGTTTACAATTAACGTATTTGTGATTATACATATAATCAGATCTTAGAAAATATGATTTTTGATATATAAAAGTTATATATATTTGAAAATTTAATCAACTAATAAAATTATTGAAACCAAATAAAAGAATGAAAGTTGAGTTGATTAATTAAACAACTTTCAGCTCTGTTCCTTTTCGAGGACGAAAAGATTTTAAGTGGGGGAGATTGTAACAACCCGGAATTTTGGAACCAATTTAAAAATTTTATTTTAGAAATTTTTAGTGGATTTTGAATAGTTAAAATGATTTATTTTAATAATAACAATTAAAATTTATTCTAATCGAAGTTAGAACGTATATATTTATTTTTATTTTAACAGAAGTTAGAAAAAGCACGGCAGTTTGAAAATTTGAATTTGAAATTTGACTAAATATACATGATTCAAAATAAATCGGATTTTAGTGAAACCAAAAATACTTAGAATCTGTTTAAAAATATCTTTCCAACGAATCCGAAAAATTGAAATTTCATAGTTGGACTCATAAGTTATGCCCAGTTTAAATTTCAGAATAGTCGCTATGTAATTTATATATATATATATATATTAATATTAAAAATAGCCATTTTGCAGCGACCTCCGTTTTCGATGAAACCACTTTTGTTGGAACCGGAATGTCAAATTATTGCTAGATTCCAATTTTCATAATTTTGGAATTAATATGTGAGCGTGGCAAAAGAAAACGTATTGTCAATTTCAGTCAATTTGGATCGTCCAGAAAATAGCCAATTTTCAAACTGTCTCCAAATTCGACGAAATTAGTTTTGTTAGGACCGTACCGTCAAAACAAAGTCAGAAATAATTTTTCTGTAATTTTTAGAGTCAGTATGTCGGCCCGGTGAATTTAAATGCACAATCAAATTTAATAATAAAATGATTTATATTTTAAATTATATAAAAGTGGGCAGAAACGATCAAACGGGATGACGGGACCTAGCCCGTTGCGTCCGAAACGGGGGTATTTGGCTCGGGACAACATTAGTTGGGTTGAATTTGGAGCTGTTAAGAATTAACGGACCTTTTTGTAAAAACTAGAAATTTAATAATTTAATATTATAAATACTTAGAATGTCCTAAACCCTATTTCTCAAATACACCAGTCGCCGCTCAGGTTATCAATGGCCGGAAAGCTCCAAAAAGAAAAACAAGCGCTCTCCAAATACAAACACTAATTTTACAAATTCATATAGAGATAAACAAAGAGGAGATTACGATCTATAGGATGGACGGTTATGATCGGATTTCCACCGGGAACAGGCACCATTCACAGTCGTTTATGGGGCTGAGGAGGGGATCGAATGGCGGGGGATGGGCGCGGAGCAAGGCAAGGTGAAGGGAAAGATGGTGGCGCCAAGTGATCGACAACCGGAGTTGAGTTTTGGCGGCAGTAGTGAAGGATTTGGATCGAGTTAATGGGTTCAGCGGTCGGGACATTTCCAGGAAGAAGATGGGATTTAGAAAGTAATTAAAGTGTTAATTAATATTTAATTGTTTTAAATAATGTAAATAAAGTTTGTAAAATCGTAACTACTCCATACAGATACAGAATCAGGTGATTTCTGAAGCATTGGAATCAGAAAAATGAGAACTTCACGATGAAACAGACCAGATCTAAAACGGAGCACTTTGGAAATTCAGGAAAATTTGATTCTGAACTATTCAGAATTAAAAACACTGTGAGATTTCTATTTTAAAATAGAATTAATTATTTATTGCATTGTGAAATTTATATATTCATTCTATATAAAATTCATGTTGGTGTTGTATATATCTATTGCAATGTTGATTGTTTTGCGATTGCGATGAACCACTGAATTGAATTGTGTGTATTCATGTTTTGTCAGAATTTTGTATATACAATAAAACCATATTTTTATTGTATATATAAAATATATAATATTCATTTCTATTGTTTACATTAAACATGGTTTGTTTAGAATTAGAATTAACAATAACATCTTATTTCTATTGTTTACATGAAACATGGTTTTTGTCAAAAATCTTTTTCCATTAAAATAAAAGAAATTAAAATAGTTAAAACAAATTGTCGCTTTTGTCAAATTATCAAAGTTGAAACCAATTTGTCGCTTTTGTCAAATTATAAAAGTTGAAATCAAATTTGTCGCTTTTGTCAAAATATAAAAATTGAAATTAAATTTGTCGCTTTTGTAAAATTATCATAGTTAAAATCAATTTGTCGCTTTTGTCAAATTATCATAGTTAAAACAAATTTGTCACTTGTGTCAAATTATCATAGTTAAAACCAATTTGTCACTTTTTTCAAATTATAATAGTTAAAACAAATTTGTCACTTTTGTCAAATTATCAAAGTTGAAACCAATTTGTCGCTTTTGTCAAATTATAAAAGCTGAAATCCAATTTGTCACTCTTGTCAAAATGTAACAGTTGAAACAAAATTGGCATTTTTATCAAAATATAATGGTTAGAATAAAATTACATTTTTTTTAATTAGAATTGAGTTAGAGCAAAAATTTATATTTTTGTCAAATAGATCTGTGTTAAAACAATAATATCGTTTTTGTTAAATAGAAATTGTAAATAATAAAATTATCATTTTTATTTGTTAAGTAGGAATAGAAGTTATAAACAAATAAAATTATCATTTTTATTTGTTAGGTTGAATAGAAAATTGTAAACAAAACAAAAATATCACTTTTATTTGTTTTGTTGAATTAGAATTGTCGGCAAAACAAAGTTATCATTTTTATTGTTTTGTTGAAATAGATTCGTCGACAAAACAAAGCCATCATCTTTATTGTTTTGTTGAAGTAGATTAGTTGAATCAAAACATATTTTTTTTTCAAAATATTCATTTTTGCCAAAATAGATTAGTTGAATCAAAACATATATTTTTGTCAAAATATTCATTTTTGTTAAAATATAATAGTTGAATCAAAATACGCATTTTTGTCAAAATGAACATTTTGGCCAAATAGATTAGTTGAACCAAAATATTCATTTTTGTCAAAATATAATAGTTGAAACAAATATTACATTTTGTTAAATATGATGGTTGAAAAACAAAATTTACATTTTTGTTAATTAGATTTGAAATAAAACAAAAATCACATTTTTGTTAAATAAAAGAGTTAAAACACAAGTAGCATTTTTGTTAAATCGGTTTGTGTCAAAACACAAATAGCATTTTTGTTAAATCAGTTTGTGTCAAAACAAAAGTAGCATTTTTGTTAAATCGGTTTGCGTCAAAACACAAATAGCATTTTTGTTAAATCGGTTTGCGTCAAAACACAAATAGCATTTTTGTTAAATCGGTTTGAGTTAAAACACAAATAGCATTTTTATTAAATCGGTTTGTGTCAAAACAAAAGTAGTATTTTTGTTAAATAGGTTTGTGTCAAAACACAAGTAGCATTTTTTGTGTTCCAACAAAAATATTCATTTTGTTAAATTAGAATTGTTAACAATATGAAATATCACTAATATTCATTTTGTTAAATTAGAATTGTCAACAATATGAAATTGTCACTTTTTATTCATTTTGTTGAAATATAATTGTCAACAAAATGAATGAATCACTTTTTAATCATTTTGTTGAACTTGAATCGTCAACAAAAATGAATGCATCACTTTTTATGCATTTTGTTGAAATAGAGTTTGTATGCAAATTATATAATCATCTTTATTGTCAATAAACACATTAGAATTTGTGTATATATTAAAGTGACATTTCTATTGTCAATATGCACATTAGAATTTGTGTATATATTAAAGTAACATTTTTATTGACAATATACCCATTAGAATTTGTGTATATATTAAAGTAACATTTCTATTGTCAATATACACATTAATATTTGTGTATATATTAAAGTGACATTTCTATTGTCAATATACACATTAGAATTTGTGTATATATTAAAGAGACATTTCTATTGCAAATATACACATTAGAGTCTGTGTATAAATTAAAGATAAAATTTTATTGTCAGATTATATATTAGAGTTTGTATGTAAATTAAAATAAACATTTTTATGTACGTCATGTCATACATTGGAACTATATACAAATAAAAATATTTCTTTTTATTTGTTAAAGTATAAATTAGAAATTGCATAAAAATAATGAAAATAAAAATTACCTTTTTATCTGTCATTAGCAAAGTATCATGTAAAGGGAATACTTATTTATTTGACATTAAGAACATGTAGATATAATATGCCAATAAAACATTCTTTTATTCGGCGTGCTAAATACGTTAGAGGAATCGTCAAATAGTTTATATTTATATATAATATATATATAAGTATAAACTATAATTAAACTAATTGCGCGCGGTATTTTGCGTTTCATAATCGTTACTTTAAACGATGATACCGAAAGATCCAACCGTCGGATTTTCCCAAAACTGGAACCGTCAGGACCGCTTTAGGAAGATCTTTCCAATGATATAAATTTTGTTAAAATCCAACGGTTAAATTTCGAGATAGATGTAAATCAAATTTTTATAAAACAGCGCCAAGACCACCTACTGACCCGAAGGGTCGTTAAATTAAATTGGGCTATTTTTATATAAATAAAAATAGCGATAAATCGTTATAAACTAATATTAACGACATGAAATGATTTTAAATTATAATTATGCGAGAATTATTTGGAAAGACTGAGTTCAATCTCATTTCAAATAATTATACGACGATTTAAAGTCGAAGTCATTGAAGATGGTGATTAAAGACTAACGATCTTCACATCGAATGGATGACAACTGATGCCCTGGACTGATTTGCTCCCAGGAAAATGTTACAGTGGTAGTTGTCCAGACGTACTTGTTGATTTTCTGGATAAGCGAGCACCTCCCTTCCGTATTGGATATACGGGACGAGGAGTAAGGTGTCTCCGGTTTCGTTCGGACCCAGAACGGACTTGTAAATGGAAGTGTGTCTGACATTGGATTTTCTTCTATTTAAATTGATTTCTATTCAATATATATCTGTTTGGTGGCGGAGAATTTATTTTCTTACTTAACACCCTTCTCTGAGACACACGAGCTCAGGGGATATATATTGGTAGTTATCGATCACATGGCGTGAATTGTCAATGTGGCATGCCAAAATGCAAATGATCAAGGCTTTTGTCGATAAGCAGGGCCTTGTGGTTGATGATCAAAGCATAACCCATTTTCGACATAGCTTTATGTATAGCGTTACTTTGTGAGCCTCACACTCTGGTATGAGTCAAAAATAGGACAAGGGAACGCAAGGAGTGCACACGTTTCTTTCTAGCTAGAAGTGGTATCAAGGTTTTACAAGCCCTGACATTTTACTTATGTGGATGATGGATTACGAGGCATCGGTTACTTGGTCGATAGTGACCATTTTATAGGTTCAATAGGACCGAGAAGCGTGTGTTCAGGCATAACTAATCCACTAAAGTATTTGTGGACTGGCCCTGCAGGATCCAAGGGTTCGCTAGCATCCGAATCCTGAGACATTGATAGAGTGTCTCAAATCGGTAACGAGATCGTTCCTAGCCTTGACTCAAGATGGAAATCCAACTTCCAATACGACACCATGCGGTTTTGATTGTAGAACTAGTATGGCGACATAGTATATGGTAGCTATGCCGTTAATGATTGATACATTATGATTGAAATGTTTTGAAACATATATACACTAATAATAATATCAAATCCGTTTTTATCGTACCAGGCATTTTTTTACCATTATAAGGTAAAACTCTATCCTCCGGTTTGTGTTGCATTGTGTGATGGGACTTGAGTCTTATAATGGTTTCATTTTTCTAACAAGCATTGCGTTGTTTAACGATTTACTTTATTTAAATTATGCACTGGCAATCCAATGGAGTAAACCTGTTCCGCGTTAGCAGCGTGGTCATGTGATTGGCCTTATTACTAGTTAAGTTAAGTGAAGATTTCTCACACCAGTCCCATGACTGACCAGTAGTTTGTTGCACTTCGCAAACTCGGGTGCCCTCTTTTTCACACGGGCAGTCGAGTAGCTTATTTTGCAGATATATTGAGCAGGATTCTGGATCGAAGCTTAAAGCTATATCCAGAGCATTGATAGACTTCCGCTGTACCAGATTATTGATTCCGTTGCACTGTATTTAATTCACTGTAAATTTATCTTCCACTGTATTATATTCAATGTACGCTGATATTATGTACTCTGATGTAACATTATTATGATGTTTATAAAAGTATGATGTTATTTGTTCTGATGTGTTGTATTCCTAAAATTAGCGTATTTGGGTCTTTGAACGGTCTTAGTCGGTTTTGCGATCGATTAGGTCCGAGCAAAATGTGAGTCGTTACAGTTTTCATGCTGCTAAGTCGAAGAATGTAATGCCCCTCTCTCGAATAACTTAAGCTCGAGGAGAATCTCTCAGGAGTTATCTCGACTATTTCGATATGGCCATTACAGAAGTCACTAACCCCAATCCAAAGTCAGTGCTGATGGCGTTGGTGGATAGACTTGATTCCGAGACTGAGTTCAGAAAGTATTTCATTGGAAAGCCTCATGTAAGCCTTAACGTGTTTTAAGAGAAGGGAGCATGCATTTGCGAATTGAGGAAGCAAGGAGTAACAGAAATTAGAGAGAGGATGATATGGTCGATAAAGGGATTCAGAGTAATGTGGTAGCAAAACAGTCCAGAGATAATTTTGTAAAGTGGAAGGGAACGTTGGAAACCGTAAGAGGCAAAGTAATAACCAACGAAGGAATGGCAATGGAGAAAACAAGAATGAGAAGGGGGATACTATGAAGCGACCCCGATTCTAAACATTTGACACCTATACTCTGCTAAACAATACATTGGAAAGCATTATCTTGAAATGTGCAATACCATGCAATTTAAGAAACCACCTCCACGTGAGTCGATTGAGAAGGAGGTGCAAACCGAAAAGTTTTGTTTGTTCCATGAGATCTACAACCAGATGTCAAATGAGTGTCATCATCTCAAGGATGAGAAGGAAAGTTAGATGAGTATAAGATCGCCCTAAGGGAAAGGGGAATGGGGCTTTGGCTCCCAAACAAGGTTATGCAGCTCCTAGAGCCACCGCCCATCCCAGATATCGTGATAAAGGTAAAGGTATAGTTATTAACACCATCGTTGGAGGACTACATCTGAAGAGTTTCAGTGCAAAGGCTATGGAGAAATATGTGAGTGCTGCAAAACACTTAGAAGTTAGGGATTGTTATGCTCCTTGAGAGAACATGTCTGTGAAGCAGCGGAGGACAAGGCTGACCATTACTAAAAGCAGCAGAAACAATTGCTTTTTCTAAGGCACTAAAATGTATGCTCGTATAATTGTATAAGGAAATTATCACGTGAAGAAAAAATGCAGTCGCACATGGAAAATAGGAAATTCAGGAAGTGACAAAAACTGCAAAGGATAATAAGGCTGATGCAAAGGAAAATTATCTATAGTCAACAATTATCTTTGATTTTTTTTCAATTTTCCTTTAACTGAATATTTTGATCCAAGTTTAGAGATTTTTTTAGTTAAGTTTACAATTGATTTTGGCAATTATTGGTAATTATCGTTGGTGTTTAGAGCATCTATTGAATATCCATTAACGGTTAAGAATCGTTTGAGCTGAGTTATAAATAGTATCAAATTGAACATTATGTAGGTTTTAAAGGAACAAAGAATAACATTTTCTTAGAAATAAAAGTGACTCTGAAATCTAAAAAACCATTCAATTGGTAAATTAGTAATTGGCGAATTTGTAGATAAATACGTATATAATGTTGATGCTTAGCAATATAGATTTTTATCCTCTACAATGAGAAGAATCACAATCTCACATGAAATTATTATAATTTTTTGATACCTTTCACTAAAGACAAATACTGTTGATATTTAAATAGTACGTGAAGCAACTTAGAACTTTGTTTTCCAAGGCATTTAGAATGTGCTGCAATTGTTTATTACAAATATACTTTATATTTCTAAAGTTTTGAACTGTAACCATGAATATAACATATTTGTGAGAATCACTATCTTCATTTAACTTGTATATGAGATCTTCTCCTAAATTTAATGTTAGTAATCTAATTAAATTATGTTGAAATTATTTTTTTCCGTCATTCTAGAATATTGTAAAGCGCCTTGATTTATAATCGTCTTTAGGTATCAAAATTCTTAGAATCGGGCCTAGCGGAAGATAATGACTGACAACATAATCTTCTATAGCAGAGAATCCGAAGGGTTGGAGACCCCGAGTATCGATCCATTGGTAATAATGGCCATTATTAGCTTGGCAACTGTACGGAAAGTCCTTGTTGACCGCCGGAGTTCTGTAAACATCTAATTCAAGAGAGCCTGATCAGATGAGGCTCGAAAAAAGAGATTTAAAGCCATGTAAAGGCAGGATACATGGCTTTAATTTCTTAACTAATGAACCAATTGGAATTGTTGAATTACCGGTAGAGTTGGGCCAAGGGGACCGCTGAAGAATGCAGATCTTTCATTCCTTGTGATGGACATAAACTCTCCATACAACGCCTTTATGGGTCGACCGACCCTTGTAGAATTTAGAGTCCGCATCGCTCCTTGGTGCTTGCTCTTGAAGTTTCCGATGGTAGGTGGAGTCTGAGTTGTTTGAGGCGATCTAGTAGTAGGACGAGCATGCTACTTAGCTAAGTGGAAAGATGCCCACATCAAAGAAGCCGGAGAGCCCGAAGACCACCCTCCTCCTGTTAAGGTGGCAAGAACATAACAAGTAAAGGCAACATCCCGACTAGGACCATCCGGTCACCAAATGGAGGACATTGATCCAAGAAAGGACGAGGAACCGAGATGCAAGAGAGAAACACATAACGAAACCACGATAAAGATTCTGATCGATAATGACAACCCATCTAAAGTCTTGAGAATCGGATCCCACCTAAACCCCCTACGAACGAGGGAGTTGACCCATGCGAACCTTGGCGTGCTTACATGGAACCATGCTGACTTGATGGGATTTCCCCGTCGATCATGAGTCAGTTACTCAACAACAACCCGAAATACATTCCCGTAAAACAAAAGAGGTGTATGCTTATCCTAAGGAGAACGACCGCACTGAAAAAAGAAGTTGTAAGGCTTAAGAACAACAGGTTTTTTCAAGACTCGACATATCCCATGTGGATATCGAACCTAGTTCTTGTGAAGAAGGTTAATAGGAGGGGGGACATGCATTGATTTCTCGGACTTAAACAAGACATTCCCCAAGACTGCTTTCCACTTCCTCGGATTGATAAGCTCATCCACTCAACGGTTGTACATGAACTTCTTTCCTTTGGGAATGCTTAATCCGGATATAACCAGATAGCAATGCATGTTCTGGACCAGGAACATACCAGTTTTGTAATAAATATTGGTGTGCAATGTTATGTGGTTATTCCATTCGGACTAAAGAACATTGGATCAACGTATCACTGATTAGTCAATCAAATGTTCCAAAACCAGATCGGGAGATCGATGGACGTGTATGTGGATGACAAGCTTGTGAAGTCGAAGCATTTAGCCAACCATGTCATAGAATTAGCCAAAATGTTTGGCATCCTCAAGCGGTATGGGATGAAGCTTAACCCTTTGAAATGCTCTTTTGGCATTATATCATGGAAATTTTTGTGTTTCATCATCATCTCACGCGATATCGAGATATTCCTGAGAAATTGAAGCTATATGTTTATCCGGGAACCTCAAAAGGCCAAGGACGTGCAAAGTCTGGTTGGGAAGGTGGCAGCATTGGGCTGGTTTGTATCTAGGGCTACTAGTAAGTACCTTCCTTTCTTTAAGGTAATTAAGTGGGGGATGCAGAACTTTGCTTGGATGCTTGATTGCGTCATAGAATTCCAGAATTTCTTGGATCATTTGGAAAAGCCTCCCATTTTTTCAAAATGGTGGATCATGTGGACTTGTTCCTTAACTTAGCGGTATCTCCACATGCCACAAGTTCAGCACTAGTCTGTGAAGACAATCGGGTTCAGCGAATAGTGTATAATGTAAGCAAGAAGTTGACGGGGGAAGACCGCAACTACCCAAATATGGAGAAGCTTTCTTATAGTTTGTGGATAACCTTGAAGAAGCTCTATCATTATTTCTGGGCTCATACTATCAAAGTGTATACCGACCAGCCTCTATGACATGTCCTTCAAAGACCTGGGGCATCTAGATGGCTACTCAAGTGGAATACTAATGTCAATTAGATTGATATTTAATATATTTCTAGACAAACTATTCAAGGACAAGCATTGATGGACTACATAGCTGAATTTGCTGCTTTGGAAGACAAGGAGGATATGAGAATTGGCCAAACGATTACCATATGAAAATTGTACGTCGACGGGGCCTGAAATGATCGACGTTCCGACACCGAAGTTGTCTTGTTAACTCCTGAGGGACATTCGATCTGTTATGCACTGAGGTTGGGATTTCCTGCTACGAATAATGAAGCTCAGATATAAAAGCTAATGACATTTTCTGTGATTCACGAGTTTTTGTGTTTCAATTCAGGAGGGAGTTACAGATTAAAGAGGCATGACTAGCCAGTTACTTTAACCAAGCGGAAGAACTATTGGACTAGTTTTAGTATTACAACTTCTCTCATGTGCCGGGGGAGTTGAATCAGGAAGCCGACTCATTGGCCAAATTAGCCAGTTCATAAAATCCAAAACAAATGAAGATGGTCCTGACAGAAGTGTTGGACACTCCTAGCATAGATTAAATGAAATTTTATCAAACCCTGGATGTCAAGCTTGAGAGGGAGTCGTGGATGACTCCTACAAATAATTCCTCTTGCAAAGAACCCTTCTGAAACAAAAGAATGAAAGGCGTGCTCTCATATGAAACAAATAATCCAGGTGGACACTCTGTATCAGAAGGGATTCTCATTTCCTTTACTTCGGTGTATTGCCAACGACGATGTCAAACGCATATTGCAAGAAGTACACAAAGGTGAATGTGGCGATCGCACTAGGGGGTAAACTTTAGCATAGAAGATACTTAGGTACGGCTACTTCTAGCCTACCGTGAATCGGGATATGCCTGATTATTCACAATGCTTCAACAAATGCCAGAGGTTTGCAAAGATTCCCAGAGCTCCACCAACTCAACTAACCTAGATGGTCAGTGTTTAGCCGTTTGTAATTTGAGGATAGACATCATTGGTAGCCCTCAGATGTTAAGGGTGGAGCGAAGTATGCAATTGTGGCAATTGACTATTTCACAAAGTGGGTCGAGGTAGAACCCCTAACCATGATCTCAACAAAGAGGATGATCAGCTTGATTGTCAAAAACATTATATGCGATTTGAAATTCCCAAAACTAGCATTACTGATTATGGGACCTAATTCAATAGGTTTAGAGACTTCTATCGATGGCATCACATTGAAAAGAAATACACTGCAGTTTGACATTTCCAATCAAATGCATAGGTCGAAGTGATTAACAAGATCATAAAGTCCATTTTGAAGAAGTGATTGGTGTAGGCTAAAGACAAATGGGTCAACGAACTTCAATTGTCCCCTTAAGCGTATCACACAACCTATAAGTATGCGACCGATCACACTCCATTCACGTTGTCTTATGGCTCCGAGGCGGTGATACCTGTGGAGCATGTCTCCTCTCATCGAACGACGTACTTTGATCCTTTGACTAACAAGGCGCTTCTCCAAGAATCACTTGACATGATTAACGAGAAGAGGGTGGAGGCAAACTTACTTTCTTCGACGCATGGACAACGAGTTGCCCAATACTACAAAAATAGGTTAAGTATATAACCTTTGATCCCGGCGGCCTCCTTCTGAAGAATGTCTTCCTAGCCCCAGTGCATATGGGCCCAAGATGGGAAGTACCTTACGTCATTTGACAGAAGCTTGATGATGGAACTGTTAGGCTAGCGACTGTCGATGGTGTTGATATCCAAAGAGCATGGAATGCCATGAGCTTGCGGCCATATTTGATTTAGGATTTTATTTTCATTTTTTCGAAAATGTAATAAGGCATGTCTCACCGATTGTTAATAAATAAAATCACTTTCCCATGCTCTTATGACTTCGTTCATTAATATTGGTATGTATTGTGATTCTACCGACCTGTCCCATGACTCAAATGAAGGGGATGACTAACTCCCCAGCAATATTCATTGGCTCACGTTTTGACGAGCTAACTCAATTCCACGACTTGTCAGATTTGAGTTAACTAAATTCGATCTTGACTTCCACGGTTAACACGGCGATCCCTACTTTGTGAGCCAAAGTGTTGGAACGATGCTAAGGTGAATGTGATACGACCATTTGCGTAACTAACTCCAACTCTCTTGACTTGAGAGAGAAAGTATTAATCAACTGGATTTGTGTGAATGGTGCATAATGACTTACGACATCTAAACCCAAAACTCTAACGCGGACTTACTTCGAGAGAGTATAAAGGAGGATTCTATGACGTCCTCACTAACTCTTTTGCCTCTTGGCCAGGGATAGAAGAATAGTGATTTAAGAACTAGACGTCCGATTGACTCAACCCTATCATGCTTGGGGCACGAGTACAAACATATAAATTAACTTCAAACATGATTCAGATGCGGCTCATGATTCAAAATTAATTGGAGGCATATACGTTATACCTCTGGACTACAACACTTGATACTACGACACCTAATACTATGACAGTTCACACTACGACACTTAGTAATTATCAGCGAGATAGCTTATGACCTAAGTACCTAAGCAAGATTGTTTGACACTAGCACTTTCTTAAGCGAAAATGATTCAATTCTTAACATTTCTTAGCACTTTTAATGACTTCTTATGATAGATTGCTAATGACTTGACTTAGCGATATTTGAATCGCGAGTACGTTAAATGGAAAGCGACATAGAATTTGCAGACAAATAACATTGTGTGCTGACAAAGGTATTATTTTGTTTACAAATGCATGTTTTATATAGATTTACAGGCAAAACACGAGGGTTGCACTCACAACAACACCAAAGGGCCTAAATATATTACAAATGACTAATCAGCTAAGCCTTCAACAACTCATCGTCAGTCTTCTTCTTCTACTCAACTAGCCCTGCCTCAATAAGGATGTGTCTCCTTTTGGGCTTATTAGTTGGTGTATCCTCAACCCTGGATGCAGGCGCATTGTGTTTCTTCTTTTAGTTCTTGGCTAATGTAGATGGTGGATTCTGCTTGATTGGAAAATCTGTGCTGGGAAGAGGAATATCTTAAAGCGGCTTGGGCCCAGAGCTTGACTGAAATTTGATATGGAGAAGCTTCTCTTCATCTAGCGCTTTTGTCTCTTCATCTAGCGCCTATCTTTCTGGACTCCCTGGTATCGACGGCATCTTCTTCCTGCAGTTGAGAGCCCCTAAAGTATAACCCTTTCAGTGCATTGATCATTCCTTCATCTTTATCTGGATCTTCGATGGGGGTACTTGTTACTTTTTGATTGCTTTTGCCTTTGTCTCAGAAGCAGTCTTCACCAGAGGTGTACCTAAAGCAGGAAGATGGTGGAATAACAAGTCTCCTGAATGGAAGCCCAGCTGCTAGGCAACATGTCATAGTGACTTTTTGGAATTGAGGAGAGAAAAGAGAAATACCCTCAGCTGAAGCACCTCTAGGAGCATTAGGAGTCTTGACTTCTGAATGGGTGTTAGAGTTTTCAATATGACCAATCCTGGCTCAACTGGATTATATCCCTCAACTATTTTCGATGTCTAAGGTAGAGGATCCAGAATGATTGGTTCACCAACATAAGGATCCACGGCAGGGGAAGGTTAACTGGCAGACTGCATGGAAGGAACGTCGCCCTTACCCATGCTGGGTTCCCCCTTCATGATTGTTTTCCCCGTTTATCTTCAATTGCTCTACGTCCACTTCCTCCTTCAAGAGTCCTCTACCTTCGGCAAGGCGATATGTCTCATTACCCCTTATAAATTCATTCATTGCTGCATCCTCATTCACAATGCCCTCTGCAGAAACCTCTCCTCATCCACAACCAACACCCAGGTGCCAGGCAATGTCTGCGGATAGTCGACAACCCATGATATATCCCAATATCGAAGTACTCAAGCATAAAATGTGAGCACTTCATTTCAGAACTGCTCCTGCATTTTTTCTATCTTCGCCGCCTTCTTCTTGAGCTCTCAAGTCTCTATGTCATGCTGGACTTGGAAGTTTGACATTGAATAAAGTGTGGTGTTAGCAACCTCTTCCGTCCTTTTCACATTATCTTCCGCCTTCTTCCGAGCTTCTTCAGAGGAAACCAATTTTTCCTTAAGGTCTGCATTCTCAAGCTCTATCTTCCCTTTCTCCCCCCTCAACCATTCATTCTCAACATTAAGAAGATTTTTTGTTTACCCACTAATTTCACATCATCCTGGGCAGCCTTAGTCAGAAGGGACCAGTGGCTGAGCTCAGTGTCAAGCCTCACACGCATATTGTCAAACTCTGCTTTAATCTTGTTATATAACTCCTTAGTGGTAGCTAATTGAGTCTCACACTCCGTTATCTCTTTCTGCGATGCCTCAAGATTGCGTTTGTCACGTTCCCACTCTTCCTTCGTATTGGCGATATTCAGCTCTAAGCCTTTGATAACTTCTGACAACCGTCTGGAATAAGTAAGCATCTCCTGGTATTAGGCGAGAATAAAGTTGATGTATGTCCTAACCCGATCACTAAATGATTCTAGAACCTAATGCAAGCGGGGTACAAGCACCATTCAGGAAATTAGTGTTTAGGAATCATCTTCTCTAATTATTTCTTCCTCTTTTCTTGGGTCTTCTCATGATTAGAAAGAATAGCTAGCTAAGGTGCTTTGTCTTTGCGACCGCCAAAAGCAGTGGAATCCTTACCTTTTGAAACAACTAACTATGAAGGTTGAGGTGGATCGGCAGGAAGTCTAGATTGAGAATCCTTCATCTGAGAATGCTCACGAGCCATTTTATCATGCCTCCAGCCGGATCTATCATGGGAACACTCAGAATTATGGCGGCTCTTATCTTTCTCACGCTCTTTTTCCTTCTCCACAGCAACATCTCTCTCTTTGTCTTTTCTTTCTTGGTCCTCCCGGTCTCTTTTATCTTGTTCTCTCCTGTCCCATTCATGCCAATCTTCATACTCCCAGTCTCATCTTTCCTGTGAGCGGGTGCAACTACCAGGACCGATTTTGCCCAGGCTAGCACTGAATTGGGTTTGCTATTTCTTCCCTTTTGTAATTGGATCTAATATAAGAAGAGAATTAAAGTTAACGCTTAGCATACATAGAAGAAAGAAGTGTTGTGACGTGCAGTGCTTGTGTTGTGTTGTCCTTAATATACCCTCAACAGACCAGTAGTCAGTGCCTTACTGGTAGGTGTAATTTCCCGACCGTGGTCGTAACAGTGTCTTTCTCGGGCATTGGAAAAAGGATCGTGAACCTAAATCTTGAAAGAAATATTGCTCAGATGGGAGATCTAAATCCTCTAAGCCTTTATAAAGAATATATGTAAAGTTTGGTTTGCCATCTTAGATTTGTGGCTGAGGCAGTTTACCTTGAGATTGCAAAGTATGCTCAGACGTAGATTTTTTTCTCCTGCCTCCTCCACAATGGGACACTTTTCTGGAACTAATTTCTCAGGGAGCCTTACCGCCTACCTTAACTACCCTCTTAGGTGACTTCTCCTTCGCCTCCCCTTCCTTTTCTATTATGTCTCGATTGGGCCCGGGAGCATACTTTCTATTGACAACACACTTCTTTCGGACCTAAGTCACATACGCTATTTTCTGCCCTAAGATTGGGGGAATGATCGCTGCCCTTTGCTCCATGACTTGAGGCATAATCGTTGGTGGCGTAGTAGCTGGAGCTTGAACTCCCGGAATTCCCACCATCTTGTTGGGGTCAAGTAGTTGGAAGCGATGTAGGAATTCATCAGAAATACACCTCTTGACACTTTGACTACTCTCTGGAGTATCTAGGAGTCGCCATACGGTCATGATATACTTGGCCAATGGGTTTAGCCGTAATGTCACATGTAAATGGCAGCAAACATTAGGAAGTTCCCGGTAAAATTGAAACAGATAGGCCAAGGCTTGATGCTTACTACACTTAGTCCATCTCCTAGCACATCCCACTGGTAGAGGAAGATAGAACCAATCGCCTATGATGTCCCATGTTTTGTTGTAGCCCTCTTTTATGATTTTTTTGTCATCGCATACTCGAAATAAGAATAGCCCATAGGGTGTAGTTGCATCGGTGCTAGCCGCATTCGGTGGAGGAGTTTGATGATGAAAGATATAAAGGAAGGTATGCACCCAACCATAGACATCTGCCTGCTTATAGTCATAAAGCCCGCCAATGGAATATGGGCAGTCTTGCCTGCCTCTAGAATTTGAATTTCCATCCGCGAAATCCTATGTTTTGCACTTAGTCTCTTGAGCTTTCCTTTGTTTCTTCCATTATAGTAGGAAAAGAGTCAATTAGAGCATCTAAATCCAGCTCCTATTTCAACTACTTCGACACCTCCTTCCTCTTCATTCCCTAAAGTTCTCTCAAATATGTATTCCTCTCCCTTATGAGGTTAGACCTTACATTGTTCATCGTCTCCATCCAAGTCTGTTCTAGATTAGAGAGTTTTTAATGATCTATTTGAGTAGTTATTCCCTGTTCAAACTTGGAAAGTCGGGTAGAATATCATACAGATTTGTTTGTTTTTCTATCCAAGAAGCATCATTGGTTAGATTAAAGAAAATGTAACCCCCATGTGTGTACTAGTGCAAGTTTGTGTAGTGGAAGTGTACAGAAATGGCTGCATAAACAGAAATATTAAAGGAAATGATATTCTTAATTCCATATAGCTCAGATTCATATGTACGCCAAGTTCATATGCTTTGTCTTATGGGCTCTAACCTAACTGTCTAGAAATTCGTGTGAAGTTGGTATATAGTGTGCAAAGTTATGGTAGTGAGTAAGTTTAATTGGATATTAAGCCTAAGGTTTGGATTGACATCCCATGGGTCGATGATATTCGGCTTAATTAACCTCTTCTCTAACATTCTCTTCGGTGGGTATAATTCTCGGATCAACATCTTTTGGCTCGAAGGACTATCATATGAACCGGACCACATAAGTCAAGTGCCATCTCCTATCTACTTCATTGTCTCCAGCTCGAAAACCCTTGGGTCGACATGCCTCCATATCAAACCAAACATATAAAGTCCGACCATCACGAACTACATGTTCTAGGTCAATTACCATATTATTCGACCTGAGCCTCACAAAATCACATCTCCACAATCTCAGCCACTTTCGGGTCGAATACCCTCCTAATCGACCCGAGCCCCGATGCCAAATCTTCCATGTCAAAGATTTTCGGGTCAAATAACCACTTACACAACCCGAACTCCATCCCCTCGAGGCAATCTTCTTCCTCTCCATTTCATCGCCTACAACTCGTAGGTTCTTGGATCGATATTCCTTGCATTAAGCCATAGCACTAATGTTATCTCCTTCACACCAGGCTACATGAATTAGAATGATCTAGAAGCTCCCACTTTCTTCTACCTTCTTATCCAACATCGAACCTCAAGTCTAGGTTCAAACTCTAATTCTATCGTCTTCTTTTCACGCCTTATCCAATATTGTTCCTCCTAGAGCATGGTGTTGGTCCATCACCATCGTCTCGAAACATCCAAGGCATTACCTATGACGGTACCACCGTCAACCAATGTTAAAGATAGAAACGTGTCCAAGAATGTGGAATTAAGGCTCAACGCGATTGATTTTATGAAAATAATTATGAAACTATGTAGAAACCAGCCTTGATTAACTACAATTCGAAGGAATTGAAGGTTGGAATTAAAAGAGAATTGAAACTTGATTAGATTTCACGATTCAGGGAAATTTCAGTTTGAATGATTGTCGAAAGTAAAGTTAATGAAGTATGGCTAGCTTTGTATAGTAAACAAAAAGGACTCCTCATGTTCTCCTATGACAAGATAATTAATGAACAAAAAGTTGCAAGTCGATATTGTCGATCCGAGATGACATCGACCCCGGATAGTTCAACTACAACATTTTGAGCCATTTCTCACTTCGATGGTCGACCCAAGAAGGACAAGGTAGGGATGAAAATGATGATCTCTCTGCTAATTTACGATTTCGAAAATCCTCTTACACATCATCTCTAATGCGATTTTAACAACATCTCGTACTGACTCGTATGTGATCATCCGGTCTGAATTGACCATGGGCTGGACTGGCGCAATATGACGACATCATTCGGTAAGGACCTCTGTGTGTGTCATCACATACAAGAGCAATGATTTGACATGATAAAGACAAGAGATTTACATAGACAGGATAATTCAAGTGCAATGGCTTCTCTAGCGAACAAGATTATTCGTTATCACTGTTCAAAGACTAAATGACTTCTATGGGATTGCTACTCAACACATTCAAAGCACATCCCATTATCGACGTGACATACTATGGGGGCCAAAGTGTTGACCTTCCTTTTGGCAAGGTCATCACGACTATAAACTTACAAGAAGATCAAGTTAAAACATCTCCAAGAGGTAATGGCCTTGGTTCGACATAGACTCGGGTCGACTTGGAAAGAGAATACACTTACAATCACATTATTTTCCGGGCCGAAGAAGGTCAACTCCGGCTAGACAAGGCATGCATACCTCCTAGCTCGATGAAGTTTCAGATTGATTTGGCTTCAGTTCGGAGTAGAGTTCATCACCATTCAAGACAAACATAAAGATATACAACAGGCTTCGATTCATACAATTCTCGTTCTTCTAGGGTACATGTCGACTCGACCTAGTGATCACCAAACCAATATAAAGCTAAATAGAAGAGCAATCCTCGGGTCGAACAACTCCTGGTTTAACTTTGTCGAACCGGGCCTGGTCAGATCTACCAATATCTCACTAAAGAATCGTTCTACCTCCATTTTGACCACATCAAATATCACTACAGCTATGGATCTACTACCATGTGTCCATCGCTAGCCGAGCAGGCCATTTTCTACGAAAAGAAACTTCCTCCACACTTTCTACATTCCCGGTAGACTGCCACGTGTTTTAGCCAACTCGAAACATAAAGTAGTTATAAATAACCCTTAAAGCTATGAGAAAAGATTTTTGGGCCATTACTCTATCATTTTTGTAACAACCCAGAATTTGACAATACTTAATTAGAATCTCAAAAAATAAGAATTTCTGTAAATAATGGAATTTGACAGCGAAATTTTAACTGATGCGTTCGTCTTGGAATTCTGGTCAACTTTTTTGTTTGGAGTTTCGCGAATAGAGTTTGTATGAAAAAATTACAGATGAAATATGAAAAACGAACAGAAATAAATAGATTAATTAATAAATTTATTACCTTCTTTAACCTGCATTTATTGGGCATTCTTGCTGAAGGGCGGTCGACTGCTCCAAGGGGGTGTCGACCGCTTCGGTCTTGTAGTGCCCAATGACGACTAGATTTTGAAGGGTAATTTCACTATAGAGTATAAATGGATGAATGTTTATTAAAATAAATCTAATTTATCATGGCCAGTTCCAGTCCTATAAATAAAGGGATAAGGCCTCACTCTTTTCCACTCAAATCTGTAGGTAGCAGCAATGCTCTACCAATTCTCTTTCTCTTCCAATCAAATTTCTTAATTAAATAAATATTCATATAAAATCAATCAAATATAATCATTCATATTTGAAACGGATTATCAGATCTAATTGAAAAGAGCGTAAATTGATATCTAATCTATTCTACATCAGATTCTCCTCTCTCTTCCTATTTTCTTGCAAATCTACAGATCTGAAAGTATCCCCTTTTTAGAATAATTGTAGATCTGTAAGAATTTGGGAAATGTAAGCCTAAAAGATTATTCATATTTCATATTTGGATGCTTTCAGGTGAGTAGGAAATTTACATATAAAGTTATAATAGAATATTTATCTCGTTTGTACTAAATCTCAAAATATATGCTTATTATCATCCGATCCATTCATAATATTATTGAATTTAAATTGGCACCTATCAGATATGTTATTAAACATCGTCAAAACTTGGAAATTGTGAATTATGGTTAGGAATGATATTAATTTAGGTTTACTTAAATTGTTCATAAATATTTCCTACAGTTATAATATTGTAGTTTGTTGCAAAACACTGAGAATTTGGAAATAAGTCCCAATAACATTATTTAGACGTAGTTTTCTTCCAAATCTCTAGTTTCAGTGTTAAAAAGATAAATTATGTGATTTTGATTAAAAGAGATGAAATAATGAATTATGTGATTTTTTTAAAAGACACTTGCCTATCTATTTTCAATGTTGTTAAGGTTTTGGCTTAGTTGTTGTAAATATGTCATTTTCCTATTTTTGTACAAAAAGACATTGTTCTGAATTCACAGGAGATATGACAAAATGATTCAAAAAGGGAAAAGTGGTGCAAATGTACGTATAAATATAAATATAAATATACATATTTGTGCGTAGTTTGCATCAACTATTCCAAAATATACATTAACATATATTTCTTGTGATTTGAAAATACGTCAATTCCATTAATCAGGCATAATTTACAATAATTATAGCTAACGGTCTTTTTTGTAAGGTTTGGAACCTTTTTGGCAAGACGGAATGCAAGAAGGAATGTTTGCTATTAACCCATATTATTAAATTTAACAATAAATAATAATAAAAGAAGATAACTATGTTGACCACGCAAATATATATATATATATATATATATATATATATATATATATATATATATCCATCTGAATCTACGTAAACGACGAAATATACATTATATTGAATATTTGAATGTTTGAACAATATTCATTTATGGAATTATACATGTAATCGTAATCCATATTAAATTAGTACATTTTTTGTGACAATTGTAGGAATTATTGTGATTGGTTGCTATAAATAAGAACAAATAAATAAATAACCATTGTAAGTAATGTTGATTTAGGGAAAGTAAACTTAATATGGAAATTAAGTAAAGTGGTCACAATTCCTAAGGTTTATTAGGATTAATGTTGTAAACCCCAATTAGGAAATTTAATTAAATTCACATTTAGACACAAGGTTAGGCCCAACTTGTGGTAGAAGTCTGCCCAGAACCAACTGGCAAATACAGCATCCACAAGTGGTCAGCATGTGAGGGGTCTAGTGTGTAAATATAACTGTACTAAGACCTGAACTTAAGTTTAACTTGTGGTAGAAGTTTTCCCGGAACTGACCGGCAAATCCAACATCCATAAGTGGTCAACTTAATGTGAAAGGTCCAGTGCACAAAAATATATGTATAACAGACAATAAATAAATAAAATTAGTAATGTCTTTCGGGGTACATCAAATAGATATTTCGGGACTGATAAGATAAGGATATACATTGTGAATTAATGCTTTAGGAAAATTATTGCAGTTAGGCTCATAATTGGCATTAATTATAATCAAGGGTAATAAAAAGGAAATTATGAATTTAATGATTGCCTTAGGAAAATATGAACATTACGATTATAAATGGCAATTAATCTATGAATGGAAGTAAATGGAATAAAAAGGGGGTTTAGTGGGTATTGATTGTTGTTTAAATACTAAGTCCAATTAGGGAAAACAAATATATATATCCTAGGGTAAGGAGGACTTAACTTTCCTTATTTATATCAGTTAATATAGTACTTATAATTAGAAGTTAGAGTTGGACTAAGTAGATTAACCATAGGAACCTGTGATGATAAATTGTGTGCATATAGTATTTCCGTAAAGAGAAAGTACACGGGAAGGACTCAATAACGTATCCCACTTTATTCCAATAGGGAAAGGTATTAAAGGCTAATGGGGTACGAACTTAATAGCCTTCGCGTATAGCCCGCTTCTCGGGTCTCAAGCGGCTGGGTTGAAGAGTCCACCTAGGAGTAGGTCTTTCAGTTTAGGGGTCTTAAATGGCATGAGTGTGTGGGGCCTACCCAAATATGGAAACTAAAAATGACAGATATGGCTACCTATCCTACGGGAAGTAGCAAGCGACTAAGGAGGTTATCCAAAAAGGTCAGTCAGATAGTAAAGCGAGCAATAAAATGTCATCTCTTACCTTACACGGGGCAAGGGTATATGCATGAATGACAGAAGCCTTAACTAGTAGGGCCCCATAGCTAGTGCCTTCTAGTTTATGTTAATGTTGAATAAAATATCGAGGAATAATAAGTGACCAATAGGTCCGCCTAGGGTGATTAGGGAGAATCCACCCTATCTAGCCATAATAGTGTGGCATTAAATAATAAAGGATGAGCGAATGAAAATATATATGTATAAACTCTGTAATTAGGGGTTCACTCTCGATTAAATAACCATCATGTTCTAGTATAAAGGCTTTATAAATATATGCGTAAACGTTCTATCTCGGTACCATACTTGGGAATACTACTTTGGGAAGAGAAGTAAAGTCGTGCGTAAAGATTTACAAGGTTAGGCTAGAATCACCAACCTTGGTAGGCATACATCTTGGGTTGAACCAAATGGGACACGTCTATGTATTATAATCTATGTTGTACATTTCTTATTCATCAAAATCTTGTTGTTTTGACCCCCCTCATTACAACCACCCAGGTTTTCTAGAGAAGGTCAGGTTCTCATAGGTGTTTCAGTTTGGATTTTGGTTCTCGTTCTCTCTCATGCTCGGTATTGGCAAAGTGACTTACTTTAAAAGGGTAGTTACTTGAGTTAACACTAGTTTATCATATCTGTTTCCGCTGTGAGTTATCTTTTCGTACTCTGATTATGCTCATGCTCATTTATTTGCAACTACCAAATATACGCTCCATGCTTGGATGTGTTCAGGTTTCGATTTTTTTCGAAATTTGGCCACTGAATGGTGTGGGGTGCTACATTTGGTATCATAGCTTAGGTTAAATGATCAGAGGAATTAGTTAAATTAGGACTCGTGAGAGAATGTAATTCGATTTTCTTTTATGTTTTCCTTCGTCTTTCATACTCGACTTAAATTCATTTCAACAATGAATTAGTCATAGGCCAAATTTATAAAATGGGCTTTAAGCGACTAAGAGTTGAAATATATTGAGTTCGTGTTTCTAGCCAATTCTGTCTTACCCCACAGTACGTTAGCAATTTCGTCTTGAAGAGCATGAGGACGACTTATGGTGGATTCCGATGATTCGAGTTCTAAGACTGAAAAAAAATATAATATAATAAAAATCTAGCTACAACCGAGATAGTCACGATTTCTGGTTTTCGATTTCGTTGGTAGTTCCAGTTTAGAGCATTACTCGATCCAAAAGGGAAAGGTCCACGTTAGTATGTCGTATCCATCTGAAATATAATTACGAGGTATATCCATTTGTTACTTCGATAAATTTCCAAATTTACCTTTATTGAATATTCTCTATTGAGTTCTTGGCCTTGTATTCAAAGAAATTTATTTTTAAACTTTTGAGAAAATAAAAACGAGTTTTGAAAGTTTTAAAATACGGTTTCGGAAAATGGTTTCATGAAGGCCTAGTTTTATAAAGATATGGTTTTTAAATTTTTAATCTATACGTGTTTCAAAATTAGTAGGGCTGTTGTGTAATTTTAATAAATATAATCTGATTGGTAGGAAGGAAGAAATTAGAAATAACAAGGAATATGCCATTAAACTTAAGAATAATAAATATCCATTCATTGTGATTTTTAGTATCCCTGTCCCTATATATATTGGATAATTTATTAAAATTACCATATTAAATCCTCAAGATTTTAAAAGCTCCAACATTCTGAACACGAAAAAATTACTAGTTTATAATATGAACTGGAATAATAATAGTAATAAATAGTAAATTTTATTTATAAATGTGGAACCTTTAGTAGATTCCATTTTTTAAAATTTTAAAATTTTCTTCGAAAAGGCTATGGAAAATCCTTCATCCAAATTTTTGGGCTGTTTGATATCATGAATCGTCTTTTTTTGTCAACTAGGTAAGAGGAAAATCCATTTTAGTTTATATTACGAATTTCTAGCTGAACTATTTTTGGAATTTGTTCGTTCGTCGTGTGGTCGTAGACTTTTGTTGAGACTACTTGGAATCCTAGGAGTTGGTTCGGTGTTTGACTACGGTCTTTGATAACATCATGATGAGGATAAGTATTTTTTGGGTCGCGTCAAATCCTAAAAGATGATGCAGGACAATTAATATTTTAATCCAGCTTAATAATATCAAGGTTCAATCTTTGTCCAAAGCCCATCTAATAGTTGATCATCTAGCGTTATGCAAGAATGGTTAACTAGTTGATGAGTTTTGTTGCAACTCGAACCTAGGACTCAGCCATAAAAGTTTCGTCCAAATTACCCCCCTTAACTTCCTTCTTTCGTCCTTCCTTCCTCATCTAGCCGAACCATATTCCTATCCTTCTTCTCCTTCTTTTTTTCCGCCTTGTCACCTCTATTCCCGTGCTAATTTGCGCAGTAGATCTTGCCTCACTAGTACTCCAAGATCTAATCTCTTCTCTCTGATTATTTCTTAGTCCATAATGCCTATTTGCGTTATCCGATCTTACTCATGCCATTTAAGTCTCATCCTTAGGGAGAGATCATTTGGGCGGAGTGGAATGAGCAAAAAGGTCTCACCTCTTTAGGGCTAAGATACCAGGATATTCATTCCTAGTATATTCATTAGGAATATTAGATTCATTTCATAGCGGATCAAGTGCTACGCACCTCCAGATTGAGGAGCTCAGAAGCTCGTTACGCACCAATTAATATATTGGCGCTCCTGTTAGTCGCACCTTACTAGTAAGAGGTCGCTATTGTTTATACTGGGAATAGAATGGATTGGTCCCCTGAGGTCGGAGTTATTCATACCTCCCTGACGGTCGCCTTTGTTCAACAAGAAAGATGCAATATCTTTCTTTCTCACTGCTCAAATTCGTGTTTGGATGGATGCAAGAAATGAAAGAATTTTTTTAACAAAAGTCAAAGCTTGGCCTTTCAATCTTCTCCAACTCCCCTACTCTTATTATTGTATGGAGAATTTATAAGTGAATGATACGGATGTCATTAAAAGCAGTCAGGCTTTCACTGAACCTTTTTCTTTGAGATTCTTAGAACAGGTTGTTGTTTGTGCTGCATCCACCTTTGTTATATTTTGTCGGAATAGATTTTATGAGGGCGATCATTATTTCGAAGATGAAGATTAACTATCTTTGGATGGTTTTTCTGAGGAGAATCTCGATGATACTTTAGAGGAATCTGTATTTTTCGCGGACTTAAATGGTCTACGTTGACTGGTTTTGGAGATTTTTGCATCAAATCTTTTTTTCTTAATGTCAGTTTTTGGGAATCTATGTCGAAACTGCCGATGATGATGTGTGACCTATTTAGAACGTCGTTTTATAAATGGGGAGTTAAGACTAGATTTGTCTCGTGATGCGGAAATTAATCTCTTGCTTCGTCGATGGTGTAACCATTATTTAGTACCACATCTTGTTCGATTCGGCTTGTTGTTCTTGCGTTGTCTCATGGAGTTACTTTCTATAATTTCGCATATCCATTTTTGTCCTTAGATAATATAAGTTGCATTTCCATGAGGAGCAGTTTTGTAGTAGGTTTCCTTTCTCATCAAATCTCTTTTAAGAGATGGTGATGTGGAACCCTCCAACAATAAGAACAGTGTTTGTAACACGATATTAAGCATTTTACTACCACGATATGGTTAATTAAAGATCATAAAAGTTGGTTTGAGCTCCAACCGAGGAGCAAGACATCTAGTTGTTTATAGTCATTGTTTTGAGAGTTTCAGCGCTGTTTTTGTCGTTTTTATTGTTTTCCCTTTCCATCATCATGTTCCTGGCTTTGTGGCGATTCGTGCTTGTAATTGTAAGTGTTTAAATCACACGACTTAGGTTAATGAGATTTCTAAGTTTGGAAATGTTTACGTCATTCACGCATGCCTGTTTGAATGAAATCTCATTTTCTTATCTAAACTAACAGTAGTTCTAGAGCTAGAAAGAACAGAATTCTATGTTGGATAAATTTTGGCAAAAGAATGGTGTTGCGTTGTTTCGTCACGGGTATATAAATAAATAGTTGTTCCTTGTTAAAGCTAAAATTTATTTTGGTCTTTTGTGTGTGATTTTAGTTTTTGTATTTTTGCGTGACTAATTTCCTTATTTGCCAACATGTGTCCTAAGTCGTTTAATTTTCCGCAAAATACATTTTTGAAGCTTTTGGAGGTTGTTTGAAAAAAAACTTTTATCATTTTTAATTTTTACTGAATTACTTTCTATTATTCGGTTCGCGCGAAAACACAAAATTTGGATACCGCGATTTGAGCATACTTAAACGTCTGTTTTACATTAAAATGGATGACTTGAAATGCGCAAAGCGCACGTGATTAATATAGAAATGTGTTTATTTTATGCTCTTATATCTCATCTTTTGTATATAATAAATATTACTTGGGTATTATTTTGTCACTTTTACAGATATACCAACTAAGCCACATGTAGTTATAAAAATAGAAAATAAAGATCAAAATGCAGTGTGAAGATCTGTTTCTTTTGGAGTTTAAGATATGTTCATCTTTGGTAGAAGAAATCTCCTGAAATCTTGTCTTCCTTCAATTAGTCAGCGTTGGTCTGCACAATCTGCCAAGCTCTGTTCCATATGTCATGGGTGGCATACCTTGGTCTTTTAAGTTAGGTGTATGTTATTAATCATAAATTTTAATTTTTATAGAGATAGAGAATAAATGATGATGCCCAAGCACTACTTCACCTTATTGATTTGACTAGTCATATACAAGGAAATTAGAATGCCACTTTGCGAAATGTGACAAGCAAACTAAAAATTTATTTCATGGCTGCACTATGTTACTAACCAAACCAACTGGCCAAACTAGAACATAACATTTGAAAACTTGAATTACATTGAAAATTTTGTGACAAGTTGAGATATCTAAAATAAAATCAACTGACTAGAAATTGTTAATTTTATTTGTTGTACAACTTTTTAGAGATAAGTCGTGTTTTCAATTTTTTTTCCTTTGCCTATGTCTGTGCATTCATATAGTTTCATTAAAATCATTGCACAATGCATTTGGATTTTGTAGGCAGTATCCGCTGAAAACCCTCACGAGACACCATTCGTCCTACTAGGGACACCTAGAGGTTTAACGGCTTGTTGCATACGCTCAATGCAATCGTGTTTCCTACGAAAGTGTGACCTATCTAGTTTAGTTTTTCATTTTTAATTTTACTCGAGGACGAGTAAAAGATAAGTATGGGGGTATTTGATTAACATAGAAATGTGTTTATTTTATGCTCTTATATCTTATCTTTTGTATATAGATAAATATTACTTAGGTATTATTTTGTCACTTTTACATATATGCTAACTAAGCCACATGTAGCCATAAAAATAGAAAATAAAGACCAAAATGTTGTGTATATACATATGAAGACTTCGCATTGTGTTTCTTTTTGGAGTTTAAGATATGCTCATATTTGGTAGAAGAAATCTCCTGGATCTTATCTTCCTTCAATTAGTCACATGTCAAACAAGGAAGATATGGGAGAAATAATTTCTAACTAAATTAAGAGGCCTAGATATTCTCAAAGTTACTCACAAGTCATTCTGAAGATTGTTTCCTTAAAACAAAGTCAAGAAAAGGGCATGAGATATGATAAAATAATTTTTGTGTAAACAGGCCCATATATGCATAGATTGAATTAGGATTTAGGTTGGCTATGTATCCTATAAATACCCTTGTATTCTTATTGTAGATGATCATCCATGAATTGAGAGTTTTCTTCTTTTATCTTTTCTGCATTTTCATTTTCTAAGCAATTAGTGTTGTCTACACAATTAGATTTGGTAGATCACTATTTGTCTTTTTAATTTATTTTTCATTAGTGATTGACAGTCCGATTAGATTCAACAATAATCGTAATTTTATTCTCTGTTTGTTATTTTACTTTTGCAATTTTAATTTCAGCTTTTTTAATTACTTTCCCAGGTCAAATTGGATTTGATTAGATTCAGATTTGATTCATAGTTTTATTTTCTTTTAAATTGATAACTGTGATTTGATGGTTCAATTAGATTTGTTCTGAATCAAATTATAGTTTCAATTTTTATTGTTTTTCAAAATCAACCTCCAAGTTTTTTCTAACTCGCCTAAGAAATATTTAAATAATAAAATTTAAAATTTCTCCCTGTGTTCGACCTGCATATTACATGATCTGTGCGCTTGCAGTATTATTACAAAATTCGTGCTTTTCTAATTACTTAGAAAGCGACGATCAAGTTTTTGGCGCCGTTGCCAGGGAGGCACTATCAAATTTTATTGTTTATTTAATTTCGATTCGTGTTTGTTCTTATTTTTACTTTTTGTTTTTGTTTTTTTGTATATACAGAAAAATATTCTAGATTGGTTGATTGATTATTAAAACATTGATACTACAATCTTCTAATTAAAAAAACTCTTTTGATTTCTTTCCTCTTTATTCCTTCTTCCCAAGTTTCAATACAATTACTTTCCTTTCTTCCTTTACAAGTCTCTCTTTCTTTTTTGAAAAAAAAACTTGCAATGTTTTTTATTCATTTCCTTCCAATTACAACTCTCTTTCTCTTCTGCAATCTCTCTTCCCAGTTTTGGTCATTTGTTTCTTTCTTGTTCTTCCTTTTTCAACAATAAAAAAAGTCATAAAAAGATTCTTCTTTTGCAATTCTTTCCTTTTTGTACATTTCCATTTCTTTAATTTCTTTCCTTTTCTTTCTTCATATTTTCCATATTTCTTTTTCTTCTGCTTTTATTCTTCATATTTCTTCACCATCGACCATTATTTCATACACTTCTATACATACCTCAAAATCTTGCTTCTTCTTCAACCTCTCAAACCAAACCAACCACACCCTTTTGAAAATTCTCCTTTCCACACCATCCTCTTATATCCACAATCCTATTTGCAACCATATTCCATCTCCACCAAACTACCACAAATCATCAACCTTCTGATCATACCATCGCCATCACTGTCCACACATCACCACGGTCATACCACGCAACACCCACATCTCTATATCACATTCACCCATACACATTATGAAACACCCCACCTCCGTTAAGGTCACTCACAAAGGGAATGCCTTAATTTTGGTGGAGGTTTATAGGTAAAAGTCAAAGATAAAAACATAAGACAGATATAAACACATATGTATAAGCAGCGGAAAACAACAGACTTTTATTTCATAAAATACATGTTTACACAAACATTTCCATAATTGTCTCCAAACACTCTTCTAATTAATACAACCATAATACTGTCTTGATTTCATAACTTAAAGAAGCATAAAAACATAAGTAAACTGCATAAGTCCTCATAATTGCTATCCAAAGCCATAGTTCAAAACGAAAGAGATCCAAGCAATACATTCTCTCTCTTCAACCTGGATGTGAAACTGGTCAAGCTGCGGTATTCCCTCCCTACGGACCTGGGGGGGGGGGGGGAACGAAAGAAAAGAAGACGAAAGAAAAGAAGACGAAAGAAAAGAAGAGTCAGACATAAAGCCTGAGTAAGTCTAGGACTATTCGGTCTATGAATAAGAAAAAGAGCATGATAAGTACAAACTAGAAATGGGAAAGCACCATAAACTAAGTTAAGTTGTCTAGAGTCGTATACACTATCGTACCCCATATTAATCTCTGCACCCCCTATAAACTAGTTCCCAACTGGTGCCCCACAATCAGGGTGAAGTGATCCTTTTTAATGATCGGCTCCTACTCACATAGTTACATGTGTCTTACGACCCCCGATGTTGTAGCTACCTATGCTGGTCCCACCATGGGGTGTATCAAGTCCCATGGTGGTGGCCCGACACAGTTCTAGAATGCACATGTATACTACTGGTGCCCAGTGCCTAATTTTTCTGCGCCGGAGTGTGTGCACGCCCACACCCCGTTAGAACCTACACTGCTGCACCACCGCCGTCGATTTGACCTCTTACAGTCAACCCAGTAATCGTGCCCCACCCTGCCTAGTTCAGGGTATCCTGATACACCTTGTAGGGTTACTGCTGAAAAGGGTCCCCCTCTACTAGGTTTTCTATTTCTAGCCAACATGCTAAGTTGGTTAAGTGTTCTGTATAAACCTAACCCCCAATCAGTTTGTATAGTTTAGCATGTTGTATTTGATTAAGTATTAATTCAATTTACTTAATCCTATCAATCCTGACTTAGCCTTAATTGTCTTATTAAAGCCCCAACCACTCACATTAGACAGGTATTGTTGTGACTGCCTATTGCTGGTTGGGTCCGGGCAGTCTTACGTCACAACTCAGTCTTACCTCGGGTCTTTATTGGGCTCAATGCTTAACCACCCACATTGGATAGGTATTGTTGTGACTACTGGACAGCTGGGCGGGTCCGGGCAGGTTTATGTCACAATGCAATCCAACCTCGGGTTAAGCATGTCGTATTTTCTAAGTTTACATATTTTGTCTCTTTTTCTTTTATATGTAAATATTTGCGGCCAATTATTCAAATTCATTATTCTTGGGTATAATAATTTATACCATTTAAAATGTCATGAATCGTTGGCATGTGCCAAACATGCCAACACATATACTTTAATTAACCCCAACTTATTCCCCCGTTTGTACGTAATAATATAACATATGTTGGGCTTCAACATTTTAGCCCAACTTAGCCATATAAAAAGGGGAGGCTTAGAACATGACATATATATATATATATATTCTAAGTAACATCAAAAAGGGGTGTGTAAACGCATGAACTTGCAACATAGCGATCTAATTAACATAAATTAGGCACTTGTGAACTTGCATTGTAATAGCATATAATCTTGGCATAAAACATACCTAAACATGAATCATGGTTTTAATCTAATCATGTAAACTTTTATTTAAAGTATGAATCTAACTTAATTATGCGCCACATATATTATCATATGTTTTTTAACAACAACCTAAGCCTAAAACATATTTTGTTTGGGCATAAAGTTAAACATAAACTAGTCATGTTCATAAAGTCAACACAAGTTCACAAAGATGCTTACTTTTGTCACTAATACAAAAGTATGGTTTTCACTTGAATCATGATGCCTATTCCAACCTAAATTCATATGAATCATAATACCCAATTGGATCCAACTACACTAAAAATGATCATAAAAATATACATAGAAGGATTTAAAATCATGTTGGCATAATAGTGAATCATATACTTGCATAAGTCTTAACTTGGTTGCAACGAAATATATATATAACTTCTCATTAACCACAACGTATCAAATTTCCAACTTGAGTTATATACTTGTATCGCAACTATTCAATAAATCCAATATCATGTTAATTACACTACCACATCCCAAATCCATTCATAGCAAATCATAGCAACATACAATTATGAATTAACATTATTATAATTAAAGTACAATCCCATTTCTTATTCTACACAGATCAAGTCTCAATTATTCATTCACATCGGAATAGCACTCTACTTACAACGTATGACGAATCTTGTATTCTGGACTCTGAATTCTGAATTTGGTGATGTTATCCTTTGTTGTAGGCGTTGTTTTGATTTAATTGCCGTGGCTTTAAGATTTTGAATCAACTCCTAATCATCTCTCGATTTGACGGCTACTCCTAGTCTTTCTTCAGCAGCATGACAGCTCCATACTCATTTTATTTGTGTGAATTAGGTGGAGTCTTAGGTCCTTTTTATAGAGTTTGTGAATTGATTAGAGCCGTCGATGGAGCCAAGATTAATATAAGCCGCTCGTTTTAAAGAGAAACCAATCAAGAGTTGACACATAAGCCCCAGTGACAAGACCAAGCCCAGAAATTCGGCCAAGCACAGACCAGGCCAGCCAGGAGGGGCTGGGTTCGACCTGGCTTAGGGGCCAGGTCGACTACCCAGTCGACACCCAGGTCGACTACCCAGTCGACCTGGGTACCCCAGGTCAACTACCCAGTCGACTTGGGTCTTGGGCGGGAAAATTCCCGCCCAGCCCAATCTGGGTCCGATTTTGAGTTTGAATTCGTTTTTCTGAACTGTTTCTGCCTGTTTGAATTTTATACTGAATTCTGAAACTTCCGAAGGTCATATCTCCCTCATACGGAGTCCGTTTTACGCAAACTCGGACTCTATCTCAAGCAGAATTCCAAGACGAACGAAATGGCGTATCCCATTTCCCTTAATTCTTTGATTTGAAATTAATTATACTTTAATTTGTTCATCTTACAGTTACCGGAAAATTCGGGGTGTTACATTCTCCCCTCCTTAAAGGATTTCGTCCCCGGAATCTTCAAGTCTAGGAGAATGTATATCCTAACATCCAAACGTCCATCTACTCATCCATCAAACACGAGCGTCCATTGTCCTTAAAAGACTTCTAATAATTCATGATCATATGCGAAGTGTGTGTACATGTACTTATCTAATGCAAAATCAGTCGGTCTACTGATTCAGTTGACCTCCTTAATGCAAATTATGAAAGTCTCATGAATCCATTATGTATGCAAACCTTCCTATTCATGATTCTACATGAGTGCACAATCATTCATATAAATGCAACATCCATATGACAACACCTTAAACTTCAACCACATAAGAATGTAAATACTTATATGCATATGCAATATGAAGTGACTGAGCCGATCTAAAACCTAGATTGTGTGTGTATATGCAACCACGAGCAACCACTAGCAATCACTTGCAACCACTTGCAACCATCATCCATAACATGTTTCAATTACATGTTTTCATCCAAAGGGTTTCTACCTAAAAGATAAGGTCGAGGAGATATACCCTGAAAGATAGATAAAAGCACAACTGAAGGAAAAAGAAAGATCAAAGACGTACCCTCAAAAAGAAAAGGGTAGGCTGCACGTATTTTGTCCTCAGTTTCCCAAGTCGCGACTTCCTCGGTGTCGCTCCACTGAACTTTGACGAGCTTGACTTTGCGGTTGCGTAGCTTTTTCACTTCCGTTCCTAAGATGTGGGTTGGAACTTTCCTCACGGTTGCTTCGCGTTCCACTTCAGCTTCTTCAAGGATGTTTGGCTCTACCACTTCAGCAGATTCATGTAGACATTTTCGGAGGTGCGAAACATGAAAGACGTTGTGAACTCCAGCTAGTTTTTCAGGTAGCTCTAATCTATAGGACATTTTCCCAATTTTCTCGATAATAGGAAACGGCCCTACGAACCTTGGTGCTAGCTTCCCTGTGGCTCCAAAACGAACGACATTCCTTAGAGGAGATACCTTAAGGAAAATCTGTCCCCAACCTCAAACTCAAGGTCAGTCCTTCTCTTGTCCGCGTAGGATTTTTGTCTATCTTGGGCTGTCTTCATCCTCCTTCGTATTAAGTCTCCTTTTTCTGAAGTCTCTCTGATCATATCTGGTCCAAGTATGAGCTTGTCAGTAGACCCCCACCAACAAGTGGGTGATCAACACGGTCTTCCGTATAAGGCTTCGAAGGGTGCCATCCCGATGGTGGTTTGGTAGCTGTTGTTGTAGGCAAATTCCACCAAAGGAAGATGGTCTTCCCACGTCCCTCCGAAGTCAAGGACGCACAGTCTGAAAAGGTCCTCCAAAACTCTGTTCAATCTTTCTGTCTGGCCGTCGGTTTGGGGGTGATAGGCTGTACTCAAGCATAACTGTGTGCCTACCGCTTCTTGCAGACTCCGCCAAAACTCACTTGTGAAGATAGGGTCTCGGTCGCTAACAATGCTGGATGGTATTCCATGGAGTCGAACAATTTCCTTGAGATAAAGAGATGCTAGAGATGAGGCAGTCCTTCTACTCTTGACAGGTAAAAAGTGGGCGCTTTTAGTAAGCCTATCCACTATTACCCAAATGCTAGTGTTGCCTCTTCTAGAACTAGGCAGCCCATCAATGAAGTCCATTGAAATGTTATCCCACTTCCACTGTGGAACCTCTAGAGGATGGAGCAGACCGCCAGGTTTCTTCTATCCCGCCTTAACCTGTTGGCAAATCATACACTTAGAAACGAAATCTGCCACGTCCTTCTTCATGCCGCTCCAAAAGAAAGTTCTCTTTATGTCCTTGTACATTTTATCTCCGCCATGATGTATCGTCATCTTGGAGTGATGTGCTTCCTCGAGAACCGTCTTTACTAAATCTCTTGTCCGTGGGACGCATAGTCTTCCGTCTCGCCTTAGCCAATCCTTATCGTCGATGGAGTATCTGTTGAGGTGACTTGAAGTCTCACCCCTAATTAGCCTATCAATCGTCTCCACAAGCTGAGGGTCTTCGCGTTGTGCTGTCCCTATTGAGTCCAAAAGAGTAGGGCACACTTCAAGAGATGCTAACAAACCGGGTACAAAATCGGAGGAGGGCCTAAAGTCAAAGCTGGCTATAAACTCTAGGCTTTGCCTTTCAACAAACAGCGGGCTTAATGTTAGCTTCTATCTGCTCAAAGCATCTGCGACTACGTTGCCTTTGCCCGGAGTGTAGGAGATCTCGAAATCGTACGAGGCAAGAAACTCCATCCACCTTTGTTGCCTCAAGTTAAGGTCCTTCTGCGAGAAGAGATACTTCAAAGATTTATGGTCAGCATACAGTTCGAATTTCTCACCTAGGAGATAGTGGCGCCAAGACATAAGCGCAAAGACGATGGCGGCCAACTCGAGATCATGGATTGGGTAGTTCTTTTCGTGCACTTTCAACTGTCTCCCGCCATAAGCTACTACCCTTCCTTCTTGCATTAAGACAGCCCCTAGTCCTGTGCCGCAAGCATCCGTGTATACCGTAAACATTTTGCTTCCATCTGGCAACGTCAGAAATGGGGCTGTTGTAAGAGCCCTTTTTAGTCATTGGAAAGCAAACTCGCAATCCAAATCCCAAGCAAACGCTAGGTTCTTCTTTGTTAATCTAGTGAGTGAAGCTGATATTTTTGCGAAGTCTCTAATGAATTTCCGATAGAAGCCTGCTAGCCCGAGAAAGCTTCGGGCTTCTGTTGCATTCCTTGGTGTCTTCCAATCCTGTACCGCTACTACCTTAGCAGGGTCCACAGCTAACCCTTCTTTGGACACTACATGCCCAAGAAACCTTACTTCCTCTCTCCAAAAGTGGCACTTGGAGAATTTGGCTTTTAGCTGATGGACTCGCAGAGTTTCCATGATTGCCCTTAGGTGCTGAGCATGTTCTTCTTCACTCTTTGAGAAGATCAAGATATCGTCTACGAAGACTACCACGAACTTGTTGAGGAATTCTCTGAACACCCTACTCATCAGGTCCATGAAGTAAGCGGGTGCGTTTGTCAAGCCGAAAGGCATGACAAGCCATTCAAAGAAGCCGTCTGGGGTTCTGAATGCTATCTTCAGCCACCCTTAGCTGATGAAATCCGGTCGCCAAATCGAGTTGGGAGAAAACTGATGCTCCTACAAGCTGATCAAACAGATCGTCAATTCTGGGGAGAGGGTGCCTGTTCTTTTTCGTTAGCTTGTTGAGCTCCCTATAGTCAACACATAGACGGAGTGAACCATCCGCCTTTGTAGCGAACACCACTGGAGCGCCCCATTCTGAAATGCTCCTTCTAATGAACCCCTTCTCTAGAAGCTGTTTAACCTGTTTACTGAGCTCTTTCCTTTCCCGTGGAGCCATGTGTCTAACGGGCAACGCAACGGGCTTTGCATTATCTACAAGATATATGCGGAAGTCTATCTCCCTCTTCGGAGGTAAGCCCTTCACCTCTTCGAAGACATCCGGATATTCACGGACCACTCTAACCAATTGCAAACTCTCAACAGAAGCATCTAGCGATTCAAGATAACTAAGCATAACCGCATACGAGGGATTACAAGTAATTTCTAGAGTGTTACCGAGTTGGGTCAGAAGCCTAACCACCCTTTTCTCACAATCAAGGATGGCACTATTACTGGATAGCTAATCCATGCCCAAAATCAAACCATATCCCGAGAAGCCCAAAACAAAGGCACTACATCTAAATTCTACGTTTAGAATAGAAATTTTCAATCCCACACAGATCATAGACAAATGAGCTGGGCCCTCGATTGGATTTGAAACAATTAAGGGGTCCTCTACCATACTAGTTTCTAGGTGCAGAGATTCTACTAAAGCAGATGAAATAAAGGAGTGTGATGCGCCAGAATCAAATAAAGTGCGAACTGGGTGATCATAAAGATAAACTACACTTTCTACAGAAGTATTTATACCTCGCTGTTGTAGAGGCGGTGCTTCTAGCGCATGAACCTGTGCCCCTGAGGTGGATCCAGCCTTCTGCCCCTGCCCTCGCTTCTTTGGGCAATCCTTAGCCATGTGGCATGTCTCACCACAAGAAAAGCACCCACCATTCAACTTGGCCTTCTTCTTCTGGCATTCTTTCACTAAGTGCCCCACTTTGCCACAGAAATTACACTTCCTCTTCTCTTGGGACTTGTTGTCTTTCCCGCCCTTCTTAAAGTCTGTCTTCTTAGGCTGTAAACCTTCTTTCTTCCCTTGAGACCCTTCTGCCTTTGTCTCCTTCTTGCCCTTATCCTCTTCGTTCAGCAATGCCATCTGCACCAACCTTTCATACGTAGCTCCCATAGGTATATGGGTCATGGCCAAGCTGTGTAATGGCTCATTCAATCCTTTGACAAAGCGGAGAGCCTTCTTGTGCGGAGTGTTGACTAGGTCCAGTCCGAACCTAGCCAACTGATCGAACTGATTAACGTACTCTTTGACTGTCATATTCCCTTGCTTAAGAAATACGAATTTTTCCAATTGAAGGCTCCTTTCAGCTTCTGAGAGAAATTTAGCCTCAAACCTCGCCCTAAAGTCCTCCCATGTTTCCACTGGTCTTTCTGCATTGGTAACTTCCCACCAGTAGGAAGCCTCGCCTTTAAGTAGCCATACTGCCAATTGTACCTTCTGCGTATCTTCTACCTCAAAGATGACGAATAAGTCCTCGGTTTCCTTCAGCCAGTTCCTGGCTGCCACGGAGGACTCGGTTCCATGAAAGTCCTTCCCTCCCATAGTTTTGAAATCTTTACATGTCTTAGCAAAAGCATTACCACGCGGAGAAGGTGGAGGAGGAGGTGCTGCTGCAGCTGGTGGAGGAGGATGATTTTCTGCAGGTGGGGGAGGAGGAATAGCGGGACCTGGCTGATTGGCCCTTGCTTCTAAGAATCGTCTGAACCAACCAGGTATTGGTACACCCTCTGGCAAGTTAAGTTCTGCGGATATGCTGAAACAAAAAGGACAGATTCAAAACGAAGGATAAAAGATAGTACCTATGGCTGTGGGGGACTATGCCTTCTTAAAATAAAATAACATTTTATCCTTAAAAATGCTTCTATAAATTTTCTTTTGAAAATAAATTTTCAAAACTTTTTATCTGATCTGGTTAACCTCGCTCTGATACCAAGTGAAACACCCCACCTCTGTTAAGGTCACTCACAAAGGGAATGCCTTAATTTTGGTGGAGGTTTATAGGTAAAAGTCAAAGATAAAAACATAAGACAGATATAAACACATATGTATAAGCAGCGGAAAACAACAGACTTTTATTTCATAAAATACGTGTTTACACAAACATTTCCATAATTGTCTCCAAACACTCTTCTAATTATTGCAACCATAATACTGTCTTGATTTCATAACTTAAAGAAGCATAAAATCATAAGTAAACTGCATAAGTCCCCATAATTGCTATCCAAAGCCATAGTTCAAAACGAAAGAGATCCAAGCAATACATTCTCTCTCTTCAAGCTGGATGTGAAACTGGTCAAGCTGCGGTATTCCCTCCCTGCGGACCTGGGGGGAACGAAAGAAAAGTAGAGTCAGACATAAAGCCTGAGTAAGTCTAGGACTATTCAGTCTATGAATAAGAAAAAGAGCATGATAAGTACAAACTAGAAATGGGAAAGCACCATAAACTAAGTTAAGTTGTCTAGAGTCGAATACACTATCGTACCCCATATTAATCTCTGCACCCCCTATAAACTAGTTCCCAACTGGCGCCCCACAATCAGCGTGAATGACCCTTTTTAATGATCGGCTCCTACTCGCATGGTTACATGTGTCTTACGGCCCCCGATGTTGTAGCTACCTATGCTGGTCCCACCATGGGGTGTATCAAGTCCCATGGTGGTGGCCCGACACAGTTCTAGAATGCACAGGTATACTACTGGTGCCCAGTGCCTAATTTTTCTGCGCTAGAGTGTGTGCACGCCCGCACCCCGTTAGAACCTACACTGTTGCACCACCGCCGTCGATTTGACCTCTTACAGTCAGCCCAGTAATCGTGCCCCACCCTGCCTAGTTCAGGGTATCCTGATACGCCTTGTAGGGTTACTGCTGAAAAGGGTCCCCCGCTACTAGGTTTTCTATTTCTAGCCAACATGCTAAGTTGGTTAAGTGTTCTGTATAATCCTAACCCCAATCAGTCTGTGTAGTTTAGCATGTTGTATTTGATTAAGTATTAATTCAATTTACTTAATCCTATCAATCCTGACTTAGCCTTAATTGTCTTATTAATGCCCCAACCACTCACATTTGACAGGTATTGTTGTGACTGTCTGTTGCCGGTTGGGTCCGGGCAGTCTTACGTCACAACTCAGTCTAACCTCGGGTCTTTATTGGGCTCAATGCTTAACCACCCACATTGGATAGGTATTGTTGTGACTACTGGACAGCCGGGTGGGTCCGGGCAGGTTTATGTCACAATGCAATCCAACCTCGGGTTAAGCATGTCGTATTTTCTAAGTTTACATATTTTGTCTCTTTTTCTTTTATATGTAAATATTTGTGGCCCATTATTCAAATTCATTATTCTTGGGTATAATAATTTATACCATTTAAAATGTCATGAATCGTTGGCATGTGCCAAACATGCCAACACATATACTTTAATTAACCCCAACGTATTCCCCCGTTTGTACGTAATAATATAACATATGTGGGCTTCAACATTTTAGCCCAACTTAGCCATATAAAAAGGGGAGGCTTAGAACACGATATATATATATATATATATATATATTCTAAGTAACATCAAAAAGGGGTGTGTAAACATATGAACTTGCAACATAGCGATCTAATTAACATAAATTAGGCACTTGTGAACTTGCATTGTAATAGCATATAATCTTGACATAAAACATACCTAAACATGAATCATGGTTTTAATCTAATCATATAAACTTTTATTTAAAGTATGAATCTAACTTAATTATGTGCCACATATATTATCATATGTTTTTTTACAACAACCTAAGCCTAAAACATATTTTGTTTGGGCATAAAGTTAAACATAAAATAGTCATGTTCATAAAGTCAACACAAGTTCACAAAGATGCTTACTTTTGTCACTAATACAAAAGTATGGTTTTCACTTGAATCATGATGCCTATTCCGACATAAATTCATATGAATCATAATACCCAATTGGATCCAACTACACTAAAAATGATCATAAAAATATACATAGAAGGATCTAAAATCATGTTGGCATAATAGTGAATCATATACTTGCATAAGTCTTAACTTGGTTGCAACGAAATATATATAACTTCTCATTAACCACAACGTATCAAATTTCCAACATGAGTTATATACTTGTATCGCAACTATTCAATAGATCCAATATCATGTTAATTACACTACCACATCCCAAATCCATTCATAGCAAATCATAGCAACATACAATTATGAATTAACATTATTATAATTAAAGTACAATCCCATTTCTTATTCTACACAGATTAAGTCTCAATTATTCATTCACATCGGAATAGCACTCTACTAACAACGTATGACGAATCTTATATTCAGGACTCTGAATTCTGAATTTGGTGATGCCATCCTTTGTTGTAGGCGTTGTTTTGATTTAATTGTCGTGGCTTTAAGCTTTTGAATCAACTCCTAATCGTCTCTCGATTTGACGGCTACTCCTAGTCTTTCTTCAGCAGCATGACAGCTCCATCAACATTTTATTTGTGTGAATTAGGCGGAGTCTTAGGTCCTTTTTATAGAGTTTGTGAATTGATTAGAGCCGTCGATGGGGCCAAGATTAATATAAGCCGCTCGTTTTAAAGAGAAACCAATCAAGAGTTGACACATAAGCCCCAGTGACAAGACCAAGCCCAGAAATTCAGCGAAGCACAGACCAGGCTAACCAGGAGGGGCTGGGTTCGACCTGGCTCAGGGCCCAGGTCGACTACCCAGTCGACACCCAGGTCAACTACCCAGTCGACCTGGGTACCCCAGGTCGACTCCCAGTCGACCTGGGTCTTGGGCGGGAAAATTCCCGCCCAGCCCAATCTGGGTCTGATTTTGAGTTTGAATTCGTTTTTCTGAACTGTTTCTGCCTGTTTGAATTTTAAACTGAATTTTGAAACTTCCGGAGGTCATATCTCCCTCATACGGAGTCCGTTTTACGCAAACTCGGACTCTATCTCAAGCAGAATTCCGAGAAGAACGAAATGGCGTATCCCGTTTCCCTTAATTCTTTGATTTGAAATTAATTATACTTTAATTTGTTCATCTTACAGTTACCGGAAAATTCGGGGTGTTACACATTAACTTCTCACAACATACCCTTCTACAATCCATACAACTTCGTACAAAGTCCCATCGTCAAACCCTCACAATCATCATCCACAAACCACCTCCAAAAACACAGTCGCACAATTGAACATCAATCGCATAGCTGGCCTTTTCAATTTAGGTGAGCATCACCTTCTCAGACCACAACAACAACATCGCAACTCACCAAATTCCAAACAAATGTTGGTTTCCTTAATTCGAATACCCTAAATCACCTGCGTTTGTCTTCTTCAAAGACCCAATAACGAAATCAAAAACTGATTTGAAATAGCAACCGCTTTGCCTACTTCCAAATTGAAACAACAGAACTAATTCAAACCATACCCGAATTGAAGAGAAACTTCCCCCCTCTGATTCCAATTGTTGTCTGTGGAAAAAAAGGGGGGGGGGCATCTTTTGTGAAAAAATTTGGTACTGGGAAATATTTTTTGGTATTGGATTATTGGTTCGCGATTTTTGTTTGACTAGGATTAATATATGTAATACTTGAGAAACCATTTTCTGTGAGTAGGTAAACTGGTCGGCTTGATTATTTTTTATTTTTGGTTTGTTAAATTTTTTTAGTTCCTTTATTCATCAATTGACTATGTCATCTTGTTTAGCTTAGTTTTGTTGAGCTTTTTTTTTAAAGCTTAGTTTGTCTTTTGTTGCGTTTTGATTTTATTGAGTGCAGTTCTTTGTTAGTTTAGTTTAATTTAATTTTGATTTAGTTTTTTCTTTTTCTTTTATTTTTTGTTGTTATATTTGGAATCTTTATCTCTCTCCCTCCCTCTCTCTCAAAAAATCAATCAAGACAAAAGAAGGAATTCAAATTCAAAAATCAAAAAATCTATCAAGCATTCAACCAAAGATTCAAGGGTGAATAAGTGCAAACATTGGAATTCAAGATACTCAATTACACCAAACAGACTGCCACACACCACTGTAAAATTTCTTCCATTCTACAGGTGCTCTGCTGCAAAGAAAAATATATAGACATTGCTTGTAAAATTTCTTCAACTCTACGGGTGCTCTGCTGCAAAGAAAAAAATATAGACATTGCTTGTAAAATTTTCTACAGGGGGAGCGGCTTGCTTGTACAATTTTTAATTTTCGCAATATTATTGTCTGATTGTTGTGTGGCCATAATTTATGAATCATTTTGGTGAGAACCGAATTTTCATAATTAAAATCATCACTCTCATCGCTTTTCAATTATAAATCTTGATTTGATTTGCAAGATATTTAACTACAAGAGTGTATTTTATGAAATTGATTATCTCAAGGTTTTGATCGCGGATAATATATTAGCTCAATTTATTGAACTTCTAGCAAACGAAGTTGCATACTACCTGTAAAACATTGGTCGTATCCCTTAGTATTTATATTATATATGAACGGTCATAAGACCCTCTTCCCCTCTTCAAATCGAGATTATCAATGAATAAGATATATTTGAATACATTATTTATTGGATTTTCTATACTCGACAACGATGAGTTAAAAGAGTTTTAGCCACCATAACTCTCCTAGGGATTTTGAGATTAATGAAATCGACATGATTCAAACAACAATTGATAAAACCTTTAATGACAATTCTGAAGCCTTGAAAATGTGTCTTGACCGTTCCAAATCTGATTTCGATGAGCTTAAATACATTTATGAACTAAATGAACTTCTTGATTTGAAAGCCTCATACCAGAATCTAAACAAGGAGTGTTGACAAATATTAGCATACAAGAACATCCTAAGGTGGACCTCAAACCCCTTCCACAAGACCTTGAGTATGCTTACATTGACTCTATAGAAATTTTTCTCGTAAACTTGGCCTCTGATCTTACCGAGGACCAAGAAGAAAAACCTGTGAAAATTTTACGGGATAATCTACATCTGAATGGTATAAATAAATGTCACCGCCAAATTTGCATAGGAAAGATTTTTATTTCAGAGGTTATCGACATGTCTCTTGTAACTCAAAAATAACATACGAAATCATCGTACATCATTTTTGATAGAGGCAAGTGTGGGGGGAAAAAGAAGTCTTATTTTTCACATAATACTCATCATCATCGTAGATTTCATTCTGCAAATGATTTTCATTCGCATATAGTGGCTAAAATTCATTTCATTTTATAAATAATTTTGCAACTCATTCACCTCTTGGGTACGATCTTTCAAATTTAGGAAACGTTTACAGTGTGGACACTGTTTAGTTCTAGTGTGGGTGGAGTCTGCATTGCATTCATTTTATTATTTTTATTTTCATTTTTTATGCATTTAGATTAGACCATCATGCATTTTAAGTCATAGTAACATGCCCTTTTTTTTGTTTATACGACTCATTTTAGATTGATACAACAAAATAAGTCAATAATTGTTAGTCAGTTGATAGTATTTTTTCTCTCAACTAAGATCAAATAAGAAATCTAATGAAAGTTGAATTTGGAGCGATAATAGTGTAACCAATACATAGGAAGATTCTTAGGTGATGGCCATGAAGTTTATTCTAAATTATACTCTTTGTTTAATGAGTTGAGACTTGAAATATTTATATTGGCTTTTTGAGTCTTTAAAACTAAGTTGTATTAAGCTGAATTCGCGTAATCTCTCTTGTTCTTATATTTTCAATAATAATAATAATAGTAATCCAAGGGTATCCAACATTGCTTGTAAATTTAGTATTGGTGTGTAAACCCGCCAAGCTCTATCCGACATGTTGTTGACAAAGTCAGCGTTGGTCTGCACAATCTGCCAAGCTCTGTTCCATCTGTCATGGGTGGCATACCTTGGTCTTTTAAGTTAGGTGTATGTTATTAATCATAAATTTTTATTTTTATAGAGATAGAGAATAAATGATGATGCCCAAGCACTTCTTGATCTTATTGATTTAACTAGTCATGCACAAGGAAATTAGAATGCCACTTTGTGAATTGTGACAAGCAAACTAAAAATTTATTTCATGGCTGCACTATGTTATTAACCGAACCAACTGGCCAAACTAGAACATAACATTTGAAAACTTGAATTACATTGAAAATTTTGTGACAAGTTGAGGTATCTAAAATAAAATCAACTGACTAGAAATTGTTAATTTAATTTGTTGTACAACTTTTTAGAGATAAGTCGTGTTTTCATTTTTATTTTGTTTTCCTTTGCCTATGTCTGTGCATTCATATAGTTGCATTAAAATCATTGCACACTTCATTCGGATTTTGTGGGAAGTATCCACTGAAAACTCTGACGAGACACCATTCGTCCTACTAGGGACCCCTAGAGGTTTAACGGCTTGTTGCATACGCTCAATGCAATCGTGTTTCCTACGAAAGTGTGACCTATCTAGTTTAGTTTTTCATTTTTAATTTTACTCGAGGACGAGTAAAAGATAAGTGTGGGGGTATTTGATTAACATAGAAATGTGTTTATTTTATGCTCTTATATCTTATCTTTTGTATATAGATAAATATTACTTGGGTATTATTTTGTCACTTTTACATATATGCTAACTAAGCCACATGTAGCCATAAAAATAGAAAATAAAGATCACAATGTTGTGTATATACATATGAAGACTTCGCATTGTGTTTCTTTTTGGAGTTTAAGATATGTTCATATTTGGTAGAAGAAATCTCCTGAATCTTATCTTCCTTCAATTAGTCACATGCCAAACAAGGAAGATATGGGAGAAATAATTGCTAACTAAGAGAGGAGGAATAATCGCTAATTAAAAGGGGTGGAATAATTGCTAATTAAGAGGCCTAGATATTCTCAAAGTTACTCACAAGACATTCTAAAGATTGTTTCCTTAAAACAAAGTCAAGAAAAGGGCATGAGATATGATAAAATAATTCTTGATTAAACAGGCCCATATATGCATAGATTGAATTAGGATTTAGGTTGGCTATGTATCCTATAAATACCCTTGTATTCTCATTGTAGACGATCATCCATGAGTTGAGAGTTTTCTTCTTTTATCTTTTCTGCAATTTTATTTTCTTAGCAATTAGTGTTTTCTACACAATTTGATTTGGTTGAGCACTATTTGTCTTTTTCATTAGTGATTGACCATCTGATTAGATTCAATGTTAATCGTAATTTTATTCTGTATTTGTTGTTTTACTTTTGCAATTTTAATTTCTTCTTTTTTAATTGCTTTCCTAGGTCAAATTGGATTTGATTAGATTTAGATCAGATTCATACTTTTATTTGCTTTTAAATTGATAATTGTGATTTGATCATCAGTTCAATTAGATTTGTTCTGACTCAAATTACAGTTTTAATTTTTATTGTTTTTCAAAATCAACCTCCAATTTTTGCCTAACTCGCCCAAGAAATATATAAATAATAAAATTTAAAATTCCTCCCTATGTTCGACAAGCATATTACACAGTCTGTGGCTTGCAGTATTATTACAAAATTCGTGCTTCTCTAATTACTTAGAAATCGATGATCAAGTTTAGCGCACGTTTCCGAAATTTTGATTTTTCATACGAAGCACATATGGAAACTGTAATGGTAATTGAAAGGAAAATTTTCAAAATAAACGTAAGAAGTTTTTAAGCAGAAAATTATTTTTGTGAAAAAATTCGATTTTTGCTCACATGATTAGCATAAGGAAGATATTTGGATGGTTTTTGTGTGCGTTTAACGATGTAGTATGACTAACAAAATGATAAAAATGATAACGTCAACTACGAAGAGGTTGTTTTAGTCTTGGAAACATTATTTTCATACCTTATCAACGATGCGCAAGAGCTATTAATTAACTCGTTTTACGTTTTAGAGCTTATTTTAAGCCTCCTTTACATTCTACAGATGGAAATATTTGGAGTATTTTCAGTAACTCAGGTAAAAATTCCACAATAGGGCAGAAATGGAATATTTATATGTGGAGGAAACATAAAAATTCTTCGCTTTGATTTCCATTTTCTAGTTTAGGAAAAATTAAATAGGAAACGTTTAGATTGCGTGATGTTTTGGATGGTAGGATTTGGATGCAAAATTGGTTGCTTCACACTTCTATTCATAGTTGTGTGAGGGTTATGGATGAAAAATAATTTTCAAATTTTTCATTCATATAGAACTGCCAGTATATTTAGGATGTTTTGCATCATGTTTTCAAAAGTGTTTTAAAAATCTCAATGCATACATGTAGAATTTGTGTTTGCATTCTACAGGATGTTTTGTAAAGTGGATGTACCCAAATTGGTTGTGTAGGATTGGATAACTAGGTTTCAGAATTTCAGGATGAAATTCCTTTTAAGGGGGAAGAATATAACAACTCAAAATTTTGACAATATATTAGTTATTTAATTAGAATCTCAAAAAATAGGAATTTCTGCAAACGATGGAATTTGACCATGAAACTTTAACTGTTATGTTCGTCTCGGAATTCTGATCAACTTTCATGTTTGGTTTTTCGCGAACAGAGCCCGTATGAAAAAGTTACAGACGATGTATGAAAAACGGACGGAAGTAAATAAATATAATAATTAATAAATTTATTACCTTCTTTAACCCGCCTTCATTGGGCATGCTAGCCGAAGGGCAGTCAACCGCTCCCAGGGGGTGTCGACCACTTCGGGCCTGTGGTGCCCAATGAAGTCTAGATTTTGAAGGGTAGTTTCGTTATATTATATAGTATAAACGGATGAATGTTTATTTAAATAAATCTAACTATTCATGATCAATTCCGCTCCTATAAATAAAGAGGTAACGCCTCACTCTTTTCCACACAAATATGTAGGCATCAGCAAAGCTTTGTCATTTCCCTTTCTCTTCCAATCAAGTTTCTTAATTCAAAATATATTCATATAAAATCAATCAAATATAAATCATTCAGATTTGAAAAGGATTATCAGATCTAATGGAAAAGAGTATGAAGTTACGTTTAAGCTATTCTACATTAGATTTTCCACTCTCTTCCTATATTTTTGCAAATCTACAAATGTGAAAGTATCCTCTTTTCAAAATAATTGTAGATCTATAAGAATTTAGAAATCGTAGACCTAAAAGATTATTCATATTCAGATTTGGATGCCTTTTGATGAGTGGGAAATTTACATACAAAGTTATAATAGCCTATTTATCTTGTTTGTACTAGATCTCAAAATATATGCCCGTTATCATCAAATTTGTTCATAATATTATTGAATTTGAATTGACACCTATCAGATCTGTTATTAAACATCGTCAAAACTTGAAAATTGTTAATTATGGTTAGAAAATAATATTAATTGTTGGTTTACTTAAATTGTTTATACATATTGCCTACAATTATTATATTGTAGTTTGTTGCAAAACACTGAAGATTTGGAAATAAGTCCCAATAACATTATTTAATTGTAGTTTTCTTCCAAATCTCCAGTTGTAGTGTTAAGAAGATAAATTATGTGATTTTAAACAAAAAAGATGAAATAGTGAATGTGATTTTCTTTCTCAAAAAAGGCACATGCCTATTTTTGTTCAATGTTGTTAAGGTTTTGGCTTAGGTGTTGTAAATATGTCATTTTCATCTTTTTGAACAAAAAGACATTATTTTGAATTCACAAGAGATATGACAACATGATTGAAAAAGGGAAAAGTGGTGAAAATTTACGTATAAATATACATATTTGTGCATAGTTTGCATCAACCATTCCAAAATATGCATTAACATATATTTCTTATGATTTGAATATGTCAATTCCATTAATCAGACAGAATTTATAATAATTATAGATAACAGTCTTTTTGTAAGATTTGGAATCTTTTCGGAAAGATTGAATGCAAGAAGGAATGTTTGGTTATTAAATTAAACCAGATTACTAAATTTAACAATAAATAGTAATAAAAGAAGATAACTACGTTGACCCCACATATATATATATATATATGTATATATTCCGTTCGAATCTACGTAAACAACGAAATATACATTATATTGAATGTTTGAACGATATTCATTTATGGAATTATGCATGTAAATGTAATCCATATTAAATTAATATATTTGTGGTGACCATTTTAGCAATTAATGTGATTGGTTGCTATAAATAGGACCACAAATAAATAAATAACCATTGTATGTAATGTTGATTTGGGGAAAGTAATTTTAGTAGGGAAATTAAGTAAAATGGTCACAATTCCTAAGATTTATTAGGATTAATGTTGTAACTCGCAATTAAGGAATTTAATTAAATTCGCATTTAGACACGAGGTTAGGCTCAAATTGTGGTAGAAGTCTTCCTGGAACCAATCGGCAAATCCAACATCCACAAGTCATTAGCTTAATGTGACGGGTCCAGTGCGTAAATATAATTGTACTAAGACACGAGGTTAAGTTCAACTTGTGGTAGAAGTCTGCCCGAAACCGACCGACAAATCCAGCATCCACAAGTGGTCAGCTTAATGCGAGAGGTCTGATAAGATATTTCGGGACTGATAGATATTTCGGGACTGATAAGATAAAGATATCCATTGTGAATTAATGCCTTAAGAAAACTATGGTCGTTAGGCTCATAAATGACATTAATTATAATCAATAGTAATAAAAAGGAAATTAGGGATTAATGATTGCCTTAGGAATATATGACCGTTATGGTTATAAATGATAGTTAATCTATGAATAGAAGTGAATGTAATAAAAAGGGGGTTTAACAGGTATTGATTTTTGTTTAAATATTAAGTCCAATTAGGGAAAACAAATATATATATACAAGTGTGTGACCCGTGCTACGCATACGGGCAGCTTCGTAATTATATCAAAATAGTTATTTTATATTTGTAATATGTATATGTGCTTCGTTTACATTAATGCATTAGAGAGGAGGCATCGAGGAACTAATGTATGTTTTAGTTATTTGTTAACTAATTTCGCGTAGAATTTTCCTATGTTAAGTAGAAATGTGGTTTTGTGCAGTGGCTTGCAAAGTATTTTCACTAACGCAAAATTGAAATGTATCATAAAACAATGTTCTAGGTTATGTAGTTGATAATTCTATTGCATATTTTCAACCATAACCTGATCATCTTGAATTGCAAAACATAGCAAAAATGCTCCCTAGCAGTACTGATTAAGTTCCCTTTGTATTCTGCTTGTAGGAAAAAACCTGAACACCAACTTAGGCATTTGCCTTGACCTGCCTGGATTCTCTTACTTTCAAGGAGTTCTCATTTCCTATGTCATTACATTTTCCATCGTATTACACTAATACATTGCACATTACTCTATTTTTACGTCAAGATTTGAAGTGTAATTCAGTTCCGATCCTTCGAGAGCTGTAAGGGATGTACGTCATTTCACTAATTAACTGAAATTAATTTTTTCTTTTAGCGCATTCAACATCTCATATTTCTTAGATGCTCATTGGAGACAAACATTGAAGATTTTTTTCTTTCTCTTCTTAATTGAATTTTCTCGGTTGTCTCCTCTTTTTCTAGGATCTAAAGTTTTTTCGGGTAGGAATTTCTTTAGTAGATCTTTTCCATCATTGATATTATTTGAAATTACTACAGCTACCCTACCATTTACTTCTTTTTAGGAAAGTTGTTTCTTAAAGAAGATCACTGTGTTACTGTTTCCCCTTTACATTTTCTTCAACAACTTTCATATGTTTGCACGATTACTTAGAGGTTGGCTTGTATTGTTATTACAGGTTTTTCGCTCTATCAATAGCCTTTGGGCTTGGCTTGCATATTTTATATGCAATGATGGTTTTGGAAATCTATTTAAAAAAAGTAGTGCAGCTTTATGTGTAAAATTTAACAATCATTTCATTACACAGCATTTTTGGTCATGTAACAAAATTATGAGGCTCGAAACTATAAATAAATAATAAAGTGAAACAGATCTAGTGGCTTGGTTTTAATTGAACTTTAAAAATGAGTGCTCCCTCTAGGAATTCTGCCCAAACTTGCATTTTCCCTCACATTCAACTTTTGGGTTTTCTAGCATCTCTATTTTTTATGTTGAGCAACTAATATAAGTACAACATTTATTTACTGTTTAGAACCAAACTAATTTACTGTAAATAATTCATTATACAATTAATAAAAACAAAAGGAAATGTTAGTTACAAACTATAAGGGAAAATAGGAACACTGTTATAGTTAGTTCCTTTCTATTGATTCGTTATTAACAATAATATATTCAAATAAAATCAATGTTGGTCATAACCCCATTGCTAATTTGTTGGGCTTTCTACAGAAAGCGAAGACCAAGACCATGCAGTTGTCTACACAATACAGAATTCTCGATGATGCAAAATCTTCCTGAAGATTTGACATACAACGGAGCAGCTATGTACGGTCTTAAAATTATTGTTATTCGTTATATTTACTATACAACGATGTGCTCTGCCATATGCAGAAAGAGATGAATGCTTTTGGATTAACGGAAGAATTTGCTTTCGCAATTACAGTATTCGCAATTACAGTAGAACCTGCATTTTAAGTACTTCTATCATAAATTTAAAACTTTCAAGCCGAAATGTAGGGCTTTTTTCTATTCAATGCAGAATGATTGCATACAAACCTGGTGCGGGAAGAATTCAATTACAACTCTTAAATGAGTCTAAAGCGTCATTTGACTATATAGAAAGGCAAAAAAGCCCCAGAAGGTAGGGATCCTAACGCCTCAAATAGTAATCCTAAAGATTTATGGGTTCAACTTCTTTAAATCCGCTACATCTACATGGCACCCATCCGCACTGGTAAAAGTTCCATCAGCTCCATAACCTTAAGGCCAAAAGCTAGCAACTAAAGCTGTAAATGTCTTTCATCAAGTACACAAATTGACATCAACTGTAAATCAAACATGTCAAAGACCTCTACTTCAAATGAAAAGTGGTATGCTCTAAACCAAGGTTTGAGAGGTCATGCGCAACCATAAAGATATTAAAATATCAAAAGTAATGCTCTGCTTCAACGAAGTGTCAATGTTATTTAAAAAAAGAAAAAAAGATAAATATAACTTTGGTTTATTTTACATCAAAGAAACTATTCGTGGATGGTTTTGCATCATAAACAAATTACTCATATATATAATTTCAGGAACAAAAGTCATTGTTAATGCAAAATCTAAAAATTCAGAATTCTTGAAACACATCTTTGTTTGATATTAATATGAAGGCTCCAAATATTCTCTCCAACATCCCTACTTCCTTAATAAGCATCTCTGTCATCTGCTTCCACAGATAGTCTTATATATAGTGGGTAAAGCACTCCCTAAGGCTTTAGATGCAGCCATATAAAAGGAAGGAAGCCCAATGTAGACAATTCAATGTGATATTCAATGCAATATCCAGGGACCAATTCTTCACCTTTGTGTTATGAACATGGATTATGGAATATTGGTTAGCAAATAGTTTTAAAATGTTACAGAATATTGCATGAATATGGAGTATATGTTTTCTTGCACTATTGGCCAACGATGTAAAATCTCATCCAATCTCTACATATAAACCATTCCATAGGTGCTTAACTGTGAAAGAATACTTATGAAGCTTCAACAAAAGCCAAAATTAAAATTGCAAAATAAATAGAACTGAGTTTAGCAAATTGATTCAAGAGCATATGTTCAGCAAATCCATTGAATTAAAAAATTAGCAAATATTTTAATCTATCACCATCTATCATCTGCATGGTAATATCAAAGTAAGTAAAAAAGGAAATGTGAAACATAAATCAAAATATATAAGCTTAAAATCACATACGAAATGGCTAAAATTACCATACCTGAAAATTCAAAAAAATCTGAGAATCAACAAAATGTCAAAAGTGCTCATCCCTTAAGTAAATTGCAAATGACATAGAATTGAAATTTATTACATTGTAATGGAAGGACAAAGGTTTTTTGGATGACAGTCTTAGGTTTAGTTGTAAGGAAATAAATAACCTGAGAGAAATAATGTTTCTTAAGAATGTATTCAAGGCTTTCAAACGGGTATGAGAGACTAAAAGAGGAGATCGATAACATAACATGAAGGCTTTGATTAGGATATGACATATGAGTCTAAGCAATATCCCTTCTGACTATCAATCACCAATCCCAAGTAAAAGTTATAAACTAACCAAGTATGCTTTCTGACATCAAATATTCATATCGGTATAGTAGGAGAAGTTAGATATCTAGACAGTAGGTATTTTTTTCTATTATTTGCCCATTCATTATTATTCACACTTGTTCAAAGAATCTCAAATAAACCATAGGTTAAGTGAAAGGAATATAAAAAAGATATAAACATCTTCAACACCAAGTTCGGCTCAGACCTTATGAGCTTAGCATGGACTGAAACATATGCATATAGAATAGTTTGATTCCTCATGAAGATGTTTCTCTGTGTAAAGCCCATTATGAGCTAGCATCAATTTAAACATCATTACTAACAATACTATTACACTTTTTGTTAAATGTCAATATAATACTTACGTTTATTGCACTCAACTTCAAGCCATAATAATAATTAAATAGAAGAGTTTGTGAAAAAAGTTACAAACGTATTTCTGGTCATCGTAAAATAATTTACATCTGGAATAATGTTAGAACTTCTTTGTATTTATGTATACCAAGAACCTATGGAAGTGGCGATAGTTAATACTGTAGAGGCACAATAAGAAAATACGTATATAACATAATTTTAGACCCTAAGTATAATATAATTAAGTAAAATTACCGTACATGGACATAAAAGGAAAAAAAAACTAGGTAGATTAATGGACTTAGAGTCTGTTTTGGAATAGTTTACCAAATTAGCAATATACTCGTTAGATTTCATTATTGACTTTGATATTATATTTGAAAGTAAAAAAATAAAAGGAAACATGTTTCATTGAAACCAACTGAACTGAGCCACCAGATACATAATATGATGGTTCAACTTATTAGTTTATCATCTACCTAGGTGTGTTAGGAGACAATCTTACTTAAAAAAGATAATCATAATATGATTAAACACCAGAAAGATAGTAGTCATGATTCATATTATACTTTCTAAACTAATAAGCCACAGTTACTGTAAAAAATTACTACAGTTTTACTATAATAACAACATCAATATAATTCCACATACCTTTCATCGCATGTGAAAGCACTTTATCACTCTTTTATTTTTGTTTTCCATCTCCTATTATTTTTGAAATTTTCTCCTATATCTTTTTATCGCCTACAAATTATAATAGTTACAAACCCATAATATGTTTACTAATAAGCAAAGTGAAGACATATTACATTAATTTTACTTCTAACTGTAAAAGAGATCAACTCGTTAACAACTACCATCTTAACGAATTTAATGTCCATCCAATGGTTAATCATGAAATGGTAAATAACTAACTAGTTGAATTCGGAGAAAACCAAAAACTAAGTTCCTCAGAAAAGATTATTGCATCGGTCTACACATAACTATCAAATTTTGATTTAATTAATTAGGCAGGCATTTTACTGATCAACAATCAAAATTCAGTTTGATTTTTTTTTCGTCTTACTAAGAAACTAGCATAAGTTAAAATATATAAAAAAAACAGATTGGTTTATAAGGGATCTTCAGTGTCTCTTGTACGTTGGGACCAAAAAAGCATATAAGAAGACAATAATTAACAGTTAAGGATAAATCAATGAAATTAGACTTACATGAACAAATGTTATTTAGTAAGATTTCCATGTCAAACATCCAGCAATGCCTTCATTTGTAGAGTCGAGGATAACTGCTTACAGAAAAGAAGATGATTTAGTTTTTATTTTGCCAAACTATCTTTTGCAACAAAAACTTGGAAGTATAACACATGTTGATTAAATATCTCCGCTAAGATGGGAAGCAGGGGTGCGGCTGTGTGGGTGGCGAATCGCGAATGGGTGCGGGGGTGCTGCGGTGCTGCATGGGGTACGTACCCCGTACGGCTTCTGGCGTGTCCCCAATTTAGGGTTGCGATGGGTTTGTTGAGAAGCAGTCTTCGATTTAGGGTTGCGATGGAAAGAGGAAAATGGCCTTCGATTTAGGGTTGCAATGGAGAGAGGAAAGTGGCCTTCGATTTAGGGTTGCGATGGAGAGAGGAAAGTGGCCTTCGATTTAGGGTTATGATATTGAGAAGCGGTCTTCGATTTGGATAGGAGGAAGACGGAGCTGGTGGGAGCGAAGGAGAGAGGAAAGTGGCAGCGAAAAAAGAAGAAAATTTGCCTAACTATGTTAATAACAAATGAGATATTACTTAATCTTTTTTTGAGATTAATCAAACTGTTTGGACTTTGGATCTAACTGGTTCTATATGCAAACTATCCAAAAATAATAATCGAGCTTAATCTGCTAAACATGTCACTTAACAGCTCCACCAAATTCAAGATTTAAAATAAGATCTTTGTTTTTATGTTTATCTAGATCCTCGTCTTTTACAAATGTGTCTGTGATTATGTTATTCGTCTGATGTTTTATTTACAAATGCGTCTGTAATCATGTATATAATATATTTTTAGTATTTTAATATTTGTTGTATCCCTCCGCACCCGAATCCTCATATTTTTGAATTTGTCGAATTCCCGTGTCCCCGTACCGTGCACCCGCATCCACACACCCGTATCCGTGCTTTCTAGCCGCCAAGCTTCCATTATGTAATCGAGATTCTAGATTTTTGAAAAATATCTGTGTTTCCTTTTGAAACTCCTTATTATGCTGCATACCATGTTTGTTATGCAAAGGCTGCATTCTATGCTTTTAGCTCAACTCATCTATCCACCTTCTATCATTTTTAAACACAACATGCCTATATTAGACTTGTTGAATCACCACGCACAGTTGATTGTTTTTTGTACTATTCCATTCACAGAACGTTATTATACCATATGCCACAGATAGCATAAAGTGTCAAAAATCAGATGTGGCAAAAAAATGATAAGATTAATATAAATAGGAGAATACTAAAAGTAATTTCGTCACCTTACTGGAACTTAGCAAAATAAATGTAATCATTTTCCTGTATACCATGCACCATCTCCTTTATTTTGCCTAATGCTAAAATTAGTACCAAATAAAGAAAATCTGATCAAAATCGATCCAATTTATGAATCTAATCAGATTATAACATTCTCAACATTGCATAAGGCTTCTTAGAATCAGATAATGTCATACCCAGGATTCCAACCATTTAGGTTTTGAGGATGGGGATCAATTCGAATTGCCCTAGCCGGTGCATAGAAATATTGAATTCATTGATTAAAACCTGCAATTTTTAATATATAGATGAGGAAATGAATAATAGAGATGGTCGAAAACAAAGTAGTTAAGGATGTATGAATAGCTACTTTTAAGTTATGAATGTATGGTTTTTATATTTGAAGCATATTTTCCTTATTTCTACATTCTATTATTACTACCAAATTCATTTTTTCGATTGCATACTTCTTGTCTATTCAATAGGTGAATGGATCCTAATCAATATTGTGCAATGTTTAAATGCTAAAAATATTCAGTTTATCTTTCTTATTTGGTGTGTCATTATAAGTAAGGGTATCTATCTTTGTATTTTACTCTTCTTATTTAATTGGGCTTATGAAAATAATATTCTATGTAACCAAGAACATAGCAACTGATCAAATACGGAAATATACTCTGTTGAATATGTCGATGGTACATGCATTGTTTTTTACAGTGTCCTAAAATAAAATGATGCTCGGTGTATTTTCCTAAATTGATTGTAGATAAACTATTTGAACATATACTTTTTATAAGCAACATTAAACCTAAGAAATGGGTCAATATGAAATTTGTATAGCATTGTATAAGTTAGCACATGCAAGTACAAAAACCTAGAAAACTATTATAAGTAGTTTCAACGTAATTTTTGTTGAAATATATGCCACATGAACCAATATAAACCAACATATCAGCTGATAAACACATTGGCTTAAACAATGTATAACGAACATAATCATCAAGGTAGATATGATTTCAGATTTGAAGTTGACTTACATATCCATGGCTAAAAGAGAAAAAATATGTCAATTTTTTACTTGCAACCTTCTTTTTTACCCGAATTAACTATATTTATCAAGAAATTAAATTTAGGACAATGAAAATCCTTTACAAATCGTAAATACAAATGCGATAATGTAAGATAAAACTGATCAAATTTATCATAAGATAATAAAACAAATATGGATCGAGCTGCTAGTGATTAAATTTATTGTGAAGTATAAGAAAAAATTGGAAAAATTAAAAATATATCATACTCTTGCTAAATTTAGGCTAGCTATATTACTTGCAAAACAATAAATTATACATAATTATGTCATTCTTTGCTATATTACTTGCAAAACAATAAATTACACATAATTATGTCATTCTTTATCTATGGTTGAAAACTGATAGTACCAATCAAAAAGAGAGAAATGAGTATGCCCTTAATTGTACAGATATAAGGATATTATAAATGCTAGCAGTACACATGGTACATTCTTGAGTGAAAATCAAATAACTTAATTATCGGCTGTATCCATTTTCTTAAGAGTGTACAAAAATCCTTTATAACAAAAAAATATATTATACATATATACAACACCAACAGCCAGAGACTCCTATAAATGTATGGCCAAATCCCAAACAGCACAAACGAAAATTTATTACAACAGATAATGGAGGCTCCTTAGAAGAAAACTCAGTTTAGATTAAATTTCAAAAGAACAGACAAAACTCATTTCAGATTCAATTTCAAATGTAAACTTAAGAGATAATGGAGGCTCCCTTGAAGAAAAACCAAGACGGTTCATACCTGCTCCAAAGAGTGAAAGTCCCACAAAAATTGAATTGCGGCACAGGACCAATATCTTCATCTTTTGGTCTATTATTAATATTTATTTTCTTCTTTATTCTTATAAGATTATGTGTACGATCCTTTTTCCATGTAAAAATGATCGGTTGTATCCAATACTTGGTCAATGTTCGCTCTGGACAGGGAAGGCATTTATATTGGTCTCCAGTGGTTGAGTCCTGAAATCATGTCAAGTTGCTTTCTTTACTTCATAGATGGGCTTTTTCAACATCAATCTGCATGCATGACACATGAGTGAAGTAAGTTTACAAAAAATAAAAATTCCCCGTTCCCTTTTCCTACTGATATCAGGTATGGTGTAAATAGTGATTCTAACTTTATACATACTATAAATTTACACTGCTGATAATAGCATTTTTAACTAAAATACATTGCAATCTACGTTACCTTGATAACTTGTTTCTTCATTCAGTCTTATTTTAAAAAATGGTTTGAAAAAGCATAAATAATATGACTATATTTCAGCCTAATAAAACCTGCAGCTAAAATGCTAAGAGATGCATGTGAGTTCAGAAACAGGACATCTACAGCAAAGTTATCAACATGTATGAGAAGGATAAAAGTAGAGAACAGGAATCCATTTCTTACAGACTTGCCGGCACCAACTTGGACGAAATTGGAACATGTTTTATAATGTAAGTACTAATTTTAAAAAATGTACTGACTATATAAGACACAACACATCTGTTTCCATAATGCACGTATACTCTTAATCAACTATGAAAGCAGACATCTACAGCTATGAAGGCAACAGATTTTCACATATTGCTACTATAAACTCTCATCAATAATTTCAACACAGATATAACCTTAAACATATTTGAATGTGCCTTACAATCGAATAATCGTATTCTTTCATGTGAGTTGCCTTCTATTGTGAAATTTGGTTTCTGCATTGTCATACATACAAAGAAGAATTAATGGTAAAAATTGTAGTTGATCATCTAATTCAGTAAAAATTCTGAGCAGAGATATATGTTTGTGTATCAACTAATTCATAGCATTTTCAACTTCAAAAGATAAACTGCCTAAGTTTAAATTAGTAAATGTCCATTAACCCAAAGGAGTGTAAATTACTGAATTTTACAGCAACAATTTTATGGAGAGAGAACAAAGCAAACTGGGTTGAAATTTAAATACTTATTCATTAGATTTAAATACATCTACAGAAGAAAAAAATCTATTTACCAAAAAAATCTTAATTGTTGTTTTTATTCATAACTTAATAGGTCTCCCCAAATCGGGACTATGCAATCAAAATCCATATGTCAAAATCAGTTTTGTGTGGTAAAAGAAAGAGAACAGAAAATGCTTTATACACACCTTCAAAGGACGGGAATTAATTTGAGATTCATCACTCAATTCGATCGACTACCAGTAATTAAAATCCAACTTCATATCGTAGATCTACTTGCGTCGGCATGAAAAATTATGGCATTTTAAAGAGAAGCAGCAAGGACGAAGAGTTGCAGGAAGTACAATCGTAGTTTTCGAGTAAATTGGAAGCGAAAAAGCAAAGAGACGGCATGGGAGAGAATGAACAGTTACAGAAACTGACGGAGGAAATTAAAAAGGGAAAGCATGTTCATGTAAATCCTGAGAAGAATGCCACGTGTTGAGCTATTATTGTTTTGGTTTCTGCTTTCCAGTATAAGTAATAGATAATTATATCGACTGGATGTATTAATATCAGCAATACATGTACTATTCCAAATGAACTAAAATGATCTCTGAATTACAGAAGTAATTCAAATCAGCAACATATGTTAATAACATAAATATTTATACAAAACCGCACATTGTATTGTAAAAGAAATATTGGCTCATAAACTTTCAAGTTTAACGAAAAGGTTTAAGCATAATTCAAATTATTAGTAAGTGATGACATAAGTTGATAGTGAAATTGGATGAAGTTAATTCGGTTGAACAACGTTTATCGAAAAATAGATTAAAAAATCCACTCGTAGAAAGTAGATTAAAAAAATCGCAAATCCTGATAAACCCTTTTTTGAATTTTGCCAATAAAACAATATTTATAGATTACCGATACAGTCTACAGTAATTGTTAGAGAGGTTCAGAATCTAACATGCAATTGTAAGCCATATGTAGATAGCAATTTTTTGCTAGAAACCAACATAATAATAGTAATGAAATAAACCAGAATAAGATACCTATCAAAAGTGAAATCTAAGTCAGAATCCCCTATTCATGTCAGTTACGCTCAATAGCTATGTTGCCAATTAGGCAACTATATAGTTGTAAGTCTGCACTGACAGCTGATTTTGTATCTTCAATGTTACAAAAGAATGGTACAAACATAGTGAAAAATAATAGTGATGACTTGTACATATGATTCAAAAATAGAAATCAAGGACTTACGTGTTTCTTCAGAAACAATGAATTCCATAACCGTAGCATGCAGGCTCAACAAAAGGGGTGTTGGACACCTGATTTCTGATGCCTGTGCCCTAATAAAAAACAGTAACATAACTATTGGGATGCTAAATTAGCATAGGATACACCATACACTGATGGAAACAATAATTATATTACTGAGCAAAATAAGGTATAAAGGTGAGAAAGTATGATTCGCTTCTTTTTTGTCGTCTTATTGTATGTATTGAAAAAGATGAAGTCGGCACATAACAAAAACCATTAAATCATGCAATAAAATTAAAATTCAGGAAGCAACGTGGAGAGGTCCAAACTGGATTGCACAAAAAACCATTGAATAAGAATTTGCAAAAAAGAGGCAAGTTAGTATATATATTTTTAACCTCGGCAAATAACCGATCTGCTATCAATTGCTGTAAAGCGACATGAGATGAAAGCAGAAACTGATTGCAGAGCACAGATTAGTACATTAAATTAGAATATGGATTCTCATAAACACGGGATTGTCCACTGCCCATTGAAGTATATCGTATCAAGTTGCTATATATTTCTGGGGTTTACGTTAATATAATTATGTAAATCGGCCAGGCAATAGTTTATACAGAGTACTTATGGTTGCATATTTTTTGATCCAGTTAAATTAAGGTGATAATTAACAGGTGGGAGACTTAATTAGAGGAAAATGAGGAATACTGTGTTGATTGGGATCAAAGGACAAACACCCAAAAGGAAGAAAAACATCCACAATCATCGAAAGAAATAATAATCAGGAGGGAGAAGAAGTTATCAATTACATATGTGAAAATCTGAATAACCAAACATCTGAAATCAGTGTACAGTTAGAAATACAGTACCCGAAACATCTGAAAAGCAATGATATCGTTGTAAAGAAAGATATACAATCCTCTAAAAATTTAAATCGAAAATACCAAAAAAAATCATTTACCTTAGATCCTAACTTTCAGACTGCGTGGATAGGGCATGAATCAGTTGTATCAGCGTAAGCATCAATGTTGTTTGAGTACGGGTGGAAGGAATTTATCTTCATACCGTTTTCAGGTTGAACTGCTCCTTAAACAGGTGTGCTTCAGCGATTTTGTTCTCGACGCATCATATAATACGATGTAGGGTTATTAGCGGGGAAAAGGGCGTGAAATCGGAAAAGGGGAAAAGGGGAAATGGGCGTGAAATCGGAAAAGGGGAAATGGGCGTGAAATCGGAAAAGGGGAAAGGGCATGAAATCGATTGTGGAAGAAGGGGATGTTGCGAGATAGGAAAATAACTGTTAGGGTTAGTAGTTCTGAATAGGGTGTAAACGTGAAAGAGGAGTACAGATGTCATCCTCCTAATGCTTTGGTTCCTGCTATCCATTATAAGTAATAGATATGTGTGTATATATATACCCTAGGGTAAGGAGGATATAAATTTCCTTATTTATATTAGTTAATATAGAAATTATAATTAGAAGTAGAGTCGGACTTAGTAGGTTAACCATTGGAACCCGTGACGATAAATCGTGTACGTATAGTATTTCTGTGAAGGGAAACTACACAGGAAGGACTTTAACGTAGCCCACTTTATCCTAATAAGGAAAGGTATTATAGGCTAATGGGATATGAACTTAATAACCTTCGCGTATATTCCCCTTCCTGGGTCTTAAGCGGCCAGGGTTGAAGAGTCCACCTGGGAGCAGGTCTTTCAGTTTATCGGTCTTAAATGGAGAGAGAGTGTGTGGGGCCTACCAAAACCTGGAAATTAAAAAAGTTAGATATGCCCGCCTATCCTATGGGAATAAGTAAGCGACTAAGGAGGTTATCCAAAAAGGTCAGGTATATGGTATAACGAGCGATAAAATACCATCTCTCACCTTACACGGGGAAAGGGTATATGCGTGAATGACGGAAGCCTTAACTAGTAGGTTACCATAGTTAGTGGCCTCTAGTTTATATTAATGTTGAATAAATTATCGAGGAATAATAAGTGACCAATAGGTCTGCCTAGTGTCTTAAGCGATCACGGAGAATCCACCATATCTAACATTAATAGCGAGGCATTAAATAATAAAGGATGAGCAAATGAAGATATATATATATATACACAAACACTCCGTAATTAGGGGTTCACTCTCAATTAAATATCCAGTCATGTTCTAGTATAAAGGCTTCATAAAGATATGTGTAAACGTTCTATCTCGGTATCATACTTGGGAATACTACTTTGGGATGCGTAGTAGAGTCATGCGTAAAGATTTACAAGGTTAAGCTAGAATCACTAACCTTGGTAGGCATACCTCTTGGGTTGAACCAAACGAGGTACATCTATGTATTATAATCTGTGTTGTACATTTCATATTCACCAGAATCTTGTTGTTCTGACCCCCCCCTCCCCTCCTCATTACAACCACCCAGTTTTTCTAGAGAAGGCCGGGTTCTCATAGGTGTTTTAGTTTTTTTTTTAGTTCTCGTTCTCTCTCTCTCTCAGCTCGGTATTGGAAAAGTGACTTACTTTAAAAAGGTAGTTACTTGAGTTAATACTAGTTTATCCTATCTTGTTTCCGTTGGGAGTTATCTTTTCGTACTCTGGTTTTGTTCATGCTCATTTATTTGCAGGTACCAGATATACGCTTCATGCTTGGATGTGTTCGAGTTTCAATTTTTGTCAAAATTTAGCCATAGAAAGGTGTGGGATATTACAATTTTGCTCATTGAAATTGCCTTACTTAGATTTTACACTTATTCCACCATTTACTCGAATTTTTCAAGTTATATGTGAAATTATATAGTCCAACGTAGACTCGTTAACGCCGAATCACTATAAATTCATGAGTGCATTGCTTTTTACCCACTTTCATTTATTTTTCTTCATTTACTTCTCTACGTATTTTTTATTTGGGTGTTGTGCCGCTTTTTGACGTCAACACTATAAGCACATGCATTGTTTATTTTATAGTAAGACCAGGTAAAAATATAGATCTTCCTTAAGAGGAAGCAATCTAAGGTTGATGGGCTGAACAAGGAATTAGATACATAAGTAAAAGTGTTTAATGAGTCATCGATAAAACATAGAAAAATACTCTTGGAAAATTTTATTCCAACCCCCGAAACTAGGTAGTAGCCCCCGTTTTCTTCAGAAAATACCAGGACGAAAATGCCCTTTGTGTTATATACTTTTTTTTTTAGTTTTCAGGGTACCTCATAGAAACCCTACGTGGTTTCTCAGTGTACCACGCAGTATACCTACATGGTTTTTCAAGGAACCACGTAGGCCTACTGCGTGGTACACCGAGGAACCACGTAGGGCGTCTACGAGGTAACCTGAAAAACCACGTAGAACCTCTACGTGAAAGGGTATTTTTGGATTTTTTTTTAATTCAGCGGGGGGCTACTCACTAAAATTGGGGGTTTGCTGTTTTTTCTCAAATTGTAGGGGGCTACTACCTAATTTGGGGGGTTGGAATAAAATTTGCCAATACTCTTATATGCCTCAAATCTATAGAACTATAATGAAAAGAGTCACTCCTATATTGAGAAAGATGCATCTCCATAGGAGCAAATTTTTATAGGAGAATGCTGAATTTACGGTACCATTTTGGATATTGATTAGAGATAAAGAGTGGTAGATGAATATACTAATTATTCATACTGAGTGAATGAATTAGTCTACTCAAGCACCTCCACGAAAGATATCTAGTTGAGTATATGGAGAATCATCACAATGGGAGATACTGGAAATTTTCCATGGTCAAACCTATATCCCCAACTGATTGGCCACTTCTCCAAAAAAGTAGGGTACCACAAGAAGAAGTTTTTTTCTGAATTTTGTAAGAAATATTTTCTGTATGAACCAATTGATAGGTAATGTGAAAGTTGAACCGTTTTATATATTTTGAATTTTTCATTGCTCCTTTAGCTTATGTCATGCACTATACGATTGTAATAGAGCCACGATGCCTCATGTAACCCCATACCTATTTCTCTCTAAAAAAAATATGTGAGGCTCAAGAGAGAGTTTAGAGACAAGTCTATGATTTTTGAAGTTCCAAAGTTGGCAAGAAATTACTTTTTCATGGATTTATAGGAAATTCACAAACAACTTTATAAATTCATGTATGACTTCTTCGGTGACAAGAGAGAACACTGGATTGGTGAGGCCCAAAGTTTCCATTCCAATATACCATGCAAACAATGCACTATCTCTAATAAAAAAGATAGGATATCGACACTCCCGTTGGTGTACAACCTAAAGGAATACAAGTTCCATTTGACAGTATAACTAGTTCAACTCCTAGAACACCTAGGAAAGTAAAGTCTAGAATCTGAAAGTTGTAACTGAATTTTTATATGTGATGTAACTGGAAAACTATCAATAAAGTTTTTCATTTGTCTTTGAAGCCAGTATCTTATTATGTTGTAAGATTATTAGGAAGAGCAATTGTATTTTATTGTCGTTAAATCGTTGGGTCAAATATTCTCTCGCGGCTTAACACGACCAAAGAAAGACTTAACATTGATATTCAGAAAGTAACATTCTGATTTCTGAGCAATGCATTTCACTGACAACCATGCAGCATTGAATGGCATGATTAATTTTACCAGCAAAAAACATTATAATTTATAACGGAGCTTAGAAAAACAAGCAATCGCTGAATAAGAAAAGAAGCCGAAGCCAAGGATGCAAAGGTATAAGAACTACTGGGAAAAATTGATGCCAACTTTATTCATACTTCAGGATTCTTGAGGGGGATAGAAACTGATATGGAAGTTACAAAACCCCATAAGAGTATTACAGGTCGTGAAGTTGAGTTGTTAAAAACTTAAGCTGGCTATCAGTCCTCAGAGTTGATCATAAAAGGGGATGAAGCTGATATATACTGCCAATAATGAGAATGTTTTTGCCATCCACAATTCTATAAAAAGCTTAGGGAACGTAGAGCTTGGGAACTGGTGTCATTGAGTTAGATATACGTTCACTAAGCATGTAAAAGATTGATGGAACTCTATGATATAAGGACATATCAATTGCTATGCTGTGGAAGTTCGAGAGCACAGAAGGGATAAATTTATTCTCGACTAAGAAGCTAAACTGTAGTAGGGCAAAGTCAAGCTTTTAAAGGGATCACTGAAAGCACTCCAAAAGGCATTAAAACTGTTGAATTGAAGAACATAGGAGGAAGATGGAAAACAATGTTAAAATTTTAGCAGTCTTAAATTTCTTTCTTACTTGTTTACTTACAACAAAAATGACCATCTATATATGGTGGACTAACTTCCTTACAACACCAGTAGACACCATTTCATTCTAGTAGACATGACTCTTAACTTAAAAGACACAACAAACTATGAGAGAACAATAAATTGTTTTTAGATTCCAACAAAAACAAATACTTGATGAAACCATCCACCATATTACAGGCTTCACTCTAGGCCCGGAAGCCGCACATGATATTCACCTCAGAAAAAATCTTGTTGATGTATGTAAATGTATTGTTAGCATTTGATAGTAACATGAAAATAAAGATATTTAATTGAAAATGCTTCATTTCTATTTTGTTAGCATTTGATAGTAACATGAAATAAAGATCTTTATTAAATACAAGTATACGAATATTTTATCTGATAAATGTGAACTGGGAATTATTTTCCATTTCCATCCAGTGGGTGGAAATGTTGAACCAGAAACTCCCATCTGGTTCATGGATTTGATAAACTACGGACTTTTACCTGATATGATAAGTTAACAAACAAGAAACTTCTATCTGGTATGAAGTTTCCTTGAACCAGAAACCTCTATGTGCTATGAAGGTTTGATGAATCAGAAACTTCTATCTAGTATGATGTGTTGATGAATCAGAAACTTCTGCATAGCATGATGTCCTCCCTCTAAGAGGTACTCCAACAAGGCGTTGAGCCGGACTTGAATTTTTTTACCTATAAATAGGTCAATGGTTTTCACCCGACTAAGAGATGCTAGATGAACATAAAATCATGCAAAATTTTCACTACTTAATTATAAATTTTATTACTCTTAAAGCGGTACCGTTGGGTCTTTTAGTCTTGTTCGTTGTAGGTTTATAATTTAAAAGAAATGGAAGAATTGTTGAAGAATGGGCTTTAAAATATTAGTTTAAGTTAAAGCTCTGTTGAAACGAAGTAAAATGTTAAGTTATACACAAAAGCTATTAGAGCATCCCAACGCGGGGTCGGTTGAAAATGAAAGGGGGGCCAGGGTTGCTTTGGCAACCCTGGAGGTTGCTGGAGCAACCGAATGGTTGCTCCAGCAACTGGCCAAAGCCGGCTTGGGGGAAACTGGCTATGGCATGGCCGGCTTCTAAGAAGCCGGCCATGGTGGGGTAGTTAATTTATCTTCCCCCCCCCCCCCCCCAATGGCCGGCTTCTATGAACCCGGTTTAATTTTTTTATAGATTTAGCCGTTGCATATTATAACCGTTGCATATTATAACAGTTGCATATTATGACCGTTGCATTATTTTACATCTATATCTACAGCACTCCTTTGTACATTATAACACACAACATTTTTACATCAAACCACACCTCTATTCCTTCTTCAATTTCTGTTTAACTTATTTGCAATGTCAAACATTGGTAAAGCAAAGAAGGGTGTCTCCAATTCTGCACAGAAGCAACACACTAATCAATCCGACAACAATCAGTTTCCTATCCATTCGTCGTTCCAGCAGAATCAACAATCCAGTTATGGTAACTTCCCGAATGTTCTGAACTATAATTATCCTCAACAGAGCCCGAATTTCTATCAATCCCAGCAAAACTCCAATCATTATCATAGTACTCAAAATTCTGGTTCCGGTCAAAACGCGTATTTTCAGCAAAACTGCAGTGAGCATCACTACGCTTCTCCAAGCAGCCAACAACGGTTAGTCCCGCCTGAAACTTCTCCAAATCTGTCAAGAAATTTGAATTGTATGTTTGGAGATAACAGTGGCTTGAATGAAGAAACAGAAGTCGATGATACTGAAAATCCAGATGTTTTTCCCACCGCACAACTGAGAAGATCAAACAAAATAGTGAAATGGTCTCCAGAAGAACAAGCAGAACTAGCGTTTTGTTGGGTGGAGGGCTCCAGAGACAATCTTAAAGGGACTAGTCAGTCCGATAATTCATTTTGGAGTTCTGTTTCAAGACTATTTAACGGCCGTAGTCCCGAAAACCCACCGAGAACAGTCGACTCTTTGAAACAGTCGTGGAAGAGAATCAATGCTAACTGTCAAAGTTGGAATCAGATTATGGCTGGACTACAAAGTAGACAGCAAAGCGGTGCCAACGACACGGACTTGGTAAATTTTGATTACTTAAATAATGGTTAATTTGTTTTACTGTATAATAATACCACCTTACGTTTCTTCAACGCATACAGCTAAAGAGTGCGAATGAAGCTTATATGGCAGAACACAAAAATCAACCATTCAATCTGCATAATTGCTACGCCATCTTATCTAGAGAGGAAAAATGGAGCACTATACGCCAAGAACATTCTGCAAAGCGATTTATGCCAAGAAGGCCAATGGAGGAATCAAGCCCGGGAAGTCCAGATCCTTAAGAAAACACACCATTTTCTACAAGTTCTGGTGGTAGGCCTCCTGGTAAATACAAAGGTAAAAAAAACCGTTGCAGATTACAGTCCGTACTACGAACAACTACACAGTCGAATGGTAGCTTCATAGGAATCAAACCGACTTTTGGCGGAAGCGAGGGAAGCTAAGAGAGATGAGGGATCCAAGGAGAAGCAGCGTAGACACGAAGAACTTCAAATATCAAGAGAGCGTGAGTTGGATGTTAGGGAGCGTGAATTAGCTCGCCTCGAACGAATTGATGACAGGGCGCTAATGACTATCAATTTGGATACATTAAATCCAATGCAACGATTGTTAATGGAGCAAGAACTAGAAGCGTGCCGCAGAAGACGCATGGGATAGGACATATTTATGTTTTGATCGTTTCCTTGTAGTTGTTTCTTGCTATGTCATTATTTAGTTTTTAATTGCTAAGTACTAATGTTGTAGGAGTAAAAGATTATTAAATGAGCGTGAATTTCCTTTTTTAATTGTCACTAGCAATCTTGCAAGCATGAACTTGTATTACGAGAACATTAACGTAATATTTCATCACTATAGCAAAAAAGGTACATATAAGCATTAAGGAAAACATATAACTAAACAACGAACGTAATTTAACTTAAACATCCAGATAGAGTTCACCACTTCCTATTGATTGCCGGCATGCTCCCAATAGTGTTCGATTAATTTGTCCCTTAATTGTAGATGTGCTTGGGGATCTCTAACGTCCTGGATACGCTGCAGGTACTCGACAAAAGTATTCGGGTCCTTGTACGGCTTACTTCTAAACGCAACTGCTATATCCGGGTAGTTTTTAAGTTGCAGTTCGAATCCCCCCTTTCTTCTTCAACTATCATATTATGTAGTATAATACAACAGTACATGATATCTGATATAACTGCTTGTTCGTGATAGTGCACCTCATTTCTTAAAATATGAAACCGTCCCCGTAGAACTCCAAATGCTCGTTCTACGTCTTTTCTCAGACTCTCTTGTTGTTGTGTAAATTTTGCCTCTTTGGCATTGTTCTGCTTTTTAAATTCCTGCACAAGTGTCTTCCATTTCAGGTATATACCATCAACCAAATAATAACCAACAAAATGGTCTGTATCACCAATTTTATAGTTGCACGGCGGTGACTGATCGTTGTATAAATCATTAAACAAGTATGATTGATGAAGAACATTAATATCGTTTAATGATCCAGGAACACCAAAAAATGCGTGCCATATGTACAAATCGAAAGAAGCGACCGCTTCCAACACCAACGTTGCCTTTTTTGTGTGGCCTCTGTATTGGCCTTGTAGTGCAACTAGACAGTTTTTCCACGTCCAATGCATAGAATCTAAGCTGCCCAACATACCCGGGAAACCACGTTGATCTCCCATTTTTAACAATCGTTCGACGTCGCATGCAGTGGGGGATCGTAGATACTCTTCACCGAAGACACGAACAACTATTTTGCAGAACTCTTTCAAGCATAGAATTATCATTGATTCACGAATTTGTAATTTATCATCTAACGAATCAGCTGAACTTCCGTATGAAATCATACGAAGTGCCGCTGTTACTTTTTGTAGTAGTGAAATTCCTAGTTCTTTGATAGCATTTCTTCGGTGAGTAAAAAAAAACATTGGACTCAGAAACCTTGTTGAGAACTTGATCAAACACTGTTCGCGACATATGAAATCTACGACGAAAGTAAACATCACCATATACTAGGTTTGGCACAAAGTAGTCCTTCATCAAGTGATTGTGCCCCCCCCCCCCCCCGGATAGTCACGTCCATAGCGTATATCTCTTCTACCCACTTGGCTGCCTCCTTGGGTTGATTTGGAGCTCTCTGCTATATCACGTTGCATCGCGTTTAAAGTTTCTCGTTGGTACGTTAGCCGCTGTTGAGGAATTTGTGAAGCACCATAATCGCTTTAAACCATTCATGGTGTGAACGATGATTTCAAAGCAATGATAATTGGATGAGTTAGAAGAACAACACTACGGTTATTATAAAGCAAACCCAGGGTCCCAGCACATGACATAATTGGACTAAGTTAAAAGTGTAGGAATTTTGGCTACATTTTTATGTTTGAAGAAGTCACGGGTGAAGAAGAAGTGTTAAAGGTAGGGGGGCCTATGGAGGATGGTTGATAAAGTAAAAATGTTAACTAGGAGATGAAACATTAATTTGTTTTATATGCCAGTGTATAGTGTGGATTCATACAACATGAATGATGGCGTTACTTTATCTTTAAGTCACTTTATTGCTAAGTTATGTTGTATCACTGTCATGAAGGTAACGTGGGTGTACAGAGAGAAGATAATTACTCACTAGAAATTGCAACAAATCATTGTACATGAAGTATGCCCTTTCAATGTCCATAGTTATACAGTGAACACTGATGCCTACTGTTAGTGAACAGTTTGGATTCCATCAACCAGAAATATGGATTCACTTCACCTTTTTGTCACTTTATCACGTTTCTCCTGAGCTTGGACCAGTCTTTATTGGAATTTGATACGGCGAAGTTTACAAATTAAACCCTATGCAGTTGAATTAAAAGTTCGTATTAAGTGTTGTTTTGAATGTGTTAATGTCTAATTCTATTGTTGAACAAGATTGCCCTCTTGTCATATAGAAATGCAAAATAGTTAAATATCACGTTGACATAACAAGGATTACAGATACCTCCATACTTTACGTACGCACATCAAATTAAACATACGTTCAAACAACATTAAAATCATATGACTGTAAGACTACTCCGTTCCATAGCGGGTAAACCAACTGTAGCAGAGTTTATACGCTTTGTAGCCAACAAATTCCTTATCGTACTCGAAAAGGTAACGAGAATCATATGTGGCTTGGTTTGTTTTAAAAATATTTTCGTCTTCAACAGTTTCGATAATCTTTGTGTACCGATCACAAGCGTCTGCAAAACGACGATTAGCTATTTGGAGTTCAACTGATGTTCGTCTAGTAGGCCGGGAACGATGGTTGTTGTACAACCTCGTGATCATGGCCCATCTTTCTTTATATGTTAAACCCCCTCCACCTTGCATTAGTAGCTCATCTCTTTTTTCAACGACAATATAGACTTTTACGAGGGCCAACAAATCCTTGTAAGAAAATTCTCGAGTTGCAGAATTCATTGTTTGAACACTATCACTAGGTCGTTGATTTAATTGAGAGGGACGCGGAGCTGTATTCAACGCTCGATGCTGATTCGGTCCAGGCACCTCTTCGATTTGTGTAGCTTGAACCACTCCAACTCCGTTAGCGTTGAGTAGGTTCCGTTCGTACTCATCAAAAATCCTTCCCATATGTTCATCACTTATTACGGAATCGTCCATGTAACCTATGCATCAGTAATATAACTAGATTTACTAGAAGTACAAAGTATGTTGATAACAAAGATTACCATTCAACAAAGAAGGAAATAAATTTCTCACTTCAGTCAGGAACGGTGATGCTTGAAGATATAAAAGGAATAGGAAGGATTATCAAATATGCAGTACTTATAAGGATAATGTACTGCCTATAGCTACAGTTCAACAAGGTGTACTACTCGTTACTGCGTTCTCGTGATATTTTATGGTAGATTCCCTGCAGTGACCATTCACATCACAAGAAATGTAGGCAGTGACTAGTAATTTCGTATACTGTTGTCATTTATGTGGGACAGGACTTGTCAATGCAGCTAACAATAACATCACAAAAACTTTTGGCATTTATTTTTACCATCAACGGTCGCCTTCTACTACAACTAAACACAGGGACAACAAATTCAACGCACAACAACAATGAATCTTACAAGCATACAACAACAACAGTTTTACAAACTACAATAACATTCAAACAAACTTCAACAACAACAACTTAGAAGCATATGACCAAACCATAGTCATAGAAACTAAGACAACTAAACACACGAACAGAATTTCCAAAATAAAATTAATATTAAACATGTACTAAACACAAACATCTACCACGGCCTAGGGAAAGGTCCTGCTCGAGATTTATCAGCAACAATCTTGTTCAAGCGTCTTATTTCGGCTTGCGCTTCCAGTGCATATTGACGTCCACGTTCGCACATGGGAGGGTCAATCCAATGCTTAAAGTTACAACATTCAATTTGATCAGGGCAAACCTTGTGATTCTTGTAGGATTCACAAGCAAAAAAACGACGACCGGCATTTTTCTCAGTATTGGCAACAACCACGACCGATTCTTGTCCGCATCGGCAGAGAGGGTTGGATCCTCTTGTACGTAGCGGCTGGGAAACCTTCCCTTCACGCATAATTTCTTTGCCAGGTCGTTGAGTAATGGAAACCTGGTCATCATTTTCCCAGCTGTTCATATCTCAAATTGTGATTGTGTGGTAATTTACTTATGAGTTAATACAACATAAAACTAGGCCATATAAATAGATCCTCAAAGCCTATAGTGAGTCATGCTCATTGACTGCTCCAATCTTGCATAGTTCCCATAATGCAGTCATGCTTTATCGGTCAGTTGTCCTGTTTGGGTCGTCCTCAAAATATTCGAAGGAGATTCCCTACAGTTGTATCAGTGTCCAGTTACATCAGTAATTATTTTACTCCCGACTTAAGCTTTGATGTGTAGTGTATAGTGTACGGTGTATAGTGTTCAGTGGATAGGGTGGATTCCTTCTACTTGGAAATTGGCGTTACTTTATCTTTATGTCACTTTATTACATAGTTTGGTTGTATCACTTTCACCTTTCTGTCACTTTATCACGTTTGGACTAGTCTTTATTGGAATTTGAATGGTAAACGGATTCCCATATTAGACAAGTCCTTATTAGGAATTGCAACATTTCATGTTTACTCCACATGTTGTCCCTATAAATATATACGGTTACTATGTTGTAGTTAGCTTGTACCAAAATTTTCACCAAAATAAAAAATGTCTTCATGGTCATGGCCCTCGTCAATGGATTCGAACTATGATCAAAACTTTCTTGGGCGTCCTCCTTCATGTCCAAGAACAGATATTGATTGGAATATCGAATACCAAGAGCGGCACTATGAGGAATTGCATCAAGTCTACCCGGAGTTGGCCCGCATGACGATTCATCCACCGATTGCTCATGTTCCAGATGTAGGTCATCACGTAGTCCAAACTGTAAATGAAGAACGCTTACAAGCGGCTATAGTCCCTCGTCCTCCGACTGTTCCAGATGAAGGTCATCAAGAGGTACGACGAGTTTCAGTAAACCAGTCTCCTAACGAGCAGGTAGTTAACTCCTATCCCGTTTGTTGCCAATGTGGTTATGCGGTAGAGGTGGTAGTCCGGGCGGACGGAGAGAATATTGGTCGCAGGATCCAGTTATGCTCGCTATGGCCTAACGGATGCAATTATTTCGAGTGGATAGACGAGCATTTCCGGACAGTAGGCCGTGAAATATCAACATACCTATCCGGACCGGATGTCCCAGAAATGCCCACGGTCCAACCATAACTCGTCGGCGTAGTCGAGTGAGGTGGCTGAGGAGGGTGTTGACGAGGAGGCTGAGGAGACTGACAAGGATAGCGAGGCGGCTGAGGAGGCTGATGATGAGGAGGCCTATGCAAAGTAAGGGTACTCTGAGACATGTCGCGTAAAACACATGGATCACCAAAAGGAGTGCAGGCGGAAGGACAAACAAAATCAACTCCGGCGGCATGTACAAACGTTGTCGTATTAGTACGCTCATAAAAAGATCCCCAAAAAGTAATGTAATCTCTACCGGTAATGATAAATCTATCAGCTGGCCACCACTCACCGTCATACTGCTGTAAATCAGCACTAGAATAGACCCGTAAATGACCTGTATCGGGGTAGGGATCATCGGGAACAACATCGACATGGAGTAACTGTCGCCAACAGCGCTCCCCAAGTACCAATAACATCCTAAAGCGGGTGGTGACGATACCAAAGGAAATCGTCTACCAGACAGAAATAGAGCATGCTGCTGCGCTGGGCCTAGCAAGAACGGGGAATTGACAAACGGACGCCACAGAACTGACTCTCGTGTGGTCCTCATCTCTATTTGAGTACGAGCCACTGCAAATACATGACGGCAATCACCTTCTGGTACAACGCGCCGATTCTCGGGCGCCCAAGCTTTCGCACGAGGGTAGAAATGTGATAGTGTAGGATCCAATGTCGGAAATGCCATGTTATGAAAGTACTCAAAATACCAATACTGCAGAACCTCCCAAAAACCAGTAATCGACGAACCACGAGTCCTAACAGTGCACTGTTGGTCCAACCCCTATACAAATGAGCTAAAATCAGCGTACCCCAGTCATATGTAATAGGAGTACTGTCGAACGACATGCCCGCAACAACAGCTACATTTCCACATGGCAATGTGTTTGATGAATTCGTGAAGAATAAATTACCCATCATATATAATATAAACAATCTAAGAATCTCTAAGTGGTGAACTGCAGGATGGCGTTCCACTAAGTCCATTACGGCTTGCTTCACGAAAGAGGTTCTGATATGATGATTGTTTGTTAAGCCTCCCCCTCGTAAGTTCAGATGTGGAAATATACTAGCTAATAAATCATACCGCTGATATAGCTCATCATATGGTAAAGTGGCACCCTGACCAATTGGTATGCCAGTAAGTATGGTAAAATCCAGTGGCGTAATACTCATCTCTCCAAAACTAAAGTGAAATGTATGTGTCGTTTTCCACCAATACACGGCTAAAGCACCACATAATTGAACATCATTATTGTACAGGTTTTCAATACCTAAGGATGCAAATTAAAAATATTAAAATCACGAAAATATATTTCATTTTCTAAAATACGTAATATGTAAGTGGGTGCATAAAAATTACGTACTCAAGAAATCTCCAAAACCAATACTTCTAAGATATCCTGCAATAATTCTGTTTGTGTCGTACGCACGAATCGTTTTATACAAACGGACGATACTAACCCACGATCCTCGTGTACGATCAGTACGAGCCTAAAACATACAAAAAAATAACTAATGTTCGTACGACACACTTCTTGATCAAATACCGACTAATACACTAACCAGATTAAGAAGTTATACCTCAAACAACGACTTTAAGTTATCAGTAAGGTGTCTTTCCCCTTCAGGCAGTTCACGAAAATCAGCCAACGTTTTATCTGCAGACAAATTAACATCGATGTGTGGATCCAATGCAGCATAAACACCAGCTTTAGCAAGCCGTCTTCTCCGAACGGGTTTTGAACGACGAGCGTCGGTTGGACAAGTGTCTTCAACCGGTTCATTCTCCCCTTGTGCATTGTTGTTGGAGGCATTACGACTTCCAGAACCAAAAATAGCTTTACCCAATCTTTTTTTTTTAGAGGAATGGAGCTTTCGGCGGAGGAAGAAGGAAGGAAGGAGTGGCGGCGAGGGTTTGAGAGAACAAATAGGGAGGGTAGGGGGGACCGACACGCGGCGGTTAAGGTTTAAAACCCTTAACCGGTGTTGGGAAAACCGGTTAAGGGTAACCGGCTTTCCCAACACCGACCAAGGGTTTTAACCCTTGGCCGCGTGGGGGGGGTTGCTCGTGTCAACCCCCTCGAATTGACCACGAGCAACCCCCCCCCCCTGTTGGGGATGCTCTTACAGCTCAACTGGTTTGAATAAGTGCATTATATTAAGATTTCATTGACTGGTTGCCATCTAACATCCTATTTTTTACTAACCACGTCTTCAAGGGAAATTCCTTCTGAAACAGGCCAAAGCAAGATTGTTCTGGAATATATTGGAGAATATAAAGGAACACCGGGTCAAAGTTTCTAGAGATTTAATCTTTTAAGACCTAGATCTAAGGAATACTATAAATACATTTACACTTAGTATCAGTTTTGACCATTTTGGCATTATATGCCATTAAGGCATCAACTCTGGTTTTCTTTTATTTTCTTTTTAGTATATTCTCTTGTAATCAACTTATATTTCGACAATAGAATCTTCATTTTCTTTTTAGTTTAGTTTTTCATTACATCTAATATAATTCCTTTCTTATTTATTGTTTCAATCGTACTTATGATTTACTGGTTTGCCAAGAGGCCAATAGATCTCATTGTCTCCTATTTGCTCTCTTATTCTATTTTTCATTGCGTAAGTTTCTTCCTTTTATGTCTTCTCCGCAAATTATAATTTTTTCAATTTTAGTAAATTCCAATTTCAGCTCAATTAGAACAATCACTCGAATTCATCTACCATGCTTTGAGTTTAAATAAATGTTAATAATTAAAAACTTCTTTTTGATTCGACTCATATTCACATAAACACTAAAACAGACGTTGTGCACTTGTTGTGAAATAAGGTCACGACTTTTGTTAACAACTAGAACCATTGACCGAGTTTTTGGCTCCATTGTCGGGCAGTTTAATTGATTTCTAATGTTTACGCAACATTCAATTCATGTTAGTTTTTTTATTTATTTAATTTTTTATTTTTCATTTTTTTCTTTGATCTCCCTTATTATTAAAAGAACATTTTCCCCCTCTTTTCTAAGTTCTTTGTAAGTTTTTTTTTGGCAAGACTGACTGAATTTTAAAGTGATTCGTAATACTTTTATTATAATAAATTTAGGGAAACACAGGAGATATACCAAGTGTAAATCTACTCAAGCCCGACCCTGGTCATAGGCGATCTAGGCGATCGCACTACAAGAAAAATAACCTATTGAAACTTGCTATTTGCAACAAGCGACAATTCACAGTTGCAGTAAATAATATTTAGCAACAAACCTATTACAGCAGTTGCTATAGGTGAGATTTAGCAACATGCCCTTTTTTCTTGTTGCGAAAAGCATGTTCTTAACAACTGCGCTTCTCTTCGTGTTGCAAAAACATACTTTTAGCAACTGTTCTTCCATAACAGTTGCAACAAACATATTATTTGCAACTGTGCTTCCAAGTCAGTTGCGAATAAATATCTTTAGCAACAGTTTTCGCTCCTTGCAAATAACTGTATTTTTTTGCAACTGGTAAAGCCAGTTGCAAAAAACATACTATTAAAAATTAGTACCAGCTTTTAATGATTAACTTTTACTAATTAATTTTAAATAAGTTTCTATTAAATGATTAAATACTAGTAATTATATAATAATTAAGATTAATATTTAATAATTATTAATTAATAATAAAATTTAAGTATTGTAAAGTGATGTTCACAACTGATAATTAAATAATAATAATTACTAATTAACTGATAATTAACATTTGGTAAGCATAGTTACTACAAAAGTACGAAGTAATAAGCAATATTTAGTTATAATATAATAAGTATTTAAGATATAATAAGTATTTAAGTAATAATAATTAATTAAAATGAATAATATTTTACTAATTTATCACGGTTAGTTGTTAATAGTGTATAAATTATATTTTAACAATTATTAACTACATTTAATAATAAGTTAACTATTATGTAATTACTAATAGTTAAGATTACAATTTATATTATTATTAATTGATAGTAAAATTTAATTATTATATATTTATATTTATATTTAAAAATATTATTCAATAATTTTACCAAAAAAGGCTTACATCTTTGGATTACATGAAATAATATCAGACTTTTACGTTCAATCCAGCTTTATGAACCCAAATCTAAGTATATTCGCGCCCCATTACCCACGAAAATTTCATTTCCCGCTTCCATCCTCCCAGACCCAATAATCCAAATCCCCGAAATTTCCAGATCCCCTTCTCCACCTTCATGATTCACAATTTTTCGAAATTTCCAGATCCAAAACCTTAAGTTCAGATGGCGACAGGGGACATCCTAATCTCAAAGGAATGGACTTAAAGATGGCGACAAGAAATTTCGCGTGGCAACAAAATTTAGCCCCTCTTCCGACCTTCCAACTGCCATTCCTAACACCACCGACCCCTACTACGCCCCGACCTTGTCCACCAGATCCCCCTGACATCGGTTTTACCCTAGTAGGCGCCCAAATCACGTCGACAGAGGAAACCCTAATCCCCGATTGCTCCAGCTCTAGGCCGCAGCTGGCGGCTCTGACAACTCCACCTAGAGAGATGGTCAGTCTCATCTCCTTTCTCATATCATTTTTCTTTTTCATTTTTTTTGGTTGCCTAGAGATATGGTTGATTAATTAACATTTGTGGACCGTTGTGCTAAACAAGTCTCCTTCTGCGTATTAGTTCTCTACGGGTTTAATTATGGAAAAACAATGGCTTACTATAAACCCATTTCAAAATTGATAACACTTAGACTTAGTAACCATTTTAATTAAAAACACAACTATTTCTAAATTTCTAATACTATTTTAAAGAGCTAGTTGTTCTTCACAAAGCCAACTGATTGTACATAGAAGTCTCTCTTTATACCAATATTTATATAAAACTTTATTTTAGTTATTTTTAAAATTTCATGGATTTCAGAGAATTTCAAGTGAAGATTAAGTGATAAATAACATGAAAGTTGAAATGGCTGTTCGTTTAGTGGGTACAAACATTGATAAGATCAAAACAACATCTCGTCTTCTTTTTTAAACAAACTGATATTTGCGCAATGCACATTGCTATCATCTAAATGTACAAATTAATTAAGTAATTGTCTTGCATATAGCGCCATTTTATTTTTTTGTTTTATCACAAATGATATTTTCCATGCATCATCCTATTGTTCATCAAGGATAAAATGAAAGTACTGCAGTTAATAAATCTAAGTTGTTGTGGCATGAATTGGAAAATTGTTATACATACATATATATATATATATATATATATATATTGACTTCCACTAAAGAGGAGCAAAAGTGCTGGCATTGTCTAGTGCCATGGGCTCAAAATGAAACCTGTTAACTACCACCAAATCATAGTCATGGATACAGAGCTTGCTTTCACATGTTTATGTTTGACTATTCTCTCTTATGTATATCTTATTAACTACCCTTTCATTTATAAATTTTTCTCTCTTTACTACTCAGTTGATTTCCTATTCAGTTTACTTGCACTGCCCATCGGAACGGTGTGAAGCTCCTAACTAAAAAGCCAATGGTCGGTTCCATTGGCCACCTTTAAAACAGCGTTGAATCCTTGGAGACTACTTTCCTCATCTAAAACCAGAACAAAGGCTTGATTTTGAATCCAAAGTCCCTAAATCTTGTTGAATGCAACAATCTTCTACTGCCAGATTCCACTGTTGACAAACTGTACAGATGCTCAAAGGTTGGTCTGGTCATGCCGATTGCAAAAACTGTGTTACAGATACATTAGTCGGTATATGTCCTAAATGCGGTGGTTTTATGAGTAAAGAGATGGAATTTGTTTGTTCGGATGGAGGTAAAAACGCGGTGAGTAGCAACACTGGGTTTGTTAAGGGGGTGGTGACCTACACCTTTATAGATGATTTGTCCGTAACTCCTATGTCGAATATATCGAGTATTACGACGCTGAATAAGTTTCAGGTTAAGGATATTGGCTCGCTAATGGAGAAACACATTGTAATAACTCGGAAATTCTGAGCCAGTTTAAAATTTTTATTTTGGCAATTTTAGCGAATTTTGAATATTTAAAATAGATTATTTTAAATAATATCGACGAGAAATTTATTTTTAATATAAATAGAACGTATATATTATATACGTCGCCGTTAGAATATAAATAATTATATATAATTATAAAAGGAATTGAAAATGGCGCGGTAGTTCGATAATTCGATTTCAAACTTCAATTGAATGTACCGGGTGCAAAACAATCCGGATTTTAGTGAAACCAAAAATAATAGGATCTATTCGTGAATATCTTCCCAACGAATCCGAAAAATCGAAATTTCATAGCGGGAATCAAAAGATATGTCCAGTTGAAAATTCTGAATAGTCGCTATGGAATTCAGGCCCTTAAAAATGGGAATTTTGCAAACGACCTCGGATTTCGACGAAACCACTTTTGTTGGATCCGTGGTGTCAAATTATTGCTAGATTCCAAATTTCATAATTTTTCGAATCAATATGTGAGCGTGGCAAAGGAAAACGCGTTTGACCAGTTTCAGTTGATTTTAATCGACTGGAAATTGGCCATTTTTCAAATGGTCTCAGAATTCGACGAAACTAGTTTTGTTAGGACCATATCGTCAATACGAAGCTAGAAAATATTTTTCGAGAATTTTTAGAGTTAGTATGTGACCCCGGTAATTTGAAATGTACGTTTAAAATTCAATATAGTGATTTAAATGTAAATTTAACGGAAACTGATTGTAACAGCCGAATCAGCCTGCGATGCATATCCCATTGTGTTCGGAATGGGGGTAAAACGTTATGGACGACAGGCGGTGGGCCTCGTTTAGAGGTCGTATATAAAAGTCAACTTTTTGCAATTAAAATAAATAAATAAATTATAAATTAATACTCTCCCCTCTCCTTAACTACCCAGGCCCCCCCCCCCCCGATTTCATTTTACAAAAAAAAAAGACGTTGAAGCGGGGAGGAGCCGCCGCCCTCCCCGAGACCACCGCGCCACCGCCGAGACCCCCTCCCTCCCCTCGATTTCCGCTCCACCACCCCCAGACGTGACCTCGAGCCACCCAAAAACCAGAACCGCAACTCCAGAAAGCCCTCCCCATCGCGATTCGCGCCGCCCTAGGCGGTCACCGCCGCTGACGCCGGCGCCTCCACCGCGACTGGCGCCCCCTTTAGCCTCTGACGCCCTGTCTCCTCTTCCCCCCTTCCTACAGTAAAACAATGTGAGTTTTTATTTTGTTTTTATTTATCTAAGTAATTAAAAACATGATTTTTAAATTAGGTCATTGTATAAAAATGTGTTTTAACAATAAATAAGATTGATTTCATTTTTAGATTATGAAAAAAAAATGTTTATAGCATTGTTTTTGAATTTGATTTTATTTTTATAAAGTTATAATTTTTACACGATAGGAATAGTAAAGATATCATCTTTATGTGTGTAGAAAAATAAAAATGTGATTTTTATAATGATAAAAGTGAAAAGACGATATTTTTAAAAGTGAAAAGACGATATTTTTAAAAGTGAAAAGACGATATTTTTAAAAGTGAAAAGACGATATTTTTAAAAGTGAAAAGACGATATTTTTAAAATAGAAAAGATTAGATTTTAAAAATAGAAAAGGCGAGATTTTTATATATTGAATAGCAATAGTAAAAATTCGATTTTTATATATTGAATAGCGAAGTGAAAATTCGATTTTTAAATGTATGAAGCGATTATAAAAATATGATTTTCAAATTGAAAGTGAACAAATAAAAATGTGATTTTTATTTTAAAGACATCAAAATATAAAAATGTGTGATTTTTATATATGTAGTGAATACGGGCAACGAAGGTGACAAAGATGCGATAACGATGAAGATTTCTATCAATGAAGAGTCGTGGTATTGGATAGCTATTGGTGAGAATTTCTCACCTTTCAATTTCATTTCTATTTATATATATATATATTAGGATGCAGACGGTGCTTAGTAGCACCCGACACAATCGTCCACAGACCATGGACTTGTTTGTTTGATTGCAAAAATTAGTTAGATTATTTGATTGAAATTGAATTGTTTGGTGAAATGAATGGATTTGATTGATGTGTGAATGGCGTGGGCCTTCACTAGACCGGGGATAAAGCTAGGCCTCGTCCTGTTTTTAGTATCGTGCCGTTATGCCGCCGAAATTTTCTAAAATATGATAGAAAAATAAAATATCATTTTATTGAATAAATGAACTGAATAGAACATTCATAGGTTGAATAAAATATTTTATCGTTAAAAATATAGTTTTAACGTGGAAGTGAATAAAATAAAATATTTATTTACAAACCAGACGGTTTGTTTATGTACACCTATTTGAAGGACATTGATTGGGTCGATAAATTTTACACATCGCCCAACTGCACAACTAAAATCTGTGTTTGATTGTTTGAAACCCCACACGGGTGTTGGGATGAAATCTGAAGTTCACTCATCCTGATTGATTAAATATGTCGATCGATTGATTGACAGGCTGTTATAAGCGTTAGATATCTATATTTTGATGCTTATGCAGTGTAGTGCACTTTGGTTGATGGTTGATTATTTTTCAATGTTGTTATATACGTGTGATGTATGAAAATCCATATAATTAACATTATATGGTGATTGATTGGGCCTCATTCCAATTTAGAAGATAAAGAATATTATAAAGTAAAAGTTCATGTGTTGACTCTACTCATTCGTGAGATTAGTCATGTGTTGAACGTAATATTTTAACAATAAATTTTATATCTTTATCAATATAAAGTAAAGGTTCATGTGTTGACTTTACTCATTCGTGAGATTAGTCATGTGTTGAACGTAATATTTTAACAATAAATTTTATATCTTTATCAATATAAAGTAAAGTTTCATGTGTTGACTTTACTCATTCATGAGATTAGTCATGTGTTGAACGTAATATTTTAACAATAAATTTTATATCTTTATCAATATAAACTAAAGGTTCATGTGTTGACTGTACTCACCCGTTGAGATTAGTCATGTGTTGAACGAAATAATTTAACAAAAATAGTCACACGTGGACAGTACTCATTCGTTGAGATTAGTCGTGTGTTGACAAAAATAAATATTCTTTTGTTGAATAGAATGAAGGAATATATGAAGCCGTGTTGATTAGATTAACGCCATTTTGACGTGAACGATATTTATATCGATTTTATTCATTTCGAAATGAATTGAATATAAATCGATTTCGAAATGAATTGAATATAAAACGATTTCGAAATGAATTGAATATAAAACGATTTCGAAATGAAATGAATAGAAAACGATTTCGAAATGAGATGAATAGAAAACGAATTGAATTTAAATTGAATTGAAAACGAAATGAATTCGAATCGAATTAAAATCAATTTGAATTGAAATCAAATAGAAATGAAAGTAAAAAGGATTTAAAATAGGAAATTCAACTTTGATTTGAATTTGAAATAAAGGTTGAAATTGTTTTTGAAACGAATTCAAAACTATTTATAAAATTCGTTTTGAATAGTAATCTACGAAATATATATTATATATATTATATATATAATATAATGGCCTGAATAGAACGCGCCGCGCCGCGGCAGTTCGTGAATTTCGACCATTTATTTCAAACGGACATTACGGGAGATCCGACCGTCGGATTCTCCTAAAACCGGAACCGTTGGGTTCGTATCGAAAAGAACTTTCTAACGAATATTTGAAATTTGAAATCTAACGGTTGGATTTGGAGATACGTCCAAATCAAGTTCGAAAAAGGTCGCTATAAGTGCAGTTCGATGGTCGTTGTTGAAAATCGACTGTACGGGCCTTGATAAAATTATTAAAAATAGTAATAATTTGTATAAAATCATAAGAAATGATTTGAGAAAAATTGGGGTGAAAAACTCCATATTTGAAAAGATAAAAGTGGATTTTTATCGAAATGAACTAGTTTTGAACTAAATTTAAAACCCAATTATTTTTAAATAAATGAATTAAATTTAAAAAGGGTTTTAAATAATCGGAATTTCTAATATATTTGGTTGGATTTGAAATGGGTTTATCGTGAACGGTGTTTTAAATAACACTAGTTCTTTAACCCGATAATAAATAGAATATGATTTGGGTTTGTCGTGAACTGTGTTTTAAATAACACCTAGTTCTTTAACCCAATAAAAGGAGTTTTAACGAATCTACAATTAGATTGAAATGTGCATTGGTAATCTAAATTATCAAATTTGGAAAATAAGCGAGAATGGAGTATCACCAGTTTTGCTCCAAAGCGATAGTTAAATCTTTAATTAGATTTGAACGTGAAATGGTAATTAATTTTACCGATAACACCGTGGTATTAGATATGGAGTATCACCAGTTTTGCTTCATGGGATGAATAAGTTGGGATTGGGAAATAAAATAAATAATTACTTCGGCGTGGTTCGCTAATCTCGACTAGTTTAGAAAACCATAATTTGGTTTGAAATGACATCCAAAGGAAGATTAAAGGATAAATTTGAAAGAATTTATCTTGGATAAAATTAATGGGAACCTTTCCCTAAAAATGTGATTTTGTGAATAAAAGAATATTCTGAATTGGAATGAGGCGTATGTTGTGTTTGTGTAACATTTGTTTTTAATATACGCGGGTTGTTCGGAAAGACCGGGTTTATACCCATTCTGAATAACCGATTCGACGATAAGTCGAAGATGAAGACGGTGGTCGAAGACCGGAAGTCTTCACATCGTTTGGATAATTACTGACGATCCTGATTGGGCAGTACACCCAAGAGGATGGAAATAGTTGGTGGTCGTCATTACGTACCTGGAGATGGATGGATATGCGAGGAAAGTGCCTCCGGTTTCGTTCAGACCCAGAACGGACTTGTAAATGGATTGTGTGTCTGACATGGGATTTTATTCTGTGTTGATTGATTTCTATTAAATATACATCTGTTTGGCGGCGGAGAATTTATTCTTTTGCATAACGCCCTTCTCTGAGACGTACGAGCTCAGAGGTTGTATATCGATGGACATCAGTCGCATGGCATGAATTGCCTGTGTGGCACGCTAAGATGCAATGATCAAGGCTTTTATTGAAAAGCAGAGTCTTGTGGTTGATGATCAAAGCACGGCCTACGTGGCAGCTTTGTGTATAACGTGAATTCGCGAGCCTCACACCTCGGTATGAGTCAAAAACGGGATACGGACTGCAGGGAGAGCACGACGTTTCTTTCTAGCTTTTGTGGTGTCAGTGACTTACCAGCCCTGACATTTATATACTTTTCACCTTTGTGGTTGTTGGAATGCGAGGCGCCTCGATTTTAGGTCTGTAAGGACCGGGAAACGTGTGTTCAGGCATAACTAATCCTCTAACGTAAGTGAGGACCGGCCCTGAAGCATCCAGGGGTTGCCCAGAGTGCGTAACCCTGGGACATTTGCTAGAGTGTCTCGAACACGGAGAGGAGCTTGCCCCTTGCCTCGACTCATGACGGAAATCCATTTTCCAATACGTTTATTGCGGCTTTATTTGTAGAGCCTAGTACGGCGACATAGTGGGATGGGGCACTCATGCCGTCTATGATTTATATTTATGATTGAAATTGTTTTGACACTATACACTTATTATAGTATCAAATGATTTGTTTTAAACGTATCAAGCATGTTTGGCTGTTATAAGGTAAAACCCTATCCTCCGGCTTGCGTTGCATTGTGTGATGGGACCTGGGTCTTATAATAGCTTCATTTTTCGAAAAAGCATTGCGTTGTTTATTCCATGCACTGGTATTCTTGGGAGGAGACCCGTTCCGTGTTATACGGCGTGGTCCCTTGAATTACTCTCTTTTAAAGTAAAGTTTAAATAACTGTTTTAGTTCTCACACCAGTCACATGACTGACCTGGAGTTTGTTGTTTTAACCTAAACTCTGGGTGCCCCTATTTTCCGCATGGGTAGCTAGTAGTTTTGGTTTTGCAGATTTATATTCACAGGATCCTGGTTTATAGCTGGAATGATATCCGGAAAGCTCTGTATCCGTATATCACCTTCAGTTGTGCTTTGTATTATTTTCCGCTGATATGTAATTTATTGTAATCTCTGATATTTATCGAATGTAATTTATTCATTCATACTCTGTATATTCTTGTGTTCTGATGGAATTGTTGTAATAGCAATGAAATGTTCTTCCGTCTGCGTTCTATTTTGTCCTGTTCTCAAACGATCAGGGGTTTCGAGCGGTCTAGATCGGTTTAACGACTGATTCAGATCGAGCGAAATTCCCGGTCATCACATTTGGTATCAGAGCTTTGGTTTACAGAGCTCGAGAACAAGACACATTAGAACCATACGAAAGAATTCATCAGATATTGGGTTAGTAATATCCAATTAGAATGACTCGTTAGAGATAGGATCAGTAGTATCCTAGAACGAGTGTGAAGAGTATATTTTTCAAATGATTTTTTTTTTTTTGAAAATTTAAATCGTTTTAAACGTATGTGATTATTTATTTATTTTGAATATGGACAATCTAGTATATAAAGGTTTTGCATATACGCGTCATGAACGTATATTCGAAGTTTTAATATATTAGATAGATATAGAATCACACTCTAGTCGCACGGACCTGATTCTGATGATTGACGCGTCATCATTAGTAATTATTTCCGTGTTTCGAAGGTGTGATATCTATATATTTCCATTAGACTGGTGTGAGAACCAAAACTTATATAGCTAGAACACATTGTTGTGAATTGGCATCAAAAACATGATTTTTTGTATATATCAAAAATTATGAATTTGAAACTCTAATTCACTAATTGATTGATGTTTGTGTTGTTTGTTTATATGTTTGCTAATTTTGAACCATTTAGCCTAATTATATCAAATATTGAATTGTATGGAAAATTGGTCGCATTTGCTTGCATATACATATACTTACATTGAACAGGTCATAGCAAGGAGGCTAGAGCAGAGAATAAAATTTGTTTGCCCGACAAATAGGTACATGTTTACTACATAATTTACTGTTTTGTTTGGGTGATGATGATTTTATGAGCCTATTGGCTTTTTCTTTTTCTTTTTGAGATCAGAAGGCCTATATGGCAATTTCGGGATTTTCCCGTGGCTCCCGTTGCAGGGGAGGTTATGGCGAAATTTTTCGAAAATTTAGGGTGTTAGCCAAATTTTTGAAAATTTGAAAATTCTCAGAAACTGAAAAGTTGGAGAACGGAAGCCGGATCGAACGTAGAGCTGAATAATCAAACCACTTTCGACTTTGTTCCTTTTCAGGGACGAAAAGTTTTAAGTGGGGGAGATTGTAATAACCCGGAAATTCTGAGCCAGTTTAAAATTTTTATTTTGGCAATTTTAGCGAATTTTGAATATTTAAAATAGATTATTTTAAATAATATCGACGAGAAATTTATTTTTAATATAAATAGAACGTATATATTATATACGTCGTCGTTAGAATATAAATAATTATATATAATTATAAAAGGAATTGAAAATGGCGCGGTAGTTCGATAATTCGATTTCAAACTTCAATTGAATGTACCGGGTGCAAAACAATCTGGATTTTAGTGAAACCAAAAATAATAGGATCTATTCGTGAATATCTTCCCAACGAATCCGAAAAATCGAAATTTCATAGCGGGAATCAAAAGATATGTCCAGTTGAAAATTCTGAATAGTCGCTATGGAATTCAGGCCCTTAAAAATGGGAATTTTGCAAACGACCTCGGATTTCGACGAAACCACTTTTGTTGGATCCGTGGTGTCAAATTATTGCTAGATTCCAAATTTCATATTTTTTCGAATCAATATGTGAGCGTGGCAAAGGAAAACGCGTTTGACCAGTTTCAGTTGATTTTAATCGACTGGAAATTGGCCATTTTTCAAATGGTCTCAGAATTCGACGAAACTAGTTTTGTTAGGACTGTATCGTCAATACGAAGCTAGAAAATATTTTTCGAGAATTTTTAGAGTTAGTATGTGACCCCGGTAATTTGAAATGTACGTTTAAAATTCAATATAGTGATTTAAATGTAAATTTAACGGAAACTGATTGTAACAGCCGAATCAGCCTGCGATGCATATCCCATTGTGTTCGGAATGGGGGTAAAACGCTATGGACGACAGGCGGTGGGCCTCGTTTAGAGGTCGTATATAAAAGTCAACTTTTTGCAACTAAAATAAATAAATAAATTATAAATTAATACTCTCCCCTCTCCTTAACTACCCAGGCCCCCCCCCCCCCGATTTCATTTTACAAAAAAAAAAAAAAGAAGAAGAAGACGTCGAAGCGGGAAGAAGACGTCGAAGCGGGGAGGAGCCGCCGCCCTCCCCGAGACCACCGCGCCACCGCCGAGACCCCCTCCCTCCCCTCGATTTCCGCTCCACCACCCCCAGACGTGACCTAGAGCCACCCAAAAATCAGAACCGCAACTCTAGAAAGCCCTCCCCATCGCGATTCGCGCCACCCTAGGCGGTCACCGCCGCTGACGCCGGCGCCTCCACCGCGACTGACGCCCCCTCTAGCCTCCGACGCCCTGTCTCCTCTTCCCCCCTCCCTACAGTAAAACAATGTGAGTTTTTATTTTGTTTTTATTTATCTAAGTAATTAAAAACATGATTTTTAAATTAGGTCATTGTATAAAAATGTGTTTTAACAATAAATAAGATTGATTTCATTTTTAGATTGTGAAAAAAAAAAGTTTATAGCATTGTTTTTTAATTCGATTTTATTTTTATAAAGTTATAATTTTTACACGATAGGAATACTAAAGATATCATCTTTATGTGTGTAGAAAAATAAAAATGTGATTTTTATAATGATAAAAGTGAAAAGACGATATTTTTAAAAGTGAAAAGACGATATTTTTAAAAGTGAAAAGACGATATTTTTAAAAGTGAAAAGACGATATTTTTAAAAGTGAAAAGACGATATTTTTAAAATAGAAAAGATTAGATTTTAAAAATAGAAAAGGCGAGATTTTTATATATTGAATAGCAATAGTAAAAATTCGATTTTTATATATTGAATAGCAATAGTAAAAATTCAATTTTTATATATTGAATAGCGAAGTGAAAATTCGATTTTTAAATGTATGAAGCGATTATAAAAATATGATTTTCAAATTGAAAGTGAACAAATAAAAATGTGATTTTTATTTTAAAGACATCAAAATATAAAAATGTGTGATTTTTATATATGTAGTGAATGCGGGCAACGAAGGTGATAAAGATGCGATAACGATGAAGATTTCTATCAATGAAGAGTCGTGGTATTGGATAGCTATTGGTGAGAATTTCTCACCTTTCAATTTCATTTCGATTTATATATATATATATATTAGGATGCAGACGGTGCTTAGTAGCACCCGACACAATCGTCCACAGACCATGGACTTGTTTGTTTGATTGCAAAAATTAGTTAGATTATTTGATTGAAATTGAATTGTTTGGTGAAATGAATGGATTTGATTGATGTGTGAATGGCGTGGGCCTTCACTAGACCGGGGATAAGGCTAGGCCTCGTCCCGTTTTTAGTATCGTGCCGTTATGCCGCCGAAATTTTCTAAAATATGATAGAAAAATAAAATATCATTTTATTGAATAAATGAACTGAATAGAACATTCATAGGTTGAATAAAATATTTTATCGTTAAAAATATAGTTTTAACGTGGAAGTGAATAAAATAAAATATTCATTTACAAACCGGACGGTTTGTTTATGTACACCTATTTGAAGGACATTGATTGGGTCGATAAATTTTACACATCGCCCAACTGCACAACTAAAATCTGTGTTTGATTGTTTGAAACCCCACACGGGTGTTGGGATGAAATCTGAAGTTCACTCATCCTGATTGATTAAATATGTCGATCGATTGATTGACAGGCTGTTATAAGCGTTAGATATCTATATTTTGATGCTTATGCAGTGTAGTGCACTTTGGTTGATGGTTGATTATTTTTCAATGCTGTTATATACGTGTGATGTGGCCTGATACCCCCTTTCTCCTTCACGAGAAAATATGGAGACCGCCGCCTAGTTCCAGAGCCGCCGCCTCTAGCAGGTCTCCCTCCCCCCTCCCCCCGCCTCCGACCATCCTCTTCCCCGGCACCACCATTCTCCACTCAAAGCCCCTCCATCGACTGAAATCGAAACCGCCACCGCACCCCCAAGTCCTTCACCCTGTTCACCAGCCCACCCCGCGTCCGCCGCCTCCCTCTGCCGGACCCACAGCCACCTGAGCGCCGTCATTCCCCCCTCCTCTACCCACTGTAAGTTTTTTCCACCCTTTCAATTCAACACTAAGTTCCTCCCATGCCGTCCTCTCCCTGCCATTCCCATACCCTTCCTTTCCCGCCCAATCACACCCCTGTCACATCCACATCAATCCCTCCGGTAGCCGTCCTTAATCCACCGCCAATTCCCCCTGTACCCGATCCTCCACCCAACCCATCTCCTCCCCAATCATCTGTTCTAGGTCCGCTTCCTCCTCTTCCTTTTCAGCCCACCCATCCTCCTCCTCCGCCACCTGGCCTTACACAGAGACCCATGTTCAACACCCTCTTTGCCAACAAGCCTCGCAATGCGGGTTCTTTCCAGCCCTCTGAAACTCCCCTTGTGTTTAAAAATGGAGCTATGATACCTTCTGAAGCCATCGTAAAAGCGGGCGAGGATATCTGGAAAAAGTCGATTGTGGGGTTTTTCCTTGATGAGCCTCTTCCTTATTTTACAGTCATTAGCATCCTCAAGCAACGTTGGAGCCTAAAGGGCAAGGTTAAGGTGAACACTAATGGATTCCTGTTCCTTTTCAATCTGTCTTCGGATGAGGACAGAAGGAAGATCCTTGCTTCTAATCCAGTAGTAAGGAGGAACAAGTTATTCATTCTGAAAGAATGGGATCAGTCGATTGGAAACAGTAGCAGCACCATCAATGCTGTGCCGGTTTGGATTAAGCTGTTCAACATCCCTATGGTTTTGTAGTCGTTACCTGGTGTTTGTTGGCTTGCAAAGAGAATTGGAAAATTCCTTTGCATGGATGAATCAACTGAAAAATTGGAAAGATTAGAGTTTGCAAAATGTATGATTCAAATTACTCCGAAGTTAGATTTGCCTGAGGAGTTTCCAGTCCAATTGCCTAATGGTTCCATCCACTACGTCCAAGTGCAATATGTTTGGCTCCCCCAGATTTGTAGCTTATGTAATGCTTTCGGCCATAATAACGACAATTGTAGTAAAACTCCCATGAACAGAAAGTTAGATGAGGTCAGGGAAAAAGAAAAATTGGTTGAAGTGAGTAAGGTTGTTAAAGACAAAACGGTTGAATTACAATCAAGAAGAGGGGCTGCGTTTACTGCTCCTATGCAGAAAAGACAACATTCATGGACTATGGTCAAAAGCAACAATTCGAGAAGAACAGCTAGAGAGCACTTGGATGGAAGTAGGGGAGCCTCGCCGTCTTTGTTGAAGGACAATGCTGGGAATGCCGGCAACAGCAGTAATGTAAATGGTAATGCTAATGGTAAGGGTGGTAATCAAGTGATACACAAAGGCAAAAATGATGTTCAAATTAGTAAGGCTAACACAAATGGGCTGAGTAATTCTTTGTCTTGTATTGCGACGAAAAATGACTTTGACGTATTGGATGACAACTTGATTGATGCTCAAAAAGTAGTTGAAAGTGAGATAGTGGAAATGAATGGGCTGGCTGATCTTCAAAATGTTGAGGATGACTTTGAAATTCCTTTTGTTGATTTATCGTAGTTTACAACCGAAATGCATGAGGTTGTGCATGCACAAGATACCCCTGCTGTTACTCAGTATCCCCCTACAAATACTACTCCTCCCACTGTTTTTATTGCTTCAACGCCTAAGGACTCTCAAGACTTTGACATGCAGTTTGCTAACTCATTCCAAAAGGAAATTGTCAACCTTTGCATATATACTGCCGATCCTAATTCTATCCTCTCTCCACTTGACATTTCCACAACCGCTACTGTATCCAACCTTGATAATCTAGACCCTGCTCCCAGTTCTGTTGTTATTCCCATGTCTTCTTCTTGCACTTCTACTCTGCAAGTGACAGCTCCTATTAATCCCTCCCTGCCTTTACCATCCTCAAACTTTAGTGATATCCCACCCAAACCCCCATATGTTTTTATGGGTAATATTCCAGGATGGCCACCTCCTCTTAATGTTTCTCTCCCCCCTTCTTCCTTGGCTTCTCCCTCAAGACAGGCTTCTTCATCTTCCAATGTTAAGAAGCTACAATCTCCTCGAACGAGGAGCATGACACTGGCGGACTCTCTTTCAAAGAGTTTACCTAATGAGTAAGAACCTCGCTGCCTGGAACATCAAGGGTGCCCACAACCACTTAAAGCTTGATCAAGCGAGAAATTTAATAAACCAATATGAGCTCCATCTAATTGCAATCCTCGAAACCAAACTAAACCATCCTCTTACTGTCTCCGCTGCCTCTTACATTCAGCCTTCATGGTCCCTTTCCCATAACCTTGACCATGCTAGTTAATGCCGCATTTTTGTGATTCATAACCCCTCTTTTCTTTCCCTCCGTCTTGAACTAGCTACCAGACAACTTTTGCATTTTCATGTAACCTCTTTATCTGACCAATCAACCTTTTACCTCACTGTTATCTATGCTGAAAATTGTCTTTTAGCTAGACAGTCCCTCTTTAACCTTCTTCCTGCATTTCGACAGCACACCCATCCTTGGCTTGTGTTAGGCGATTTCAACTGTTGCTATAGTCTAGATGACAAGCACGGTGGTGTTCCATTGATGCCGCGAAACATTAAGCCCCTTGTCATAGCTGTGCTTGACTCTGATCTGTTCCCTGTTAATAGATCTGGTGCACGTTTTTCCTGGAATAATCGCAGTAGGAGTGGTGCACGAACCTTTACTAACATTGATCATGCTTTCCACAACTTCAAAGCTCTCACAGCTTGGCCTGCTATTCACGCCTTTCTGCCAAACCCGATCCTGTCTGACCATTCCCCCATCATCATTTCCTTCGGTAACCATGGGAGTAGAGTGCTTCAAAGTTTTAAATTTTTTAACTCTTGGATCTATGATCAAAATTTCTCTTCTAAACTTAACACTTCCTGGTCTCCACCTTTCTTTGGTAACCCGATGTTCATTCTTTGCAGGAAATTGAAAGAAACCAAAAATGTCTTTAGGCGGTGGGCGAGCTCTAAGTACGGCAATGGTTCGAAGCTGTCTGATCATCTCAAATCTCTTTTGAATCAAGCGCAGAATAACTTGCTTGCATTTCCAGATGATGCCGACATTGCGCTTGCTGAAAACAAACTGTTTGGCGAATTAAATAACGCCCTTGCTGTCGAAGCCAGTATGAAGAAACAGCAATTAAACCTAAAATGGAAACTTCAAGGGGACAGAAATACAAAATTCTACCATGCGGCTGTTAAGGTTAAGCAATCTAAAGAGCATATTCACTCTATTATGGATGAAAATGGCACCCTCTTTAGCACCCCGGAAACTGTTGACGCTGCTTTTTTGAAGTATTTCTCTGAGCTGCTCGGTAATAATAGCAACTTTTCTCCTTGCTTAAACCTTATTGATGATGTTTGTTTACCTGTTCTGAACTCTTCCCAGTCGGCTCTTCTGATTGAGCGCGTCACTGATACAGAGATCAGGGACACCCTCTTTTCCATGAATAAAAAATCGTGTGGCGGACCGGACGGTTTTAACGTTAACTTCTTTATTGCCTCATGGAATGTTATCGCTTCAGATTTTTGCAAAGCGATCCACAATTTCTTTGATAAATTCAAGTTGCTATCCGAGGTGAACTCAACCAACCTTGTCCTGATCCCAAAATGTGAGCATGCGTCCTCTGTGACTTCTTTTCGCCCTATTTCCTGCTGTAATGTTACGTACAAATGTATTTCTAAAATTTTGTCGAATCGATTGCTTGCTGTTCTTCCTTCCCTAATTTCTTCTAATCAATCGGCCTTCCTCCCTTCAAGAGATATTATTGATAATGTGATTCTCACACATGAGCTCATTAAGGGGTACAATACGGCCAATGCTTCTCCGTCTGCTGTGTTGAAACTCGATCTCACTAAGGCTTTTGACAGTATTCATTGGTCTTCGATAGTCAGAATACTTGCTAGAATGAAATTTCCAAAGGTCTTCGTCGCTTGGGTTTACACATGCATCTCTACGCCGAGTTTCTCCCTTGTGTTTAATGGTACGAATTCTGGGTTTTTTAAGAGCAGACAGGGAATCCGACAGGGCGATCCGATATCCTCATATATTTTCATTATTGTGATGGAGGTTCTCACGTCCATTTTTAAAAAAAAGTTTGATCAGGGCTTTATTCAATATCACCCCAAATGTAAGCAAAATGCGATCTCTACTCTGCTGTTTGCTGATGACGTAATGATTTTCACTAGACCGGCTGATTCTTCTTTAAATGCCATTCTTCTAGCTTTGGATTCCTTTTACAGTATGACTGGTCTTCGGCTCAACTTTAACAAATCTCATGCTATGTTTGCGGGAGTTGATGATCTGACTGCTCAAAGACTATATTCCCTCCTTGGCATGCAGGTTCTAGAAAAGGGTTCACTCTACCTGGGTTTGCCTTTATGCACCTCTAGAGTTACAAAGTCCGATTGCATGCAGCTTTTTTTGAAGATTACTGCTTCTTTAAACAATTGGGCCAACAAATTTTTAACACAAGCAGGTAGGCTTATCCTCGTTCAGAGTGTTGGGTTCTCTTTGTCCGTCTACTGGGCGCGTGCCTTCATATTGCCAAAGAAGCTGTTGTCTATGATTAAGTCGGCCTTGCTTCGCTTCCTTTGGACGGGTAGTTCTGATGGTAGAAAACTCATCCCGTGTGCTTTTCAGAAAATGCTCCTCCCGAAAATTAATGGCGGTCTAGGTTTATTTTCCCTTCAGCATTGGAACTGTGCCGCGTTGAGTAAGCATTTTAATAATTTTATTTGTCGAAAAGATACTTTATGGGTTCAGTGGTGCTGGAATTTTAATGTCAAAAATCGGAAATTCTGGGTAATGCAAGCTCCTGTCTCGTGTAGCTGGTTCTGGAGATGTTTGTTAGCAGCAAGGGGCAATTTTCTTCCGTTAATTCAATATTCTGTTTCTTGCAGCAGTCATGTGTCATTTTGGGATGATCCGTGGATGGGAAAGGGAGTCGTCCTTTCGAAAGTGTTGAGCTACAACTCGGTAATGCAATCTGGTGTTATACGCAATGCAGAGGTTTCCTCCCTGATGCGTACTGGTGAGGTGATCCTCCCTTTGTTCAATGATCCAACTGCTTTCTCTTTTTGCTATGATCTTCTACATCAGGTTATTTATTCTACTGAAAACGCCATTTTGTGGGGTGGCAAAGCTCACAATATCAAAATAGTGTATTCTCATCTCATTGGTAATTTTTCTCTTCCTGAGTGCCTTTGGTCCAGGATTATATGGAGCAAGAATTCGGTGCCGAGTGATAATTTTATGTTATGGAAAGCCATTAGCAATTCTTTACTAACGAAGTGTTCTCTTGAAAAAATGGGAGTGGCTGTCAACACTACTTGTATGCTTTGTCACGCTAAGGAAGAGAATTGTGATCACATTTATTTTGAATGCGATTACAGCAAGGTTTTGTTGTTCAAGCTGCTTAATCTTTTCGGATCCTCTGTGTTTCCGGCCTCCTCGGCTGAGCAATGGCACTATATTCGCTTGTCTTCTAGGTGGAGGACTCTTCTTCACGTTTTGTTCATCATTTGCATTAAAAAGATGGTGCGAATGCTATGGGCTGAGAGAAACTCGCGTGTTTTCAACTCGAAGTGTACAAGTACTGACCTGCTGTGGTCGTTGTTAAAGCTCCAAATCCGTCGGGATTTGTCTGCTTCCTTGTATGCTTTTGACAGTGCTTTCTTATCTGTTTGGTTTGCTAAGTTCTTGTAGTTTTTTCTTGTTTTTTCGTTGTGTTTACTCCTTGTTTTCCTAGTGTGTGGCGCTTGGCTCCTGTGCTAAGACGTGTTGTTTGTTTGTTTTGTTTCTTTTAATAAATGTGGTAGGGGTCCACTCAACCCCGCTTGCCTTGCAAAAAAAAAATCCATATAATTAACATTATATGGTGATTGATTGGGCCTCATTCCAATTTAGAAGATAAAGAATATTATAAAGTAAAGGTTCATGTGTTGACTTTACTCATTCGTGAGATTAGTCATGTGTTGAACGTAATATTTTAACAATAAATTTTATATCTTTATCAATATAAAGTAAAGGTTCATGTGTTGACTTTACTCATTCGTGAGATTAGTCATGTGTTGAACGTAATATTTTAACAATAAATTTTATATCTTTATCAATATAAAGTAAAGGTTCATGTGTTGACTTTACTCATTCGTGAGATTAGTCATGTGTTGAACGTAATATTTTAACAATAAATTTTATATCTTTATCAATATAAAGTAAAGGTTCATGTGTTGACTGTACTCACCCGTTGAGATTAGTCATGTGTTGAACGAAATAATTTAACAAAAATAGTCACACGTGGACAGTACTCATTTGTTGAGATTAGTCGTGTGTTAACAAAAATAAATATTCTTTTGTTGAATAGAATGAAGGAATATATGAAGCCGTGTTGATTAGATTAACGCCATTTTGACGTGAACGATATTTATATCGATTTTATTCATTTCGAAATGAATTGAATATAAATCGATTTCGAAATGAATTGAATATAAAACGATTTTGAAATGAATTGAATATAAAACGATTTCGAAATGAAATGAATAGAAAACGATTTCGAAATGAGATGAATAGAAAACGAATTGAATTTAAATTGAATTGAAAACGAAATGAATTCGAATCGAATTAAAATCGATTTGAATTGAAATCAAATAGAAATGAAAGTAAAAAGGATTTAAAATAGGAAATTCAACTTTGATTTGAATTTGAAATAAAGGTTGAAATTGTTTTTGAAACGAATTCAAAACTATTTATAACATTCGTTTTGAATAGTAATCGACGAAATATATATTATATATATAATATAATGGCCTGAATAGAACGCGCCGCGCCGCGGCAGTTCGTGAATTTCGACCATTTATTTCAAATGGACATTACGGGAGATCCGACCGTCGGATTCTCCTAAAACCGGAACCGTTGGGTTCGTATCGAAAAGAACTTTCTAACGAATATTTGAAATTTGAAATCTAACGGTTGGATTTGGAGATACGTCCAAATCAAATTCGAAAAAGGTCGTTATAAGTGCAGTTCGATGGTCGTTGTTGAAAATCGACTGTACGGGCCTTGATAAAATTATTAAAAATAGTAATAATTTGTATAAAATCATAAGAAATGATTTGAGAAAAATTGGGGTGAAAAACTCCATATTTGAAAAGATAAAAGTGGATTTTTATCGAAATGAAGTAGTTTTGAACTAAATTTAAAACCCAATTATTTTTAAATAAATGAATTAGATTTAAAAAGGGTTTTAAATAATCGGAATTTCTAATATATTTGGTTGGATTTGAAATGGGTTTATCGTGAACGGTGTTTTAAATAACACTAGTTCTTTAACCCGATAATAAATAGAATATGATTTGGGTTTGTCGTGAACTGTGTTTTAAATAACACCTAGTTCTTTAACCCAATAAAAGGAGTTTTAAAGAATCTGCAATTAGATTGAAATGTGCATTGGTAATCTAAATTATCAAATTTGGAAAATAAGCGAGAATGGAGTATCACCAGTTTTGCTCCAAAGCGATAGTTAAATCTTTAATTAGATTTGAACGTGAAATGGTAATTAATTTTACCGATAACACCGTGGTATTAGATATGGAGTATCACCAGTTTTGCTTCATGGGATGAATAGGTTGGGATTGGGAAATAAAATAAATAATTACTTCGGCGTGGTTCGCTAATCTCGACTAGTTTAGAAAACCATAATTTGGTTTGAAATGACATCCAAAGGAAGATTAAAGGATAAATTTGAAAGAATTTATCTTGGATAAAATTAATGGGAACCTTTCCCTAAAAATGTGATTTTGTGAATAAAAGAATATTCTGAATTGGAATGAGGCGTATGTTGTGTTTTTGTAACATTTGTTTTTAATATACGCGGGTTGTTCGGAAAGACCGGGTTTATACCCATTCTGAATAACCGATTCGACGATAAGTCGAAGATGAAGACGGTGGTCGAAGACCGGAAGTCTTCACATCGTTTGGATAATTACTGACGATCCTGATTGGGCAGTACACCCAAGAGGATGGAAATAGTTGGTGGTCGTCCAGACGTACCTGGAGATGGATGGATATGCGAGGAAAGTGCCTCCGGTTTCGTTCAGAACCAGAACGGACTTGTAAATGGATTGTGTGTCTGACATGGGATTTTATTCTGTGTTGATTGATTTCTATTAAATATACATCTGTTTGGCGGCGGAGAATTTATTCTTTTGCTTAACGCCCTTCTCTGAGACGTACGAGCTCAGAGGTTGTATATCGATGGACATCAGTCGCATGGCATGAATTGCCTGTGTGGCACGCTAAGATGCAATGATCAAGGCTTTTGTTGAAAAGCAGAGTCTTGTGGTTGATGATCAAAGCACGGCCTACGTGGCAGCTTTGTGTATAACGTGAATTCGCGAGCCTCACACCTCGGTATGAGTCAAAAATGGGATACTGACTGCAGGGAGAGCACGACGTTTCTTTCTAGCTTTGGTGGTGTCAGTGACTTACCAGCCCTGACATTTATATACTTTTCACCTTTGTGGTTGTTGGAATGCGAGGCGCCTCGATTTTAGGTCTGTAAGGACCGGGAAACGTGTGTTTAGGCATAACTAATCCTCTAACGTAAGTGAGGACCGGCCCTGAAGCATCCAGGGGTTGCCCAGAGTGCGTAACCCTGGGACATTTGCTAGAGTGTCTCGAACGCGGAGAGGAGCTTGCCCCTTACCTCGACTCATGACGGAAATCCAATTTCCAATACGTGTATTGCGGCTTTATTTGTAGAGCCTAGTATGGCGACATAGTGGGATGGGGCACTCATGCCGTCTATGATTTATATTTATGATTGAAATTGTTTTGACACTATACACTTATTATAGTATCAAATGATTTGTTTTAAACGTATCAAGCATGTTTGGCTGTTATAAGGTAAAACCCTATCCTCCGGCTTGCGTTGCATTGTGTGATGGGACCTGGGTCTTATAACAGCTTCATTTTTCAAAAAAGCATTGCGTTGTTTATTCCATGCACTGGTATTCTTGGGAGGAAACCCGTTCCGTGTTATACGGCACGGCGTGGTCCCTTGAATTACTCTCTTTTAAAGTAAAGTTTAAATAACTGTTTTAGTTCTCACACCAGTCACATGACTGACCTGGAGTTTATTGTTTTAACCTAAACTCTGGGTGCCCCTATTTTCCGCACGGGCAGCTAGTAGTTTTGGTTTTGCAGATTTATATTCACAGGATCCTGGTTTACAGCTGGAATGATATCCGGAAAGCTCTGTATCCGTATATCACCTTCAGTTGTGCTTTGTATTATTTTCCGCTGCTATGTAATTTATTGTAATCTCTGATATTTATCGAATGTAATTTATTCATTCATACTCTGTATATTCTTGTATTTTGATGGAATTGTTGTAATAGCAATGAAATGTTCTTCCGTCTGCATTCTATTTTGTCCTGTTCTCAAACGATCAGGGGTTTCGAGCGGTCTAGATCGGTTTAACGACTGATTCAGATCGAGCGAAATTCCCGGTCGTCACACACATTGATTTAGACATCAAGCAGGTTGTTTATCTATACTATATTATAATTACTGAGTTAGATTTCCAAGGCTCACAGGTATCCTTACATTTGTGAAACCAAATGTCACACCGGAAAAATACCCGGCATCTCAATCTCTTTCATGCTACCTCCTTCATTATCAAAATATCTGTCAGCAAGACAAGAATATGTACTGTTGCATATTCCTTTGCATATCTTCCATCCATTATTTTTTTCTAAACAGGTAATCGTTTATCCTCCCTTTAGCATGTTTTTTTAATCAGTTCCGATCAGGTTTCTTTCGCTTCACTGTTATGCGTCGATCTATGGTTTTACAATGATTAGTAAACCGACTTGCATACTTTAATTTGGGTATTACTATTAGCTATTGATTGACAATTGAAATTGTATTTCTAAAACCCGATTCTTATTCTTTTGTGCTGAATGATAATTGTAAGTTTATTCACTACTGTACTTTATGTTTTTTCCAATAATTTTTATTTTATTCATTTTTTTGGGTCATGATTTGTAGCAGTAGTCTGAATCAAAATGGTACAAGTGTGTAGGTGTCAAAAAATAGAATCTATTGCTATTTCGCATGCTTGAATAATCTAAGAAGGAGGTCCTTGTAATGAGTAGTAGAAATCAAATGGGAACTTTGACCTCTGATTGGCTTTTCATTTTTTTCTTTTGATCTTCGTCCATGGTGTGAATGTATGTAATTTTTTTGTGTTTGCATGCTTAGCCTGGGCACTTGCTGTTGTAGTCCTCTGCTACAGCTATTTATTGTTCCATGTTAGTCGTATGGGTATTTTTGATACTGACAATAGAAATACTCCAGCATTTTTTGGAACATGAATGAATATATGCAAAGTACATTTATTTTATAATAAGTACCCTGGCTTAAAAAAATGGCAATGACCACAAGATTAAAGCTTATAGTGCTCTAGATTGAGTTTTTAAAGGTCTTAGGGGTGAACCATACTTATATATTTTTATTTTGTGCAAATACTTCTTTCTTTTTCATTTCATTTGTCAGCCGAATTTATTCTTTGCTTAGCTAACAGTTAGTAATATAAACCTGGTTGGTAGTTTAATTATGTTGATCAAGTGTTAATTATTATGATGTAGAACTAACTCATGAATCCATTAATTGAAATTATTTTCATTTCAGGGACTAAAGCTGCTAATGGCTTCATTGTAGTCGAAGATTGTTCTCACCAATGTCTTCCTCCGGAACAAGTGAATAAGCAGATCTGTTATGTTTAAAAGACAAGCAATCTCTTTGGCTGCTAATATAATAAAAATCGCAATGATAACTATTCACATGATCATTGCTGATGGATTTGAATCATTTTCCATGGACATTCAGCTTGCAGAAAAGTACACCATGCTTTAAGGCCATTGTAGGATAATTGTTTGGCTGGTTTTAATAGTTCGATTTTTGCTTATGGACAGGTATTTTTTATTTGCACAGAGTAAATGCATATATGTTTTTTTTTGTTTAACTACATATGCTTAATCATTATATATGTTTTTGTTTTTTAAACTACGTATGTTTAATCAAGGTGCACTCATATTCTGAAGCATTTCATGGAGGTTTGCTAGTGCTTCTACGAAGTGCACATTCTTTATGAAAATGATGATCGTTTTGGTTAGCAGTAGCATTCTTCTGTAGAAAAATAATGATCGTTATACATGAATGGTGTATGAAAATTATAGAAAGTTTTGTTGCAATTATATGTACTATTAAAACTGTTAAAATAAAAAAATTATTTGTTTATTTCATTCTCTGATATACACTATTAATAAACGAATACATTTAATATGTAGTATCTGTAAGCTGTAATTTTTTTTATAGATTTATAAATCTATTGCAATGGGCATATACTGTTGCAAAAGGATCTATTGCAACAGCAAAAGCCTATTGCAAAAAAGTCTACCGCAACAGGAAACATCCGTTGCCAAAAGTATTCGTTGCAATATCAAAAGGCGGTTGTAAAAAAGTTTACCGCAACATCTTATTGCAACAGGCGGAAAATGTTGTGAACTTTTTACAACTCCGGCTATACCAAAACGAGCAGGTCTGTTGCAGTTGGTCTACTGCAATAGATATTGCCTGTTGTGAAAAGTGTTTTTTGTTGTATTGTCGCCTAGGGCCTTGAGTCCGGGAGGAGGAGGGAAGTTAGTGCTTTCTGTAAGTTACTCATCATTTACACAATGACATCTTTATAGTTACTCATCATTTCATCATGCAACTCACGTTCATTAAGTACATCATCGTTAGCTTGCATGTCCAACACATCATGCTTACTACTCCCATTTTCTTGAACTAGGACCTCATAGCAGTTAGAAATAGAAATATCATAATTCACCCTAACTTCATCTCCAATTTCTCCAGCATCTACATTGGTTAAACGCTCTATGCTTTCCCCATCAATCAATTGATTAGTTGAAAGGTCTTCCTCCTCTGTTACCGTTCCAAGGACATAACTGATTGTACCTTTTTCATTCATAAATCTACTCCTCTTGTATAGCCTTAACTTATTATTCCTAGTGGTTACCTTTCTCCGTGTCTATTTCAACTTGACTAAGGGGACATTGACTATCTTCTTATCCTTGACATTGCCTCGGCTGAGTAAAGATTACAACAACTTTAAACTTTCTTCCCCGACAATGGGTACAATACTTTCACTAACTTTTTTCAATTTCGCGCTCGAATTTTACAATTTTTCAAATTATGACCAAAGACTTTACAGTATGTACAGATAGAAGGTTTCCATAAGTACTGGACTTTGACATAGTGCTTGGTTCCATTAGTTAGTTGAACTGGAAATTCATCAAGCTGGTCATGGTCACGGGAGATTACGAACATGCATTTAGCATATTCAATCCAATATACCTTTTCTGTGGATTTATCCATATAAAGAAATTTGCCTACCCTAGTTGCTAGCCAAGTTATCCCTAACAAAGACCAAGCATACATCGGGATATTCAACATGTTAATCCACACTGGCACTTTTTTAATGCTGCCACTATCATTTCCTATTATGGTAGTAATGCAAGATATTTACACCGGCGTTGATGATATCATCTATAGGTAAGAGCACCTTACCGGAGAAAGATAGTTGAATGAGAGGCGGTGTGTAGGACCCTACATATTTGGGCATAGCACTGAAGTGTGTGGACCATTTCTTAAGAGAGGCTAAGGGACAAGAAGCGCTAAAGGAGAAAGAGGAAGGAGGTGGAGGAGGGTCAGACGAAGGGGGAATCGGGGTAGGTTATGGGACTGAGACGAGAAGAGACATTAGGGAAAATCCAACAAAAGCATACATATCAGTATTTGTGATATCTGCACCCATTTTGTGTTCCAACGGAGTGAGGAAACGTCAAGCGGTTCTGAAATCTGGGGGGAAAGTTTTGGAATATGCAAACTCGTCCAGCGCTTGTTGAACAAACGCATGGATACAGGCGTTTGTTTAACAAGCGCTTGGATTCAAGCGTTTGTTAAACAAGCGCTTGTATTTAGGCGGATGTTTAACAGACGCGACGATTAGTAATCATGAATTATTATGAAATTTTGTGGTATTTATGTTACTTACACCGATGTAGAAATTCAGGCATGAAGATGTAATTAAACAAAAACGATCAACGGTTACAAAAGCTTAGGATACATGATTTCACTAACAATTAACGGATACATAGTTTCGGATATTGACTAAAGGTTACAGTACACTATTAGAACTACTAAAGCAACGAAAACACAACAACTAAGGGTAAATAGTTCTACTTACATCCAACAAAGTTCCATAGATGATCTGTTAAATCTTTCTGGAGTCTTCGATGAATGTGAGCGTTACGGTAGGACATTTGGCTTTTGACATGAAACTCAAGCTCTAGTTCGCTTTCAATCATATTTTCGCGCCAAATCTCAGGTGGTGGAGCAGGGCCGTCGTAATTGAAATCATCATCTATGTCTCTTTCGTCCTCTATAATCATGTTATGTAAAATAACACAAGTGTACATTATCCTAGTCATTTTAGTTGAGACCAAAGTCTGCATGGATTACTGACTATGGCAAATCCGGATTGTGGAACGCCAAATGCTCTTTCTACATCCTTTCTTTGTTCTTCTTGCATTGCTGCAAACCTTGCTTGTTTATTATTTTGTGTACCATTTTGGGTATATACCATCGCATATATAATATCTATGGTCATACACGTGACCCTCTAAAGTAAAATGATATGGATCTGATCTACAGTTTGCTAAATCGTTAAACAATGTTGAGCATTCAACTATGTTCAAATCATTGTTTGAACCTGACATTCCAAAAAAAGCATGCCATATCAACAAGTCGTATGACACTACAGCATCAAGTATAATAGTTGACGTATGAGACTTACCCTGATAAGCTCCAGCATATGCTTTTGGACAATTATTCCACTTCCAATGCATGCAATCTAAAGATCCTAACATCCTAGGCCATCCTCTGCTACTGTGCATATCCATTAACATTGCAATGTCGGCTTCGTTTGGTCTACGCAAGTATTGATTACCGTAAACGTCTACGATTGCTTGGCAGAAATGGTCCAAGCATTCTAGTACTGTGCTTTATGCCATTTTCAAATATTCGTCTTGAGCGTCAGCAAGACCTCCATAGGCTATCATACGTAGTGCAGCTATCATCTTTTGAATTCCAGTGAGCCTCATTGTCATAGACGCATTGTGTTTGTAGATAAAGTAGGAATCATGTTGTTTAATACATTCTAGGATTCGAAGAAACATAGGATGCCTCATTCGGAATCTCCTTCTAAACTCTGTAGTTGTACACCTCGAATTTTAAACAAAATAATCTTCCATTAGTCTGTCGTTGTGCCATGCATGATGTCGATTTTTATATCGACGACCTACAAAAGAACTCCCATGTTTTTTGCTTGATTCACCTGATCCTAATGCTGCTATTAGCTATTTTTGTCGACGAAAATGATCATCCACCATAATATCAAAGTCTTCGTCAGTATCATCGAACAACAAACACACTTTGGTGGCCATTATGGACTTTTGAGTTTTTGAGTATATATACTAAAAATATTGGACTGTGTTTGAGTAGTGAAAGCTGCAAGTTTTCCTCCTTATATAACATAGTTTTTCTACATTTCGGTTCTCATTTGATACCAAAATGTGGCATGCATTGGTTACCGCGGTATAATTGTCATTGGAAACCGCATTTTGTCATACACTGGTTACCACATTCAAATGTTTGAAATAAACCTGCAGTGGCTGTATTACTGACATAAAGCAACACTTTTTTCAAGGCAACATTTTCTTTATTACTGATATAAAGCAACAGTTGCATTACTACTGACATAAAGCGATACTGACTTTATTGCTGATATAAAGCAGCACTTGCTGTAGTACTGATATAAAATAGTTCGAGTAGAAAAAACTAATTAAATTTGATTTATGACCCACAAAACATTACAACCAGCACAGAAATTATGTTACAACATGCTAGAAATAGCAACATAGACAGAGCAACATTACATCCGGCATAGAAATTTAAACTAGGATACAATAAGGTAGAAATAGAAACATAGAAATTCCTAACCAGATTTAAAAATACGACAGACTTAATTAAAAGCAAGAAATTTAGTAATCATACAATATAAACCTACTCATCCCAAGATCGGGTTAGCCAACTATAGCGAATCTTGTAAGCTTTGTGACCCACGAAATCCGGCCCGTGTTCAGACAGGTAATGAGTATCAAAAGTTGCTTGAGATGCTTGAAGTATATCTTCATCTTCTACTGTCTGGACAATCCTATGGTAGCAATTGCAAGCTTCTACAAAATGACGGTGAGCTAAATGGGTTTAAGATGTTCATCTTCTAACGGGACACCTACGGTGACTGTTATGTAATCTTGCGATCATTGCCCCAAACTCTTCATGGCTTAAACCTCCACCTCCCTTGATTAATAAAGTATCTTGACATTCAACTTCAATTTATGCTTTCACGAGGATGTACAATTCATCTGCAGAATATTCGTTAGTTGAAAATAAGAAAGATGAGGCTCTATGGTTAGCATGAACTGGTTGAGCTTGTACCTTCTAGTAGGTCGTGGCATTGTAGCTCATATTCGAGGCACAGGAACCTCTTCAGGCACCTCATTTATTTGCGTGTCTGGCACGAATCCTACCTCATTTTGGTGATCTTTGGTTTGTTCATACTCATCGAACATTTGCTCCATTTGTTCATTACTTATCTTACAATCTCCCATTTAACCTAAGGAGTTATTTACGAAATAAGAGCAATCCATTATCTAGTATTTAAATGAAAAGATCAATCCCATTTAACTTTACATGTGACGACCCCACAAACTAAGGATGTAATGCTCTTTCTTGATAAGACTAGTCAGTGCAAGGTTAAAGCAGTGCACATGGTAAAAGAGAAAATTGAAAGTGAATCTCGAATATTGTGTAAGGTTACAGGTTTAAAGCTGATATGACTACTCAGTATGTTCAGTTCATAAATCGTCCCCTTAGGATACACTGGTATGGACAACCGAAAAAGAAAGGTGTACCAATGACTGTTTACATCATTGTTTGTTTTACCCTTTATTCACTAGTACACTACGCAACTATATATCTCTGTCGAATTACTCACAACTTACTGCACTCCAACAATTTTGTTTCCAACTACTATGTGCTTTACCACAACTATGCCTTCTTGGTCATCATCTCCAGACTCTGATGAACAAGCGTATGAACAGATGCGACTTCAGGAGCTTGCAGATGAACTTTAGTTTCTAAACAAAATGAGACCTCGGGTTGAACCACCATCCGAACAACGGACCTTCCAACCTCCACATCAAGCCCATGTACCAAACGTTCAACACACGCATGAACAGTCCGTCGTTCTACCACGGCATGAAGTTGATTCTTATCAAGTATCACATGTTCCAATTCCTTATGAACAGGAAGGTGATTCTTATCAAGTTTGTTGCTACTGCGATCATCCAGTTGACGTTGTGGTTCAAAGAGATGGAAACAATATTGGTCGTCGCATTCAGCAATGTCCATTCTATCCGAATGGATGCAATTACACAGAATGGATAGACGAACCGCTGTGCCTAAGGGGAATTACATATGCAAACGAACTCGAACACAAGATTAGACGTTTTTAAAACGTTATTGAGTAGTTGCGGTTTAACTGTTATGATTAGGCGACTTAAAATCCCAACAAACATAAATGAAGTTTTATTATCCGTAGTTTTATTATCTACTCTGTGTTAGTACATGTTGCATCCTAAGTTTTAGTACTTATTTCGATGTTACGATCTCTTGCAAGCAACTTTGTAGTCAAAATTTCGGAACCAGTTATGCTCTTCGAATATGAATATAAATTCAAATCTATGAAGCAGTATTTAAACATATTTTAAAAAAAACAAGAATGGTTAAAATAATTACATACAATATATTAAAAATAGGAATAGAAAATTTAAAAAAAAATAGGAATGGTTAAAATATTTACATACAATATATTAAAAATATAAAGCAGTATAGAAACATATAGATATTCTTAAATCAAATAGTTTTTTGTTGAAATATTTTTGAAATTTTAAACCTATATAATATACAAAATACTTAAAGTCCAATTTGTTTCAGCAAATGTACCAGGCGTTTGTTTATCAAACGCCTGGATCTAAGTGCTTGTTTAACAAGCGCCTGAATCCACGTGTTTGTCAAATAAACGCCTTTATTTAAAATTGTTGGGATACTCCATTGTTTCGATTATTCGGAGTGTAGAAATTTGGATATCTACACCCGATTTGTTAGAGTTGCTCTTAGAGCGACGATGTGACAAAAAGAGAGTTTGGCAGAGGAGAGAGGAATGGAGGGTGTAATAGGTGCCATTGGTTTTTGATAAAGTAAAAAAGATTGGTTTCTTCAAAGTTATTTGAATAATAAGATATGAGTTTGGTAGTTTTTCATATAATAAAAAAAATTGTTTTGTTTTTTACACATTTTATTTTCTACATGATCTAAAAAAACTTTTTCTAGTTTAGTTTTAATAGCATTTATAATTTAGAGAGGTATATAGTTTGTTCACAAAACCAATTGGTTGATGTGAACTATAGCCTCTTAGTATTTATCCAGGATCTTAGTTGAACATTCCCCGATGTAGGACTTATATTTTCAACATTCCCCCTTCACGTGTGGCGTATTTGAGCCATCTACGTAATCATCATAGTTTTTTTTTTTGGACGAAGTGGCAGACATATGGCGGTTAAGCGCATATGTATTGGTTGAATTAGTTCAAATCCTGGGCTCTGATACCACTGATAGCATTTATAGTTTAGAGAGCTATATATTTTGTTCACAAAACTAATTGGTTGATGTGAACTATAGCCTCTTAGTATTTATCCAGGATCTTAGTTGAATATTTCACGATGTGGGACTTATATTTTCAACAAGTTTTAAAAAACACGTTTTTTTAGATTTTAATTTCTCTTTTCCATTTAGTTTATAGTTTTTTCCTTTTGATATCCCTTAGCATAAAAAAACCATTTTTTTCTATTATTCTTTTTATTTATTTTCAATTTTTCTCCTTTACAACTTAAATAAATTCATTTTTCCCTTTTTCAGCATATTAACATTTATCTCACAACCTCGTCCATAATACCTCACCACCATCTACAATGACCATGCACCCAAACACAACCATTTTTCACCACACAATAGTCACGACTCCACCCCGCTTCAAAGTCCAAAGCTTTGAATCCCTCGGCCATTACTTTGTAACTACCTACATCAACAGCTTTCATCAAACTCTCCTCTAACCTCATCCACAACCACCAACAACAGAACCACCATTGGAAAAACCCACCAACCATCACTGAATCCACTACGACAATCGTCTTCCTGATATACACGTAAATGTGTATATTTTATCCGCATGGTTATCTTATTTTATCTTTTAAATAATTGATATTGTGTATTTATAGCTGTGTTTTCAGATTGTTGACAAGAATCATGGTTTAGAGCATTTGATGAATAAAGCATGAAGAATTTGCTGAAAAAGAGTGAAGTTAAAATTACTAAAGCTTGAAGAGTTTAAAGCTTGAAGAACGGTTGCAAATAGAGTTCAGTTGGGTAGATTTGGCTCACTAAAGGCTCATATTGTGTTCACATTGGCTCAATTGCAGACCATTTCACTCATGTAGCGTTCACATTAGCTCCTTTGCAAGGCTTCTAATTCGTGCACTATACGCGTTCACACTGGCTCACTTACAAGGCCTGTTACTCTACAACCCCGTTCACACTAGCTTATGTGTTATTTGGGCTAATTCTTTAGTCCCACATTGTGGAATTTGCCAAGTAGCCTTTGTCATATCAGCTATAAATACACTTTATCTCATTCATTGTAAAACACACTTAGTTTTATTCTGTAATCCTCTGCTTGGAATAAAACTCTTCTTTCTCTCTTCTGTTTAGTTTTTATTTGCATTTTATTTATGTTCATGTCTGTTATTTTCTTTTTATTTTCTTCTTCTTTAGCTATGTCTAGCTAATCCCCTTTGATTAGGGGGTGATGACGCTAATAGATATGATTCGATATGAATCACATAGCCAAAGGATGAGGACTTTATATATGTAGATCTAGATCTGTTCAAGGGTTAGATCTGAGCCTTCATATTCTGTGTCGTTTAAGAGCTATGCTCCTCCACAGGGTATATTCGTGCTCGGTCTAACAATTATCAGATTTAGATCTAATTTTAGGGTTTTAGAAATTAATTAGTGAATCTGTCCTGATAGTTTATGGTTGTAGAGCTGAGCTCCTGCATAGGCTATGCTTGTCGTTATTTACATATTTGTTTCTAAAAACCTATTATCGTTGATTCATGTTTGTGACAGAAACATGTATTAGATCTGGTTAATCTTTTGGCTATTGATGATTATGAATCTGATCTATGTCATTATCCCCTAATTTCTTTCACTTATTGTTAAAACTCTCTGTTATTTAATTTCTGCTATTTTCTTTGTTTTCAACCAATCAAAAGTTAGGGATAACTTGATTGGATTTATTAATAAAATAATTTGGTCCCAGAGTTCGACACCCTCTACAACAATCCTTATTGTTTAGGAAAACCGAACGGATTTTACAGTTGTTTACAATTGTATAATTTGTTCGCAAACAAATTTTGGCGCCGTTGCCGGGGACCAAAATAATTTTTATTAATAATCCTTCGGGTTATATTTTTATTTTTGTTTTTTTTATTTTCTCTTTGGTTTTCCTTCATAAAATAAGAAGAAAAAATTTGTTAGCTTTATTTTTAATTATATATAAAAAAATATATCTCTTGATTAGATTTGATTTGGTATTACTGAGTATGATCTTCTAATTAAGAGATAGAATAAAAAGTTGCAATTTTTTTGTTTGATTTCTTTCCCCTTTCATTGCCTTTTGTTTTCAATTTGTTTCCCCTTTTCTTCCATTTATTTCTTTCTGAATTTCTATAAATTCCTTTACTTTTTACAATTTTCATAAATTAAAAAAAAACTTTTATTGCTTTCCTTTTTCTACGTCTGTAGATTTCTTTCTTTTCAACTCCTTTTCTTCTTTTATAAAGTTCTCTAGAAAAAAAATATTTACTTGCCTTTTGTGTTCAATTTGTTTCCTTTTGCTCATTTATTTCTTTTTCTCTCTGTATTCTTCTGTACAAATAAAAAAATACAAACTTCTTTTTCTATTTTTCTTCTACACAGCAAATTTCACCCCAGATCACACTTCAACAGCACCTCACCCTTTTCTTTTCATCCTCCACCATCTACATATCTTCATCAACCAGTGCACAAACCATTGTGCTCCACCAAACAAACTTCAGTAACTTCTTCTGTCCCCTTCACTTTCACAAATCTATTCAACCATCCACTGTCCGACAGCCCTCCCGACACCAAACTGTCAAAACAGCAGCACAGACCCCTCCTATCTTACAAATACACATCAATTCAAACCTCTACACCACCATAACAGCCAAGCAATTCCGGCATCACGGTACACTACCACTTCTAGCCTCTACTAACTTTCACACTACAAACTTTCACACCACCAAGCTGCTCCATTGCTACAAATTCTCGACCACCATATTCCTGACCCTTCACGCAACCAACAACACCTGAATCGACTACCACTAATCCACGTTCGAATCTCACCCATCACCGACACCTCCTCCCCAATTCGAACTCCAACTCAACCACCATGGAACAGCACCAAGCTTCAACTCGCATCGGTATCATCACCCAATTCCAAACCGCAATGTTTCCAATCGTGAAAACCCAAATCAAATACACAATACCAATTTGAATCAAAAACCCAAATCACGATTTCCCTGCCACAATCCAAATCGCAAACCTGATTCGTCAATTCCAACCCTAAAACCCATCGCAATTATCCAAGCCCTCTCCCCGATCAAGTTCCCGCCTCTCTACAACTTCAGAGATCGACCCGAAATCCATCACAAAAAAGAAAGAAAAAAAAGAGGGTCGTACCCTTTTGATTATTTTTGCAATACCACAGATTTTGTATTGTGATTGTATAAGTTGAGAAAGGGGCGATTTTGTTTGGGGGTGTACTGTTTGTCTGAGTTTTTGTTTTGAGATTTATGGTGCTGAGCCGTTTGCGTTAGTGTGGGGGTTTCTAGAAAAATATAGAGGGCTTGTGTTCCCTTTTGAAATTGTGGGTGGACCATGCAGGTTGAAAGCTGTTTTGATTTGTCGAGCTTCTCATTTGTTTTGGTTTCATAATCTCAATTGATTTTTCCTTTGGGTTTATTAGTCAAAGTGTTAAAGTTAGGCTAGGATAATATGTTTTCTTCTTTCATGTTTCTGTAGAATCAGTTGTTTGTTGCTTTATTTTATTTTGTTTTCTTTGCTTTCTATTTTTAGTTTGTGATTTCCTTTCTTTTCTTCTAAAAAAAAAGAAGAAGAAGAAGAAGCAAGAGTTCAAGAAATCTCAAAAGGAAATCAAAGGCCAAGGTGAAGGGGATTTCAAGCAATCAACAGAGAATTCTTATCAATTTGCAAACAAAATTGAATTGTTCGAGCGGTTGCACACCAAGTGGGGTGTGAACGCGCTAGCGCTTCTCAATTGCACTGGACGGACTACCGATCAAGGTGAGTATTTTCTAACTCTACAGGGACCGCTGCTGCAAATAAAAATATATATAGAGAGACATTGCTTGTAAAAATCTTCTGCAGGGCATCGGCTTGCTTGTAAAAAAAATTTGTTTTTATTTATTCCTGCAATTGACTGTTCTGTGACTGTTCTGAGACTGTTCATTCTGTGACTGATTAAAACATAAAAAAAAAATTTGCATTCATCTTAGTTTTGTTTTTATTTTCTAAGGACTTCATTATATTTTGACAAATTGGTTTAGTTCTAACGGATTATTTCTCGGTGTCTAGACTACGGCAGAGTAATAACAGTTTATAAATATTACGGTGATTCGTAAATATTATATCGGTTGTTCCTCTGAAGGTACTTAAACCTTCGGCTGCATTGCTAGGGTGATTCCTGGTGCACCGATAACTCCTGTCCGTTAACTGGCTGAGAAGTCTTTTGTTGAAATAAATCAAACCGTCATTATATAATTCTAGAAACTGTAAATTGCATTAGGTTCATTTTTAAAAAAAAATCTTTTGTGTCTAATTCTTTTCCTCTAAAAAAAAATTCAAAACAATTCTCGTTTTGTAAAAAAATTATTCGCTGCTCAAATTTGTTTTTTTTCTCGTCTTCCTTTATTCTTCTCGCTAGTGCATGCGTCATTGGACTCGTGATCCTTCAGATAATCGTTTAGTTCGAACAAACATTTCTTTAACCATGGCCGAAGAAAATCCCCCTCGATCTCTTATGGATAGATACTTCCCCGATCGGGTTTCTATTCCTTCTTGCATCATATTGCCCGCCCCAACGGGTAACCACTTTGAAATTCATTCGAATCACATAAATACTCTTCCAAAGTTCGGCAATCTAGAATGTGATGATCCTTATATTTTCCTGACCAAATTTGAACAAGTTTGTGCAACCATGAAATTTCAACAATTAAGTGACGATGGAATCAAACTTAGGTTAATTCCATTTGCACTTACCGATTATGCTGAGAAATGGTTGTATAGCTTGCCTTCAAATACGATTGGAACTTGGGGTTAATTTGTAAACATTTTTCTAAAGAAATTTTACCCTCTGGAAAAACATCTAAAATTCGAAATGAAATCGTCAATTTTCGTCAATTTGGGGGTGAATCCTTTGCAAAATATTTTGAAAGATTTAAAGAGCTTCTAGTCAAATGTCCACATCATAATTTCAAAAAATGGACTCTTTGTCAAATTTTATACGATGGACTTGAAAATAACTCTCGAACCATGCTTGAATCAATGTGCCAAGGAAATTTTCTAGCCCAAGATCACAGTGCCGCTTGGCAATTTCTCGAAAATTTGGCCGAAAAATCAGCTCAATGGGAAAGATCTAACGAGAAATCGATTTATTCCCGTTCTAACGCTCATTCGGTAGGATCATCAGTTGCCTTAGAAGCAAAAATAGACGCGATGATATCCAAATTCGATAATGTCCTTTCATCAACGCAAATAAATCAAGCTCAAGCGTCTCAGACCTCATGTTACAAATGTAACGATCCTAACCACATAGCCGATCAATGCCCACATTCATTGGAATAACTCAACGCATTTAACAAAGCTAGGAACGACCCATTCTCCCCAACATACAATCCAGGTTGGAGAAACCATCCTAACTTCTCTTGGACCCAAAACAATGCAAATTCGAATGCGGTTCGACCACCTTTTCAGTCATTTTCGAATAATCCTTCGAAACCTCCCTTTCAACAAACTCAATTCCAACATCCTACGCCACCTTTACAAAACCAAGCACAACAATTTTTTGTTCCCCAAGACGATAAACGATTGACATCACTGGAGAAAACTCTCGAAGAATTAACTAAAGCGATGACTCAAAATCTACAATCAAATACCAATCTTCAAAATTTATTGACTTCGCACATGCAAAACACGAGTCAATCGATCGCTAAACTTGAAATGCAAATGAGTCAGTTAGCCACTTCGGTGAGCGAACGGGAAAGAGGCACGTTCCCGAGTCAACCCATTCCAAACCCCAACCGTCAAAATCCTAACTCCAACCAAATTCACATCATTCAAGACTCAAACGTTAGTCACTTGAATTCGGTCACGACTCTTAGATCCGGCAAAAAGATTGACAACCATGTGGTCAACCCAAATGCTTTACCGGACGATCTTCTAAACCGTATCGAAAATTCGACCAACTCAGATCAAAACATTGAGCCAATTTCTGACAAGGACCATCCTCAAACTCAAGTAGCCCAACCTACTGAGTTGTCTGCTCCATTTCCTCATAGACTCCGACCTAGGAAAAAGACGGATCAACTAGAAAAGACCCTTGAAATATTTAAGCAAGTTACAGTGAACATTCCTCTTTTAGATATTATACAACAAGTTCCACAATACGCAAAATTTCTAAAAGATATGTGCACTCAAAAACGTCATACACATGTACCTAAGAAAGTGTTTCTAGCGGCAACTCTATGCGAAGTCTTGTCCCAATCGATGCCAGTGAAATACAAAGATCCTGGCTGCCCCACAATATCATGTACTATTGGGGACAAGAAAATTGATAGATGCCTGCTAGACTTAGGTGCAAGTGTTAACTTGCTTCCATATTCCGTCTATCGCCAATTAGGGCTAGGAGAACTGAAACCCACCAAGGTTACCCTTCAGCTTGCTGACCGTTCAATTAAGAAACCTGTGGGCGAAATCGAGGATGTGTTGATCAAAATTGGCGAATTCATCTTTCCAGTTGATTTCATTCTCTTAGAAACTCAACAGGTTAGCAATCCTGCAAACCAGATCCCTTTGATTCTAGGACGACCCTTCTTAGCAACCTCTAATGCTCTCATCAACTGTAGAAATGGGTATATGAAACTTTCTTTCGGTAACATGACCGTCGAGCTAAACATCTTTAGAACCGAAAACTCTGCTAACTCTTATGTGGATAAATTTTCTGAAATCCATGCGGTCCATGACAATGACCCTGAGCTCGATCATCTGAACAATGAAATTGAATCGAATTACGAAATCTTATTTCAAGATTTTCCCGAAAATATCTCTGATTCGATTCCTGTCGAGCCTCTCACAAATGAGTCTATCCCTCAACCAATTTCTTCGGTTGAGTCGCCCCCAAAATCTGAACTCAAAGTGTTGCCCAGTCATCTTAAGTACGCTTACTTAGGAGACAATGAAACTTTTCCTGTCATCATCGCTTCTGACCTTACTTTAGAGCAGGAACAATTGCTCCTTCCCATTCTTAAGAAAAATAAGGAGGCAATTGGTTGGTCCATGGCTGATATTAAGGGGATTAGTCCTTCGATAGTCCAACATCGAATCCACCTTATAGATGATGCCAAACCCACTCGTGATCCCCAACGTCGACTAAACCCTATCATGAAAGAAGCAGTTCGTGCTGAAATCCTTAAATGCCTCGACAATGGAATCATCTACCCGATTTCTGATAGTCAATGGGTTAGTCCGATTCATGTCGTACCTAAGAAATCAGGAATTACAGTGATCCAAAATGAAGCTAACGAGCTTATCCCAACCCGCACCCAGACCGGTTGGCGTGTTTGCATTGACTATAGGAAACTTAACGCTGCAACACGTAAGGATCATTTCCCTCTGCCATTTATCGATCAAATGTTAGAACGACTAGCTGGTCATGAGTACTACTGTTTCCTTAATGGGTACTCGGGCTATAATCAAATCCCTATCGCTCCTGAGGACCAAGAGAAAACCACTTTCACTTGTCCGTTTGGTACATTTGCGTACCGACGTATGCCTTTTGGTCTCTGTAATGCACCTGCAACCTTTCAGAGGTGCATGATTAGCATTTTTTCTGATATGATCGAGCGATTTTTGGAAGTGTTCATGGATGATTTTTCCATATTTGGTGATTCTTACTCTGAGTGTTTACGTCATCTTGATCTTGTTCTTAACCGTTGCAAAGATAAACACTTAACTCTTAATTGGGAAAAGTGTCACTTCATGGTCAAACATGGCATTGTTTTAGGACATGTCATCTCTAATAAAGGAATTGAAGTAGACAAAGCTAAAATCAAAGTTATCTCGAATCTTCCCATTCCCAAATCCGTTAAGGACATCCGATCCTTTTTAGGTCATGCTGGTTTTTACCGTCGCTTTATAAAAGATTTCAGCAAAATCACTCGACCTTTAACCAATCTTCTTGGTAAGGATGTTCCTTTCGACTTCAATTCTGATTGCATTTCATCTTTTGAGCATCTTAAAAATGAACTTGTCTCTGCTCCGATCATCTGCTCTCCCAACTGGAAGCTGCCTTTTGAAATCATGTGCGATGCCTCGAATTTCGCTGTTGGCGCTGTCTTAGGACAACGTATCGATAAAATTCTTCATGTCATTTACTACGCGAGTAAGACTCTGAACGACGCTCAAATCAATTATACGACCACTGAAAAGGAACTCTTGGCAGTCGTTTTCGCTCTAGAAAAGTTCAGGCCTTATCTAGTTGGCTCACACATCACGGTTTATACCGATCATTCCGCACTTAGGTATCTTTTCTCTAAAAAGGATGCTAAGGCTCGTCTCATTCATTGGATCCTTCTACTTCAGGAATTTGACCTTACCATTAAGGATAAAAAAGGATCTGACAACGTTATTGCGGACCACTTGTCTCGTCTTCCAAATGCCCCGTCTTCTTCTCTTCCGATCAACGAGAATTTCCCTGATGAACAGCTGTTTTCTCTATCCACTGATCCTTGGTTTGCTGACATTGTCAACTACTTAGTCACTAGGCAGACCCCTTCTTTTTGGTCTAAGCAGGATAAACACAAATTCTTTTCCCAAGTGAAACATTTTTATTGGGACGACCCCTATCTTTTCAAGTATTGTCCCGATCAAATCATTCGAAGGTGTGTTCCCGACACTGAAACTCACAGTGTCCTCTCTTTCTGTCATGACCAAGCCTGTGGTGGTCACTTCGGTCCCAAAAAGACAGCCGAAAAGGTTCTCCAATCGGGTTTCTACTGGCCCACCCTTTTCAAATACGCGTAAGAATTTTGCAAAACTTGTGATCGATGTCAATTCTTAGGGAAAATTTCTAAACGGAATATGATGCCTCTAAACCCCATTCTAGAGGTCGAAATTTTTGATGTGTGGGGTATAGACTTCATGGGACCCTTCCCTAATTCTTTTGGGAACCTTTACATTCTCTTATCTGTTGATTATGTTTCCAAATGGGTCGAAGCTGTACCATGCAAAACAAACGATAACAAGGTTGTTGTGCGCTTCTTGAAAGAAAACATCTTTTCTAGGTTTGGCACACCTCGCACAATAATCAGTGATAATGGTACACACTTCTGTAATCGTTCTTTTGAAGCTCTCATGAGAAAGTATTCGATAACCCACAAGTTATCTACTCCTTACCATCCTCAAACTTGTGGGCAAGTTGAAGTATCGAATAGGCAGATTAAACAAATTCTTGAGAAAACTGTGAATCGAAATCGCAAAGATTGGTCCCAAAAGTTAACCGACGCTCTTTGGGCTTACCGCACCGCTTTCAAAACCAACTTGGGTATGTCCCCTTATCGGTTGATTTTTGGTAAGCCATGTCACTTGCCAGTTGAACTAGAACATAGGGCGTTATGGGCAATAAAAACTTTGAATCTTGATTTAGAGCAAGCAGGTGAACATAGGAAGCTTCAACTTAATGAACTTGATGAAATTCGAAATGATGCCTATGAAAATGAACGAATTTACAAGGACAGAACAAAAGTTTTTCATGATAAATCAATTTTACGTAAAACTTTCATGCCAGGTCAAAAAGTTCTGTTGTATGACTCAAAACTGCATCTATTTCCGGGTAAGCTAAAATCTAGATGGACATGACCTTACACTGTACGGACTGTTTTTCCGTATGGTGCGGTAGAAATTGAGAATCCAACTGATGAATCATCCTTTAAGGTCAATGGTCAACGCCTTAAACCTTACTTGGAACCAATACCCAACCAAGAGGAAGAGCTCATGGTCCTCCATGAGCCACATCACATTCGGTAAGACGCGCTAACCCTCTTTTGTACATATGTAAATATTCTCTTATTTGTTTTTCCCTTTCACTAAGATATGTCTGATTAAGACTGTGAGGACACAGTCACACTCAAGTGTGGGGGGAATTTACATTACATCAGCAATCAAATTTTATGAAGTAGGTCATTCATTGAACAAGGATTAACTTAAATTCATAAATAACACCTTGGCTCTTGTTTGATAAGTTGAATTGTTGGGTGATGGGAATAAACATTATTTATTCATTGAATCGTAATGTGTCTTTTTAAGATGCTAGCTTGAGATTGTGCAGACGTTAGTCGTGTTCTGGAGTAAGCGTGTCAACCTTTGTTATACATGTTAGAATGTGCAAGTAAAAAAAATCAAAAAAAAAATCATGAACTAAAAGGATTTTGCACCTACATTTGTTGGATTTTCTGAGTTCGTTTTCATGCATAATATTTTCTTTTCCACTCAAATTTTCAAAATCGTAAGTTCTAAAATCCACTTGGCCCAATTAAGGAGAAATGACTCATTGTAGCGTTCTTCTTCGATACCCCACATTATTCAAACCCAAGTTTTAGTCGATTTACATCCATGTGTCGACAAGTTTATCTTATATTGGTATACTCAAGAACCTTTGTTTAAAGGTCAAAAACGTCACTTTTTATACCAATATTACACCACCCACTCCGTACTTGTTTTAAGGTAGGATAACCATATACCACATCTTATTTTATATGGGTTATCTATCTTACGAAACTTTGCTTATCATTCCTTTCAGCTTTTTGTATAACAACAATCCAGACTTGTGTGTTGAATTAAGGTTATAGAAGTAGAGTAACTAGGGCACAAAACTTTCCTTTCATGAAGTGTTGGTTTAGTAGAGGAGGAATCAAATGAAATAATGTACGGTATCATTCCATTCCATCTCCACTCATTATTCATCATGCAAAAGAAAAAAAATGAAAAAAAAGGGAAAAGAAAAAAAAAGGAAAACAAAATGAAATAAAGAGAGAGTCTCTCAGAATAAAATAGTCATTCATCATTCTTGACTATAAAGCATTCAGTTCCATTCCATCCACATCCATTATACCGTACTTGGAAGTGAGGATTGTAGTAGAGGAGATGAAAGGAAATAAAAATGTTCATATGTGCCTTAGTATTACTTTATCTTTTGTAGCTTGAAGTTCAACTAATACACTTGCCCTCTTATCTATAACATTTTTAGAACATACAAAATTTTCCTTCATCTATGCATAACTCACATCCAATACATTACAGTTACATTGGTGCAAAATTATTCAAAAAAAAAGGGTCAAATAAATGATTGGGTGTACATTGTCGATGTGTAGAACTTTGGTTGACACCACGCTCTTAACCTTCAAGACAATTACAGTGTTATCAAGGAATTACGATTCAGCTTGAAAATTTTTATTCATTTTTGCACCAACAATGGGATGGACAATTTGGGACTAAACCGTTATTATTGAAGTTAGGTGAAATCCTTGGAATGTGAAAGACCTTAAATATATTGTTTGATTAATCCACGTACATAAGACGCTTTGGATTTTGTGGGTAGTATCCGCTGAAAACCCTCACGAGACAACACTCGTCCTACTGGGGACACCCAGAGGTTTAACGGCTTGTTGCATACGCTAAATGCAATCTTGTTTCCTACGAAAGTGTGACATATCTTAGTTTAGTTTATTCGAGGACGAATAAAAAGATAAGTGTGGGGGTATTTGATATACACGTAAATGTGTATATTTTATCCGCATATTTATCTTATTTTATCTTTTAAATAATTGATATTGTGTATTTATAGCTGTGTTTTCAGATTGTTGACAAGAATCATGGTTTAGAGCATTTGATGAATAAAGCATGAAGAATTTGCTGAAAAAGAGTGAAGTTAAAATTACTAAAGCTTGAAGAGTTTAAAGCTTGAAGAACGGTTGCAAATAGAGTTCAGTTGGGTAGATTTGGCTCACTAAAGGCTCATATTGTGTTCACATTGGCTCAATTGCAGACCATTTCACTCATGTAGCGTTCACATTAGCTCCTTTGCAAGGCTTCTAATTCATGCACTATACGCGTTCACACTGGCTCACTTACAAGGCCTCTTACTCTACAACCCCGTTCACACTAGCTTATGTGTTATTTGGGCTAATTCTTTAGTCCCACATTGTGGAATTTGCCAAGTAGCCTTTGTCATATCAGCTATAAATACACTTTATCTCATTCATTATAAAACACACTTAGTTTTATTCTGTAATCCTCTGCTTGGAATAAAACTCTTCTTTCTCTCTTCTATTTAGTTTTTATTTGCATTTTATTTATGTTCTTGTCTGTTATTTTCTTTTTATTTTCTTCTTCTTTAGCTATGTCTAGCTAATCCCCTTTGATTAGGGGGTGATGACGCTAATAGATATGATTCGATATGAATCACATAGCCAAAGGATGAGAACTTTATATATGTAGATCTAGATCTGTTCAAGGGTTAGATCTGAGCCTTCATATTCTGTGTCGTTTAAGAGCTATGCTCCTCCACAGGGTATATTCGTGCTCGGTCTAACAATTATCAGATTTAGATCTAATTTTAGGGTTTTAGAAATTAATTAGTGAATCTGTCCTGATAGTCTATGGTTGTAGAGCTGAGCTCCTGCATAGGCTATGCTTGTCGTTATTTACATATTTGTTTCTAAAAACCTATTATCGTTGATTCATGTTTGTGACAGAAACATGTATTAGATCTGGTTAATCTTTTGGCTATTGATGATTATGAATCCGATCTATGTCATTATCCCCTAATTTCTTTCACTTATTGTTAAAACTCTCTTTTATTTAATTTCTGCTATTTTCTTTGTTTTCAACCAATCAAAAGTTAGGGATAACTTGATTGGATTTATTAATAAAATAATTTGGTCCCAGAGTTCGACACCCTCTACAACAATCCTTGTTGTTTAGGAAAACCGAACGGATTTTACAGTTGTTTACAATTGTATAATTTGTTCGCAAACACTTCCCGAATTCATTGCATAACACATTTTTTACATCTTTATTGTTACCCTCCGTTGCTAAGACCAATCCACAGTCATTCATCGACTTCCCTGCCCAATTCAATGCAACTCTCAGTCCATGACAACCCATCAAACGGAATACAAAAATACATCGGCTAGATCCCCAACCATACATACCAATGCATATAACCTCCCTGCCTATATAAAATATGACACCCCATATCGAAGCTACCCTCATCACCTTAATCTATATAATCACCTGAACCAGTTTGTAGTTATTGTTTATCCCTTAAGGATCATATGTGCATTAGAGACCACCAATCTATTAAATCCATGTTATGGGTCGAACGTCATTAAACCCGGTCATGCAAAATGTTATCCAATACACTCGAACAACATATGAAAGGTTAGGGCGACCACGCACTACACGACAACAGTAAAGCTCGCACATCATCTAAGGTCGCTCCACTCATCCCCATATCAAGAAAATTCAATTGAACAAAACATGGAGAAGAATTGTCTCGGTGGCACATTCCACTCCCGATCAGTCAGATGAGAGTCCAAAGATACTAGGGGTCGCGCAAGCACTCTATGTCCACTTAGAGATTATAACCCTAGTCACTCGCTCCTCAATCTGTCATCATTATTTCAATAAGGCACTCTCCTTCAATTGTGGTGATGATTGCCCACTCATCAACAGTCAAATACAACTCGCTCGCTTGCATGGAATCGCTCGTTTAGACTGTTCAAACCAAAAGCGGTCGCTCACCCTCAGAAGGTCGGTCGTTTCTATTAGGTCACCCATACTGGACAGCCAGAAGCAGTTACTAACAGTTGGCTACAACGAGGCAGTGGCATTCTAGCAATTTACGGGATAACCGACTCAGATGAATTTAAGTTCAAATCTCCACAGGGGTTCACCTATAAATAGGACACACCCTCCACCAAGAAAGGGGGACCTCCGGCCACCACGAAGTGCTGCTAAATTCCATTCTCAGCCATCCCTTAAACATTTGTCAGCCGTAATTATCATCATTCTAAGATCCTTTGTCCATTTGGCTATGGGGTTCGTCAAAATCTGATAAGTACGGAAGATTCAAGACATCCTCCTACTCCGTCACCTCTCAGTCCTTCCTCGTCACTGATCCTACCATTCCCTCATCGAATCTCGTGAATAAAAACGGAATTTGTATGTAAATGTGAGAATATATTAAGTGATGTATAAAGAACAAGGGTTGATATGTCTTGTAATCATCATCATGATAATCCAAACTCCATTCACAGTGGGCGTAGGCCTAGCACAAGGCTGAACCACTCTAAAACCTCGTCTCCATTTTGTTTCCTTTGCATTTTTTACTTTCAATTGTTGTTGCATGCGGCTCCACTTATGTTCTAACTGTATTGGCGAAGTACATTCATTGTACCTTTGGTATTTGAACCATTTTTGGTGCAAACATTTTGGCTTCCACCGTGGGGCCGATTCTCATATCCTTCCTTCACACATCCCCCTAACTTTCGGCAACCTACTGCCAAAATCATGAACTGCCCTCTTTTCTCGGAGCCATTGGCCAGTTCAAAGAAAAATAACAAATCCAGTAAAACTACCACGGTCGTTGGTGATGTTCGCAGTGACGAAACCACATTGCAGACTTTGAATCGAGAAGTTGAAGAATCCTCTAGGCCATCTGTAACACGAGATGAATTGAATGTGGCTGTGAACGGTCTCAATAAAAAAATGGATGCCACGACCAAAATGATGATGGAAAGGCTTGATGCCTTGATTAATATTTGAGCCTATCTTGCACCACCAAATGCTGTGAACAACGTTGACGAAAGAGAGGACTCTTCAGACAAAGATCCTAATCGACCCCACTTCTTAGCGGGAGATAAGGGGGAGGCCGGCGTCGAGGACTCTAAGGTCAGATCTTCGCAGCTTATAGAGAAGCATGCAACTCAAAGTACCGCAAGCCCTCCCAAAAGAAATGAAAGGCGTTGGAGCTAGAACCACGTTCGGGACCAGCAAAAACTTAGATGCTAGTCCGGGGGAGCGAGCGAACGACGAAAAGTGTATTACGGACATGATCCAGCGAATAATGATAGAAAGAATGGATCAAGAAGACGATGAGAAAGAATGGGAGTTTTCGCCCAGTAAAACCCCATTTACAGAAAGGATCCGACAAGCAAAGTTTCCTAAGAAATTCATACCCCTCACTATAGTGCCTTATGGTGGAACCAGAGATCCAAACATCTTCCTGTTCAAATATGATCAACACATGAACAGAGCTAGAGAAACCAATGAGATAAAATGCTTGTACTTCCCTGTATGCCTAGAGGGTGTGGCTTCGCTATAGTTTGCAAGACTCCCACCTAAGCGCGTTGATCAATTTGCCGACTTAGCAAAGAGATTCCAAGACCAGTTCTTTCTACAAACTACTAAAAGCAAGGGACGTAATGTCTTTCAGCGAAATGGAGCAGATGTCTGGGGAAACCATTAAAGCCTTCCTTACTCGATTCCATGCTACGGCGGCTAAGGTCGTAGAACTGGAGCCTTGGTACCTATTGGCAGCTCTGAAAGGTGCTATCGATAAGAAATCAAAATTTGGGAAATGGCTCAAAATGAAGAAACCCAAGACCCTAAAGAAGTTCTATAAGAAAGCTGAAGAATACATGAGCGTGCAAGATAATGCCCCAAATGTCCAGAAGGGCACAAACGGTAATACTACCAAAAAAAGAAAAAGTAATGAGTCCCAAATAGGGCAGAAAAACGACCTTGGGCAGAAAAGAGGAACCGATGAGAAGGATAATAAAGCACAAGAAGTCGTGATTTTTTAAGCATACAGAGTTGACCCCCTTGAATGAGACCCCAGAGAAGATTTATTCTGCTACAAAAGACTCTGGAGTGTTCCCTCAAGTAAAACATCAAAGGATCACGGAGTAGCAAGCCAACTCCGGGAAATTATGTTGGTTTCATAATCTGCCAGAGCATAACACAAATGAATGTCAGCACCTGAGAAGCTTAATTGAGGAGCTCATCTGAAAGAATCAACTTCAACAGTATGTCCAAAATCCTCAAAATGCTCCAGTAGTCCAGGGGATGAGTGATGCTACCGGTCAACCCGAGGCACATGAAAAGGCCCAAACATCTGTAGACATATGGCCGGTTATCGATTAGCAACCTTCAACTACAATTCAATATCCAAAGATAAAAATGCGCAACTTCCACCGTCTTTATTTTACAATTACTTTTTTTTGGTTTATTTCTTGCTATGTTCCTGCAGACAATCTGTGATTTACCTATACTATACTAAGCAAGAGCTCTACAAGTTGAAAGCTATTTGCTTACATAAATCATATTTTTGCTGGCTCACACTAAAATCAATCTCTTCAATATAGGGCCAAAAAAAGGCGGAAGATCGCTCATTCGTGGCTCAGCCATAACCAAAAAACCTCCCAAGCACATCCTGACTTGAGCCATTCAGGCATCAAACCTCAAAAACACCACTCAAACCAAGCAAAATAATCAAGCCAATCATCTTACAAATCCCGAAAGAAAGAAACATTCTGGATCAGAAGATGGGAACGCACCAAGCCAAAAAGCTGAGCTTCTCATTACAAAGAACACAATTTCCAACAAACGTCCAATTAAGAAATCCAAGCCAAAAGGGGGTACTAAAACAATTCAGAAATCCTAGCCGAAAGGGGGTACTAAAACAATTCAGAAATCCTAGCCGAAATGGGGTACTAAAACAATTCAGAAATCCAAGCCGAAAGGGGGTACCAAAGAAATTCAAAATTCCTAGCCGAAAGGGGGTATCCAATTTAGGTCCCTGTTTGAGCTTAATAAACCAAATCAAACAGGACCAAGATTGGGTTGAAAACTTAAAACCCAAGTCCTCCCCTGGGGGCATGTACTCAAAACCAGTCTCCGAAGGGCTTGGGTCACTCGGTTAGTGAGATATGGGGTTGAGTACACATAAAAAATAATATGTCTACATGCGAGTATACGTCTAATTGAGTTTTAGAAAGATTCGGGATGCCAGGTCAGTCTGAAACACGATTAGATGCATTATAGGATACATGTACCTTTCGAGGGAGTAGGCATGTATTTGAACGCAAACTTCAAAAGGGCTTGAATTAAAAAAGCATTGAGAAATATAAATAAGTGCACAATAAAATAAGACCCCTTAAGAGGAAACAAAGAATCGAATTGAGATTCTAAGATCGCAGCGAACCTCATTATGGGGGTATAACTATTACGTTAAAACGAACCGGCAATACTAGCATAACGCACCGTGAGAACATAACAATCGTACAATGAATAAAGTATAATCTGATACGAATAAACCGCGATGAGAGTATAATATGCAGCGTACCCGTAGAAAAGTTGACTAAGCAAAACACAAATTCATCGCAGAATCACAGTTCAGATGCAGGGCCATAAAGTGGGCAACAAAAATACAAAGTAGCAGGCGCGGACTGGCACTCGCTCATACAACCTGTCAGAAGATCATCATTCCTCTTCACCATCCCCAGTACATTGCTTGGATCTATCATCTCGAACAGCGTGATCATCAGTAGGTTGAGCCTCAGAGGCATTTTCATTAATAATGGGAACATTTGCAGGAGAAATCTGAGAACTTGAAGCTTCAACATCAGCAGGACGAGGCGTATAAGCGGAGACAGTATTCAAAGCCCCTTTCCCTAGAGGCTGAGCTCGTTCAGCTACTAGTATTTTTCTGCCTTTATCTAAAGCAACACGGTCTACTGCATCTAGGAGGGTCTCTTGGAGGGCATCGTCTTCTTTAACCTTGGAATATTTAAGTACTTGTTCCCAGACAAGAGCCAGTGTTCGAGGGAAATCCTTGTTCAGAAAGCTCAAGCTTTCGCAATTAATAACACTGAAAACGTAAAATTAGAACAGGGTTTCATCAGTTTTAATTTTAGCTTGCTCAAGATCATTAGTTAGCTTTCCCTTTTCTTCTTCCAACGTTTTGAGGGCTGTGGTCCGGGAAGCAATCTCCTCCTCCAGAGTTATCCTCTCCCGCTGGCAAGAAGCTATAGTTTGTCGTTCCAAAGCCAACTGAGATTCAGTATATTCTCTGCCAGATTGAGCCTCTTGAACTTGTTTTTCGATAGCCTCGATCTCCCTCTGAAGCCTCTCATTTTCAGCTAATAAACTATTTGTCCTATGACATCAACTCTTCAAAGATACAATTTCGGATTCCTGAGATTTAATCATACGGACCAGCTCGGACTTATCACTTTCATGAAGTTTAATACGCTCAATATGTTGAGTATTTAATTTCTGGAACTCAAAGCAAAGTTTGTTCCATGACTCAAATCGGCTTCTGCTAGTATCCTCAACTTCATTTAATTGTGCTTCAAGTTGGTTCTTAACCATATCATGCTAGGCGGTCATATAATGTTTTATAGCACTCAGCTTTCCAACGGCATTTCGATCATCATATGGGAGCAAGTCCAGATCTATTCCTCTTAAATCCCAGTCTTCGAGTTGATCCCTCAGCTTTGGATTACCAGGGACAATCTCGTAAGGAGGCCTATCAAGGATTGCTTGGATCGGACAGGAAGTGGAGAAAAAAAGTTGAGAAGTTGCAGAGGATGGTTCCGGGGGAACCAGGAAACTGGAACCAAAAAGTTCGATTGGTTTATAAAATTCCCTGGGCCCATCCTCACCTTGTCCATCATTATCTCCCTTCTCCTTAGCACTCTCACTACTCGTAGCCTCTTTTTCGAATATTTGCTAATAATCATGCTTCCTCTTCTTCCGCTGGTTCGCCAACAATTGCTCGGGAGCTTGTTCATTTGAGGAGTCTGAAGGTAATCGAGGACGCTTGGAGCAGCGAGAAAGACTGGACTGTAGAAGTTTTTGTGGATTAACGAGACCAGCTTGTTGGGAGAAACTATCTGACAAAGATGATCCCATTCCTGATTCTGGAAAGAAAGAAAAAAGAAAAACTTTAGCACTAGTATCATAAAATACTGGGGCAAAATGAGAAAGAAGATATGCTAGGTATATAAGGAGGAACTGAAGTGACCCCTAATTGTGCAAGAATACTTTCTTAACCTAAAGATAAGAGCTTTGGGAACTCGTGTGTTTAAGATTTGGGGTCTAAATATTTGAGCGACCATATTACCTTGGACAAAGTCTTCAGCCAAATCAGGAACACCAAAATCCGTAAAAGCTACTAAACCACCTACTTCTTGGTTATCCCGAATAGGAAAACTTTCATCAACATTTAAAATTTCCCTAGAAGTCGCCCAAATATCATTTGGTCGTTCACTCTCTTTCACTAGATCCGAGGCAGTTTTTGAGAAGGCTTCACTTGCATTCTCCTGGTCAGTCACCCCAACGGAAAGACCCTCCCTCTCAGTCTGGTCCGAAGAAATCATGAGATATTTACCCTTACGACGCTTGGATACCACCTTTTTGGCAGAAGCCGATTAGGCCTAAGAGTTGCTTTGTTGCTTTTCGCGGGGCTAGAGCACTTCTTCTTCGAGGCCCTCTTAACCGGAAATTTGCCGACAGCACCCTTTTTATCAGGGGTATCCACCGCAAAAGTACGCAGAGGAGAAAGTAAGCTATAGTGACGTAGGAAGTCTTCAGTAATCAAAAACTTCCTACTCCTCTCATCTTCCCTAACAGCCAGTAAAGAATCAGGAAGTACTGAAAAGTAACTAAGGACTTGAGTAATGGGATTTTTTTTAAAAAAAGAAGGATTTGAGAAGTAAATATTCTCACCGCCTTCCATCCATAAGCCACAGAAATTATCAGGGCATCGAACAAAAAAGCATTGATTAGGAAATCCTCGAACACTGTCCACCAAGCCAGTAATAATTCGGGGCCCCCGGCTTTCTACAAAAATAATGGAGGGACATAGATTCCTCCTCCTGAAAGAATATAAGGAGCATATATCTTCAAATGAAGGAGCATGTTGCTTTTTCCTCATAAATAGGACAAAAAGGCTTGTTAAAATCGCATAGTCATTTGGGTGTAGCTGGTATGGGGCAATGGCCAAGCTCCAAATAATCATTTCCAGATAAGGATTAAAAGGAGGAATGGCTCCACTTAACATCATACCACGTGTAACGGCAACATATCCAATTGGAGGAATATCCACGAACTCTTTCTCACCAGGCAGCTTGACTTCATCCTTTTCTAAAATTCCAAATTGGTTGCACAATTGTTGAAACGAGCTAATAGAAAGCTCTGTCAGATGCCTTTCACAAGGTATAGTAGAAAGTGCCCGGGGCTTTGGGAAACGTCGAGCAGTATCTACAACAAGGGCAGTACCTTGTGTGTTGCAGCAGTCTGATCAGAACTTCCGGTTTGGTCATACTTGATTTGGTTTCGGGATTTTGAAGTGAATAATAACGAGTTAGCATGTCACCAAAGAATTAATTTTACCAAAAGGACAGAAGCTAAGCAAGTGTAAACCAAAATGAAGCCATGTATGACCAATCCTTATTGGACAAATAGAAATAGCATGGCTGAATTTAAACCATTAAAGGATAACACAACCCAGATATTTTACTATTCGCACAACATCTGCTTGACAAGTAGTGGTGGGTTTCGACCACTAGCATGTGGATAACCAGGTTCCATATTTGAATTCATATCGTTTTCAGCATGAGCATGCATAACTATATCAGGTCGACTACTCACATATTCATACACGATAAGTCGTTCATAGCCGACTTAATAGAGAAGCTGAGCTAGAGCGACCCATATCAAACTAAAGGTGGGCGACCACAGAACTCAAGCATAAGTATGCATGATAGAGGAAAAGAAAATTTCCAGATCAAGAACAAAATCAAGACAGATACAGATAACGAATGGTTTTTTTACAAATTCCTCAATTCCGCTGTACGATGACCAAAACCGTTGATAATTCGGATGGCAATCAACAAAACTGCACAAACATACAATAAGAGAAGCACACTATTGAAAGATTGGAAAAGGCTATACAATTTTTCGCTCATATAACCTTGGAAAAACCTAATTGGAATCGCAAGAATCTCCGGGAAATCTATAGGGGATAATCTTGGTTAAAGTTTGGGGCTTTCGGTTTATCAAGTTCAAGCTTAAGATTCAATCAGAATAAAGATTAAGAAAGAAAAATCTACTTACAAGCGAACGAACAATCTCAAGTCTGGGCAAGAAGACCGCCTAAGTCGATGTTGAAGTTGCAGGGTTTCAGTAGAGGTACCACAAACGGCTGGAAGTCAAAATGTTGGAAAGGCCAAAGTAATCGGAGGCTTCAACGATGAGCAAGTGCTTAGGACAATACCTCCATTAAAGTTTCCTTTGGAAGAAAGGAAATAAGAAACGGAAAAGTAAGGAGGCGAAATATAAATTAAAATGTAGGTTAAAAGAACCAACGGACCGAAGCAACGCATCAGTTCGCTTGCTCGTACATAACACATGAACGAGTTTAGGTTCAGCCAAGTGGGTCAACGAGCGCACAACCGTAAACTTAATCAGGCATACATATACATAGGAACCTTGAAAGCACGATCATCACACAGGAGATCGGACTCAATCCATCAAATGATATTACATCTCATTATTTCGAAGCATGTAATCTTCGCAAGCTGAAAATTACAAACTTCGAGGGGCAAATGTTTATCCCTTAAGGATCATATGTGCATTAGATACCACCCATCTATTAAATCCACGTTATGGGTCGAACGTCATTAAACTCGATCATGCAAAATGCTATCCAATACACTCGAACAGCCTATGAAAGGTCAGGGGAGACCACACACGACACGACAACAGTAAAGCTCGCACATCTTGTAAGGTCGCTCCACTCATCCCTATATCAAGAAAATTCAATTGAACAGAACAAGGAGAAGAATTGTCCCGGTGGCACATTCCACTACCGATCAGTGAGATGAAAGTCCAAAGATACTAGGGGTCACGCATGCACTCTATGTCCACTTAAAGATTATAGCCCTAGTCGCTCGCTCCTCAATCTGTCATCATTATTTCAATCAGGGACTCTCCTTCAATTGTGGTGATGATCGCCCACTCATCAATAGTCAAATATAACCCGCTCGCCTGCATGGAATCGCTCGTCTAAACTATTCGAACCAAAAGCAGTCACTCACCCTCAGAAGGTCGGTCGTTTCTATAAAGTCACCCATAATGGAAAGCCAGAAGCAGTTACTGCTAGCTGGCGACAACAAGGAAGTGGCATTCTAGCAATTTACGGGATAACCGACTCGGATGAATTCAAGTTCAAATCTCCACAGGGGCTCACCTATAAATAAGACACGCCCTTCACCAAGAAAGGGGGACCTACAGCCACCACGAACTGCTATTAAATTCCTTTCTCAGCTATCCCTTAAATATTTTTCAGCCGTAATCATCATCATTCGAAGATCCTTCATCCATTTGGCCATGGTGTTCGTCAAAATCTGATAAGTGCGGAAGATTCAAGACATCCTCCTACTCCGTCGCCTCTCCGTCCTTCCTCATCACTGATCCTGCCATTCCCTCATCGAATCTCGCGAATCTAAATGGAATTTGTATGTAAATGTGAGAATATATTGAGTGATGTATAAAGAATAAGGGCTGGTATGTCTTGTAATCATCATCATGATAATGCAAACTCCATTCACAGTGGACGTAGGCCTAGCACAAGGCTGAACCACTCTACAACCTCGTCTCCATTTTGTTTCCTTTGCATTTTTTTTACTTTCAATTGTTGTTGAGTGTAGCTCCACTTATTTTCTAACCGTATTGGTGAAGTACATCCATTGTACCTTTGGTGTTTGAACCATTTTTGGTGCAAACAGTTACCCAAACCCATAACATCGCAACCCTACATTCGGATTTAACTTCACATCTTAAAGTAACCAAAAAAGGAGGGAAACTTAGGAATTTTAGGAAAAATTTATTGAAGAAACGTTCTAGGGTTATCACGATTTTTAGAAAAGAGTGAAGAGCAGAAGAATTTTCATATTAGAGCATCTACAATGTTAATCTAGAATAATGTAATGTCAATTTCACATCATTAAAACATCAAATTGTTTAAATTGTACTCTTCGATGTCAATGTTAGTTGCAAAGTTATGTTGATGTGGCATACAATTTATTAGACATTATCAAGTGAAATGCCTAGTTTTAGACATTCAACTTCACATTGTGAACAATCAAAAAGTATTATTTTAAAAATACATTTTATATATCTATGATATAATTGGTACATGTAGAAAAAATTGTTTCCACAATCTAATTAGCATCGGAGTGAATGTTTTATTTTCGATGTCATGTTTAACAATTTCACTTAGACAATTGTGAACCATATTTGACACCTAAGATTTAACTGACTTTACAGACTATTTGGGTTCTGGATTCTCTTAGCAATGTATAGAAGTAAGGAAGAAGTAATATTGTGAAAGGCGGATTTTTTAAGGGAGAAATGTAATTTCTGCTATGTGGAAATCAAAGCGGGCTTCGAGAAGCGTCATTCTTTTGGGCTGGGCTGTTAAATACATGGGCTTTCTTAAAAAATATAATTAAGTAAAGAAGTACCAAATAACCCCAAGGCAGGGTCGAGAGCAACAAAATTGAAAGCATCATTGGAATCATTTAAAAAAGTCAAATATATTCCAAAAGTGGAGAAAAACAGTCTTTCTCTGATGGCTCACAAAAACAACAATCCAAGAGGAAAGCTTCAATGGCTGAAAACACAAACAAAACAACATGACTAAAGTACATACCAGACTAAGAAAGCAAAATTACTTATATTCTAAATTAGTTAGACCAATTTTGAGGAATAATCAAGTTTGCAAGTATTCATTTTCATTCTAAATTTATTTAACTTTGTTTCAATATTACTTTTAGAAATAATTTCTTAAATTCAATACGATAAATTTACATCAATTAATTATCCGAAGAAAGCAAAATCTTTAAAGGAGATAGTTTATGGTCAAAATAATCAACGACTTTAGTTCAAAGTATAATAATTTCGATTACTCGTTTAATAAACATCAAAATAATTTTGAATCTAAAAGTAACTATTTTAAAAATCAACACATGTAGAAAAATCATTTTGAGAATAATTTTGAGTACAAAAATAATTTTAGCTATAGTACAAACAATTTTCGAAGCAAACTATATTTTCAAACAATCAAAATCAAAATCAAAATTTTGAAATAAATAAATTTATAATTAATATTCGAGCTCTAACTATTTTGGTTATGGACCTAATTCTCATTATAAAATTAGTTTTCCTTGTTAGAATAGTAATTTTCATATCCAAAACAATTTTCAATATAAATATGATTTTTATGAAAATAGCAATGATAATCAGCATAGAAATAGTTTTAATAGGCAGGATTACTAGGATTCTAATTCAAAAAATAACTTTTATAAAAGGATATTAACAGATTCTCATATAAGATATGGAATATGATGAAAAAGCCAATATAGGATTCTTCGTAAAAACTTTGCATGATTTTAAGAAGAAAAAAAAGAAAGAAAGAGTGAAAGCTGCCATGTCCAAATATTTGGAAAACAGAATTTCACAGAATCAATATAAATATAAAAATTATTTTAAAGATCATCTCAAATGCTCAATGTTTTTGAAATAATTCAGGTCAAAATTACCAAAACTTCTCTACAAACCTTAGTGATTTCGGTTATGATTCTGACTCTAAATATCAAAATAATTTCCATTATCAAACCGCCTTTCATTCTCTAGACCAATATAATTTGATTGAATAACAAAACAAAATAGAACACGGAAATAATTTTTGATAATGAAAATAACTAAAATTATAATTTTGATAATTACTCATATTAAGGAACTTGCATGGATTGATAGCAAAATGAAACTAATTTTGGAAATAATGTTGGTAGTGAAAAATACTTGAATTGTAATTTGAAAATAGCTCTTATGAAGAAGACTATTTTTGCCTCGAGAGGCAAATTTAATTATTTCAAAGTGAACTCGATGAGAAATTTAAGCGAATAATGAATATGATAAAGAACATATAAGTAGATAAAGAGAATAAAGAATTACCAAGATAAACTTGCAACGAATCTGATGAAAACACAAATCCGATCACAACGATAACTTTGAATAACAACTTATGAAACTGAAATCAAAAATCGTAACAAAGTTATTGAAAATCCATGTATAGACTTGGTTTTCAATTCTTCTAGAGAAGCCTACTTAGGTCTAAATTGCAGCCTCCCTTTGCCTAACACAAACAAGATAGAAACAACAATTTTTAAAGTCTAAAATGATAAAGATAATAAAGTTGTTAATAATTTTGTTAAAGGTAAGAAATTTTGTGAAAACGGATTTTTCGGACTGTTCGAGGATGAACTTTCACCCATGATGAGTAAAATTTAGATTTTGAAGAAATAGCAAAAGAGAAAAAAACATGAAAGTTTTGTGTGTAAAGTTGAAAATTCAACTAACAAGACTGGTATTCAATTTGATTCCAAGCTTAATTTTGAATTTAATGAGAATATTGAAATGTCAACTAACAAGGCACGTGATATTCATCATAATCTTGAATCATTCCTTGTATACAACGAACCTAAGATGGATAAATTGTTTGTAGATAGTCAATATGTAGGCTCTATTGACTTAACTATAATTATGCACGGTCGCTTATTTTTGAAGAATTACACCGATAAATTTGTCGAGTATATGTACTACAACATGCATAAAGTTCGGGGGATATTTTTTGTTTTACAGAAACCTTAATGTACTTAGTAAACTATAAATCTATGTAACAACCCAGATTTTTGAGTCTAATTTAATTTAATTTAATTCAAAAGATTCTGAATTTTGATATTATTTTGAAGATATAGTAAGATAAAAATGATACTAAAATTAAATTTTATCAAAATAATAGTAATTTACAAATTTATCAAAAGTGGATTTTTGTCAAAAAGTGTCAAAAACATGATTTTATAACTTATTGACTTAAATGTAAATTCGATTTGAGTTTTTGAAATTGTTATAATATAGTTGTTTAAACTATAAAATTATTTATCTTAAAGGATAAGGCAAGTTATTTGAGAATATAAAATATATTGATAAAATATGTCAACTTTTGTCAAAACTGGGTTTCGTCAAATATTAAAATTTTGTCAAAAACCAGATTTTATATGTTGAAAAATTTAAGTTGGTTTAAACTTTTGAAAATGTTAATACATATTGCCTAAAATTAGTTGTGAAAATATTATTTTCAGGCTTACTTAGTTGTTCATACATATTTACTTAGTTGTTCATACATATTATTTTCAGGCTTATTTTGTTGTTCATACGTTCATGGTTGTTGCAAAACACTGTAGATCTGGAAATCTGTCCTATTAAAACACAGTTTAGATATAGTTATATTCCAGATCTCAAATTTCAGTGTTAATTTATGAATTATGTGGTTTTTGTTTAAAAGAGAAAAACCTGTTGGCATTCAATGTTGTCGGGGTTTTTGGCTTAGTTGTTGTAAATATGTCGTTTTTCTCTTTTTAAACAAAAAGACGTTATTTTGAAACCACGAGAAGTGCGGTACAAGATCGAAAAAGGGAAAAGTTGTGTAAATGTACATATAAATATAAATATACATATTTGTGCGTAGTTTGCATCAACTATTCCAAAATACACATAAATATATATTTCTTGTGGTTTGAAATATGTTCCAATAAAAATTATAGCTAACGGTTTTTTTGTAAGGTTTGGAACTTTATGAAAAGATTAAATGCAAAAAGGAATGTTTGGTTATTGGTTTAACCAAATAATCAAACTTAACGATAAATAAGAACAAAGGAAATTTACTTCGTTGACCACGCAAATATAAATATAAATATAAATATATATAAACTATTCGTCTGAATTTACGTAAACAACAATATATATATAATAATGAATGTTTAACCGACTTTCATTTTTAGGGAATTACGCATGAAATGGTAATTTATACTAAATGAATATATTTTTGGTGACCATTGTAGCAATTAGTGTAATTGATTGTTATAAATAGGAAAATAAATAAATAAATAACAATTGTAATCGACATTGATTGGGGAAAACAAATTTAATTAGGAAGTTAAGTCTAATGGTTACAATTTCTAAATTGGTTAGGATAAATGTTATACACCTCTATTAGGAAATTAAAATATAACTGTACTAAGACACGAGGTTAAGCTCGGCTTGTGGTAGAAGTCTTCCCAGAACCGCCCAGCAAATCCAGTATCCACAAGTGGTCAGCTTAATGTGAGGGGTTTTGCGTATAATTATATGTAAATAATAACTGCACTAAGGTATAAGGTTAGGCTCAGCTTGTGGTAGAAGTCTGCTCGGAACCGCCCGGCAAACATCCACAAGCGGACGACTTAATGTGAGGGCCTGGTGCATAAATACACACACACATGGATATATATATATATATATATATATATATATATATATATATAACAGGCAATAAGTAAAATTAAAAAGGTCTGTTGGGTTACAACAAATAGATATTTTGGGACTGATAAGATAAGGATAATTCGTTGTTACTTAATGCCTTAGGAAGCTTACAGCCATTAAGCTCATAAATGGCATTAATTATAATCAATAGAATTAAAAGGAAATTTATGCTTTGACTGTTGCCTTAGGAAAACATGACCATTATGGTTATAAATGGCAATAAACCTATGGACAGAAATAAATGAAATAAAATGGGGATTTATGGGTGTCGATTGTCATTTAAATTACTAAGTCCAATAAGGAAAAATAATTAATCAATTATCCTAGGACAAGGAGGATATAACATTCCTTATTTACACAAGTTAATATAGAACGTATGCTTAAAAGCTAAAATTGGACTTGGTAGGTTAATGATGTGAAACAATATTAACCATAGGAATCCATGACGATAATTAACCATGTGTGTATGGTATTTTCGAGGAGAGAAACTAAACGAGAATTTCTCAATAACGAAGCCCGCTTTATTTCCATAAGAGAAGCATTGAAGGCTAATTGGGTATGAACTTAATAATCTTCACGCATAGTCCGCTTTCTTGGGTCTTAAGTGACTTGGGTCGAGGAGTCCACTTGGGAGTAGGTCTTCCAGTCTGGGGGTCTTAAATGGTGTGTGTGAGGCCCACCCAAACCTTGAAATTTAAAATGTCCAGTATGGTCATTCCGTATGGCTACCTATCCTACGGGAAGTATTAAGCGACTAAGGAGATTATCCAATAAGGCATGCTTGATGGTAAAACAAAATACCCTCTCTTACCTTACACAGGTATGGGTTTAATGCGTGAATGACAGAAGCCTTAACGAGTAAGGTCCCGCGGCTAGTGCCATCTAGTTTATGTTTATGTTGAATAAATCATCGAGAGTATTGAGTGACCAATAGGTCCGCATAGGGTTTTAAGTGACCAGGAGAATCCACCCTATCTATCATTTGATAGCGAAACATCAAATAAATAAGGAGTCATTTGATAGTGAGACGTTAAATAAATAAGGATGTGCCTGTGAATATATATATATATATACACACACACTCCATAATTAGGAGTCCACTCTTGATTTAAATAACCAGGCATGTTTTGGTATAAAGGCTTCATAAAAATATGTGTAAACGTTCTGTCTCGGTATTGATATTTGGGAATACAACCTTGGGAAGGGCAGCTTGAGTCATGCGTAAATATTTACAAGGTTAGGCTAAAATCACTAGCCTTCGTAGGCACACATCTTGGGTTGAACCAAATGGGATACATCTGTGTATTGTAATCTGTGTTGTACATTTTCTATTCACCAGAATCTTGTTGTTCTGTCCCCCTTCCTCGTTACAACCTCCCAAGTTTTCTAGAGAAGGTCGGGTTCCCATAGGGGTTTAGGTTTTGCTTTCGGTTCTCATTCTCTCCATGCTCGGTATTGACCTAGTGACTCACTTTTATAAGGTAGTTATTTTGGTCCATACTAGTTAATCCTATGTTTTGTTTTCGCTGTGAGTTATCTTATTTTACTCTGATTATGCTTGTGCTCATTTATTTTCTGGTACCAGATTTACACGCTCCATGATGGAATGTGTTTGAGTTTCGATTTTTGTCAAAATTTGGGCTCAGAAAAGTGTGGGGTGTTACATTTGGTATCAGAGTATAGGTTAGGCAATCAAAGAAATTAGTTAAATTAAGACAAATGCAAGAACGTAATTCGATTTCTTTTCTATTTTTTCTTCGTCATTTTTACTCGACTTTAATTTATTTCAACAGGATTTAGTTGCAGGCCCAATTATATAAGATGGGCTTTAAGCAACTAAGAGTTGAAATATATTGAGTTCGGGTTTCTATCCAATTCTGTCTTACCCCATAGTACGTTGGCGATCTCGTCATGAAGAGCATGAGGAAGGCATATGGTGGAATTTGTTGATTCGAGTTTGGAGACTAGACAAAAGTCTTGCTACAACCGAGATAGTCTCAATTTTTGGTTTTTGATTTCTTTTAGTGGTTCCAGTCAAAGGCCTTTTCTTGCACTGAAATGATAAACTCATGTTAATATGTAGTATCCATTCGAAAATATAATTATGAGGTATATCCATTCGTTACTTCGTTGAATTTTCGGATGTTCCCTTATTGAAAATATTCATTTGAGTTATTGGCCTTATTTTCAAGGAAATTTCGTTTTTGGAAAATAAAATGGGTTTTGAAAAGTTTTGAATTTACAGTTTTGGAAAATGGTTTGATAAAGACATATTTATGAAGTTATGATTTTAAAACTTTAATTTATTCATGTTTCAGAGTTGTTGGGCTTTGTGTGATTTTAATAACTGTAATCTGATTGGTAGAAAGAAGGGAATTGGAGATGACAAGGAAGATGCCACTAAAGCTTGAAAATATTAAATACCCATTGCTTGTGATTTTTAGTATCCCTCCCTTTTTATAGATTTTGGATAGTCTATTGAATTTATTACAATTAATCCTCGAGATTTTAAGGTTTTGACATTTTTGAATGCGAAAAGGTTTTCAGTTTGTAATACAAATTGGAATATAAATAATAATAACATTAGTAATAATAATTGGTTTTACAAATACGAAACCGTTAGTTTATAATAAATTCCATTTTTGAAAAGTTCTAAATTTTCCTTAGAAAAGGCTAAGGAAAATCCTTCATTCGGATTTTTGGTATTTGATTTCGAATCATTTATTTGTTTGTCAGCTAGGTAAGGGAAAAATATGTTTTAATTTTAATTACTAATTTCCAACTGAATTATTTTGGAATTCGCTCGTTGCGTTGTCGCGGTATTGCTGTTGAGACTACTTTGAATCCTTGGAGTTGGTTCAGAGTTTTGGTTGTCGTCTTTGATACCACCCTGATTAGGATAATTATATTTTAGGTCGCATCAAAACTTAAAAGATGACGTGAGACAATTAATATTTTAATTTGATCTAGCAAGGTCGAGGTTCAACCTTTGCCCAAAACCTATTTAATAATTGACCGTTTAATTTTGTGCTAGAATGGTCAACTAATTGATGAGTTTTGGTACAACTTGGACCTAGGACTCAACCGTTAATGTTGCATCCAAATCACCCTCTTAACTTCTTTCTTTCGTCCTTTCTTCATCATATAGCCAAACCATATTCTTATCCTCCTTCTCCTTCTTTGTCATCTCCTCGTCTCCTCTTTTTCCATGCTTGTTTGCGCATAAGGTCTTACTCCACTAGTACTCCAAGATCTAATTTCTTCTCTCCGATCATTTCTTAATCCATAATACCTACTTGTACTATCTGATCCTTCTAGTACCATTTAAGCTTCATCCTTAGAAAGACATCATTTGGTTGGATCGGAATGAGCAAAAAGGTCTCACCACTTTAGGGCTAAGAAAATTTGTCGCGACAGGTGGGCTTGCACTGGTCCTTTGCTTCGACATCTTAGAATAGGTTGTTGTTTGTGTTGCACCCGCCTTTGTTATATCTTATTAGGATAGATGAAGGCGATCATTGTTTCAGAGATAAAGATTAAGCTATCTTTGAATGGTTTTTCTAAGGAGAATCTTGATGAGATTATAGAGGGATCCGTGTTGTACGCAGACTTGAATGGTCTTTTCTTTTACCGACATTGGAGATTTTGCAACAATTTTTTTTTCTTAATAATAAATTTTGAGTTCGGAAACTATGTTCGAACTGCCTATGTAGATGTGTGAAACATTTAGCACATCGTTTTATAGATAGGAAGTTATGACTAGAATTGTCTCATGATGTGGAAATCAATCCTTTGCTTAATCGATGGCGTAACCATCATTTAATGCCGCATCATATTTGATTCAGCTTGTTTTTCTTGTATGTTGTCTCATGGAGTTACTTATTGTAATTTCACCTATCCATTTTTGTCTTTATACAATTGTTATTACCAACATTCAACACCGAAATAGGCTATCGGTGAAGGGTTTCATACTGCCACCAGAATAGAAGAACAACCCAAAAGTATAGACCCGGTACCATCATTGAAGAAGAAAGCTTGGATCTGATGTGAAGGAAGAATACCGACAGGGTAGTTTCGACTCGAAAGGTAGCTAACGTAAGTTCGGTTCCAATGGAAAACCACCTAAAACCGGAAGAGGATGGCAAGAAAGGACTAAAGCTTATAACCCAAAACCAAAGAAAGGACGAAAGGGCTATCAGCATTAACTTGCTTAATGTCGATTTGAAAGAAGATAAAGGCTTCAAAGGCACAAGAAGATGAAACATACGAGGAACCTTTTGAAAGCCAGCTATCGAGATTAAAGCTTGATGATCACCAAGAGGCAACTTCAAAAATCAGCAAGCAATGCACTGAAAGCATCCTTCTGGAAGACCGAAACCCACTCCAAAGACTTACCGAAAGAAAACCAAAGCTTCTGAAAGGAAGAGCCATCCACACTAACTTGGTTAGTGTCGATAGAGAAAGGGGTTATGGTTCCTGGAACATGAGAAGTTGAAGCACAAACACTAATACTATGAAGACTTGAAGACAAGATCGGAAGTTTATGACCGAAAGCCAAAAGCCTTTCTCAAAGCTATCCATACCAACGGGCGTGGTATCGATACGAGAGGAAGAAGTAACATCAAAGTAAGGCTCTAAAGACTGAGACCAGCTTCCCAAGATCCAAGAGAGACACACCGAAGGCTCCGTTATATCTATTAATAATGCCAAAAGAACGACCGAGAGCTAAGGCAACCAGAACCAAAAGGTAAAGGGCGGCCAACACATAGCTGCTCCACCTAAAGGGGCTTCTGCTGACCTAATGACCAAAGGTGTCCCGGTTTGTCTATAAATAAGATCTTAGGGGTCACATTTTCGTGGTCGAATTCTCATTCCCCAATCTTGTACTCTTTTCTTATGGAGTAAACCCTAATTTCTAAATAAATTTAGGGATCTTCTTTGCAAACACTTATGTAGACAAGTCAATGAGCAATAAAGATTGAATCGACGCCTAACTTAATTCCTATAAGTTTCTTATCTACTTCCTTTATATATTACCTTATGCTTTTTACACGATAAATGTGTCCTGCACATGTCCTTATCCTTCCACAAGATTATTGATATACCCCTTTTACAAACCGTTTAGCTTTCTATCTTGTGTTTGCTAAGGGAACCCTCCCAAGGTAAATGTTGGTTGTTAAGTCTTGAAAGCATGATACTGACCCCTTGAGGGAAGAGTAACTAATCTTCGGGCTTAAGACCTTGATATCTAGGAAACTGTGAAATAGCTCAAGCTTGTAGGAACTAAATAATTTCATATTCCCCTTAGGTCCATTTACTTAGTCCTATCTTCAGTGTTGACAAAAAATATCGTTAACATTTAGGTGTTAGAACGAGGGCCTAAACCTCCGACCTTGTGGTTAACAACCACATATCTAATTGTGTTGTCCCATCCCGGATTGGACTAGGCTTTGAAGAAACAGAAACCATGAATATAAGGTCTCTACGAGTATATTGAATTTCCCATGGTTACATCAAGTATTAATGAACCATGAACTATCGAAAGGCAAGAGTTAAGCTAGAAGCCTTGCATATCCAAAATAAGGAAAAAGAAGTAGAGGCTTATGATTCTGATCACTAGAGCATTAATCCTTTCCATTTGGGACCAATCCCAATATTTTTCCAAATCCATTCTACGTCAAGGGAATATAACACATTCCTTCATATCAAGGAAGCCATTCAAGCATAGGCTAAGGGAATGATATTTGGGCAAAGAGTTGAGAAAGGTTTCAATCACATCGCCATAAGAGGGTTTAAGAAGGGTACACCTTTATCTCAAGATGCGACCAAATGGAATTTTGAAGACAAAAGAAAGACAACGGAATTGAGTAATAAAAAAGCTAAGTTCCAACGTCAAAACAAATCCTTCGAATCAAGACTGCCGAAAGGATGTGAGCTTACTACATCAATCGAGGGAATATATTTCTAACTAAGCATGAGTTAGACTTTTGGCCATCATTAAAGAAGAAATTCAAGAACAAAGCCAAGCTAGGAGGGCCTTAGTGCTAGTATCATATGATGAATGGTCATTAAACCAATCATTGCAGAGTCCTAGAGAGGATGATCATCAAATTATTTAGTCAAGGAAAACTACATTGATATGTAAAGAAGAGGTATTCAACTAAAACAATGAATTTTCCAAGGAAAATAATATGACATAAATAAGGATATGGAAACCTTCTTAAAATTTGGAATAACCCGATAAGGGTCAAAATGCAAAAGGATAAAAACCCTTGTCATAGCCAAGTTGGCCGGGATAAGGCACCCCTCAGAGGGGGGGTGGTGTATAATCTTTTCTCCACGCCCAAATCTGAAAGGACCAGGTTAAAGCATCAAAAGCATAAGCCTTTGATACACGCTAGAAATGGTCGGGACGGAGCATCTAATTAGCACGCCCTGCCTATGCTCACAGAAGAGTATGCCCTGTCTCTGCTATGAACTAAGCACGTCCTACCTCTACTCGCAAAAGAGCACATCCTACCTTTACTTATGTTCCTCGTTACCCGTAGAAGGGAACGAAAACCCTTATCACCGCCTACGATGGCCAAGGTAAGGCACCCCTTGGAGGGGGTGGAATGTAAGCCTCCATCATCGCCTACGATGGCCGAGGTAGAGCATAAAATGGTAAGCATTAATTTCGCGTCTACGATGGCCCGATTTAAGCATCAAAGCCCTTATCATCGCCTACGATGGCCAAGGTAAGGCGTTTCCTATAGGGAGACTGGGTAAGTCCTTGGGCCGTACTTGAGGATAAGCTAGCCAAGCGCACCAGGCGCACAGGCCCAAAGAGTGGCCAACAAAGCACATGCATCCTCTGCTTAGACAATCAAAAGCCGAGAAAGTGACTCACGAAGCACGTACATCCTCTACTTCATAAATTAAACCCAAAAGTGGGTAACGAAGCTAACTACTGGAATTGGGTTTACGGCCTTCCATTCTTAACGCTCGAATCCGGGTCGGTCGGGGTTTACTACTATTGCCAAAAGAAGGTTTCTGGTCTTCAATAAAATACCAGAATCTACGTTGGATTGGGATGTCTATTATTTACGGGGGAGGATTTCCGGACTTGCTTCGAATACACTAATCTAGAATGTGGATCAAAGCTCCTAATTATCACCAAAGGAAGCATTCTAGACATCTCTTACTAATACCCTAATATGGGTTATGAAGACCCTAACTCTCACTCCTGGAATAGGGCTTGCAAAACAGGACTTAGTGGGGAATCCTAAGTCTACTCTCTGGAATCCTTCAAATGAAGATAGTAATCTTCCATCTTTCTCAGCGAGATTTCTTAAACTCGTTGTATATAAATTGCTATTGTCTATGTGAAATACACGCAAAGATCACATATCGTGTGGTACACACGCAATTCACAAATTTATTTACAAAGACTGTTTCATGGAATATCCAAATATGGAAACATAGACAATACAAATATAATCAAGTATATTTCTCCTCTTCATCCTCAGGTAAAGGGGGATTAATAGAATGACAAATCGCGATGTTTAGAAGCTCGTTAAGTTTAAATACCTTTCTTCATCAAGATTGTCTGAGGGTTTGATCTTCATAAGCTCTACACATAGCTCTTAGATACTTGTTATCATTCTTTAACTCAAAGAAGTTCATGTGTAAATCATGCCTTTCCTCTTGCAATTGTCCAGTCTAATCGACATACTGATTAATATGACTAAATGTATCCTCAATTAATTTTGCAACATAGTATCTTTTCATCTTGACTATCACTCTTTTACCACACTCTGAAATAACCGAGTCATCTAACCCTCGAAGGGGTGCTTTAAGTAAAAATACTTTTGAGAAGCTAAAGCTTTAGCCTCAGTCGTAGTATCGGAAGGAGGGGACACAAATATGATAAGGATGTTCTTCAATGAAAGCTCCCAAGTTTTACAACGCGCATTAGCATTATCTAATTCAATTTCCTAGTTAGCTACCCGTAGACATAAACACATTAACTCATCTTCAAGATCGATAGATAGAGTGGTCTCTATAAATCTCTTTAATCCAACAGTATGTCTACTCTTTTCTTCTAATTGACTCTTCAAGGCGTTCGCATTTTTATTAAGGTGCTTGATGGTCAAATTCGTAAGTAAAACTGTTCTTCCCCAGGACACAGAAGGTCCTACTCTTAGAATATCACTTTTCTCAACAATCATTGGTATCTTATCCCGGGTTGGGAAGGTTTCATGTTGATCTACCTACTCAAAAAATATGAAGTAATTATATATAAGCTTCTACTTACTAAAGATAACAGAAGTAGTACTGTGTTTCCTAAAAAGAAAAGTTTTGCTTAAAATTTATTCGGAAATAGCTCTTAATTGTGTAGGAAACACATAAGAGAAATTACAAGAACTTTAAGATTGTTTATCAGTACATTTATTGCTTATATATCAACTCAGCACGTTCAGTCCTTAGCCTTTTTAAAATCATCTCCCGATCTCTTCTTGAGAAGTTTTAAGGGGAATTGAGGGTATTTAGTATAAATACGCCTAAGCGCTCCTAGAAAATGTTTTTCTCCAAATCTACGAGATGACGCTGTTGAAAATTCCTTTTTTAGTCTAGACACTGAATGTAACACATCTTCATGAAAAAAAAAGTTCTGCCATAATGTAAAAAAGAAAATTAGCAGTCATAAACAACAACAGGATTACCAACGCATCTTGCTCATATAAAATTAACCTCTTAAATAGTTCAGTAATAAATCAATTTTTGCTATACTTAATCTTTTTTGGGGGAAGATTCCAATAAGCCCTAGGATGTGGGTCGATCCCAAACTCGTCTAGATAATGCCTATGGAGGTGACATATTAAACTCAGACTAAGATCCCCTAGAAAAGAAAAGTTTACTGTTGTATACCGCTTATAAATTTCATACAAGAAATTCATTATAATATCTCGGTCCTCCATCAACATCTAAACTCCTTGTTTTCCTCCAGAATAGTTTCCTTGTGCCTTACCGCCTTCTTTAATTTGGGTGTGGCTTCATGCTCTTTGTAAAACATAAGTTTATATGCACTCTTTTCAAGATCGTGATATTTTCGAGATAAGGAGTTATAATATTTTAACAATCTTTCTTGCTCTATGTGGGACCAAGTTATTTCCCTCTGTTTCTTATCTAATTTTGCTCTAAGTTGTGAAATAATATTTCTTTTGGTCTATACAATGTAATGACATGAAACTAGTAAAAGCACTTCAAAAGTAAAAGCCAAACCTGGGAAATAGGAACATCAGGCTGAACATACTATTTTTTTTATGACTCAGGAGTACCACTTTCCTTAGCCGAAGGCGCATTAGGGTCTCGAGTGGCACAAGTATCTATAACATCAGGAGTATCTCCTACGGCGTCATGTGAACCCAGTGGCTGCAAAAGGGCTACTCCCATCCTTATAAGGATCATATCGGTGATTCCCATCATCATAGTCACCCTCTTCATCATCGGCAATAGGCACATCTTCTTCCTCATCATAAAAATCATCAGGCAAGTCCTCGATGAACAAGAAATCTTCATCCTTGAGCTTATCCCTCTTTGGCACCTTAACTCTCTACTTAGCTAAATTGACCCTTTCCATGACTCTGTTCCTAATAGAAGGGGAGCAGAGGTAAATTGCATCTCCGGAAATCTTTGAAAGTTTTCGGAAAAGGCAAGAAATAAATCTTCTTCATAGTATTCAGTTTTAATCTAGGGAAGATGATCTTGCAAGAACTCGAAAATCCTATTCTTGTCCTCGTAAATCATTTGCGCCGCATGAGAAAGCTTGTCGTCCCTCTTCTTTAGCTCATTAGCATGGTTTACCGCCATTTCTACTAGTTGATGATCGAAGGATGAAACCTGATTGGACAAAAGACTCTTTGTTTGCCTCTCTCCTTCAATAGCTGCTTTAGCCTTCTCAAGAGAAACCTTCAACCTCTCGCACACTTCACTTAAAATCGTATTTTCCTCCCGAAGTCGAGCAACCTCAGGAGAAGATGAAAAGGCAGTTACTTTGGACAAAATCCACCTTTTAGTTACCTAAGAAGAAAATAGAATCTGATCAGCCATTATGTGAAATCAAAGATAAAGGAAGGATTAGGAAAGGAAAATCTATACCGAGAGTTGTTGTTTGACGAGATGATGATAAAAACCCTCCTCGTCTAAAGATGAGGAAGGTAATGAAATATTGGTCATATTAGGGGGAGAGAGAGCAAGCTTCACAAGATTGTTAAACTCCGAGTTTAGCAAGGGAACCCTTGGGGGGATAATGTGTTGAGAAATGGAAGGCGGGATCATATCGTGCTTACCCTTGTCTGCTGTACTCAAAGGGGTTGACGGTGAAGCACGACCCACAAGCTCACAACTAGAAGTGTTCTTAGGAGAAGCATCAACGAAAATAGTAGCATTAATAGCAGAGGATATGGGATCGGGAACCTCTTATTTAGCAGTTTTGACAACAACATTCTATGAGAGGGAAAAGGAGATGTCATGTTTCAATCTTTTGGACAGCAGCCCAATGGTTGATTCGGCCGACCTCTTTATAATAACAATATCAAAATGATCTAAGGAATCAAAGGGAGATATAGTTTCAGAAACTAAGGTTCTAGATCAAACATAGCTATAGAAAAAAGAATAAGAACGAAAAGCCTACAAACTGAAGTGGCGCCGAGAAAGAAAAAGCAATCTTAATCAAAATACTTGAACACAAGGGAGACGAAGCACGGGATGAACCCGAGCCCAAGGTAAAAATTTTGGCACTAGAGAAATGAATGGGTGGTTTCCCGAGGATCCTTTGTCTAGCAGGAAGAAGGTTATGTTAACGAAGTTTATCCAAAGTCAACAAAACCGATCGATGTCCTGGTTCTTCAAACACCTTAGAAAGGAGATTCACTCTTCGACAAAGTTATCTTCTTGAAAGCAGGGTCTAGGAAGAAATGGAGTCATATAATGAGTAGGAAAAATATGGTTACTCATGAAAACAAGAAAACTAACCAGTATCCGTAAAACTGCCTGAAATGCCAGAAGGGCACCTGATGGAAAAGAATTAATTTTCCTAGGGTTTAGTCTTGTTAATATTACCGCTAATTATCTTCTTCAAAGGATTAGCGCGCAAGATAGGCGAATTGGATCCTTTTGAGAATCGTACCTGATGTCGAATAAGGTTGGGAGTAAGAGAAACCAGGCCTGATTCAAGTGCCAAAACTTCGAGACATAGGAGTAGTGTGTAAGTATTTGGTAAGAGCTGGATAGGGGAAACCCCTAAGTCACATAAAAGACGAGAGATAAAAGTAGGGAAGGGAAAGAAACCACCATGCCAAATGTGAATGGATGAATTTGCTAAGTATTCCTCTGGTGGGTTTTTTATAGTGTCCCGAGCAGTGGCAGGAATAGCATCCACACCAGACATCCCAAAGCTACTAGGAATAGCGTTTACCTCATCTTGAGAAGCATTGAGAAACTCCTTCGAAGTAAATGGCTTCTACTTCCAAGAGGTGCTGGAATACTAGACTTTGGTTGGCTAGGGTTCTATTTATAAGACATAATGCTGCCAAGTGATATCGTTTCATAACATATGTGTTAGCACCACACCCATTTACATAAATATGCATATAACATCCACAAATGGGTAAACGACATGAAAACTTGATAATACAAGAGATTCGAACTGAAAATACATCGAACTGATCATAAGAATTAATCTGGATAAGGTTTAAGCATATGTCACATACACTTAGAAACAGTTAAGTTTTCAGTGATGATCAAACTACGTACCCTGACACCAAGGCCAAGAGAACGAAAGGTATGTGTCGGAAGAAGTAGGTTGTCCATAACACTTTGTAACGGTTCAACCGAAACCAAGTGACCCAGTGTCATCATCGAAAGCCTAACTGGTCTCGAGATCTGGTACGAGTGAGGTCAAAGTCAAAATATTTGGATATTCAGTTCTCAAATTTTACTACTAATAAAACCAAAAGGGAATAGATCTTTCGGCTACACTTCCACGCCGAACTAACACCAGTGAGGTTGGAAGGTGAAGTAAATACAAACAATGGTGTCAGTAAAATCGAAAACAAAATGAGTTGTCAACAGTGGCGTTGAATTCACTCGTACTGGAAGCATAACAATTTACTTTGTAATAAGAATTAACCTTCCAAGTGTAATTTTGCATTTTAATACCCAAAAGTGTATTGAGAAAACAAGTAACTTATTTGGTCCACCATTAATCAGAACCCAAGCAATCATCGCTGTTTATCTTACAATTAATACATGAAAATCCTGATCGATTTCATAATCAGGTTGAATGCATGATTTAGATTTCTACTTGTAATCAAAATAGAAATACTAACAGAAGATCGAATTTAAATATTTGAAAAGATTGTGTGACTCCTAAGAAATAATGATCTTGTCTAAATAAGGGATTTGCATGTTAAAAGATGGGGAAGAAGAAGAAAGAGTATTTATGTTAAAGTGACCTTTGAATCTCAACCGTACAAGCCAGAGCAAATCAGCGAATCACATTGAAGGATACCAAGAGGTGGGAAGTCGAAGTACATAAAAAGTTAGAGTTTTGACTTGAAAAGTCAAAAATACCGCTTTACAAGGGGGTGGAGGGAAATGTTACTACCAAAATTCAGCACGGAAATAGGCTAGGTGAAGGGGTATTGGACCGCTACCAACATAGAAGAACAATCCAAAAGTATAGACCCGACACCATCATTGAAGAAGAAGAAGGCTTGGATCTGATGTGAAAGAAGAATACTGATAGGGTAGTTTCGACTCGAAAGGTAGCTAACGTAAGTTCAGTCCCAAAGGAAAACCACCTGAAACCGGAAGCATATAGAAAGAAAGGACTAAAGCTTATAACCTAAAACCAAGGAAAGGACGAAAGGGCTATCAACATTAACTTGCTTAATGCCGATACAAAAGGAGATAAAGGCGTCAAAGGCACAAGAAGCCAAAACATAAGAGGAACCTTCTGAAAGCCAGCTATTGAGATCAAAGCTTGATGATCACCAAGTGGAAACTTCAGAAATCAACATGAAATGCACTGAAAGAATCATTACAGAAGACCGAAACCCACTCCAGAGACTTTCCGAAAGCATCCATCTGAATTTACATAAGCAAAATATATATATATATAATAATGAATGTATGAATGTTTAAATGACTTTCATTTCAATGGAATTACACATGAAATGGTAATCCATATTAAATGAATATATTTGTGGTGAGCATTGCAACAATTAGTGTTATTGATTGATATAAATAGGGCCATAAATAAATAAATAGCAATTGTAACCAACATTGATTAGGGAAAACAAATTAAATTAGGCAATTAATTTTAATGGTTACAATTTCTAAATTGGTTATGATAAATGTTGTACACCACAATTAAAATATAACAGCACTAAGACATGAGGTTAGGCTCAACTTGTGAGACGACCCGAACTTCCCCGTGAAGGAAAGCACGGATAGAATTGAGGACAGGACAAAATAGAATGCAAACGGAAGAACATTTCATTGTTATTACAACAATTCCATCAGATACAAGAATATACAGAGTATAAATGAATAAATTACATTCGACAAATATCAGAGATTACAATAAATTACATAGCAGCGGAAAAATATACAAAACACAACTGAAAATGATACACGGATACAGAGCTTTCCGAGCATCGTTCCAGCTGTAAATCAGGACCCTGTGAATATAAATCTGCAAAACCAAAACTACTAGCTGCCCGTGCGGAAAATAGGGGCACCCAGAGTTTAGGTTAAAACAATAAACTCCAGGTCAGTCATGGGACTGGTGTGAGAACTAAAACAGTTATTTAAAACTTTACTTTAAAGATAGTAATTCAAGGGACCACGCCGTATAACACGGAACGGGTTTCCTCCCAAGAATACTAGTGCATATAACAAAACAGCGCAATGCTCTTTGGAAAAATGAAGCTATTATAAGACCCAGGTCCCATCACACAATGCAACGCAAGCCGGAGGATAGGGTTTTCCCTTATAATAGCCAAACATGCTTGGTACGTTTAAAAACAAATCATTTGATACTATAATAAGTGTATAGTGTCAAAACAATTTCAATCATAAATATCAATCATAGACTGCATGGGTACCATATATCATGTCGCCATACTAGTTCTACAATTAAAACCGCAATACACGTATTGGAAATTGGATTCCATCATGAGTCGAGGCAAGGGGCAAGCTCCTCTCCGCGTTCGAGACACTCTAGCAAATGTCCCAGGACCCCACTTTGATCCTTGGAATCGGCTGGGCCGGTCCTCTCTTACTTTTGAGGATTAGTTATTCCTGAACACACGTTTCCCGGTCCTTACAGACCTATATCCGAGGCGCCTCGTATCCAACAACCACACAGGTGAAAAGTATATAAATGTCAGGGCTGGTAGGTCACTGACACCACCCTAGCTAGAAAGAAACGTCGTGCTCTCCCAGCGGTCCGTCTCCCGTTTTTGACTCATACCGGGGTGTGAGGCTCGCGAATTCACGTTATACACAAAGCTACGCCACACAGGCCGTGCTTTGATCATCAACCACAAGACTTTGCTTTTCAACAGAAGCCTTGATCAATTGCCACTTACGCATGCCACACTGGCAATTCACTCCATGCGACTGATGTCCATCGATATACAACCCCTGAGCTCGTACGTCTCAGAGAAGGGCGTTAAGCAAGAGAATAAATTCTCCGCCGCCAAACAGATGTATATTTAATAGAGATCAATCAACACAGAATAAAATCCAATGTCAGACACACAATCCATTTACAAGTTCGTTCTGGGTCTGAACGAAACCGGAGGCACTTTCCTCGCATATCCATCCATCTCCAAGTACGTCTGGACGATCACCAACTGATTCCCTCATCCTGGGTGTACAGCCCAATCAAGATCATCAGTAATCACCCAAACGATGTGAAGACTTCCGGTCTTCAACCACCGTCTTCATCTTCGACATCTCGTCGAATCGGTTATTCAGAATGGGTATAGACCCGGCCTTACTGAATAACCCACGTATATGATAAACAAATGTTACACAAACACAACGAACGCCTCATTCCAATTCAGAATATTCTTTTATTCACAAAATCACATTCTTAGGGAAAGGTTCCCATTAATTTTATCCAAGATAAATTCTTCTAAATTTATTCTTTAATCTTCCTTTGGATATCATTTCAAACCATTTTACGGTTTTCCAAACTAGTCGGGATTAGCGAACCACACTGAAGTAATTATTTATTTTATTTCCCAATCCCAACCTATATATCCCATGGAGAAAACTGGCAACACTCCATATCTAACACCACGGTGTTATCGGTAAAATTAATTACCATTTCACGTTCAAATCTAATTAAAGATTTAACTATCGCTTTGGAGCAAAACTGGTGGTACTCCATTCTCGATCACCTTTCAGATTTGATAATTTAAATTATCAATTCACATTTTTAATCTAATTAAAGATTCATTAAAACTCCACTTAGTTTTAATCTTTTCAAAAATCAACATCTTGCCTTTAACTGGGTTAAAGAACCAATGTCTTCTAAAACACGATTCACGATAAACCAAAATCACATTTGATATTAAATACAAGGCTCTGAATAGAAAATATATCGGCTTATATTCAATATCAAATTCTGAAACCAACATATATCGTATTGGAAATAACGATATAAAATATATCTTTCAAATTCCCATAACAATATCTGTATAGTCACGAAATCCAACATCGAAATATCCCGAAGATAATTTCGATTCAACTCCAGTCCAATCCACGTATTGGGAATATTGATTATTTTTAAAATCACTTTCAAATTCAATTTATTTATGTCAAAAATAAATTGATTTTAGTCCTAGTTCAAAACTAGTTTATTTCGATAAAAATCTATTTTTATCTTTTCAATTGTGGAATTCTTCAGCCCAATTTTTCCCAAATCATTTCTTATGATTTTACACAAATTATAGATATTTTTAATAATTTTATCAAGGCCCGTACAGTCGATTTCCATCAACGGCCATCGAACTGCACTTACAGCAACCTTTTTCAAATTTGATTTGGACATAATTCCAAATCCAACCGTTAGATTTCAAATTTCTAATATTCGTTGGAAAGCTCTTTTCGATACGAACCCAACGGTTCCAGTTTTAGGAGAATCCGACGGTCGGATCTCCCGCAACGTCAATTCGAAGTTAATGGTCGAAATTCGCGAACTACCGCGGCGCGGCGCGTTCTATTCTGGCCATTATATATATAATATATAGATATATTATATAAATTTCGTCGATTTCCTTTTTAAAACGTATTTTATAATTCGTTTTAACTTCGTTTTCAAAACCACTTCAATTCTATATTCAATTTCAAATCAAAATTGGATATTTCATATCATTACTATATAAATGATAATATTTTCAAAATGTTATATTTTGAAATCACTTCTTTTCTATATTCATTATAAAAATGAATATAATCGATAAAAATATCGTTCACGTCAAAATAGCGCAACTCTAATCAACACGGCTTTATATATTTCAATAAATTCGTTATCCTATTCAACAAATGAATATTTATTCTATTCAACACATGAATCTATATTTCTTCCAACACCTGACTAATCTCAACGCATGAGTACTGTCAACACATCACTATTTTTGTTATGTAAAATATTTTATAAAACTATGGTATCTATCGTTTGATTTTTAATTAGACTTCTACTGGGAAGTAGTTCTAATTTTAAATATGATAAAGATGTAATTTTTATTATTTAAAATATTTTACTCAACACACGAATATTTTCAACACATGAACATCGTCAACACATGACTATTTTTATATGCAACACATGAATTTTCTTTTATAATATTCATTGTTGTCCCGATTGGAATGAGGCCCAATCAATCACCATATAACGTTGATTATATGGATTCCATACAACACATGTATATAATAGCATTGATAAACAATCAACCATCAACCAAAGTGCACTACACTGTATAAGCATCAAATATAAATATCTAACGCTTATAACAGCCTGTCAATCAATCGATCAACATATTTAATCAACCAGGATGAGTGAACTTCAAATTCATCCCAACACCCGTGTGGGGTTTCAAACAATCAAACACAGATTTTATTTGTGCAGTTAGGCAATGTGTAAAATTTATCGACCCAATCAATGTCAGTCAAATCAGTGTACATAAACAAACCGTCCAGTTTGTAAATGAATATTTTATTTATTCCCTTTCACGTTAAAAATTATATTTTTAACGATAAAATATTCTATTTCAACACATGAATTTCTATTCATTTCATTTACACAATAAAAATGATATTTTTATTTTTCTAACATATTTTAGAAAATTTCGGCGGTATAACGGCACGATACTAGAAACGGGACGAGGCCTAGCCTTATCCCCGGTCTAGTGAAGGCCCACGTCATTCACACATCAATCAAATTCATTCCATTTCACCAAACAATTCAATTCAAACCAATTGGACTAACCAACTACACAATCAAACAATTTAACAAACAAGCCATCCATGGTCTGTGGATGACGGGTGTCGGGTGCTGCTAAGCACCGTCTGCATCCTAGTATATATTTATATATAACTAGAAAAAGAAGTTTAGAGTGAGAAGTTCTCACCGATAGCTATCCAATCATCTCGACTCTTCTTATGTAGAAAATCTTGTCGTTCTCGCCTTTTGTCACTTTCGTTGCCCGTAGCCATTTTTTTCTATCGCCCGGATTTGTTGTTCTGGCTCCAGAATTTGCAAACGAGCTTCAATCTTCACACCATCTTTTATTCTAGCACAAGCACGCCATTCTGAACAACTTTTGCCTAGTGGTCTTCTTGCCGAAAATGTGTCATTTCGCCGGAAATCGCGAAAAGACAGCATTTTGACAGTGTTTGAACAACAGACTTCGGACGCGTTTTCCCGACAACTCCGCAATGCAAAATAGGACTTATCATATACCAAATCGAAGAGAATTTCGTGCTCTACGACTTTGGTCTTGAGGAACTTTGGCTAGAAACGCACGGTTTGAGAGTTATTCACGAAATGGTGACAGGGTGTTATTTGCAAAACGGGATTTTTGGTGAAAATGGATTTTTGGGTGTAGCGGGGCCCACGGTCGGAATTGAGGGGGCTGGAGGGGGGCGCGGGCCTGATGGACGAGGGGGAGGGTGTGGGTGGCGGTGCTGGGGCCCGTGGTGGCCGCGGTGGTGGTGTTTGGGTGTAGGGTTTGCTAATTGAAGAGAGAGAGAAGAGGAGAGAGAGAGGAGGAGGAGGAGGTGGCCGGAGTGGGGTAGAGGAGGCCGACGGCCAGTGGTGGCAGCGGGGGAGGGTGCGGCAGCGATGGCATGGGGTGCGGTGGCCATTAAAGAGGAAAATGTAAAAAAAAGAGGAAGAGAGAAAGTGAAGAAGAAAAGGAAGTAAAAGTGTTTATATGCTAGTTTCTCGCGTATCGTCCGAACACAAACGATCTCCGATGGCCGCGGATTTCGGACATGAGATAGTAGACGTGAAGACGAGTCCAACGAAACAAGTTTCGTCGAATTCCGAGTTCGTTTGACCGTCCGTTAAAAATCACAAAAATGCTCAGATAAGCTCTAAAAATGCGATTTTGGCGCACCTTTTCTTCTCGCACGCTCACATGCTAACTCAAAAAATCAAGCCCTCTTGGATTTAACCATTATTAGATGATACGAATCTAGAAAAAAAAGTAGAATTGAATTCCGAGGTCGTATCAATAATGTTCCTTTGTAAAATGACTGCTCGTTTTACCCTGAACTGTTTCAGCTCGCACGGCCACATACTAACTCCGTTCGACGCGCCATTTGGAACTCAACAATGATTTGTCATTATGAATCCATAAAAATTTATCTCGTCGAATTCTGAGCTCGTATGCCAAATTTCACTTTTTAAGGGCTATGTATTGTTAACCGAACAACTCCAGCCCATAGCCACTATTCCGGATATCGGAATATATCGAAGCTTATACTTTTCGGAGTTCTAAACGGCATTTTGAACTCAATGGAAGTGGTTTCGAGTCCAAATTCATCCGTATGCAAAATATGACTTTTTGGCGCCGTATATAATTTACATAGCGACTATTCTGAATTTTCAACTGGGCATAACTTTTGATTCCCGCTATGAAATTTCGATTTTTCGGATTCGTTGGAAAGATATTACCAATTAGATCCTAATGTTTTTGGTTTCGCTAAAATCCGGATTGTTTTGCACCCGGTACATTCAATTGAAGTTTGAAATCGAATTATCGAACTACCGCGCCATTTTCAATTCTATTTATAATTATATATAATTATTTATATTCTAACGACGACGTATATAATATATACGTTCTAAATATATTCAAAATAAATTTCTCGTCGATATTATTTAAAATAATCTATTTTAAATATTCAAAATTCGTTAAAATTGCCAAAACAAAAATTTTAAACTGGCCCAGATTTTCGGGTTATTACAATCTCCCCCACTTAAAACTTTTCGTCCCCGAAAAGGAACAAAGTCGAAAGTGGTTTGATCAATCAACTCTACGCTCGATCTGGCTTGCATTCTCCAACTTTTCAGTTTCTGAGAATTTTCAAAATTTTCAAAAATTTGGCTAACACCCTAAATTTTCGAAAAATTTCGCCATAACCTCCTTTGTACTGGGAGCCACGGGAAAATCCCGAAATTGCCATATAGGCCTTCTGATCTCAAAAAGAAAAAGAAAAAGCCAAGCGGCTAGCCAATAGGCTCATAAAATCATCATCACCCAAACAAAACAGTAAATTATGTAGTAAACATGTACCTATTTGTCGGGCAAACAAATTTTATTCTCTGCTCTAGCCTCCTTGCTATGACCTGTTCAATGTAAGTATATGTATATGCAAGCAAATGTGACCAATTTTCAATACAATTCAATATTTGGTTCAATTAGGCTAAATGGTTCAAAATTATCAAACCAATAAACAAACAACACAAACATCAATCAATTAGTGAATTAGAGTTTCAAATTCATAAATTTGATATATATACAAAAATCATGTTTTGATGCCAATTCACAACAATGTATTCTAGCTATATTAGTTTTGGTTCTCACACCAGTCTAATGGAAACATATAGAAAGCACACTTTCGAAACACGAAACTAATTACTGATGATGATGCGTCAATCATCAGAATCAGGCCCGGGCGACTAGAATGTGATCCTATATCTATCTAATATATTAAAACTTCGAATATACGTTCATGACGCGTATATGCAAAACCTTTATATACTAGATTGTCCATATCAGTACAAATAAAATATTCAAATACGTATAAAATGGCTTAAATTTTAAAACAAAATTGTTTGTTTTTTTTTATTTGAAAAATATACCCTTCACACTCGTTCTAGGATACTACTGATCCTATCTCTAACGAGTCATTCTAATTGGATATTACTAATCCAATATCTGATGAATTCTTTCGTATGGTTCTAATGTGTCTTGTTCTCGAGCTCTGTAAACCAAAGCTCTGATACCAAACTGAGACGACCCGAACTTCCCCGTGAAGGAAAGCACAGATAGAATTGAGGACAGGACAAAATAGAACGCAAACGGAAGAACATTTCATTGTTATTACAACAATTCCGTCAGATACAAGAATATACAGAGTATAAATGAATAAATTACATTCGACAAATATCAGAGATTACAATAAATTACATAGCAGCGGAAAAATATACAAAACACAACTGAAAGTGATACACGGATACAGAGCTTTCCGAGCATCGTTCCAGCTGTAAATCAGGACCCTGTGAATATAAATCTGCAAAACCAAAACTACTAGCTGCCCGTGCGGAAAATAGGGGCACCCAGAGTTTAGGTTAAAACAATAAACTCCAGGTCAGTCATGGGACTGGTGTGAGAACTAAAACAGTTATTTAAAACTTTACTTTAAAGATAGTAATTCAAGGGACCACGCCGTATAACACGGAACGGGTTTCCTCCCAAGAATACTAGTGCATATAACAAAACAGCGCAATGCTCTTTGGAAAAATGAAGCTATTATAAGACCCAGGTCCCATCACACAATGCAACGCAAGCCGGAGGATAGGGTTTTCCCTTATAATAGCCAAACATGCTTGGTACGTTTAAAAACAAATCATTTGATACTATAATAAGTGTATAGTGTCAAAACAATTTCAATCATAAATATCAATCATAGACGGCATGGGTACCATATATCATGTCGCCATACTAGTTCTACAATTAAAACCGCAATACACGTATTGGAAATTGGATTCCATCATGAGTCGAGGCAAGGGGCAAGCTCATCTCCGCGTTCGAGACACTCTAGCAAATGTCCCAGGACCCCACTTTGATCCTTGGAATCGGCTGGGCCGGTCCTCTCTTACTTTTGAGGATTAGTTATTCCTGAACACACGTTTCCCGGTCCTTACAGACCTATATCCGAGGCGCCTCGTATCCAACAACCACACAGGTGAAAAGTATATAAATGTCAGGGCTGGTAGGTCACTGACACCACCCTAGCTAGAAAGAAACGTCGTGCTCTCCCAGCGGTCCGTCTCCCGTTTTTGACTCATACCGGGGTGTGAGGCTCGCGAATTCACGTTATACACAAAGCTACGCCACACAGGCCGTGCTTTGATCATCAACCACAAGACTTTGCTTTTCAACAGAAGCCTTGATCAATTGCCACTTACGCATGCCACACTGGCAATTCACTCCATGCGACTGATGTCCATCGATATACAACCCCTGAGCTCGTACGTCTCAGAGAAGGGCGTTAAGAAAGAGAATAAATTCTCCGCCGCCAAACAGATGTATATTTAATAGAGATCAATCAACACAGAATAAAATCCAATGTCAGACACACAATCCATTTACAAGTTCGTTCTGGGTCTGAACGAAACCGGAGGCACTTTCCTCGCATATCCATCCATCTCCAAGTACGTCTGGACGATCACCAACTGATTCCCTCATCCTGGGTGTACAGCCCAATCAAGATCATCAGTAATCACCCAAACGATGTGAAGACTTCCGGTCTTCAACCACCGTCTTCATCTTCGACATCTCGTCGAATCGGTTATTCAGAATGGGTATAGACCCGGCCTTCCTGAATAACCCACGTATATGATAAACAAATGTTACACAAACACAACGAACGCCTCATTCCAATTCAGAATATTCTTTTATTCACAAAATCACATTCTTAGGGAAAGGTTCCCATTAATTTTATCCAAGATAAATTCTTCTAAATTTATTCTTTAATCTTCCTTTGGATATCATTTCAAACCATTTTACGGTTTTCCAAACTAGTCGGGATTAGCGAACCACACTGAAGTAATTATTTATTTTATTTCCCAATCCCAACCTATATATCCCATGGAGAAAACTGGCAACACTCCATATCTAACACCACGGTGTTATCGGTAAAATTAATTACCATTTCACGTTCAAATCTAATTAAAGATTTAACTATCGCTTTGGAGCAAAACTGGTGGTACTCCATTCTCGATCACCTTTCAGATTTGATAATTTAAATTATCAATTCACATTTTTAATCTAATTAAAGATTCATTAAAACTCCACTTAGTTTTAATCTTTTCAAAAATCAACATCTTGCCTTTAACTGGGTTAAAGAACCAATGTCTTCTAAAACACGATTCACGATAAACCAAAATCACATTTGATATTAAATACAAGGCTCTGAATAGAAAATATATCGGCTTATATTCAATATCAAATTCTGAAACCAACATATATCGTATTGGAAATAACGATATAAAATATATCTTTCAAATTCCCATAACAATATCTGTATAGTCACGAAATCCAACATCGAAATATCCCGAAGATAATTTCGATTCAACTCCAGTCCAATCCACGTATTGGGAATATTGATTATTTTTAAAATCACTTTCAAATTCAATTTATTTATGTCAAAAATAAATTGATTTTAGTCCTAGTTCAAAACTAGTTTATTTCGATAAAAATCTATTTTTATCTTTTCAATTGTGGAATTCTTCAGCCCAATTTTTCCCAAATCATTTCTTATGATTTTACACAAATTATAGATATTTTTAATAATTTTATCAAGGCCCGTACAGTCGATTTCCATCAACGGCCATCGAACTGCACTTACAGCAACCTTTTTCAAATTTGATTTGGACATAATTCCAAATCCAACCGTTAGATTTCAAATTTCTAATATTCGTTGGAAAGCTCTTTTCGATACGAACCCAACGGTTCCAGTTTTAGGAGAATCCGACGGTCGGATCTCCCGCAACGTCAATTCGAAGTAAATGGTCGAAATTCGCGAACTACCGCGGCGCGGCGCGTTCTATTCTGGCCATTATATAATATATATATATATATATATATTATATATATTTCGTCGATTTCCTTTTTAAAACGTATTTTATAATTCGTTTTAACTTCGTTTTCAAAACCACTTCAACTCTATATTCAATTTCAAATCAAAATTGGATATTTCATATCATTACTATATAAATGATAATATTTTCAAAATGTTATATTTTGAAATCACTTCTTTTCTATATTCATTATAAAAATGAATATAATCGATAAAAATATCGTTCACGTCAAAATAGCGCAACTCTAATCAACACGGCTTTATATATTTCAATAAATTCGTTATCCTATTCAACAAATGAATATTTATTCTATTCAACACATGAATCTATATTTCTTCCAACACCTGACTAATCTCAACGCATGAGTACTGTCAACACATCACTATTTTTGTTATGTAAAATATTTTATAAAACTATGGTATCTATCGTTTGATTTTTAATTAGACTTCTACTGGGAAGTAGTTCTAATTTTAAATATGATAAAGATATAATTTTTATTATTTAAAATATTTTACTCAACACACGAATATTTTCAACACATGAACATCGTCAACACATGACTATTTTTATATGCAACACATGAATTTTCTTTTATAATATTCATTGTTGTCCCGATTGGAATGAGGCCCAATCAATCACCATATAACGTTGATTATATGGATTCCATACAACACATGTATATAATAGCATTGATAAACAATCAACCATCAACCAAAGTGCACTACACTGTATAAGCATCAAATATAAATATCTAACGCTTATAACAGCCTGTCAATCAATCGATCAACATATTTAATCAATCAGGATGAGTGAACTTCAAATTCATCCCAACACCCGTGTGGGGTTTCAAACAATCAAACACAGATTTTATTTGTGCAGTTGGGCGATGTGTAAAATTTATCGACCCAATCAATGTCAGTCAAATCAGTGTACATAAACAAACCGTCCGGTTTGTAAATGAATATTTTATTTATTCCCTTTCACGTTAAAAATTATATTTTTAACGATAAAATATTCTATTTCAACACATGAATTTCTATTCATTTCATTTACACAATAAAAATGATATTTTTATATTTCTAACATATTTTAGAAAATTTCGGCGGTATAACGGCACGATACTAGAAACGGGACGAGGCCTAGCCTTATCCCCGGTCTAGTGAAGGCCCAAGCCATTCACACATCAATCAAATCCATTCCATTTCACCAAACAATTCAATTCAAACCAATTGGACTAACCAACTACACAATCAAACAATTTAACAAACAAGCCATCCATGGTCTGTGGATGACGGGTGTCGGGTGCTGCTAAGCACCGTCTGCATCCTAGTATATATTTATATATAACTAGAAAAAGAAGTTTAGAGTGAGAAGTTCTCACCGATAGCTATCCAATCATCTTGACTCTTCTTATGTAGAAAATCTTGTCGTTCTCGCCTTTTGTCACTTTCGTTGCCCGTAGCCATTTTTTTCTATCGCCCGGATTTGTTGTTCTGGCTTCAGAATTTGCAAACGAGCTTCAATCTTCACACCATCCTTTTTTCTAGCACAAGCACGCCATTCTGAACAACTTTTGCCTAGTGGTCTTCTTACCGAAAATGTGCCATTTCGCCGGAAATCGCGAAAAGACAGCATTTTGACAGTGTTTGAACAGCAGACTTCGGACGCGTTTTCCCGACAACTCCGCAATGCAAAATAGGACTTATCATATACCAAATCGAAGAGAATTTCATGCTCTACGACTTTGGTTTTTAGGAACTTTGGCTAGAAACGCACGGTTTGAGAGTTATTCACGAAATGGTGACAGGGTGTTATTTGCAAAACGGGATTTTTGGTGAAAATGGATTTTTGGGTGTAGCGGGGCCCACGGCCGGAATTGAGGGGGCTGGAGGGGGGCGCGGGCCTGATGGACGAGGGGGAGGGTGTGGGTGGCGGTGCTGGGGCCCGTGGTGGCCGCGGTGGTGGTGTTTGGGTGTAGGGTTTGCTAATTGAAGAGAGAGAGAGAAGAGGAGAGAGAGAGGAGGAGGAGGAGGTGGCCGGAGGGGGGTGGAGGAGGCCGACGGCCAGTGGTGGCAGCGGGGGAGGGTGCGGCAGCGATGGCATGGGGTGCGGTGGCCATTAAAGAGGAAAATGTAAAAAAAAGAGGAAGAGAGAAAGTGAGGAAGAAAAGGAAGTAAAAGTGTTTATATGCTAGTTTCTCGCGTATCGTCCGAACACAAACGATCTCCGATGGCCGCGGATTTCGGACATAAGATAGTAGACGTGAAGACGAGTCCAACGAAACAAGTTTCGTCGAATTCCGAGTTCGTTTGACCGTCCGTTAAAAATCACAAAAATGCTCAGATAAGCTCTAAAAATGCGATTTTGGCGCACCTTTTCTTCTCGCACGCTCACATGCTAACTCAAAAAATCAAGCCCTCTTGTATTTTACCATTATTAGATGATACGAATCTAGAAAAAAAAGTAGAATTGAATTCCGAGGTCGTATCAATAATGTTCCTTTGTAAAATGACTGCTCGCTTTACCCTGAACTGTTTCAGCTCGCACGGCCACATACTAACTCCGTTCGACGCGCCATTTGGAACTCAACAATGATTTGTCATTATGAATCCATAAAAATTTATCTCGTCGAATTCTGAGCTCGTATGCCAAATTTCACTTTTTAAGGGCTATGTATTGTTAACCGAACAACTTCAGCCCATAGCCACTATTCCGGATATCGGAATATATCGAAGCTTATACTTTTCGGAGTTCTAAACGGCATTTTGAACTCAATGGAAGTGGTTTCGAGTCCAAATTCATCCGTATGCAAAATATGACTTTTTGGCGCCGTATATAATTTACATAGCGATTATTCTGAATTTTCAACTGGGCGTAACTTTTGATTCCCGCTATGAAATTTCGATTTTTCGGATTCGTTGGAAAGATATTACCAATTAGATCCTAATGTTTTTGGTTTCGCTAAAATCCGGATTGTTTTGCACCCGGTACGTTCAATTGAAGTTTGAAATTGAATTATCGAACTACCGCGCCATTTTCAATTCTATTTATAATTATATATAATTATTTATATTCTAACGACGACGTATATAATATATACGTTCTAAATATATTCAAAATAAATTTCTCGTCGATATTATTTAAAATAATCTATTTTAAATATTCAAAATTCGTTAAAATTGCCAAAACAAAAATTTTAAACTGGCCCAGATTTTCGGGTTATTACAACTTGTGGTTGAAGTCTGCCCGGAAACTCCTAGCAAATCCACCATCCACAAGTGGTCGGCTTAATGTGAAGGGTTTAGTGTATAAATATATGTAACTAATAACCACACTAAGGTATGAGGTTAGGCTCAGCTCGTGGTAGAAGTCTGCCAGGAACCACCCGACAAATCCAGGATCCACATGTGGATGGCTTAAGGCGAGGGGCCTTGTGCATAAAAACAAACACACACACATATATATATATATATATGTAACAGGAAATAAGTAAAAATACAAAGGTCTGATGGGTTACAATAAATAGATATTTCGAGACTGATAGGATAAGGATAATTCATTGTCAATTAATGCCATGGGAAGGTTATAGCCATTCGGCTCATAAATGGCATTAACTGTAACAAATGGAATTAAAAGGAAATCAAAGATTTTATTGTTTCCATAGAAATATATGTCTGTTATGGTTATAAACGACAATAAACCTATGAATAGAAATAAATGAAATAAAACGGGAATTTATGGGTATTGATTGTCGTTTAAATTACAAAGTCCAATAGCGAAAAATAGTTAATCAAGTATCCTAGGGTAAGGAGGATATAACTTTCCTTATTTATACAAGTTAATATAGAACTTATGATTAAAACCTAAAATTGGACTTGGTAGGTTTATGATGTGATACAATATTAACCATAGGAACCCGTGATGATAATTAACCATGTGCGTATAGTATTTCCGCAGAGAGAAACTAAATGGGAATAACTCAATAACGAAGCTCACTTTATTTCCATAAGACGAAACATTAAAGGATAATTGGGTATGAACTTAATAATCTTCACATATAGTCCGCTTCCTTGGGTCTTAAGTGACTTGGGTCGAGGAGTCCACCTAGGGTTAGATCTTCCAGTCTAGGGGTCTTAAATGGTGTGTGTGTGTGAGGCCTACCCAAACCTGGAAATTTAAAAATGTCCGGTATGGTCATTCCATAAAGCTACCTATCCTATGGGAAGTATTGAGCGACTAAGAAGTTTATCCAATAAGGTCAGATAGATGGTAAAACAAAATACTCTCTCTCACCTTACACGGGGTTTATATGCGTGAATGATGAAAGCCTTATCTAGTAGGGTCCTGTAGCTAGTGACCTGTAGTTTATGTTAATGTTGAATAAATCATCGAGAAGTATTGAGTGACCAATAAGTCCACCTAGGGTCTTAAGTTATCGGGAGAATCCACCTTATCTATCATTTGATAGTGAGGCGTTAGATAACTAAGGATGTGCGTTTCAATATATACATATACATATGTATATACACACACACTCCGTAATTAGGAGTCCACTCTCGATTTAAATAACCAAGCATGATCTGGTATAAAGGCTTCATAAAATTTTGCGTAAACGTTCTATCTCGGTATAGATATTTGGGAATACTACCATGGGAAGGGTAGTTTGAGTGGTGCATAAATATTTACAAGGTTAGGCTAGAATCACTAACCTGGGTAGGAATACATCTTGGGTTGAACCAAATAGGATACATCTATATATTGTAATCTGTTGTGCATTTCTTATTCATCGGTATCTTGTTGTTCAGACCCCTTCCTCATTACAACCTCCCAGGTTTTCTAGTGAAGGTCGGGTTCTCACAGGTTTTTAGGTTTGGATTTCGGTTCTCTTCTCTCTCATGCTCGATACTGACTTGGTGACTCACTTTTCTAAGGTAGTTTTATGGGTCAATACTAGTTTATCTTATGTTTTGTTTCCACTGTGATTTATCTTAGCGTACTCTGATTATGCTCATGCTCATTTATTTGTATGTACCAAATTTACATGCTCCATGCTTGGATGTGTTCGAGTTTCGATTTATGTCGAAATTTGGGCTCGGAAATGTGTGGGGTGTTACACTCCGTGTAAGCCTGTGGGGGAGAAAAGAGGAAGGAAGAAAGGAAATATGTCAGACATAAAGTCTGGTGAGCTGCTATGATTACCAACTCGACTACTAAGTTAAATAAAATAGGCAAACAGTGGTTCTAGTGTCATAAAAGGTAAGTGTCATTTCTAAAGGTGAACAATAAATGATATGAAATGATAATATGGACTGGCTATTCTTATGAAAAAGACAATGATGATAATAATAATAGTAATTAGATCTAGCAGATTGATTATTCTGCACTTCTACAGATTCAGAATGAAATAGTTAATCAGAAAGGAATTTCCTAATGCTAACCATTGATTGGCTCTCTAAACAGACAAAAAACAACTTGTACCAGCTATGGTATTGGGGATATCAGTCTTGAAACCATCAACTAAAAGACATAGACTTATCCCCTGGGGTTACAACATCTTATCTTCCCCAATCGAATCCATGCATGCTCATGACTCCATTGGAACGTCCCCGTACACACCACAAGAATTTTAACCTCTTACATTCATCCATCAGTAAAGCATGCCCTAATCTCTACCTAGTGCGAGACTTGTTTGATAACAGAAGGGTAAAGATTGATATGGATTCCAAATAGAAAAATGAACAATAGATCGACACAAGCCACCCACTAGGCTTGGTCCCCAAGTTAACTAGGATTTTAAGAGTCCCTACATATATTTTACCAGCAGAATGGGCATCTAAGCTTATTAATCAGACAAGTTTAACTCAGTAGGTTTAAGTTCATTAATAAGATTAATATAACCATAAAAAACAGCAGATTGACACAAGCCACCCCAAGGCTTGTCCCTTAGGTTATTTTATGAGTCCCCACATATTTCACCAGAGTGGACATCTTAGCTTATTAATCATACAGGTTTAACTTAGAAGGTTTAAGTTCATTAGTAAGCTTAATGTAACCCTATTTTATATATACCACAGACAGGTAAACAAACAGCAGATTGACACAAGCCACTCCTAGGCTCGGCCCCCAAGTTAGACAGATCCTAGCTCATATGTTTTACAGATACAGATTACTGGTTATCAATTAAGTATATCATAATTCTGATTCACGTGTTTTCCATTTGCATGTTAATGTCCAATTATGTACCATTAATTCCAATTAACATGTTTTCCAATATAGATTACTTAATTAAAAATTAAGTATAATTCATTATGATTAACATGTTTTCCAAATACAAATTACTTAATGTCATATTAATTATAGTTAACATGTTTTCCAAATTAACGTGCTTTCCAAATTAATGTCAAATGAACATGTTTTCCAAAATTAGACATCAAATGAACATATATGACAAACGAACATATTTTTTCCCAATTACTGTCAAATGAACATAAATGACAAAACTAACATGTTTTTCCCAATTACTGTCAAATGAACATAAATGACAAATGAGCATGTTCTTCCCAATAAATGCCAGTTAACATGTTTCTCAAATTAACATGAATATATTCTCTAAATTAATGTCAATGACAAATTAACATGTTTCTCCAGTAAACTGAACATATTCTCTAAATGAATGTCAATGACGAATTAACATGTTTCTTAAATTTACATGAATATATTCTCTAAATTAATGTCAATGAAATATTAACATGTTTCTCAAATTAATATGTTTACAAATCAATGTCAAATAATCTATTTACCAAATCAATGGCATATTAACAAATCAATATCAAATAACATGTTTTCCTAATCAAGGCCATTTTAATATATTTACAAATTAATGTCATATAACATGATTTCCTAATCAATGCCATGTTAACATATATACAAATTAATGTCAAATAACATGTTTACCTATGAAATGTCTACTTAATATATAATTAAGTTCAACCTATTCCAATACACATGTTTGCGTATTCTTCCTTTATAATAATCTAAATTTATAGTCCATGATTCACAAATTTCAATATGCTCAATTCCCTATTTTAAAGATATTTCCGATTATGAAAATTCTACACAATTAAACGGTAAAGGCCTAGGCTCTCGTTGGTCTAGGCTTAGCGCAAAACAAAGGAAAATTTGAGAAATAGGTCTACGCTCAAAAGAGAATGAATAAGCATAATAAGACTGTAAATAAACAATGATGGAAAAGGGATAATGAAGAAGAATGTACATACAAATAAATAATAAATGCAAAAAGAGTAGGTAATTGACAGTAATTAAAATGATCAATCTTATTAGCAGGAGAATTGGAGTTAGTGGCGCGGTCAATTCTTTTTGGCAGGAGAATTGAAGTTAGTGGCATGGTCCACAATAAAAACCCGGTTGGCCTTGCCAAAAAAATGATTAGTGAACTAAAAAATTTGTTTTTTAAGTGATAAACATATGACACTTAAGTTACCGACAGCCTATGATGATGATTGTGTGGATATTGGATGTTGACTGTGGATATAACCTTATTGGGTTGATTGAATGCTATTTTAAGTAATAATGGGTTAGTTGTGACACCCAATGTCCGTTAATGTCACTCTTTATTGGAATGCATTAAGTTTCATGAAGAGTTATAGGTAAACAGTAACAGAAACATTAAAACATAGATATAGAATAACAGCGGAATTAAAACTTTATTAAATAGAAAAGCTTCATGGTTCAAACCCAATTATGTAATGTTTGGATTACTGAAAACATAAAACTTCTGCCTTGTCCAAAAATCATCATCAGAGTACAATGATATAAAAAGAGCATAATCCCCAAAATATAGCCATAGTAGAGCAAATGCAAAATCGAGCAATACATCTAAGCAGCTCCAAGCAGAAAAGAAGAATCATGATCATGCTTGACTGTTCCCACCCAGAGAACCTTAGGCCTGGGGGGACAGAAGAGAAAGAAGAGGAAACAAAATGGGTCAGACATAAAGTCTGACGAGTCCAGTTAATTTTAGCATATAAATAAGCAAAGGTATCATGACGGGCACATAAGTTGGAGAGAGATAACAGTGTCATAAGCTAGGTATAACAAGGTAAATAGGATAAACAGAACAGAACATGCATTGTGTTTCTCTAATACTTTTCTGCACCAATACTAGTATCACAAGAACAAGATGATACCAACAAGTGCAAGATGGTAGACTTAGGTGTACTTCTAGTAAGAGGTTTTACCCCATACAATAACCGGTAGCCCAACTGAACTAATGGGTGTTACCCCCAACGATAATAATGCGGTCCTAAACAAGCAAGACTAGATGTACCTTAATTACTACCCCAATCAATCGGCTCCCTAACTCGTAGATACCTTGTGCTGGCCCCACAGTAGGATGTACCACTTCCTAAAGTGGCAACCCATTGTTTACAAGATGTGCACAACCATATCTACCAATGTCACAACGTCTTATTTTCCCTAGAAAGCGGACCCGTGCATGCACATGACCCCATTGGAACGCGTCGTCAAACACCCTCACCCAAGTGACCTCTTATAATCAGCTCAGTAAGCATGCCCAAACCCCGACCTAGTTCAGGATTCCCCGTTTGATACCAAGATGGGTTACTGACTGAAATGAGTCCTACACACTAGATGATACAAGCTTCGCCCTAGGTTTGCATCCCTACTACTAGGATTTCAACAGGCTATGCCTACTAGTTTAACAAGATTGCATAACCCCACAGGTTAAGTTTGTGGGCCTATATATATATATATATATATAACCTACCGCCACAAGATTTACTTAACCCTCCCACTGATTCAAACAAGTATACTTAACCCCTACTCAATTTAACGGGTTCATGGAATCCTTATGGATTCAAACAGGTTAAGTATTACAAGTTCATCACCATTCATTCCTTTATGGTTACAATGCTCAAGACCTCCCACATTAAGTCTACCACTTGTGGATGCTGGATATGTCGGTTGGGTCCAGGTAGACTTCTTCCACCAGTCGGACTTATCCTCGTGCCTTAGCACGTTAAGTGTTTATGCACTTGGACACCTTACATTAGATTTACCACTTGTGGACATTGGATATGCTGGGCGGTTCCGGGCAGGATTCTAGCACAAGTGTAATCTAAGCTCGTACCTAAGCGCGGTAACAGTTTCTAATTACTGTAAATCTAGGCATTTTCATTATTAACCAATTATCATGCTTATTATGCCCCAAATCCCCGTTCGACCTATGAAAAAAGTTATGCCCCAGATTAAGGTTTTATACCAAGAAATAGATTATGCCCCCAAATCTCAAGTTTTGGCTTAAGGTACAAATTATGCCCAAAAATTCCCAATCATGATTACTCTATGAATTATGACCCAAATTAATCATTCCCAAATTCGTGCGTTCGCGTATTTCAGGCATAGGCATAGGCTCGATGGTAGCCTGGCTATAAAACAAAAAGGGAAAGAGGGCGAGGAGAGAACAAGAATAGGCATAGTAATAAAACTAGCATATGATAATAGAACTGGTCATGCTAGCAGAATAGGCATATAGTGACATGATTAGGCGAACTAACATAATAGGCATTTGGTGACATGATTAGGCAAACTAACAGGATAGGGATATCATGAACATACATATGAGATCTAAACAGTAAATTAGATATACAAGTAATGACAAATCTGTTGTGATTCAGATTTCTAACAGACACAGGCTTAGATCCAAACTTATAAACATGTCAAGATTACACTTTAGGTGTTTATATCAAAAAATAATATAGACTCATTGTGATGGGATCTAATGAGCAAAGAATATGATTGCAGATGTTGTAGCACAGATATCTGAATACGTACGACTTGTTGTTGAAGAAGAATAGGCTATTTTACTCTGAGTCAGGACAGCACCTCGTTGTCATCATTGATTTAGATGAATAAAATAATGGGATTAAGGTCTTATTTATAGCCTAGGGTCAACGAATCTAGTTAAGAAACGAGTCCACATTTGGAAATAGAATTATGCCCATATCTGGGGGGAGGGGGTCGACATGGATGTCGACACCCCTATGTTGGTGTCGACCCATGGGTCGACACAGGGTGGGGGTCGAACCCTGACGGGAAGAACTCCCGCACTACCCCGCATCTCTAATTTTGAATTGTTTTGAACTGTTATATATATATATATATGTATGTATATAAACTTCAAACCTTAATATCTTCTTCATACAATGTCTGTTTTTCACAAACTTGTTGTCTACCTTAAGTAGAATTCCGAGACGAACTCAATGGCACAGTCCATTTTACTTGATTCCAAATATTTAATTAAGTATTTTTTTAATTTATCATTCCAATGTTCTTATAATTACGGGGTGTTACATTCTCCCCTACTTAAAGAATTTCGTCCCCGAAATCTCTAAGTTAAGAAGAATGTATATCCTAACATCCATCTACTCATCCACCAGTCACAGGCATCCATTGTCCTTAAAAGATTTATAATGCTTACATGAACATATGCAAAGGTGTGTGTATATGTCCCTATACTAATGCGAAAGATCGGGCGCACTACAAGAAAACATGTATTTAGTTACATTTATTAGTAGCGTTTATGGTGTGAATGTAACCAATCTTATTTTAAACTTTTTTCCTTCTCATTTTTGTTCTACTGAAACGTGAACATAGATTACAACCTATCCCGATGAATAGCCAAACCCTTTCACATTTATTTAACTTTTCCCTCTTTCACCAAAAATTCCCTCCACTTGAAATTTCCCCCTCGATTTGCTTTAGCTTCACATCGGCTTTCGTCTTCTGCATATTCGACCTATGTTTACAATACTCTATTGCGTTTTAATTTTCGTCTTCTCCCATTGTTTTGGTAATCGATTCACGGATTCAGATTTAGATCTGTTGTCAAGGTACGTAAATTAATTATAATACAATGTTCTGGTGGTTAGTTGCTTTCCATTTACAATTCTGTATTGTTCAATTTTGTGTTGGGTGTTCGAATTTGGACTAGATCTTATGTAATCTTTTTGGTATGAAATGGATACCAGTTTGGACTAGGTCTTATGTAATCTTTTTGGTACGAAATGGAAACCAGTACGATATTTGGTTTTCTCATCTAATTTTATCTATTCCGTTGTTTCTGAGTTGTGATTTTTATTTCGAATCGACAAATTAGAATTATTCAGTAACCTGACATTGATGACCTTTAAACAATTTGCAAACATCCATGCAATCCTCAATCTGTTGTTTTATTGATTTTTCCTTCATTCTTATGAGTTGTTTCTTAGATTAGTACCTGGATTGTTCAAAATTTGTTTGAATTAGAAATCAATGTTGTCCACTTGATGCCTTTTAAAATAATGCTTTACAGTATTTTGTATATTATGTCAAAGTTACATGTGATTTATTAGGTTTCACTCTTTCTTTTGTATTTAATTTTGCAATATTTCCTAACAACGGTGGAGCTATTGCAGGCTATCTCATTTCCTTTTCTACTATGTGATTTATTACACATTTTCCGCTGGATTTTTGATGCTGTCTCATTTTGCTCATTTTGTTTTATAATTATTTTCCCTTAAGTTATTCACATTTTGGGCATTGCACATTGTACTATTTTACACATTTCTTCATCCGCTATATGAACTTCGTTATAATATAACGAGTTGCAGAATACACATGATAATGCAATTCGAACATTGTGTTATAATCACTAAGTAGAGGACACAATTTAAAATCACGAAATAATTTGCAATAATTTTTGTTTGTAAAAAAGCATGTGTAGGAATAAAGATTTATGGATTATAAGGCTTCTATCCATATAAGACAAATATGAAAACATTAATTTTCATAAGATAGGACCTTAACCACTGACGATTTTATTTGTATAAGGATGCCTCTCAGCTTCTACTTTGTTTAAATTTTTTCCTAGTTACTTTTTGGCTTTTCTATGTCTTATTTATTGATACTTTTTGCTTTTATCCTGTCTTTTATTCTTTGTTTGTAGTAAAACTTTGTGATTATTTTTTTCATTTCAAATAAATAGTTATTTATGTTCAAAATTCTTGCACCAGATTGATTAGATGTAGCTGATGGGATTTTGTTTTTTCTATTGTTAAAAAAATTCAAGTAGACTTGGAGGATGTGTAATATATACTAGATGCAGACCCATTACGTGGATAACTCAACGTTGATTATTTTATGCTACAGGAATTTTTGAAGGATGAATTGAAAAAGCAGGTTGCAGATTTGAAATAAAAAGCAAAAGAAAAGTGGCTCACAAAAGGGGAGATGAATCCAATGATTTTTTTATACACTAAAGTGTCTCAAAGAAGAGTTCTAATGACTTGATTAATTCTCTTAATGAATAGGGTGACATTGTAGTTCAAATTCAAAACCTAGAAAATAAGGCATCTTCCTGCTTTATTGATATTTGAAATGGAAAGTGCAGGTAATGCATACCTCATACACACACTTGGGAGAAGTTTCCCCAGAAGGCGGGCAAATGCTGACTGCTAAGATTTAGCAATGAGAACTGAAGAAAACTCCATTCTCTATTCATGACGATTCCAGCCCTTGTCCTGATTTGGATGCTAAATTCTTCAAACTTCACCGAAAATACCTAAAATAAATTATGTTTACTTCTTATCAATAAACTTCTGATACCGGTGAGTTTCTTTCAAAGATAAATCATACTCTCATACCATTGATCCCAAAAGTTTTTTGTTGAGAAATATAGGCCAATTGCATGTTGCAACATAATGAGACCTATTACTCATAAGTAACGGCCATTGCTAGCTAATTTTACATAGGCAAATTCTATTTGAACCCAGGAATTTGCTGAGTTTACCCATCAAATCCAAAAAAAAACCGGTAAACCCAGCGTTCTGCTGAGTTTACCCATGGATTATTAAAAAAAAGACGATTTTGTCCTCCCTCGTAGGGGATCTACGAGATTCTTCACCTTACCTCGTAGAGCCCCTACGAGGTGCCTTTAGGTCACCTCGTAGGGTCCCTACGAGGTAAGCTGAAGAATCTCGTAGGACCCCTACGAGGTGCCCTAAACGCACCTCGTAGAGGCTCTGCAAGGTAAGCGGAAAATGACAAAAAGAATATTGTAAAACAAGGGCATTTTGGTCATGCAATTTTCTGGGTTAACTCAGCAAATTCGAGGTCCAAATAGAATTTGCCTTTTACATAATGCATTGGCCCACGTTCCCATGGAGTTAGTGGCTAAAACAGATCTAGCATAAGATGATGAAATTTCTTGACACCTAACTTTGTTGTTTAGTTAATGACATAAGTTTTATTAGTGTATAATATTACACTAATTTCTAGAGTTATTTCTCATTGGCGTGTAACAATTAATAACTAAGGCAAATAGAAAGATTGTTGTACTTCAACTATATACATTAAAAATATTTGATTTTCTTTCAACAAATGGAAGATATTTAGTAGGATTGAAACCAAAGTCATAATCAATCTTAAATACTATCAAAGTAGTAAGTAGTAGTAGCCTATCAACCTACAAACCAAGAGATGAAATATGTTTTATATATCTATAATACTACAATTAAACTCATTTAAACTCAAGAAAGATTACTCAAACTGGAGGAAAACACTGTTAGAGGATCCCCTTTTGACAAATGTTGTCATATGTGTGAGATTTGTTAAAAGATATCAACGGAAGATGGTAAGGTAACGGTCACAAATTTTACAAGATAAATTCTTTCAGAACCATAAAACATCTTGGTGATAATGAATCCAAATGGATATTGACTACCATTAAATAAGGCTAAACTACAAACAAAGGAAGTGACCTCTTATTTCAAATTGATTATAATGAATAGTCGTGTTTAAAGTTTAAACACAAACAAATCATGATTTTATTCGATTCGTCGTTGTAGATTGGAGTAGATGTGACTAGTTAGGTCCAAGTCTAGTTGAATGTCAATTTTATTGCTATCTAAAATAGATATTCTTTTGGTTCTCTGCATTTTATTGTCAGCACTGATAAGTTTAGTTCAGGTTAACATGTAATTCACTAAAGTAGGTTTAGGTCTACTTTGGTTTGATGAAATGAGAGTGACTACACTAAGGGATCAACATTACTTATTGTATAACAATTGTTAAAATGCATGGAAAAAGCGTGGGTGATAAATTCAGTGAATCCCTTATTGTAAGAGATCATACAAGCAAGGATATTGCCATATTTGTGTATATAATATCATACCCACGTTCATACAGGCAAGTATTTTTAGATAGATGCAGTATTTGTTATTGGCAGCAATACGAACTTACATTTACAATTTTAAAAGCAAGCACGCTAAGTAGAATAGATTTAGGCCTTTTTTAAACACCTTTTCTGTAAGCTAATGTTTAATCACTTGGATTTTACAAAGGCAACAAACTGAAAATGGCACGAATAGAAAATTGAACAAGAAAAGGTCTTAAAAATGTTTTAACTTTTACGGTTTCACGTATTATAGGTCTTTATTTTCTTTAATGAAATTATTATACTAGGATAGCTACAGTGGATGCACTAACAAATTCATTGATATTTCATATCTTCTCCTTCGATTTTAAAGTGGATTCATTTTAAAATAGCATAGATTAGTAAGTGTTGTTGCTGTTTGTTTTGGTAGAAACTCCTAAACACCATGGTAGTCGGATAAGTTATAATATAACTACAGATGTCAGTAAGGGAAGTATACCAGACTAGGCCTGAACTATGTCTATCATCGATCATTTCTTCCATCGAGTATGTGGCTTATTGATATCCAGTTCCATTTTGTCATTTTCAATGTATATTCATCAATCTTTTTAATGTCATCTTTTAATACCTTCGACTTAGCGTTTTTGATCCTTCACTCATACTCCCTAAAATCAATCCCTTGAACATGACATATATTGATAATCTGATGTTAGCTTGTTAAGTTTTCCCAAGTTATTACTTCACATTATGCTTTTTCTTTCTTCCTACATAAGCAATAGTCAAGTTGCAATGTTTTCATAAAGGAGTAAAATGCATTTCAGATTTTTAAGGTGCAAAATGAAGCGAACAGCAAAGAGACCATTACCTTCTGGTCGTGTCACTGCTCCTGATGTAGTTGTATGAGCATTTACTGTTGGGCTTGCTAGCACACCATATGAGACCATATTTGTGTCAAAATAGGACAAACCTGATCGAGTATGGTGTTTTAGGTTCTAATCCGTGGCACAAGCTAGTGGCAGTTGGATCATGGAGCAAAATGGCGCATAGCAATTCAAACGGGTTGGATCGAATAGGTACGGTGTGCGCTGATGTCTTATTCTGTAAAAGATTCTAACTAGCACTAAATAGATGATGAACAGATGTTTCAGTTTGGACATTGTTAATACATATTTTTTTTCAACGTTGGACCAGGCCTTTGGGATGTGCAAACTTAAGTTTGTATTTCTTTCAGTTGCAAGTACCTTTTCAGTTAAATGCGAATCTTGATTTTCTGTGTAGATAACAACTTTATTTGACCTGCTTGCGCATGTGTAAGCAACTGTTTAATTCATTCACCCATTGTTGCTTCCTGATAGTAGGCCCAATTCCGATATGCATTTATGATATCATAGTTATAAAGTGAGTTCAAGATCACAATATTGTTTCTTGAAGCTTGCAATTCAGTTAGGTCATGGACACGACTAGATAAGGAGACGAAAATTATGACACATAGTGGACTTTTGTTCCGTGCTCTACCGAAGTGTGTAACTAACTACTGACCTGTGATCAAGGATGAAACTGGAAAACAGTAAGGTTCTTCAATTCTCTTTTTTTTCCTCGTTTATTAAGCCATGATAATACTTTTGTTAATCCAAAAGCTTTTTCCATACTATCCTGTGTCGGTTTGGAAGTTGCAGGAGGGAGGAAGCGTTAGCAATTTCTTTGTTTGGGAGATGTATAGTTGAAGGTACAAATTTTTTTTGATAGGTTTTATTTGGGGACAAGTCCAAATTCTTGCTTTGGTGTAGGGGTGAATATCAACTGGGGACCTTAAGATAATTTATTTGTATTTTTCTTGTCTGTTTTCTTCTTCTTAATGGTTTGGTAGCCATTTTTGCTTGATTTTCTTATCTTTATTTTTTTAATCTTTCATTATAGGACTGTAAAAAAAACTGAAGGTCGATTAAGAAAAATATAGTGCTATAGCACACGGTTAGCTTAAAATCTCGTTGTAGCTGCTAAAAAACTTAGGTAACAAAATATTCTTATAGATATACATATTTTGTGTGTGTGTGTGTGTATATATACATATTGTTGTTTTATTATTTGAAGCTTGTGATGATCAGATTGAAGCTTTGAAAGTTGGAGTTACTGAAGTATGTCTAACTTTGAATCATTCATGTTTATAGAAGTTATTCTTGGGGTCACTGAAGTTGGAGTTACTGAAGTATGCCCATTCAAAATATGTTGCACGCTTCAAACATACAAGTTTCTAGTCCGGTTCCACAAACAAATGTTTTATTTGTTTCTATTTAAACTATCATAAGCTCTCGGTTCTTATAATCCACAGCTACATGATTCTAACTATGCGAGATGAGTTTCATGTGGGTTCTCTGGCTATGTAATTGTAGTTTTGTCGGTGATTTCTATGAGTTATCTTCATATTTTCCAATTTTTACATGATACTAATTAATCCATTTTCACATTGAATGGCCCAATAATAGTTGGTTGTGCAATCCATAGTTCTTCATGTTGCACCTTAGGCTACTATGGAAATAAACCAAGATGGAACTATTGTTAGCACACTGATGGGACATAAAATAGTGAGTTGTGCGCTCAAATGCCTTAATGGCTAAAAAATTGTCTTGTACATTAAGCTACTTAGTGGAATAATTATAAAATACCAAATCTTATTATTTACTATTGGAAAAATGGTTCGAGGTTGAGTCATCAACGTATCCACAAAGCACTTGTTAAATATTATATAATGTATAGGGTCCACGCACACAGCACTTGTTAAATATTATATAACGTATAGGGTCCATGCAAACAAAACTTATTAAATACCAAATTGAGCTAAAACCAACATCAGTGGAAAAAGAAATCTCCCCAAAAATAGCATTTGACAAGAAGATATTTGCAATGGTCATGCCCTGCTTCTTTATTTCTATCGATCCATGTACTATTTTTTCGCATTTTAAAGAGGAAATTTTCAAACAATTGCTACATCACAACTTTATTATCTACACATGAATTACTACAAGAATTAGTAGGGGTGAGCGATATTCGGTTAGAACCGAATTAACAGAAAAAATCGGTTTATTTCGGTTGGTTCTATTTTGAAACTAAATCGGTTTGAATTCGATTTGTAAAATAAATTTTATTGGTTACCGTTTTAACCTAATTAACCAAACTTTTACCGTATTATCTAATTTGATGTTATTGTCGTACTTTAAATAATTGGCTTTGTGATCAAATATAATAGATTTGTTACGGAAAAATCAAATTTTATTGTAAACATGAAATTTAATGAATAAAATTTCTTCAAACATAAATTTATGTTTTTCTTTAGATGAATTATTCTTTTGAGCAATAAGATATCCTTCAAGTTCGGTTAAATCGGTTACCAACCGAATTAACCGAAATTATTTCGATTAGGTTCGGTTTTGAAAATTTTCGGTTCTAATTCGGTTTGAATCTTTTTACCCTAAAACCAACCGAGCCGTCCGAACGCTTACCCCTAAGAATTAGCAATCTTCCACTAATGAATTAGGGAAAGTGTCGAAAAATACTAAACCAATGCATAATTTTATTTAGAAAAACAAACATTTTCCCTAAAATGTAAATAACATCTTATAAAAGCAGAAAAGTTCATGCTAACTTTCACTCACATTTGATCTGCTACTCCCTTAGTGTCAGAAAATCATTGAATTTGAAAGCTTACGTCTATGCCATTGAAAATGGTAACCATGAGGAATGGAAAGAATGAATTGCAATAAAATACAAGATTTTGCTGATTTAACTAAGTTTTAGAATTTTACACATCATTAAATATACACGATCTTTGCTTTTTTCTAAAAGTAGAACAACAACTATACTGTTATTAGGGTTTTTGTAGCAGCAGCAATAGGGAAGGGTATTTAAATGTTAATCTTATTTGTAAGTAGAAATATGCAAATCTTAATAGTAAATGATGTTTTACTAGTATTTTTGTTGTTAACATGCCATGCTTTCTTGTACTATATCTTTTTGTGCTATGTTAGTTTATTTACTTTGTATATGTTGATTCTCATTATTTGTTGAGTGTTTAGTAGGTACTCGATAATCCATGGCAAGTACTTATTGTTGATTATCAACCTTCTCTGCAGGCAATTAGCTTTTTTGGAGTAAAGAATATTGGCAATAATAAGCAAGATTTTAATTGTTATATGTACTAGATATTTGTTAGTATTATTGTGTAAACTTGTTTCTGAATGCTTGTAGTATATGAATTCGCTGATTTTGTCAAACAACTATTATCTAAATGGTTATGAAAAATACTTATGTGATTAATGTGTTTTCATTTATTCGAGTATAATGATTATATCATGGATTGGTTACTGATTTAAATTAGACTTTTATACGATTGTTGTTGATTTTAATACAATGTTATATAACAGGTTGCTGGAAATAATATAAGCCATTAATAACATTATATAGTAGCAGTCGAAATATGCTACAAAACAATCAACACGTTTTAGTAGCATTTAAGAAACGCTAGAGAAACATATGTGACACATCACTTGAATTTTTAATGGCAAAAAATAAATGCAACGAAAAGATATTAGTTGCACAAAATAAATGCTACAAAAAAACAAAAATGGCACATGTAAAAACCTTTAGTAGCGTTTGAAAAACTCAACTGGATAGAAAATTTGGTAACATTTATTAAAATGCAACCAAAAAAACCAGACCTTTAGTTGCGGGACCTGTAGAAGCGTTCTTTAAAACGCTACCAAAATGTTTTGGTAGCATTTTTCATACGCTGCTAAGGGTCATTTCTGGTGTAGTGGTGGTTCACTGGTTCAGTTGACCTCCTTAATGCAATGCATGTTAGTGCCATGAATCCAACATGTATGCAAATAATCCTATTATAATATCTAAGTTCTACATGTGTGCACAATCATCCATCCAAATGCAACATCCATATGATGATACACCCACTTTCATCCATTAAAAGAAGAAAAATGCACACACATTCATATGCAATATGAGAGTGATTGAGCCGATCTAGTGCCTAATGCGTATGTATATGCATCCACGAGCAACCACCAGCAAACATTTGCATCCACTTGCAGCCATCAAATTTACATCTAAGGGATTCCTACCTAAAGGTCGAAGATTCGATCGATAAGATATACTTAAGCGATAGAAACAAGCATGAACAAAATCTTTGGAAAAAGAAGTTAAGAAAACACCCATAAAAGAAAAGGGTACGAAGCACGAATCTTGTCTTCAGTCTCCTAAGTTGCATCCTCTTGTTCATCTCCCATTGAACTTTCATCAACTTGACCTCTCGGATTCGTAGCTTCATAACCTCTGATCCAAGAATAGGGGTAAGAACTCGTCTAACGGTCGCCTCTTATTCCACCTCTACTTCCTCAAGTATACTCAGCTCAACTACTTCTGCGGTATCAAGTAAGCACTTCCTTAAATGAGAGACATGGAAAACATAATGAACGCCAGGCAGTCTCTCTGGTAGCTTTACTCTATAGGCCATTTGGCCAATCCTTTCTGTTATCGGGAATGGCCCTACAAACCTTGGTGCCAATTTCCCAACAGATCCAAAATGAACCACATTCCCCAAAGGTGATCCCTTGATGAAAACCATATCTCCCACCTCAAACTCAATGTCAGTACTTCTCTTATCTGCGTAGGACTTCTGCCTGTCCTAAGCTGTCTTCATGCGCATGCGGATAAGATCAATCTTTTCTGAAGTTTCTCTAACCATCTCAGGTCCAAGTAAAAGCCTTTATGTAGATTCCCACCAACAAGTCGATGATCTACAGGGTCGTCCATACAATGCTTCGAAAGGTGCCATGCCAATACTAGCATGTCAACTGTTGTTGTAGGCGAACTCAACAAAAGGAAGATGCTCTTCCTAAGTCCCTCCGAAGTCTAGGATAAACAGTCTTAAAAGATCCATCGGTGTGAGGGTGATAAGCGGTGCTCAAACACAACTGTGTACCTAATGCTTTTGCAAGCTCCTCCAAAACTCACCGGTGAATATGGGGTCACAATCAATCACGATACTGGAAGGTATTCCATGCAGACGGACTATCTCATGAAGATAAACTGCTCAAACCATGATGCTATCCTCTTACTCTTAATAGGGATAAAAAAATGAGCGCTCTTAGTAAGCCTGTCCACTATAACCAAAATACTGGTGTTGCCTTTCCTTGATCTAGGCATACCATCGATGAAATCCATAGAGACGCTCTCCCATTTCCACTGTGGGATTACCAAAGGATGAAGTAAACCACCAGGCTTCTTTTGCTCAGCCCTGACTTGCTGACAAATCAAACATCGAGAAACAAACTCCACCACATCTTTCCTCATCTCAGCCCAAAAGAAAACCCTCTTCATATCTCTATACATCTTATCACCGCTTGGATGAATAGTCATCTTAGAACGATAGGCTTCCTCAAGGACTATCCTCAACAGATTCCCAACTTAGGGAACACAAGTCTTCCATCTTGTTGGAACCACCCTCTATCGTCCGTGGAATATCAACTGAGGTGACAAGAAGCCTCCCTTCTATTGAGCCTATCCAAGATATCTTCTAGCTGTGGGTCCTCTCATTGCGAAGTCCCTATCTGGTCCAACTAAGTAGGTCGCACCTCTAATGATGCCAATAAACCAGGTGTAAACTCGGTGGAGAGTCTAAAATCAAAAGTCAGTATAAACTCTAAGCTCTTCCTCTCCACAAACAGAGGACTCAAAGTCATCCTCTGCCTACTCAATGCGTCTGTCACCACATTACCCTTGCCAGGGGTATAACTAATCTCAAAATCATAGGACGCTAGGAATTCCATCCATCTTTGTTGCCTTAAATTGAGATCTTTCTGCGAGAACATTGAGAGATTTATGATCGGTGTACAACTCGAAGCTCTCTCCAAGTAGATAATGGCACCAAACCTTAAGCGTAAATACTATGGTAGCTAACTCTAAGTCGTGGGCAGGGTAGTTCTTGTCATGAACTATTAGCTGTCTACTTCCATAACATACTACCCTTCCCTCTTGCATCAGAACCGCACCAAGCTCTGTACCGCATGCATCAGTGCATACTATGAACACCTTGTTCCCATTAGGCAAAATCAAGACTAGGGCTGTTGTCAGAGCCCTCTTCAATCGCTGAAAAGCGTCGTCACAATCTATATCCCATGAAAATGTCAAATTCTTCTTCGTCCGTCTGGTGAGTAGGGCTGATATCTTTGCAAAGTCCCTAATGAACTTCCTATAATAGCCCGCTAAACCAAGAAAACTCCTCATCTCAGTTGCATTCTTTGGGACCTGCCAATCTTGAACCGCAACTACCTTTGCGGAATCTACTGCTATCCCATCTTTAGAGACCACATGCCCCAGAAATATCACTTCTTTTCTCCAAAAATGTCATTTGGAAAATTTTCCTATAGCAGGTGCGCATGGAGAGTTTTGAAAACCTTCATTAAATGTCGAGCATGCTCTTCCTCGCTCTTCGAGAAAATCAAGATGCCATCGACAAAGACCACAATGAACTTATTTAGAAACTCACGAAATACCTTACTCATCAGAACAGCAAAAAGGCAGGTGTATTCGTCAACCCAAAAGGCATAACGAGCGACTTAGAGGAACCATCTGGAGTTCTAAAAGCCGTCTTTTCTATACTGCCCTCGGGCACCCTCAACTGATGAAACCCCAAGGCCAAGTCTAACTGAGGGAAACCAAATGCACCAACAAGCTAGTCAAAGAGATCATCTATCCTCGGAAGTGGGTGCCTATTATTCTTAGTTAATTTAGTTAACTCCCTATAATCCACACATAAGTGAAGCAAACCATCCGCCTTAGTGGCGAATACCATTGGAGCACCCCATTCAAATATGCTTCGCCTAATAAACCCTTTCTCAAGTGGCTCCACTACTTGCTTGCTGAGTTTCCTCCTTTCTCTTGGAGCCATATAGCGCATAGGAAATGCAACTGGCTTTGCATTGTCCACTAAGTATATACGGAAATCAATCTCGCGCCTCGGAGGTAAGCCTCTTACCTCCTCAAAGACATCAGGATACTCACAGACAACTGGTACAGATCGTAGATCATCAATAGATGCATCAAGCGACTCTAGGAAACTAAGCATGATAGCCCTTTAGGGTCACTAGAAATCTCAAGGGTCCTCCCATGGCATGTCAAAAGTCTAACAATCCTCTTCTCACAATCCAAAATGGCACCATACATGGCTACCCAATCCATCCCTAGAATCAAACCATAGCCCATGAAACCAAGCATGTATGTGTCGCACTCAAACTCAATGCCTAACACAGATATTCTCGAACCCCGATAAATCATAGAAAAATGAGCCGTACCACCGATGGGTTTGAGACAACAACGAAATCCAAAACCATACTAGTACTAAGATGTAGAGACTCAACCACAGAATTAGATATAAAAGAATCTGAAGCGCCAGAATCAAAAAGAGTTCAAACTGGATGATTCGAAAGAGAAATCAAACCTTCAACGGAAACTTCCCTACCTCTATCTGGCGCGCTGGCTATGAGAGCATGCACCTTCCCTCCAGAAGATCCTTCCCTTTGGCTCTGTCCTTGCCTCCTCGGGCAGTCCTTGACAAGATGTCTGACTTCTCCACAATGAAAATAAGCGTTGTTCCCTTTCTTGCAATCCTTGATCACATGACCCTCGCATATAGAATGATGGCTTTTCCTTTTATCTCGAACCGCCCTTCATTTGTTGCTATTGCTCTTTCTTAGGTCACACTTTCATGTTTTGTGTTTCCTCAACATTAGCCTCTTTCTTTTCTCCCTTATCTTCCTCATGCATTAATTCCATATCAACGACTTTCTCAAAAGTTGCTCCCATCGGAATATGAGACATAGCCAATTGATTAAACTTATTAACATACTCTCTAACAGACATGCCTCCTTGCTTAAGTGCCAAAAACTTTCCATTTGTGTGATTTGTTCGGCTTGAGAAAGAAATTTCATTTTGAATCTCTATCGGAAATCATCCCAAGTCTCCATTGGACTCCCTACTTGTGTCACTTCCCACTAGAATGAAGCTTCATCATTTAGCTACCAAACAACTAACTAAATCTTCCTACGATCGTCAACTTCGAAAATTCCAAATAAATCCTCCATCTTATTAAGCCAATTCCTTGACTCTACTAAAGTCTCAGTTCCTCGGAACGGCTTCCTGCCCATAGCACAAAAATCTTTGCATACCTTAGAGAAATTATCAACACGTAGAGGAGGAGGAGGAGGAACAACTGTTGCAGCTAGGGATGGGGTGTCTGCTTGGTCCACGATAGGTGTCGTAGCTTCCAGATACCTACGAAACCAAGTCGATATCTGTATGCCCACTGGAATATTAGGTTCCCTAAACATGCTAAAAAAGATAGGAAAAAGGGATTCAAACAGAGAATCGAAAGATATTTCATATGGGTTTGGGGAATACGTTTTTCAAAACATACTTTTCTTTTGAAAATGCTTTCTTTTAAAACCCTTTTGAAAATAATTTTCAAAAATTTTTATCTGATCTGGTAACCTTCAGCTCTGATACCAAATGTGACACCCCATGTCCGTCAATGTCACTCTTTATCAGAATGCATTAAGTTTCGTGAAGTGTTACAGGTAAATAGTAACAGAAACATTACAAGATAGATATAAAATAATAGAGGAATTAAAACTTTATTAAATAGAAAAGCTTCGTGGTTCAAACCCAATTACATAATAAGTCTGGAATACTGAAAACATAAAACTTCTGCCTTACACAAAAATCATCATCAGAGTACAATGATATAAAAAGAGCATAATCCCCAAAATATAGCCATAGTAGAGCAAATGCGAAATCGAGAAATACATCTAAGCAGCTCCAAGCAGAAAAGAAGAATCCTGATCAAGCTTGAGTATTCCCACCCTGAGAACCCGAGGGTGAACGGAAGAGAAAGAAGAGGAAACAAAATGGGTCAGACATAAAGTCTGAAGAGTCCAGTTACTTTTAGAATATAAATAAGTAAAAGCATCATGACATGTATATAAGTTGGAGAGAGATAACAGTGTCATAAGGCAGGTATAACCCTTTATTTACAAGATGTACACAACCATATCCACTGATGTCACAATGTCTTATCTTCCCAAGCAAGCGGACCCTTGCACGCACATGACCTTGTTGGAATGCGTTGTAACGTCCCGTATTTTTCTACCTAATTATTTGATTATTTTATTTATTTAAAATATTTATTTGAATTTAAATGATTGGACTTAACCATTTCCTGTTGAATATTTATTTATATTAAATAATAATAATATTTTAGTCCCAAAATATTTGGAAAATGTTGAATTTGAAATATAATGCGATCGGGCAATGTCAAATTGTTTATATTGAATTTATAGTGACGATTTCGTTTATAAAACGACGGTTGAGCATTAAATTTATAATTATATTATAAAACGAGCTGCAGCGGCACGACAGTTCGTAATATGGCGTTTTGAACTTTAAATAGTTGTACAGGATCCAAAATAAGTCGGATTTTCTCGAAACAAGAAACGTATGAATATATTTGATAATATTTTTCTAATGAAAGAGAAAAATCCAGTTTTCATAGCGTAGATTTTGTTTTATGTCCAAATGAAATTTTATAATAGTCGCTATGGAATTCCTTTATATATTATAGCGATTTATTTATATAAAATAAAGGGTTTTTAAATATTTAAAATATCGATTTGGCTTGGAATTCAACCCGGGATATCTTATTGTGGTACTATATGAAATTCTGGTAAGGTATGGCCAATTATAATATTTTTATATTGAGATACTTTAAAATTGGTTTATTTTTATGTAAATTGGACCTTTGAAAGGGGCCTTTATTCAAACGACCTTCATTTTCGACGAAACAAATTTTATTGAAAATGTAATAGTAAATTATTGCTAGATTTCAAATTGCGCGTCAATCGGAGTTATTCTGTGAGCGTGGCAAAATAAAATGTAAATAAAACGACCATTTGGATGTGAATGAGCGCCGTTTAAGAAAACGGACTCGGAATTCGACGAAACAAGTTTCATTAGGACCGTAATGTCAAATCATACTACGCCGTCCATTTCTGTCTCGAACGGAGTTTGCATGTGAGCACACCAACGAATAAACAGTGTTTAAAATAGCGATTGGTACGAAATAAAATATCGTTCGTCACATCAACATAAATAAATATTATTTTTTCTTTATATATGCATTATCATTCAACCAAAATCAGTTCATACCGTCCAAACATTTTTCCAGCAACCAATATTTGCAGAAAAGCCCCTATTCACGTTTTAATTTATATCTTTAAATCCGTGATGAATCAGCTAGGGAGACCTGAAGCAAAAGTGTAGATCGGCTCAATACCTAGCTCCAGTAAAAATTTGGGGGCCGACGGATGTCTGAGGTGGTCGGAATCGGTGATAAACCGTGAGAATTCGTTTTCGTTTTTGGTGGATTTGCGTCGATTTGGGTTGACGATTGATATGGAATCTAAAGGGAAACTTGCAGAGGGGATGTAGAGCTACGTTTTTGCTTCAGGTGGGTAGGTCTGAAATGGTCTGTGGTGGTCGCCGTTGGAAGATGAGTGGAGACTGCTATTTTGGGTTGTCTTTGGTAAGACGCGATCGGAAATTCACCTTTTCCAGTGATTGAGTTAGACGAGGGAGGTTTCACTCTAAAGGAGTTGGAGCAGGGTTGCGAGGCGGAGGTGTAGGTGGCGGTGTGATCACCTCTGGTGATCAGAGGTGTGATATTTTGGCCAGTTTCTGTTTTCCGTTCATGTTCAAATCCATGGCGGTCGGAGGGAGTTCGAGGTCGGGGCTGGCGGGTGGTGGAAGCTCTGGGTCAGGCGGTGGTTTGATGATTGTCGAGGGGTGCTCCGATGAAGTCTGGCGTCGGTGGAAATCAAAGAAAGGGGTGGATTTTTGGGTTCAACGATGGAAATCGGGTTCAGGAAGTTCATTCCAGGAAGACGCGTTTTCCTGAGGATGAGATGACGTGGCCTTGTTTAAGGATTAATCAAACGTTAATGACATGGCAGGCCATAAATTAAGGTAATTAATTGAGTAATTAGAAATTAAATTTTTATATAAAAACCGCATTTATATATGTAACTTTAAATGGGTGTAACTTTTTCATACGTTAATGGATTTCAGCGAAACTGGATCCGTTGGGATCGTAGGGACGAGGCCTAGACAATGGTGCTGACTGGGGACTGATTGGACGTAGTTAGAATTTCAGATAATTTTGAATGATCGTTCAAAATTAAATGCAACAAATGCGTCAACCGTCAACTAGAATAAAATATGGTGAGTTAATTCTCACACCTTCTGGAATCCTTTGATGTGGTAAATTCATAGAATAATATAATTTACCGTTAACTGTATAATTTGGTAGAATGGACGCTAAATTGGTTGTTATTGTTTGATTGGTTGCCGTTATTTATATTCGTCAATTTTAAATAATAGATTATTGAAATTTAATTCATATAACTGTTATCTGTGATGCAGAGAAGTACAGGTTGGAGGGATCCGACCGGATTCCTCAAATAAACTGTATTTTTACTTGTGCTGCATTTTATTCATATATGAATTGATCACCCTGACTGACATCAAAACTTGTTTAAATATTAATGGTTGAATAGATATTCGTCATTGTTCTAGTTGAAATCAATCGACAGTACTGATTGGGTAATTGGCAGTAAATGGCCTGAAATATATTGTTTTAAACATCGTCTATCGTCAGGTGGATTGACGTAGTTTTAAAGTTATTAATTATTTTATAACTGAATTGAGTTTTTCAATTATTCTATATAAATAATGAAATTAGAACTTTATAAATAAATATTTAAATTGAGTTATAAAAGAAATTATTTAATCAAGTTTATAAAAATATAAATTAACCTTGTTATTTATAAAAGTTCTAAAAGCAGAGGAGGAAACCAAGGAATTCACGTACGGGTTGGTAAAATAGAATCATTGTTTTTAAACAATTAAATGGTGATTTTAAATTAATTAAGTTATTTGATTAACTTAAAAGGGGAAAATGACAAATGGAATTCTGTTAATGGTTAACTGAGATGTATGGTTGACAAAATCAACCATGTTTAATTAGAATTGGTAATGGAATTAAATAAATAATGGAATTAATTGGATTTTCTAAAGATTCGTTAAATTTAACGAATAATGTAAATATTAGTTAATCCCCAATTAATTATAAATTAAAAAATTATTGAATTGTTTGGTGTTAAATATTAGTTAATCTTCGATTAACTATAATCCATGGTAATTATCAAATTGGTTAGTGTTAATAAATTAAATTATTAGTTAATAAGCTTTTAAAAGTGAAAATTATCCTATTTTTAACTAACAGCAAAGTTAACTATTTTTATATAGTTAATGTCAAAGTTATTATTATTTTTAATTAATAATAATTAGAGAAATGACTTTTAAATGGAATTCAATTAAGAAAGGATTAAGTGGCATTATGGTTTGATCAAAGAGGTGATAAGAGTTTATAAAAGGGGTTATAATCCAAGTTTTTAAACTAGATTTGTAATTGGGATTTGTCGATGAACGCTGAGGTTTAAATAAGCTTTTTCCTTAATTTTTAAATAAAGTAAAGTGAAGTAAATTCAACTGAATGGAATTATTAGGGAGAATAGTTATTAGATTAGAAATGGGCTAAAGTGTGTTTAGAATGAAATCTAAGCTAAGTTGTGAAGAGATGGTAAACGGATTGACGGATTGGTATAAATGATTTGGAAGAAATCGAAGTGAAGTTTAAAAAGTTGTTTTGAACCAAAATGATAACTTTAAAGGTTAAAGAATTGAATTAGGCAAGGCGCTGCAATTGAAATAAGGTTTTCAAACGTTTGGTGTTAGATATTGATAAATGGATTCTGGGAAATAAAATTCAAGTTAACAAGGTCTTAATGTAAGGAAGGGGGTAAGCAGTCGATTGTTATGAAATCCAAGACCAAGGTTTATTATAAGAATGCCAATGGATTGAAGAAAATTATTTTACAAGAGATTTTAATTATAAATCAAAATGTTATAAGAAAAATAATGATTTAAGTTAAAGGTGGTGTTTTGTGAACATTTACTTAATCAAACAAATTAAGTAAAGAGATTATATTGGAAGGGATTTCAAATGTAAGAAATGGTTTATAAAACCAGATTTGAAATCAATATGGCAAATGAGACTTTAATATCAGTGGTTAAGTGACAAACTAATATTATTCTGAGATAAGAACGTTGTCGATCAAGGTCTGAGAGGTAAATAGAATACCCCAACTTGAATGGCTTCATTATTATCGAGGAATGGTACTGGTTTGAAATGAGTAAAAGGTGTTGAAATTGGTGTGATGTCCCATACGAGAAGTATTGAACATAAGTGCGGGATTTTGGAATATAAATGATACTACAATATTAGTTTCAATGTAAATAAGGGTATTTGGTTTTAAATTATAAAATTCGACATTTGCTTTACCCGTATCAGAATCTGTGATTTGTTTAATACCATTAAGTATTATACGTATATGAATATATCGAGATGTCGCATTTAAGAAAAAGGGGGAAAAGGGTTTTAATAAATATAATGGTATATCCAATATTAAGGGAAATGGAAAGTTAAGTAAGTATATATATACATGCTCTGAAGTGTATAAAATAGTTTTTGTTAAAACAAAATAAGGAAAAAGTATAATGTTTGAATATATAGGAAAAAAATTTAAGTTATTAACAAATTGTTAAATATATTTTAAAGAGGCCAAGTGGTGCCAAGTACTGAATCAGCAAACTCATTTTATTCACACATTTGTTATTTGATAGTTAAATCACCGACTATCAAACCAGATTATATGATTGTTAGTATGAAAAGCCAGGGATCAGATTTATATTCGAAAACCATTCTAAACCAACAAATACCAAATCAGGAAGAGTGAAGACGGAGCATTGAAGACCATGATTTTCATAAGCGGAAGAATTGCTTAAAATCTCTATGTTGCAACACAGAGATATACTGTGATTCTGTCGTGGTTGAAATCTACGGATTTGCAAGGACTACTCGCTACTGATCCATGGGGTGATTCCTATATTGGATGCAGTAGGAGAGTACCTTCGATTCATCCTGTTCCTAGATGACTTGTATGGACGAATGTCTGACAGAGTCCCCTAAAAATCACTTACGTTGATTTTTACAAATATACCGAGTTGGTGGCAAAGTGGGGCACTTCTTTTATACCCAGAGTACATTTGTGGACGTCAATTAGTGATTTGATGGATCTGACAATGTAGCATTCAAAGTGAATGATGACCAGATGTTTAAAGGATAAATTCTAACCTCAAGCCTCATCAACCGGGAAATGACAAAAATCGGGCAGGCTGCATGGCTATGTGGGTCGCTCCCATTAGGGTGTATAATCACTTATCTAGAGAAATTCCATTTGCTTCTTTAATCTATATTCGATGCTGTCCCTTTTTCAGGAACGGTTGTTGATCCCAACCGTTGGTGATATACATACGATACACTCAAGTGGAATGAGTGATAGGTCATGTGTGGGCCGGGCTACAAGACGTTCTTGTTGAACCCAGTGTATTCGCCTCTAGAGATACACTATCGGCAGGTGGTCCCATACCTCGTCATAATTGGAATCCAATCTCTAATAAGCGCCCGCAGTTTTGGTTTGTATACTATATATGTGGAGCGTGAGATGCAAGTGTTCCGCTAGATTGTTATTTATTTGTATTTAGACACTATCATAATATCAGAATAAGTTATGATTTCAAAAACATTTTGGGTTATAGTTAGGTAAAAACCGCCCGTGTTTATGTATGGGCTGGTCTTATTATTATCCTTTGATTTCATAAAGGATTTTCCAAAGTTAAACAAGTCGTTTCTACTGTGAATTTATCACGGAAAGTATTCCAGACTGACCCGGTGTATTTTGCTTTGTTTCAAATGTGCTCGGGTCAGACCGAGTGTACTTCCAGGTTAGGTTCGCTTGGAGTTTCAGGAGCTAGAAGCAGGAGGCTTCACCGCTAGTTATATAAATTTGATTTTCGCTTTGACTGATATATGTTTTACTCTGATGGTTGGTATGTATATACAGTTCTTTTGTATAAAAAGATTTGTGATATTATATTATATCTGTTCCACTATGATATTCTGATGTGGTTTTCTTCTTTCTTCTATTCTAATATTCCTTCTTTCTATTCTCACCCTCTAATTTCTTTCTATTAACAATCTGGGATTCGATACTTGGGTTTTTGGGCAAGTAATAAAGGTTATGTATTATTGTCGAAAATTCGAGCATCGAATTTTTCCCCGGGTCGTTACAGTGGTATCAGAGCTATTGGTTTTGTTATAACCTTGGCTTTGTGGCGTAACTCGATAGAGATGGGGTTTGTAATATCCTAGATTGAGTTTGATTATATATATGAGGGCGCGTATTTGTAATTTGATGTAAAATTATTTTTGAAATTATTTTTGCCTAATTTATTTTATAAAATAATAAAAGTAAGGATTTTCATGAATTATTATAATGTGGGTAAATCATTTAGATTTGTTAATGTGAATGATATGTTTGGATTGTGTTGTTGATTGCTTGAATATAAATCTGAAATGATAGACTTGGTTTAAAACCAATATGAAGTAAATAAGTTGGATAAATCAATCCAAATTTTATAAATCCGAATGGATAATTATAGAGATAAATGGATTGCTAAGACTTGGTTAGAAGTAATTATAATTATAATCTCGTGTGGATTAAATTGTGTGTATAATTGGTTGATATGAATGATATAAATGATATGGGTATTTTGAACCTAATTGACATTTGTTTGGGGACTAATGAAATTCATTTGAGTTGAGAACAGGTGCAGAAGTGCCAATTCAAATTTAAAATTCATCCAAGAGAAATTTTGGAGTTAATTGAATCCAGATTGAATAGAGCTGCATAATAACTAAGCAAGCTCGAATACAAAATATTGCTTATTGCGTAATAACGCTTGCAAAAAGGTACGCCTATGCAAAATATGAATTTTGGTTATTATTTGAGTTTGGTTTTCGAATTTTTCCGAACCTATTGGTCGATGTATATATATTTCTTGAACCTGCGATATTGCAGATGTCCTCGGTGCAGGGGAGACTCTGCCAAAAAAATTCCAAAATTTAAAGTGTTAGAATTTTTTTTGAAGATTTTTAGAAAATTCTTTTATTTGAAATAAATTGGTTTTAAAACCCATCAGATTAGTTTTGGGAAATAAAAATCGAGTTTTGATTAAATATTTTTATAAAGATAATGGAATGAAACATTCTCTCTTCCTTAGCAATTTCGAGGACGAAATTTTTTTTAAGGGGGAAGGAATGTAACGTCCCGTATTTTTCTGCCTAATTATTTGATTATTTTATTTATTTAAAATATTTATTTGAATTTAAATGATTGGACTTAACCATTTCCTTTTGAATATTTATTTATATTAAATAATAATAATATTTTAATTCCAAAATATTTGGAAAATGTTGAATTTTAAATATAATGCGATCGGGCAATGTCAAATTGTTTATATTGAAATTATAGTGACGATTTCGTTTATAAAACGACGGTTGAGCGTTAAATTTATAATTATATTATAAAACGAGCTGCAGCGGCGCGACAGTTCATAATATGGCGTTTTGAACTTTAAACAGCTGTACTGGATCCAAAATAGGTCGGACTTTCTCGAAACAAGAAACATATGAACCTATTTGATAATATTTTCTAATGAAAGAGAAAAATCCAGTTTTCATAGCGCAGATTTTGTTTTATGTCCAAATCAAATTTTATAATAGTTGTTATGGAATTCCTTTATATATTATAGCGATTTATTTATATAAAATAAAGGGTTTTTAAATATTTAAAATATCGATTTGGCTTGGAATTCAACCCGGGATATTTTATTGTGGTACTATATGAAATTCTGGTCAGGTATGGCCAATTATGATATTTTAATATTTTTATATTGAGATACTTTAAAATTGGTTTATTTTTATGTAAATTGGACCTTTGAAAGAGGCCTTTATTCAAACGACCTTCGCTTTCGACGAAACAAATTTTATTGAAAATGTAATAGTAAATTATTGCTAGATTTCAAATTGCGCGTCGATCAGAGTTATTCTGTGAGCATGGCAAAATAAAATGTAAATAAAACGACCATTTGGACGTGAATGAGCTCCGTTTAAGCAAATGGACTCGGAATTTGACGAAACAAGTTTCAATAGGACCGTAACGTCAAATTATATTACGCCGTCCATTTCTGTCTCGAACGGAGTTTGTACGTGAGCACACGAACGAAAGAACAGTGTTTAAAATAGCGATAGGTACGAAATAAAATATCGTTCGTCACATCAACATAAATAAATATTATTTTCTCTTTATATATACATTATCCTTCAGCCAAAATCAGTTCATGCCGTCCAAACATTTTTCCAGCAACCAATATTTGCAGAAAAGCCCTTATTCACGTTTTAATTTATATCTTTAAATCCGTGATGAATCGGCTAGGGAGACCTGAAGCAAAAGTGTAGATCGGCTCGAAACCCAGCTCCAGTAAAATTTTGGGGGACAACGGATGTCTGAGGTGGTTGGAATCGGTTACACCATGAGAAATCGTTTTCATTTTTGGTGGATTAGCGTCGATTTGGGTTGACGATTGATATGGGATCTAAAGGGAAACTTGCAGAGGGGATGTCGAGCTACATTTTTGCTTCAGGTAGGTAGGTCTGAAATGGTCTGTGGTGGTCGTTGTTGGGAGATGAACGGAGACTACTGTTATGGGTTGTTTTTGGTAAGAAGCGATCGGAAATTCACCTCTTCCAGTGACTGAGTTCGACGAGGGAGGTTTCAGGCTGAAGGAGTTGGAGCAGGGTTGCGAGGCGGAGGTGTAGGTGGCGGTGTGATCACCTCTGGTGATCGGAGGCGTGATATTTTGGCCAGTTTCTGTTTTCCGTTCATGTTCAAATCCATGGCGGTCGGAGGGAGTTCGAGGTCGGGGCCGGCGGGTGGTGGAAGCTCTGGGTCAGGTGGTGGTCTGGTGATGGTCGAGGGGTGCTCCGGTGAAGTCTAGCGTCGGTGGAAATCAAAGGAAGGGGTGGAGTTTTGGGTTCAATGATGGAAATCGGGTTTAGGAAGTTCATTCCAGGAAGACGCGTTTTTCGGAGGACGAGATAACGTGGACTTGTTTAAGGATTAATCAAACGTTAATGACGTGGCAGGCCATAAATTAAGGTAATTAATTGAGTAATTAGAAATTAAGTTTTTATTTAAAAACCGCATTTATATATAAACTTTAAATGGGTGTAACTTTTTCATACCTTAACGGATTTCAGCAAAACTGGATCCGTTGGGATTGCAGGGACGAGGCCTAGACAATGGTGCTGACTGGGGACTGATTGGACGTGGTTGGAATTTCAGATAATTTTGAACGATTGTTCAAAATTAAATGCAGCAAACGCGTCAATCGTCAACCAGAATAAAATCTAGTGAGTTAATTCTCATACCTTCTGGAATCCTGTGGTGTGATAAATTAATAGAACAATATAATTTACCGTTAACAGTATAATTTGGTTGATTGGACGCTATGGATGCTAACTTGGTTGTTATTGTTTGATTGGTTGCCGTTGTTTATATTCGTCATTTCTAAATAATAGATTATTGAAATTTAATTCGTATAACTATTATTTGTGTAGCAGAGATGTACAGGTTGGAGGGATCCGACCGAATTCCTCAAATAAACTGTATTTTTATTTATGGTGCATTTTATTCTTATATGAATTGATCACCCTGACTGACACCAAAACTTGTTTAAATATTAATGGTTGAATAGATATTCACATTGTTCTAGTTGAAATCAATCGACAGTACTGATTGGGTAATTGGCAGTAAATGGCCTGAAATATATTGTTTTAAACGTCGTCTACCGTTAGGTGGATTGATGTAGTTTTAAAGTTATAAATTATTTTATAGCTGAATTGAGTTTTCCAATTATTCTATATAAATAATGAAATTAGAACTTTATAAATAAATATTTTAACTGAGTTATAAAAGAAATTATTTAATCGAGTTTATAAAAATATATATTAACCTTGTGATTTATAAAAGTTCTAAAGAAGAGGAGGAAACCAAGGAATTTACCTACGGGTTGGTAAAATAGAATAATTGTTTTTAAACAATTAAATGGTGATTTTAAATTAATTAAGTTATTTGATTAACTTAAAAGGGGAAAATGACAAATGGAATTCAGTTAATGGTTAACTGAGATGTACGGTTGACAAAATCAACCATGTTTAATTAGAATTAGTAATGGAATTAAATTGATAATGGAATTAATTGGATTTTCTAAAGATTCGTTAAATTTAACGAATAACGTAAATATTAGTTAATCCTCGATTAACTATAAATTAAGAAAATTATTGAATTGAATTGTTTGGTGTTAAATATTAGTTAATCTTCAATAAACTATAATCCAAGGTAATTACCAAATTGGTTAGTGTTAATAAAGTGAATTATTAGTTAATCAGCTTTTAAAAGTGATAATTATCCTATTTTTAACTAACAGCAAAGTTAACTATTTTTATATAGTTAATGTTAAAGTTATTATTGTTTTAATTAATAATAATTGGAGAAATGACCTTTAATTGGAATTCAATTAAGAAAGGATTAAGTGGCATTATGGTTTGATCAGAGAGGTGATAAGAGTTTATAAAAGGGGTTGTAATCCAAGTTTTTAAACTAGATTTGTAATTGGGATTTGTCGATGAACGCTGAGGTTTAAATAAGATTTTTCCTTAATTTTTAAATAAATTAAAGTGAAGTAAATTCAATTGAATGGAATTATTAGGGAGAATAGTTATTTGATTAGAAATGTACTAAAATGTGTTTAGAATGAAATATAAGCTAAGTTGTGTAGAGATGGTAAACGGATTGACGGATTGGTATAAATGATTTGGAAGAAATCGAAGTGAGGTTTAAAAAGTTGTTTTAAATCAAAATGATAACTTTAAAGGTCAAAGAGTTGAATTAGGCAAGGCTCTGTAATTGAAATAAGGTTTTCAAACGTTTGGTGTTAGATATTGATAAATGGATTCTTGGAAATAAAATTCAAGTTAACAAGGTCTTATTGTAAAGAAGAGGGTAAGCAGTCGACAGTTATGAAATCCAAGACCAAGGTTTATTATAAGAATGCCAATGGAATGAAGCAAATTATTTGACAAGAGATTTTTATTATAAATCAAAATGTTATAAGCAAAATAATGATTTAAGTTAAAGGTTGTGTTTTGTGAACATTTACTTAATCAAACAAATTAAGTAAAGAGATTATATTGGAAGGGATTTCAAATGTTAGAAATGGTTTATAAAACTAGATTTGAAATCAAGATGGTAAATGAGACTTTAATATCAGTGGTTAAGTGACAAACTAATATTATTCTGAGATAAGAACAATGTCGATCAAGGTCTGAGAGGTAAATAGAATACCCCAACTTGAACGGCTTTATTATTATCGAGGAATGGTACTGGTTTTAAATGAGTAAAAGGTATTTAAATTGGTGTGATGTCCCATACGAGAAGTATTGAACATAAGTGTGGGATTTTGGAATATAAATGATACTACAATATTAGTTTCAATGTAAATAAGGGTATTTGGTTTTAAATTATAAAATTCGACATTTGCTTTACCCATATCAGAATCGGTGATTTGTTTAATATCATTAAGTATAATACATATATGAATATATCGAGATGCCGCATTTAAGAAAAAGGGGAAAAGGGTTTTAGTAAATATAATGGTATATCCAATATTAAGGGAAATGGAAAGTTAAGTATATATATACACATACTCTGAAGTGTATAAAATAGTTTCTGTTAAAATAAAATAAGGAAAAAGTATAATGTTTGAATATATAGGGAAAAATTTAAGTTATTAACAAATTGTTAAATATACTTTAAAGAGGCCAAGTGGTGCCAAGTACTGAATCAGCAAAATCATTTTATTCACACATTTGTTATTTGATAGTTAAATCACCGACTATCAAACCAGACTATACGATTGTTGGTACGAAAAGCCTGGGATTGTATTTATATTCGAAAACCATTCCGAACCAGTAAGTATGAAATCAGGAAGAGTGAAGATGGAGCATTGAAGACCATGATCTTCATAAGCAGAAGAATTGCTTAAAATCTCTATGTTGCAACACAGAGATATACTGTGATTCTGTCGTGCTTGAAATCTACGGATTTGCAAGGACTACTCGCTACTGATCCATAGGATGATTCCTATATTGGATGTAGTAGGAGAGTACCTTTGGTTCATCCTGTTCCTAGATGAATTGTATGGACGAATGTCTGACAGAGTATTTCCTAAAAACCACGTACGTTGATTTTTACAAATATACCAAGTTGGTGGCAAAGAGAGGCACTTCTTTTATACCCAGAGTATATTTGTGGACGTCAATTAGTGATTTGACGGATCTGACAATGTGGCATTCAAAATGAATGATGACCAGATGTTTAAAGGATAAATTCTAACCTCAAGCCTTATCAACCGAGAAATGACAAAAATCGGGCAGGCGGCATGGCTATGTGGGTCGCTCCCATTAGGGTGTATAATCACCTATCTAGAGAAATTCCATTTGCTTCTTTAATCTATATTCGATGCTGTCCCTTTTTCGGGAAACGGTTGCTGATCCCAACCATTGGTGATATACATTTGATACACTCAAGCGGAATGAGTGGTCGGTCTATCGTGGGTCGGGTTGCAAGACATTCTTGTTGAACCCAGTTTATTCGCCTCTAGAGATACAATATCGACAGGTGGTCCCATATCCGCGGTTTTGGTTTGTATACTATATATTTTGAGCATGAGATGCAAGCGTTCCGCTAGATTGTTATTTATTTGTATTTAGACACTATCATAATATCAGAATAAGTTATGATTTCAAAAACATTTTGGGTTACACCGTCCGTGTTTATGTGTGGGTTGGTCTAACTATTATCCTTTGATTTCATAAAGGATTTTCCAAAGTTAAACAAGTTGTTTGTACTGTGAATTTATCACTGAAAGTATTCCAGACTGACCCGGTTTATTTTGCTTTGTTTCAAATGTGCTTGGGTCAGACCGAGTATATTTCCAGGTTAGGTTCGCTTGGAGTTTCAGGAGCTAGAAGCAGGAGGCTTCACCGCTAGTTATATAAATTTAATTTCCCTGTGACTGATATATGTTGTACTCTGATGGTTGGTATGTATATGTAGTTCTTTTGTATAAAAGGATTTGAGATATTATATTTTATCTGTTCCGCTATCAGATTCTGATGTGGTGTTCTTCTTCTTTCTTCTATTCTAATATTCCTTTCTATTCTCACCCTCTAATTTCTTTCTATTAACAATCTGGGATTCGATTGGGTTTTTGGGCATGTAATACAGTTTATGTATTATTGTCGAAAATTCGAGCGTCTAATTTTTTCCCTAGGTCGTTACACGCGCCGTCAAACATCTTCACCCAAGTGACCTCTTATAATCATCTCAGCAAGCGTGCCCAGACCCCGGCCTAGTTCAAGGTCCCCATTTTATACTAAGTTGGGTTACTGACTGAAACGGGTCCCACACACCAGATGATACAAGCTTCCCCCTAGGCTTGCATACCCACTATTAGGATTTCAATAGGTTATGCCTACTAGTTTAACAAGATTGCATAACCCCACAGGTTAAGTTTGTGGGCCTATATATATAAATATTACCCACCACCACAAGATTTACTTAACCCTCCCACTGATTCAAACAATTTTACTTAATCCCTACTCAAGTTAACAAGTTCATGTAATCCTTATGGATTCATACAAGTTAAGTATTACAAATTCATCACCATTCATTCCTTTATGGTTACAATGCGCTAGACCTCCCACATTAAGTCTACCACGTGTGGATGTTGGATATGCTGGTTGGGTCCGGGCATACTTCTTCCACAAGTCAGAAATAACCTCGTGTCTTAGCATGTTACGTGTTTATGTACTTAGACCCCTCACATTAGATTTACCACTTGTGGACGCTGGATATGCCGGGCGGTTCCGGGCAGGCTTTTACCACAAGTGTAATCCAACCTCGTGTCTAAGCGTGGTTACAGTTTCTAATTACTGTAAATCTAGGCATTTTCATTATTAACCAATTATCATGCTTATTATGCCCCAAATCCCCGTCAGATCTACGATACAGGTTATTCCCCAGATTAAGGTTTTAGATCAAGATATGGATTATGCCCCCAAATCTCAAGTTTATGCTCAAGGTACAAATTATGCCCAAAAACTCCCAATCATGCTTACACTATGAATTATGCCCCAAATTAATCATTCCCAATCGTTTCCAAGTTCGTGCGTTCGCGTATTTCAGCGATAGGCCTAGGCTGGAAGGTAGCCTGGCTATAAAAGCAACAAAGGAAATAGGGAGAGGAGATAACAAGAACAGGCATAGTAAATAAAACTGGCATATGATGATAGAACGGGTCATGCTAGCAGAATAGACATATAGTGACATGATTAGGCGAACTAACATAATAGGCATATGGTGACATGATTAGGCAAACTAACAAGATAGTTATATCATGAACAGACATATGTGATCTAAACAGTAAATTAGATATATAAGTAATGACAAATCTGTTGTGATTCAGATTTCTAATAGACATAGGCTTAGATCCAAACTTATAAACATGTCAAGATTACATTTTAGGTGTTTATATCTAAAAAAAACATAGACTCAATGTGATTCGATCTAAAGAACAAAGAATATGATTGCAGGTGTTGTAGCACAGATCTCTGAATACGTACGACTTGCTGTTAAAGAAGTATAGACTATTTTACTCTGAGTCGGGGCAGCACCTCATTGTTGTCCTTGAGTTAGATGAATAAAACAATGGGATTAAGGTCTTATTTATAGCTTGGGCTCAACGAATCTAGTCAAGAAACGAGTCCACGTTCAGAAACTGAATTCTGCCTAGATCTGTGGGGGTCGACGTAGGTGTCGACACCCCTGTGTTGGTGTCGACCCATGGGTCGACATCCTTCGGGTGGGGTTAACCGCTAATGGGCCGAACTGACATCCTTCGGGTGGGGTTAACCGCTAACGGGCTGAACTCCCGCCCTACCCCGCGTCTCTGATTTTGAATTATTTTGAATTGTTTTATATATATATAACTATCTTATATGTATATAAACTTCAAACCTTAATATCTTCTTCATACTATGTCCTTTTACACAAACTTGGTGTCTATCTTAAGCAGAATTCCAAGACGAATCAATGGCACAGTCCATTTTACTTAAATCCAAATATTTAATTAAGTATTCTTTAATTTATCATTTTGATGTTCTTAGAATTATGGGGTGTTACATTAATGGATATTACTTTTCTAGTTAATAGCACTTTTTTGGTTGATTTTGAATGTTATAATGGTTGTTTATGACATGGTATATGACACTGTAATGTATTGTACCCGAATAGTTGGATTATTAGTTTAACAGTTAAGACTCTATTCAATAAGTTATTTAATTGAATATTTTATTAATTAAATAATAAGCGAAAAATAAAAGTTCGAATTTGATATCCGACTTCTGATAGTAACGAAATTAAAGGTATTACGATAAACATTCGTAAAGTAAAGAGATCGATTAGAAACATTTTTCAAGTAATTAATGCATGTTCAAGTTTTAATCTAGAAATGAATGGTAACTTTGAAAAGTGAAGCTTGGTTTGGGTACATAAGAAATGTTTTAACATGATTTTCTTTTCCAAACTATCTTATTTATTTTTATAATGGACTTCAGGATAATTTGGATTTCGAAAGACGAAGTCTAAAAATTAATATTATTTTAATAATTTAAATAATATTATAATATTTAAATAAGAGAATATTTGAATATGAAGTTAGAAATTAGAAATATAGTTTCCAGAAGTTTTTATATAGTTAATGAACTATTTTAAAAGTAATTCGATTTTATTTATACATCGAAGTTTAGTTTCTGCAGAACTGGTCGTGTAGCGGAAGTTCGTGAATTTCAACCATTGACTTCAAACTAATGTACCAAAAGATCCGACTATCGAACTTTCCCGAAATGAAAAACGTTTAGTTTGAAATGAAAATAGCTTTAAAATGTATGGAAAATATTTATAATCCAACGAATAGATTGCAATATAAGTTTAACTTAAATTTGAATAGAAACGGTGACGGTACAGTTTGAAACCCGAAAGGGGATTTAATTGAAATGTACTATTTTTAAATGATTAAAAGTAGGGAAAAATTGTGGTAATAATAAGAAATGATTTGAAAGAGTTTTGGGTTAAATATATGAGCTTCTAAATGATAAAATATGTTAATCAGAAATAGGCAATTTTGCAACGCCCTTTGTAATGGTTTTACGAAATTTTGGAAGCTTAACGACTTAACCAAGTTTAAGAACAAGATCAAATCTTATGAAATGTTTTCCAATGGAAAGGGACTTAATTGGGGATCCGATAATCCAAAGGGATTTTGTTTCGATGCTAATTATTTCGTAAAGATCTAGTTCAACCCATTTCAAACAATTGTACGACGAGTTATAAGATGATTATATTGAAGACGGTGGAATACCGGGAACCTTCACATCGAATGAATTGATTGGTAACGCCTTGGGAAGCTCCCACTATAAGGTTATAAGTGGAAGTAGTCCGGACGTACCTATTGATTGTCTGGATATGGATGAGGAATAAGGTGCCTTCGGTTTTGTTTGCAACCCGGAATGGACTTGTAGGATTTGTGTCTGACATTGTACCTTGTAGCATGTAATGGGTTTTTGCTACACGTATTTCTATTGGTGGAAGAGAAGTTATTCTCTTAGCTTAACACCCTTATTCGAGACATATGAACTCAAAGGCTATATGGTTAGTGATTATTGATTATGCATTATTAGATGCTAGTGTGACATGCTAACTGCTAATGATAGACAGATCAAAGCTTTTGTTGCAAAGCAGAGCTTTGTTGAATGTGAGTTCACAACCTCACAACCGGTAATGAACCAAAACAGGGTAAAGTACTGTAGAGAAAAGGACTAACGTTTCCTTCTAGTTGAGAAGTGATGCCATGGTACGGAGCCAAGGCAATTTACTCAGTGGATAATGAAATGAGGCACCTTGGAAAAAGGTTGACAACGACTAGGAGACGTTATGTTCAGAAGAAACCCGAAGTACACCTGGTATAGGTAGGTCGGATCTGCCGATACAGAAGGAGCAATGTGTTGATTTCGGGACATTCCGCTAGAGGTGGTCCGAATCGCAGTAAGGAAGATCCTTTTCCTTGGTCATTGATGGTACCCAATTTCCAATAACAACCTTTACGGTTTTAGTTGTAACCGTATACGTAGTATATGGATACCTTCTTCTATTAAGATCTATACATTTATTTTGAAAAGGTTTTCAAAGATAGACATTAATACTATTATCAAAACGATTTTCGCATATCAAGCATATTTGGTTATCATTAGGTAAAACGTGCTCCTAATGGTTTGCATTTGCATTGTGTGATGGGATGCGAGTCTTATGGTAGCTTCATTTTCAAAGACCATTGCGATTTTTTTGCACTGGTATTCATAAGGGAACCCTTTCCCGTTAAGAGACGTGGTCTTATGATTTACCTTACTACCCTTTTTAAACACAACAGTTTTTGTTTCTTGCACCGGTCCCATGACTGACCCGTAGTTTTGTTTTTCCCTTGAAACTCGGTTGCCCTTATCTTTCACATGGGCAGTCTAGTATACAGATTAGTGGTTAAGTTCATTTTGGAGCTGTGTATGGAAGCTATCTGTGGACACTAGTTTGGTTGTGGAGCAAGAGCTGAAGTTAGATGCTTTTTTTTAAACTCTTTCTGAAGAATCTATCATGTTGTTCTTTCAGTTGTGCACTTATTTCTTATTTCCATTGCTCTATACTATTGAATCTAATCGGTTATATTAAACTCTAATGTATTCCTGGTGTAATATGTTGTACATTATGATGCTTCAATGCAATATTTATTTCCTCTATTATGTAACGTGTTGTACTCTAAAGGCAATTTGTTCTTTCGGACAATTAGAATGTTGATATCCCAGGTAACGAAAGGGTAAGTCATCACATCTGGTACCAAAGCTGAGGATTAACCTTAATTCTGGAGTATAACTCATTGAAAGACTCATCAGAGATATAACCAGCAGTATTCTAGGGTTAGTGACCCATTAGAGATAGGGTTAGTAACACCCTGGAATGAGTACAGTTGGAGCAAACACACACTAAAGAATCAGTTTTCATTCGTATCTATTCGTATGCTTTACTATATTCCCTAAAATATCTTGTTTTCTTTCCTAACACTTTTCTTACTATGCATATAGTAGAAAATGAGTGGAAAAAAAGACCAGGAAGGGAAAGAGGAAATGTCGTGAATAATGTTCAAGCCCCCATTGTAGCAGAAATAGTAGCAGAGGCTGGAGTTGTTGTGAAAGAACAACTTGAGCCGAATTTGGAAGTTTTATCAAAGAAGTACAAGAATCTTAGAGGACAACCATTCCTTCGAAAAGAATCAGTTGTTCAGGCACAAGCTGGGTTGCGAACATGTGAAAGAATTTTCAAAGACTTGAAGCTTAGTCATAAGAAGAAGAGGTACTTGGCAACTTGGTTACTGAAGGATGAAACTCTATTCTGGTAGGATACAATTACATTGGAACAACACAAAGAAGACTTCTCTTGGGAATGCTTTAAGAAAGTTTTTTACGACAGGTCTGTACTATCTGAGGGAATAGCTCGCTTATACTATGAGTTTTCCGACTTGAAGCAGGGAGATATGACTATTGAGGAATATCTGAATAAGTTTGATAAATTCTCTCATTTTGGGCCGAAACTGGTCCTTAATTCGGTTAAAAAGAATGAAAGGTTTATTAAAGGGTTGCAAAGGAAGTGCCAGAACAGAACTATGAATCATGTGAAATCATCATTTGTGGATATGGTAGGTATGGCATATCGCTTTGAATCCCTTGACTAGTAGAATGTTGTGGATGATAAAGGTAACAAAACAGACAATTCATGGAAAAATAGGAAATTTGGAGGCAAGAATTTGGAATTCGATAAAGAGAAGAAGAAACCAAAATATAATTGGGTGAAGAATGCCACATGTTTTAATTTTAATAAAAAAGTGCATTTGTCAACTGATTGCAAAAAGCCGAAGAAGCCGAAAGGAAAGATCAAGAACCGACGAGGAAAGCTCCAGGTACTAAGGAATGTTACAACTGCCATAAGACCGACCATATTGCAAAGTATTGTTCATTGATAAAGAAGTCTAATGAGACACCCCACAGCAGTTAATATCACTCTTTAACAGAAAGCATTAAGTTTCGTGAAGCGTTATAGGTAAACAGAACAGAATCTCACAAGACAAATATATAAAATAGCAGCGGAAATTTAAAACTTTATTTTCCAACAGAAAACATCGTGGTCCAAAATCCAGTTACAACATCAAACTGAAATACTGGGATAAAATACATCAAATAAAAACATCTGTCTTGCGCTAAAAACCATCAGAGTACAAAAGTAAAAAGCCATAGTTCTCATAAGTACGTAGCCATAAACAAGTAGACAAGAAATCAGAACGGTACATCAAAGAAAATCCAAATCCAAGCAGAAAACAGAAGAGAGAGTCCTAATCAAACTGAGCGTTCCCATCCTGAGAACCTGGGAAGAAAGGAAGAGAGAGAAAAGGAAACAAAACAGGTCAGACATAAAGTCTGGTGAGTCCAGTTAATTTTAGCATATAAATAAGTAAAAGTATCATGACATGCATATAAACTAGATGAGAGATAACAGTATCATATAACAGGTATAAACATGATGGACAGGACAAAAATAAACAGAATAGACTATGCTTCCCAAATACTTTTCTCTGCACCAATACTAGTATACCGAATTAAATGTTTTTCAATTACTTAAAAAAAAACAGAATGATCCCAATAGAACATAAATGGTAGACTTAGGTGTACTTCTAGTTTTATGCCATACAGAAATAATAGGTACCAAAACAGAAATAATGGGTGCTACTCCAAACAAAAGTAATAGATACCTAAACAAAACTAGATGCACCCTAATTACTAACCCCAAGCTATCGGCTCCTTATCATGTAAATACCCTGTATCGGCCCCATAGTAGGGTGTATTACTTACTAAAGTGGCAATCATCAGAAGGACACAGACCTATTTGCAGGTGTTATGGCCTCTTATTTTCCTAGATAGACCAGACCCATGTACGCACATGACCCCATTGAAACGCGCCATCAGAACTCCCCGTCCCAAACGAACCCCTTATAATCCGCTCAGTAAGCGTGCCTTGACCCCTACCTGGTGCTTGGGTCCCCTTTTAATATTAGAATGGGTTACTGACTAATATGGGTCCCACACAATAGATGACACAAGTCAAACCCCTAAACTTATGTCCCCAATCAACTAGGATTTCCATAGGTTAAGTTTTACATGGGTTAATAGTGTCCCTACAACCCTAATAGATTAAAAGGTTTACTTAACCCCCAACAGAGCAAACAGGTTACATAAGTGACATATAATTCCATTAACTGTGAATTAAGCCTACATGTTTACATGTTCATACACCCTATATTTCAATTATATTCCACAATACAAATTATGCCCCAAATTTTAGTCATATACATAGTACAGGTTATGGCCCCAAATTACCATTCCTAATTAATCCCAATTACGTTTGTACGCATATTTCAACGGTATTGGCCTAGACAAAAAGGTAGCCTAGGCTATAAAAATAAAAAGGGAAAGAGAGAGAAGAAAAGAATAGGCATACAACAAAATAAGCATGTAATAACAGAGAAGCGCATATGATAGCAGAAATAGTCATATTAAAAATAGGCATATAATAATTGAATGGCAGATCAGGTGTATATGTAATAGCAGGAATGATTAGGTATGAATCAGATTCTTAACATGTATAGGTTTTAGATCCAAATTTATAAAATGTCAGGATTACTTGTTAAATGTTTATATCTTAAAGCAACATGAACTCATAGATACTGGATCTAAAGAACAGAGAATAATTAGGCTGAAGCTGTAGGAGAAATTCTTGTATGCGTACAAGCTGATGTTGAAGAAAATAGGCTAATTAAATCCAAGCTGAGGCAGCATCTCCTTGTTTCCATTGTTTTAGGTGTATAAAATAATAGAAATATCAGAACTTATATACACTTTTTCCGAGGAATCCCGTTCAGAAATAAGTCCAGGTTCAAGGAATGAAACTGGCTGGATCTAGGATGGGTCGACTCCGGGGTCGACCCTAGGGTCGACACCCCTTGAATGGTTCGACCCCCTTGGGGAATGGATCGACCCCCAATGGGTCCAAATCCCGCTTTGACTCCCGCCTTTGATTTTGAATATTTTTGAAATCCTAGTTTTATTTTATTCATGTATATTTCGCATATATGTATACAAACTTCAAACCTTAATATCTTCTTCATACGATTTCTGCTTTACGCAAACTTGGAGTCTATCTAAACCAGAATTCAGAGATGAACACAATGGTACATTCCTTTTTACTTAATTCCCAAAGTTTAATTAAGTATTCTTTAGTTTATTAATGTTCTTTAAAATTACGAGGTGTTACATTCTCCCCTACTTAAAGGATTTTGTCCTCGAAATCTCCAAGTTAATAAGAAGGTTATTATCCTAACAACCACATCCGTCTACTCACTCATCATCCACAAGCATCCATTGTCCTTAAGATTTTTCTAATGCTTTTATGAACATATGCAGTAGTGTGTGTATATGTCCTTACACTAATGCGACAAATCAGGTGGTCGACTGATTCAATTGACCTCCTTAATGCAATTTATGTTCGTGCCATGTAACCAAAATGTATGTAAATAATCCTAATATAACATGTAAGTTCTATATGTGTGCACAATCATTCATCCAAATGCAATATCCATATGATGATACATCCATTTTCATCTACTTAAAATCCTAATACACACATGTCCATATGTAATATGTAAGTGATTGAGCCGATCTAGTGCCTATTGTGTGTATATGTATCCACAAGCAACCACTAGCAAACACTTGCATCCATCAAACATAACATCTCTCAAACACATGTTTACAACCATTGGTTCTCCACCTAAAGGTCGAAGATTCGATCGATAGGATATATATGAATGATAGAAACAAGTACTATAAAAGCTTGGAAAAGAAGTTAAGAACATACCCTTAAAAAGAAAAGGGTACGAAGCATGAATCTTGTCCTCAGTTTCCCAAGTTGCATCCACACTATTTTCTCCCCATTGTGCTTTCATCAACTAGACCTCTCTATTACGTAGCTTCTTTACATCTGATCCAAGTATATGAGTAGGAACTCGTCTAATTGTTGCCTCCCGTTCTATCTCTACTTCCTCAAGCATTCTCGGTTATACTCCCTTAACTGTATCGTGCTGACACTTCCTTTTAAATGAGAAACATGGAAAACATCATGAATACCCGCCAATCTCTCTGGTAGCTTTACTCTATAAGCCATTTGACCTATCCTTTCTACTATGAAAAATGGTCCCATGAACTTGGCGCCAACTTCCCTACAGATCCAAAGTGAACCACCTTCCTCAACGGTGATACCTTGATGAAAACCATGTCTCCCACCTCAAACTCAATATATGTCCTTCTCTTATCTGCGTAGGACTTCTGCCTGTCCTAAGTTGTCTTGCGTCTGCGGATAAGATCAATCTTTTTTGAAGTTTCTCTAATTATTTCAGGTCCATGTAGAAGCCTGTCTGTGGACTCCTACCAACAAGTCGGTGATCTACAAGGTCGTCCATACAATGCCTCGAAGGCTGCCATGCCTATTAAAGCCTATTAACTGTTTTTGTAGGCGAACTCAACCAATAGAAGATGCTCCTCCCAAGTCCCTCCGAAGTCTAGGAAACACAACCTTAAAATATCCTCAATAACTCTATTCACCCTCTCAGTCCTCCCATCGGTCTGAGGGTGATATGCGATGTTCAAACACAACTGTGTACTTAATGCAACTTGTAGGCTCTTCCAGAACTCACTTGTGAAGATGGGATCACGATTACTCACTATGCTAGAAGGTATTCCATGTAGACTGATTATCTCACAAGAATAAACTGATGCTAACCATGCTGCCATTCTCTTACTCTTAACAGGAATAAAATGAGCGCTCTTAGTAAGCATGTAACCAATAACCCAAATACTAGTGTTGCCCTTCCTCGATCTGGGCAAACCGTCGATGAAATCCATAGAGACGCCTTCCTACTTCCATAGTGGGATCTCCAAAGGATGAAGCAAACCGCTAGGCTTTTTCTGTTTAGCTTTAACTTGTTGGCAAACTACTAAACATCGAGAGGCAAAATTTGCTACATCTTTCTTCGTCCCAGCCCAAAAGAAAACCCTCTTCATATCTCTATACATCTTATCACCACCCATATGGATAGTCATCTTAGAATGATGGGCTTTCTCAAGGACTGTCTTCAACAAACTCCCAACTTGGAAAACAAAAAGCCTCCCATCCCGCTGTAATAATCCTCTAACATCCGCAGAATATCTACTAAGGTGACTAGAAGTCTCCACTCTACCGAGCGTATCTAAGATGTCTGCTATATGTGGGTCCTCTTACTGCGAAGATCCTATCTGATCCATAAGAGTAAGTCTCACCTCTAAAGATGCCAACAAACCAGGTGTAAGATTCGTAGAAGGTCTAAAATCAAATGTCAATATGTACTCCAAGCTCCGTCTTTCTACGATTAGAGGTTTCAAGGTCATCCTCTGCCTATTCAGCGCGTCCACCACTATATTATCCTTGCCAGGGTTATAAGCAATCTCAAAGTCATAGGAAGCTAGGAACTCCATCCATCTCTATTGTCTGAAATTGAGATCCTTCTGCGAGACAAGATACTTGAGAGATTTATGGTCCGTGTATAATTCGAACCTCTCTCCAAGTAAATGATGCCGCCAAGTCTTATGTGTGAATACTATAGCAGCCAACTCCAAATCATGGGTAGGAAAGTTCTTCTCATGAACCTTCAACTGTCTACTAGCATAGCATACTACCCTTCCCTTATGTATCAAGACGGTATCGAGCTATATACCACATGCATCAATATATGCTGTGAATATCATGCTCCCATCAGACAATGCCAAAACTGGGGCTGTTGTCAGAGCCCTCTTTAATCGTTAGAAAGCATCCTCACAACCAATATTCCAAGCAAAGGTCAGATTTTTCTTCATTAGTCTGGTGAGTGGGGCTGATATGCTTGCGAAGTCCTTAATAAACTTCCTGTAGTAGCCTGTTAAACCAAGGAAACTTCTCACCTCCATTGCATTCTTTGGAACTTTCCAATCTTGAACTGCAACTACTTTTGCGAGATCCACTGTCATCCCTTCCTTGGAGACCATATGACCTAAAATCTCACCTCCTTTCTCCAAATGTGGCACTTGGAGAATTTTGCCTTAAGCTGGTGTACTCTGAGAGTTCTTAAGACCTCTCCTAAATGTTGGGCATGCTCTTCTTCATTCTTCGAGAAAATTAGAATGTCATCCACAAAGACCACAAAAAAATTATTCAGAAACTCTCTGAACACCCTACTCATAGGATCCACAAAATATGCGGGTGCATTCGTCAAAACAAAAGGCATGACTAACCAGTCAAAGAAGCCATCTGGAGTTCTGAAAGCGGTCTTATCTATACAATCTTCGGCCACCCTCAACTGATGAAATCCCGTAGCCAAATCTAACTATGACAAAACAGATGCTCCAATAAGCGGGTCAAAAAGATCGTCAATCCTTGGGAGTGGGAGCCTATTCTTCTTAGTGAGCTCATTCAACTCCCTGTAATCCACACATAGGCGAAGCAAGCCATCCGCCTTAGTTGCAAAGATGACTGGAGCACCCCATTTTGATATGCTTTGCCTAATAAACCCCTTCCCAAGTAGCTCCCTTACTTTCTTGTTGAGCTCCCTCCTTTCCCTAGGAGCCATGTGGTGTACAAGAAATGTGACTGGCTTCGCATTATCCACCAAATATATCCAGAAATCGAACTCGCGCCTCGGCGGTAAGCCCCTAACCTCATCAAAAACATCTAGATACTCATAGACTACATGTGCAAATTGCAAATCATCGACAGAAGCATCAACTGACTCTAGGAGACTAAGAATAACAGACCCCCTTGGGTCATAGGAAATCTTGAGAGTCCTCCCATGGCAAGTCAAAAGTCTAACGACCCTCCTCTCACAGTCTAGAATGGCACCAAACATGGCCAGCCAATCCATCCATAGAATCAAACCGTAGCCCAAGAAACCAAACACATTTGCATTGCACTCAAACTCGACACCTAACACAGATATCTTCAAACCCCGATAAATCATAGATAGATGAGTCGTGCCCTCAACGGGGTTTGAGACAATAACAGGATCAGAAACAATACTAGTAATAAGGTGCAGAGACTCAACCACAGAATCATATATAAAAGAATGAGAAGCACATGAAATCTCTCCATCTGCATACTCTATTTTTCCTAAGAAAGAAACTTCATCTCGAATCGCTATCGAAAATCATCCCAAGTTTCGACTGGACGCCCTGCTTGCGTTATTTCCCACCAGAATAAAGCCTCATCCTTCAGCTGCCATGCAGCCAACAGAATCTTCCTATGGCTGTCAACCTCGAGAATCACAAATGAATCCTTTTTCTCTTTAAGCTAATTCCATGCTTCCACAAAGCTTTCAGTTCCAAGAAATGGTTTTCCTCCCATAGGACAGAAGTCCTTGCATATATTAGAGAAATTATCCGGTCGTGGAGGAGGAGGAACAGCGGCTGCAACCGGGGAGGGGCATTTTCTTGGCATCCAGCAGGCGCCGTAACTTCAAGATATCTAGGGAACCAAGCTGGTATCTGAACACCCTCAGGAATATTCAGTTCCTCGGACATGCTGAAAAGAAAGGGAAAAAGGGATTCAAATAGAGAATCAAAAGATATTTTATACGGCTTTGGGGAATATGTTTTTCAAAAATAGACTTTGAAATTACTTTCTTTTTGAAACTTTTTTAAAACAATTTTCAAAACCTTTTATCCGATCGTGTAACCTTCAGCTCTGACACGAAATGTGACACCCCATGTCCATTAATGTCACTATTTAATAGAATGCATTAAGTTCCTTGAAGCGTTATGTGTAAACAGAACAGAATCTCACAAGATAGATATATAAAATAGCAGCGAAAATTTAAAACTTTATTTTCCAACAGAAAAATTTGTGGTCCAATATCCTCTTACAACATCAAACTAAAATACTGGGATAAAATACATCAAATAAAAACATCTGTCTTGTGCTAAAAACCATCATAGTACAGAAGTAAAAAGCCATAGTCCCGATAAGTAGTCATAAACAAGTAGAAAGAAGTCAAAGCGGTACATCAGAGCAAATCCAAACCAAGCAGAAAACAGAAGGGAGAGTCCTAATCAAACCTGTGTGTACCCACCCTGAGAACCTAGGGAAAAAGGAAGAGAGAGAAAAGGAAACAAAACGAGTCAGACATAAAGTCTAGCGAGTCCAGTTACTTTTAGCATATTAATAAGTAAAAGTATTATGATAGGCATATAAACTAGATGAGAGATAACCGTATCATATAACAGGTATGAACAAGATCGACGGGATAAATAGAATAAACAGAATAGACTATGCTTCTCAAATACTTTTCTCTTCACCAATACTAGTATACCGAATTAAGTGTTTTCCAATTACTTAACAAAAACAGAATGATCCCAACTAAACATAAATGGTAGACTTAGGTGTACTTCTAGCAACGGGTTTTACCCCAAATAAAAATAATAGGTACCTTAACAAAAAATAATGGGTGCTGCCCTAAACAAAAATAACATGTAACTAAACAGAATTAGATGTACACTAATTACGATCCCTAAGTGATCGGCTCCCTACCACGTAAATACCCTATGTCGGCCCCACAGTAGGGTGTATTACTTCCTAGAGTGACAACCACCAGAAGGACACAGACCTATTTACAGGTGCTATGGCGATTTATTTTCCCAGACAGACCAGACCCATGCACGCACATGACCCGTTGGAGCGCGCCATCAGAACACCCCATCCCAAATGAACCTCTAATAATCAGCTCAGTAAGCGTGTCGTGACCCCTACCTAGTGCGTGACCCCCTTTTAATAACTGAATGGGTTACTGACTAACATGGGTCCCACACAACAGATGACAAAAGTCAAACCCCTAAACTTGTATCCCCAATCAACTAGGATTTCCACATGTTAAGTTTTACACGGGTTAATAGTGTCCCTACAACCCCAATAGATTAACAAGTTTACTTAACCCCCAATAGATCAAACAGAATACATAAGTGACATACGGTTCCATTAACAAGTTCTACTTGATCTTTGAATTAAGCCAACATGTTTACATGTTCATACACCCTATATTTCAGTTATATTCCACAGTATTAGTTATACCCCAAATTTTAGTTGTATACATAGTATAGGTTATGGCCCTAAGTTACCATTCCCAATTAATCCTAATTTCGTTCATATGCATATTTCAACAGTATTGGCCTAGGCTTGAAGGTGGCCTATTCTATAAAAATAAAAAGGGAAAGAGAGAGAAGAATAGAATAGGCATAAAACAAAATAAGCATATAATAAGAGATATGGGCATATGATAGCAGAAATAGGCATATGAGAACTGAACAGCAGATCAGGTGTACATGTAATAGCAGGACCGATTAGGTATGAATCAGATTCTTAACAGGTATAGGTTTTAGATCCAGATTTATAAACATGTCAAGATTACTTGTTAAATGTTCAAATCTAAAAGCAATATGAACTCACAAAAACTGGATCTAAAGAAAATAAAATAATTAGGTTGAAGTTGTAGAAGAAATTCTTGTATGCGTATAAGCTAATGTTGAAGAAAATAGGCTGATTTAATCCAAGCTGAGGCAGCATCTCCTTGTTTCCATTATTTTAGGTGTATAAAATAATAGAAATACCAGCCCTTATATAGATTTTTTCTAATGTATCTCATTCAGAAACAAGTCCAGGTTCGGGGAATGAACCTGGCTGGATCTAGGTTGGGTCGAACCTGTGGTCGACCCTAGGGTCGATACCCTCTTGAGTGGGTCGAACCATGGGTCGACCCCCTTGGCACGTGGGTCGACCCCCAACGGGTCCAAATCCCGTGTTCAACTCCCGCCTTTGATTTTGAATATTTTTGAAATTCTAGTTTTATTTTGTTCGTATATGTTTCCCTTATATATATATATATACAAACTTCAAACCGTAATATTTCTTCATACTATGTCCATTTTACGTAAACTTGGAATCTATCTAAACTAGAATTCCGAGATGAACGCAATGGTATAGTCCGTTTTACTTAATTCCCAAAGTTAAATTATGTTTTCTATATTTTATTAATGATCTTTAAAATTACAGGGTGTTACATCTAAGGTAGCACATGTTTTTGTTGTTGAAGACATACCGTCAACCTCATCGGGCGATAAGGGAAAGGAAGTTATTAAAGGTTAACTTTCTATTAAGAATACTCCAGTTAAAGCACTATTTTATCCTGGTGCCTTGCATATTTTTATATCAAGGAAAAAGGTTAGGAAACTAAATCTAAAGCACAATTTTATTGAGAAACCGGTTTGCGTTAGAAATCCGATAAGAGGCTCTACCAACCTGTGTTTGCATTGTATAGTGCCTATTTCTTATTCCCATTATCGATTTCCTTTTAATTTGATTATCTTGGATTTCATCGATTTTGATATATATACTTCAGATGGATTGGTTGATCCAATATGAAGCTAGTGTTGATTGTTTGAAAAGGATTGTTAAATTAAAAACAAGATTTGGGAATTTTCTAGAGATACCATGTGAAGGCCCAAATTCAAGTACGGATAGTTTTTGGTATGCTATAGATGCTTCCCTCACCAGTATATGGACTATTTCGGTTGTTAGAAGATTTGTCGATGTGTTTGATGAAGTTAAGAGTCTTCCTTCACGAAGGGAGATTGACTTTATAATTGATTTTGTTCCAAATGCAAGACCAATTGTGCATGCCATTCGTAGAATGATTATGTAAGAAAAAAAGGATTTGATTGACCAAACTCAACTAATTTTGAAGAAAGGATTGATCAGGCCTAGTTATTCAAATTGAGGAGCAGCGGTAATGTTTGTCCTGAAGTGTTACGGTTCTCTAAGACTGTGCGTGGACTATAGAGATTTAAATGAGCAAACTCTTAAAAATAAATATCATCTCTCTTACATACATGATTTGTTAGATAGCTTGAGTGGATCTCGAGTGTTTTCCAAGATGGAGTAAGCTACAGGATTTCACCAGCTAAGGATTGCAGAATATTGTATTCATCTGACTACTTTCAAGGGATCAGATTTGTACTATGAATGGTTTGTAATGCCTTTTGGATTATGAAACTCCCCCGCTTACTTTTGTGGATTTGATGAACCAAGTGTTTCGAGAAGTGTTAAATAAATTTGTGCTAGTCTTTATTGATGATATTCTCACTTTTCTAAAATAGAAGAAGAGCGCGCTAGACATCTGGTAGGTAATTGAAACCGTGGGAAAGGAAGTATGCAACTCATAATCTAGAATTACATGCAGTTGTATTTTCTTTGAAAAGATTATTCTCTATACTCAAGGAAGTATGCAACTCATGATCTGGATATTCTCTATACTCAAGGAAAAACTAATGTTGTAGCCGACGCGCTCAGCAGAAGGCATGGCATTATTGCTCGTCTGATTATTACACCCACCTTGATTGAAAAGGTTATTTCCCATCAGAAGGATGATGAAATTATCCAGAAAATTCGTAGAAGAATCCAACAAGGAGAAATCTTGAATTTTAAAATAGATGATCGAGGTATTGTAAGATTGTGAGACGACCCCAAACCCCATACTGACGGCGGCAAGGGTAATCCGTGGAATATAACATATAAACAGATAATAGCAGAATAGAAATAAATAAATACACCAGATAATGAACAATAGAATATACTGGATAAGAGTAATCATCAGAGTTACACAGTATACAGGATCATACTTAGTACAAATACAGTTCAGCTATACATAAATGTCTACAGCGGAAACAAACAAAATATGTACAATAGGAGCTGAACAGCATAAAAAGAGATAAATAATAGAATCCATCTTCAGCTCCAGCTATCCAGAAAGAACCAGCTAAACCTGAATACAAGGCTGCCCGTGTAGAAATAGGGGCACCCGAGTTTGAGAGTGAAACAAACTAAGAGTCAGTCATGGGACGGGTATGAGACATCTATTCAACACATTTAATATATGGCTAATCACAGGACCACGCCACTTTCGTGGAACGGGTTTACTCCATTGGATTGCCAGTGCTTTAAAACAAATCTTTATTTTAAACATCGCAATGCTTTTTATAAAAATGAAGCCATTATAAGACTCAGTTCCCATCACACAATGCAACGCAAACCGGAGGATAGAGTTTTTACCTTATAACGGCCAAGATATGCTTGATACGAATAAAACAAAGGCATTTGATATTATTGCTAGTGTTTATATTTTTGAAAATAATTTCAAATCATAACTATCAATCATAGACGGCATTAATGCCCCATACCACTATGTCGCCATATATAGGTATACAATCAAAACCGCACGATATCGTATTTGGAAATTGGATTTCCGTCATGAACCAAGGCAAAAGATAGTCCTTACCGAATTCGTGACTCTCTAGCCCGAGCCACAGGATCAGAGCTCGAGTGACCCTAGGAGCGACAGGACCGATCCACCGATGTGGATTAAAATTCCTGAACAATACGTTTCCCCGCCCTTTGGGGCGTATATGAGCCAACGAATGACTCCATCGGACCCGGATCGTCCGATTAAACCGAGGCGCCTCGCAACAGCAACAACCACACAGGTGAAAAGTATATAAATGTCAGGGCTGGTAGGTCACTGACACCACCCTAGCTAGAAAGAAACGCATGCCCTCCCTGAGGTCCTTCCTCCCGTTTCTGGTTCATACCGGGTGTGAGGCTCGCGAAATCGCGTTATACACAAAGCTATGCCACACAGGCGGTGCTTTGATAATCACCACAAGACTTTGCTTTTCAACAGAAGCCCTGATCATTTGCCACTTAGGCATGCCACACTAGCAATTCACGCCATGCGACTGATGTCCATCGATATACAACCTCTGAGCTCGTGCGTCTCAGAGAAGGGCGTTAAGCAAAAGAATAAATTCTCCGCCGCCAAACAGATGTATATTTAACAGAGATCAATCAACACAGAATAAAATCCAATGTCATACACACAGTCCATTTACAAGTCCGTTCTGGGTCTGAACGAAACCGGAGGCACTAAATACCTCGAAAACCCATCGATCACCACGTACGTCTGGACGATCACCACTCATTATCCATATTTCGGGATGCCTCCCAATCAGGACCTCGGTTACCATCCAAACGAGGTGAAGAACTCCGGTCTTCGACCATCGTCTTCATCTTCGATTTCTTATCGTCGATTCAGTTATTCAGAATGGGGTAAACCCGGTCTTTCTGAGCAACTCGCGTATATAATAAACAAGTGCAACACTAACATATACACGCATCATTTCAATTCATTAGTCACTAACCGTCAATCAGTAAGAGAACGATTTCCCAAATATTAACCCCGAAGGCCGAAACCAACATCAGATCAACACCCAGGAGATTATTCGACTTAGCCAACCTTCAGTTAATTTCTAAATCACATCCATATTGTTTATAATATTTTATAACAATTTATCGCTATTTTTATTTATTTTAAAATAGCCAATATATTCAAAACGACGCTTCGGGCCATAACGCGACCGTGGCGCTGTTTTTCTTCAGATTTGATTTACACATATCTGAAAATCTAACCGTTGGATCTTCACAAAATTTACATCATTAGAAAGATATTTTCAAAACGAATCCAACGGTTCCAGTTCCGGGAAAATCCGACGGTCGGATCTCCCGGTACAATCGTTTGAAGTTTCGATTTCAAAATACAAACTTCAGCGTCGTTATTCGATTAAATATAATTATATTTATATATATATATATATATATATATATATATATACATAATCGTTTCTGGCGCTGTTTTTCTTCAGATTCGAATTAAACATTCCAAACAATCTAACCGTTGGATTTTTACAAAGTTGGTACCGTTGGAAAGATATTTCCAAGGAGAACCCGACGGTTGCGGTTTCGGGAAAATCCAATGGTCGAATTTCCCGCATTAGTTGTTTGAAATCACGGTTTCAAAACACGAACTGCACGGCCACGTTTCGTTTAATTTTATTTATATTTATATATTTATATAAATATAGTTCATTCAACAATTTCAATATCGTTTTCACTTCAAATATTTCACTAACGCCTTTAAATTTTGGAAAATTTCGCCATAACCTCCTTCGTACGGGAGGGGCTGGGAAAATTCCCAAATAGCCACACGGGCGTCTCATGTCAAAAAGAAAAAGAAAAAGCCAAGCGGCTAGCCAACAGGCTCATAAAATCATCTCCCAAACAAAACAGTAAATGTGTACCTATTTGTCGGGCACAAAATTTTATTCCTCTTCTCTAGCCCCTTTTGCTATAACATGTTCAATAAATATGCATGTACATATATACAGTTCTTATCATTTATCACTTCCATTCAACTTCATATTTGATTCCATTTGGTTTAAAAGCACCATTCATTCTAATGTTAAATGCATAGGTAAAAATCACGTCATTAGCTAATTAATGAATATTTCAACTCATGCATATTTATTTGAACGAGTTGCTATTTTTAACACTTCAAATTTCAACAATTCATGTGTATAATAAAAATGTGATTTTTATTTTAAAACAATTCATTTCAAAAACACTATTATTTTATATAGTTTATATAGGTGATAAAAATAGGATTTTTATTATAAAACAATTTCTTTTAAAACGAGATTATTTTACATAGTCCATATAGTTGATAAAAGGTGATTTTTATTGTGAAACAATTTATTTCAAAATATGAATACCATTCAACACATGAATTTCTAATCAACGAATGAATATCGGTTCAACACATGAAGGCTTTCTATAGTTTCTATATATAGATAAAAATGTGATTTTTTTTATTTAAAACACGAATACCATTCAACACATGAATTTCTAATCAACGAATGAATATCGATTCAACACATGAAGGTTTTCTATTCAATGAATAAATATGGTTTTAGCAAATGAAAATAATTCAAACACATGAATATTATTCAAAATTTCGGCAGCATAACGGCAGGGTAGTTAAAACAGGGACCGTCCCTAGTACGGCTCCTCGCTCTACCTTAAAACCTCGCGGTTTTTGACAATGGGGATCATGCATCTAGTTCGCACGTAGGCGACATGTATATATTTATTTCAATTCGACAAACTAATCCTATGTGGTTTCAACCAAATATTTCTCAACCACAAATGGGTATTTTTCAACCACAATCAATCAATATCAACCACAAACAATCCCAAACAACCATTCGCTATCAATCAATTTTCACACCAATCACAATCAATAAATATCGTCCATGGTTTGTGGACAAGGGGCGTGTATATATATATATATTTATATTTATATATAGCAATTCACTTCTATTTCAACACATATATAATTTTTACAACGCATATATAACTTATACATCGAATGTACAACTTATACAACGCTTGCACATGAGGTGTACAACGCTTATATAACTCATACATCGAATTTATAATTTATACATCGTCGTTTCCATATCGTTTATAAATTAGAAATCTCACATTGGGTTCCACTCCACCAAATATAGTAGAAGGCTCAGAAAAATATGCGGTCTCTTCTAAAATGTAGAAGGCGTCCACACGGTCACGATGTTTCCTGTTTCATCGAATTTCGTTAACGAACGAAAAAGATATTATTTTTCGAAGTTTGCAACGGTTTTAAACTGTTAAAATCAGTTTTTAATTAAACAGCCGATACCTGCTTGATTTCTTCAAAACTAGGTTTTAAGTTTTCTTTCAATCCTTTGCACGATACGAAGATCGGGTTGTACCACGTCGAAGAGCTTGGAGTCGCGCACCAAGCGGTGGTGGCGCTGGTGAACTCGACGGCGAGATGGGCCCCTGGCGGCGCGATGAACGTTCGGACTTTGGAGGTTTCAAACGAACGAAATACTCCACGAAAAAATCGAAACCAGGTATGGATTTGAAGCTCGTCTCGAGCTCTTCAAAATCCCTAACTGGAGCACTTGATTTTACTGAGCGTGGTAGGAGGAATCGAGGAGAGAAGGTGGCGAGCCATTTCCGCCGTGAATCGATATCGGGGAGAGAGAAAATTAAAGGATTTTTTTTATATAAAATTTTTGATTGGCCGATGGGTTTTATAAGGGGTTTTCTGACGCGACCGCCAATCTAAACCCAACGATTGTCGTCGCTAGCGTTTTACCCCCATTCCAAACACAATGGGATATGTTTCGAAGGCCCATTCGAATGTTTCAGTCAGTTTTCCTTCAAATTAAAATATAAAACATTTAATATTTAATTTGAACGTACATTTCAATTTGCCAGGGCCACAAACTGATTCGAAAAATTCCAGAAAAATAAATCTAGCTATGTTTTGACGATACGGTCCCAACAAAACTAGTTTCGTCGAATTCTGAGACTGTTTGCAAAAAGGCCCATTTTTGGTCGATCCAATTTAACTGTAATTGACCAAAACACGTTTTCCTTTGCCACGCTCACATATTAGCATCAAAAATTATGAAATTTGAAACCTATCAATAACTTCACATCCCGGATCCAACAAAAGATGTTTTGTCGAATTCCGAGGTCGTATGCAAAATGGCCAATTTCACGGGCTATATAAATTCCATAGCGACCTTTCTGAAAATTCATTTGGCCATAACTTTTGCTTTCCGTTATGAAAATTCGATTTTTTAGATTCGTTAGAAAGGTATTCACTAACAGATTTAAATATTTTTGGTTTCACTAAAATTCGTTTTGTTTTGCACCCGGTACAGTCCGACAAAGTTTGAATTCAATTTTTGAAACTACAGCGCCATTTCAGGCCTTGTTTATAATTATAATTAATTATATTCGCTTTCAATTGTCGATTCAAACTCACTTTCCATTGCTATTATTTAAAATATTTATTTTAAATATTTAAAATCCATTATTTTAGCCAATTTAAAATTTTTAAATTGGTTCAGATTTTCTGGGTCATTACAATCTCCCCCACTTAAAACTTTTCGTCCCCGAAAAGGAACAAAGTCGAAAGTGGTTTGATTAATCAACTCTACGTTCGATCTGGCTTCAATTCTCCAACTTTTCAGTTTCTGAGAATTTTCAAATTCTTCAAAAATTTGGCTAACACCCGGGATTTTCGAAAAATTTCGCCATAACCTCCTTTGTACGAAGAGAGGTTTGGAAATTTATTGGGCCGTATTAGGTACCCAATAAATCCTAATAAGCATACACATATTTATAGTGATATATTCTGGTGTTTACAGGGGAGCATGTATTGATAATAACTCCAGAGAATAAATTCTCGTCACCCTGCCCCGTGTGGGAAATAAATAGTCCATGTGCCGTATCTAATAACTAGAGAGACGTGATTATTGTCAACTCTAGACCCGTGTGGGGTTTTTTATTAATCTGACAATTTAATCGTTACAATTTAAATAGTCCATATCAGTCATCAGTTCAACCTGTAAAATATAATCATCGCCATACAAGCCTCTCGCTCGTACGGTAAATCTTCCACCTCGTCACACAAGCCCCAAATGCTTATGTGGTATATGATGAAGTATGCCTATCTTCTGAAGTATGCCATGTAATGTAGTTCAAAATTAATTGTTACTATCCTATGGCGACGTTTATTATTTCACACAGAAAAACCAGCACTCCGCATCCAATGGCATTCACAGGAGTTGATATAATAATACTTCGCATCCAACTCATTAAGGTTTACCTATTTGTCGGGCTCGCAAATAAAATCTTTACTCAACAGCTGATCCATTTACCTGTTCAAATATATAAAATGTACATGTATATATTTCTATTTATTTTTAAATCGTTCAATGTGTGATTTAAATGAATAAATTCTAACATTATTCTATTGTTGATTAAATTAACTATCGTTTCAATAATTTTAATTAATCTAATCTACAATCACACAACACAACCAACAAGCAGTTTGTTTTTAACTTTTCAAAACCATTTAAATTAATTCTTATTCTCCTTTTAAAATCATTCAGACTATAGAGTTAAAAGTGCACATCCATGGAAAGAAAATAACAATAGAATAGAGAATTAAATGGTGATGTAAAGTATGGTAAATATACCTTGCACCGGAGTCAATCAGAGATATCCACTCGGCATCTAGGATAAGCTTTCTGAATGCTCTCCTCAGTTTCCCAAGTACAATCTCGCGGATCTCCACTCCACTGCACTTTGACTAAGTGAACCTTCTTGTTCCTCAGCTCTTTGGTTTCTTTGCCGATGATTTTTAGCGGCTCTCGTCTCACAGCTAATTCGGGAGTAATTTCAATATCCTGCTGAGCCGCTTCTTCCACGATTAAGTCTGGATCATGAACGTGTTTTCGAAGTTGAGATATGTGAAATACATCATGAACTCCAGGAAACCAATCTGGCAATTTAACCCTATAAGCGAGAGTCCCGATCCGTTCCAGAATAGGAAACGGACCAATGAATTTAGGCGCCAACTTTCCAGTCTTACCGAACCGGATAACTCCTCTCATCGGCGATACTTTCAAATATACGTAGTCGCCAACAACAAAGGATATATCTCTTCTTCTTCTATCGGCATAGCTCTTTTGTCGGCTTTGAGCGGCGAGTAATCGCTTCTTAATAAAATCGACTTTGTCGGCGGCTTCTCGGATCATATCCGGACCCAACACAAGTCTATTACCTGGTTCGACCCAACAAGCAGGAGATCGGCAAAGTCTACCATACAATGCTTCGAATGGCGACATTGTCAGACTCGACTGGTAGTTGTTGTTATAAGAGAATTCAGCCAAATGCAGATGGTCTTCCCATGATCCACCGAAATCTAGAACACAAGCCCGCAATAGATCTTCTAAAATACGATTCACCCTCTCAGTCTGACCGTCTGTCTGAGGATGATAAGCGGTGCTCAAGTTCAACTTCGTTCCCAGTTCGACTTGAAATGCTTCTCAGAATTTGCTAGTGAATATTGTATCTCTATCACTGACTATACTGAGCGGCACTCCATGTAGTCTAACAATTTCCTCAAAGTAAATCTGCGCCAGACTCTGAGCAGTTCTGTTTGATCTGACAGGTATGAAATGGGCGGTCTTCGTGAAGCGATCTATGATCACCCAAATACTGTCATTTCCCTTTCTGGTTTTGGGCAAACCATCAATGAAATCCATAGAAATATGTTCCCACTTCCAGCCTGGAACGTCTAGCGGTTGTAATAATCCAGCTAGTTTCTGTTGGTCGCTTTTGACTAGCTGGCAAGTAGGGCATCGACTAACATATATCGAGATGTCTCTCTTTAGCGACTTCCACCAGAATGTGCGATTGATATCATTACACATTTTGGCTACACCAGGATGGATGCTCAGCTTGGACTTGTGACACTCGTCTAACACTTCCCTTTTTAACTCTGGGATGTCAGGAACACAAATCATTCCTTTCAACCTCAAGGTCTCGTCGTTATCGATTTGAAAACACGAGGGTTCGCCTTTCTGAATCCTTTTGATCATATCCTTAATAAAGTTATCCTCTTTCTGAAGAATAGATATTTTGTCAATCAAGGAAGTCGTAATAATAAAGCTGGCGATCATTACATTCTTTCGGCTTAGCGCATCGGCCACAACATTGGCTTTCCCTGGAGTGTATATAATTTCAAAGTCATATGCTGCAAGAAACTCTAGCCAACGTTGCTGTCTCAGATTCAAGTCCTTTTGGGTGAACAGATACTTTAACGACTGGTGATCTGTAAACAATTCGAATCTCTCACCCAGGAGATAGTGTCTCCAGATTTTCAAGGCGAATACTATAGCCAATAACTCAAGATCATGAGTTACGTAGTTCTTCTCGTGTGGCTTCAGTTGACGGCTAGCATAAGCGATCACTTGGCCCCTTTGCATTAACACTGCCCCAAGGCCTTCTCTAGATGCATCAGTCCAGACTTTCAAATCTTGATTGCCATCGATGATGGTTAACACTGGAGCTGTCGTTAATCTTAACTTTAGCTCTTCGAAAGCCTCCTCACTTTCTGGAGTCCATTTGAACTTAGAGTGCTTCTTCGTAAGTTTCGTTAAGTGACTAGATATCTTCGAAAAGTTTTTAACGAACTTCCGGTAATAGCTAGCTAATCCGAGAAAACTGCGGACTTCAGTGGGGGTACTGGGTTGTTTCCAATTCTGAATAGCCATGATTTTGCTTGGATCCACAGCGATTCCTTCTTTCGATATGACATGGCCTAGAAATTTTACTTCATCTTGCCAGAAGATACATTTGGAAAATTTGGCTTTTAATACATTCCGTCTCAGAATTTCTAGAACCTGTTCTGGATGCTTTTCATGTTCTGCCTTTGATTTAGAGAAGATTAGAATATCGTCAATGAAAACCAGAACAAATTTATTCAAAACCCCTCTGAACACTCTATTCATCAGATCGACGAAATAAGCAGGAGCGTTACATAAGCCGAACGGCATTACTAACCACTCGTAGAATAGGTCGGGACCTCTGAATGCTGTCATTGGAACACACTCTTCGGCAATTCGAAGTTGATGGAAACCTGTAGCTAGGTCCATTCTTGAGAATACTTGTGCGCCATTTAATCGATCCAACAAATCATCAATTCGCGGCAACGGATATTTGTTCTTTATTGTCTGTTTGTTCAGATCACGATAATCCACACATAGACGTAGAGTACCGTCAGATTTTGGGACAAACACCACTGTTGCTCCCCAATCAGATAAACTAGGCCTGATCAGACCTTTCCATACTAGCTGTCATGTTTGATTGTCTAATTCCTCTTTCTCTTTCAAGGACATTCTTCGAATAGCGTGAACTACCGGCCTTGCATTCGGAATTAAAGCAATTTTGAAATCTATTTCTCTCTGCGGAGGTAAGCGAACAACTTCTTCGAACACATCCGCATAATTTTTGACGACAGGAATATCTTTGATGAGGTCGGGAATATCCTCTGCAACTTCAGGGATATTTTCTATTTAGGCAGGGGAAATATCGAGAGCTGCCCAAAAGTCCTTTCTATTTGATGTCGGGCCTTCACATGGTATGGTTATATAATTCCCCGATTGGGCCTTTGCTTTAACCACTCTCTCGGCGCATCTAACCTCAGCTTCATATTTGGTTAGCCAATCCAATCCCAGAATAAGATCGAATTCATTAAAGTTCATGACGATAGAGATAGTAGGGAATTTATAGCAGGAAAAAGAGACAGGTACTGCACAAACCCAACTGAGATTGATGGAACCCCCAACTGGATTTTGGACAGTCATTGGCTCTTTGAGCTTCTTCAAATTCAAATCCAGTTTCTTGACTGCACTCTTTGCAATAAAGCTTCGTGATGTGCCTGTGTCAAACAGTACTTTAACTGGAATGTTCTTGACATTGAGCGTGCCTTCTAAAACATCAGACCTCTCCTGAGCAGGCGAAGATGCAGGTACTTCTACCACTTCATTTACATGTACTGCTTTAGGTTTTCTGAATAGCGGGCAGGCCTTTGAAAGATGACCGGACTGATGGCATTGGCTGCACTTCCTATTCTCTTGAAACTTCTTATCAGGTTTAGATCCATCCTTTACTCGTTTCTTGAGAGATCAGCAACTTACCGAAAGGTGCCCTTGCCTATTGCAGTTGCTGCATACAGCTGTCGTTACTGGTTCTTTTTCGGATCTGGCCCTTTTTTGATTCACTTCGGGCCCCTTACTGACTTCAGACATTGTACCGGCCTCAGGACGATCAGTTTCAGACTCAATTTTATTACTAGAGCTGACTTCTTCTTCGTACTGTAGCGTACCTTTCTTGTCTAGATCTTCGTACTGATAAGCCATGTATATCATTTCAGAAAAGGGGAGCTTCACGTTCCTCATTACACTATTCTGATATATATTTTGAAGCCCGTGAATAAATCTCAGATTTTTCCTCTTTGGGTCTTTAATCAGATGAGGGGCAAAATGAGAAAGTTCGTTGAATTTCTTATGATATTCGGGGATGGTCATGTCACCTTGTATCAGATAAGAAAATTCGTCGCATAATCGCTCAGTCGCTTCTGGAGGAGTAAATCTTTCTAGGAAAGTCACTTTGAATCTATCCCAGGTGATATCACCTTCTGGATTATTCTCTATAAACGAATCCCACCAGAACAAAGCTTCATCTTTAAGTGCCCAGGAGGCCAGTAATCTTTTCTGGTCATCCCTCAGCTTTAAACCATCAAAGATCTTTTCAGCCGAACAAATCCAAGCCTGTGTCTTCATAATAGATTCTTCACCAGAGAACGGTATTCCACCCATATTTAGATATTTGATTAATAGAGCCTCAATATCCGGTTCTGCATTCCTTCTGTTTCTGACACTCATTTTCTAGTACTTCTGCAAACAACAGATCAAGTGTCAGGTCACAGAAAAGATAATTTTAAATATAGAAACAAATACTTGTATGTAAATGTGTCTATTGGGTGTAATTTCATTCTGCTTTACTCATACTAGGATATTACTGATCCTATCTGTATAGAGTTGCCCGTCCTAGAACACTACTGGTTCTATTTCTGACGAGTTCGTTCAAATGTTATATTCCAGAACTAAGCTTAACCAAAGCTCTGATACCAAATGAGACGACCCCAAACCCCGTACTGACGGCGGCAAGGGTAATCCGTGGAATATAACACATAAACAGATAATAGCAGAATAGAAATAAATAAATACACCAGATAATGAACAATAGAATATACTGGATAAGAGTAATCATCAGAGTTACACAGTATACAGGATCATACTTAGTACAAATACAGTTCAGCTATACATAAATGTCTACAGCGGAAACAAACAAAATATGTACAATAGGAGCTGAACAGCATAAAAAGAGATAAATAATAGAATCCATCTTCAGCTCCAGCTATCCAAAAAGAACCAGCTAAACCTGAATACAAGGCTGCCCGTGTAGAAAAAGGGGCACCCGAGTTTGAGAGTAAAACAAACTACGAGTCAGTCATGGGACTGATATGAGAAATCAATTCAACACATTTAATATATGGCTAATCACAGGACCACGCCACTTTCGTGGAACGGGTTTACTCCATCGGATTGCCAGTGCTTTAAAACAAATCTTTCTTTTAAACATCGCAATGCTTTTTATAAAAATGAAGCCATTATAAGACTCAGTTCCCATCACACAATGCAACGCAAACCGGAGGATAGAGTTTTTACCTTATAACGGCCAAGATATGCTTGATACGAATAAAAAAAAGGCATTTGATATTATTGCTAGTGTTTATATGTTTTGAAAATAATTTCAAATCATAACTATCAATCATAGACGGCATTAATGCCCCATACCACTATGTCGCCATATATAGGTATACAATCAAAACCGCACGATGTCGTATTTGGAAATTGGATTTCCGTCATGAACCAAGGAAAAAGATAGTCCTTACCGAATTCGTGACTCTCTAGCCCGAGCCACAGGATCAGAGCTCGAGTGACCCTAGGAGCGACAGGGCCGGTCCACCGATGTGGATTAAAATTCCTGAACAATACGTTTCACCGCCCTTTGGGGTGTAAATGAACGAACGAATGACTCCATCGGACCCGGATCGTCCGATTAAACCGAGGCGCCTCGCAACAGCAACAACCACACAGGTGAAAAGTATATAAATGTCAGGGCTGGTAGGTCACTGACACCACCCTAGCTAGAAAGAAACGCATGTCCTCCCTGAGGTCCTTCCTCCCGTTTCTGGTTCATACCGGGTGTGAGGCTCGCGAAATCGCGTTATACACAAAGCTACGCCACACAGGCGGTGCTTTGATCATCACCACAAGACTTTGCTTTTCAACAGAAGCCCTGATCATTTGCCACTTAGGCATGCCACACTAGCAATTCACGCCATGCGGCTGATGTCCATCGATATACAACCTCTGAGCTCGTGCGTCTCAGAGAAGGGCGTTAAGCAAAAGAATAAATTCTCCGCCGCCAAACAGATGTATATTTAACAGAGATCAATCAACACAGAATAAAATCCAATGTCAGACACACAGTCCATTTACAAGTCCGTTCTGGGTCTGAACGAAACCGAAGGCACTAAATACCTTACAAACCCATCGATCACCACGTACGTCTGGACGATCACCACTCATTATCCATGTTTCGGGATGCCTCCCAATCAGGACCTCGGTTACCATCCAAACGAGGTGAAGATCTCCGGTCTTCGACCATCGTCTTCATCTTCGATTTCTTATCGTCGATTCAGTTATTCAGAATGGGGTAAACCCGGTCTTTCTGAGCAACTCGCGTATATAATAAACAAGTGCAACACTAACATATACAAACATCATTTCAATTCATTAGTCACTAACCGTCAATCAGTAAGAGAACGATTTCCCAAATATTAACCCCGAAGGCCGAAACCAACATCAGATCAACACCCAGGAGATTATTCGACTTAGCCAACCTTCAGTTAATTTCTAAATCACATCCATATTGTTTATAATATTTTGTAACAATTTATCACTATTTTTATTTATTTTAAAATAGCCAATATATTCAAAACGACTCTTCGGGCCATAACGCGACCGTGGCGCTGTTTTTCTTCAGATTTGATTTACACATATCTGAAAATCTAACCGTTGGATCTTCACAAAATTTACATCATTAGAAAGATCTTTTCAAAACGAATCCAACGGTTCCAGTTTCGGGAAAATCCGACGGTCGGATCTCCCGGTACAATCGTTTGAAGTTTCGATTTCAAAATACGAACTTCAGCGTCGTTATTCGATTAAATATAACTATATTTATATATATATATATATATATAAATATAATCGTTTCTGGCGCTGTTTTTCTTCAGATTTGAATTAAACATTCCAGACAATCTAACCGTTGGATTTTTACAAAGTTGGTACCGTTGGAAAGATATTTCCAAGGCGAACCCGACGGTTGCGGTTTCGGGAAAATCCAATGGTCGAATTTCCCGCACTAGTTGTTTGAAATCACGGTTTCAAAACACGAACTGCACGGCCACGTTTCATTTAATTTTATTTATATTTATATAAATATAGTTCATTCAATAATTTCAATATCGTTTTCACTTCAAATATTTCACTAACGCCTTTAAATTTTGGAAAATTTCGCCATAACCTCCTTTGTACGGGAGGGGCTGGGAAAATTCCCAAATAGCCACACGGGCGTCTCATGTCAAAAAGAAAAAGAAAAAGCCAAGCGGCTAGCCAACAGGCTCATAAAATCATCACCCAAACAAAACAGTAAATGTGTACCTATTTGTCGGGCACAAAATTTTATTCCTCTTCTCTAGCCCCTTTGCTATAACATGTTCAATAAATATGCATGTACATATATACAGTTCTTATCATTTATCACTTCCATTCAACTTCATATTTGATTCCATTTGGTTTAAAAGCACCATTCATTCTAATGTTACATGCATAGGTAAAAATCACGTCATTAGCTAATTAATGAATATTTCAACTCATGCATATTTATTTGAACGAGTTGCTAATTTTAACACTTCACATTTCAACAATTCATGTGTATAATAAAAATGTGATTTTTATTTTAAAACAATTCATTTCAAAAACACTATTATTTTATATAGTTTATATAGGTGATAAAAATGGGATTTTTATTATAAAACAATTTCTTTTAAAACGAGATTATTTTACATAGTCCATATAGTTGATAAAAGGTGATTTTTATTGTGAAACAATTTATTTCAAAATATGAATACCATTCAACACATGAATTTCTAATCAAAGAATGAATATCGGTTCAACACATGAAGGCTTTCTATAGTTTCTATATATAGATAAAAATGTGATTTTTTTTATTTAAAACACGAATACCATTCAACACATGAATTTCTAATCAACGAATGAATATCGATTCAACACATGAAGGTTTTCTATTCAATGAATAAATATGGTTTTAGCAAATGAAAATAATTCAAACACATGAATATTATTCAAAATTTCGGCAGCATTACGGCAGGGTAGTTAAAACCGGGACCGTCCCTAGTACGGTTCCTCGCTCTACCTTAAAACCTCGCGGTTTTTGACAATGGGGATCATGCATCTAGTTCGCACGTAGGCGGCATGTATATATTTATTTCATTTCCACAAACTAATCCTATGTGGTTTCAACCAAATATTTCTCAACCACTAATGGGTATTTTTCAACCACAATCAATCAATATCAACCAAAAACAATCCCAAACAACCATTCGCTATCAATCAGTTTTCACACCAATCACAATCAATAAATATCGTCCATGGTTTGTGGACGAGGGGCGTATATATATATATATATATATATATATATATATATATATATATATATATATATATATATATATATATATATAGCAATTCACTTCTATTTCAACACATATATAATTTTTACAACGCATATATAACTTATACATCGAACGTACAACTTATACAACGCTTACACATGAGGTGTACAATGCTTATATAACTCATACATCGAATATATAATTTATACATCGTCGTTTCCATATCGTTTATAAATTAGAAATCTCACATTGGGTTCCACTCCACCAAAAATAGCAGAAGGCTCAGAAAAATATGCGGTCTCTTCTAAAATGTAGAAGGCGTCCACACGGTCACGATATTTCCTGTTTCATCGAATTTCGTTAACGAGCGAAAACGATATGATTTTTCGAAGTTTGCAACGGTTTTAAACTGTTAAAATCAGTTTTTAATTAAACAGCCGATACCTGCTTGATTTCTTCAAAACTAGGTTTTAATTTTTCTTTCAATCCGTTGCACGATACGAAGATCGGGTTGTACCACGTCGAAGAGCTTGGAGTCGCGCACCAGGCGGTGGTGGCGCTGGTGAACTCGACGACGAGATGGGCCCCTAGCGGCGCGATGAACGTTCGGACTTTGGAGGTTTCAAACGAACGAAATACTCCACGAAAAAATCGAAACCAGGTATGGATTTGAAGCTCGTCTCGAGCTCTTCAAAATCCCTAACTGGAGCACTTGATTTTACTGAGCGTGGAAGGAGGAATTGAGGAGAGAAGGTGGTGAGCTATTTCCGCCGTGAATCGATATCGGGGAGAGAGAAAATTAAAGGATTTTCTTTTTTTTTATAAAAGATTTGATTGGCCGATGGGTTTTATAAGGGGTTTTCTGACGCGACCACTAATCTAAACCCAACGACTAATGTCCCTAGCGTTTTACCCCCATTCCGAACACAATGGGATATGTTTCGAAGGCCCATTCGAATGTTTCAGTCAGTTTTCCTTCAAATTAAAATATAAAACATTTAATATTTAATTTGAACGTACATTTCAATTTGCCAGGGCCACAAACTGATTCGAAAAATTCTAGAAAAATAAATCTAGCTATGTTTTGACGATACGGTCCCAACAAAACTAGTTTCGTCGAATTCTGAGGCTGTTTGCAAAAAGGCCCATTTTTGGTCGATCCAATTTAACTGTAATTGACCAAAACACATTTTCCTTTGCCACGCTCACATATTAGCTTCAAAAATTATGAAATTTGAAACCTAGCAATAACTTCACATCCCGGAACCAACAAAAGTGGTTTCGTCGAATTCTGAGGTCGTATGCAAAATGGCCAATTTCACGGGCTATATAAATTCCATAGCGACCTTTCTGAAAATTCATTTGGCCATAACTTTTGCTTTCCGTTATGAAAATTCGAATTTTCAGATTCGTTAGAAAGGTATTCACTAACAAATTTAAATATTTTTGGTTTCACTAAAATTCGTTTTGTTTTGCACCCGGTACAGTCCGACGAAGTTTGAATTCAATTTTTGAAACTACAGCGCCATTTCAGGCCTTGTTTATAATTATAATTAATTATATTCGCTTTCAATTGTCGATTCAAACTCACTTTCCATTGCTATTATTTAAAATATTTATTTTAAATATTTAAAATCCATTATTTTAGCCAATTTAAAAATTTTAAATTGGTTCAGATTTTCTGGGTCGTTACAGATTGAAAGGGCGTATTTGTGTTCCAGATATTCCTAAAACTCAAAAGAGAAGTGTTGGATGAGCGTCACAAATCCAAGTTAAGTATTCATCCCGGAATCCACAATATGTATCAAGATTTGAAGCGTACATTTTGGTGGAAGTCGATGAAGTGGGACCTTTCAATATATGTTAGAAGGTACTCAACTTATCAACAAGTTAAAAGCAATCAACAGAAGGTTGCTGGATTACTCCAGCTATTGGAGATTCCTGAGTGGAAGTTGGACCACATATTGATGGACTTTATTGATGGGTTACCCTGAACCAGAAGAGACAATGGAGGGATTTGGGTTACTGTAGATCATCAAACAAAGAGCCCCATTTTCTTCCAATTAAGCCAACGTGAATTGCCGACAGTCTTGTGTGGCTGTATATAAAGGAAGTTGTCTGATTGCATGGGATACCCAGTAGTATAGTAAGTGACCGAGATTCGATCTTTACAAGTCATTTTCTGGGGAGCACTATAGTCATTGTTGGGAACGAAGTTAAATCTGAGTATTGCTTACCATCCCCATACAAATGGGAAAACAGAGAGAGTAAATCGAATTTTGGAAGATTTGTTGAGAAGTTGCATTCTTGATTTTGGAGGATTGTGGAAAGATCACTTACATCTAGTAGAGTACTCCTACAACAATAATTATTAAGAAAGTATAAGCATATCACCTTTCGAAGAATTATATGGTCAACCTTGCAAGTCTCCAGCATGCTGGATTGAGTCGGGAGATGGACTTGTATGGGTCCATATATGATCCGTGAAGCATCTGAGAAAGTGGACTTCATTAGAAAGAAGTTGAAATAAGCTCAAAGCAGGCAGAAGAGTTATGCTGATAATCGAAGAAGAGACTTGGAATTCTATGTGGGTGACCAGGTATTTATGAAAAATTCTCCATTAAGAGGAGTCATCAGATTTGGAAAGACTGGGAAGTTGTGCCCAAATATATTGGACCCTTCCAACCATTAGAAAGGATTGGAATATTGGATTATAAAATGCAGTCGTCTGAATAGTTGTCGGGTGTAGATGATATGTTTCATATTTCCCATCTTCAAAAGGTATGTTCATGATCCTAATTTGATCATTGAGGAAGCTGCACAACAAGACTTAGAGATCGCACCATAGTTAATAGTTGTGAGAGAGCCTTTAAAAATGTTTTGCAAGGATGTAAAGGAACCGAGAAACAAGAAGGTAAAGTTAGTCGAAGTGAAATAGAGCGGTGATCCGAGAGATTACATTTGGCAAATAGAAAATAGTATACAGAAGTCTTATCCCATTGTAGATTGGATATCTTGGAATAGCTCATTTGCGAGGTAAACTCATTTCTTGAAATGTCATTTATATCCAGTATCTCTTTCATTTCAGTTTCGAGAGCGAAATTCTTTAAGTAGAGGAGATTGTAACGACCTGATATTTGATCCAATTTAAAATTTGAATTAAAAATAAAATATATTGAAAATCGATGATTTACTATTATTTCCATAGCATGAAAAATGGACATTTCGCACACGATCTCGGAATTCAACAAAACCACTTCCATCGGATCATGGGATTCGAGAAAACCCCCAATGATGCCTAAGTAATGATAGTGTCTTGGAACTTAAAATAAGAAAAGGATGAGTAAAGAAATCTTGGTATGGAAAATTGTTATTAAGTTCTTGCTTCAATATGAAGCTAACCTCTCATAGAATGACACCTAGGCGGCAATTTTTACACAAACCTTGGTTTTGCCTATAAATAGACCCCTTCCACTTCACTTCTCCTCCTTATAATTTCTCACTTCTATCTTTTCTCTTTCTTCCACCTTTCTTCAATTTCTCTCTCTCCTCCCTTCACCTGTGGGACCCACCCGCACAACAATCAACCCGCACCTCCCTCTATCTGCCATGTCAGCCTCCAATTCTCCTCCTCCTTGTCATGGACCCTATTACACCCCTAAACCACCTCTAAACCCCCTTAAAACACTAAAAGGCCACATCTTTACACCTCTTCACTCAAAAAACACTAACTCGTGGACCCACTAGCCCACACACGCACCCACGTGGACTATACCCCCTTGGTTGCAACCCCCTTGACCAAAGATCTGACCTTTTGTCCATAAAACCAATATATAACTATATATGTTCAAATGGAAGCCATGATATCCTTACACATTGAACCCTGTCGATGGAAAAGTTGATACTGCACGGTGACGCCGCCCCAAAACACAAATTGTTACCTAGATACCGAGACGGGTTTCTCTCTTATGTATATATCTATAGAGAGAGTTCTCATGTTTCAATTTTTCATTGAATAAATAAATTGAAATATTTAATATAAAATACAAATTTTGGTGGAGTGTGATCGGAAGTCTGTAGGATTTGACCAGTATAGGAGAGGAGTCCTACACTCGCAGTTTAGAAGGAGTGGGTAATTCAGTGAGAAATTATGTACTTAAATGGTTAATACTTGTAGGGTTAATAATATTAAATCACGTTTGGATTAAATAATGATTAGTGAAGTAAAATTATGAGTTTTAAGTGATAAACATATGAAACTTAAGTTAATGACACCCTATGATGATGATTGTGTGGACATTGGATGTTGATTGTTGTTATAAAACTTATTGGGTTGATTGAATACTATTTTGAATAGTAACAGGTTAATTGATATTACCTCGCTAGTTAATAGCACTTTGTTTGGTTGATGTAGAATGTTATAATGGTTGTTTATCACATGGTATATGACACCACAATGAATTATAACCAAATAGTTGGATTACTGGGTTAACGGTTAAGTCTCTATTCAACAAAGTTATTTAACTGAATATTTTATTAATTAAATAATAAATGAAAAATAAAAGTTTGAATTTGATATCCGACTTTAGATAGAAAACAAAGTTAAAGTTTTACGATAAACATTCATAAAGGAAATAAATTGATTTGAAATAGTTTTCAAGTAATTAAGGCATGTCCAAGTTTTAATTTAGAAATGAATAGTACTTTGGAAAGTGAAGTTTAGTTTGGGTATATAAGAAATTTTAAACTAGATTTTCTTTTCCAAGCTATCTTATATATTTTTGTAATGGACTTTAGGAAAGTTTGGAATTCAAAAGATAAAGCTTGAAAAATAATATTTTTTTAATAATTACCAAATGTGAAACCGGACCCCAAGATTCCCAAACTCATTTCTTAGTAGCATAATACAACAATTCAAAAATTTTAGTATCAACTTAACAGTAGTGATTATTTAGAATACACACCTCTTCCATTCAATTTCAAGTTGATAGAAATGTTTCCAAAAATTATTTTTATAATCCATAAAATAATATGTTCAACCGCCTCGATTGAGCGTTTAAGAAATTCTTATAGGTATCTTTGATCAGACATACCGATTAGAATTCCTTAAAATACTCAATGGACAACTCAGCATGGAGGATAATCAATTAAATTCTTAATTCAAGTTTGGTTGCTTTTATTCATTTTCATTTTGTTAGTACTTAAAATAGAAACAACCCAACTTAACACTACTCCTCTTATTCACTTGACTTAAGTTTCAAGTCCAAGTGACTCAGAGTCGAACGAAATTTTGCAACATCAGACATTGATATAAGAACTAAAACATACTATAATTTGACGGTGTTTCGCTGCAAAACGAAAGAAATATATATTTTCAAAGATACCACTTTTTGGTAAAAAAAAAAAACATAACCAACTGAAATCTTATTTTTGTCCAACTTCGGAAATCCATTTCTAGCATCTAGTGACTCAAATATGAATGAAATTTTGTTGCATCAAACATTGACATAAGAACTAAAACATACTAAAATTTGACAAAAAATAAAATTTCAGCTGAGTTCATTTTGTGTCCAAAAAGTGCCATCTTTAAAAATATGTGTCTCTTTTGTATTGCGTAGAACACTATCAAATTTTAGTATATTTAGTTATTATGCCATTGTTTAATGCCGCAAAATTTCATTCGAATCCCAATCACTTAGATGCTAGAAATCGATTGCCGAAGTGGGACAAAAATAAGATTTCAGTTGAGTTTATTTTGTATCCAAAAAGTGCAATCCTTGAACATATGTATCTCTTATGTTTTGCAGCGAAACAATGTCAAATTTTAATATATTTTAGTTATTATGTCAATGTTTAATTCTGCAAAATTTCATTTGAATCCGAATTGTTTAGATGCTGGAAATCAGTTGACAAAGTTGGACAAAAATAAGATTTTCAGCTGAGTTTATTTTGTGTCCAAAAAGGGAATCTTTAAAAATATTGATCTCATTTGAATTGCTGCAAAATGCTGTAAATTTTTAGTATGTTGTTGTCCAAATAATGAATTTTATTTATGCAAAGTTTCGTTCGATTCTGGGTAGTTTCAATAATTGTAACATATGTTCAAAGTTGGATCAAAACAAGATTTTCAGCTTAGTTCATTTTGTGCCTGAAAAGTTCCATATTGGTAAATTTGCTTCTCCTTCGTTTTACAAGGAAATGGTGTCAAATTTTATTATGCTGTTGTATGTGTGCTAAAGTTTATTTCTGCAAATTTTCATTCAATTATGGGTACTTTTGATGCTTGAAACATATTAACAAATTTGGCCAAAAACAAGATTTTCAATTTGCATAATTCTTTATTAATTTTCGTTGTTGATTTTGAGTTAATTGATGATAGTATTGAAAATTTTGATGATGGATTTTGAAGCTATGATATCCGATAGTGGATTCACTTGGTTTTGAAGAAATTTGGAATTTAAATTTTATTTAAATCAAATATTGGTAAATATCTATATTTGGAGATTTTGATGGTTTTAATTGTTTTTTATTTAAAATAAATTTTGGAAATTTTTCTTAAAAGTAATGATTTGGAGATTAAATGTTTTGAAGACCTTTTAAAGTATTTTTAATAAATTATTTATTATTTTTAAAGTATGTTATAAATTGATAATCTATTTAAATAATGAGTTTTTCCTTAAAATCTTTTATAAAAAAATTCTGAAATTGTTTAAAAATCCTATTTTCTCTATAAAATTATTTCATATATATATTAGCTTATTTTTTTATGAATTTTGGCATATAAAAATGAGAATTAAATAATTTAGTAAAAATATATGGTATGGGACATGTGTTTTTGCTTTATCGCTTAATATCGGATTTGTACGAACAAAACCAATTTGAAGTGATATTTTGAATGCTTTAAAGGTTGCTAAATTTTAGCAAAGACTATTGGTTCGATAACTTCTTTTTTTTAGTATGCTCGATGACAAATCAATTTAGATGTATTTTTATGACTTCCAATGAAATGAGGCAATTTAAATGTTGAAACTCTTATTTGAAATTGTGGTTAGAAATAACCTCCGTGGTGTTTCTTATACTTGCCAAGGAGATAAGGTAAGTTATTTATGATGAATTAATGGTGTTTTGATACTTATAATGGATTTAACTTGTCGATGAGATGAGACAAGTCAGGATGTCATTTAGTTCTTTTTGAGGGAGAGAGAGAGAGAGATGAGACGAGTTGGGCATCTCTACACTCGCAAATGATATGAGGCAATGTATATTTGATGATGTTTTATGATGGTTTTTATAATGTGGCATCGACTAGCGATTAGTAAACCAGTAGGTGCGAACGTATGGTATAGACATATGTTAATGCCTATTGGGTTCCTATTCGAGAAGTTGAGACACATTCAAGATGTTACTAGTACTATTACCGAGTACACGATTGGAGTCATCATGATGATTTTAATTATAGACATCACGATGTCTATGACTCCAACCACCAGGATGTTATTACTCGAATTTTGTGACCGGGGGCATCATGATGTTTAGGCTATAGTCATTAAGATGTTTACAATGTTTATTGTAACAACCTGTATTTTTGAATAACAAGTTATAACATAAATGGAGGCAGAATTAAACTGTAAAATCTGAATCAAGGGAAACGGGCTGTGCCATTGCGTTCGTCTCGGAAAAATACGCGAAATAGAGTCCGAGTTTTCGAAAATCGGAGTCCGTATGACCAAGATATGGCCTCGCGAAGTTTCACGAAAAATTCACAAATTAAAGTATACTTAATTAAGTGAAATGGGTTGCGCAGAGAAATATATATATATTGATATATATATATATATATAATTGAACATTAAATAAATAAATATGCAAAAATGTTCAAAACAGCGAATTGGGAGAGGGGAATAACCGAACCGGCCGATTTTTGAGGTCGACCCGAGCTCGCTGGGTCGACTAGGGGTTAATCCAGGGTGTTTGGCTGTCAACCCGTGGGCCGATTCGCTCAAATGCAGATTTTTCATTTGGATGGTTCTCATGGTTCATCTTTAATCTAAAGGCCCTAGATGGTTCCTACACTTGACTTCTTCCCCAAGACATGCTTTGATGGCTTGGATTGAATCTAGGGTTAATCCTATGGCTAATACTATCCTAATCCTCTATAAAAAGACCCCAAACCTAGCCTAAATCACCATTATTCAATCCTTCAACTAAACTATGTCAAATTTGTTCCTCTCATGGCCTCCACTCTCATGCTAAAATTTCTAAGTTAATTTCTATGAGAGATTTTGAGTTCATACAAGTGTTTTCAAACTTGTATGAGTGTTCTTAGCTTGCATTCAAGTTAAGTTGCAACATTTCTATTTCAAAGCAAGGGTTTTTATTGAATTGGCTCAAGGGTTTTCATTTGGAGCTTGCATATTTGGGTTTTTGGTGCTTGCATAAGGGCTTCGTCTCAATCTTTATAATAAATATTTATTTGTGTCTTCATAACATTGTAAGCCCTTTTCTACTTTCTTTCTTTGAACTCTAAAGTTAAATGAATGATGCAAGTTTGGGGTTGATCATTATATGCAAGTTTGGTTGATCATTATATGCAAGTTTGGTTGGTCATTATATGCAAGTTTGGTTGATCATTATATGCAAGTTTGGTTGATCATTATATGCAAGTTTGGATGATCATTATGCAAGTTGGTTTAATCATTATGTATGACACATGTTGTTATGTTATGCAAGTTTGGTTGATCATGTTATCATGTTATGCAAGTTAAACTTGAGGTTTTGAGCATAAAGCTCCAAGCTTTATATTAAAGGTTGCATTTTGGCAACATGAAAGTTATCATATCCCTTATGATAACTTGCATGTGAGGCAAAATGCGAACTTCTAGCAACTTCTACATGTTATTTATCACCATGTATCACTCATATGCTAAGTTTGGTTTTATGCATGCTTTTGAAGCCTAATAATGCAATATGCAAGTATATGAACATATGTACATTTCATATGCCACCATGTTAAACTTGTGGCTTCAACACCTATATGTCAAGGTTATGCCAAGTTCCCTATTTTATCCTTTATGCGTTGTTGCGATTATGTAAACGATGGGATTACGTTGGGGTTGGGTAACATAATGACATGAACATGATTTTTGTAACATGACGTGATATGTTAACTTGTAATTATGTTTTGGAAACATAATGGACATGACACTTAGAAAATATGAGTGTGGCCAACTCGAGGTTGGGTTGAGTTTGTAGCATAAATCTACCCGGACCCGCCCGGCTTAACTAGTGGCTACAAACAATAGGACCCAATGTGAGAAGTTGGTCATGTTGTGCTCGAACCCGAGGTTAGACCTAGTTGTGGTGTAAAGCTACCCGGACCCGCCCGACTTAACTAGTAACCACAACAAAGTCTAATGTGAGAGGTTAAAGCGCATTAAGTTAATTAATGCCTCCTGATTAGGGTTAAGTCATGGTCCACTTAATACTTAACCAATTTGGGCTTGATGGGTTAATCGAGGTTAAGTCAGGAGCCTTGGGTACTCTTAACCGATTTAATCTACGTTTGGATCGGGTTAACCACATTTAACCCGTTAAGAAACCCTAGTTGCGTGGTCCTTTTCAGCAGTAACCTTCTAGGTAGTATCATAAGACCCTAGGACTAGGCTAGGGTGGGGAACGATTACTGGGCTGATTGTAAGAGACCAAAAGAGACGGCTGAATGATGCCCCGGTTGTTCAGGCGGACCATGGTCGTGCACATCAAGTCCGGAGTTGAACACGGGCAACGGTAGGTTTGGACTGTGCATCATGGTATGGTGTCAGAGGGTTACACCATAGGGCCTGATACACCCTAGGGTGGACCCTGCACAGTCAACTACATTACATGATTAAGCCGCATGACACCGACACCTGACGAGTTAGGCTTATAGGGAGCCGATCGACTAGACCGTGTAGTTGGACCTTGATTTAGGTCATCTCATGATGTTGGGCCAAGCTTGGACCAAGGGATCAATTCTTGTTTTTACTTGACATGTTAGAATGCTAGTACACCCATGGTGCAAAACTTAACCTTAATTATGCGATGACACCTTTATCTATCTTGTTAGTTAATCATCATGCCAGTATGTTGTTATCCTTACGTTCATCTCAGCTTCTCATGCCAGTTAACTTTACTAGTTCATAGACAGATAGTAGTAGGGCTTACCAGTCTTTTTGACTGACCTGTTTTCTTTCGCCTCTTTTCTTCCGTTTCCCCTCCCCCCTCAGGTCCTCAGGCTGGGAACATTGGAGCTTAGCTTGGATCTTTACAGCTTGCTTACTGGATTTGCTCATGTACGGTCTCGGACATTGAGCTAGTTATGGTTTATCAATTCATTTTGGGGATAGTACTTTATGTATTTCAGTTTTTAAGTTTATGCTAGACTTTGTTTGTTGGAAAATAATGATCAAGTACTTTGTTGTAACTTAACTATGGTTTTGAATTGCTAGTTTTATCCGCTGCTTTACTACTCTGTTTTACTTATATATTCTGTCTTGTGATATCTGCATGCATGTTTACCTTGTTTAAACGCCCCTCTGAAGCTAGTGTGCTTGCAAGAGTGGCACTGGCGGAGGTGGGGTGTTACATTTGGTATCAGAGCATAAGGTTTACAAGATTTGAGCAAAAGTGTTTTTGAAACTTACCTTTTGAAAAACTATTTTCAAAACCAATTAAGTATTTTCCAAGAAAAGTCTAGTTATTTTAAAAAGGCTATTCCCCAAAAGCCATAGCACTATCCTTCGTTTCTTCGTTCTGAATCTATTTTTTCTTCGTTTTAGTATGGCCGATCGCTTTAACATCCCGGAAGGCGTACAAGTACCCGTCTGGTTCTGGAGATTTATGGAGGCAAGGGCGAATGAAGCCGGCCCCGCGAACATTCCTCCTCCTTCCCCCATCGCTAACATCACTCCTCCTCCCGTAGCTGAGGTTCCACCTCCCCCTCAGCATCCGCAAGAGGATTTCGCAAAGCTTTGCAAAGACTTTAAGGCGATGGGTTGCAAGAATTTTGTCGGAACGGAGACTTCCGTGGAGGCAAGAAATTGGTTGAAAGAAACTGAAGATCTCTTCGCCATCTTTGATGTGCAAGATCATAGAAGGGTTCTATTGGCAGCATGGTTATTGAAAGAAGAAGCTGCTTATTGGTGGGAGGTCACCAATGCTACGAGGCCTATAGAGACTTGGGCCGACTTTAGGACAAGATTTGGGCTTAAGTTTCTATCATCAGCTGAGGCGAATTTGCAATTGGAGAAGTTTATATCTTTGAAGCAAGGAGACATGACAGTGAGGGAGTACGTGAATGAGTTTAACAAGCTCGCCCGATTTGGTTTGGACATGATTAATACTCCCCAGAAGAAGGCTTTGCGCTTTGCACGAGGGTTGAATGAGCCACTACAAGGTTTAGCCCTATCTCATATACCTATGGGGGCCACTTTCGAAGGTCTAGTAGACATGGCATTGCTTCAAGGAGACGATAAGAATGGCAAGAAGGAAGTGAAGGCTAATGAGACCCAAGCCAAGAAGACAGACTCCAAGTGGGGAGGAAATCAGAGCAATCAGAACAACAAAAACAACAAGAACAACAAGGGCAACAAGGCCAAGGCAAAGGACCCAAGAAAATGCCACTACTGTGGGAATGTAGGGCACATAGCTAAAGACTGTAAGAAAAGGAAGAGGAAGTCGGGCGAATGCTTTCATTGTGGAGAGACCGGACATTTTAGCAAGGATTGCCCCAAGAAGCAAGGGCAGAATCAGCGTGCAGGACCTTCTGGAGGGCAAGTGCATGCTCTCAACACCGCTCCAGTTCAGGATCGAGGTAGCATTTCTGTAGAAAGTCTTGTTTATATTTCTGATTATCCTGTTCGCACCTTATTTGATTCTGGCGCATCGCATAGTTTTATTTCTTCTGACATTGTTGAAAGTTTGCACCTAAGTACTAGCTTAGTTGAGGATCCCGTTTGTGTTTCAAATCCAATTGGGGGTTCCGCCCATCTATCTATGATTTGTGTGGATTTGAAGATTTCTATCTTGACTGTAGAATTCGCGTGTAATGCTTATGTTCTCGGATTCACGGGATATGGGTTGGTCTTGGGCATGGATTGGTTGTCCAGTTATGGAGCCATCCTCGATTGTGAGCATAGGGTGGAGAGGCTCATGACTCGCCTCGGTAACACCCTAGAAATTTCTTGTAACCCTAGAGGTCCCGTCATATTATGTTATCTTGAATCTCTCGACTCGTCCATCGATGATCTGCAATCTGTAAGGGTGGTCCGAGACTATCCCGATGTCTTTGAAGAAGTTAAGGGGTTACCCCCTAAACGAGAGATAGATTTCCGCATTTATCTAGTCGATAATGCCAAGCCAGTATCATTGCCCGTTAGGCACATGGCCCGTCGTGAAAGAAGGGAGCTCAGTAAGCAAATCAAGGAGTTGCTTGAGAAGAATTTTATTAGGCGAAGCATTTCTGAATGGGGTGCTCCGGTGGTATTCGCTACTAAGGCGGATGGTTCGCTTCGTCTATGTGTTGATTATCGAGAGTTGAACAAGCTGATAAAGAAGAATAGGCACCCATTACCGAGAATTGATGATCTCTTTGACCATCTTGTAGGTGCTTCTGTTTTCTCTCAGCTCGATCTAGCCACCGGATTCCATCAGCTTAGAGTGGCTGAGGATAGCATTGATAAAACTGCGTTTAGGACTCCAGATGGATTCTTTGAATGGCTTGTCATGCCATTCGGTTTGACTAATGCACCCGCCTACTTCGTAGATTTGATGAGTAGGGTGTTCAGGGAGTTCCTTAACAAGTTTGTTGTCTTCGTGGATGATATTCTGATCTTCTCAAAGGATGAGGAAGAGCATGCTAGGCATCTCAAGGAAGTGATGAATACGCTTAGAGCGCATCAGTTGAAAGCCAAGTTCTCCAAATGTCATTTCTGGAGAAGGGAAGTTCGGTTTCTTGGACATATAGTTTCTAAGCAAGGCATAGCGGTGGATCACGCGAAAGTGGTTGTGGTTCAAGATTGGAAGACTCCTAGGAATGCGACCGAAGTAAGAAGCTTTCTCGGTTGGGCGGGCTACTATAGGAAGTTCATCAGAGACTTCGCTAAGATTTCGGCCCCTCTCACTAAGTTGACGAAGAAGAACTTAGTCTTTGCATGGGACTTGGAGTGTGAGCTTGCTTTTCAAAGGCTCAAGAGAGCCCTTACCTCAGCTCCAGTTTGGCAACGTGGATTGGCACTGTTTTCAAGAGATAGTTTTCTGCGTGGGATACCGTATAGTATGTAAATGAGATCCAAGATTCACTAACGAATCTTGGAAAGCTTGCATGAACCATGAGCACGCAGTTATGTTTAAGCCAAGTATTTTAGGCAAAGAATAAGTGGAAGTGGAACGAGAAGCAACGGTGAAATGAGTTCTAACTCATATTTTGGGAACAAGAATTAAGAACTACGGAATTGCGAAGATAAAAGACGGTCAGGGCACGATGGGATTAAGCACAAGAAAATGCGGCTTAGAAGATTGAAGTCTAGATACGTGCATTTAATCTCTTTCTAAGAGTATATCCTCGATCCCTATTGTTCCGTAGAGCTTACTCGCATGCTACCTTTTAAGTATATCCTCTCAGTCCTATCCTCAATCTTAGTTCTGTTACAAACCCCCTAAGGAGTATGGCTAGCCTATTTGTGGTATATGGTTGGGGTGAAGAAGTTCGCCACCAAACTATTTGGGCTTTATGGGATATGGGTAATAATTGATAGATTTACAAAGAGAGCCCATTTTATTCCGGTGAAAAGCAAGAGGACCGTATCACGGCTAGCATCTGTTTATCTTCAAAAGATAGTGCGGCTGCATGGAGTTCCTTCTAGCATAGTTAGCGATCGTGACCCAATTTTCACTAGCCAGTTCTGGAACAGTTTGCAAGAAGCAATGGGTACGCGATTGAATCTGAGTACAGCCTATCACCCCCGGACGGATGGCCAAACCGAAAGGGTGAATAGAGTGCTAAAAGATCTTTTGAGGTTTTGTGTTCTCGACTTCGGTGGTACTTGGGAAGACCACGTTCCTCTTGTAGAGTTTGCTTATAATAATAACTATCAAGCCAGCATAGGGATGGCACCATTTGAAGCTTCGTATGGGAGGCCGTGCAAGCCACCAACATGTTGGTGGGAAGACGACGGATAAGCTTATGATTGAGCCCGACATGATAAGGGACACATCCGAGAGGGTTGAATTGATTCGAAGACGGATAAAAACGGCCCAAGACAGACAGAAATCCTATGCAGACAAGCGAAGGACAGACTTGGAATTTAAAATTGGAGATATGGTCTTTGTGAAGATTTCTCCTTTGCGAAATATGGTTCGCTGACACCAAGGATCGTAGGACCCTTCCCTACTATAGAAAGAGTCGGGAAGATGACTTATAAGGTGGAATTGCCGAGAAGCTGGCCGGAATGTCTTTCATGTCTCGCATCTCCGGAAGTGTTTGCACAGACCCGCCAAAGTGGTTGAACCAAGCATTCTTGAAGACATTGAGGTAGAGAAAGAAGCAACCTTGAGAAGAGCTCCGATTCGTATCTTGGGAACAGAGATCAAGAAGCTAAGGAATCGAGAGGTCAAGTTGGTGAAAGTTCAGTGGGGTGAAGCCGACGAAGATGCAACTTGGGAAACCGAGGAGAAGATGCGTGGGCTTTATCCATTTCTTTTTTAGGGTACATTCTCGATCTCTTTTCCTAATTAGCATATCTTTCTTTTTATCCGCGTTTATCTAGTTTATCTTGTTTCGTAGATCTTGTCATGAGAACCTTAGGTTGAAACCCTTGGTTGAAACATGTATTTGAAACATGTTATGCTTGATGGTTGCAAGTGGTTGCAAGTGTTTGCAAGTGGATACTCGTGGATGCATAATACACGTTAGGCACTAAGATCGGCTCACACACTTTCATACCGCATATGCATGAGTGTTTATGCTTATTCATGGATGAAAACTTGTTATGCTATCACGTGGATGTTGCATATGGATGAATGTTATGTGCACTCATGTAGAGATTATAAATTATGTTAGGAATTTGCATACATATGGACTCGTTTCACTAACATATTTTGCATTAAGGGGGTTTACTGAATCAGTAACCTCCTGATTTTCGCATTAGATAAGTACATATACACACACCTTTGCATATGATCATACAGCATTTAGAACCTTTTAAGGACAATGATTGCTCGTGGATGATGTTTTGAGTAGATGGATGATGGATGGTAGGATACGTTCTTCCTAACTTGGAGATTTCGGGGACGAAATCCTTTAAGGAGGGGAGAATGTAACAACCCGTATTTTTGAATAACATGTTATAACATAAATGGAGGCAGAATTAAACTGTAAAATCTGAATCAAGGGAAACGGGCTGTTCCATTGCGTTCGTCTCGGAAAAATACGCGAAATAGAGTCCGAGTTTTCGAAAATCGGAGTCCGTATGACCAAGATATGGCCTCGCGAAGTTTCACGAAAAATTCACAAATTAAAGTATACTTAATTAAGTGAAATGGGTTGCGAGAGAAATATATATATATATATATATATTGATATATATATATATATAATTGAACATTAAATAAATAAATATGCAAAAATGTTCAAAACAGCGAATTGGGAGAGGGGAATAACCGAACCGGCCGATTTTTGAGGTCGACCCGAGCTCGCTGGGTCGACTAGGGGTTAATCCAGGGTGTTTGGCTGTCAACCCGTGGGCCGATTCGCTCAAATGCAGATTTTGCATTTGAATGGTTCTCATGGTTCAGCTTTAATCTAAAGGCCCTAGATGGTTCCTACACTTGACTTCTTCCCCAAGACATGCTTTGATGGCTTGGATTGAATCTAGGGTTAATCCTATGGCTAATACTATCCTAATCCTCTATAAAAAGACCCCAAACCTAGCCTAAATCACCATTATTCAATCCTACAACTAAACTATGTCAAATTTGTTCCTCTCATGGCCTCCACTCTCATGATAAAATTTCTAAGTTAATTTCTATGAGAGATTTTGAGTTCATACAAGTGTTTTCAAACTTGTATGAGTGTTCTTAGCTTGCATTCAAGTCAAGTTGCAACATTTCTATTTCAAAGCAAGGGTTTTTATTGAATTGGCTCAAGGGTTTTCATTTGGAGCTTGCATATTTGGGTTTTTGGTGCTTGCATAAGGGCTTCGTCTCAATCTTTATAATAAATATTTATTTGTGTCTTCATAGCATTGTAAGCCCTTTTCTACTTTCTTTCTTTGAACTCTAAAGTTAAATGAATGATGCAAGTTTGGGGTTGATCATTATATGCAAGTTTGGTTGATCATTATATGCAAGTTTGGTTGGTCATTATATGCAAGTTTGGTTGATCATTATATGCAAGTTTGGTTGATCATTATATGCAAGTTTGGATGATCATTATGCAAGTTGGTTTAATCATTATGTATGACACATGTTGCTATGTTATGCAAGTTTGGGTTGATCATGTTATCATGTTATGCAAGTTAAACTTGAGGTTTTGAGCATAAAGCTCCAAGCTTTATATTAAAGGTTGCATTTTGGCAACATGAAAGTTATCATATCCCTTATGATAACTTGCATGTGAGGCAAAATGCGAACTTCTAGCAACTTCTACATGTTATTTATCACCATGTATCACTCATATGCTAAGTTTGGTTTTATGCATGCTTTTGAAGCCTAATAATGCAATATGCAAGTATATGAACATATGTACATTTCATATGCCACCATGTTAAACTTGTGGCTTCAACACCTATATGTCAAGGTTATGCCAAGTTCCCTATTTTATCCTTTATGCGTTGTTGCGATTATGTAAACGATGGGATTACGTTGGGGTTGGGTAACATAATGACATGAACATGATTTTTGTAACATGACGTGATATGTTAACTTGTAATTATGTTTTGGAAACATAATGGACATGACACTTAGAAAATATGAGTGTGGCCAACTCGAGGTTGGGTTGAGTTTGTAGCATAAATCTACCCGGACCCGCCCGGCTTAACTAGTGGCTACAAACAATTGGACCCAATGTGAGAAGTTGGTCATGTTGTTCTCAAACCCGAGGTTAGACCTAGTTGTGGTGTAAAGCTACCCGGACCCGCCCGGCTTAACTAGTAACCACAACAAAGTCTAATGTGAGAGGTTAAAGCGCATTAAGTTAATTAATGCCTCCTGATTAGGGTTAAGTCATGGTCCACTTAATACTTAACCAATTTGGGCTTGATGGGTTAATCGAGGTTAAGTCAGGAGCCTTGGGTACTCTTAACCGATTTAATCCACGTTTGGATCGGGTTAACCACATTTAACCCGTTAAGAAACCCTAGTTGCGTGGTCCTTTTCAGCAGTAACCTTCTAGGTAGTATCATAAGACCCTAGGACTAGGCTAGGGTGGGGCACGATTACTGGGCTGATTGTAAGAGACCAAAAGAGACGGCTGAATGATGCCCCGGTTGTTCAGGCGGACCATGGTCGTGCACATCAAGTCCGGAGTTGAACACGGGCAACGGTAGGTTTGGACTGTGCATCATGGTATGGTGTCAGAGGGTTACACCATAGGGCCTGATACACCCTAGGGTGGACCCTGCACAGTCAACTACATTACATGATTAAGCCGCATGACACCGACACCTGACGAGTTAGGCTTATAGGGAGCCGATCGACTAGACCGTGTAGTTGGTCCTTGATTTAGGTCATCTCATGATGTTGGGCCAAGCTTGGGCCAAGGGATCAATTCTTGTTTTTACTTGACATGTTAGAATGCTAGTACACCCGTGGTGCAAAACATAACCTTAATTATGCGATGACACCTTTATCTATCTTATTAGTTAATCATCATGCCAGTATGCTGTTATCCTTATGTTCATCTCAGCTTCTCATGCCAGTTAACTTTACTAGTTCATAGACATATAGTAGTAGGGCTTACCAGTCTTTTTGACTGACCTGTTTTCTTTCGCCTCTTTTCTTCCGTTTCCCCTCCCCCCTCAGGTCCTCAGGGTGGGAACATTGGAGCTTAGCTTGGATCTTTACAGCTTGCTTACTGGATTTGCTCATGTACGGTCTCGGACATTGAGCTAGTTATGGTTTATCACTTCATTTTGGGGATAGTACTTTATGTATTTCAGTTTTAAGTTTATGCTAGACTTTGTTTGTTGGAAAATAATGATCAAGTACTTTGTTGTAACTTAACTATGGTTTTGAAATGCTAGTTTTATCCGCTGCTTTACTACTCTGTTTTACTTATATATTTTGTCTTGTGATATCTGCATGCATGTTTACCTTGTTTAAACGCCCCTCCGAAGCTAGTGTGCTTGCAAGAGTGGCACTGGCGGAGGTGGGGTGTTACATTTATGGCCTTAGTTGTCACGATGGATGGTACCAAGATGTAGTACTAGTGAAGATGTAAATCACGTGCAATTTTCTATGAAGTTTTCGATGTTTCGATTTCATCTTTTAATGATTATGTTTAAACACGGCCTTGAGTGTGAAAAAGGCTACATTTATATTATGTTTACGGTGATTTCGATCATGATTACCTTTAACCCTTATTGAGTTTTTATAATAGATTAGGATGATTTGATGTTTCTTTATGAAGTTATTATATGGTTCTCGTCTCTTATCCGCTATACTTATAGATGTCCTCAAGAGAAACCATATGCATGTAACTTATTGAATTCCTATGAAATAGATAGATGAATCAATGATACTTCCTTTCTTATGAATGATATGATGAATAGTTTACCGTTTCGTTGAAAACAACAGAATGGTTTTCACCCTTTAGCTGATTACTGAGATCCTTACTACTGATAAGTTCTAGCTCTCCAGACCCGTATGTGCTTTTCACTTAGGTCAAACTGAGTTGTAGGATATGTTGGTATAGTATTTCTTCATGGATACTTTTTTGGCTTGCTCTCGTTGTACTACACTTTCTGGATCTGGGAATACAATCATTCATCTAGTTGTCCCTTTTGGCTTGTACCTATGTTGTATTTAGTATGGGATGGTTGTGTATGTATATGTATATTGTGCTGACACACCGCTAGGTATGCTGTGTGTTATGTATAATGTATGGATATGCATTCACTCATGTCTATATTTGTGATGTTGTTCTGAGACCTCTTTTATGATATATTTATTCTGAAAAGATCCAAACCCACCATGGTATCGTATTAGATAAAAGTTGAGTGTGTCGACCACTATAAGGTAAAGAAAAATATATAAAGATATTTTCGATATACTTAGCTCTTATTTAATGCATTACCATGTTGGTTACATTTAACAACCCCTATTTTCTGCATTAGTAGACTGGATTACTTAGTAATCCTCTTTACCAATGTAGGTCTCAGGGTGAAGCGTTACAGTTTGATAAGTAATATATAAATAATGAATATTTGAATATGAAATTAGAAATTGGAAATATAGTTCCCAAAAAATTTTATATTGTTAATGAACTACTTTGAAAGTAATTCGATTGGATTTTAATAATAAATTGAAGTTTGGTTTGAATAGAACTAGTCGCGCAGCGACAGTTCGCGAATTTTGACCATTGACTTCAAACTGATGTACTGGGAGATCTGACCATCGGATTTTCCAGAAATGAAAAACATTAGTTCGAAATAAAGAGATATTTCAAATGTATCGAAAATATTTATATTCCAATGATTAGACTTCAAGATAAGTTCAAATCATATTTGGATAAAAACAACGCTAGTGCAGTTTGAGAACTGAAAGGGGATTTTATTGAAATGGATTATTTTTAAATGATCAAAAATAGGGAAAAATTACGATAAATCAGAATAAATGGTTTGAAAGAGTTTTGTGTTAAATATACGAGGTTTTAAATGATACAAAATCTCTTAAGAAGAAATAGGCTACTCTGCAATGCCTTTTGTAACGGTTTTATGAAACGTTTTGAGATTTAAGATTTTAAATTCCCAAATTGAATCTAAACCTTAGTAGTCCTTTCTATAAGGCTATTGAAGATGATTTTGGAAGCTAAACAGCTTAAATAAGATTAAATCTTATGAAATGTTTTCCAATTAGAGAACACTTAATTGGGGATCCGATAATCCAAAAGGATTTTGTTTTGACGTAAATTATTTCGATATTGGGTCAACCCATTTTGAATAATTATACGATGAGTTAGAATTCAATGATATTGAAGACGGTGGATGACCGAGAATCTTCACATCAAGTGGACTGTTTGTCGGTGTCTTGGGTAGTTTTCACTATAAGGTTATAAGTGGCAGTAGTCCATACGTACTTGTTGATTGTCCGGATATGGATGAAAAATAAGATGCCTACGGTTTTGTTCACAACCCAGAATGGACTTGTATGGATGCATGTATGACATTATATCTTGTAGTATGTAATGGGTTTCCACTAAACATATTTCTATTGGTGGCGTATGAGCTGAAAGGTTATATGATTAATGATTATCAATTATGCGTTATGAGATGAAAATGTGGCATGCTAAGTGTTGATGATAGAAAGAATAAAGCTTTTGTTGCAAAGCAGAGCTTTGTGGAACGTGACTTCATAACCTCACAACCGAAAATGAAACAAAACAGGATGTAGTACTATAGAGATAAGGGCCAACATTTCTTCTAGTTGAGAAGTGATTCCATGGTATGGAGCGCTGGCAATTTACTTAGTAGATAATGGAATGAGGCATCACGGATAAAGGTTGGCAACGACCAGGAGACGTTATGATCAGGAGAAATCCGAACTATGTTGGAGAATGGAGTTTTGATGATAACAACCTTATTCAATACTAATTGATTATAAAATATATACTAACACCTTTATCAAGAATATATATATACACAAACACACACACACATGCAGGATTCGTATACAGGAATCGATACTGAAGACTATATAGTTTAAGAGCTTTTAGAGATTCAGAATTCAGAGATTATTCAAGAATCGTGAGTAATCAAGAGTTCAAGATAAATATAGTAATATACTCTATTTTTTTAAGACTCTGAATAACACTCCAGGTTCAAATTCAAATTCTGTTTTCCAAATTTTGATTTTGAAATTTCAAATTCTATTTTCAAAACTTATTCTAATTCTAATTAAGTTTCTTTTTTTTACTTTTTATTTTAAACTCAAGTTTTAAAGCTTATAAGTTTATATATATTTATATGGTTATATACTTTATATTTATATAGTTTTTAACTTTATAGTTATATAAATATATTTATATAAGTTATATTTATGATTTCACATTATTTTCTACTTTATAGTACTTATTTATAACACTATGTTTTAATTCAAGAATTTAGAGAATTATATATATATATCAAAACACTTGAAAAATACTCAAAATTCAAATTTACACTAAGATATGTCGACATACATGTATGGACATGTCAACATATAATTGTCATATTTTTTATTTTGAAAGGAAATGTCTTTTCACTATTTGTAACGTTCAAAAAGCGTTTCAACCTTTCAAATCTCAAAAATAGGGGTTGATTTCGAATTTTTTTCATCGTTGTTCTTCTCCATATTCATCTCCTTTCTTTACACCATTAATATTTCATATTTTTATAATTTCTACACTTATACCCTGCCAAATTCAATTCTATATATATAAAACTTCTTCTCTTCTCACTCTATACTCATTACTCTCTGAATCGATGTGCTACCGAAGAATTATAAGGTTGTTGTAATTGTTTTGGAATTATTTGGGAAAGATGTGTTCCTTGTAGCCTTGAAATCAATGAAAGGAATCGGTGCTAACCTTATAGCCGAGGAAATCAAGGGAAATATACTTGATCAAGGGTGTTTGGAGTTTGGAATCGGTGGTAACCTTGTGGCCATGAAATCAAGGAGTTTATACTTGGATATTGATATGGTAATAAAACTCTTCGTAATCCAGCATCGCGTGAGACTGGGACGTATGAGCAATTCCGAACTAGTATAAAATCTGGTGTGTTCTTTGCTTTTCTGCATTTTATTTCTAATTATATTTGTGTTTAATTCTATATCTGTGATTGTTTTTGTGGTGTGTGATTCGTATAGTAGATCATATAAGTTTTAGATTTTCTTAAATTTATTAGAAACACTATTCACCTCCCCTCCCCCCACTAGTGTTAGTTTTGCCTTAACGATCCATTCCGCATTCCTTGACAATCGGCATGAGAGCAAGGTCTTTCAAAAAGTTCATAATCTGATTTTTGAAAATTTTAAAATGGCAACTTTTGAAATAATTGTTAACACTAGTATCAATTCTTGCTTTGTATCAAAAAAGAGTCTGCATATAATTGTGATAAAAAGTCAAGTGATCTACTGGAATGTTGTTCAATATAGGAAAAGATGTGTTACATGCACTACAAGAAAATGGGGTCTTTACCTACCAATTGTAAGCGTAGGTAAAACTAACATAATGGTGGGTAATATATATTAGCTACCAATATTGAATTGGTAGAGCTTGGTAGGTAAAGCTTAGTAGAGAAAGGGCTTTTATCTACACTTATTGATATTGGTGGGTAAAAGAATCAATGGACCTCACTACGTTATAACACAAATGATGAGTCATCAGCGGATGTGTTTGATGATGTGTCATCCTACATGGATACTGACATGGCTGATGATGTGTCATCCTACATGGCTGCTGACATGATTGTCGTAGTAGTATACACATGGCATATATTAATGCCGACACTTGGCATTTAATGGTTGGTTCATGTGTCAAACAACAATTTGTCCATGTGACATAATTTGATTAGTGCATATGACATCATTTTTTAGGCCATATGGCATTATTTGATTAGTCCATGTAACATTATCTGATTTGCTACATGGCATTATGTCATTAGTCTACACACTACAAGAGAAAGCCACCCACTATTACAACGTTTATTTATCATTGTGGCAAACATTGTAAATGCATTTTTTAATAATACTTTCAAACTATTTTATATACAATGTTTACAATGATATGCACAACTTCCATATGTTAACTAATACTGAAATAGCAATTCCAATAACATTTGACAATTTTGTAAACATGATTTTCAAATGAAAAATATTTATCATTCATAAATCGTTACAAACATCACTAATACAACATTATTTTACTATGCCAAAATAATATTTACATCCGTCAATATTAAACATTAAGAACAAATCTAACTAAAGAACCCACTGAAGAACCAAATTTGCCGGGAACATCCCATTCTTCTCCTGTAGCTTCATCCCTAGTTTCATCTGAACTCTCCCTGCCTCTCAATTATATTCCTTTGCTGTCTAATAGACTAAAACCCTTCAAAGCAATTTTATGGCCCTTTGATTAACTTCTTTCGATGTGCATTTGAAACTTCTGCTTACCCGCTTCAAGTACACAGACTAAATAATCATGCAAATAAGAAGCAAAATTCTGGAAGAAATGCAATTTACCAAATTTTTAGCATCAAGTATTCCGCAATGGTAATCATTAATTTAAACGAGAATGGTAATTATAAAGATATGATGAAAGATGAATACTTTCATTATTAATATCCATACACAATATGCATTGTAAATACATCATAATTGTTTTGTGACAAAAGCACGGAGAGAAAAAATTCAAGTACATGTGTTTGTACTCTAAATTCGTCAAACTGAAATATATTTCAAAGGCATGTCTGGCCTTGCTGATGAAAGTTGCTTGCAGTGCATAGAGTAGATGGAACTTACAATATGTCAATAGAAAATATGCAGCATAGCCTACAAATTGCACTGACAATAGGACAAATTTTTTTAAGTTTAGTCGCTGCATGATAATTGCCTCGAACAGTATAGCCTATTAAGTTGCACATTATTGTTTTTGCCAACTGCATTAAGGGATGAAAGAACAAAAATCCGAAAGGCATCTAAATATAGCAAAATTCTTAGTTAATGTAACTAGAATTACAAAAGAAATGAACATGAAAGACATTAAATTTACCATGTGGAACATAAAAGACATTAAATTTACCATTTCTACATGGAACATGTTGGAACGGATGGAGGAATTGAACTCATTGAAATACAACCAGTTAGTTTTATACCAAATAAAATCAGAGATTAGTAGAAAGTTATCAAATGAGATCAGCATCAAATCAAATTAAATTAGCAATGAAAATAAAACAAATATATGAGAATTAATTAACCTTAAAATTTAAGAGAAAAAATAACATGAAATAAACGCAATATAGCATGAAATAAATGGAAAAGGAATAAATGCAATATAGCATGAAATAAATGGAAAAGGAATAAATTCAAGCGAAAATGGTAACATATTAACATTGATTAACGCTAATTTATACAAGTGTAAGCAAGGCTAATGTCAACCATGTTTTAACAAATCAAGTATGAAATAAATGGAAAAGGAATTAAATTTACCATATGGACATGAAAGATATTAAATTTACCATTGGTACATGGAACATGTTGGAAGGAATGGAGGAATTGAACTCATTGAAATCCAACTAGTTAGTTTTATACCAAATAAAATCAAAGGTTAGTATAAAGTTATCAAATGATATCAGCATCAAATCAAATAAATTAGCATTGAAAATGAAACAAATATATGAGAATTAATTAACATTAAAATTTAAGAGAAATAATAACATGAAACAAATGCAATATAGCATGAAATAAATGGAAAAGGAATAAATGCGATATAGCATGAAATAAATGGAAAAGGAATAAATTCAAGTGAAAATGGTAACATATTAACATTGATTAACGCTAATTTATACAAGTGTAAGCAAAGGCTAGTCAACCATGTTTTAACAAAACAATTATGATCTGAGGATTAATTTATTAAAATATTCAGTAATATAGATAAAGACAAAAGAGATTGCTAAAAATTACACATCTTTAGCATTAAAATTATCTTTGCAACTTTTCTTCTCCAAGCGGATAAAAAGATGTTACTTTCTGAAAGCTATCCAATTAACTTTGGCAAAATAGATCATTAGTAAGGTTGCTGGGCATATTTTCATATAATCTTCGTTAATCTCCTTCTTCCACTATCTTAAGATAGCTGACAAACTACATATAACTAGATCCAGATTTCTTTGAAAACCAAGGTTAGGATACCTCTAGAAGCTTAATGGTTTCACACCGCGCGATGCATTTATCTAAACTTAAGAAAACAAATGAAGGATGATAGACAGTAGGAGTACCCTTGTTAGAATATGTGAAATTGGAAATAATGAATTTATGTTTACTGTAAGAAAAAAAGAAAAAAGTGGAAGGAGGGAATTTATGTTTATATTTAGATCTGAAAATAGTTCTTGTACGAGATGAAGAAACTTTAAGGCGCTGAGAAAGTGAAATACATGAAATTTGGGTTTATTGGAGCCAAAATTTTCGAAAGTGGAGTCAAATAGGAAGTTGAATATGTAATTGATTCCCTTATTCAGATGAAAAAAGAGCGATCGCATATGGAATTAATATATTAAACTCTTGATATATATATACAAACAAAACGGAATTAAATGTATATTATATTATCCAAATGTGATGTGTAGAATAGTAGGGAATAAAAGAAAAGAAGAATAAGAGGATATACATAAATGTAATTAATTCCCATATACACATGAATCTTTTGCTTATATGCATGAATGTAATTAATTTGAACAGTTATTTTGGAGTTGGAGCTAGAATGTATTCCTTATATGCATGAATCTATTCCTTATATCATTGAATTTATTCCTTATATGCATATATGTATTATCTATGGCAAGTTCTATTCAAACACCGCAAATTTCTTTACTCACATCATGAGATTGCAAATGAAACCTTAGACCAAAATGTCCTTATTAAAAAAGAAATAAAAACTAAAAAATGGAAATCTTATACAATTATTTCTTGTTTGCATTATGTTTTAAAATTAACTACTAAATATAATGTTGTTAAGAGTACTAAATTTTTTTAGTCCTTTTTTAAAATCAAATCGTGTTTAAATTTAACATTAAAGTTTAACTAATGTAACTTTTTATTATATTAAAAAAAATTCAAATTTCTATAGATAAATAACTAAATATTTTAACTTTCCTTTGAATTTTCTGAATTTGGAATCTATAAATGTAAATTTGAGAAATTTTGAAACTATCGCTTCTTAATATGATTAATGTATGATAGAGAAAGTAAAATAAGAAAAATGCATGTTTTATTATAAATGAGTGTAGTTTTGAAAAATGCATGGTGTATACTAAGTAAAAAGTGTTGTATGTTATTTTTACTTTTTTTTGGTGTATGTATAGTTATTTATGTTGTGTAAATAGAATTTGTCGTTACCTACATATATGCATGAATGTAACTAATTTGGCCTGCAAAATACATAGACAAAAATTTAAATAAAATAAATGATTTTTGTTGTTATTGTGCAGATTCATGTGTGAATAAAAAGGTGAAAAAAATACGTTTATTGGGGTATTTCATGAAACATGATTTTAGAAAGAGATTGAAATCAATTAAGTTTTGAAATTAGAACGACTCTCTTGTTTTAGAAAGGGATGTAAGTATAACAATTATAATAAATAGTTGTCATCAAGATTATTGATATTTATTTCTAGTGGCAGTTTTTGTAGTTTATACTGTGGCCAATCAAAAGAGATTACATGGATTGAGGCCACAAAAGAGATCACGTGGATTGAGATTTGTACCATTAGATTTGATTTAAAATAAGCCGTTAGATTTATAGCCAGAGAGGATGGTATAGATTATGTCTCTGTAATAAACTAGAGAAATATATTTTAGTCATTTCAGATGATGACTTATTAGTGTGAAATTGTGAAACATTTTAGAAAAATTTAAAGTTAAAATTTTTGTAGTCAATTGTTTGGAAAAAAATAACAATGTATGATAAGTTATTAACAAATGATTATTTAATATTAATTATTTACAATTCTATTATTGTTTATTAATTCATTAATGGTTAATTATTTCATGTTTCAAAATAATTATTATTAATTAATAAAAAAAATGATTTTATAAAAAACATTGCTAGGATTTGTAAACGAAATCTTGAATTCAAAAAAGATGCTAGAATATAATTTTTTGCCACATCATCACACAACTCAGCATAATTTTTAACGAAAGTTTAAGATGATATGAGAAAAATGTAGGGGCTAATCGCAAAAAAGCTTCTCCTTCCGTATATGTGTAGATAATACATTTTACCTACTTATATTTATTGGTAGATAATCATCCTTTAACAATTTTATAACATTGACAATATTTACCTACCAATAAATTTTACCATTGAATACTGGTAGATAAAGGTTCTCTTTACCTACCCATGTTTATTGGTAGGTAAAATATTGGTAGGTAAAGGTCAATTTTGTTGTAGTGATGGCTTTTGAGCATTCAAAAGTTGAAAAGAAGGGTAAAGTGGCTATTGGTAATTATAATTCAGGAACGGTGGCTATTGTAAATTCAAATTTTGAAAAGGTGGCTGTTGAAAATTCAAATCCCGAACTAGTGTGTTACATGGCTGTTCAGAATTCAAATTCTAGCAAGCAAATGATAGAAATCAAAAAGGGCAAATGGATACTAGATAGTGGCTGTTCGAGACATATGACGGTAAATCCTGAATAATTAAATAATCTGGTATATGAAGATGGTGGAATGGTGAGCTTCGGAGATAACTATGGGGAAGTTGTTATCGAACAAAGATTTGAAGAGTTATACGCATATGTATGCACGTAAGTTTGAAATTGAATTGTTAAATATACCTTATAAATGGAAGAAAATAATTTGCATGTCAATATTTAGCAAAAACGAACATTACAGTCAATGTTAAATGAAAATTTAATTTTGGAAAAATTAACATTAGTGGCCCAGATAATGGGTCAACCCAGACCGTATGTAGGTCGACCCACCCTAGAGTCGGGTCGACCCAGGGTCGACCGACCAGGGGTCTAGGTCGACCCAGGGGTCGACCTGGTTTTGAGCGAACTAACATTATATTTTTGATATATATGGCTCGAATTATATTATATTTAATCCGACGAAGCAGGATCTACTTTGCACCTATAAACAATCTACCAGAGCCTAGCCTCCAACTCATATTTTCTACGATGATGCCAAGGCTCTGCCATTTTGTTTCTTCTCCAAACCTTTCAAAAATAATAATATTAGTTTTAGGAATTCTAATTCAAGGAAGCCGACAAAGAATATGGATTTGCGATATATGTATTCAGATTTCTGGTCTACGTGAGTTAAATTTGATGAATCTGAATTATTAGGATTTCTTTCATTCTTTAGTGTCAGATTTGTAAATCCATGGATTTCAATATTAGATTCAATTAGGAAGACCACGAGGTAGCATATCTGAATCAGATTCAAGGATTGGAAAGCAGTCAGGCGAGTGGATTTAACTTATACCTTTTGGTAACTATATGTAACACCCTGAATTTTAAGAAACAATAATTAAATAAAAAAGAGTAAACAAATATCAATTAAAATAATGTTCAGAAATGAATGAAGAGGATTTCTCCATTGCGTCCATTATGAAATTTTGGTTCAGATAGACTATTAGTTTGCGTAAATCAGACGAAAAATGAATGAGTTATGATCAGTTAAAGTTTGAAATTTAAATTAGAAAATTTAATGAATAAACGAATTAAATTGGCAGTGAAATGGGTGATCATCCCATATCAGGGTCGACCCAAGGGTCGAAACGTGTGTCGACCCATATAGAAGTCAGGTCGACCCAATACGAGCCAGGCACAATTTTGTTCATGGCCGAAGCGGAGCTGTTGTGTACGTCTTCTGAAGTCCTCTTCCCTGATGTGTTACTGACGTATTTTTAAAGGATGAGATTGAAAACCTAAAATCTTAAGGTCAGAATTATCCTTCCACACCAGTGAATAGACTGCTACTCCTCACTTTTCCCCATACCATTTCTTCTTCATTTTCTTAGCCTCTACTCCACTATGCTTTGAAATGAAATAAAATGAAGGAAAAAGTCAGCGTTGTGTCGAATTGTAGATCTAAAAGGATTGTTCTCCTTCTTCTTTCAAAGCTTTTTCTAGATTTGCAATCTTTCTCTATGAGTTTTATGTAATTTTCAGATCAATTATTTAAATAAGAAGGATAAAGACAGTAAAATAGTTTGGATCCACAAGTTTTATATTTACAACGTTTATAAGTTTGTTTTCTGTAAATTATTACTTAATCCATTTGCTGCCTATGTTAATTCCTTTCAGTTATTTAAATTATCCGGAAGTAATTCTTCTTCTTTATCCCCTTCTCTGTTATTATTTTATTTACAGTCTTGCATTGCCCTATTTTGTTTATTTTGTTCATTTCCGAGTCTAGGCCTTGCGAGTAGCCTAGACCAATTTCTTCTTCTTATTTGTTTTTGCGCTGAGCCTAGGCCAACGAGTGCCTAGATCTTTATCGTTTAACTGGCATAAAAATTGGAATATTATTGAAAGAACGTCGAAAGAGGGATTTTGGGCATGTTGAGAATGGGTGAATATTACATTCAAATTACAGATTGTAAATCGGGATAAATTCTAATGGAAGAATGTTCAAACTTATGAATTGCAATAAGTTATACTTAAATAAACATTAAGTAACATGTAATTAGAGAACATGTGAGTTGGAATAAAATACACTTATTAGACATTAAGTAACATGTTATTGTGAAACATGTAAACATTAATATATTGGACTTAATTAGATATTAAGTGAGATGGGGAAGAGTTGTATAGAAAGATTATATTTAATTAGGTATGTTAATTACAACCTAGGAATATAACACATGGTTATATTGGGCGTACTAATGAACTTAAATGTGTAAAGCTAAAATTGTGAAGATTAATAAGCTAAGATAGAGGGGTCCATTCCAGTGAGATATAAGGGATAGGTAGAAATCCTAGGTGGTTATATTGGGCTTATTAATGAAATTAAATTTACTTAGTTAAAATTGTCAGATTAATAAGCAAAGATAAAGGGATCCGTTCTAGTGGGATATATGGAGATCATCGAAATCCTAGTTATAAATTAGGGACCAAGTCAAGGGGTGAACTGTGTTAAGTGCATTTTTGTGTAGGTACCCGTATCAGTCAATCCCTTTGTTATCACAGAGTCTTGCACTAGGTAGAGGCTAGGGCACACTTTACGATACTTAATATTAAGAGGTTCAAACCAGGTGGTTACGGGTGAGTTCCGACAAAACCATGAGTGTGCATTTCTCTTAATGGAGAAGACAAGACAACTTAATGTCTATGATTAATGCTATGTCTTTTTAGTTGATTGGTTCATGATGGATAACCCCATATTCCATAGTACACGTTATTCACATATGGGTTAAGAAGCCGATCGATGGATAGAAATTTGGTAAAGCCTAATTTTGATATTTTGATAGCTGGTGCAGAAATTTTCAGATATTTTTTGAAAGGCGGTAAATTTTTTTATTTAACACTAAACAAATACAAGAGCTGTACCAGCAACTGATACATATGCATGACTATAGAATGCAAAAAATCTAATATCCTTGAGAAAAAAATAGTAAGATATACACAAGCAAAATAGAATAAAAAAACTCAAAGCTGCACATCATGAAATCATCAAGCCCTACATGAAACTGGAACCATCAAGGTGCACTTAACAACCATCAGCAAAAGCACAAGTTCATCAATCTCCACATGAACCACAAACCAACTACTCAAAATTCAGTTTCCTGTTATTGAAATTTTTAGATATAAATGAGAAGCCTATTCTATTTCGTGTTTTTCACTTTACTATACCTTCATATCCATTACTATTCATTTGTCTAAATACTTCTTTATCTTATGCGCATACTAGAACTCACCGGGCTTATTTTTGGCCTAGTTTGTTTTCTCCTTCCCTCTTCCTTCCCCTCTCCCCTTGGGGGGAGGATCCTCATGGATGAGGAACACAGCGGTGACGTTTGAACGTTTGGTCCAGCTTGGACTCATACCATTTCTTGCTTTATATATTGCTTCATTGCTTACTTTCTAACTATTGTAATGACTTATAAGGGAGATGGCTTTTGTGGTTTTGTTATTATACTCTGGTGTTTTTCCATGAGACAGTTTTTTGTATTATGATGATGATCGTATGGTATTTTGAATTGTAATCAATGTTATGACCAGCTTTGCTCAATTTTGATAATAAATCGTTTAAAAAGTTTCCGTTGTGTTTTACATTTATGTCTTGTGAATTTTAGTCTCTGTGTTGTTACTTTATACCTATGCTCTTCACAAAACTTAACGCATTTTCTTATGGTGACGTTAAGGGATGTGGGGTGTCACATTTGGTATAAGAACTCAAGGTTAAAAGATTATAGAAAAGTTTTTGAAAAAGTGTTTTCAAAAGTAAAGAATTTTCAAGTAAAACTTATTTTTGAAAAATATGTCCCCTCATGTCAATTACAATATTCCTTTAATCTCTTTTTGAATCTTTATTTTTTCTCTTTTCAACATGTCTGGGGCTCCCAGATTCCTAGAGGGCATTTCCATTTCATCATGGTTCCATAGACATGTAGAAGCTACGACACCTGCCGAAACGCAAGGAAATGCCCCACCCTCAACTGCATCTGTGGTAGCTCCACCTAATTCAATACTTACCTTGTCTAAGCTTTGTAAGGATTTTTGTACAATGGACGGTAAGCCATTTTTGGATCAGAGAGTTGCATGGAGGCTCGTAATTGGCCTAGTGGGACGGATTGTGTGTTTTTATTATTGGAGCTAGATGATAGGAGGTGGATTCAGTTGGTCGCTCAGCAACTGAAAGGGGAAGCGTCCTATTGATGGGAAGTAGCTCAGGAAGAGTGGACTGTTGAGACATAGGATGAGTTCACAGATAGATTTGAGAAGAAGTTTTTATCACAAGCTAAGGAAGGAATGCAATTACAAAAGTTCTTGAGTTTGAAGCAAGGTAGTATGACGGTGAAGGAGTAAGTGAATAGCATTAATGAACTAGCAATGGTTTGGCTTGGATCTAGCTTCTACTTCACACAACAAGGCTTTGAGATTTGCAAGCGGACTAAACCAACACCTCCAATGACTGGCGATGACACATATCCTTATGGGAGCTACATTTGAGAGGCTAATGGATATAGCTCAGATGCATGAAAATGGAAAAGCGAGTATGCAAGACAATAAGACCGAGGAGGCCAAGCCCAATACTGGAAAGAAAACGTGGTAGCCCAAGAAGAGTAAAGTAAGGAAGGGAGTGAAACCTGGGTAGGCGCAAATCAAGAAGGAAGTTAACTGTCACGACTGTGGAGTAATGGGAAACTTTGTCAAAGACTGTATGAAGACTAAGAATATTGCTTGTTTTTTAGTGCTGGCTGATGGGATATTACAGCAAGCAGTGCCCTCAGAAGCAGGGACAGGGGTAAGATCATCCGGAGCACATGTTCATGCGCTTGAGGTGACTCGGACTGGTGGTGGAAGACAAGACTAAGATAGGAAAGTTATAGTAGAAGATTTGATTTCTCGTTTTGACTCTACTATTAGGACTTTGTTCAATGTCGGTGCTTCTCGTTCTTTCATATCCAATTCTGCTATACCCTAGATACTTCTATAATTTCTGATCTAGTAGCTATCTCAACCTTATAGGAGGTATGACTCACCAGTCTATGACGCGTAGTGGATTGAGGATTTCTATTCTTAGCGTCGAGTTTGAGTATGTCACGTATGTACTGGATTTTATGGGTTTCAGATATATTCTTAGGATGGATTGGCTGGCCATGTATGGTTCCATCCTTGATTGTGAGAGGATAGTTGTTAGGCTTTTGACATGCCACGGTAGGATACCCGAGATTTCTTACGACCAGCGAGGAACAGTTATGCTCAACTTCTTAGATTCCTTAGATGCTTCTGTTGACGATCTCGGTTTGTTACTCACAGTTAGAGACTATTTGGATGTATTCGAGGAAGTAAGAGGGTTACCTCCCAGACACGAGATAGATTTCCAAATATACTTGGTGGAGAACACTAAGCCTATTGCTTTGCCAGTTCTCCACATGGCTCCGATAGAGAGGAGGGAGCTTAGTAAGCAAGTGTTGAGTTGTTCGAGAAGGGATTTATTAGATGGAGCATTTATGAGTGGGGAGTACAAGTCATCTTTACGACCAAGGCAGATGGCTCTCTTCGTCTATGTGTGGACTATAGGGAGTTGAGCTCACTAAGAAGAATAGTCACCCACTCCCATGCATAGATGACTTGTTTGACCGGTTAGTGGGTGCTTCGGTTTTATCGCAGTTAGATTTAGCCATAGGTTTTCATTAGCTTAGGGTATTGGATAACAACATAGACAAGACTTCTTTCAGGACACCCGTTGTATTCTTTGAGTGCCTAGTTAAGCCTATTGGGCTAACCAATGAACAACGCACTATGTGGATTTGATGAGCTGGATATTTAGGGAGTACCTGAACAAGTTAGTGGTGGTATTTGTTGATGATATCTTGATTTTATCGAGGACGCACTTGGGAGAGGCCCCATACTCTCCGAGCACATCAACTAAAGGCAAAATTTTCTAAGTGCCATTTCTAATGAAAGGAAGTAAGGATCTTGGGGTATGTTTTCTCTAGGGATGGTATAGCGGTGGACCCCGTTAAGTTTGTCACAATTCGAGATTGGAATTCCCCTAAGAATGCGACAGAGGTTACGAGTTTCTTGGGATTGGCGGGATATTACAAGAAGTTCATTAAGAATTTGCGCCGATCTCGGCTCCACTTACGCATCTAACGAAGAAGAACCTCATTTTTGCTTACAATCTAGATTGTGAGGATGAATCTTAGGATCGAAGAAAACTCTTACATCATCTCCAGTTCGGACTCTTCCTGATGGTACGAAAACGTTTACCATTTATACGGATGCTTGAGGCACGGTTTTAGGTGCAATATTAATGCAGGAAGGTAGGGTTTTCTACTATGGGAGTAAGCAAAATGTGAAGAACCACCCTACCCATAATTTGAAGCTGGCGACGATATTGTTTGCACTCAATTCTTGGAGACACTATTTACTAGGTGAGAGGTTCAAGATTTTTACAGGTCATAAGTCACTCAAGTACTTGTTCTCACAAAAAGATCTTAATTTGTGACAATAATGTTAGATGGAGTTCCATATGTCTTATGATTTCAACATAGCATATACTTCGGGGAAGGGTAATATGGTAGCAAACACATTGAGTAGGCATAGAATGACTTTGAGTCCATTATTCGTAAAGTGGTAGAGTTTGGAGTTCATCTCATCATTTGATTTTAGACCATCTACGAATTTTTCATCTGGATTATTGGCATCGTTGGAGGTGCGACCAACACTTTTAGAGCGCACACGATCTAGTCAGCATAAGGATCGGCACATAGTGGACATCATGGACAAACTCAGTGGAGGAGAGACCTCTAGTCACCTTGCTTGGAATTTTGTGGATGAGATAGGGTGGCTATGTCGAGATCGGAGACTGTGTGTTCCTAGAGTAGATGATTTTTTGAGAAAGGTTTTAGAGGAGGGTCATCACACTCGGATGACTATCCATCCGGGTGGTGATAAGATGTACAGAGACAGGAGGAGGGTTTTTCTTTGGATTGGAATGAGAGGGGTGTGATAGAGTATGTAGCCCGATGTATGACTTGCCAGCGAGTAATGGCTGAGCAGAGGAAGCCTGGTGGATTATTTCAGCCTCTAGACATACCATAGTGGAAGTAGGAGAGTCTCTATGTAATTTATAGATGGGTTGCCCAGATTGAGGAGAGGAAAAACTAGTATTTGGGTTATAATTAATAGATTGACTAAGAGCAAGAGGACGGAAGCTTGGTTGGCATCGGTATGCCTTAAAGAGGTTATCTGACTTTATGAAGTACCCTCTAGTATTGTTAGTGACCAAGACCCATCTTTATGAGTGAGTTTTAGAGGAGCCTACAGGAGGCATTGGGGTCGCAGCTACGACTTAGTACCGCCTATCACCCTCAGACGGATGGACAAACAGAAAGGGTTAATAGGATTATCGAGGACTTTTTGAGGTTGTGTACCCTAGGCTTCGGAGGGACTTGGGAGGACATTCTTCCGTTGGTAGAGTTTGCATACAATAACAACGACCAAACGAGAATTGGTATGGCTCCCTTTGAGGCACTTTATGGATGACCATGCTAATTACCTACATGTTGGTAAGAGTTTACGGAAAGACTTTTACTTGGACCTGAGATGATTATAGAGGCCTCAGAGAAGATAGACTTGATTCAGAGGCAGTTGAAAGCAGCTTAGGATAGGTAGAAGTCATATGCAGATCAGAGGAGCATGGAATTAGAGTTATAGGTCAGAGATATAGTCTTTATTAAGGTGTTACCTTTGAGGAATGTTGTTCGGTTCGGCTCGGTAGGGAAGTTGTCGCTGAGGTTTGTAAGGTTATCCCCTATAGTAGAGAGGATAAGTCAGATGGCCTATAGAGTTAGGCTACCGGAGAGACTAGCAAGAGTTCATTATGTGTTTCATGTTTCAAACTTAAGGAAGTGTCTACATGATCTCGCAGTAGTAGTAGAGCTGAGTACCCTTGAGGATATAGAGATAAAGAGGGAGACATCAGTCGGAAGGGTTCCTACTCAGATAATAGGATCAGAAGTTAAGAAGCTACGGAATAAGGAGATCAAGCTAGTTAAGATACAGTGGGTAAAAGATAACAATGGCGCGACTTGGGAACAAGAAGATAGGATTCACGCTTCTTTTCCATTTCTCTTTGAGAATACGCTCTTAAATTTTTTTTAAGCTTTGAATTTGTATCTATTTTCCTGTCATTTGAATCAAAATTCTTAGGTAAAAGCCTATGGATGGTAGGAAATGGTTTAAAACATGTTATGGTTAAGTGGATTCACGTGGATGCAAGTGTTTGTTAGTGAATGCATACATACACACTAGGAACTATATTTGGTATCGGTTGAACTTGGACACTTACATATTGCATATGGATGTGTGTGCATTTTAATTTATTATAAATATTGATGAAAAAAATAGTTGAACCATCACTTGAATTTTGCATTTTGATAAATGGTTGTTGCACGCATGTAGAATTTTTTATGTGTCATTAGGATTCTTTTGCATTTATATTGCAAGAACAACACAGACATGAATTGCATTAAGGAACTCAACTGAATCAGTACACCGCCTGATTTTCGCATTAGCCTAGGGATATATACGCAACACCTTTGCATATGTTCATGTCAAGCATTTGAAATTATAATGACAATGTATGCTAGTGGTTAATGGTTGAGTATATGGGTGTAGGTAATGGTTGATAATATTCATAACATTCTTCTAGCCCTGGAGATTTCATGGACGAAGTTCTTTGAGGAGGGAAGAATGTAATACCCCAAATTATAATATACAATAATTAAATAAAGAAAAGTAATAAAAAAATATAAATTAAAATAAAATTCAGAATTGGGAGAAGAGAATTTCATTGTTGCATCTGACGTGAAATTTTAGTTCAGATATACTTTTAGTTTGCGTAAATCGGATGAAAAATGAATAAGTTATGATCAGTTAAAGTTTGAAATTTAAATTAGAAAATACAATAAATAAACGAACTAAATTAGCGGTGAAATGTGTGACCCAACCCATATCTGGGTCGACCCCTGTGTTGATCCACATAGAAGGCGTATCTACCCAATACGAGCAAGGCACAATTTCATGCATGGCCGATGTCGAGCTGTTGTGTGTGTGTCTTATGGCGTCTTCTTTGTTGATGTGTTGGTGATGTGTTTTTAAAGGATGAGATTAAAAACCTAAAATCCTAAGTTTTGAATCATCCTTCCACACTTATAAATAGACTGCTACTCCTCACTCTTCCCTTACACCTCTTCTTCATTTTCTTAGCCTCCACTCCATTATGCTCAACAATAAAATAAAATTGGGGAATAAGTGAGGATGCTGCCAAATTGTAGATCTAAAAGGATTCTTCTTCTTCATCATCTTCTTTCAAGGCCTTTTTCTATATTTGCAATCTATCTCTATGAGTTTTATGTGATTTTTAGATTAGCTATTTATATTAGAATGATTGAGACTGTAAAATAGTTTGGATCTGCAAATTTTAGATTTACTGCGTTAGCAAGTTCGTTTTCTGTAAATTATTATTCAGTCTATTCACTGCCTATGTTTATTCCTTTTGTTTGTTCAAATTATCTATAAGCAATTCTTTTTCTTTAGCACCTTCTCTGCTATTATTTTATTTACAATCTTACAATGCCCTATTTTGTTTATTCTGTTCATTTCTGAGTCTAAGCCTTATGAGTAGCCTGGACCAATTTCTTCTTTTATTTGTTTTTGCGCTGAACTAGGCCAACGAGTGACTAGACCTTTATCGTTCAGTTGGCGTAAAAATTGGAATAATATTGAAGGAATGTAAAAAGGGGGATTTTGGACATGTCGAAAATTGGTGAATATTACATTCAAATTGTGTACAGTAAATTGGATAAAATCTAATGGAAGAATTTTCAAACTTTTGAATTTGAATAAGTCATACTTGAATGAACATTAAGTAATATGTAATTATAGAAAATGTGAATTTGAATAAAATACACTTATTAGACATTAAGTAACATGTAATTGTGAAACATGTAAACATTAATACATTGGACTTAATTGGATATTAAGTGACATGGGGAAGAGTTGTATAAAAAGATTACATTTAATTAGGTATGTTAATTACAACCTAGGAATATAACACATGGTTATGTCGGGCATACTAATGAACTTAAATGTGTTAAGCTAAAATTGTGAAGATTAATAAGCTAAGATAGAGGGGGTCCATTCCAGTGAGATATAAGGGATACGTAGAAATCCTAAATGGTTATATTGGGCTTATTAATGAAATTAAATTTAATTAGTTAAAATTGTTAGATTAATAAGCTAAGATAAAGGGATCCGTTCCAATGGGATAAATGGGGATCGTAGAAATCCTAGTTATAAATTAGGTACCAAGTCAAGGGGTGACCTGTGTCAAGGCGATTCATTGCAGTAGGATATAAGGGGCTGCGAGAAATCCTAGATGGTTATATTGGGATTATTAATGAACTTAAATGTGTTAAGTTAAAATTGTCAGATTACTAAGCTAAGATAAAAGGGGTCAGTTCCCGTGGGATATAAGGGGCGCGTAGAAATCCTTGTTATAAATTGGGGACCATGTCTAGGGGTGACTAGTGTCAAGTGCATTTTTTGTGGGAACCTGTATCTGTCAGTTTCCCTTTGTTATCACGAAGTCTTGCACTAGGAAGAGGTTAGGGCACGCTTTACCGAACTAGATAGTAAGAGGTTCAAACAAGGTGGGTACGAGCGCGTTCCTGTAGAGCATGAGCATGCATTGTTCCGAATGGGAAAGATAAGATACTCTAATGCCTGTGATTAATGTTGTGTCATTTTAGTTTATGGGTTTGGGATTGATAACTCCAAATTCCATAACTTGCACACGTTATTCACATATGGGTTAAGAAGCCGATCGATATGTAAAAATTAGGTAGAGCCTAATTATGATATTTTGGTAATTAGTGTAGAAATTTTCAGATATAAATGAGAAGCCTATCTTATTTCTTGTTTTTCACTTTACTATTCCTTCATGTCTGTTAGCCTGGCTTGTAGCAAGGCCGTCCAAAGTTCAAGTAATTACAATCACAAGTTTTAAACATAAAAAATCATGCTTACCTAAGAGCTTAGGGTTAGATCGAATTGAGGAGAAACTGGGCTAAATAGCTTTCTACCTGTTTGATCGACTAGAGAAAAGGGACGTCAAATCAAAGGTTTTCGGTTCCATCTGCTCCGTAACAGCCCACTCATTAATGTTCTCCACTGCTTCCTATTCGAACGAAGCTCCTTCCACGTGGCCACGATCTGAACCATCAAACAGTTGGAAAACCTCCACTAACACCCTATAAATTCGGGTCGAACGCCACCTGTATATAACCGTTTCCACTCATTTTCCACGATCTGAGCCTATAAATGCACGAGTTCAGAGCTTGTAGAGGGGCTTTAGAGATCAAAGAGTTTGAGATATCATATTCAGGTCGACTTTCTATTTGATCTGACCCTAGGTTCACTATACTTGAGTGATTTTCGATTTTCGAAAGGATTTTGATTGGATATCGAGTGTTTAAGTATTTCAAGCATTGTAATCGTAATCTCTTGCTGAATAGAGAAATTATAAAGTGAACACAGGCTCGTTAACACCGAATCACTATATATCTTGTGTGTTTGCTGTTTTTCTCTTATTTTCATTTTATATTTCTTCATCATTCCCTACAAATCCTAGTTTATTAGGTGTTGCGCCATTTTTTGATCTAACATTTTGGTGCTTTCACTGAGAGATCTGAACTCCCATTCTTTTTTGGGTTATTTGTCTATTATTCAGATCACCAAGTCTGGTGAAGTAGTCCATGTCCTTGTTGATTTCGATAACTTCAGTAATCATGGTTTTTAAAAGAGATAAAGCTCATTGAGCCTCCCGTGGAGCTTCAACCAGCAATGCACGACATCCCGACTTACATATGGTGCCAGCACCGGTCCTCATATCGAACGAGCTTGGTTCAAGCCCCCCTAAATTGAATTTGATCCAAACCAATATTGTTCGATCCGATCACATGACAGAGATCGTTGCTCTAAATGCCGATCAAGCCGCTTTTCAGCATTCGTTACATGAGACGATTTAGCATGCCTTTTCAGTAAGTAAGAAGAGACCACTACTTCCTCGGATGCACAGAGATGAGACAACACTATGTTGAGAAATGATGTGGAAGCCATGGCTAGGCATATGGAAGAGTTCCGAAGGAGAAGGACATCATCCCCGCCACTTCATCAAACGATAGATGACTCGTCCTCATACGACGAAGGTGAACAACAATAATGTCAAAGGAGACCTTATGAAAATCCAGAAAACATTCGTCCGCTCTGATTCAGTTCCCTTCCTTCTTGGGAAGATAAAGCAATTTGGTTCACCCTAAACGATCCTAGTCTGGTTAAACATATGCTAATGCCAACCCGATCTCGAGCTCTCCCAAGGGAACAAGGAACTTCTTGAATTGCTCATGCTTCCGTATCTCCCCTCACTCGTCTTATGATTGACAGATACCGTAAGGGTAGGGAAGTACCACCCAGACGGTGGCTTAGGAAATGTTACCATAGAAGGGAATAGATAAAGTTCAACAAGCCGAGATTACCGAACTAGAACGTGTGATGACCAATGAAGAGGTTGAAGCAATGATAAGGCAGATAAAGTATGATAGCAGGGGCAGGAGTAGGGCATAGATTATAGCCATACTCCCTTCACCGATGATATTTTAGAGGCCCAGCTCACACGGTGGTTTAATTTCCCCGCTATAAGTCATTACCTAGGAAGTACGAACCCGCAATAGCATTTGATGCGCTATTCGTGGTATATGAACACAACAGCGGCTCTTAATGCCATTATGTGTAAATCCTTCCCAATATATCTTGAAGGAGTGGCAATGATGTGGTTTACTAGGCTTCCTCCCCAGCCAGTTCCCAACTCAAAGACCTGAGCGAAAAGTTCTCAACTTCAAAAACCTAATCCGGTTATTTTTAATAGTTGGTGAAGAATCATGTTCTTGGGAAATGAATGAGAAGCTTACTTAATCTTTACCTTGCCTCGTTTATTTCGTACTTGTATACTTTACTGTATTTTCTTATCCAATATGATTTATCTATACTGATACTTCTTACCTTATGCTTATACTAAAAATCACTCGAACTCGCCAAACTTTATGTCTAACCTATTTTGTTTTTCCTTCCCTCCCCCCCTCAGGTTCTCAGGGTGGTGGACTATAATAGTGACCGTGATTTCTTAACTCTGCTTGGAATCGGATTACTTCTCATTCTATGCATTCCTTCTGTTTCTTTTCTATGTTTATTGTTATGGAATATGAGGGAGATAATTTTATGGTTTTGTACTCTGATGGTTTATGAGACAAATGATTATGACTTTATGACATTTGAAAATGCAATGTTGTATTTGGTTTGAAACTAAAGTTTGAAAAGTTTTTCTGCTGCATTCTTGATTCTCTCTTATTAAATTACTCTCTGCATTATTATTATGCTTCACAAAACTTAATGCATCCTCATATGTGTGACATTAAGGGATGTGGGGTGTCACGGAACCTCTGACCACCATCACAACCAACCGTGTGATCAACTTTATCGTCAAGAATATCGTATGTAAATTTAGGATCCCAGAACCATCATTACTGATAAAGGAACCCACTTCGATAGCGCGGAATTTAAAGATTTCGGTCGATAGCGTCAAAATGAGAAGAGATGCACATCAGTTGTGCACCCGCAATCAAATGGACAAGAAGAAGCCGTAAACAAGATCATCAAGACCATTCTAAAGAAACAGCTGGAACAAGCAAAGGCCAAGTGGGTTGACGAATTTCCATTGGCTATCTGGGCATTCGAACTACCCATGAGCCAGCAATCGGGCATACTACTTTTGCACTCTCATATGGTTCGGATGCAGTCAACCTAGTAGAGCTTGACGTTCCCACTCACAGAACGATGTACTATGACCCCTAGACTAATAAAGCTCTTCTTCTAGAGTTGTTGGATATAATCGATGAGAAGAGAGAGGAAGAGAACTTGCTTGCTTCAGAGCATAGACATCAGGCTACCCAATGCTATAACTGGAAAGTTCGACCTAGGACTTTCAAGCCTGGAAACCTCGTCTTGAAGTGTGTTTTCCTGGATCCTATCTACATGGGCCCGAAGTGGGAAGGACCATACGTCATTATTCGAAAGCTTGACGACGGAGCTTTCACGCTAGCGACTGTGGATAACGATCATCTTCTGAGAGCATGGAATGCCAAGCATTTGCAGCATTATTTGGCTTAAGCCTTTATTTTTTCATTCCTAAATTTTGTAATGAGGCGGGACTCGCCTAAAGTCATTCTTCATACATAAAGGCTCTTTCAACGCTCTGTAACTGTTTCTTGGTTCTAGTTAAGTTCTATAATATGATTAACTTTGTGCCAGACATGAATGAAGGGAGTAGTTATCTCCCAAACGACGCTCACCTACTCGTGCTTCAATGAGCTAACTCGGTTCCATGATTAATCGGAACTGGGTAAACCTAAGTCGAGCATGACATTGATGCTTAACATAGAAATCCTCACTTTGCAAACCAAAATGAAGAAACGTCATTTAAACGACGCATAAAACTCTTCTCTATTCTGATGGAAAGAGCATAAACAATAGGGGTGGAACTCGACCATCCCCATGGCAACCTTTTCCCTCGTTTGGGGGTAAAGAGATGTTGCCCAGGCAAGTGTGACCCGACCACTCGTACAATTAATAAAGTTCCTCAGAGTTTGGAATGGAGAATTGACTTAATTCGGGTTCGATATCGACGCTCGAATAGCCGAAATCCCACTTTAGGACTTAAAAGTGTAGAATAGATGCCAAAGTGAATGACATCACCATGCGCATAACCAACTCTAAATCTCATGACTCGAGAGTGAGTATAAAATCAGGGTAGGCATGAAATGATTCACCCCGACTTAAGACCACTTTAACCCATAACTCTAACCTGAATTTACGACAGGAGAGTATAAAAACATTTGGACCAATTATCCAAAGAACTTAACTTCTACCCTACAGAAGGTTTGGGGTATGAGCTTAGACTTGGACTGAAATCTCCATTAATGTTGGGGGAGTGACATGATCTTATAAATTAACTCGAATATGCCATAGAATTGGCTTATAATTCATGGTTAATTGATGGCATATACACTATACCTCCGAATTACTTTGCTCATAAATTAGATATGGGTCTAAAATTTAAATTGTGACTACATTGAATGGAAAGAAAATAATAAACACAAATTACTTATTTAGTCGCAGATTTATAGAGGATTATAACTACTTTACTAATTACTTGTTTTATACGGAGTGATGAAGTAAAAGGTGATGGCCGCACTCGCAACAACCAGAGCAGACCAGTGGAAAAATAAAAGAAACAAGTTTGAAAGCATCTAGAACTTAGATGTCTTGGTCTTCGTAAGCTCTGTGAGCTTCTTCTTCTCTTCCTTTTCAGTCTCGGTAATTATATGTCTTTTCTATTGTTTCTTCCCTGTTGAAGATTCTTCAAGTTCAGGAGTAGGCTTGGATCCTATAGTTGGGGAAGAACAGTAGAACCTTCCATGTTGGAAGGAAGGACAACGTTAAGGGGACTGGCAAGAAGAGGCGTGGATAAGGCCTCAATCTTGTCTTGCATGAGGTTGCCCTCAATTCTCACCTTCATCTCAGCAAGTCTCAGCTCTTCGTTCTTACCGGACTCCTCAGCATAAATGATATCGTCATAGCCATCTTTTCCATCAAGTTCTTTCAGTGTGGCTATCATCTCTCCTTCCCTCCGGGCATCATCACCAGGAGGCACTACAGGCTCATCAGTTGGCTTTGTCTCCTTCTCCTTAGCAACATCTGCAGGCTTTGTACCTAAAGCAGCAAGAGAAATAGTTATTAGCTTCAGAGAAATAACAGGCCTTTCAATTAAAAGCCTCATAGCACGACGACACACCAAACTAAATTTAGCAAAGCGAGGAGAGAATGTGGAAGTACCTTCGGTCGACTGATCTCTAGGCGTTGCGTGAATCTTAGCTTCAGTAATGAGGGAGAGAATAATGTGTGCAATAAGCCCTAGATGCTCAGGATCATGCTCCACTATCTCCTCAGCCTTGGGCATGGTAGAGGAAGAGCCAGAGCTACCTTCAATGGCATTTTCGCCCTTATCCAGACGCTTCGTGACATCCTAAGCTTCCTTTAACGGCCTCCTTCCTTCTGCCAGATGCTCAGGTTTATCACCCCTCAAGAATGTCCTCATCAATTCTTCCTCATCCACAGTTTAAACCTTCAACAGTGCTTCTCATTGTTAACAAAATCGCTACATGAGTCAACAAAAGTTGTCGGATAGTCCTCACCCAAAATTTGTCACGGTATCAAAGAACTTGTGCAAAGAACAACATTATTAGATGTCCTATGTTGTCCAGGTCCTGTTTAGATTCAACAAGTTGTTTCTCCATCATGACTTTGTCAAACCTCAAATTGAGCAGACTCGAGCATTGTATTAACGTTTTCTTCAGCTCTCTTTGCCCTCTTCTCTGCATTGGCCAGCTTGGCTCATAGATCGACATTCTCCTTTTCAAGCTCCTTCTTCTCATGCTCAAGCAAGTGCAAGATAGTTTTTAATCAGTATTCTCAGTCATAATACTCTGGCATTGTTCCTTAATGGCTACATGTTATTTACTATTGATGTCGAGCTCATTGCGGAAACGCTATTGCAACTTATCGTGTATTTTTTGTATTTTTCGACATCACATTCTGCAAGGGCGGGTCTAGCTTGGAATTCTTCGCATTCTTTATCCAAGGTCTTAACATGTAATGTGTCGCATTCCCACAAATGCCACTGATTATCCAACTCCGGTTGGAGATGTTTATATTTCGGATAGCTTCCGGGCGTACTTGCAGGTTTCCTCATACGGTTGATCGACAAAGTCTATCTGTTCCATGACATTGTCGGACCAATTCGTAGGGACTGGTTGGAGACTAGGCACAAAATGCATGTTCCTGAAGTGATATCGAGAGAATTGCTCTTTTAAAAAAATTACCCTCTTCGTAGTAGAGGCTTCAAGAACAATGGGCTTTGACGTGGAAATATCGATGGATTTGCACTTGGATGGAATGATTGCTGCACCACACTTATCCTTGGATTTATCCTTGGGCTATGAATACTTTTTAGAATGTTTGTCATGACGTTGTAGTTCTTTTGCGAGAGTTGGAGCTTTGGGTCTCTGTTTGTCCCCTTCACTATGGCCCTGGTAGGTTTGGTACTTATCAAACTCGGAAGGAACCAGAGAGCGGGGGCGTGAGGAGGGATAACACTTTTGTTGATAACGCCTTTTACCTTCTCTCTCGCGATCATCTCTATAGTCATGCTCAACGTCGAAGTAAGACTTCGAGAGACTACTTCATTTCCTTTTAGGGTCATAACTTCGATGAGACATCGTCCTACCAAATTAACATGAGCCGGTGATAAAATCAGGAATTAATATAACATATAGGTGTCGTAATGTGCAATGTTTGTGTTATGTGTTTCCTAAGTGATCCCCAGATGGAACGGAGCCCAGAGTTTGGCTAGTTGGTGTCGCCTTCCCTATCTTGCTAGGTGTGATTTCCTCTTCAAAAGTAGGAACGAAAGAACCGGAGACAATGTCTTAAAAAGAATATATAGTATCTCGTAGAGGAAGATCGCCCAAGCCTTGGAATGGAGATATTGATTTCTCTGGGCGAGCGACTTAAGTTGGCAATTTGGCTGAAGGTTGAGTTTTAAGAGAGGACTGCTTATTTGTAGAAGATTTATAAAGGTCCCTAAACTTCTCCTCGGTGGTCTTTTCTAAATGCTCCTCTGCGTATACGTTTATGGGAGAGGGACGTTTAAGTGTCTCACTAGTCGCTTTCTTGGGATATTTCTCCTTCACCCCCGGTTGTGGTTCCCAACTGGAACTTGTGAGACCTTTGCTCTTCGGGGCTCCCAGCCTCAGGAGACACTACTGCATGCCCCCATCTGGGAGCACACGTTTAGTCCCTATTGACGCCATTGAAATCCGAGCTGGAGGCAAGCATACATGAGCACGACCTCCAACAACTCTCATACTTCGCTGGGGACTGAGCAAGTGATATTAATGAAAAAACTCATCCACGAGGCAACTTTTAACGCTTAACAAGGCAGGTGAAGCATTCAGTAGTGTACTCAAGCGATCTTGATACACCTGACCTTGTGGCTTCTTCGGTTTTGGAACAAATGATGAAAAGAAATGTTAGAATTCCTACAAAATAAAGCTAAAGAGAAGAAACCGAGATTTAAAGCTCACTAAACTGAAGCCATCTCTTAGCACATTCTGCTTGGTGACGAATATAGAACCAATTATGCCTTATATGTCCCACATTACTGAAGCCCTCAGTAATCATCTTCCTTTTGGGAATGGATTCAAAGTAAAGAAAAGATTAAGTCACTTTTTGACGATGCTTAAAGTTATAGAAAAAGATTAATCTTCGTAGGTGGGCTCCATACCTAGAACTTCCATATATGTTATGTACAAAGTGTACAAGTATGAGTATGTTGTCGGATGAAGATGCATGGGAGCCATTTTCACCCATCTAAGAAAATCGATGTCGAAATGTTGAAACGGAGGAATGCTTCCGACTGGGCACATATGTCAACTTATTGACATATATCCTTCTGGAGGGTTGTGAGGTCCATCTAAGATGCTGGCGACTCGAACTCATCCCTAAAAATCCCATATTTTAGGCATAATCGTCGAAGTCTTGATTCATCAGTGGTGGAAAGCCAAGAGTCATTGGGCTCTTCCAGAAAAATTACAACTTGAAATGTGTCGGGATCTCTATTGTCTCCTACTCCATCAACCTCTTCTTCCATATAAATTCCTTCCTTAGAGGATTCAACCTCCCCGTAGATGTAGACTTCAAATTCTGGATCATTGTCATTAGAGTTAGAATTTGATGGAAGAATGTCGGGGTTGGTTGTTGTCTCTGGAGCTTTTCATTTATTGGACTCATAATATCTTGTAGGATATCTCCTAGATATGCTTGTTGTACTTCCCAAGAAACGTTAGAGATTAGAGTAAAGTAAGATATGTCCCTTCTCTCTCTCTCTCTGCGTGCGTGCGCGCGTTTGCGTGTGTGCTAGTGTATGTGGTGCAGATATGCCGAAAGACATAAAGGAAAGAAGTGTTAAACGCATGTAACTGTTTGATTTATGTCGCGGTGTCATGAAAAATTGTGTCCTTATGCTCAAACCGCCTAGTATGATGTGGCACTTTGAATTAAGTCCATGAAGGCTCTACTCTAACTATCCATGTATGTATATACATTTAGTAAGATGTGGCTCATTCGCGCGCTCACCAGTTATGCATCTATACGTATGGGAATGATGGGGAAAATTATCTAAAGCATCATGAACTGGATCGAACGACGATCCAGTTCAAAGGGTCAAGATCGAATAGCCCTGGTTTGAGCTGTTTCGGTTTGAGAATGTTTGATCCGAGCCTGTCTAGTTTCTTCTAAGCTCATCCTACAAGCTCTCCCATCTCTCCACCGACTCTAAGTCCTTACCAGATCGAATTACCCATTCGATATGAGAAGCTTTCAAACCAACCTAGTTCTTCTTCTACACTTTTTCTTCCATATTGCATTTCCATCGTTTATCCAGTACTTGAGTTCGAGGGACAGACCACCAACAGTCCAACATCGTCGACGACCGTTAACGAACTGAAGACACCATAGGCACCGTCAACGGTAGCGATCATACCTAGAGCTTAAGATGTCGATGCTGTAGCAAATCGGAGGTGATTAACGAGGGTTTGAGGTCAAATTCATGTGAAACTTAGAATTAAAACACAAATTGAATGATTTATAACCCACTTTAGATTGGATTTGATATTGAGACGAATTCAAAGTGTCTTGGAAGTTAGGGTTTATGAGTTCGAAGTGATTTGGCAATGGAAAAATAAAGTAAAAGGTAAAAGATGGGTGAATCAGCTTATATATAGTGTCAAGGTGACTATTCAACTCCCCTGGAAAAGATGGTACACATATGTTTTTTTGGAGCAGACTTGAAGAACATGGAGGGCGGATCAGATCGAGTATTCTCTGGATTGAATTATTCAATCTGGAACGTGATAGATTTTTACGACCAAAAAAATTGAAAACTAGAAAAGATTAGAAGAAAATAAGAGACATCCACAACAATTATTTCATGCTTTTGGCAATGAAAAATACTTGTATGGTTTGATTATATCTCAATGATCACAAGAAATTGTTTGGAACGACATGGCTAGAAGATTCTACCGGTATGTCTGCCACCACTCTAAGCAAAGATATTGACTTGCTAATCGCAACAAAAACAATTATGGATATGGCCTTCTATTTATACACAGCATAAGAAATCAAGAGTCACGACTTCACAGAAAGACACAATTGTTGACTGCTGTTTATTCAGGAATGCACAGCTTGACAAGTTCAAAGCACATCTCATCTACAATAAGGTGTACTTTGGGCAGCAAAATATTAGCCTGCCTTATAGCCAGGCCATCCAAAGTTCGAGTAATTACAATCGCAAGTTTTAAACATAAAAAATCAAGCTTACCCAAGAGCTTAGGAGCGAATAGAATTAGGAGAAACTGGGTCAAATAGCACTCTACCCATTGGATCGAATGGAGAAAAGGGATGTTGAATCGAAGGTTTTCGGTCCAAATGGAGCCAATTCGAATATTTGACCCGGCTAGTATTCGATCCACTCCATAACCAACCACTCGTTCATATTCTCCACTGCCTCCTATTCAAACAAAGATCCTACCACTTAGCCATGAACCGAACCCTCAACCGCTTGGAAAAAACCTCCACTAACTCCCTATAAATTTGGACCAAACGCCAGCTGTATATAACCGTTCCCGCTCAATTACTATGATCCAAGCCTATAAATACACGAGTTCAGAGCTCGTAGAGGGACTTTTGAGATTGAAGAGTTTAAGACATCATATTCAGGCCGATATTCTGTTCGATCCGACCCCGATTTCACTATATTTGAGTGATTTTCAATATTTTCGAGAGGATTTTGATTGTATATCGAGTGTTTGAGGATTTCAAGCATTGTAATTGAAATTCTTGCTGAATAGAGAAATTATAAAGTGGATGTAGGCTCATTAATGTCGAACCACTATAAATCTTGTGTGGTTGTTGTTTTTCTCTTGTTTTCATTATATAGTTCTTCATTATTCTCTACAAATCCTAGTTTATTAGGTGTTACATCCATTTTTTGGTCTAACATTGTCTATTACTATTCATCTATCTAAATACTTCTATATCTTATGCTCATGCTACAAATTATTAGAACTCATTGGACTTATGCCTAACCTAGTTTGTTTTCTCCTTCCCTTTTCCTTCCCCCTAAGTCCTAAAGGTGGAGAAATGCAGTAGTGACTTTTGATCTTTTGGCCCAACTTGGACTCAGACTATTTCTTGCTTCATGTATTGCTTCAGTACTTTCTTTCTGACTATTGTAATGACTTTTGAGGGCGACCGCTTTTGTGGTTTTACTATTATACTTTGGTATTTTTCCACGAGACAGTTTGTTGTTTTATGATGAAGATTCTATGGTATTTTGAATTGTAATCAATGTTGTGACTAGATTTGCACAATTTAATAATAAATGTTTTTAAAAGTTTCTGCTGTATTTTACATTTCTATCTTGTAAATTTTAGTCTCTTCTTTGTTACTTACCTATGCGCTTTCACAAAACTTAACGCATCCCCTTAGAGGTGATGTTAAGGGATGGGACAATTGTGATATAATCCATTCCCTATGTACATTAAGAATGTTTTTTTTATTAAAAGGGTATTTAATTACAATCAAACAAAGTACAAGGATAGGAAAGAGCTGGTTACAAATTACGACCCATAAACAAAACGAATACTATACTAAGAAAACTAAACCAAGCACTAAACCATAGACACAAAACAACACAAACAAATACGTCCCTTCAAACAAACATAGAAAAAACTACAAACTAAAATATTACAAGCTTCATAAGAACACAACACATGCATACTAGCAACTACTCCAATACCCAGCTAAAATATTAAGACTAGGAAATCTTCGGACAAGCACCAAATTCCCCTTAAAACAAGCCAAGCAATACAACAACATACATCAAACACATAGAAGCCACTTGAGAAATAAAATGTGCAGATCAAAATAGAAATCCCTCCAACCCTTCCTACAAACTGGCCACAAACTACTAAGGACCAACGCAAACCCCATGTCCAGTAAAATGAGACTTATCCACAAACTACTAAGGACCAACACCAACAATAACATAGCAGCGAAGAAGAACCAGCAGATACAAAGAGTAGAAACAACCAACAACAGACAAAATTATAAACCAAATAAAGAATAGCAAAGAAGAATCTTCACGCTACACCCGAAAACCAACAAAATGGTAAAACAACTAGAAATCTAACTAAAATTACTGTTGATCACAGTAAATTATTTTTTACAAATTCCTCCATTCTTCACTCCACCTGTTTTATCACCTTCCTCTCTCATTTTATTAGTTTTAGACCTAGTATTAATCTGAGTACCAATTCAATCCATTCATGATTAGTTTCCATCAAGGGGCCTTGACAAAGTATAACAATATTACCTTTAATCTTACCACCCTTAAATTTACTTCTTTTAAAGCTACTAGTGGACGAACAATCTGACTCATCCATGAAATTTTCATATAGGTCATTAACAATCCCTTATTTCTGATCAATGTAGGAGACTCACCAAGCTCTGATTTAACTGTATTGTCTTCACTATTCATAGCAAAAATGTGAAGCATATCTCCATTTTTACTAACTTGTTGACTTCTAACACTTTTTCCATCATCATCTTCATTACAACCAGATTTTTGAACCTTCTCTGTTTCTACATCAGTTGCTTATAACCTAACATTAACTATCTCAGCAATAATTTCTTTCATGTTCTTCTGAGTTATGCTACTTCCCCCTACAGTTACATCCATACATTCAACCTGAACAATACATGTTTCATCTAGATCCATATTACTATCTTTATTTAAATTAATCTGAGGGATCCATACTCTAGATGATTTACAAACATCAACAGAGTGACCAAATACTCTGCAGTTAGAACATGCAGAGGGAGTCCGTTCATAACTTACTCTCTACCAAACAATATTTCTATTTTGACATTGGATAGGTATAGCTTTTGGAAATTTAAAGTCTATGTTTATCTCAATTAAAATCCTAACATATGAAATCCGATGCAAATTTTCAGTAATATTATCTAACCTTAAAGGTTAACCCAAAGTAGAAGCTATCCTACTTATAACTTCGGTTGACCGAAAATCCAAATCTAAGTTTGGTAATTTAATCCAAATTGACATAGAAATAATGAATACCTAGTTAATTTCATACCGGGCTTCCACTTTTTCATATAAAGCAGTCTCTTATTATAGAAATAAGGACCAGCTGCTAATATCCTATCGCAGTCTTCTGCCAAATCACATTTGAGGATAAAAAGCCATTATCTCTACAAAATAACTGAAAAATACCTTTGAGATCCTTTCTAACTATGTGATCTCTCAAGAAAGTATAATAGGATTTGTTGTTATAGACATAGAAAACAATGGAATTGGCCCATTTTCCTCTTGTTATATTAATAAATTCGTCACTGATAACAACAATCTTGAGATTATCTCTAATTAAAGGTTCGTAATAATTGAGTTGAATCACATCCTGATGAGATCTATTCTCCCATATAGCTTCAATCCACGATTTAGTTTGCCAAGTATTAACAATAGAGGAATTACCTTGAACTTTAGTGATGAGATTTGGAAAATCTTTACAGGAGTTCAGATTTGGACTTTTGAGATTTTTCGAATTCCTCCTTGCATGTTGCTAGGAAGTTGAAATGTCAGGAGGAAAAGCCGAACTATGATCAGAGTCTAAATTAAGCTTAAGATTGGTTTGCAATTTGGAGTTTGATTTAGACAGTGCCATCATTTTTGTTTCGAGAAAGTGCTCTTTCAAGTATTGAAATTTTACATTAAGAATCTTATTGTTGTACGAATCTATTCCATTAACTTTCTATTTGGGTTGAGAATAACTGTAGTACTAAAATTGTGAATCTAACAGTGATTATGCATATATTCTTAAGATTGTAATCCAATGGTAAATTTGATAGTTGTAAAAAGAATTATAGTGAACTGTGGAAATAATGAGAGAAATAAAATATTAGTATGCCTAATTTTGTATAAAGATTTACAATAATTGGAAATGGTGTATGATAAACAGGAATTAATATCTAACTCAAAAAAAGATAATTAGTAATGGACTGAATTAATTGGGGGAGGAAAAGGGATACATATCCATAATTTCCAGTGCGGTAAAATTACCGAGAACATAGTTGCAAGAAAAGAACGAAACAAGGATTAGTGCGAAATAAGGGTTCTTCTACCGTATTGCACACTAATCAAACATATTTATGATGTAAATAAAAAGAAATAACTTGAGATCTTAATTAATGTGTATTATGGAAATTGATTTTTTTTATACATTTCCACCAACCTATGCAATGAAGTGCATGAAATATTTTCCTGTAATAACAAAAATGTACACGATAGTAAATAAAGAAAGGTCACAATAGTAAAGGTTCAATTAAATATTAAGGAGCCTAGGGAAAATGTAATGAATGAGGAATATAATTTAGTATAATTAATTATATGAATGGGAATGAGATATAATAGGTAAGCTTGTCCTAGGGACAAATATAATTATAACGTAGGTTATACTTAACAATGAGAAAGAACTTATTAATAAGTCTTAGTTAAGGGAACTAAGTTAAGAAAACGGTTGTTATAATGGTGTAAGATAAGGTTATAGTTAAATAAAAAGGAACAAAGTAGGCTTATTATTAGTAGACTTATAATTGAGAGTATTAAGTCTAATGAACATATTAATAAGCGAAATTCTGTTTCAGCGGCATGGGTTTGATTTAGAAAGTAAGCGGCAAAATTGAAGCTAACAAACTAGTAACTTGAATAGGAAATGAATGTGAAAATAATCAAGTTAATTACCAATGTGATAAGTTACAGTGAGCGCGTGATTAAAAGATTAGACTAGATTTAATAACGTGATGGCTTGACGCGCTTGGACCAGTTCGTAGGTATGATGATAAAGAACCTAACGGGGTAGATCATCACGGAATCTGGAGACACGAGAGGAGCATGTCCAACTAATTATTCTATTGGACTGGAGGGAAGCACGCGACTTCTGCGGGACGTGCTAGGGTACTCTGAGATGGCCCTCCGGGGAACAACCGGATGAAGCCATCGCTCAGAGGCAGACCTATTGCACCATCTAGAGTATACTTTAACTGCAACTATGGTGTAGTAGTCAGAAGGCTATGGCAGATGATGTTGGATGATTCAGCGGTTTTCCTCGCTTTGTGAGGGGGTGGTCAGGAGCAAATTAAGGATAGTAATCGTTGGATACCTGTCATCGGCAATCAGCGGGATGTGGAAAGATTAAGAGCTAAGAAAACAGACAAACGATCTTTCACTATCGGGACATTAGTTGAGGGACACTCCGAATTGGATGCTAGATTGATTGCTGGGGGCACGTCATTAGCTCTTGATGTAGTCTTTCATTAGTTGAGGAAGGGCCGGGGTGGGGCCAGAGCCACCATGAAAAGAGACAAGCCATATGTGAAAATCCGTATTGTAGGCCTAACGAAGCTGTCCTTTACAGATATCGTAAGATCTCAACCGAGTTTCATGTATTGGATGCAGCACTATTACGGGACTCGGGTTATACTAGGCAATACGTTCGCGTGTGGATCTACATATATGCACCGGGTGGTGTATTGTAGACGCTAGGGCATTACTCCATGTTAAGACATGATTTGACCGAGTAGATAGGATACGAGGATACGTACGCTTATGTGGCATAGCAATGGTGGTTATGTGCGATTGCGTAGTGTAATGATATATATTTCCATAAGAGGTTTGGCATTGGATCGAACTTGTGCATACTTCCGCGATGTGGTGGCAGAAACCGTACAAGGAAAATACTAGCATTTTCCTCAGCCCTCTTTGCCTTTTCCGCTGCATCGGCCATCTTGGCTCTTAGATCGACATTCTCCTTTTCAAGCTCCGTCTTCTCATGCTCGAGGCAAGTGCAAAATAGTTTCAAATCAGTATTCTCAGCCGTAATACTCTAGCACTACTCCTTAAGGGCTGCATATTCTTTGATACTGACATCGGGTTCGTTGTGGAAATGCTGTTGCAACTCATCGTGCAGTTTTTTTGTATTTTTTGGCGTCACGTTCCGCAAGGGCAAGTTTTTCTTGGATTTCTTCGCATTCTTTCTCCAAGGTCTTAACGTCGCATTCCCAAAAATGCCTCTGATTATCCAAGTCCAGTTGGAGATGTTGTATAATTTCGGATAGCTTCTGGGCGTACTTGCAGGTTTCCTTGTACTGTTGATCGACAAAGTCTATATGTTCCTTGATGTCGTCGGACCAATTCGTAGGGACTGGTTGGAGATTAGGCACGAAATGCATGTTCCCAAAGTGATATCGAGGGAATTGCTCTTTTAAAAATTTACCATCTCAGCAAAAGAGGCTTCAAGAAAAAAGGGCTTTGACATGGAAATATCGATGGATTTGCGGTTTGATGGAATGATTGTTGCACCACCCTTATCCTTGGATTTGTCCTTAGGCTCAGAATACTTTTTAGAATGTGTGTCATGATGTTGTAGTTCTTTTTGGGGAGGTGGAGCCTTGGGTGTTTGTTTATTCCCTTCACGATGGCTTAGTAGATTTTGTGCTTATCAAACTCTGAACGAACCGGAGAACAGAAGCGTGAGGAGGGATAATACTTTTATCGATAACACCTTATACCTTCTCGATCGCGGTCATGTCTATAATCGTGCTAAACATAGGAATAAGACTTTGAGAGACTAATGCAGAGCTTTTTAGGGTCATAAATTCGATGAGACATCATTCCTTCAAATTAACATGAGCTAGTATTAAAATCAGGAATTAATATAACACACAGGTGTTGTGACGTGCAATGTTTATGTTGTGTGTGTCCAAAATGATCCCCCTGACGGACCAGAGACCAAAGTTTGTCTAGCTGGTGTCGTCTTCCTTATCTTATGGGTGTGATTTCCTCTTCGGAAGTAAGAAAGAAAGAACCAGAGCCAGTGTCTTAAGAAGAATATATAGTATCTGGGAGAGGAAGATCGCCCAAGCCCTGGAATGGAGATATTGATTTCTCTTGGCGGGAGACTTAAGTTGGCATTTTAGCTGGAGGTCGATTTTCAGGAGAGGATTGCTTATCTGTAGCAGATGTATCATTTGGATAAAGGTCCCTAAGCTCATCCTCGGTAGTCTTTTCTAAAAGCTCCTATGTGAATATATTTATGGGAGAAGGACTCTTAAGTGTCTCACTAGTCACTTTCTCGGGAGATTTCTCCTTCTCGTCCAGTTTAGGTTCCTAACTGGAACTTCGAGATTTTTTCTCTTCGGGTTCTCCTAAGCCTCCGACGATACTGGTGCCTACCCCCGACTGGGAGCACGCGTTCAGTCCCTATTGACGTTGGTGGAATTTGAGTAGGGGGCACGTATACAGGAGTATGACCTCTGCCAACTCTCGTACTTCATTAGGGACTAAGCAAGTGATATTGACGAAGAAACTCATCCACGAAGCAACTTCTGATGCCTAACAAGGCCAGTGGAGCATTCAGTTGTGCATTCATGTGATCTTGATACACCATACCTTGCGGCTTCTTCAGAATCGGAACTGACGATGAAAATAAATGTTAGAATTCCTATGACATAAAGCTAAGTAGAAGAAAATGAGATTTAAGCTCAATATACTGAATTCATCTCATTGTGCATCCTTCTTGGTGACGAATATAAAACCAGTTGTGCCTTATGTCACCCACATTATTGAAATTCCCTCAGTAATTATCTTCTTTTTGGGCATGGATTCAAAGTAGAGGAAAGAAGGAGTCACTTGTTGGTGATGCTTTAAGTTATAGAAAATATTATATCTTCATAGGTGGGCTCCACACCTAGAACTTCCATATATGCTATATACAAAGTGTACAAGTATGAGTACGCTGTTGGATGAAGCTGCATTGAAGCTATTTTTACTAGTCTTAGAGAATTAATGACGAAAGGGTGAAACGGAGGAATGCTCCCTACAGGGTACATCTGTCAACTTTTTGCCATATATCCTTCTAAAGGGTTGTGAGGTCTATGGAAGATGCCAGCGACTCACACTCATCCCAAGAAATCCTATGTTTTAGGCATTATTGTCGAAGTCTTGATTCATCAGTGGTGGATACCCAAGAGTCATTGGGCTTTTCCAGAAAAATCGCATCCTAAAATGTATTGGGATCTATATTGTCTCCTACTCCACCGACCTCTTCTTCCATAGAAATTCCTTCCTCATAGGATTCAGCTTCCCCGTAGATGTCGACTTCAAATTTATGATCATTGTCGTCAAAGTTAGAATCTTGTGGAAGAATGTCGGGGTTGGTTGTTGTCTTTGGAGCTTTGCCTTTCTCAGGATCACGATATCTTATAGAATATCTCCTACATGTGCTTGCAGTACTTACCAAGAAATATTGGAGATTGGAGTAAAGTAACATGTGTCCCCCTTTGTGTGTATGTGTGTGTGTGGTGTAGATATGTTGAAAGACATAAAGGAAAGAAGTGTTGAAGGCATGTAACTTCTTGATTTATGTCCCGGTGTCACGAAAAATTGTGTCCTTATGCTTAAACTGCCTAGTATGATGTTGTCACTTTAAATTAAGTCCGCGAAGGCTCTACCTTAACTGTCGATGTATGTATGTACATTTACATAGATGTGGCTCGTATGCGCGCTGGTTGGTCATGCTTTTATTCATATAGGAATGATGGGGAAAATTACCTCAAGCATCATGGATCGGATTGAACGGTGATCCAGTTTGAAGGGTCCGAATCGAATAGCCCCGGTTCGATCTATTCCGGGTCGAGAATGTTTGATCCGAGTCTGTCCAGTTTATCGAAGCTCCTCCTACAAGCTCTTCCACCTTTCCACTGACTCTAAGTCCAAACCAGATTGAATTACCCATTCAATCCGAGAAGCTTTCGAACCAACCTAGTTCTTCCTCTACACTCTTTCTTTCCCATCACATTTCCAACGTTTCTCCAGTACTTGAGTTCGAGGGACAGACCAACAATAAGCCAACACCGTCGACGATTGTTAACAAATTGGAGACACCAAAGGCACTGTTGACTGTGGTGGTCATCCCCAGAGCTCAAGATATCGACGTTATAGCAAATTGAATGTGATTAACGAGGGTTTGGGGTCAAATTAATGTGAAACTTCAAATTAAAACATGAAATGAACGATTTTCAACCCACCTTTGATTGGATTCGAGATTGGGACAGATTCGAAGTGTCTTGGAAGTTAGGGTTTATGAGCTTGAGGTGATTTGGCAATGAAAAATAAAGTAAATGGTAAAAGATGGGTGAATCGGCTTATATACAATGCCACGGTGACTATTCGACTCCTTTGGAAAAGATTGCACACATATGTTTTTTTGGAGTAGACCTGAAGAACGTGGGGGGCGGATCAGATTGAGTATTCTCCGAATCAAATTTATTCGATCAGAAACGTGATAAATTTTTTTGATCCAAAAAATTGAAAACTAGAAAAGATTAAAAGAAAATAAGAGACATCCTCAACAATTATTTCATGCTTTTGGTAATGAATCAAACTTGTATGGTTTGATTATATCTCGATGATCACAAGAAACAGTTCAAAATGACATGGCTAGAAGATTTTGCCTGTGTGTCTACTACCACTCCAGGCAAAGATGTTGACTTGCCAATCACGACAAAAACAATTATGGATATGGCCTTCCATTTGTACATAGCACGAGAAATCAAGAGTCACGACTTTACAGAAAGATACAACTATTGAATATTGTTTATTCAGGAATGGATAGCTTGACAAGTTCAAAGCACATCTCATCTATGATAAGGTTTACTTTGGGAGGAAAAATGTTAGCCTACCTTGTAGCAAGCATGTCAAAAGTTCGAGTAATTAAAATCGCAATTTTTAAACATAAAAAATCATTCTTACCCAAGAGCTTAGTATCAGACTGAATTAAGGAGAAACTAGGCTAAATATCTTTCTACTCATCGGATTAGAGGTTTTCGGTTCGAACGGAGCTAGTTCGAATATTTGCCCTGGCCAATATTCGATCTGCTCCGTAACCAACCACTAATTCACGTTCTTCACTGCCTCCTATTCAAACGGAGCTCCTGTCATGTGGCCACGATCCGAACCCTCAATGCCTGGGAACTACCTCCACTAACTCCCTATAATTCGGATCGAATGCCACCTATACATAACTACTCGCTTAATTACCATGATCTAAGCCTATAAATGCACGAGTCTAGAGCTTGTAGAGGGACTTTTGAGATTGGAGACTTTCAGACATCATATTCAGGCCGACATTCTATTCGATTCAACCCCTGTTTCACCTTATTTAAGTAATTTTCAATATTTTCGAGAGGATTTTTATTGTATATCGAGTGTTTGAGGATTTCAAGCATTGTAATTGTAATCTATTGCTAAATAGAGAAATTATAAAGTGAACGTAGGCTCGTTAATGTCGAACCACGGTAAATCTTGTGTGTTTGCTGTTTTTCTCTTGTTTCATTTCACATTTCTTCATTATTCTCTAAATTCTAGTTTATTGGGTGTTGAAGGCATTTTTTTGGTCTAACAATGTCCATTACTATTCATCTGTCTAAATACTTTCTTATCTTATGCTCATGCTACAAATTAATAGAACTCACCAGACATATGTTTGACCTAGTTTGTTTTCCCCTTCCCTCTTCCTTCCCCCTAGGTCCTAAGGGTGGAGAAACACAGTAGTGTCTTTTAATCTTTTGGCCTAGCTTGAACTCAGACAATTTCTTGCTTCAGTATTGCTTTAGTACTTGCTTTCTAACTATAGTAATGACTTATGAGGGAGATTGCTTTTTTGGTTTTACTATTGTACTCTGATATTTTCCATGAGACAGTTTGTTGTTTTATGATGAAGATTCTATGTTATTTTGAACTGTAATCGATATTGTTACTGGATTTGCTCAATTTAATAATAAATGTTTTTAAAAGTTTTCGTTGTATTTTACCTTTATGTCTTGTGAAATTTAGTGTCTATTTTATTACTTTATACCAATGCGCTTCACAAAACTTAACGCTTCCTCTTATGAGTAACGTTAAGGGATATGGTAATTGTGATATAAACCAATCCCTAATTACATGAAGAATGTTATTGTTGTACGTATCTATTTCATTACGTTTCTACTTGGGTTGAGAATAACTGTAATACTAAATTGTGAATCTGACAGTTATTATGCATATATTCTTAGGATTGTAATCCAATGGTAAACTGGATATGTTTTAAAAAGAATTACAATGGATTGTATAAATAATGAAAGAAAAAAAAAGAATTATTATGCCAAATTTTGTACGGAGGTTTACAGTAATTGGAAATGGTGTATGATAAACATGAATTAATATCTAACTCAGAAAAAGGGAATTAGTAATGGACTGAATTAATTAGGTGAGGAAAAGGGATACATATTTATTATTACCATTATGGTAAAATTACTGAGAACATAGTAGCAAAAATGAAGGAAATAAGGATTAGTGTGAAATATGGGTTCTTTTGTTGTATTGCACGCTACTCTAACATATTTATGATGTAAATAAAAAGAAATAAATTGCAATTATGGATCTAAATTGATGTGTATTATGGAAATAGATTTTTTTTAATACATTTTCACCGACCAATTTAATGAAATGCATGAAATGTTTTCCTGTAATAATAAAAATGTACAAGACAGCAACTAAAGAAAGGTTACAACAGTTAAGGTTCGATTAAATATTAATGAGCCTAGGAAAAATGTAATAAATGGGGAATATAACCTACTATAATTAATTAAATGAATGAGAATGAGATATAATACGTAGGCTTGTCCTAGGGACAAATGGAATTATAACGTAGGTTATAGTTAATGATGAACAGAGAACTTATTAAAAAGTCTTAGTTAAGGGAACTAAGTTAATTAGCAAATCTACGGTTGTGGTCGTGGTAATGGTATAAGATAAGGTTATAATTAAATAAGAAAGAATAAAGTAGGCTTACTATTAGTAGACTTATAATTTAGAGTATTAAGTCTAATGAACATAATAATAATAATAATAATAAGCGAAAGTCTGCTTCGGCGGCATAGGGCTGAATATGAAAGTAAGCGACAAAATTAAAGCTAATAAACCAGTAACTTGAATAGAAAACAAATGTGCAAATAACAAGTTAATTAGCAATGTGATAAGTTACAGGAAGCGCATGATTAAAAGATTAGACATAGGATTTAATAACGCGATGGTGTGACGTGCTTGGACCAGTCCGTACGTACGATGATGAAGAATCAGATGGGGAAGATCTTCACGGTGTCTGGAGACACAAGAAGAGCACGTCCAACTAATTATTCTACGGGACTGGAGGGATGCAGACGGCTTCTACGAGACGTGATATGGTACTCTAAGATGGCCCTCCGTGGGACATTCGGATGAAGCCATTGCTCAGAGGCAGGTATATAGCACCATCTAGAGTATACCTTGACTGCAACTATGGTGTGATAGTCAGAAGGCTGTGGCATATGCCGTTGGGTGATTTGGCGGTTTGCCTCGCTTTGGGAGGGGTGGTCAGAACCAAATTAAGGATAATAATCGTCGGATACTTTTCATCGGCAATCAGTCGGATGCGGAACGACCAATGATCTTTCACTATCGGGACATTGGTTTTGGGACACGCCAAATTGGATGTTAGATTGGTTGTTAGGGCCACGTCTTTCATTAGTTGAGGGAGGGGCTAGGGTGGGGCCATAGTCAGTGTGAAAAGAGACAGACCATATGTGAATATCTATATTGTAGGTCTAACGAAGCTATCCTTTACAGACACCGAAAGCTCCCGACCGAGTTCTGTGCCTTGGATGCATCCCTATTACGGGACACGGGTTATAGTAGGCAGTAAATTTGTGAGAGGGTCTAGATACATGCACTGGGTGGTGTATTGTAGACGCTAGGGCATTACTCCGTGTTGAGACGTGATTTGACCGAGGAGTTCGTGTTGTGCAAAAATTGCTCTGATACGGCACTGTTATGCAAAAATTGCTCTGATACCAAACTTGTTGGGTTTTTGTACGCAGCGGAAGTTTGACAAAACGCCAAGAAAAATAGGATCTTTATCACTCAATCACTTGAAGATGAATGTGATTGAAAAAAATAAACAACACCACAAAAATATGAGCACATGATATTCCACCCAACCACCCTCTTTATTGATTCACCAAAAACAAATTTCGTTTACACTCAATGGATTACAACCAAAAAATAAACAAAATACAATGAATCAATAACCTTATTGAGATAGGCAAAGAATATCTAGATGACTACAAAATATTGATGGAGCAAAAGAGCGATGAAGAACGATGACAAACCCTTGAACAATCTGGAGGCACCAACTGCGTCTTTCAGTAGCAAATAGGAATAGTTACCCTTAGCCCAAATTCTACATCTTCCTCTCCAGGGCGCAAGCCCATGGAGGCACACAACCTCACCAGATATTCTCACATGTTTTTTTCTTCTGATGTTCACAATCTAACCAAGAAGGCTGCATGTGTGTGTGTGTGTGTGTGAATAGAAAGCCTAGGCAAATGTCCAAGTTGCCCCTTCAAGATATCTCCAAAATATAACCATTCATTTCTTTTCTTCTATAATCAAATCAATCAATTAACCAATAAATCAATCAATTAACAAATTAATCAATCAACCAATTAGTCAATTAATTAATCAATCAATTAATCAATCCAATCAATCAATTATTAAATTGATTACATCCTCATCATAAAATATTTGAATCAAAAATTTTAACACTCCACCTTGATTCAAATATCACATATCTCCAACAATCCACAAACAAGTCAACCTAGCTCTTTCAACAACACCTATTCTCAATTAAAACCAACCTCGATTTGAAGGCAACGAGATATACCCCAGTCGATTTGAAAGGACTACGACCACACCTCAATTACAAACACAACCCACCGCCTACAAAAGATGCATCTACCATCTGAGCTACACCACGCAAAAACCAACGGTTTAAAAGTGCTTGCAATACCACAAGATCTCCATCGTCTTTGTGGATTTCAAAACTCGACATCCATCTTCCGTTTGACATGATCTCTTTATATCCGGGATCCCTCAAGCATCATTAACATCTAGACCCTTGTCGATACCATGATCCTCCACCTTAGGACCATAAGCAGTGACCATATTAACCTCTCCACCTTGCTGTGGACTAGGCTCTTCAACCATCACCCACCTTCTTCTTCGTCTTCTTCCATCTTCCCTCATCAATATCAGAGGGCTTCTTCACATCTCCATCAATTGGACCATTGAGGCATGGAACATTCACCATTATAGGATTCCAAATCCCGTCAATATCTAACATAAAAGAATAGTCATTCATAAAAGTAACATCATCTCCGACATCTACATTCTTCAATCCAAAACCACTCTAAGCTATGCGATGAACTGAGCTCTGATACCAATATGTTGTGCAAAAATTGCTCTAATACCACACTGTTGTGCGAAAATTGCTCTGATACCAAACTGTTGGGTTTTTGTGCGCAGCGGAAGTTTGACAAAACGCCAAGAAAAATAAGATCTTTATCACCTAATCACTTGAAGATGAATGTGATTGAAAAAAATAAACAACACCACAAAAATATCGAAAATATGAGCACAAGATATTCCACCCAACCACCCTCTTAATTGATTCACCAAAAACAATTTTTTTTTACACTCAATGGATTACAACCAAAAAATAAACAAAATACAATGAATCAATAAACTTATTGAGATAGATAAATAATATCTAGAAGACTACAAAATATTGTTGGAGCAGAAGAGCGATGAAGAATGACGACAAACCCTTGGACAATCTGGAGGCACAACTGCGTCTTTTAGCAGCAAATAGGAATAGCTACCCTCAGCCCAAATTCCTACATCTTCCTCTCCAAGGCGCAAGCCCATGGAGGCACACAACCTCACCAGATATTCTCACATGGTTTCTTGTTATGATGTTCACAATCTAACCAAGAAGGCTGTGTGTGTATATATATATATATATATATATATATGAGGAGTGTTCCGCTATATATATATATATATATATATATATAAGGAGGGTTCCGCTACACCTCTTATTTTGCACGTGAACTTTCCCCCTTAATCTCCACCACCCATTTCCCCACTCATTCTCTCTCTTCCCATTTCAATATTATCTCTTAGTGGAAAGAGAGAGAATGAGTGGGGAAATGGGTGGTGGAGATTAAAGAGGAGAGTTCACATGCAAAATAAGAGGTGTAGCAGAACGCTTCTATATATATATATATATATATATATATATATATATATGAAAATAGAAAGCCTAGGCAAATATCCAAGTTGCCCCTTCAAGATATCTCCAAAATATAATCATTCATTTCTTTCCTTCTATAATCAAATCAATCAATTAACCAATAAATCTATCAATCGATTAACCAATAAATCTATCACTCAACCAATTAGTTAATTAATTAATCAATCAATTAATCAATCCAATCAATCAATCATTTAATTGATTACATCCTCTTCATAAAATGTTTGAATCAAAAAATTTAACAGTTCGGATACGAGGATCCATACGCTTACGTGCCATATCAATGGTGGTTATGTGCGATTGTGTGGTGTAATGAAATATATTTCCATACGCGGTTTGGCATTGGATGGAGCTTGTGCATACTTCCGTGGTGTGGCGGCGGAAACTGTACGAGGAAAGTACTATCGAGAGTAATTTGAGATGTTGGGTATAGCTACATATATACTATATTAGATTTAATCTATTGGGGAGTAGATGAGCACGATGAGAGTGTAGAGCCTAGAGTGTTGTTAACCCAAATAACCTAATAATTAATAAAATGTAACTAAATGATGTATGTAGGGTTATTTCAGAATGTATAATTTGTCCTCTCACCAGAACTTGTGTTCTGACACCCTTCTCATAGCATACTCGCAGGTTAGATTTATTACAGAGATTTGGTAGTTTGGACACTTATTAGGTAGGTCATTATTTCGGTAATGCTATATTTGATTATTATATTCTATTCATTTCGTTGTTAGATATTTTATCGAGCTTTGATATATTTATTATCTCTGTCTTTTCTCCATGATACAAGACAAGCCAACTCGAGTTTTGATAGATTGAGATTTTTAAGGAAAAATTCGGTCTAATGAAATTCAAGGCCGTTACAGACCCAATGGTGCAACTCCCGTTGCCCTATTCTCATTATTTTTCTGATTAATAGTTATTTTTTAATATTTTATTTAAATTTCTTTATTAAAATTTTGAGTTGTTAAAGTATAAGGAATTCCAAAGTAAAAGAAGAAGATTTTTAAATTTTAGAAACTTTCATAAGCCATTAAAGAATTTGTTGAAGCTTTGAAACATATAAAGGGCAAAGTTTTAAAAACAAATAAGTGATTTGAGAATTGAGAATGGAAAATGGGATATTACTTTTACATAAAATGGAATTGCATTTTTGTCCTCTTGATTCTATCTAAAAAAAACTATGCTCCAGAATCATCGCCATTTTCTTTAACCTCATTTTGCATGTTATCCCCTCCCTCTATTACATTTTAATTACTTCACTCTCTTCCACGATGCCAAGTTATCTTTACATGCATTTTAATAAAAGAAAAATCAAGTTTTACTTTTTTACTTGAAGTTAGTTACTTAAACCCTCTTGTTAACCCTAATCCTTATCATTTATTATTCATGCTAATTTACAAGTGTATGAATTCTGATTTCACAATTCATTCCTGCGACTTTATGCCATAAAAAAAAATTCAAAAAAATGATTTTTAGCCACATTTACTGTATTTCTTTGAATTGGTTATCTTTGAAAATCAAATTATAAAACAATATTTCCGTCATTTATCAATGAAAATAGGGTTATTTGACCATTAAGAACCATTAATTAAATATTTATAAATTAAAACAATAAAATTTACCTCATATAAAAAGCCCATTTTGGATGGGCCTTGAGCTAATTATTAAAATTGTTAAAATTAAAATATTAATTCTGAATTCAATAGGTTAAATTTAAAATAAGAATAATATTATAAATGTTATAAGATACAATTTTCGAATTGTTTTGAAATTATAAAAGTTACATAAGTTGACTTTTTGTTTAAGTTTATAAAATTCTTTTATTATTATTATTATTATTATTATTTAGAAACTGGATGCTTATATATACAACTCTGGATAGTATATGCTATTCTACTGTGACAAGGGGGTTGGACATGCCACGTAGAAAAAAATGTCTCATGACAAAATAAACAACTACAACCTACATTTTAAAGTTTGTAGCTTTTACAAGAAATATGCCAATAGCTTTTGCATCAAGCATTGGGGAAATCACTGTAATACATCAGCACTAAGATGAAGAAGACAACTTTATGCTAGTTACTTTAAAAAGAAAGAAAGAGAGCTAGTTCAAATAAAGTCCATGTAACAGTGCAGTCGCATAAGTGGCCTGATGCAGGGACCGGGTTGCAGATGTTTTGCAAGTGCTTTGTACTATCTTCACACTTTGACCAGTCACCTCATCTTTACTCCCTCTTTCATATATATATATATATATATATATATATATATATGCAAAACATAAGACATAAAGGTAGTAGACTGCTCCACATATGTGTGTATATAATAGAGGAGAAAGTGAGAGAAAAGCAACTGTTTTTTCCTGTTGACTGCTCTTTTGTTCTCTATCTCCTCTTGTTTCCAACTATTATGTTATATGTACATACCTGCAGCTTTTCACACTCGTACCCCTACTCTTCTACCTACCTTTCCATCTCTACGTCATTTATATCTCGCTACATTACATGAAAAAGCAGCTGTTTTTTCTTTCATATCATTGGTTTTGGAAGATGTACTACAAAGCTATGTACATGGGTCATATACATTCTTTTTACAAAACAGGCAGTAATTAAACCAGCAACCAAATATCCAACGAGACATTTTACATTATTACACAACTAGCTAGTTGGGATATACATATAATAGATGCAGAGCAAAAGACAAGTTTGTATTTCCCAAAGAACAAAAGGTGAAAACGAAATTACGTGAGGCAGTTTATATTATATATGTGTAGGTATATATAGATTCGTTTTAGTTGCACAATAAAACAAACAAGTGAGAAGCCCTACGTATCATTGTTCATATATATCGTCGCAGCTCTCAAAATATTCCCATTAAACTACAAAATAGTTCGTAAATTATTGCTACTGTTTTATGTTTTGAAATTCCTCTCTGTGTATTTTCTCTGTGTGAAGCTTAGCTTGTAGTTCGAGTACTGTTCTCTTTGCAAGTTGACAGAGTTATCTCTTTCCTGAACATACATACTTCTGATACATATCAAGTGCATATAATACTTCTCTCTGCCGGTGTGTGTAAGTTATATACATATACACACACAAATATGTATATATGATGTGTGTGTCATTCACAAAGATGATGTGTAGGCACTTCTCCCATACATGAAACGTTGCTTTCTTCTTCTTTATAACGCCTATATATATATATATATATATGTATATATATATATATATATATGTATATATATATATATATATATATATATATGTATATATATATATATATGTATATATATATATATATAAGCTTACACGTATGTATGTGTATGTATTGCATTAATATATGCTGTATTTTGGTAGTAAAACAGTAATAGTAAAACGGAAGGAAAGCATGCAAATGGCATAAAATGGGAGCACCAAAATCTGTATATATATTTGTGTCTCGTTACTATTTACACTTTGTTTGTTTGCTAGGTAACTTTCTACTGCGTACGTACGTTTTTTTGGTCATCTTCCTGTTTACTGAACCATTTTGAGCGTAGCATATAATGCTAATTTTCCTGCAGTTTCATGTGCTCCTTTTTTTTCTTTCTTTTTTCCCCCCCCGCTCTATGCCCCCATTCCTTTCGTTTTAACACTTTTATTATTCTTTTTTCTTGTTGGTGTGTATATTCTATGTACAGATGTCGTGGATTCATACTTGTACTGCTTAATCTAGTTATGATTGATGATAAATTTGTCTATCTTATAATTGTTGTAGCTGTATCCAGACATGCATATAAAATATAAAAAATATCCTCCTTCATCAAGGGAATTTTACAATTTATGCCTTAAGGATACATTTTTTTCGAGGTCAATTCTTCTGTGCCCAATTCCCCTATGCTCAATTAAGGGATGAGGAGGAGAGTTATTAGAGAAGAACAATTGCAATTTTTATTGATGTAAAACATGATACAAAAAGCACATATATATATAGTGCTATGAGCCCAACGGCTAGTACAAAATATACCAAATATGTATGAGCATAACGGCTAGTATTAAATATACCAAGTGTGCATGAGCCTAACGGCTAGTAGATAATGACAAAGCATGCTAAATATGATAAAAACGTGTTCACACTCTAACGGCTCTATTGTAACGGCTCTATTGTCTTCGTTATGCCCCCTCAGTTCGAACTAGGGTTTCCTTGCTCATTCTGGCTTCCGCCTGCACTGATAACGCGAAGTTCCTCTCTCAATCTGATAAAATTTTTGGTCGAAAGGGCTTTTGTGAGAGCATCTGCTCTCTGATAGTATGCAGGCACATTACATATTGTAAGTCTTCCTGATTGCGTTCTTTCTCTCGCAAAGTGGAGATCAATTTCAAGATGTTTCGTCCTTGAATGTTGAATAGGGTTTAGAGATAAAGATAATGTGCTCTTATTATCGCACCAAATGACCGGCTTTCGTCTTGGAGTAAAACCAAGCTCCTCCATCAGTGATTCTATCCACATGATTTCGGCTGTAGCGCTTGCCAGTGCACGGTACTCAGCTCTATGCTAGATCTTGATGTGGTCTGTTGTTTCTTCGTACACCAGGAAATGATATTGGAACCGAGGTAAACGCAGTATCCTGAGACAGACTTTCGATCGTCAATATCGTTGGCCCAATCGGCATCGCTAAAGCACTGTAAGTTAAGTTCCTTTTCTGAATTTAGGCGTATACCGTAATGTTTTGCGCCTTGTAAGTATCGTAACACTCTCTTTAATGCCATCCAATGTTCTGATAAAGGGTTCTGCATGTATTGACTGAGTTTATTGACGCTGTAGCATATGTCTGGTCGAGTAATAGTTGCGTATTGTAACGCTCCTATTATGCTTCTATATTGTTTGGCATTGTCGATAGTTTCTATTTTATGCTTAGATAGTCTTAGGTTACTAATCATAGGCGTAGGTAATGAGTTTGCCTTGTGCATATTTGCCATTTGCAGTATTTCAGTGATATAATTTTGTTGGAATAATATTAATTCACCATTGTTTTTCCTAATCACTTGTATTCCAAGAAATTTTTTTAGTTCCCCCAGGTCTTTAATGGCGAAATTTTGATCCAGCTTGTGAACGGTTCTGTTTATTTCTTCGCTGTTGTCTCCTGTTATTAGCATGTCGTCAACGTATACTAGAATGAACACAGTTCCATGTATGCCCTTCTTCATATATAGAGAATTGTCCGATTTAACTTGTGAGAAACCCATGTTAGACAAAGTTGACTTTAGCTTTTCATACCAAGCTCTCGAAGCTTGTTTTAAGCCATATATTGCTTTGTGTAGTTTGCATACTTTATCATCAGTACCATATCCTTCAGGCTGTTGCATGTATACCTCTTCAGTCAATTCCCCATTCAAAAAAGCATTGTTGACGTCCAGTTGCCTCACATTCCATCCTTTATTTAGAGCAATGGTCAGTATAATTCTGATGGTTGTGGGTTTTATGACTGGGGAAAAAGTTTCATTGAAATCAAAACCAAATTGTTGCGCGTAACCTTTTGCAACCAGTCTGGCCTTGTATTTGTCAATAGATCCATCTTCTTTTCTTTTTATTTTGTATGTCCACCTACAACCAATCACATTTTTGTGTTTTGGTTGAGTCACTAAGCTCCAAGTGTTGTTTTTTATGAGAGCTTTATATTCAGTGTCCATTGCCTCCTTCCATTTGTTTGATCTTATAGCCTGAGTGAAATTCAATGGTTCGATCTCACTGGCAGAAATATTATATACTTTGGGTTTGAAGATGCTTCTCTTTGACCTGGTGATCATGTGATGTCCAGTTGATTGTGGTGGTGTTTGCTGCTGTGTATCATTGTTGCTGGTATTGTCAACATGGTTGTTGTTTTCTGTATCTTCACTATGCTGCATGTTTTGATGTATGTTTGTATCTTATGAGTCATTGTGTGTCTCATTGGTTTGCTCGTTTGTTTGATCCATAGTTTCTTCCTGGGTGTTTAAATTGCTTGTGCGTTGTTGCTCTTCATTTCTATCAATTGAAGGTGGTTCAGTAATGAATGGCTCGAACCGTATGTTATTGTTTATGCTTTGTTCCCCATCCTTTTTGCCGATTTGCTTTCCAGCATAAGGAAACTTGTTTTCATCAAATATCACATGCCTAGAAACATATATTTTTCCATTTTTGTCCATGCACTTATAACCTTTTTGGTTTTGTGCATACCCAATGAATGTGCATGGGCTTGATCTCATACTTAGTTTATGATTGTTATAGTCTCTCAAACATGGAAAACATAGACACCCATAGGCTTTCAGAAAACCATATTCTGGTCTAACACTGTATATCATTTCATGTGGGCTTTTATTGTTTAAGACTTTGGTTGGCAACTTGTTAATGAGGAATACAGATGTGTAGAAAGCTTCATTCCAATATTTCATGGGTAATGAGCTTTGTGATAACAAAGTTAGACCAGTCTCTACTATGTGTCGATGTTTTCTTTCGACTAAACCGTTTTGTTCGGATGTATGCGGGCAAGTTAATTTATGGTTGATCCCTCTTTTGAGGAAGTAATTAGTTAGAGGTTTAAACTCAGCTCCCCCATCTGTCTGAATAACCTTAACAGTACTGTTCATTTGTTTTTCGACATGAGTTATAAATTGCATAACTGTATTGCAAGCTTCTGATTTAGTTTTCAGCATGTATATCCAAATATATCTAGAATAAGCATCCACAAAAGAAAGATAATACCTGTGTCCCTGATATGAATTTAGAGGCGCGGGTCCCTACAAGTCAGCGACTATAAGTTCCAGTGGCTTATTATAGCTGGTTTCAGAATCACTAAAAGGGAGCTTGTGGCTCTTGCCGAGTTGGCAGTGCGTGCATGTGTGTTTGATAGGTACATTTTTATAATGAATGTTATTATTACGCAGAACAGTCTTGACAGTTTCCATATTAGGATGTCCTAATTTTATATGCCAAGAATTAATCACGTTACATTCATTGCTATTATTGTCATAATCAACGTTATTGCAACTATTCCTAATACAGTCATTGTCACTACTAGCATCTATATTATTGTACCAGAATTCTCCACTTGAGTTTGCAGTCTTGAATTCGTATAAACCATCATATATGTTACCTCGAAGTAATATTTCATGATTTAGGGAATCTTTAACTAAACAAAACTTAGGATGAAATTCAAAGTAAACATTATTATCGTTGGCAAATTTTGATACACTTAACAAATTTTTATTAATCGTAGGTACCCTAAGAAGATTGTTTAATTTGAGTTGTCTTTTCCCAAAGAAAGTCCCTTTGCCTATGTGTGTGATACTAGCAGTACTACCATTACCCATATGCAAATTTCTCATACCTGAGTAATTTCTGCTCCTAATGTTTAAATTTTGAAGATTGCAAGTTATGTGGTGAGTCGCTCCTGAGTCAGGGTACCATTCTTCGAAGCCATTGTCTTCATTTTTTACTTCATCATCATCTGCAGCATTATGTCTTCGGTTTGCGTTATTATTATTTTGAGTTGAATTCCCTGTTGTTGCCATATTTGCTTGTGCTCTTCTTTGTGAAAAGTAATTTTGGCTTGCCTGTCGTCTACCTGTGTCTGAATTATACCTGAAGTAACATTTGTTTGCCATGTGACCAAACTTTTGGCATATTTGACATTTCACACGATAGTTGTTGTTATCTCCTTGTATCTACTTATTTCTGACTGTGGTATAATTGGCAGAGAACTTATTTTGTGCTGTTTTTCTTTGGTCAATTCTGCCTTCATGAGCAAGGAGTGCTGATCGAACGAACTGTAAATCAGGTAAAGTTTGTTGTGTGGCTAACACAGTTACTAGAGATTCATATTCTTCATCTAATCCACCAATAATAAATAGGATTTGCTCATTGTCGCTGATCTTATGACCAACAGCATTTAGTTTGTCACACAGAATTTTAATTTTTCCTAAGTATTCCTTCATGCTTGCCTCCTTTTTTCTAGAATTTTGTAATTCCCTTCTATATTGCTTGATTCTAGCAGCTGATTGTGAACTAAAAATTTATTCAACTGTTTTCCATATTTCATAAGACGTGCTACATCCAACTATTTGTGATAATAAATTCGAACTTACTGACGATAGGAGCCATGAGGAGAGGAGGCTGTCTTGTTTTTGAAACTTTGTGTAGTCTGTGTTAGACACAATTTCTCCTTCTGAATTGGTTATCGTCACTGGTGGGACTGTTATTGTCCCATTAATGTACTGCAGTAAATCATACCCTCTTAAAGCGATCTCTACTTGATATTTCCATAGAATGTAATTGTCTTCGTCTAGAGATGTGGTGATAATTTGGCTTTTTGGTTTAATCAGGTCATGATGGTTAGGTGGAGCACTGTACCCCATACTTCCTGAAACAACGGAGGTTACTTCATTGTTGTTGGCCATAAAACAAAAACAAATTTCTGCTTGATGATTAAGCCTTTCGGCAATTTGGCTCTGATACCAAATTAAGGGATAAGGAGGAGAGTTATTAGAGAGGAACAATTGCAATTTTTATTGATGCAAAACATGATACAAAGAGCACATATATATAGTGCTATGAGCCCAACGGCTAGTACAAAATATACCAAATATGTATGAGCATAACGGCTAGTATTAAATATACCAAGTGTGCATGAGCCTAACGGCTAGTAGATAATGACAAAGCATGCTAAATATGATAAAAACGTGTTCACACTCTAATGTCTCTATTGTAACGGCTCTATTGTCTTCGTTATGCTCCATGTCCCCTCCAATCAAATTCCCTATTTTGGTTTTTTTGCATTTTAGTCTCCGGACAATCAAAGGGTTTAACTGCAAAAGGCGGAAATCAGGGGGCTATGATTGGTTGGGGACACTGGGCACACTTAATTTCGGCACAGAAGAATTGGTGCGATTTTTAGACTATTAAATTAGAGGTATAACCTTCTTAATTTTACCTTTTCTAAATACGCAAGTAAAAATTAGGTATATGAAATCAATATTCATGTCATTTAGCAATTAATTATCATTTTTAACATGTGCCTTTGGAGTAGTTTTTGAGCAACATTAACAAAACTCATTTTTTATATTCATTAAAGTAGACATCAAGCCTCCTACATACAACATAAACACAAAGAAAATTTTTGGAATGCAACCTTTTCTAAGTAAACAGGAGTACATCAAAGAAATTAGACAGCCTCTCAAGAAATTTTAACGGCTTCCTCTGGCTCTTCAAATCTCATCCATTCTCCTCTAATCTTCCCTCTCTTTATCTCAAATATCGGCCCCATTCCTCTAGTTATATGTTGTCCTTTTCATTCTGCTCTATGCCCCCATTCCTTTCGTACTAACACTTATATGGTGTGTTTGAGAGTAACGGTACACTACAAGAAACGGTCCAGTTAGCGACGGCTTAAAACCGTCGACGGTATTCACTAGCCGTCGTCAATTTCCGTCGTTATATATCTGAACGTTAAGCAAATAGCGTCGAGATTAGTGACGACTCTGGTCTCCTGTATAGCGACGGCTGACGACGGTAGCCATGCCACGTGGACAAACGGTTAGACTTTCTACTTTCGTGACAAGCTGTCACTAAGCGTGGATAATTTAGCCGTCACTGCATGTAGCAAAACTTGGTTTATAAGCCGTCACTAGCCGTAGCAGAACTGGGTAAAAAGCCGTCACCAACCGTATCTAAGACTGACCTGAAAGTCGTCACTAGCTGTCGCTAAACAGTAAATATTTTTCTGTTTTCCAGCAGCCATAAGACCCTCAATCCACGCCAACTCTAATCCAATCAATCCGCAACTCATATACGATCAATTTCATAATCCATCACCTCATATATACTCAAATTCACAACATAAACCAATATATATGATATAAAACGATGAATACACGACTAAATAGCTAATAAACGATAAATAATGACAATAAACAGTCCAAAACCCCACATCACGTCCGCATCAAATAAATAAACCATCATCGTCTCCAAAATGCAACATCACGTCCACATCAAACATACAACATCACGTCAACAACTAGTTTATATATACAAACCAAGTCCAAAATCGAAAAAGAGGACAAGTACCTACTCATCCTCGTCGTCGTCCTGGTCCTCCTCCTCCCCGGTAGCAGGCCCACTCGGCGGCATACCCATGCTCCTGGAGATATGCAGCAATCCGCTCATCCAGCATGGTCTCAAGCTTGTTCTTCTGGAAATCCTCTAAAGCTGCCACCTGCTGTCGAAGTATAGCAATCTCCTTCTCGCCCTGATGCCTCGTATAGGAGGCCTGCGTCCCCGCTATCTGTAATTATTATATTATAAGCATGAGTTGATAAATGTATTATAAATTCATTATGTACAACTAATATTCAATATCCAATACAATATTTCTTTATATATCATCAGTATTTTTCGATCAATAAATCATACATTGTTCTCATCGAATACTAACTTATACATATACATAACACATATACATATATTACTTTCATATTCATTAATTTTTAAATTATATGGATTGGAGTATATATAATAATATTTGAATATGTTTAAATATGTCAATACTTTAAACCTTTAACAGCACTTGGATATGTTTAAATTCTTTAATAAAACACTTTACCTATATTTTCCAAAACTGTAGCGTCTACTCCTAGTAGGCGGGTCGATGATGGTGTCCCAAATACGATTGCACTCCTCCACGTCTGGCTCTTGACCTAATTGCAACGCTCGAGCATTTAATTTCGCGTTGTATCTCTCATGCGATAGCGGACAATTATGGAATACATTAAATATTCAATTTCTAATTAACAATGTGAAATACAAATTATTACGAATGCTAATCATCACTCTATGGGACTTGTCGTCCGTCCATGTATATGAGGTGTTACTCTTCTCGTCAGTCCGCTCGACAACATGGGCCTGTGTAAACACCTCAGCAAGTGTGGGCTCTCGATGGAGAGTCGACATCTAAAATGATACAATATATATTTGGAATTTATCAATACAATTAAAAAAGTTTAGAACAATCTATAAATGTGATTTATCATTCATACCAATTCGTGATGGTGCTGCGAAAAGGACCTAGACCCACCCTGATGCAAAGCAGAATTTTTGAGTCTGTTTGCCCGGTTTCGTTCTGAAAGCTCATGTATATTTAATTATACGATTAATTGATTGATACACAAAATAGAAATTAAAAATAAGCTTAATTAATTTACCTTCGTTGTTTCCGTAACCCACAATTACTGGAAATCACCGTAGACCTCCTTGCTCATTCATTGAGGCATTTTTCCTGCATTTTTTGCCTTGTGTACATTGCTTGAATAATTTTTCCTCATTTTTTGGTTCCATGCAATGAGGAAAAGATCCATATCTTTGTTTCTAGCCTATACAACAACTTATAAATTAACAAACAAATTGTATTACATATTTTATATAATTTTGTAAATGAGAAATATATTTAAACTTACATGAACCTCCGCGAGAATGACTTTCCTAATCTGCGCAGGAATATCATCCCAGTGGTCCCACACCTGTGTCCACCTGGCGATATATGCTGATCTAGATACAGATAAAACAAGGTCTGCGGGAATAATATTAAACCCCCTGCAAAAAGCACGATATTAGCATTTAATAAGTTTTGAATACTAAACATTTAGAAATTAAAAACTTGCCGTGTGGTTTTGGGTACGAGCTCTACGACCGGACGTAAATCTGGTGCTATACCGTTTGCACCTGCCTCTGAATTGTGGGTAGGTCGACGTCTAGGAGGCATATCTGTCACAAACATATTAATTCGTATAATAATAACATATATATCATTAAGCACATCCATTATCAAATAAACTCATACAACATATATTATCAAATGCAACTACAAGACCCATTTACATAAAAGATGGAGAACCAGATAATAGTCCACAATATCGCTTTCATGGTAAAGTAAATGTATAGATAGCTATAACACATCATATAAGTTCACAATATAGCACATCATATAAAACATATCGTTGTCATCATAGCTCACAACATCTTTAAACTTCAAAATATATGTAAACAACTAATGATACAAATAATGTTAGTCTTCCTCATTTTCAGATTCAGTCTCGGTCTTATACTCAATATTGTTGTCCTCTGTACTCTCAAATGCTTCTATTAAAACATTTGATTCATCATTCAAAGACTCTAAATTAACATCATTAGCAATTATCATTTCATCGTTTTGATTTGCATCCGTTTGATACGCTGCATCATCTGGAATAACAATACCTTCAAACGTAAATCTTGCCTTTGTTTTAATTACAACAGACCAATTTGTTTTATCTCTTTTTAGGGACAGATACAGAGCAAAGTAAATTTGTAATGCTTGCTTTGCCAATACAAAAGGATCGTATTTATAGTAATGTGATGTGTACTTTATTTCTATAAGCTTATAATCTTTATGCACGTTGATTCCAGTACCAGGAACATTGCTGAAAAAGTTGCACTCGAATAGAACAACTTTTTCAACAGGTTGTACATAATATGTCAACTCTAAAATCTGTGCCAAGACGCAATAAAAGTTTTTTATATGCTCTTCTGGATCATCACTATCTTTGACAAATACACCACTGTTATATGCTAATCAGTCAATACCATGGTCTTTGGTGTTGAATATAAATCCATTAACGAAGAATATTTGATAAGTCATAACATTTCTTTTTGGTTCAAGCGCAAGATGTTGCAAACCCTCGTCATTGACGCAGTTTATTGGAACGTAAACGTACTTCGAGAACCATTTAGAAAAATCTTTACTAAGATCACCATTTGGATTTTCTGATTCATAAATACTGCAAATATAAATGATTTTATTACTAGCTAACAATTGATGTACACACAACTGCAATAGAGTTAGAAATTCAATACCTAACAAATGGTGCAACTTCAGCACAATTTAGAAGAACATATGTGTGTGCTATATAGTGATCTTTGTCATCTAACCATGTTTCTACACATTTTCCAAAAGATCGTCCATGTTGTCTAAAAAAAGAGAGCATTATCGAACAAAAATTATGTTCCATGGTTTCATCATTACGGGGACCACTTACAAATGATATGTTCACATGATCACTGAAGTAATGAGAAAAAAAGAACAAAGCTTCTTCTTCAAGATAAGATTTGCAAATCGAACCTTCAACTCGTGCTTTTTTCCATACTTTTTTCTTAAGATGATTCAAATACCTAATATAAAATTAATTCAATATATATGCACTAATGTCACTTTGAATTGTAAGCATAAATTTTTACTAATATTACCTCTCAAAAGGATACATCCATTCATATTGCACTGGACCTCGACGAATTGCTTCAGATGGAAAATGAATAGGTAAATGTTCCATTACATTAAAAAATCCTGAATGGAAGATTTTCTCTAATTTGCAAATCAATATCGGAATTTTTGCTTCAAGTTTACGAAGACGTTCAATTTTTAACGTTGCCGAACAAAGCTGTTTATAGAATAGCACTGTTATAACACCCCACACTTTTATAGGCAACGATTCTTTGAACACCACTGGTAATAAATATTCCATCATGATATAACAATCATGACTTTTCATCCCACTCAATTTACTGTTTTTATAGTCAACACATCTATGGAGATTAGAAGAAATCCAATATGGACATTTCAGTCCCTCAACCCATTTCAGTACAAGTTTTATTTGTTTTTCTTCTAGTTCATAGCACACTTTGGTTTTTTTTTATTGTCATTGGGCTTCAAATGAAGTTCTAGACATTTACAATATTCTTCTATGTCACGTCTCGAATATATATCGTCCTTTGTTTTACCTCTAACATTCAAAACAGTATTAAACACGTTATCAAATACATTTTTTTCATTGTGCATAACGTCGATATTATGTCGAAGTAGGATATCTTTCCAATAAGGTAGCTCCCAGAATATACTTTGTTTACACCAATTATGAATGTCAGATTTAGCCGGAATTTCTGTCTGTACTCCAGTCTCATGTATCTTGGGATAGTCCTTTACAATATTGTATATTTCTTCACTTGACCAAAATTTAGGTGCTTGCACAGCCATTTCACTGTTAGCTTTAATGTTTTTTATCTCTTCTAAAAGTATGATTGACATGCAGAAAATAGCCGTGACAATCAAACCACGAATGCTTCCTTCCATACCGTAAGAAAAATGCTTGTGTTTCTTCCGTGCATAAAGGACAAGATAGACGACCGACAGTACTCTAACCTGAAAGCATCTGCAGGAAAATCACTAATCGTCTATAACAAAGAAGCGAACAGACGAAAATTCTTTTTTTTATTGAATGTCGTATGTTTCAACTCCTTCATCCCATAGTGTTTTCAACTCTTCTATTAATGGTTGTAGATAAACATCGATGCCTTGTTTTGGATCATTAGGATCAGGAACGACAACAGTGAGAAACATATATGGAGTTTTCACGTACATCCACAGAGGTAAATTATAAAGAGTAACGATAATAGGCCAAGATGAATATTTACTACCAGGTTGAGAAAATGGTGAAAACCCATCTGTACATATGCTAAGTCTGACGTTATGGCTCTGTGTGGAAAATGTAGGATACGTCCTATCAAAATGTTTCTATGCTTCTCCATCCGATGTATGTGTCAAGGTTCCGTCTTCTTGTGTTCTCACACTATGCCATCGCATATGACATGCAGTGACTGAGGATGCAAATAACCATTGTACTCTAGTGATGATTGGTAAATAATGCATTCTCATATACAGAACTTACTTACCTTTCTTTTTTCTAGGTTTATACCTTTCCCCACCACATTTTTTATAGTTTCTAAGATTAATATCATCGCTCCAATACAACATGCAATCATTAATACGAGTATCTATTTTTTGGTACGGCAAACTGAAAGCCGACATTACTGTTTTCACTTTGTAATGACTATCGCACATCAGATTATCGGGTGGTATATGTCTTCTTGCAGCTTGTATAACCGTTGTAAATGCAGCTTCTGTAAGGTTAAATTTTGATTTCATGGTGATGTACTCAGCGGTTGCAGATAATTCAGTTCCACTTTCACAACCATTCCACAATGGCCGCTTAGCTGAAGCCAATAAATCATATTATTATTTTTAGCTTTTGTGTTCAGTATTCTTCGATATTGACATCATCGCGTCAACTTCACCAATAGGGAACAATGACCATGCTGCATCTTCCACTATATCTTCTATTGGATTCATCATAACTAATTCGACCTCTGGCGCTACAGGATTTACTGTAGGCACAACAAGTTCTCCATGACAACCCCATAAACAATAATTTGGCACAAACCCTGATTTATACAAATGTACTTTACCGATATCTGGTTTCCAAAACCTCATCAGTTTGCATTTACTACACGGAAAACGGAGCTCCTCGTAATTTCGATTATTAGATACTGCAAATCTAACAAATTCATTTACACCATTGTAGAAATGTTCTTTCACTGAGCCTTTCATTCCAATTCTGACTTCATACATCCACTTACGGTCAATGTAATAATCGAAAATTTTCCTTGATTCAAAAATATATATCACAATGATTTCGATAATACATACATATATTATTATAAAGCCTTTTGGGACTAAAGCTTATACGCACCACACTATCATATCTCGACAATACATCACTTCTTAGCTAAACTTTAAAACTTATCTTTCTAAAAATTCCTATTTTATTTTCTTAAATTTATCCTTTATTTAATAAGTCATTATAGTTCAAAACTACCGCACCACGATTTTTAAAGAAAATTGATTTTGACACAATTCAAAATCTACTTTATGAAATCTATTTTTTTCCACTATGGAACTACAATCCAGCAGATTCATTAGACTGTTGTTTCGTAGATTTTCGACCTATATTTTATCGTATACACTCATTCAAAGTTCAAAATGTAAAATTACGAACTACCGCTGCGCGTTTTGTTCATTTTAATTATATTCAGTTTAAAATTTATTAATTTATAACGTAGACTTCATTAGTGACTTAATTATCAATACAGTATATTGAATTTATAATTAATATTCATTTTATAATTTATTTAATTAATAACGTAGAAATAACGGTGCATATTATTCTGATTTTACTTGGAATTTAACATTAGCACGAAACTGTTTTAAAAAAAATGCCATTACAACGGCGCCATTTTATAGCACTGGAATAACGTCTATGCATTACCCCTCTCCTGACTTGGCTTATACCATTAACAACAATTTTATCCAACAACATATACACAACCAACTCTTTTAATAGGATTACCAAACCCATTTACAACAATTTCAGAACCATAAATAGCTTTTAATCGATAATTTATTGATCAACTAATCGATTTCACAAAATTCACAAAATTTATTAATCGATTTCTAATCAATAATCACCTAAAAAGATTTTAAATTGAAAATCTAATTACCTATATTATAAATTCAATATCAATAATTGATTATTATCTATAAATTAACGACTCATTAACACATACATACGCACAAAATCAACTAACATACGATATTCACCGATTAATAACTAAATCCACATTTTAGGGTTTTCAATCATTACTAAATCAACAATACTAATATAATCACATAACATATACATTTAAATAATTATTAATTAATTAACTTATGAAATTAGGGTAGAAATTATACATAGAAGAGAGGAAATGATGGTTGGTGAAGGGAGGAGGCGCAACAGGCGTCGGTCGGCAAGGATGGAGGTGGCAGGCGCGGCGGCGATCGCGGACGTAGGTTTTTTTATTTTCTGTTTGCACGAGTTAAAATTTGGGGGAAGAGGAAATGTGAGTTTTTGTTATAGGCTCGCGGATTAATTGATTTTAGGTGACGGTTAGCGATGGTTGGTGACAACCATTTTTTTTTAATCGTCACCAGCCGTCGCTAGCGTCTGTAACCAAATGACGTATCTTATAGTGGTAGCAAAGAATTTTAGCAGGATATTTTAGCGGGGAATTGTAATTAACGAGGCTTTAAGCGAATCATTTAAGCGGATCATTTAAGTGGATCATTTTATTTTTATTTTGTAATTTAATTAGTTAATGTTTAAAACAAAACAGTATTATTAATGCAGAATAACACAGCTAACAAAAAAGAACAGTTCACTACATAACAATAATATATAAACTAATAAAACGGAGAAATACAATGCAACACTAACGCTGACAAAATCTTATTAGTTGATAACCTATATAACCAAGCAAATCTCGGTCTCCACCACATCCAAAATTGGCGGATCGATGCAAAAATTCTCAATAATCTCCCACTTCCCAACGTTAGTAACGGTAGAGAGAACAACGAAGCAACATTCCACCGTGACTATGAAACGGTCTGTTTGAATGAATGAGGGTGGTCTGGTAGGTTGTCTACTAGAAATTTCGCGCGACGTCGATCTGCGTGTCCCTAAACTGGTGGTGGGCTCCCTCCACTGAGAACATCATGATACATAGTTGCATCGGCCGCAGTAAAGGGGTGTTGTGGAGGGGGAATCTGGTAACTGTGGGTGTTTTTCCCTGTGCAACCCACGAAAATGTCGTCTTGCTCTCGAAATTTCAGAAGTGGATTTCTCCTGAACCTCTGGTACAAGGGTACATGCTTCCTCTACCATTAGTCTGAGTCATCGAGCCGGTCCTGAGTAATATCCCGTACACCGCCTGGAATTTGAAGCATATCGTTCCAAGTTGTCCAAACCCTTTTTAGATTATCCCATTTATTTTTTATCTGGGTCTATGTCAAACCATCATCGAAGCACTCATTGAATTAACTTTGAACCGCGGTCACGAATCTACCCGTTCCTTTGAGGTTAATATGATTGAGACAGATTTCTTGAAAGCCTCTGTTCGTTCCACTTGCCATGAAGCAATGGTGTCGACGAAGATCCTAAACCAGGCAGAAGAGTGCGCCATTTAACAGGAAAAAAAGAACAAACAAAAAATTTGGAAAATAATATATATTGGACATATTAACATTTAAAATATAATAACAAAGAAAATTACCTGAACAATACTGGAAACAATATAAAGAGGAGAAAGTTGGAAACGTGAAGCAAAAAAGAATAAAGGGGATTTTATATGGGGAGAGAGGTAGCCCAACGGCTCAAAATTGAGCAGTTAGGAATGACGCGTCGGACGCATCATCACCCAACGGTCCGAAATGGACCATCGGATAACAGACGCGTCTCTTACTCAAACGGTCCATTTTGGACCACCGAGCGGACCCTTATTGTTAATTTTTCTTGTTGGTGTGTATATTCAATGTTAAGATGTCATCGATTCATACTTGTACTTCTTAATCTAGTTATGATTGATTAATTAACTTGTCCATCCTATAATTGTTATAGCTGTGTCCTGGCATACATATGTAGGTACATGTATATATCTATATCTACATCTCTATCTCTTGTTAATAAACAAGTGATCATGATTTTTGGATGTCTTTATAAAATATCAAAAATATCGCTCTTCATCAATGAAATTTTACAATTTATGCCTTTAAGGATACATTTTTAGACTATTAAGTTACAGGTATAAACTTCATAATTTTAACTTTTTTAATTGAGTAAGTAAAAAATTAGGTATATGAAATAAATATTCATGTCATTGAGAAATTATTTACCATATTTAGTATATGCCTTTGGAGCATGTTTTTGAGCAACATTAACTATTGACACGCCTTTTGGCAAGGCAGTCACGTCACATCATGGATTTCTACGAAAGAAAGTACTTAGAACCATGTTATAAGCTCGCACGAACTTGAATTTATTAGATGAAAATCGCAGTTCAACTCAAAAATGTAGGTTTTCCATGCGCAAATCTCGGGTCAAGTGGGTTGGCTCAACCCCCTTCATGACCACTACCTCACTTTGGCTTGAAGGACCACGGGTCGACATGGATTCTCACCAATCACTCCACCTTCTATGAATCGGGTTGGACTATCTCGGGTTGGCACCTCGAATTGACCATATCGACCCAGGCCCAGAACACAGCATTAGTAGGACATATTCTAAAGGCGATAAATGTGATGCATGGATTAGGCAAAGATACTTCTCACGAGATGGCTTTATCAATCCACCTTCGCTCATTGCCTGGAACATATGATATGTGGCCAGTAGGACCCGGGATGGCTTCCACATGGCATACCAACCCGAAGAGGTCTACCATCTATAAATACCCATTTTCAAGACTTAAAAGAGGCGCTTCTTCTTCTCCACTGATCAATATGCAAGGACATTGTGTTTTAGAGGCCAAACTCTATTATCAACGCAAGGAGTTTGTGTTGTATCACTTCTTTTTCTACACTTCTTACAAACAACCGCATCGTATCTTGTAATCTGACGGTATAAACAAGAGATTATAAAATGACATAGGCCTGGATTATCAAACCATTATAAAAAATTGTTGTGTTTTCCCTATTTTTACTTTATTCTTGCATTATGTGGCCGTGATTGTGAGAATCACCTATGATTTGTGTACGGATCATACGCGTTGGGATTTGAACGTCAAGTGACCACTTTTTGATGTTAATACTTTTGCGTGCCAGGAAGAAGGCATGCAACAACTTGAACTTCTAGCCTAGAGGAAATTTCTCATTTTTGGATTCAGGATGGTGAAACGGAAGAATGATGGAATGTCTTCCGATACTCAAGCTACTGGCAACACAGGCGCTAGCAATGAAGGAAGTTAGGAGGTTTACTCTCATGGAGATCCATCCATCTAGTTGACTAGAAAGGAGATGGATAATGTACTCGCAGAATTAAGGACGTGAATGGAATGAGAGGATGACATTCTCCGCGAATAAGAGGAAATAATGAACTCTTTCTTTGTAAGATTCCAAGAATTTCAATGACCAGGAGGACATGGCTTAGGAAAGGGGGTAGAAACTAGTAGAAATACACAGCAGATTGGATCGGTAGCTCGACTAGTAGACCTACCCTAGCTCGTCTTGGCACTAGCCGTGGGTCGACCCGAAATTCATACCAACCCGGGAATGATAGGGGTTATTCGCCCTCAAACTATTGATATGCAACGCAACACTTCAGCTCACAATGCTCTGGATGGAAATGCTGAACAAGCCCAAAACAATGCCACTTTAGATAGAAGCGACGCAGAGACAGTTGGATTTCAGGTTTGTGTTATTAACCCTGGTCGGGTCGGTTATATTGACCTAAGGCATACCGATCTAGGATTAGGAGTCATGAACGAACTTCCACCAACTATAGGACTTCATGCCGAGAGCATCAATGCTGGATTAGGCAGTTGGAAACAACTTCTTGGAAATGGAAATCAGATCATTGACGTGATTCGATGATTCACAAGGAGGCATCCCAGGATGATGTGGATAACATCAACCGCAACCCCTTCACACAAGATATTAGGAATTCCTGAAATCCACCTACCTTCAAACACCAGCTCTAGAGCCTTATGATGGTAGGAACAACCGTACAGTTCATCTCATGCGCTACATGTGCCACATGGAAGTTCTATCGGCGTCGGATAATGTTATGGCTAAATGCTTTCCACTTTACTTTACGAATATAGCTGCTATGTGGTTTCGACATCTGGAAGCGGAATCAATCGGTAGCTGGAACATATTGGTCGCACGATTCATCAAGCAATTTAGAGTCCATATCACTTGGCCCAAAAAGGTCATACTTCTTAAATCTATCAAGCAAAAGTCTCGGGAAACTCTATGTTCGTGTACGGAAAGGTTTAGTGCAACGGTGGAATCGGTGAACCGTTCGGAACCGTCCATGGTCTTGATGGCAGCCTTATCTGGCATGTTAGATAAAACAAATTTTACGATCTCTTTGCAACGAGGTCCGCCAAGGGACCTTGGTGAACAAATTTGTTCTGATGTAAGAAAGACGCTAATGCCGAGAAGGACCTTCTTGAGGCTAACATGATTAAGGGCGGAGGACTGCCCAACTTAGGAAAAAAATAAGGATAAAGGTAAAGGAAAAGCCCTTGCTAAGGATAATTGAAATGTTGGGTCAGGAGAGAACCCAAATTCGAGAAAAATACTACTCTCAATTCTTCACTAGAGGACATCTACTTGGAAACGAAGGATTGCATTTTTTACCCAAAGCCTCCTAGGAGGGAGGCAACTCAGCATGAGCATGAGTCTGGAAGGTTCTGCCTATTCCACAAAATGGATGGTCACACCACCAACGAGTATAGGCAACTGGGACTTAAATAAAGAACGAGTCAGAAATGGAGAGATGATCGAATACGTTAATCCCTTACCTACATCATCACAGGAACAACCATCTACTGCTCCATGGAAAGGGAATGATCCGGGATTGAGCAATCGTAGGATTATCATCGGTTGATCTGGATTAGATCACACTAGATTTTTTTGGATTTCTTAGGATAAGTTTTTTCGTTTTTATTTGTATTTGGATTCCTGGATGACTACACTGGCACAATCATGCATGGGGATTAGGACCACTACAAGAAAATTGTTTTCTTGTAGCGCTCAAAAACCGCTACCGAGCATTTTTGATGGCGTTTTAATAATCATTACGAGAAAACATGCAACTAAAAATCCTTAAATATTACTTGCACTTCTTTAAATGCCACTAAGTATTTATTTTTAATAGCGTTTTTAATAGGATACGAATGTTATTTTTTGCAGCGTCTATATAACGTGACCAAAAGGTTTTCTTCACTACATCTATTGGTTTTAGTTGCATCCACTTATTTTTTTGTAGCGTTTAGTAACGCCACCAGAAAGGTTCTTGATTACTTTAATCACTAGTTTGTAGCGGCTTTTACACGCTACAAAAAAAATAATATTCCGTAGTATTATTTTCCGCCACCGTTTGTTCCCAATTTATATCATAATATTCCAGACCTACTCGTAATTTTGCCTCCAACTATATAACAATGTAATACAAAAAAACAAACGCTTTTGAACATAACATATTAAACAACCACAAAATATATACACATTCAAAAATCCACAAGATACATACACATACAAACATCCGCAACATACATATGTGTCTGAGTGTGCATGACCATACATTTTCATGGTTAGTATTCACAATAAAATTTCTCATAATGAAGAATTAAAGAGAGTCCAACTGTGCATGCCATTTTTCTATCCATTAGAGACTACTATAACTTTGTTATTCATAGCAGGTACCTGAAATCAAGCAAACCAAACAATTAGAATTTGAACTGTAAATATGTATGTGTGTGTATATGTGTGTGTGTATATATATATAGAGAGAGAGAGAGAGACCGACACAGTAGTGCATATGAGTAAATGATACCTGTAATATGATCGAGGATCGTTTTACTTTTTAACGCTGAAGTTAGTTGAGTTCAGAATAACTAAAATATCAAGAATGTTCTCGTTTGATCCATGATCGTGTGAATGACTTCTTCGTAACATTGATGCAAATGGAGCTCCATTCCATTTGGATCCACGCTAAGTGACTGCACGGTTTAGCAATTAGTTAAAATGATATAACTTAATGCATATCATAATAAAGTAGTATTGTTCTACCTGAACCCTAAACTGGTAATATTTGAATCGATCTGTTACTAGAAAATTTAGAGATATATTTGTAAGTCTCACAACAATAATTGCTGACAGTACCTGCGACTCACTTGAATCGGCATCCTTTCACAGAAAATAAACATATCATAGAGAAATTATGTTAAAAACTAAACAATTATAAGCTCCTCAACAAAAAAGAGAGGATTATATTGAAGGCAGAAAAAACCAGGCCACATCACAGTAGAGAAAGTTAAGGAAGTTATAAAATTATGTCGGCTTCATATGAATTTCAGTTTGGAACTAAAACTTCTACTCGCATACCATGTATTATACAGATAGCTCATCAAAAATGCCAACTTTTTATCACCGTGTACAAGAGTTATACTGGCATGCCATGTATTAGAGATCACCATTACATATGGGTTCATTTTGGAATTTTTATCACATTAAAAACTGCAAATTATTGCTTTTAAATTTAACTATTATTTTTGGAATTGTTATTAACTCTCAACATTAAAAGTGTCATAACAAAGTTATAAAGAATAAGCAATATCTAGTAATAGTGAATATATTGAAGAGTTTATATTGACTGATGACAAATTATGGCATGTGATATTTTTGATCTCTTCTATTCTAAGGGCTTTTAGCTCTACCCCGACTTTATAGGCAGTAATCACTCCAACACAAAAACTAGTAGAACATAGCAAAAAATGGAATAAACGTACATAAAACCTCACCTAAGATTACCAACAATAACTCCAATTTTCTTAACCCCTTGAAAGCATCTGGCATTAAGTAAAACAAATCCCTTCTGCTCAGTATACCACTCACTACAAATAAACAGAAGATGACATAAATCACTTCAAAATGGTAAAAAAAAACTGTGCCACAGTAAACAAAATTATAAATTTGTCAAAATTGGTCCCTATTACCGAATGCATAGTCTAACTTTCACGCACTAAATTTTTTCATGGACGAAGACAAAGTTTTGTATTCTAACAGCCACATTTAAGCTAAACAAACAGTAGATACTCCCCCAAAAACAATACATAAATTAATGTGCAAATAATTCACCAACAATATGCAAACTATATATACTTGGATTTTACTAATTCCTTGTTTCAATACAAAGTTTTAGACAGATATCATGTTCTCTTTTTGGTTCTGTTTAGAAATCTTGTGCACCTGTATTGATTCCTACTTCCCAACAGCCTTTTATATATTTTAATTTATAGACAAACCTGAGTTGCAATGCCAACATCAAGATGGTAAATGAACTCGGGTTTCTTAATAAATCCATCAAGGGTGTAGTGTAATGGATGAGGCGATTTGTGTGATCACTAATATATACTTTTGAACACTATCTGACTATGATCAACTTACATACCTCAGTTAAGATATCAACCAACACTGCATTTAGAGAAACTTCCTCCTACCTATCCACAGATCTGGCCATTTCTTCAATTGTGATGAAGTCCCATGACTCTAGCAACATAAAACATAAACAAAAATACATAGGATTTACTCGACTTATGCTCAACTTGTACTCAAATTATTACCAAGATTTTGTAAGAAAATAAATAATCAGTAATAACATTACATTTGGAAGTTGCAATAAGTACCAACAATAATCTCAAACTCCCCATGTACGATATAACCATTTCTTCTATAACACCACTTTTCTCTCTAGGTTAAATACAAATTAAACAACCTATTAAATACTTGGAAGACGGTGGGTTTGTCTGTTCAGTTTCCCACATCAATTCACGTTTCTCTAGCCTCATTAATATCAATATCGAGATTGCAAATACGGTTCAGGTTCAACTTGATCATTGATGGCCTAACACAGATTATGCAATCTCGATTATTAATATTGATGAGGCAAGAGCCTATGTAACATAATGCTTCTCCTGAGTCAATAGGGAAATTTTTATGATATGTATTGGTCATATAACAATATAGTCATAACATAACATATGTTATACAATCCTCGTACTGTAAACCGATGTAACACTTGTATGAACATTTTATGATAAGTACGATATTTTGATGATATGTAACATTCGGCACAGTAGGAAAAAAGGCACAACCAAGATAAACTTTTGAAGATCCTGACACTATTAAGTAGTACTGCTAGAGTGTTTATTCCAGAACCATGTCGATGAGGTGTTCAGTATCTTTAAGATACTGCGACTAAATTCCATGAAGATGGAACATTCACGTTATATTAAGTACTAAATCACGAATTATACGCGTATACCTGGAGACACGAGAGGTAATGAATATGCTTTCTTTGGGCTGGTGAAATACATCGAAATGATAAAGCTGATCATATAGACAAATATTTTCAGCTTGAGGAAACATTTAACATCATTACTTGAGATTTATCTTGGGAATTACTAAATTAATCCGTTGAAACTTTTTGATATTCGAAACTTGATTTACTAAATTTCAAAGCTCTTTAATGACTGAAAACTTTATTTTATAGTTTTCATCATTTCGAGGTGTTTCTTCAACCAGACCACAGAAGCTAGGTCAATACCTCTCTTACCTCCATGTATATGCATACAACTCATGTTTTGTTTTTTAATATCACGTGGATGTTCCATTTTCATGGAAATAAGTCATAGTATCCTAAAATACTAAACACCTGCCGACATGGATCTGAAATATACTTCGTGACAACACTACTATTTTGACACCCCATGTCTGTTAATTTCACTCATAAGAGAATGCATTAAGTTTCGTGAAGCCAATAGGTAAACGGTAACAGAAATTCACAAGACATATATAAAGTAAGCAGCTGAAAATTCAACTTTATTATTGAAAATTAAACATTGTTTCATATCAGGTTACATCATCAAACTAGTTACATCAAAAACCAAGAACCTAAAATCTGTCTCATAATGCAAAATAACAGAGTGCAATAATATAAAACCATATCCCTCATAGCAAGCTATAACAAAATAGAAAGTAAATCAAAGCAGTACATCTGAGAAAGTCCGGATCCAAACTGAAAGAGAAAGTCCTCATCACTGAGGAGTGCTACCACTCTGAGGACCTGAGGGGAGAGGAAGAGAAAGAAGCGAAATAAAAATAGGTCAGACATAAAGCCTGGCGAGTTCCAATGATTTTTAGTATATGCATAAAATAGAGGTATCAAGATAGACAAAAGTAGGTCAGACATAAAGCCTGGCGAGTTCCAATGATTTTTAGTATATGCATAAAATAGAGGTATCAAGACAGATAAACAAGACTGGATGAGAAAGTACAGTAACATACAAGGCAACGGGCAAACAAGATAAACAGGAACAACTTGAATAAAATAGGATAGATAGTGATTGAGTAATGCTTCTCATTTATATCCCTAAAATATGTTTCTACACCAATACTAGTATAACAGGATTAGGTGTTAACCTAATTACATAACAGCAGGATTAAACAATAGGATTAGCTGTACCCCAATTACATAACACGATTAGGTGTTACCCTAATTACACAACAACAGGATTCAGTGTACCCTAATTACTACCCATGCGATGGGTTCCCTACTATGTAAATACCCTGTGTCAGCCCCGACAATAGGGTGTATCATTCCCTAACCCAACAATTTATATAACACAAACATATTTACTGGTGTTAAGCGGCTTAGTTTTCCTAATCGGATACATGCACGCTGATGACTCTGCCAGAATGCGCCAGTACCCACCTTCCTCGTTTTAACCTCTTACTATCCAGTCCAGTTAAGCGTGCCCTGGCCCCTACCTAGTGCGAGGCCCTCTAACAAAATACCAATAAGGATACTGACTGATACAGGTTCCACAAAGCAAGATTGACACAAGCCAAAACCCTTAAGCTTGTGCCCCCAAGTAGCCAGGAATTAAGCGTCCTAAAAACTCGATACAACAACAAAGCGAGGGACCTCTTCGCTTATTAATAATCAGGTTTAGCTTAGAAGGTTTAAGTTCATTAATAAGCGTGGTTGTAATATTACATGTTATTATGTGTATGCAACCCTTTCCCAAAACCAACACCCACCCAGATGTATATAATTACTATAGTAGATTAGTTTGCCTATCCTACATCTGGAACTTACATTATTTTAACATGTCCTTTATTAAATGTCTGTATTAAGTCAAATCTAACATGTTTATACATATGCATACTATTCCCAAATTACATCATGTATAAGTTTATGCATGTTATCCCTTTTTGTTATATTCCCAAATTACAGCATGTACAAGTTTATGCATATTATCCCTTTCCCAAATTACATCCCAAATTCCCAACAGGCATCAATTTAACAATATGCCCAAATTCCCCTTTTTCATTATCATTGCATATTATCCCAAATTTAGCTATACACAATCTTAAAATTGGACATGGCATAGGCTCTCAACGGCCTAGGTTTAGCGTAAATAAAAGGAAAAAAATAGAAGGAGGAGAATAGAATCAAATCAAACTATATAAAATAGGCATATAAACAAGACTGGAAATAAATTAAACAGAAGAATAGGAAAAAAGAAGATAGATACACATAACTAATTAATCAACTGATAGTAAAAGAACATATATTACTATAACAACGGCATAGATGGATAACAGTAAAAGAGAAAGTATGACTAATAGGCACTGTATGTTCTAGATCCAATTTTATTTACTGTCATGATATATTTCTAGGTATCATATCTGAAAATAACATGAAACTCACAATGGGTCTTGGTGAAGAAGAGATTATCTCTTTTATATACATACATACATACATACATACATATATATGCCAATGTAGAAAAGTCCACTTCTATCTTTTTATTGTTATGGAGCAGTCTGAATTGTCCTTTCTATTTTATATTTGGGTAGAACCACAGTATGTATATATTAATCTCAAAAAAGGGTTTGTAGGGAGAAGGAGGAAGAATGATTTTATGTGTAGAACAAATGAGGTTGCAAGCCTTTATATAGACTACCTAGAACAATCCACCACCATTAGGCATTAGGTTTTCAATCTTAGTCGTACACATAATGCTGAGTCAGTGGACGAATCCAAAATTAAAAACATTACAGGTATAGAACTCAGAATCGAGCCTGCATACATCTGGGTCGACGTATCGACCTACTGGGTCAACCCGCGGGTCGACCCAGGCAGGGCATAGGTCGCCCCATGACCGTTACTTCCTGCGTAGATTTATCGGTTAGAATTTATTCATATATAATCTTCTAATATATACAAACTTCTATGGTTCATAACCTCCTCATACGTTATCGGATTTACGCAAACTTTTGGTCTATCTGAACTAGAATTCTGAGACGAACGCAATGGTAAATTCGGTTTTACCTAATTCTAAATATTTAATTATATAATACTCATTTTTTGTCTTAACAATATGGTTATAATGTATTAAATTTTAGGTGTTACAACTATACACTAACAATGAACTTTGATTGGAGATCCTACCAAGTTAGTGTTACAATTTAAATTAATTGTTGGTTCATTGATTGTAGTCGCTTAATTTAGTAACTCCCAAGATAAATCGATCTCGAAATGTTAAAACTCTTGCACAAAATTAATTTGCTTTAGTAACTTCCAAGTCAAATTAACTTAATTTAGTAACCCCTAAGTCAAATTAATTGTAGCTCATATACATTAGATCTCTTGGCCACAAAATTAGATTTCTCATATTTCTGAGAAATCTCGAAATGTTCACACACACTTGATATATACATATAGGAATAAATGCATACTTGATAAATACACTGTAACAACCCGTATTTTCAATAACCTGTTATAACATAAATCGAGGCAGAATTTAATTCTAAAATCTGAATCAAGGGAAACGGGCTATGCCATTGCGTTCGTCTCGGAAAAATACGCGAAATAGAGTCCGAGTTTTCGGAAATCGGAGTCCGTATGACCCGATTAAGGCCCAACGAAGTTTTCAGAAAATTCCTAAGTAAAAACAGATTTCAAATTCAAATCTGAAATTGGGAATTGGGCCAGTTTGGGCCAGGCAGGAAAAATTCCCGCCACAGTACCCAAGTCGACAGCCCTGTCGACTTGGGAGTCGACTGGGTCTGACCAGGTCAACAGCCCTGTCGACTTGGCTGTCGACTTGGCTCAGACGCCCAGGTCTGCCTGGTGCACCATTTTTGAGAATGTGTTGAGCTTGGGGGCCAGATTCGGTTTAGAGGGCTGAGATTGGAACTAGTGTTTAATCCTATGGTCTAAATCACTAGCCTAATCTATAAATAAGACCCTAACCTACCCTAAATCATTCATTATTCATTCTAGCAACTAAACTATGTCAAAATCAAACCTCTCATGGCCTCCACTCTCTTCATACAATTCCTAAACCAATTCCTAAGTGATTTTCCATGCATACAAGTGTTTTTAGGCTTGTATGATCCTCTTTAGCTTGCATTAAAATCTTGTTTCTCTATTGGCATCATAAAGGAGGAGTCTTGATCAAGTTTGCTTGCATTTTTGGGGTTTTAATTTGTTGCATAAGGGGTTTCTTACATTTGCTATACTCATTTGAGTCCGCATAAGCATTGTAAGCCCTATTCCTCTCATACTTGAACTTTGAAGTTAAATGCATGATATGCAAGTTGTCATATGTTATGCAAGTTTGTTTATGCAAGTTTGATATGCAAGTCGTCATATGTTATGCAAGTTTGTTTATGCAAGTTTGATATGCAAGTTGCCATAAGTTATGCAAGTTTGTTTATGCAAGTTTGATATGCAAGTTTCCATAAGTTATGCAAGTTTGTTTATCCGAGTATGATATGCAAGTTGTCATATGTTATGCAAGTTTGTTTATGCAAGTTTGATATGCAAGTTGTCATATGTTATGCAAGTTTGTTTATGAAGTTTGGTATACAAGTTGTCATATGATATGCAAGTATGTTATGCAAGTTTGGGATGGTCATGTGGTTCATGTTATCATGTTATGCATGCTTTTTGGGCCTAAAAATGTAATATGCAAGTGTATGAACACATGAACCTTTCATATGCCACCATGTTGAACTTGTGGCTTCAACACTTTTACGTCATAATTATGCCAAGTTCCCTCTTTCTATCCTTTATGCGCTATTGCGATATGTAAGCGATGGGATTGCGTTTGGGGTTGGGTAAACTTAAAAGACCTAAAAACATAAGCTTGGGAATTTACCTATTAAGTTAGGTCTACCCATTGGGAATTTACCTATTAAGTTAGGTCTACCCAATTGCTTGAAAATTTGTAACATGTTTTGGAAACATGATGGACATGACACTTAGAAAAGATAAGTGTGGCCAACTCGAGGTTGGGTTGAGTTTGTAGCGTAAACCTACCCGGAACCGACCGGCTTAACTAGTTGCTACAAACAATAAGACCCAATGTGATAAGTTGGTCATGTTGTACCTTGAACCCGAGGTTAGACTAAGTTGTGGTGTAAAGCTACCCGGACCCGCCTGGCTTAACTAGTAACCACAACAAAGTCTAATGTGAGAGGTTAAGGCGCATTAATTAATTAATGCCTCGTGATTAGGGTTAAGTCATGAACCGCTTGAACACTTAACCAATGAAACACGATGGGTTGGTAGGGTTAAGTCATGGACCGCTTGAACACTTAACCAATGAAACACGATGGGTTGGTAGGGTTAAGTCATGGACCGCTTGAACACTTAACCAATGAAACACGATAGGTTGGTAGGGTTAAGTCATGAACCTTGGGTACACTTAACCAACTTGGTACTTGAATGAGTTGGGTTAACCACGTTTAACCCATTAAGGAAACCCTAGTTACGTGGTCCTTTGCACCAGTAACCCTCTTAGTTGTATCATGATACCCTAGGGACTAGGCTAGGGAGGGGCACGATTACTGGATGCCATGTAAGCGACCAAACGACGGCTGAGTAGGTGCGCCGGTGTGGGTTCAGGCGGGCCATGATCGTGCACATGGTCCGGAGTTGAAAAAGCAGGCACGGGCACCAGTAGGTTTAGACTGTGCGTGCATTGATTCGTGTCGGTGGTTGACACCCTAGGACTGGATACACCCTAGGGTGGACCTAGCACAGTTTAGCTACACTTCGTAGTTGGGCCGTATGACACAGACACTTGACGAGTTAGGCTTAGGGAGCCGATCGACTAGACCGTGCTAGTTGGACCTTGGTTTGGGTCATTCCTGATGATGGGCCAAAACTTGGGCCTGGGGATCACTGGGATCACTTCTAGTTTACACTTTGGACCTCGTATGAGGGTCACTTCACGTTATTGGGCCAAAGCGTGGGCCAAGGGATCAATACTTGTTTATACAAGTCATGTTAGTTTGCTAGTACATCTGTGGTGCAAAACCTTAATCCTGATTGTGCGATGACACCTTTATCTACCTTGATAGATAATCATCATGTTGTTATCCTTATGTTCATATCTGTTGCTCATGTCAGTTAACTTTATCAGTTTACATTGATTGTAGTAGGGCTTACTCAGTCTTTTTGACTGACCTGTTTTCTTTCGCCTCTTTTCTTCCGTTTCCCCCCCCCCCCCCCCAGGTTCTCAGGGAGGGAATACAGGAGCTTAGCTTGGAGCTTACCTGCTTTTCTTGGATAGCTCATGTATGCTTTGGACTTGAGCTCGCTATGGTTTTTCCACTTTGGGGATAGCTACTTTATGTTTTCCTTTTTCAAGTTTCAGTTGATGTTATTTTATGTACTAGGCTTGTTATTTTGGAAAATTGACATTATGTTGTACCAGACTTGTTTTGAAATGGTTTAAAATCTTCCGCTGTTTTATCTATGTTATCTACTCTGTTTACATATATACATATGTTCTTGTTCTGCCTTGATATATCATTATGCATGTTTACCTGATTCAAACGCCCCTCCAAAGTCAGAGTGCTTGCAAGAGCCACCCTGGCGGAGGTGGGGTGTTACATACACCCCTCATATATATACGCGCTCATGCTTCACACATGCAACACATAGTATCACCTGCACTATGTATGTATGCATGAACAAATGGATACACAATTCACATATCCCCCCTAGTAAGCAAGAGTTTCCCATATATGTAACACATGGAGCGAAACAAAATAGAAAGGAATAATTAGGCTAAAATCAAAAGAAACAACAACTAGAAAGCATAAGAAAGTCAGGTACCCATAAAAATAGCATCTTATACAGATGTAAAGGAACGTCACAAGCATAAGGCAAATGCACTTGCACTAAAAATGAAAGTGTGTGCATCTAATACACATATGTGTGTATGGGCGTGCAGGTTTGTAGGTCATTGTACGTGCATTTTTCTATGTGTCTGGCAGCATATAGCATAATTCTTTAAAGTTACATGCACAACAGAACGATGATATATTTATCATTTTTTAAAAGCTTTACAACTTAGAAGAAACACCTTTCTCATTAGAGTAAAATATTTCTGTACTCATGCTAGAACTAATCAGTTATTTTATGAGTTGAAAAATGTGAGCTGGACTCAACAATAAAGCAAATTAGCTATATGTGGATATCACTTTCCTGCTTCCATCGCACATACATGATAACATAAGAAACAACTCGAAAGGAATTCACGTAAAAAATACTAATTCCTAATTAAAAGATAACAAATATATAATTTGTATACTTCAAACAAGTCTACATTATTTTTACAGTATGTGTACTTGACATGATTTTTATGTTATCTTGTGGGTTAAACACAAATGTCAATCTTTATAAGTAAGCATGCTACCTTTTTATGGGTCAATCTACTCACTGCAATCAACGCAAGTAAGTTCAAATGGTTACCTGTTTATAAAAACTCTAGAAACTCTTAGTTAAAATTTCAGTCAAAACTCAAAACAAATTTAGCCTACTTCTTAATGTTGAAATATAAATGATATACTGGGTACAAAAACAGGGTTGATAAAACTGGAAATTGTACCGATTCTTGACACTAAAATAGTGCTAGTTTAGTGCTGCTATACTCTCATAGATTGATAGACAATACTCTGGTAAAGAGTGCTATTATTCAACCCATATTTTACACTTGATGTTATCCAAAAAAAATACTTAAAATTACCAAGATCCGTAAATCCAAATCAAACAAAAACCAACCGAAACATTTTCAAACCCTAAATTAACTACTAATCCCTAACGCATCACTATTGAAAGTTCTAAAACAATCAAAGTTATTAATGGTATCCAATTAAAATAGGAAAACCAAAATCAGATTGAAATAGAAAAGTCATACCAATTTAGGGTTTTGCCTAGAAATCTCGAACAATAGTTATGCTATCCGATTGAAATTACTAAGGACTACGAAGAGGGCTTTGCGCGATAATGAAGATGGAGAGCGTTAGCACAAGAGAAGAAATTTTCGCTGGCTTCCGCGACGTTGTTGAGTGGAGTACAACGGAGTTGACGATGATATGAGGAAAGTTAATCAATGCGATGAAATTTTTTTGGTAAAGCGATTTGGAGGAAAGAGAAATAGGGTTAAAAATTGTAAATATGAGGGGAAGGAATAGAAAATCGGTGGTTACGTTTATTTTGGACTATGCAGACTTGTTTTTTCTTAAGCGGGAAAGTGAAATGTTTTTTGGCGTGTTTATATTATGAGTAACACCTTTGCTTGCATTTGTGAAGAAACGCCACTGATTTTTGCAACAAAAAATCAATTTTCTTGTAATGGAGTAAATCCTTAGACATGCTCTATGCTGGATAATAAAATCATCCGACAACAAATGGCTAAGTTGATGTATACACGTACAGGATTACGATTTAGTCCTTAGGCATGCTCTGGATTCAACAATAAACCAATCAGACTTTGTTTTGGTTATGTAATAACTTTGGATTTAATAAAATGGATTTTCAAGCATGGATTATGCTTGGCGGTACTAAATTATCTTGTCAGGATGTGACAAGACTACTAAAATAGGATTAGAGTATGGTTTGTACTCGATTTAAACCTCCTGTTATGGTATATACCTACGATGATGGATTAACTTATCATGATTTGATGAGAAAATTCAATCACAACTCATGTATGGATTACGCTCAGTTTGGATTAACGGGCATGGATTATGCCCGAAGTGTTGAGCTATTTTGTTAGGTCTTAATAAAGCGATTCAATCATGGATCGAGTATGGACAATGCTCATAGTGAATTTTCAAGCATGCTTTATGTTTGGAAAGACTAACTAGTAATGTCAGGATTTGGAAAAACTATTCACTTGGTTTATTTTCATGTATGGATTATACTCGCAACCGGATAGGCCTGGCGAGGGCATGGTTTTCTTGGATTTTGGGTTTCCCTTATTACGATCTGGTGCGATTGTCAAATTTCTTAGTATTCTGGCATTTTGGTCTTCTTATACCATGATCCAGAGTGATCATGGCTTTCTTATAATATAGTCCGGCGTGACTATGGGTTTTTGGTCTTCTATTACTATAATTCGGAGAGATCGTGGGTTTTCTGGTTTTCTTTCATGATTAAATATGACTCGGCATGTTCGTTGACTTCTGGATTTTAAATGTTTGATTTCTATTCTGGATTCTTATGGATCTCTATGGATTATGGATTATTCAAAACACATCTATCAACAAAAGATATATTTAGGGGGTAAAATGTTGACATGCCTTTTGGCAAGGCAGTCAAGTCACTGATTTTTATGAAAAGAAGTGTTCATGACTTAGGTAAAAGCTTGCACGAACTTGAATTTGTTGGATGATAGTCATAACTCCACACAAACACATAGGTATTATATGTGTAATTCTCGGGTCTAGTGGGTCGGCTCTGTTGGTAATAAATTAAATTGCAATAAATGTCATTATATATGGCCTTTGGTAATTGCAATATATATTGCCTAATTTGGATATTTGGTTATATTTGGAATTGAATTATTGATTGTGATAAATTCTAGAATATACTTATCTAGAATGGATAAGAATGAAACATGTATAAAAAGGCTATAGATTTGCAATGTATTTGTCAATCAAAGAAATCAAGAAAAACAAGAAATAAAATCTCTGTCTTCCCAAAACTTTTTATCTCTTCCTCTTCAATTTATTTTCTAAAAATTATTTCCAATCAATTTTCTACAAATTGGTATCAGAGCCTGGTTAAAATTATGGCATTTTTATTTTTCTCGTCGTTCGTTCTCACAAAAGAAAACTTTGAAGAATGGAGTAATAAAAAGAAAGAAGTGCTAATCTCCAAAGAGCTATGGGAGATAGTTTAGTTTGGCTATGAATGGCCAAAAGATGTTAAAAATATGACGGAGAAAGAGAGTATGGAATTTAAAAGTTTGAGATGGAAAGATTTCCAAGCTCGTGTTGTGATGTGTGAGAACGTCGATGAAGAAGCTATAGTCCATATTCTTGGAGAAAAATTTGTAAAAGATTTGTGGAAATTATTGAAGGAGGTGTATGGAAAGGATGACAAAAGAGAAGATGAAGAGGAAGTTGAAGAATATGATGAAGAAGAGGTCGAAAGATTCAAAGAGGTGCTGATGGGAAAAAATGCTGCATTAGTAGTGAAAGAAGGAAAAAAAGAGGACGAGGTTGAGGAGGACAACAGTGAAACACAAATAATTGAGGAAGAGAAAGAAAAGAAGATTGTAGATGAAGATCAAGAAGAAGACGATAGCGAGGGCAACGGCGTAGAGAAGAAGAAAGAGAAGAAAAAATAGAAGGATAAGGAAGCAAAACTAGAAGAAACAACTGATTTCAAATCTGCACAAGTGAGCATTGTAGACCATGCTGAGGAGGCCCTAATGGCAAATAAAGAAGATGAGGCTACCGCTGAGGAGTCAGTACAAATGATCATTTCAGATCATGTTGATGAAGCAATAATGGAGAATAAAAAAGAAGAGGCTGCAGATGAGGAAGAAAACAAAGACAACATGTTGAAAGAAACAGAAAATGATGTAGAACAAGAGGAGGTCAAAGAAGAGGACGAAAACAAAGGAGATGAAAATGAAGATATTGGGAGTAAAAAAATTGAGAATGAAGACAGTGAAAGTGAAAATACAAAGAATGGAAAGGCAGAAGCAGAATCCGCGAACAACACCATCAAATCAGAGTGTGAGAAAGCCATGATTGCTCTAAGGCATGGAAACCATACCAAAGCTCTTAGGCTGATGAAAGAAGCTTGCAGAAAATATAAGGACTCTTCTCATTTGGTTCATAGAGTTAATGGGACTATTGCTATCAAGATCACTTCAATTTTGGACAATCAGAATGCTAAGTTGAAGCATTTGAAGCTGGCGATTGACTCAGCAAAGAAGGCAATTGACTTTTCTTCAAACTCAATTGATTTTTCTCATTTCCATGCAAGTCTGTTGTATGAGGCGCAGCTGAAATGGTTGGACATGGATATGATCTTGTTATTCAGGAATGTGAATGGAGGCTTGCAATTTCTGATCCGGTTGATCTAGGAACAAAGAGTTTCGATGACAGTCAGTTGAAGAGTTCTACCAAGGATGCAAGAATTGAGCACGTGAGTAAAGAATTGAGAGGTTTGATTCAGAAGGGTAATAATGCTAAAATCTTGCAACAACAAATGTCTGAACCAAGTAATGTGAATGAAGTGAAGGCACAGAAGAAGAACACAATTAAGAAAGTCTATATAATATTATTCTTTTTCTTGCCAAAGCACGTGAGTTATAAATAAATCAAAATCGAGATGTTCTCAAAACAGGTGTTCAGATGATTGATATTTTGACAAAGGCACTCAGCGCATAAGTCTTCAGAAGAAGTGCAGAAAGTTTGGGCAAAGGAAGCAAGTTTAATTTAGGGGAGACATTGTTGGCAATAAATTAAATTGCAATAAATGTCATTATATATGGCCTTTGTTAATTGCAATATATATTTCCTAATTTGGATATTTGGTTATATTTGAAATTGAATTATTGATTGTGATAAATTCTAGAATAGACTTATCTAGAATGGATAAGAATGAAACATGTATAAACAGGCTATAGATTTGCAATGTATTTGTCAATCAAAGAAATCAAGAAACACAAGAAATAAAATCTCTGTCTTCCCAAAACTTTTTATCTCTTCCTCTTCAATTTATTTTCTAAAAAATATTTCCAACCAATTTTCTACAAATTGACCCCTCTCATCACCACCAGCTCACTTCGGTTCGAAGGACCCCGGGTCGGCGTACCCGAGTAGGCACGGATGCTCACCAATCACTTCACCTTCTATGGATCGGGTCGGACCATCTTGGTTCAGCTACCGTGGATTGGCAATACCGACCCGAGCCAAGCCGACTCGGGCCTAGGATACAACATTAGTACGGCCTATTTTAAAGGTGATAAGCGAGGTCAACGTCTACCTATTCTTTCTCCTAGATTTTTGGAGCGGGTGACACATGTGCTGCATCGCTCAGGCAAAGATATTTCTCATGAGGTGGCTTAGTTAATCGTCTTCCCTCAATGCCTGGATTGTATGGCACGTGGCCAGCCTATCCAGAGATGGTTGTCACGTGGCATACCGACTTGGAGAGGTCTCCCATTTATAAATACCCATTTTCATGACTTGAAAGAGGCGCTTCTTCTTCTCCACTGATCTACACGCAAGGACATTGTAGTGTAGAGGCCAAACTCCATTATCAACAAAAGGATTTTATGTTGCATCACTTCTTTCTCTACATTTTGTGCAAATATTGTACTATATCTTGTAATCTGACAGTATAAACAACAGATTATAAAGTGGAAGTAGGCCCGGATTGCCAAACCACTATGAGAATTATTGTGTGTTCTCCGTTTTTACTTTATTCTTGCATTATTTGGCTATGATTGTGAGAATTACCTGTGATTTGTGTACGGATTGTACGCTTTGGGGGTTAAACGTCAAGTGACCACTTTTTGACATACATATGTAGGTATATGTATATCTCTGTTTCTACTTCTTTATATCTTGTTAATAAAAAGTGATCATGGTTTCTAGGTGTCTTTATAAAATATCAAAAGTATCGTTCTCCTCAACAGAATTTTACAATTTATGCCTTTAAGGATACATTTTTAGACTATTAAATTACAAGTATAACCTTCTTAAGTTGTGCAAGTAAAAATTAGTTATATGAAACAAGTATTCATGTCATTTGGCAATTAATTATTATTTTTAGCATGTGCCTTTAGAGTATATTTTTAACCAACATTAACAATACTCTTTTTACATTCATTCAATTAGACATGAAGCCCCCTACATGAAATATATACATAAACTTTGGTACCTATGATCTGAATATACCCACCTTTCATGATGATTCTCACCAAACTCTTCAAACACAACATAATTCATTTGTACATTGTCTCAAAGGGTTCGGTTTTTGGGCAATGTCTTGTTAATGGCAACAGGGGAAAACATCAAGTTTTCTTTCTTCTCTATCTCTTCTCCTATCATCCATTTCCTTCTCTTCAAAATCTGAATCACTATCCTCGTTCTTCTCTCTCTACCATCCCTTGCTTTCTCCTACGTGAGGCTACCCCTAATCCTGAAAATTATTGTTCAGATTTAACCCTTTTTCGTTGATTTCCCCTTCTTTCAACATTCCCATACCCCTCCTACTGCCAAACCCTTCCTTGCTATAGTCCTTACTCCTCCTCTCATGCATGATGTCCTTTCCAGAAATTGGGAACCCCACTGGTGTCACCTTTACTATTCTTGCATCGAGAGCCTTGTCGATCCTTAACTATAATGCTCTACATGTAGTTTCAAGGTGATTTCGTGCCATTTCACTCCTTGGTGATTACTAAATCGTGTGGTCTGGCGAGAGTTAGGTGTTTTGGTTAGGCGAGGTTTTATTGGTGCTCCAGTGTAGGTATTGCTAGTGGGATTCAACAACATTTGGGTTGGTGTTGATGGACCTTTCGGACAACCCATCAAGGTGTAATGATGCAGCATACCCAGTTTCCAAATTAGGCCAATCGATGAGGCCCGACATCTAAGCCCTTTTCCCTTGTCAGGCTGGCCCAGAAGAAGTCTGATATGACCAGGCATAATCAGCTGTGTTACATTCAATTGTGATCCGATAAACTTGCCTAAATACTAGCTTATTCCAGATCTTTTCTCTTTCAGATCACCCAAGTTGGATGGATCAAGTACCACTTCATGTCGATAATTCAAAGAGAATGCCAATTCTTTAGGAGAGATCGATTCATTCAGCACCGACTGTATTTTTGGATCCTATGACATCTGTGCAAGCTGGCTCAAGTACTGTGTCATCTATAAATACCTCTTCTAAATTCAGTAAAGGGACTTTTGGGCATTAGAAAAACCCTAACTTTTAAATACTCTTCATTGAACTCTTGTTATACAACTATTGTAACTATTTTGTTTGGTAGTTGAAATACTATATAAGAGATTATAAAGTGAACATAGGTTCTTTATTGCCGAACCACTTAAATTGGTGTGTGATTTTTCCATTATTTTTACTCTTTTACAGTTATTAGTCTTCATTTGTTCTCTACACAACCCTCTTTTTGGGTATTGTGCCAATTTTTAGTGTCAACACTTTGGTGCTTTCAGTGAGAAATGACATTCTCAGACTAGTTCGGATTTTTTCTCTACTTTCGGATCACCAAGTCTGAGACGAAAATCCAACTTTTATCTAGGCATTAATTAAGCTATGGCTGGAAAATCATCCCGCAATGTTGGGAAACAGATGCAGGTAGGAACATCTGCGGAAGCGGCCGGTAGATCGTCCGCCCCTGAAATTGCTCCAGATCGACCTGCATTACCCTCCATGGCAGGCTCAGCTCCATCTTCTACTTTCGCCACCCGAGACGAGTTTATGGCCGTGATAACTTGACTATAGGAAACTACGGATTCCTTAAAAGCCCATGCTCAAGAGAATGTTGTGATGCAGCAAGACATGACTCGCATGACCATGCAGTGGTAGGAGTTCATACACCAAACCCAAGAGGCACTGGACCATCAACTCCCTCCTCTCGACTAGATCAAGTGTTAGAAGGCTCCTCCTCATCTGGGGAAAGCAGAGACCCACATCGACCTCGATGCCCACTAGAAAGAGCTGAAAATGTTTAGCGGTTACACCTTGAGAGACGTCAGGACCCGCCAAGGGAAGGCAACCAAGCACAAGTCAACCAAACCGAACTGGAAATTGTTGATCCCATAGCTCCATAAAACCGAGAGGCGTTTCCTCCTGCGCACCAAAATGTTGCTCGTGGGGAGTCGGCTCCCCACTCATCCTCCACTGAATCTTGTGATTGACTAAGATACCCAAGAAGGAGGAAGGAATGCCCGGACGGTACTACCCGGTGAGAGAGCCCAGAGAGGTCGGTTTGTTGAGGAAGTCAAGCCAGACACAACCATTCCGCCAAATTTGACTGCTATGGTATGACAAATTATGAATGACAGTCGCTGACATAGGAATGAAGACTGGGGAGTCGACCGAAGCCATACACCGTTCACCGATGATATCCTACAAGCAGAGTTCACCAGGAGGTTCAATATGCCCCAGATGAACCAATACATCGGTACCTCCGATCCACAACAGCACCTAATGAGGTACTGGTGGCACATGGAGGTGGCAGTGGCCCCCGACACTATAAAGTGAAAAGCCTTTCCGATCTTTTTAAGTGGAATAACACTCATGTGGTTCGTATGCTTGCCCGCGAGGTCGATCCCAAGCTTTAAAGATTTGAGTGAGAAATTTTTGACTCAATTTCACCTTCACACTACCAAATCGAAGCACGTCATGGCTCTTTTAGTAGTTAAGCAGGGAAAGGGTGAATCCAAGAGGAATTATCTTAATCGATTAAACCGAGCTGCTATTGAAGTTAGTAACCCCAACCATGAGACTGTTATGATGGCCATTGTCGATGGCATTGACAAACGAATATAATTCGGATAATATTTGATCGGAAAACCACCAACCATAATTGAGGCTTTCTATGAGATGGCCCACATCCGACTGAGGAAAGAAGATGCGTAGTTAGAAGAGGAAGATGGGCTGAAAACTGCATTTACTTTGTCGACCAAGAACAATGTCGCAGTCAAACAATCTGGGGTAACTCGGGAAAGGTGGAAGTGAATGTTGAAAACCGCGGCAAGCGAAGCAGTGAAAGATCCAAGGAGACCAATGGGAGCTCAAGACCAAGGGTGAGCGCCTGGAAGCGCCCCCGGTTCCAGGTATTTGATACATACACGACCTTGAATGACACATTGGAGAATATCTATCTCGAAACCTACAACACGGTTCAGTATAAGAACCCGCCGCCACGCGAACCCACGGAGAAAGAGCGGGCGACCAGGAAATATTGCATGTTCGATGGTATATGCGGGCATATGACCAACGAATGTAGACACCTCAGGGACATCGTTGAGAAGCTAATTCGAGAAAGAAAGCTTGATGAGTATAAGACGGACATAAGGGACATGGGGCAAGGAACTTTGGCACCCAAATAGAACCAAGCTGCACTTCGAGCAAACCCCCAAGAGAAGGGAAAGGGGATTATTATAAATGCCATTGTAGGAGGACCGCATCCGGCAGGTCATAGTGTAAGAGCCTTGGAACGATATGTCAACTCCGTGAAATAACTCAATATTGAAGAAACAGATACCCTAGAGGCCACCATTCCCATTAAACAATGAAGAATGATGGGCGACGATATCATCTTACGCAATCGGGAATCAGTCGGCATAGAAGTCCCAACGGTTGACCCGCTGGTTATAACGGCTGTCATTGGACCAGCCACGGTCCAAAAGGTGCTAGTCGACAATGGAAGCTCAGTGAAAATTTTATTCGAATGGGCCTTCGACCAAATGAAACTAGAATTAAAAGACTTGGAACCGTATGACGGCTAAATAAGTGGTTTCAATGGGGCTTCCACCGAACCAATCAGCCAGATCAAGCTATGTATGGAATTGGGAGATGGAGATTGTCGGAGAGTCATAATTTTTCCATTTGTTGTGATGAATATCAACTCACATTACAATGCTTTTTTGGGACGACCCGCACTGGTTGTATTTAGGGCATGCATCGCCCCTTGGTGTTTGCTTTTGAAATTTCCCATTGATAGTAAAATTGGAATCGTGCGAGGAGACCAAGTAACAGGTCGAGCATGTTACCTAGTAGAATGGAAGGAGTTACGGGGCAGCGGCAATAAAGAGTCTGAAGAACCCTCTCTCCCCGAGGAGGGAATAGAAGCATAGCAATTATAGAGAACACCCCGGTCAGGACCGCCCATTTGTGACATCGGCAACATTGACCCACGAGAGGACGATGAGTCGGGGTGCAGAAAGGCGGCCCCGAATGAGGCTACTGGGGAAATTCCGATCGATGAGGACGACCCCGCTAAGGTCCTAAAGAATGGATCCCATCTTGATCCCCTCCGGATGAAGGAAGTAACCGAGTTCCATCGAGATAACCTAGATGTGTTTGCATGGACCCACGCTGACATGTATGGGATTTCACCTTCCATTATAACTCATTCCCTCAGCATCGATCCGTAGTATACTCCAATAAACCAAAAGAGGAGAATACTTGGCCTTGAAAGGTCGGCAGCCTTAAAGTAGGAAATCGGGAAGCTGCAAGCCAATGAGTTTATCCAAGATTTAACCTATCCCGACCAGATTTCAACCCTCAAAGGAACTTAGGAACCATGAAGAATCAAGGATGCTCAGAGTTTAGCAGTTAAAGTAGCAGCTATGGGCCGATTTATTTCCAAGGCAACCAACAAATGCCTACCCTTTTTGAATTGATTAAAAGAGGGAAACGAAACTTCGCTTGGACACCCGACTGTGTCGAATCTTTCCAGAACCTGCTCGAGCACTTAGAGAAACCACCTATCCTATCTAAACCTATCAACCATGAAGACCTCTTTGTGTATTTAGCGGTATTTGCGCATACGAATTAGCTCGGCTCTGGTTAGTGAGGAAGATCAGGTGCAACGACCTGTTTATAATGTAAGCAAAAAGTTGAAAGAAACCGGACAAATGACTACGAAGAAGGTCATCAACTTTATCATCAGAAACATTATATGCCGGTATGGGATACCTCAAACCATTATCACAGACAATGGAACTCAGTTAGATAGTCTGGAGTTAGAGATTTTTGTGAGAAGCATCATATCGAGAAGAAATATACCACAGTTGCATATCCCCAGTATAATGGTGAAGTTGAAGCGGTTAATAAGAACATCAAAACCATCTTGAAAAAACAATTAGAGCGAGCTAAGGGAAAATGGGTCGATGAACTACCTCTGGCCCTCTGGGCGTATCGTACCGTCCATAAGCTACCACGGGCCACCCTCCTTTCGCCTTATCCTATGGTTCGGAGGCAGTTCTTCTGATAGAACTTGAAGTCCATGTCATCGGACGACTTACTGCGATCCCTTGTCGAATAAAACACTTCTCTTGACATCGTTAGACACGGTTGATGAAAAAAGAGAAGAAGCAAACCTTCGTACGGAATCCCATAGGTGAAGGGTCGTACGATACTACAACAAAAAGGTCTGGCCAAAATTTTTCGATGTAGGCGACCTTGTTTTGAAGTGAATCTTCCCAACCCCCGTCCATATGGGCCCTAGATGGGAAGGACCCTACGTCATTCAACGAAAGCTCGATAATGTAAGTTTTATGCAAACAACGGTCGATGGAGAACCTTTTCAAAGAGCATGGAATGCAGAGCATTTACGACTTTATCTTTTTTAAGAATTTTCTAAAGTAGCTTTTTCAGTTCATTCGTTTTTAATATTGTAATAAGCAATCCTTCATTAATTGCGATAGCGTATGAATAAAAGTCTCCATTCCTGCTTTGTTTTATTGTCGTAAAAGCTAAGGACTGTGAGTTGACCAACTATTGCTTACGCCCTGATGCTCTAATAGGTCGTCTTCATACAAAGCAAGACGACACTGTTGGAGGGATAAGGGCTTGACCATATTGATGGTGTCAGTTCCATATTTTGGTTGATCAACCAGTTTTTTTATTACTCCTACTTTGATTGACTCAAAGTAAGGTCGACGCCCAATCAAACATCCCGACTGACTGTCGGGGTTCAATTCGTAAGCTCACGACTTGAGGACGAATATAAATGACGAAAGAGCGTGAATGGTGCACCCCGACAAAAGACCGCCCGATCCCTAAAAAACTTTACCCCTTACTGACCAAAGGATGAGTATAAAAGACCAAAAGCACCCCTGCTCAATGACACCCAACCCCTAATCAAGGTTGGAATCGCTTGAGTATGACCAGAGAGCTCGCTATTCGAATGGCTTACCCCGACACCGGGGACAAGAGGATTGATGAATAACCACGGCTTGGGTAGTATTCAAGTCATCTTCAACAGCCAAAATAAGACAGGAAACCCAAATAACATTTTTTGCGCATAAGTGACACAAATATTTGCAAAACAAGCAGATTTTTATTTACAATACCATGGCATTATCGTTTCCAAGGATATAGAGTTTGATAAACCATTACAAAAGCATGAGGGTCGCACTCGCAGGAGACTTTCCAAAGGGCCTTAAAGAAAAAAATACAACAAAAGAACTTCTAAAAAGAAGGTGGAATTATCCCTTGATCATTCATTTCCGCCAGCTCTTTTTGCCTGATTATCTCCACTGCTTCCTCGGTGTTCAACATATGTCTCGACCCGCCAAGCATGCTTCCAAAAGAATGAGAAGATCGTACTGAGGCTTGTGGATTGACGAGATCCATGGGAGTCGGTGTTCTGACTGAAGAAGGAATGGTCGGGGGAGTGGCTCAGATAGGTTTAATGCTCAAAGGACATCGATTGGGTTAGGCTTCATGGAAGAAATTTCCTTATCACTCTGGACTTTGATCTCGACAAGGGAAGGGCGATCCTTTCTCTTAAACTCCTCTATCATTGCGATGTCCTCACCCTCTGACGATGCTTTGTTAATCCTTTCCTCCTTTAAAATTTTGTTTGCTTCTTCAGCGTTGCCCTTCTCCCCAACAACGGAATCTGCGTCCACCTTCACCCTCATCGACGAGGTGCCTACAAAAAAAAGGGAGGGCGCCAGTCAAGGTAGGATGGGTAAACTCGGAATTAATGAAAGAGCCTACCTCCAACATTGGGCTCGATCAGCTGCTCTTCTGCGACTTTGACTGGCTCGGATGGAGGGACAGATGAGGAACCCCTCTTAATAGCCACAGAAGTAGGGGAAATGGATGCCTTGGCCAAATTGCTACTAGCTTCTATCTCGAGGACCGACTTCCCCTTCATCACGTGGCATTCTGCCTCTTCCGCGCTCTTCTCCTGACTTCTCATCTCCACCCCCAATTACTTGTTCCTTGTCATTTAAAATTTGGTTCATCAAAAATTCCTCATCGACCGACTGCCCCTTCGCTGCTTCTCTCTCTTCCCACAAAATTATCTTTCTTGTGTCGATTAGTAGCTTGGAATACCTCGGCATCCAAGATAAATCCCTATGGCGAAGAAATCCCGCAAAAAATGAAAGGTTCTAGCGAGTATGCCCTTTTTTCAGCTCGACTTTCTCCTATGCATGCTCGGCTTTAACGGCCCCGATACCAATAACATGATGAAATTTCAAATTATTAGTGGACTCAATTGCTGCAGTGGCATTCTCTTCGTCGGATGAACGAAGGGCGGCTTTGATGTTTTGTATCTCTAGACTCAATCGAGTCTTGTTATCTTTCAAAGATTCGATCTCCCTTCTCATCAAGTCACACTCTCGACCTTTCTGTTGGACCTGGACGTTCAGATCTTCGATTTCTTTTTCATGCTTTTCTTTATCGACCACTGCACGTAGCTCCTGATCTTTAATTTTCTTCTCAAGAAATCCGAAGGTTTTCTTGTCGCAAGTTATGTCTCTTTTCAGGCCGATGATTTCAGTCAGCCTTTCTTTCAACACTCCACTCACGTGCTCAGCATACTCGCGCATTGCATCATACTGGGAAAGAGTGCATTCAAGGTTATTACGCACGTAGTGACGAAAGCTACGCGATAGTGGCTATAGCTCAGGGGCTAGTTCGTTACCTGAAAAGATAAGGTCGGGGAAATATCATTCCAACTCTCGAACTCGATCCGTGGAAGAAGGCTCAACCGAGGGTCTGAGGCGACTTAGCACTGACCGAGAATTCTCGTATTTTTCTCCTTCCTTGGGCTTGGGAGACTTGTCCCCTTTCTTCTTTTTAGGGGTGATCCCTAGCTCTTCCATATCTCTCGATGCTCAATCATGTTTCCTCAAGCGTTTCTTCTCTTGCTTGTCATGATCCTAGGTCAACTCTTTCTCTCCCTTTCCTTTGCTCTCTCTCCCTCTCTCTCTGTCTCCTTCTCTTTCTCTTTTTCTTCTCTTTTTCTCTCGCTGTCACTGTCCCTCTTCGCTTTCTCTGCCCTCTTCCCCTCCTACCTCTTGCTGTTTCGATCTTTATCATCGTTTCCTCTCCCAACGCGCAACAAAGTGGACTCGTCCGACCTAATGTCCATCGGGAGGGAGGCAAAAAGATCGCCATAAAACTCTTTGTCGATGTCCTCTAAGAAAAAAAAAAGCCATAAGTAAGATGGAAAATCTTTAATTTATACATAAGAAGCATGATATTGTGACATGCTATAAATCTCATACCATGGATGAAATCATACCTTCGATACCGTTCTGACTTGCCGGGAAAGACATTCCCTCGAATTGATTGGAAAAAAATCGATTCGCGTCTAAGCTTTGTGATGAAAGGATAATGTCGGGTATTTGTAGTTCCTCCAAACTAGGAAGGGGGATGCACCATGCTCCACCTGCAAATCACGAGCCATAGGAGCGTCCCGCTCGACTTCGGAATCTCTCGAGAAAGTCTCAGCAATGTTCCCCATGTTTGGTTCTCCTCTCACTGTCTGTGGGGATTTTTGGCAGGAACCTTCTCTCTTTGTCGATGCTTGACCTTTCTACGCTCGGCTTCTCAAACTTGCATTTAAGCAAGATTCTTTGGACCAAATTTCCTTTTTTTTTCCTGGGCGAGGGATGAGCAGAAGATCCCCCAATCGAGCGGGTCATTTGTATATCCCCTGACTTCTTCTTGACTGGGGGCACCACATCCTGTCCTGGTGCGGCTGCTTCGGATCCCTCCTTCGACGAGTCGATCGTCCTACTTTAATCGAGGAGAGCATATTGACGTAAATTCTCATCATTCAAATAATTCCAAAACCACCGTTACTTCAGGTCCAGCCCGATCAGTCGTTCGTAGCATTCCTCAAACACTGGCCGGGAAAGACATTCCCTCGGATTGATTGGAAAAAAAATCGATTCGGGTCTAAGCTTTGTGGTGAAAGGATAATGTCGGGTATTTGTAGTTCCTCCAAACTAGGAAGGGGGGATGCACCATGCTCCACCTGCAAATCACGAGCCATAGGAGAGTCCCGCTCGACTTCGGAATCTCTCGAGCAAGTCCCGCAATGTTCCCCATGTTTGGTTCTCCTCTCACTGTCTGTGGGGATTTTTTGGCAGGAACCTTCTCTCTTTGTCGATGCTTGACCTTTCTACGCTCGGCTTCTCAAACTTGCATTTAAGCAGGATTCTTTGGACCAAATTTCCTTTTTTTCCCATGCGAGGGATGAGCAGAAGATCCCCCAATCGAGCGGGTCATTTGTATATCCCCCGACTTCTTCTTGACTGGGGGCACCACATCCTGTCCTGGTGCAGCTGCTTCGGATCCCTTCTTCGACGAGTCGATCATCCTACTTTGATCGAGGAGAGCATATTGACGTAAATTCTCGTCATTCAAATAATTCCAAAACCACCGCTACTTCAGGTCCAACCCGATCAGTCGTTCGTAGCGTTCCTCAAACACCTCATCCTCGGGACTTGCAAGGTTGTCCCCTATAAAAGGAAAGAGTACAACGATCAACATGAGAAACTTTAATACGAAAAGTATCAAGTGTATGAGAGACTCACTACATTGAAGCCAGTACCGAGTGCACCCCGGCTGCCCTTTAATCCAAAACCACTCCTGCCTTGGATCACCCACCTTGCTCGGAATATCTTCAATAATCTGCCAACCCACAATAGCCTCGAAATAAAGCAGAGAAGGGGATTGCCTCTCTTTGTGTTTATAATGAAAAAGAAAAGCTAAGTCATCAAAGGTTGGCGGATAACCCAGGTATATCATATACAGGCAATAAATCGATAACTGGTTGCCATAAGCTATCAGATGAAATTGCATCGGAGCTAAATTCATATGACATAGGAAGTCGATGATAAAAGAAAGGAAAGGAGGGATGGCTCCCACACTGCACATTGGAAGAGAAATCGCCATATAACCGTCCGGGGTATTATGAGGTCGATCGGTTTTCTCATGGACATGAATGTCGTCAAAGGAAATGTTATGTTTTGCCGTTAAGTTTTGTAATCGTTTAAGAGTGACTGTAGACCTTTCTGCATCTGGAGGGCTCTTTAAGATTTCCGTACCCGGAAGCATGTCGGGAGTTATAGGAATGGGTATCGCTTCATTTAGCTCAACCGTTATTGGGGGAACATGAAGTGGACTTGTCGACCGATTTTGGGGGTCGTTATCAAGAGCAAGTCTCAACGGATTTGACGACTCGGAAGTGCTATCAACCCTAATGTAAATTTAAATTTGTTAATTGCTACCAAAAATCACGCTTTGCACTTAAAATTTTTGGCTAAAGAAGACGGAGTTGTTCTCCTTCAACAAGCCACCACCCATGAAGAAACCCCTGAACCCTCTTTTGAGAAAGCAACATGAGCTAATATTAGTGTCTTCCCTGAATTCTATAGAAACAACTTAGAAGCAATTAGAGAAGCTTTAAAACCAATGGGTTGTCTTATTCATAAGGACTCATTTGTTTGGTCTTATGTTGACCATCGCTTCTTATATGTAAAGATGCAATTCAACGAAGGCATCTGGACCCCATGTACCTATGTAGCCCATCTGAATAACCATGCAGTTAAACTCCAGATTGATCGCTGATCACATGCACACCCTTGCCAACGCCCAGAAACGCTCCTCTTGGGGATAGACTATGAATACGATGGTTAAATTTTCCAATCTTTAGCTCAACATGATGATCAGATTGAAGTTGACAGGTATGATGTGATGTCAGATAAAGCAGCGAGGCAAGTCCTAGTAGCATTTGCAGATCAGCAACAAGACCTAGCCATGTATGTGCAACATAATGATGACAATGTGGTGCCTCAATGGGACCCATTGGCAAATCTGGATCTTTCTGTCCCCTTGCATCAGCAGTGGCCACCACATCAGGAGCATCAAGAGCAAGAGCACCAGGAGGGTCAAGGTTCAACGTCTCCACACGTTTCTTCGACTGTAATCAGAAGGAGTGCCAGAATCAGCAGAGCTCACTCTCTTCCTCCAAGCACATTGGGTAGCTAATTTGATCCTATAGTTTTTTCTTCGGCTAATAAAGCTTTAAATAAAAAATTAGCAAAATGCATGGGTGTGTGTTTGCGTGATAAACATTATTTTGCCATGCAAACCCTAGAATAGCAACGTACTAACCACTCTAAATGAAGATAGTTTCATGGAATGTTAGAGGGTCAGGGGACCCACAAAAAATCGTGTACATTGTCAATCTAATTATCTCCCCACTCCATATTTATATCTTATCTTTACAAGTAACCAAGATTTCTAACCCACCTAATTCCCTTATTCGTCAATTATGTGGATCTCGCTTATCTGGTTGGTCACACATTGATGCTTTTGATACTCATGGAGGCTTAATAACAGCGTGGAATGATCACATGTGGTCTTTAATCCATTCTCTTACTCATCCATCTGTCCTACACATGTCCCTATGCCACATTTCATCAAATACTATTTTCCACTTCATTAATGTTTATGCACCAAACGACTTACATGGTAGATCTGAAGTATGGCAATATTGCCATAACTTATAGGAACATATAAACGATCGTTGGATTATAGGAGGGGACTTCAACACTACTCGCTCTATTGTTGAACGTAATTCAGGCAATGTCTCCAATGACTCTATCCCTTTTAATTCTTTTATTCAATCTTATTCTATTATTAAGCCCCCTATCAACAATCGCCGCTTTACATGGTCAAGTAGAAGGGAAGACCCCTCACTGGCTAAGCTGGATCGTTTTTTCTTTAATATTAACTCAGATGACCTCTTCCTTTATCTTTAGTCAATGGTCTAGCTACCACCATTTCAGATCACTGCCCAATTCTTTTAGACACTTGCTCAGACACTCCTATCAAATGTCCATTCAGGAGAGACTCTGGCTCTTAGAATCCTCTTTTGATAATTTTATCAAACACATTTGGGGTCAATTATCAATGCACCAGTCTGCTACCATCAGGGTGGCTTGCAAACTTCATTCTCTGCGTAAACTAATTCGTCCATGGGCTAAAAATGTCTGGAACTCTCTCAAATCCCGAATTTCATCCACACAAGATGTCATCCTCAACTTAAATATTACTGAAGAACTCTGTCCACTATCAGAACCTGAACATCAAAACCTAAATGAATACGAGGAAGAATTAGATGTACTAATCAAGAAGGAAGAAATTGGATGGAAACAAAGATAAAAAAACTAAATGGATAAATGAGGGAGATAAAAACACTGCTTATTTTCATTGTATGGCTAATTGTCATCATCGTGCTTCTTTTATATTAGAGATTATTCATAATAACTCCATTCTTAATGACTCGAAGGAAATTTGCCATCATTTCACCAATTTCTACCGAGAACTTCTTGGCTCACCTCCACCTCCTTCCCGGGCAATTGACTGGCACAAATTATACCCTTATCCATCTCCCATAGAAATTGACCACCATTTCACGGAAGAAGAAATTTGGGAAGCTTTAAAAGACATGGAAGATGATAAGGCTCCTGGGCCTGATGGTTTTAGCCCAGCCTTTTTCAAACACTTTTGGCCCATCATAAATCTGATATAATTGGGATATGCTTACAATTTTACTCTTACACTTCTATAATTGCCAAATTGAACTGCGCTAATATCATCCTCATAACAAAGTTTCCTGATGCAAACACCCACTCTTCTTTCAGGCCTATTAGTCTCCTCAATACCACGTTTCAGATCATCACCAAAATATTAGCTAACAGACCACAATCCTATATTGATTCACTAGTTGGTAGTGAACAATCCACATTCATCTCAGGAAGGAACATACTTGACTGTGTAGCTGCCACCCAAGAAGTTATCTCTTTCTGTTATGTTTCTAATACCCATGGAGTGCTCCTTAAACTTGACTTCTCAAAAGCATTTGACTCGGTTAATTGGAATTTCATTCTTGTTCTTATGGCCCATAGGGGCTTCCCTTTGAAACGGTGCAACCTGATCAGTGTAATCATGTACACTAGCTTCTCTACAGTTTGTATAAATGGAGAAACCGGAGGCAAAATCAAATCGAAAGAGGATTAAGAGAAGGAGACCCCCTCTCACCCCTTATATTTGTGCTGATAGCTGATGTCTTCAATCAAATGTTGAAATTATCCCTCTCTCACAACATTTTTTCAGGCATCTCATTCCCAAATTCCAATTTATGCACATCCAATTTGCAATTTGCAAAAGACACAATTCTTTTTGCCTCTCCCACCCCTTCAAATATTCACTGGCTCAAAGTTCTTCTCTACACGTTTGAAATGGTGTCAGGACTTTCCATTAACTTCAATAAAATCTCCATTATCATGCTGGGAAACTGTATCAATCTTGGTCCTACTATTGTTGAATGCCTTAACTATAAGCTTGACTCATTCCCAATAAACTACCTGGGCTTCCCTCTCCGCCCCACCAAGCTCCACAAATCTGATTGGCTTCCCCTCATATCTAAAATTGAATCCAGACTTGCAAGTTGGAAAGTTAACTCCTTATCCTCCACCAGTCGTCTTATCCTCGTCAAGCATGTCCTCTCATCTATACTAACCTACTGGATGTCCTTCCACAAATCCCCTGCCTAGGTAATTAATAAAATTGATTCAATTAACAGCTCTTTTCTATGGAATGGTGGCAAACTGAAAAACTAATCAATTGGCAAACTGTCTGTCTCCCTCTAAATCATGGTGGTCTTTGAGTTCTTAATCTCTCCGCTTTCAGTCCTGCACTACTTGCAAAATGGCAATGGTGCGTTCTCTCACTAGGACACTTTATTTGGAAAGATTGGATCTAGTTATGTCTCTATAACTCAAACCCTTTTCTTATTCTTCACTTCCGACCATCAGCTAGACCATCGCCATTCTAGAAGGGAGTATTATCTTCCCTTATCAGAATCAAACCCCTTTTTCACGTGAAGGTAAACAACGGAGGATCTTTTTTATTTGGAAAGAGCAGATCCTCTTTTCTAATTTATTTCCTAATCTTGCTTCTTTAAACCAATCCATCCCTTTAACCATTGCAGAGGCCTGTGAACTCGGCCCGATGGGCTTTCTTCCTTCAACGCTCTTTGGGCTTGACACACTCAATGAAATAATTTCGATTGGGCAAATTACTAACTCTACACATTTTTCAAATGGACCAAATTCTTTCATATGGGCTGTGGGCCCATCCAACAAATTCTCAGTAGCGGCATGCTACAAATTCTTGATCCACCCAGGCCATTGTTTCACCTTCTCTCGCATCTGGAAAAGTCACCTTCCTCCTCGTGTCATCTTCTTTCAATGGCTCCTCACTCACAACTGCATCAACACCAAAGACAAACTCTGCCACTTCAATGTCAATGTTGATCCCGTATGTGTGCTCTGCAATCACCAAAACGAATCGCTTCCCCATCTTTTCTTTGAATGCAACTTCTCTTTTATGGTATGGGCTGCAATCAGTTCATTCCTTCTTGGTTCCATCCTTTCTATCCAATCCTTCTTTGAATACTGGCAGCACAGCCCCCTTGACCCCAAACTGGATTCTTTAGTGGCCCTCTTCTCTTGGAGCATTTGGTTAGAATGAAACGCTCATGTCTTCGGCAGACCCAAAAAACTCTTGATGGGAAGATGTTATCACATCCTGCATCTTTTCGAACTATGGACAGACACATCTAGGCACGCACGCTTCAGGCTCTCTCTTCCCATGCCGCAGTCCCCTGGAACGCAAGGCGGTACCTCTCTCTTCCCTTACTGATGTCAGACATGCGTTATATCCCATCATTATGGGTTATTTTGGTTGTGTATCTATATGCATTGATCGCCGCTGTTTTATGTACATATTATATGCTATGCTTGTACTCTCTTTATTGACCTTCAAGGTCTAGACCTTTTTATGCCACTAGTTGGGTCTGTCAACCGAATTATATTACTAGCTATCTATATTTACGCATAACCGGCTGTGTAGCACCATTCTACACACCCGTCTTCGTCAAAAAAATGGTGTTATATTCATGAAATGTTCATTATACATTAGAATTTGCTTAACATTTCTAGCAATTGGTATATTTTGGAGTTTGTTAAAGCTTTTGGACAATATCTAGTTTTCTTTCAATAATTTTATAATCATTAAATTTCCTTTTCTTTCTCAACTATTTTTGTTCATATAACTAAACTTCTATATTTGACTCTAACCTAAAATTGCATTATTTCTAGTAGTGTTCACTCATCTCTTTTGCTCTTGAAATTCTGGTTAGTTACCTAAAGATTTGTTCTCCAGTTTGTTTTTTAACTTCCTCGATCGATTTTTTTCATATTCATTGATATTTTGTGAGTTACATATAAAAATTCAGTTATTATTGTTTGAAATGTTTTATTAAAAATATTAATAAACATAAAATGTTAAACAAATAGGATACCTTTGATTTTGGCAAGTACTTGAGACCATCATATGATATCTTGTGCTTCAATATTAAGAATCCATTTAGCCTCTTTAATAATGTCGAGTTAGTAAGTTTTGAGGTATGCTCACATAACAATATTGTGATAACTAAAAATGAAGTTAGTTTGTGTTATTTTTTTTAATATATATAAAATTGAATAACGCTGTTACACACTAGAGTAAGCATTATACATCCAGAAATATTCTTTGGATGTTTTTTGAAGTGAGTTCAGTTTTTTTTATGTTTTCGTTCAACGGTAAACGACATAAAGTTGAATTTGTCTTTTTCAAATTTAATATATATGGAATGTCCACCCATAGTAGAAGTCTCTTATTGTTCGGAAAGAAGAAATTTACTCATATGTGAAGAAATGGTAGATTTTGTCCATCCGAATAGCTTTTGTTGTTCAATAGTGGCTTAATCGTTCTTTCAACAATCTCCCTTGATGTAAACCTACATTGTCCGGAATTTCTTCTAATGAGTTTTTTTTCTTTTTTTTTTCTAAATTTTTCAAGCTCCGTTGCTCTAGAGGGAATAAGCAATTTTTTTCCTATTTTTGTTATACAAAATATTAAGCTTATATGATCTGATGTGTCTAAATTTTCTTCTCCTCCAATTATAAACTTTTCCTTTTCAAATGGGCAGCAAGTTATAAAAGCATTCAAGTTTCTATCACATCTACTAGAATTCAATTTATTTATGTGACCTTCATAAAACATTTTGAAAATGCTATTAAACGATTTTTTGTGGAAATTCTAACTGGCTTTTAGAGTACTCTTTTCGTGTTTTGATCAATTGGATCATCCTAAAACCCTTGTAGATTACACCTACATGCATTGTTGATTATTTCTACTTTTGCATCGTCATATTTATTAAGTTTTTCGTACTAAACAACGGTAATTGTTTCTTGTTTTACCACATTTTTGGCTCCCATTTCAACTACTTTTTACTTTTTTACTTCTTACTTTTGGTTCTCTAATTCATATTCTTATTCTACCTCATGCCTTTGCTTCTTTGTTTCAGCTCGTAGTTTTTTCCACCTCCTGCTCCCTGGAGAGGGAATGATCTTGGATCGAGTACTCAGCGGGATCGTTTTCAGCTGATCTGGATTAGATCGCCGTGGATTTTTTTGCATTTCTTAGGATATAAGATATGTTTTGGTTCGATTTTGCTTATCCAGCTAGCTACGTCAACTCATATGTGTACGAGATTAGGATTTAATCCTCGGACACACTCTGTTCTTGAAAATAAAACCATCCAATGAATAAATGACTAAGTTGAAGTACACACGTACGAGGTTAGGATGTAGTCCTTAGGCGTGCTCTTGATTCAATGATAAACCAAACATGATTTTTTTTGCCTTTGAAATCATTTTTGAATTGAATAAAATATACTTTTCAAGCATGGATTATGTTTGGTGTAACACCCCACCTCCACTAGGATCACTCCTTAGAATGTACTAGCTTTGGAGGGGCGTTATGGTGAAGGTAAACATGCACAGAGATATAGCAAGACAGAGTATATAAAAATAAATATAAGTAAAGCAGCGGTAGCAGATAAAAACCCATCATCATCATCTCAGAAAACCCACATAGTCAAGTACATAATATCAAAATGTCATGATCCAAAATACAACTCCAGTCTAGATACGTGATAACAAAATACATAGTAAACATCAGTACTAATCCCCAGAAATAAAAGATAAGCCACAGCTAGCTCAGATCCATACATGAGCTATCCAACAAGCAAGTCAAAGATCCACTAAGCAGATGTAGTCCCTCCCTGAGAACCTGTGGGGGGGGGGGGGAAACGGAAGAAAAGAAGCGTAAGAAAACAGGTCAGTCAAAAAGACTGGTAAGCCCTACTACGATCAATCTATAAACTAATAAAGTTAACAGTATGATGGAAACTGAGATGAACATACTGGCAATAGATAAAGGTGACATCACATAGACGAGATTAAACTTTGCACCACAGTGTACTAGCAAACCCACAAAACAGATCTTGATCCCTTAGCCCAAACTTTGGCCCAATAACATGAAGTGACCTTAGTATAAGGCCCAGCCCAACGGTCTAGTCGATCGGCTCCCTATAAACCTAACACGTCGAGTGTTGGTGTCCATACGGCCCACATGGATGTAGTCAGACTGTGCTGGGTCCACCTTCGGGTGTATCAAGCCCTAAGGTGTCAACCCCAGACACCTAAGCAATAATGCACAGTCTAAGCCTACTGGTACCCGTGCCTCGAGTTTGTCCAACATCGGACTACGTGCACGTCCGTAGCCCGCCGGACCCGCACCGCTGTACCACTCAGCCGTCGCTTTGGTCGCTTACATCAGTCCAGTAATCGTGCCCCGCCCTAACCTAGCTGTAGGGTTGTAGTGATACCAAACTGGGATTACTGCTGGAACAGACCACGTTGCTAGGGTTTCTAAGAGGGTTAAGTGTGGTTTTAACCCCTCACTAAACCTGGATTAAATTAGCTAAGTGTAACCACTTAACCCCATCTAATCCTCGCATCCCCATTATTGGTTAAGTATTAGTGGGCCATGACTTAACCCTAATCATGAGGCATTAATTACTTAATGCACCCAACCTCTCACATTAGACATCCGTGGTTACCTGGGAAGATTTACACCACGTCTAGGTCTAACCTCGGGTCTTATGGTGCAACATGACCAACTACCCACATTAGACCCCACGTTGTGGTTACCTGGGAAGATTTACACCACAACTAGGTCTAACCTCGAGTTGGCCATATCATGTTATCTAATGTCATGTCCACTTCAAAACATATTTACAAGTTAACATATACTTGGGTAGACCTAACTTAATAGGTAAATTCCCAAGGGGTAGACCTAACTTAATAGGTAAATTCCCAATCTTTTAGTTTCATGTATTTTTAAGTTTACCCAAACCCTCCCAACGTCATTATCTCGCTTACATATTCGTCATAACGTATAAGGGTATAAAAGGTAACTTGGCATAACATACATGGTGAACTTCACATGTCATAATAAACATGCATACATGTTAAACTTGCAAATCATGTCATGGTGAATTCGCATAAACATGCATAGCTTATTAAATATGCATAACATGGTAAGGTGAACATGCATAATCCATTAAACTTGCATAATCCATTAAACTTGCATAGCATGGTAAGATGAGCTTGCATAAGCATGCATAATCCATTAAACTTGCATAACATGGTAAGGTGAACTTGCATAATCCATTAAACTTGCATAACATGGTAAGATGAACTTGCATAAACATGCATAATCCATTAAACATGTAGAACATGACATAATAAGCTCACATGAGCATGCATAACTTGTGAAACATGTAAAACATGGCATAGAAATCTCGCATATGCATGCATAACTTATGAATCATATAAAACATGACATAGTGAGTTCGCATAAGCATGCATAATCAACTAAACTCACATAAATCTCAACTTTCACCAAACATTAACTTTAAAGTTTGTAAAGTGAAGGTAAGAGGGCTTACGAATATAAACAAGCCACAAATCCACCAAATAAGATGAAGAAGCCCTTTTAAAAACCGAAACAAAGCCTCAAATAAGAAAACCCTTTTGCAAAATCCCAAAACACAAACTTTAGCAAATCAAACTTGCATCTTAATGAAGTATGCAAGTCATTAAGCATTCATACAACATAGAAAAGGTTGTATGATCATCATATCATCATAGGATTAAACTTTGAGGAAGGTGGAGGCTAGGGATTTTAGATGGAGGCCATTTGAGGTTTCAATTTGGCATAGTTTAGTTGCAAGATTGATTAATGAGGCTTTAGGGTAGGATTAGGGGTATATTTATAGAGAATTAGAGTGTTTTAGGCCCTAGGATTAACCCTAGATTAGGTTTGGCCCGTCAGATCTTAGAATTCTCCAGAACCAAGCCACTTGACCCAACCCAAATCAGAAATGGTGCACCAGGCTGAACTGCCTGGGCACCCCCTGTCGACAGGGCTGTCGACAGGGCAGTCGACACCCTGGGTGCCCTGTCGACTTGCCTGTCGACATGGGCCCCCTGGCGGGAATTTTCCCGCCTAACCCTGATTAGCCCTAATCCATTTTGCTTAATTTGAATTTTAAATCTGTCTTTAGCATAGAAATTTCTGAAAACTTCAATGGGCCTTAACTGGGTCATACGGACTCCGATTTTCGAAAACTCGGACTCTATTTCGCGTATTTTTCCGAGACGATCGCAATGGCATAGCCCGTTTCCCCTGATTCTGATTTTTGAATTAAATTCTGCCTCGATTTACGTTATAACAGTTTATTGAAAATACGGGTTGTTATATTCTTCCCTCCTTAAAGGATTTCGTCCCCGAAATCTTCAAGTTAGGAAGAACATATCCTACCATCCAACATCCATCTACTCAAAACATCATCCACGAGCAACCATTGTCCTTAAAGGATTCTAAATGCTGTATGAACATATGCAAAAGTGTGTGTATATGTACCTATCTAATGCAATGATCAATGCAAAATATGTTAGTGAAATGTATCCATATGTATGCAAATCCCTAACATAATGTATAATCTTTATATGCGTGCACAATCATACATCCATATGCAACATCCATGTGATTGCATACAAATTTCATCCAAGAATAAGCATAAACACTCATGCACATGCAATATGAGGAGTGTGTGAGCCGATCTAGTGCCTAATGTGTATCATGCATCCACGAGTGACCACTTGCAAACACTTGCAACCACTTGCAACCATCAACCATAACATGTCTCAAGCACATGTTTCATCCAAAGGGTTTCTACCTAAGGTTCTCATGACAAGCTTAGTACGATAACTAGATAAATATGGATTAGCAAAGGGAAAGATATGCTAACAAAGGGAAGAGATTGAGAGTGTACCCTCAAACAGGAATGGATAAAGCCCACGCATCTTCTCCTCGGTTTCCCAAGTTGCGTCCTCTTCGGCTTCACCCCATTGAACTTTCACCAATCTGACCTCACGATTCCTTAGCTTCTTGGTCTCTGTCTCCAAGATACGAATCGGAGCTTTCCTTAAAGTTGCTTCTTTCTCTACCTCCACGTCTTCAAGCATGCTAGGCTCAACCACCTCAGCGGACTCATGTAGGCACTTTCGGAGATGCGAGACATGAAAGACATTATGCACTCCGGACAACTTCTCGGGCAATTGCACTCTATAAGCCATCTTCCCAATTCTCTCAATGATGGGGAAGGGTCCAACAAATCTCGGTGCTAGCTTCCCAACAGCTCCAAATCGGACCACATTCCGCAAAGGAGAAACCTTCACGAAAACCTTGTCCCCAACCTCAAACTCCAATTCGGACCTTCGCCTGTCAGCATAGGATTTCTGCCGGTCTTGGGCCGCTTTCATCCGTCTTCTAATTAACTCAACCTTCTCGGATGTATCCCTAATCATGTCGGGTCCAAGTATAAGCTTATCCGTGGATTCCCACCAACATGTAGGTGACTTGCACGGCCTCCCATATAAAGCCTCAAAGGGTGCCATCCCTATGCTCGCCTGATAACTGTTGTTGTATGCAAACTCGACAAGAGGGAGATGGTCCTCCCAAGCACCACCAAAATCCAGAATGCAAAGCCTCAACAAGTCCTCAAGTACCCTATTCACCCTTTCTGTCTGGCCGTCTGTTTGTGGGTGATAGGCCGTACTCAGGTTCAATTTCGTGCCCATAGCCTCCTGCAAGCTGTTCCAGAACTGACTAGTAAAGATGGGGTCTCGGTCACTGACTATGCTGGAAGGGACTCCATGTAGTCGTACTATCTCACGAAGGTATACTGATGCTAGTCCAGATGCGGTCCTTTTGCTCTTTACTGGAATAAAGTGAGCACTCTTCGTGAGCCTATCCACAATAACCCATATGCTCGTGTTCCCCTTCCTGGACCTTGGAAGCCCATCAATAAAGTCCATAGAAATGCTCTCCCACTTCCATAGCGGGACTTCTAGCGGATGTAATAGCCCACCGGGCTTCTTCGACTCAGCTTTTACTCTTTGGCAAATAACACATCTCGAGACAAACTCCGCCACATCCTTTTTCATTCCGGGCCAGAAGAAAACGCGCTTCATGTCCTTATACATCTTATCACCCCCTGGATGTATGGTCATCTTGGAGCGATGTGCTTCCTCGAGGACTTTCCTCACCAAGTCTTCTACCATCGGGACACAAAGCCTTCCATCTCTCCTCAGCCAACCCCTATCGTCTATAGAATATCGAGCAAGGTGACTAGATGTCTCCCCTCGAACCAGCTTATCCAAGATCTCAATTATCTGAGGGTCTTCCTTTTGCGAAGCCCCAACTTGATCTAGGAGGGTAGGTCTGAGCTCTAAAGATGCCAAGGAACCGGTCACCGACTCCATTGCCAAAGAGAAATCAAAGGTCGCTAAGAACTCTAAATTCTTCATCTCAACAAACAGAGGACTTAGTGTCAACCTTTTCCTACTCAACGCATCCGCTACAACATTCCCCTTGCCAGGGGTATAGGATATCTCAAAATCATAGGAAGCCAAAAATTCCATCCATCTCTGCTGTCTTAAGTTCAGATCTTTCTGCGAAAAGAGATACTTCAAAGACTTATGATCGGTATATAGCTCGAATCTCTCTCCCAGAAGATAATGACGCCATGCTTTGAGCGCATATACAATCGCTGCTAGCTCTAGATCATGAGTGGGATAATTCCTCTCATGCACCTTCAGTTGCCTCCCACCAAAGCATATAACTCTGCCCTCTTGCATCAGAACGGCACCCAATCCCGTGCCACAAGCGTCAGTGTACACGGTAAATATCTTACCACCATCGGGTAAGGCTAGAACTGGTGCGGAGGTAAGGGCTCTTTTGAGTCTCTGAAAAGCAAGCTCACAATCCATATCCCAAGCAAAGACTAAGTTCTTCTTCGTCAACTTCGTAAGAGGAGCGGATATCTTTGCGAAGTCTTTAATGAACTTCCGATAGAAACCCGCAAGACCCAGAAAGCTTCTCACCTCGGTTGCATTCCTTGGCGTCTTCCAATCCTGAACTGCAACCACCTTAGCGGGATCTACCGCTAAGCCTTGCTTGGATACTATATGCCCAAGAAATCTGACTTCCCTTCTCCAAAAGTGGCATTTGGAGAACTTGGCTTTTAACTGGTGTGCTCTGAGTGTATCCATCACCTCTACTAGGTGCCTCGCATGCTCTTCCTCATCCTTGGAGAAGACCAGAATATCATCAACAAAGACCACGACAAACTTATTCAAGAACTCCCGAAACACCCTACTCATCAAATCCACAAAATACGCGGGTGCATTCGTCAAACCGAACGGCATAACAAGCCATTCAAAGAATCCGTCTGGAGTTCTGAATGCAGTCTTGTCTATACTATCTTCAGCCACTCTGAGCTGATGAAAACCCGTAGCAAGGTCAAGCTGAGAGAAAACAGAAGCACCAACGAGTTGATCAAAGAGATCATCGATCCTTGGTAACGGGTGTCGGTTCTTCTTAGTCAGCTTATTCAACTCTCTATAATCCACGCAGAGTCGGAGAGAGCCATCTGCCTTAGTTGCAAATACCACAGGCGCTCCCCATTCGGATATACTCCTTCTGATGAAGCCCTTCTCAAGCAATTCTTTCACTTGCTTGCTCAGCTCCCGTCTCTCACGCGGAGCCATATGCCGAACGGGCAAAGAAACAGGTTTAGCATTGTCTACTAGATAGATGCGAAAGTCAATCTCTCGTTTAGGGGGCAACCCCTTAACTTCTTCAAACACATCTGGATAATCTCGGACCACCCTTACAGACTGAAGGGCCTCCTCTGATGAGTCGAGAGATTCTAGATAGCATAACATGACGGGATTCTTCGGATTGCATGAAATCTCTATGGTGTTGCCCAGGCGAGTCACAAGCCTTACAACCCTATGCTCACAATCCAGAATGGCTCCATATCTAGACAGCCAATCCATGCCCAAGATTAATCCGTATCCCCTGAAACCTAGAACATACGCACTACACAAGAACTCAACGCTGAGTATAGAGATCCTTAGATCCTCACATATCATGGATAGATGAGCAGAACCCCCAATGGGATTCGAAACACAAACGGGATCATCCACTAAGCTAGTACTGAGGTGCAAACTATCAACAAGATCAGATGAAATAAAGCTATGTGATGCACCGGAATCAAACAAGGTACGTACTGGAAGATCAGAGATATAAACAAGGTTCTCAACAGAAACACTACCTCTCTCGGGAACCGAAGCGGCATTGAGAGCATGAACTTGCCCTCCTGAAGATCCAGCCTGTCCTTTCTTCTTTGGGCAGTCTTTGCTGAAGTGCCCAGTCTCTCCACAAGAAAAGCATCCACCACTAAGCTTCCTTTTCTTCTTCCTGCAATCCTTAGCAAAATGCCCAGCTATGCCACAGTAATTGCACTTTCCCTTGCCTTTGTTGTTGCCCTTCTTGTTCTTATTCTGATTTCCTTGACTGCTTTGTCCTCCTTGGTTGCCTTTGCCTTGAGAATCAGCCTTCTTTACTTGAGTATCGCCCGACTTGACTTCCTTCTTTCTCTCTCCCTGGAGCAGAGCCATATTGACCAAACTCTCGAAAGTGGCTCCATGCGGAATATGTGACATCGCCAAGCCCTGTAGCGGCTCATTCAATCCTCTGGCAAATCGAAGAGCCTTCTTCTCCGGGGTGTTTACTATATCCAAACCAAAGCGGGCCAGCTGATTGAACTTGTTCACATACTCCTTGACTGACATATCCCCTTGCTTTAGAGCAAGGAACTTCTCCATTTGTAGATTTGCTTCAGTTGAAGATAGAAACTTGGTTACAAATCTAGCCCTCAAATCGGCCCAAGTCTCAACGGGCCTCGTCCCATTGGTGACCTCCCACCAATAGGCCGCCTCATCCTTCAGAAGCCATACGGTCAATAAGATCTTCCTCTCGTCATCTATCCCAAAGATGGCAAACAAGTCCTCCGTGTCCTTCAGCCAATTCCTAGCTTCAACGAAAGATTCTGTGCCTAGGAAATTCTTGCCCCCCATTGCCTTGAAGTCTTTACACACCTTTGTAAACTCAATCTGAGGATGCTGAGGGGGAGGAGGAGGAAGAGGAGCCTCAGCAACGGGAGGAGGAGGAACATTAGCAACGGGAGGGGGAATATTAGCTGCTGGAGGAGGGGGAGCAGGGACCACCGGAGGAGGGATATTAGGGGTAGGATTTTCAACTACAGGAGGGGGAGTGGGAGTAGGGTTGGCGGGACCAGCTGCCGCCCTAGCTTCTAGGAGTCTCCTATACCAGAGTGGTACGTTCACTCCATCTGGGATGTCAAGATTCTCAGCCATACTGAAACAAAAGATAAGATAAGATTAGGCCAAGGGAACGAAGGATAACGCTGATGGCTTTTGGGGATTAGCCTTAAAATAATCTAGACTTTATTTTGGAAAATACTTAGTAGGTTTTTGAAAATAGTTTTTCGAAAAGGGTTTTTTTTTTCAAAAGTTTTGTTCAATCTTGTTAACCTTGTGCTCTGATACCAAATGTAACACCCTGGAGGTGGGGTGTTACATTTGGCAAGCTTAAGTATCTTTTCAGGATGTGGCAAGGTTTTCAATCTCAACTTAAAGTATGGCTTATACTTATCTCGGAACCCCAGGTATGGATTATGCCTAGGGACGGACTACCTTGTTAGGATGCGGCAAATATAGCCCTACATCGATATGAGTATGGGTTATACTCAGTTGGATTCCAAAGTACGGATTATACTCAGGAATGTAGAATTGTCTTGCCAAGATCTGGCAAAGGAACTCAATAAAACTCGAGTATGGATTATGCTCGGTTTGAACCTCTAGGTATGGATTATGCCTGAAAGGTTGGGTCCCCTTGCAAGGATTGGCGGAATAGTTCGAATGTCACCTGAGTATGGTTTATGATCAAAATTGATGCCCAAGCATGGTTTATGCTCGAAAAGGTTAAGTAGTATGGTCAGGATTTGGCACATTTGTCTGCCTCATTTTTCTTACAGGTGTGGGTTATACTCGCTTCTATACGAGCCCGGCGAGGCCCTGGTTTTCATGGTTTTCTTCTCGCCTTAATACGATCCGTTGCGGTCGTCGGTTTTCCGGTCTTCCCTTAATATGATCCGGTGTGATCGTGGAATTCTGGACTTCTATTCACTTTGGATTTCTATGGATTATTGATTTCTCGGATTATCCAAAACACATCTTCCTTTCCCAAGAAAGATATGTTCTGAAGGGTAAAATGTTGACATGCCTTTTGTCAAGACCGTCAAAACTAGAATTCTATCAAGAGAACTACTCAGGACTTGAGTATAAACTTATGTTGATCAGCATTCACTAGGATGAACTAACGAAGTATTGGAAAGCTTAGATTTTGCATTAATAAAGAAACCGTTCGGGTCTCAGATCTCGGGTCTCAGTTCTCGGGTCTTGGATCTCGAATCTCGGATCTCGGGTCTAAAACAATCGACCCGCCTCAGGCCTAATACATTCGACCCGCGTCGTGTCTAGTACATTCGACCCGCCCCGGGTTTAATACATTCAACCTGTCTCGGGTCTAACATATTCGACCCTAGTTGCCTGAATTAGCTTCAGCATGTAACGTGGCCCTATTCCTTAGGCACGTCTACCTCCTACAAAACCCAGTCAAACTCCACCTGGCCATGAAGATACGTTCTCCACTTGCCCCACTACATCTCCGAGGCTTCCTAGATGCTCAACATATGGCATTCGACCCGATCCACCCTTAGACTATAAATACATGAATTAAAGGCATTTTCAAGGATCTATTGGCATTCTCTCTTCCCGGCCTCCACCATTGCTAAGTGCAAGGACTTTGCACATACTTCAGCCGATTTCACTTGTAAATTCATCCATTTAACACAAGGATATTGTGTATAAACAATTCTCTTTCTCTTCTTTCTTACAAATGTACCGATTTCTGTAGTTTATCTATATAAACAAGAGATTATAAAGTGGATGTAGGCAAGAATTTTTTATTCTGTGATTGTGAGGATTTCACACCGCATTGGGTGTTAGTACCACTTTTCGGTATAACATTATCTCTCTCTCTCTCCATATATATATATATATATATATATATATATATATATATATATAGGAGCGTTCTGAGGCACCTCTGTTTTGTAGCACTCCTACCGGTTCGTGAGCTACGATAATCCAAATTCAACAAGAATGTAGATGCTCAATCCACATATGTATTATCATCTGTCCAAAATTTGAGCCCGTTCCGACATTTTTTGACATTTTCAAAATCTTAACTAAATTATTCACCATTCAGACATTTATTCGAACCGTTAAATTTAAACATCAAATATATTATTCTACGAATGTCGGAACGAGCTCAAATTTAGGATATATGATAATATGTATGTGGATTTAACATCTACAAATCTCGTTGGATTTGGATTACCGTAGTTCACGAATCGATAGGGGTACTACAAAACAGGGGTGCCTCGGAATGCTCCGCATATATACACATATATATATATATATATATATGTGTGTGTGTGTGTGTGTGTGTGTGTGTATGTGTGTGTGCGTGTGCATGTGCGTGTGCGTGTGTGTGTGAGAGAGAAAGGGAGAGAGAGAGGGAGAGTGTGTGTGTTTGTGTGTGTGTGTGGTGTGGATCACATTGTATGAAAGTGAGTGCATAGATTGAACTTACAATTAGTCTCACATCGCAATATATCTTAAAGAATATAGGCACATATATGAGATTGGTGACATGTAACAACAAGAGATTCCTTTTATTACAATTAATTGCTGCCATGAACATATGTGTGCCCTAAGGGATGTAGATATATCCAATCATGATGCTGGCACCAAGAGTGCTTTGTTCAGCGGTTTGTAGTGCCTCTACGCTGAACGATGCACGCGCAAATGAAGATGATTTGGGATGCCGAAAATTTTCAACAATATATATATATATATATATATATATATATATATATATATATATATATGTATGTATGTAAGTATATGTGTGTTTGTGTGTGTTTGTTTTTGTGTGTGTGTGTGAAAGACAGAGAGAGCTTTAAATCAACTTGTCACTATCATTCCATATCATTTTAGGTTATTTTTATTGCCATATATGATCTAATTAATTTAATGTTTAAAATAACAACTGCATTAAGCTTTAATTGGAAGTAGGACGAAACAAATCTATAGGTTAAAAGCAACTAAATCATTGATTGAATTCTAGATTATGAACGATTTCGTCTATAATTCAAAAACAACATAGCTTTCATTGTCTACTTTATCTTAAATTTTGAAATCAACCAGTAAATCAACTTGTTGATGAACTATTTAGCATTTGAATGGTTTCTAGCCATTTTGAGCTCTTAGTTAAAACAAGTAACTTGTTGAAAATGAAATGTGATTTACAAATTTGATCGAAATTTTAAAAAATAGATCGTGAACTGAAGAGAATGCAGTTCAAAAAGAAAAAATGCCATTAAAATATGTGGATTGAAAATGAAATAATGAGAACATGGTAGGATTTAAGACGAAAAAGTATTTTGACATTTATTGTACTACATCAATAGAAAATACATTTTTTTTGTTTATATGTGTCCATCTTATTGTAAAATTTTGTAGTCATTTGTCTTTTTGCAGTTTCTTTTTCTTTCTTTTTTGCAAAATTTGGTTTTAGCTCCTCAAAACACATAATCTATACAAAAGCACCCCATTAGTCACCTGATTTTCACCAACTTTTGTCATTTCTCTCTTTTTTCACTAAGTATATCTCATTCCACTATCTTGTTTTAATAGCAACCAGTAGTTGATATTGGAGACTAAAGTGGTGTTATACAATTTGATGTGCTGTTGAACGTATATATATATATATATATATATATATATATATATATATATATATATATATATATATATATATATATATATATATAGAAAGAGAGAGAGAGACGTATGTAGTGCTGTTGTTAAGTTGTTAGCTCCTCAAAACACATAATCTATACAAAAGCACCCTATTAGTCACCTGATTTTCACTAACTTTTGTCCTTCCTCTCTTTTTTCACTAAGTATATTTCATTCCACTATCTTATTTTAATAGCAACCAGTAGTTGATATTGGAAACTAAAGTGGTACTACACTATTTAATGTGCTGTTGAACGCGCGCGCGCGCACACACACACACACACACATATATATATATATATATATATATATATATATATATATATATATATATATATATATATATATATATATATATGAGGAGGGTTATATGACACCCCTTTTTATGAGCACCCATTTTGCACCCGAATGAGGGTCAAGCATTAATTATTAAATAAGTTGGTGGGGGAAGAGAGAGTTAGTGGGAGGAGAGAGAAACGGGAATTTGTGGTGGAAATGAGGGGGTTAAAGTGGTGCTGCACTATTTGGGGTGCTCTTGAACGCTCCTCTATATATATGTGTATATATGGCAAGCGTTCAAAAGAGCCCCGAAAATGGAGCACCCCAACAGCACCCTTGTTTTTCACCTCTTGTTTATAATAAAGAAAGTGAGTGAGAAGCGATTGAGTTAGTGGAAGAAGAGAGAAGGAGAGTTAGTGGGAAATGAATGGTGGAAAAGTGGGAGGCTAAAGGGATGCTCACTGTTTGGGGTGCCATTAAACCTGCCTATATATATATATATACACACACACACATATATACATATATATACATATATACATATATATACATATATACATATACATACACGCGCGCGCGCACACGCATACGCACATACACATACACACGTATGTAGTGCTATTGTTAAATTGTTATTTTGAAGTCAAGGGGTCACTTAGCAAAAAAGAAAATACCAAATAAACAAAATCAAATTCAATAAAAGAGGAGAGAAAAATGTAAGGGAAGGGGAAAAAAAAAAAGGCATGGTATTACCTCCAATTCCAGTCATCTGTTGTTAAATTCCACTACAAAACAGTCAAAGGGTCGGGCGGTGACCGGAACAACACGTCCCCAGTTAGTATAACAAAACATATAAATGTATATAACAACAGTGGAAACAGTGAAGGAAAGCAACTTGACGAGTTGAGGCATTTTCTCTTCTTTCCCAACTCCGAAATAAAAACAACTACAAAAAGCAACCTCTTTCTTTCTGTTTCCTCTCACCCATTATTATCATCGTTTCAGAAAAAGAAAAAAAAGAGAGGAGAAAACCAATAAAAGAGCAAACAACAACAGCACAAGCGAATCAAACTTCAATTAAAAGGAGAGAGAGAAAGAGAAAAGCTGCTGTCTTGGTGTGTCGTTGTTTCATTAATTAATTCCATAAATACATATATATAAATAATTTAATATAAAAGAGGGAGAGGGGTAGATAGATAGAGGGAATGCAGCAACAGCACCTGATGCAGATGCAGCCCATGATGGCAGCCTATGCTTCTTCTAATCAAGTCACTACTGATGTTATTCAGCAGGTCTCCTTTCCTCCTCTTTCCTCCTTTTTCTCCCTCCCCTTTTCCCTTTTCTTTCACGCATGTCTGCAAATAGTTAATCGTTGCTGTTTTGATGCGACTCGTTTCGGGAATATCTCGACTAGGGTATTGTGATTAGGGTTTGCTTGGTCGAACAAGGGATTGTTTTTATTACTCCTCTTCGATTACTGACCGCTTCTTACATGGGGTTTGCTCGTGTTTCCGTTTACTTTTAGCCAAAAAAAGAGGGGAAATTTTTGTATTTTATGTATGTCTGGTTAGCTGCTGATCTTTTTTAATGATTATCACTGAACTGTCTTAAATAGCGAGTTTGATTTTAAATTTTAATGCTTTGTCTGTCATTGCCTCTTTTTCTGTCGAGTAAAGCCGTTTTTAAAAGAGTAATAGGAGGATTCTTGTTTCAACTGTGCCTTGTTACTGATTTTAATAATCTCCACTGTATGGTCCTATATATTGGCCATGCCAATAAATTTTAGATTTAGTCGTGTTCTTTTTATCCCTTGCTTGTCAACTTTTGTATTTTATTCTTGTGCTTTGAAACACTGAGATCTAACTTGAAGCATGTATTTTTACGTTCTTTACATACATCTAGTAGCTGCTTTCAAGTGTTTTTGCCCCTTTGCTTATCATGTTTATGTTTGTGATTCAGCATATATAGTTGTATGTAGGAATATTATTTCTGTGAACATGCATGTCTGAGCTACTTCTCCAAGCAATGCCTGTATTCTAATAAAGAAAGATCTACACAACTAATAAAGTCATAGGAATGTTATCTGTCTTTATGATAGCACAGAAGTAAGCGAAATCCATCTTGTTTAGTAATAACACAGAAAGTCATTATGTTTAACAAACAATGAAGAGAACACAACATTACTTCTATATACTATAGCTATACTAACAACCCATCCTAAGACAAATAAGTCATATGAAACAACAAACTTTTGGTGATGTAGATATATCATGTATGGTGCCAAAAGCTTTGACTTTGACCCATGTAATAATTGAGCATTCTTTTCACAATCTAACAATGAAACCCTTAGCTCTATAACTAGGTTCCTTTTTGTATAATTTTATGACAATTTCACCTTTAGTGACTTCGTCCAGCAATGTAATGTGCATGTGATTTGTGCACTTGTCAATTCTAGTATGTACATGAACAATAAATTGAATTTTACATTCAGTATGGTCTAGAATTTGATGGGACAGAAGCTTAAAGGCATGCGTTCTCCAGTCATATTACTGCTGAACTGTCATTATACTATTATATTATAGTACATGCTTCTATTTCTTGGCTAGTTTTTCTTTCTTCCACCTAACTTAACCTTCTATTTCCGCAGTATTTGGATGAAAATAAGCAGTTGATATTGGCTATTCTTGAAAATCAAAATTCTGGAAAAGCTGAAGAATGTGCCGAGTAAGTGATTTGGTTAGATCATTTTTGTTTTATCCATGCCATTCTTGCTGTTTGCAGTGATTTGTGTATAACATAACATATAATTAAGCTCGACATGATTATGCTTTTAGGTGTTATTGATGTTACTAAAGTCCGTAATTTTCATCTGTTAGGTGGCATTATTAATGTTTTGGTAATTTTATATTCATTTACGATGGAAAGGTTGCTTCTTATAAGGTAGCAATGAAAAGGACGTTTAGTGTTACAAGTTGGGAACTAACATTTTAACATCATGTAAGTCTGAAAAATTGTAGGGTGCATGCTAAAGTTTAAATGCAAGGTACGTTCATGCCCAGTTTACCGTTGATCTTGTAGTTGAAACTAATGCTGTGACTGCAGGAATCAAGCAAAGCTTCAGAGGAATCTCATGTATCTTGCAGCCATTGCAGATAGTCAGCCTCAAATGCCCACTGTTGCTCAGGTTTATTTTTTAATTTGTATATAATTTTCTTGATCAGTACCCCTCCCTGATTTATTGCATTTTCTTTGAATGTGCCAAACTAGCATTTTTCCACATGTGTAACACATTAAATTTGAATCAAAATGAAGTAGAGATTCATGTTTTATGTGGTTTAATAGTTTTGACCCACTTCATTGATTTAGTAAAGTAAACGTTTCCCCACATCCCTTTCATGAAAAAAGCAAGACACTCGCTTTTCTAATTTGTTAAATTTTCCTTGCTTTTGATGCTAAAAACGGATGGTTGAAAAGATGCATTTAGGCATTATTGAATATACTGTTATGTAAATGTAGAATATTAGTCCAATGTGCATAGAACTTGCTGCTTTAAATATCTAACAAAAAACGCTCACATGTGCAACAACTTCAAATAAATATGTTAAAACTTGCATGTGGCAGAATCTTAAATATTTTGCATAGAGAAGACATTAAGATTTACATGGTTGCATTAAAAAAGACAGACCTATAAAATAAAACCAAAATGGAAAGGTCTGTTAAATATAACTTCTAGAAAATAAGGACATGAGCCTAACTTCTTTTGTATACTGAATGGTTAGAGATTACGAGAAACATTCTGGCCTAATTAAAATTATTAAATATGATTATATGCTGCTTCCCAAATGTTTCACTTGTAATTTTCCTTTGTGTAGAATGTCATATTTTTGCTGTGATATTTGCATAAGAAGGTTACTAGTTCTGCAAACATAAATGAGCAAATAATTGCAATTAAAATAGACATTTAGAAGATAGAATGAATTATATAAAACACACTAATTCTGGAAATTACGATAACGATTGGGATTAGTCAAAGATAACCATATATGATTTTCTATATTTTATCCTTATAAAATTGATCCGTGTTCATGCTTTCAAAATACAGATGATTCCAGTAAGTATATGCTTTCAACACTAGGGATGGCAATGGGGCGGGGCGGGCGCGGGTAGTACCAACCCGTCACCCGCCCCGTTGGGTGATTTTTTGCCCCGTGCCCGCCCCATACCCGCACGGGTATCTATTAAACGGGTTTTAAACAGGTTGCGGGTAATGGCGGGTATTCGTGGGTATCCATTATATTTATTCAATTTATATTTTAGCCATTTATTGAAATTATTCAAAAGTACATTTGGTTAAAAAACAAATTAGACCAATGATTATATGCTAACCTCAAAATACCAATACATATTTATACCAACATCCAAAAAAGAAGAGATAGCAACAGAAGTATCCATCAAAATATCAACGGCCAGTTATAAATTGTTGAGTAAAAGCATGCACACAAATACCGAACAACCAACAACAATATTTTTTGTATTAACTATTGAAAATAAATCACATTCAATACGGGCACGGGTACCCGCGGATATGGATATCTTACTATCCGTACCCGCCCCATTAATTAACGGATATTAAAAATACCCGTTTATTTTACCCATGGATACCCATTTAACTATCCGTTTCATATCCATGACGGATTTTACCCGCGGATAACCGCGGGTACGGATTTTTTTGCCATCCCTATTCAACACACAGCACAATAGTGAGGTGAATATGATTTTTTTTCCACTTTGAATAAAGACCTGCAATCCATTTCCCCTATATTATTAAAACAATATTAAAAAGGACTAGTGATTCCCAAAATCATTTGGTGCAATCAAACATGATCATATGTAAAATTTAATATTTGAAGAATTCACTAGTAAGTCTCATCACTTTTAACACTCACTACAATTTTAATTTTCTTCCAAGTACACGTTAATCCTCTACCGTAATTGGCCTAACATGTTTTTTTTTTTCCATGTGAATTTAAAACTGCTAATAAGAATTTATAGTATTAAGTAATCATCACTTTTAAAAAACATGTACTTTTATACAACACAGGGTGCTTTTATAGTAGTTCTACAAGTCTTAGAGTAAATACATGTTATGTTTTGATACTTGCTGCATAATTTTCGAATCTGCGATGTTTCAAACTTAAGTCGAAGTTCATAACCATGGTTAGAAGTGAACTGAAAGACAACACTTCCTTTTTACAGTACCCAACGAACACGGCAATGCAGTCAAGTGGCCTATACATGAACCAGCAACAGCAACACCAGCAAATGACTCCACAATCGCTAATGGCAGCCCGCTCCTCCATGCTCTATGCCCAATCACCAATGTCTGCCCTCAGCCAACAGCAACATCAACAATCCATGCATGGCCACCTTAGTATGGGCTCGATCCCCACCGGTAACCCCAGCACAGGTGGAGGCGGCTTCCCCATCCTCCATGGGGAAGCCAGCCTCCGTGGCAATGGCGGCGGCTTCCCTGACTTTGCACGTGGTAAACAGGAGAGTGGTGGCGGGTCTCATTCTGCCTACCTCAAAGCTTCCGAGGAAGAAGGCAACAATAATAATAACAATAATAATTAGGTGTTATTGCTTCTAGTATTGTTACTACTAGTATTATTAGTTGTTTGGTTTAGAAAACTTAGCTTTCTGGTATTGTTGTTGTTGGTATCGTTATGGTGATGATGATGTGTGTATTGTATATGGGGTTTGTACTGGGGTTGGTACTATGTGCTTTGCTTTGGCTTTTGGTTTCTTCATCTGTACTGGGGTGAAATTTTGGACCAAAATGCTTGCTTTCTTCGTTCGGTTGTTTTGGAATTTGTTTGATTGTCATGCAGCATTAAAGCTTGTTTCAAATCTGAATGAAATTCATGTATTGTTCCATTTATGAGATATGCTGTGTTCACTCACTACTTGTTCACCCGCGTAGTTTTGGTTGGTCTATGGTTTATGTTGAAGTTTTTGTTAATGATTGAATCGGTCATTTAATTCTTTCTAAAGAATTGATTATTAGATATAATATTTTAGAAAAATAAAATAAAAATATTATTCCTTATCTTTTTTGTTTTGTTTGAAACGATAAAGGTACTGTTAGTTCAAACCCAAACTCAAACGAGCCATGTTGGTTCTTGGTTGATTGAATTTTAAAGGTTCCAGGCCTTGTTTTTTCAGAGTTAGTACAGCTAGGTGCCCGAATAGGGCAACCCCCTCATAGGGGGAACGGCAAGGGAAGAGTTAGAGAAGGTGGTGGTCAGCATCTTATATACGTTAAATTTATCACCACTAGCAATTACAAAATGCCTACATAGGCTAGTTAGTTGTGCTTTGAAACTGCCATTTTTCTTCTTGGTTTCCTCATTTTCCTGCTTAATTGCCCTATTTTCCTGCTTGGTTGCCTAGGGTAACCCAAGATATTGGGCCGGCCCCGTTTAAATCTTGACCCTTTCTAAAGTGAAATTCTGATTCGATTATATCTTATTCAATATTTTTTTTAAGACTTGGATCTAAATGTTCTTTTCCATTATTTGAATTCAATTTGAGATCGAGTTTCGGAATCTTCGGTAAGCACTTTCAATGACGAATCAAATCACGCACATCCTAGCATTGTAGCTCGTTTTTTATGTGTAAGTTGTCGATGCGATTAAACTATCAAAAACGGAGGTTGTGAAGGGAAACCTTGTATTAATTGTAAGTACGCGTACTTGAGAGTACTTGTGACACTCCACGTCTGTTAATGTCACTCATAAGAGAATGAATTAAGTTTCGTGAAGCGCAATAGGTAAGCACTACATAAATTCACAAGACAGATATAAAATAAGCCGCGGAAAATTTCAACTTCAATATTAAAAATAAAACGTAGTCTCAAACAGGTTACATCAAAACCAAGTATCTCAAATATGTCTCATAAAACATCTCATAAAAGAAAATATCATAGTGCAGTAATATAAAATCATATCCCTCATAGCAAGGCACAACAGAGTAGAAAATAAGTCAAAACGATACATCTCAGAAAGTCCAGATCCAACCTGAAAGAGAAAAAACATAATCACCGAAGAGTGCTACCACTTCGAGGACCTTCAGAGAGAGGGGGTGGGGGAGTAAGAAAGAAGCAAAAACAAAAGGGTCCGACGTAAGGTCGGGCGAGTTCCAATGATTTTCAAATATGCATAAAATAGGCATACCAAGACAGGTAAACAAGACTGGATGAGAAATACAGTATCATATAAGGTAATATGTAAACTAAACAGAATAGCGGGATATACATAATTAATAGGAATAAACTATGATCAAGCAATGCTTCACATTTATATCTCTAAAACACGTAATGTCTGCACCAATACTAGTACAACAGTTTTAACAGAAACAACGCATTTAAACAGCAGAATCAGATAGCGGGATTAAACAACAGAATTATACAGTATGATTAGGCGTACCCTAATTACGTAACAGGATTATGTGTTACCCTAATTACATAACATCAGGATTAGGTGTGCTCTAATTACTACCCATGTGATCGGCTCCCTAATACGTAAATACCTTGTGTCAATCCCGAAAGTAGGGTGTATTACTCCCTAACCCAACAAATTATATAACACAGACGTGTTTACTGGTGTTACACCGGCTTAGTTTCCCAAATCGGACTCATACAGGCTCACGACTCCGCCGGAACGCGCCCGTAGCCACCATCCTCATGTGAACCTCTTATTATCCAGTTCAGTAAAGTGTGTCTTGACCCCTACTTAGTGCGAGGCCTCTAACAAAATACCAACAGGGATACTGACTGATATGGACTCCAAACAGCAGATTGACACAAGCTAAACCCCCAAAGCTTATGCCCCCAAATAATAAGGATTTAAGAGTCCCCAAAACCCGATACAATAGTAGAACGAGGACCTCTTTACCTTATTAATAATCATGTTTAGCCTAGCAGGTTTAGGTTTACTAATGAGCATGCGTGGTTGTAATATTACATGTCATTATGTGTATACAACCCTTCCCCAAAACACTTGCCCAAATGTATGTATTACTACAGTGATTCAGTTTGTTGGCCTACATCTGGTACTTACAATATTCCAACATGTCATTTACTTATGTCTGTATTAATTCAAACCTAACATGTTTATACATATGCATATTATTCATCTAATTATGTACTTAAATTACAACATGTACAGATTTATGCATGTTATCCATTTTTATCACTTTACAGCAAGTATACGCAAATTTCCTCTTTTTATCAAGTCATAGGGAGTGTAAATATGTGCATATTATCCCCTTTTCAAATTATAGTTAAACAGTTCTCAATTTAACCATATGCCTAAATTTCCCTTTTTATGCCATTTCTTATTATCCAAATTTTACTATATGCAAACTTTTAATCGAACAGGGCCCAGGCTTCTTAAGGCCTAGGTTTAGCGTAAACGAAAAGCGAAAACAGAGGGAGGAGAATAGAATCAAATCACATAGGCAAGACTGGAAATAAACCAAAACAGTAGAAATAGGGAAAATGAAGATAGATACATATAACTTATTAATTATCCAACAGTAAAGGCATGTGGTTTACTTATAACAATGACATAGGTGATTAACAGTGAAAAACATGTATAGCAACTGTCTTATAAACACTATGTATTCTAACCCAATTTTATTTAACTATCATATTGTAGTCTAAGAAATCAGATTTGAAAATGATAGGGAAATCACAGTGGTTCTTGGTGAAGAAGGGATTAAATCTTTTGTGTGTGTGTGTATGTATATATATATATATGCCTTTATTAGAAAAATCCAATCCTATCCCTTTTGCTGTTATATGCAAACTTGAATGTTATCTCTGTAGATCTAGGCCTTCAGCAACATTCCCCCATTGTGTATATTTTTATTTAATAATAGATTCATAGAGAGAGAGAGAGGGAGAGAGTATCAAGAAATTTGTGTGTATTGGAATGGGAGAAAGCCATCTTTTATAGATTCACAGTGTTAACCTCAGCCTTTACATCCTAGGGTTTTAATCTAAACCGTACATGTAACGTTGAGTCAGCAACGAATCTAGTCAGAAAAATAGTCCAGATATAGAAATCTGAACCTACCCAGTTCATCATTGGGTCGACCCATGGGTCGACCCAACTGACCTTGGGTCGACCCAGGCCGAGTGTGGGTCGTCCCCACAACGGTCTGGATTCCCGCTTTGTTTTCCCATTTCGTGTCGTTTGAATATTCTGAACATTTTTGTATTATATTCATATATGCCCCTTATATGTATACAAACTTCTAATGCTCAATCTTCATACGTTGCTCGCTTTACAAAGTTGGGGTCTATCTTAACTAGAATTCCAAGACGAACGCAACTGTAAAGCCAGTTTCACTTAGTTCTGAATATTTAATTAAGTAATTATCATTTTATTACCTTTAAAGTATGGTTATAGTGTATTAAATTTTGGGGTGTTACATTCTCCCCTGCTTAAAGGATTTCATCCCCAAAATTTCCAAGTTAAGAAGAATGTTACTATCCTAACCACCTACAACCATCTAATTGTCCATCATCCACTGTCATCCATTGTCCTTAAGAATTTCTAATGCTTGTATGAACATATGCAGAGGTGTTACATGTATATGTCCCTACACTAATGTGAAAATCAGGCGGTCAACTGATTCAGTTGACCTCCTTAATGCAATATATGTTTGTGCCATGAGTCCAAAATGTATGCGAATAATCCTAATATAACATATAAACTTTATATGTGTGCACAATCATTCACCAAAATGCAATATCCATATGATGATTCACCCATTTCCATCCATAGAAAATCAAAATGCACACACATCCATATGCACTATGTAAGTGCTTGAGTCGATCTAGTGTCTCGTTTGTGTATATGCATCCACGAGCAACCACCAGCAAATACTTGCATCCACTTGCAACCACCAATCATAACATGTTTCAAACACAAGTTTCCAGCTGTTGGATTCTACCTAAGGATCAAAGTTTGAACAACAGGATAAACATAATTGAAGGATATGAGCAAATGCAAAGTAAAAGCTTGGAAAAGAAGTCAAGAACCTACTCTCAAGAAGAAAAGGATAAGAAGCGCGAATCCTATCTTCGGGTTCCCATGTCGCATCTTCGCGGTCTTTTCCCTATTGCACCTTTATCAATCTAATTTCTTTATTGCGTAGCTTCTTGATTTCGAATCCAAGAATATGAGTAGGAACTCCTCTCATCAATGCTTCCTTCTCAACTTCCATACCTTCAAGTGTGCTTGGCTCCACTATCTCTACCTTATCATGTAGACATTTCCTCAAATAGGAAACATTAAATACATCGTTTATGCCCGCCAGTCTATCCAGTAGCTTGGTCCTATAGACCATCTGACATATCCTCTCCACCATAGGGAATGGCGCTACAAATCTTGGCGCCAACTTCCCCACTGAACCAAAGAAAATCACATTACGTAGCAGTGATACTGTAATGAAGACCATACTACCAGCTTCAAATTCCAAATCGGTCCTCCTTTTATTGGCATAGGATATATGTTTGTCTTGAGTTTCTTTCATTCTTTGGCGGATAAGATCAATCTTCTCGTAAGTATCTTGAATCATCTCAGGTCCAAGCAGAAGTCTGTCTGTAGACTTCCACCAACAAGTCGGCGATCTACAAGGTCGTCCATATAACGCTTCGAAGGGTGCCATGCCTATGCTCAATTGGTAATAGTTTTTGTAGATAAAATCCACCGATGGGAGATGCTCCTCCCAAGTTCCTCCAAAGTCTATGGTACACAATCTTAGAAGATCGTCAAGAACTTTATTCACCCTCTCAGTTTGTCCATCTGTCTGAGGATGTTATGCCGTGCTCAAATGTAGCTGCGTGCCTAATTCCTCTAGTAAGCTTTTCCAAAACTAACTAGTGAAGATGGGGTCGCGGTCGCTTACTATACGTGAAGGTACCCCATGGAGTCGGACTATCTCTCGAAGATATACTAATGCCGGCCAAGCTGCTGTCCTCTTACTCTTAACATGAATAAAAATGAGCGCTCTTCGAAAGTTTATTCCCTATCACCTAAACGCTCGTATTGCCCTTCCTTGATCGGGGCAATCCATCGATGAAATCCATAGAGACGCTCTCCCACTTCCATTGTGGGACATCTAAGGGTTGAAGCAATCTGTCAGGTTTCCCCTGTTCAGCCTTTACTCGCTGGCACGTCAAGCAACGAGCTACAAATTCTGCCACATCCTCCTTCATGCCAGTCAAAAAGAAAACTCTCTTCATGTCTCGATACATCTTGTTGGCGCCTGAATTGATAGTCATTCGAGAATGATGAGCTTCCTCAAGCACTGCCTTTATCAATTCCCCAAACCTAGGGACACATAGCCTTCTGTCTGGTCTTAGCCACCCTTTCTCATCCATGGTATATCTAGCAGGGTGATTAGAAGTCTCTCCTCTACCAAGCTTGTCCAAGATGTCAGCTAACTGCGATTCCTCACGTTGTATGGATCCAATACGCTCCAATCGAGTAGGTCGCACCTCCAATGATGATAACAATCCCAATGTCAAATCCATAGATGGCTTAAAATTGAAGGTCGAGATGTACTCCAACCTCTGCCTTTCTATGAATAGAGGACTCAAAGTCATCCTCTGCCTACTCAATGTGTCTGCCACTACGTTGCTCTTGCCTGGGGTATAAGCTATCTCAAAGTCATAGGAACTAGGAACTCCATCCAACATTGTTGCCTTAGGTTGAGATCCTTCTATGAGAACAAGTATTTGAGCGACTTATGATCCGTATATAGCTCAAATCTCTCTCCAAGTAAATAATGTCACCAAGACTCCAATGGGAACTCTATTGCAGCCAACTCTAGATCATGGTTAGTGTAGTTCTTCTCATTGACTCTCAGATGTCTGCTTCCACAGCATACTACACTTTCCTCTTGTATCAGAACGACACCAAGCCCTATGCCACAAGCATCTGCGTAAACTGTGAACATCTTTGCTTCCAATTGGGAGAGTCAGAACAGGGCTGTTGTCGGATCCCTTTTCAATCTTTGAAAGGCATCCTCACCAAAAAGCCAATATCTTCTTCGTCAATTGGGTGAGTGAGGATGATAACCTTCCAAAGCCCTTGATAAACTTTATGTAATAGCCCATCAACCGTAGAAAACTTCTCACCTCCGTCACATACTTTGGAGCCCTCCAATCTTGAACTGCGATGACTTTAGCGGGGGCCACTACTATACCATTCTTGGAGACCACATGCCCTAGGAACCTTACGTCTTTGTCCAAAAGTGACACTTAGAAAAATTTGCCTTGAGCTGATGCGATCTAAGAGTGCACAGAACTTCTCGTAAGTGTAGGGCATGCTCCTCCTCATTCCTTGAGAAGATCAGAATATCATCCACAAAGACCACCACAAACTTGTGCAGAAACTCTCTAAACACCCTACTCATCAAGTCCACAAAATATGTGGGTGCATTGATTAGCCCATAAGCCATTCAAAGAAACTATTTGAAGTTCTAAGTGTAGTCTTATCACTGTTGCCCTCTTCCACCCTTAACTGATGAAATCCCGTGGCCGAATCCATCTGCGAGAAAACTGATGCGCCTACTAACTGATCAAACAAGTCGTCAATTCTCAGTAGTGGGTGCCTATTCTTCTATGTGAATTTATTCAGCTCTCTATAGTCCACGCATAAACGAAGTGAGCCGTCTGCCTTAGTTGCAAAGACGGCTGGAGCTTCCCATTTTGATATGCTTCGCCTAATAAAACCTTTCTCGAATAGCTCCCCTACTTGCTTGCTAAGCTCCCTCCTCTCTCTAGGAGCAATGTGGCGCACTGTTAGAGCAATTGGCTTCGCATTCTCTGCCAAGTAAATCCGGAAGTCTATCTTACGCCTCGGAGGTAGTCACTTAACTTCCTCAAACACATCTGGGTAATCTCTGACTATGGGCACAAATCGCAAAACGTCAACAGAAGTATCAAGTGATTTTAGAAAACTAAGCATCACCGACCCCGGTGGATCGTAGGAAATTTTAAGAGTCCTATCATGACAAGCAAGAAGTCTAACCACTCTCTTTTCACAATCAAGGATGGCACCATACATGGCTAGTCAATCCATGCCTAGAATCAAACCATAGCCCAAAAAGATCAACATGTATGTGTCGCATTCAAACTCGACCCCAAGATAGAAATTCTCAAACCCCAACCTACATGGATAAAGGAGTCAATCCTCCTATGGGGTTTGAGATCACGACGAGTACAGAGACTATATTAGTAATAAGGTGTAGACTTTATACTATAGAACTGGATATAAATGAATGTGAAGCGCCAGAATCAAATAGGGTTCGAACAAGATAGTCAAAAACGGAAATCAAACCTTTAACCGTGACTTTCCTACCTCGATCAGGCCCACTAGCCTCTAAAGCATGCACTTGTCCAGAAGTTCCTGCCCCTCGTCCTTGCTTTCTCGGGCATTGCTTAGTGAAGTGTCTCACTTGTCTACAATTAAAGCAGGCATTCTTTGATTTTCTGTAGTCCTTCACAAAATGACCCATAGCTCCTTAACCATGACATTTGATATCTTTTTTGATCTGACCTTCTCAGGCTTTCCTCCTTTCTTTTTCTTTCCTTTCTTGGGCCACCATTTCTGTTTCTCGCCTTTATCCTGTATCCCTTTCTTTCTCTCAAACGTCACTCCCATCGGTATATGAGATAATGCAAGTCCTTGGAGAGGTTGATTCAACCCTCTCGTAAATATAAGAGCCTTTTTGTGGGGCCTATTCACCAAGTCCAGTCTAAATCTTGCCAGCTGATAAAACTTATTCACATATCCATAACAGACACGTCCCCTTGTTTCAAAGCCAAGAATCTCTCCGTCTGTAACCCCTCTTCTGCTTGAGATAAAAACTTCATCTAGAATCTCTATCGGAAATATCCATAGTAACTACTGGTTTTCCTTCCTGCGTTAACTTCCATCAGTAAGAAGCTTCGTCCTCCAGTTGCCATGAGGCCAACCATATCTTCCTTTTATCATCGATCTTAAAAAGTCCGAACACATTCTCCGTTTCTCTTAGCTAATTATGCGCCTCAGAAAAGCTCTCCATACCTCGGAATGGTTTTCCTTCCATAGCGCAAAAGTATTTACATAGCTTCGAAAAGTTATCTACTCGTGGAGGTGGAGCTACAACGGCTGCAATAGGGGGTGGGGCATCTCCTTGACCTCCGGAAGGCGTCGTAGCCTCAAGAAACCTACAGAACCATGTCGGTAATGGAATTCCCTCTGGAAGATTGGGTGCTCCAGACATGATGAAAAGAAAAGAAAAATGATTCAATAAGAGATCGAGAGAATATTGAATATGGCTTGAGGGGATAGTTTTTCAACAACGGATTTTTATTTAAAAATACTTTGCTTTCGAAAACAATTTTTGAAATTTTTTTCTCTGATCTTGTAACCTTCGGCTCTGATACCAAATGTGACACCCCACATCCATTAATGTCACTCGTAAGATAATGCATTAAGTTTCATGAAGCACAGTAGGTAAACTGTACAGAAATTCAGAAGACAGATGTAAAATAAGTCGTAGAAAATTTCAACTTAAATATTAAAAATAAAACGTAGTCTCAAACAGGTTACATCAGAACCAAGTTTCTCAAATATATCTCATAAAATAAAATATCAGAGTGCATTAATATTAGATCATATCCCTCATAGCAAGCCATACAGGAGTAGAAAGCGAGTCATATGGGTCCATCTCAGAAAGTCCGGATCCATGCTGAAAGTGAAAGTCCCAATCATTGAGGAGTGCTACCACTCTGAGGAACTAGGGAGGAAAATGAAGAAAGAAGCAAAAACAAAAGGGCCAAACATAAAGTCTGGCGAGTTCCAATGATTTTCAAATTTGCATAAAATAGGCATACCAAGACAGGTAAATAGACTGGATGAGAAATACAGTATCATTTAAGGTAACAGGTAAACTAAACAGAATAGCTGGACAGACAGGATTAATAGGAATAAACTATGATCGAGCAATGCTTCGCATTTATATCCCTAAAACAGATTATGTATGCACCAATACTAGTATAACAGGTTTAACAGAAACATCAAATTTAAACAGCATAATCAGATAGCTGGATTAAACAGCAGAATTATACAGCAGGATTAGGCGTACCCTTATTACATAACAGGATTAGGTGTTATCCTAATTACATGAGAGCAGGATTAGGTGTACCCTAATTACTACTCATGAGATCAGCTCCCTAATACGTAAATACACCGTGTTAGCCCTGACAATAGGGTGTATCACTCCCTACCCAGCAACTTATATAACACAGACCTATTTACTGGTATTACAACGGCTTAATTTCTCTAATTGGACTCATGCACGCTCATGACTCTGCCGGAACGTGCCAGTACCAGCCTTCCCTATGTGAACCTCTTACTATCTTGCTCAGTAAAGCATGCCCTGGCCCCTACCTAGTGCGAGGCCCTCTAACATAATACCAACAGGGATACTTACTGATATGGGTTCTAAACAGCAGATTGACACAAGCTAAACCCCCTAAGCTTGTGCCCCTAAATAACTAGGATTTAAGCGTTCCCAAAACTCGATACAATAACAGAACGAGGAACCTCTTTAGCTTATAAATAATCATGTTTAACCTAGCAGGTTAAGGTTTACAAATAGGCGTGGTTGTAATATTACATGTCATTATGTGTGTATAAACCTTCCCCAAAACTCCTGCCCAGATGTATGTATTATTACAGTGATTCAGTTTATTAGCCTACATCTGGTACTTACAATATTCCAACATGTCATTTACTTAATGTATGTATTAAGTCAAACCTAACATATTTATACATACTCATATTATTCATCCAATCATGTCCCCAGATTACAGTATGTATAGAATTATGCATATTATCCATTTTATCACTTTACAACAAGTATACGCACATTTCCCCTTTTTATCAATTCATAATGAGTATAAACATGTGCATATTATCCCTTTCCCAAATTATAGTTAAATAGTTCTCAATTTCAACATGCCTAAATTTCCCTTTTTATGCCATTTCTTATTATCCAAATTTTACTATATGCAAACTTTTAATCAAATAGGGCCTAAGCTTCTAAAGACCTAGGTTTAGCATAAACAAAAAGGGAAAACAGGGGGAGGAGAATAGAACCATATCACATAGGCATTTAGGCAAGACGGGAAATAAACTAAAATAGTAGAAATAGGGAAAAGGAAGATAAATACATATAACTTATTAACTATCCAACAGTAAAGGCATGTGGTTACTTATAATAATGACACACATGATTAACAGTGAAAAAAATGTATAGCAACTATCTTATAAACACTGTATAGTCTAACACAATTTTATTTAACTGTTATGTTATAGTCTAAGAAATCAGATCTGAAAATGACAAGGAACTCATAGTGGGTCTTGGTGAAGAAGAGATCGATTAAATCTCTCTCTCTTATATATATATGCCATTGTAGAAAAGTCGAATCCTATCCCTTTTGTTGTTGTATGCAAATCTTGAATGTTATCTCTGTAGAACTAGGCTTCAGCGGCATTCCCCCATTGTGTATATTTTTATTTTGGAATAGATTCATAGAGACAGAGAGTATGAAGAAACTATGTGTATTGGAATGAGAGAAGGCCACCTATTTATAGGTTCACAAAGTTAACCTCAGCCTTTAGATCCTTAGGTTTTAATCTAAGCCCTACAAGTAGCATTGAGGTAGCAACGAATCTAATCAGAAAAATAGTCCATATATAGAAATCCGAACCTACCCAGAATGTCACTGGGTTGACCCACCATCCCATTGGGTCAACCCAACCGACCTTGGGTCGACCCAGGCCGATTGTGGGTCATCCCACAACGGTCTGGGTTCCCAGCTTTGTTTTCCCGCTTCGTCTCATTTGAATATTCTGAACATTTTTGAATTATATTTATATATAAGCCCCCTGTATGTATACAAACTTCTAATGCTCATAACTTCTCCATACATTGTGCATTTTACGCAAACATAGGGTCTATCTCAACCAGAATTCCGAGACGAACGCAACAGTGAAGTCAGTTTCACTTAATTTTGAATATTTAATTCATTAAATCTCATTTTATTATCTTTAAAGTATGATTATACTGTATTAAATTTTGGGGTGTTACAGTCCTTTTACTGATAACTGCATAATCATTTCTTATATAATCAACCTCCGATGATTTGTTGATATGGCGACAATGTGGACACAGGGCTGAAGTGTTGTTTATTGTGCTTTTCGTTGCCGAAGGTGCATAGCGACTAAGTCTCAATATTTGCATTATCCAAAGTGAAAAACAAAGACAGAGAAGGCCAGAGAGTCTCGAATCACAAAGAAGAAAGTAGTTAGTTATGATCCTAGCATCCCTTATTTAAGTTCATCCTTTCCTACTACCATACCTTCGACAATAAGAAGATTGTTTGACAAAGACAAAGCAACTCAAATTCGGGTGTAATAGTAAAAGTTTTAGCTCAATATATGTACGTGTGTTTATTTTCAAAGCGCAAAGTGTAATTGATCAGTTGCATGGACATTGTTATGAGGAAACACTTATGATATTGGAACTCATGTTTAAATGAGCATTTATCCCATTTTAGAAATGGTTTATTCCACAGCAGTAAATTCAAGTCAAAATATGGATTTGAAGAAAATCGGTTTATTCGTTTGTAATGCCTAAGACAATGAAGGTTCTTTTGTTAAAAAATTAAGAACCTAGAGCCTAAAGATGCTTTATCCGATAAAAAGACCACTTGTCATATAATAATCAAATGAAAAACAAGAAATACTTTTTCTAGAAATATGGACGAATGAAAGTTTATCTCTTAAGAAAGCACTTTACAAGCTTCTCGTAATTTGGGTAACTTATTTATTCATTTTCTACATGTTATATTTTGTTTCTCCATTTGTTCATTTTTCTAGAGAGTCAGAGAAGATATTTAGGCACAAGGGTATTTTAATACCATTGGAAATGAAAAAAATATAAAAGTCTAAGGAATCAAAACCAAAATTTCATAAAATTGGAATTATGTCCAATGAATCGTACCCTTTTTTTTGTTTGGCTCGTAATCACATATGAAATAGTCGATAGGATAAATTTAGCAAAACTTGTCACTTAGCAAGAAAATGAAAACGTCCAACTTAGAATTATCAATTATTTCCTTCATGAAAATAGAATGACGTTTTGTGGAATTTTGCACACAAGATGTAAACTTTTGGGGAAGATAACCATGTTATCCCTAGAGTAACTTCTATCCGTTGAGCGATGATGCTTCCACTCGGCACCGTTGGATCATAAAGAACGACTTTCGTCCCTGCGCGATGGGTGGGTCTTGTAGTCAATCTCCCTTATGCGTTTGCACTTGAATTCCATTCTCCATCCGGCCCAAAGAAACCATTGCGTGCCTATGGTCCATGCTTCAGGCTAAACCCATTTCCAAGATGTGACGAGCAGTGCATACTGGGCCTAAGAACATGTTCACTGTGGCTTGTTGATCCATGATGGATTCCAATTTCATGTTCCCATATTTCAAAGAATATCTAAACTAAGGCAATCTTTTTGGATTCGCTCCGCCTTATAGTGTGCACAAACATTAGGGGTCATTATAGAATTCCATTTCGTAGTACCATGATCGAAATGAACTTCCGACTACATTATCTCTTCCATATGGATGTTCCAGTACCTTCTTGTCATTTTCTAGCATTTTTAAAGAAATAACTAATTTTTTGAGTTTCTTTTGCACTTCCTTTTATATAAAAGAAGAGATGATTGTTCCATGACTCGAAATGAACCCCAAGACTAACTGACAATCAGGTTGAGGCGCAGGCGAGGTCTAATCCTTTAGAAGTCGTAAGCGTAGAACATAGGAGTGTACCACTCTTTGTAAACTATGTTTTTTTGCCTACTTTAGTGGGTCATCTTGTTCCTATTTCGTCCTCTTCATTTCGTAAGTTGGTCCTACATTTCTTTCTTTCGTTTCTAAGGTTTCTTTTTATCGCGTTCGTTTTGAATTTGTCGATCTTGCTTCTAATTTGTTACTTCTAAATAGCATGAAGCAAACTTCAAGATTTTACAAAGATCGACTTTTTTGAACCTCAAATATCAGCATTAATATATCCATGATATTCATTTATCGATGATTTAAATGTGTGAAAGATGTATTATTAGGGTAAAAAGAAAAGAATAAGAAAGGAAAAAACAAAACATTTGGTTATCATAATGGAAACAGTTATATTTATTATATAAAACGATAATACAAAGGGTTAAGAGTTACAATCTCAAGTACTGTTACTAGCTTGGACAATTATAATAGCACATTCTACAAAAGATGATATAAACATACTAGTAGTGTAGCGACAATAAGAATACTACGATATGTGATAGCAACCAACTCTTCTCCTAGAGCTTCAGCGAAAACCAACATTTTTCAAACTACTTGACCCGAGTATCTAAGGAAAAATTTAAAACATGAGTTAGGCATAAGTCTAATAAGAGAAACTCAAAAAACATGCACTCACATGATAGTATCTTTTAGGACCAAAAAAGTAACCTGAATATATTCCCATTATAACCGTAAAACCATTTGTTACATACAAATGGTGATATAACTGATTGTGTCTAGGGTGCAGAACATCAATCCGAATATAGCCGAGCAAGTTGCATCTCAAAACACAACAATATGATGTACGCAATAAAAACCATTAAGAGTTACATTCGCATGTTAGTTTCCATTTGAGATACCCTCAAAACTTCCATTCGAACCTTTTAGAAAGGGACAGAAACTACATTTCAATACAGATAAAATGTACTACAACATAGTTGGTCCACGTCCTAACACGTGATATTGAAAGTTGTTTGTCTAACAATAATTGAAATAACTGTAGGTATGTAGTCGATATCCCTTTGGTTGGCTAAAACCAGCTAGCTATGCGTCTACACTGGTTTTTATTAATTCTAACTATGAAGTAATTCAACAACCCATCTGGAATGACATAATACCTGAGCCAAAAATAGGGTGGCAATTAGACCCGACCCGATGGACCTAGACCCAACCCAACGGGTCTCGGTTCTAGGCGGCTCAGGTTTTTCAGGTCTAAACTATTCATTTCAAAAATCTGGACCTGACCCGACCGGAGCTTCGGGTCGGGTCGTTTCGTGTCCGATTGAATAATAACACTAAAAATAAATACATTTCAATGTTTTTTGGTCGGGTCTTTCGGGTCGGGTCTATGCGGGTCGGGTTTGATCTGGTCTTGATGGTATTTTTCAAAACCTAGACCCGACCTGAGACCCATCGGGTTCGGTTCGGGTTCGGGTCGGTTCGTTTCGGGTTTTCGGTTCTAATTGCCAGCCCTACCCAAGAAAGAGCCGTCGAAACTTAGAGTCATTCTAAGCAAGTTGTTGGTTTTTATAAGAATAAATAACAGAGCCAGGCTAAAAACGAAATCAGAATCTCACAACGGATGGGACAAAATATAATAACTATAATAAATGTACCATATAAAAAAAAACCATATTAATGTCGATTACATCAGAATTTTCAAATGTCATAAACAAGGTAAATTAACAATATCCGATAAATACAGTTAACTGCTACTGACCCGCTTTTTGGCTAAAAATGTCACATTTAACGAATTAAATCCCAATGTCAGAAGACTCACCGCCCGAGCCCCACGGGTCGCCTTTTTCTTATATTGCGCAGGCGGCCGATTCTTTCCTCTTAAAGCCCAAATAAAAGATATGACCTGAGCAATGTTTCCCTCAAACAGCGACATCTCATGCCCCGAAGGAATCACTCTCTCAGACTAATTGAGTCAAGCATTTCCTTCAAAGTTGGATTGACCGGATATCTTCGGATCTATGTGGAAATATCCAAATGAGCCAGTCATTACTCAACCCTATTCTTAAGGCAGTAAAGGCGGTCAATCACTTCCGGCCTAAGCTCTACTTTTGATGCACCTCATCTCGAGTGCCACGTCAGCTACAATTCTCGAGGATACTATTAGTTAACAGTAGACCGGGTCCCACCGCTGCAACTTCTTCAATTGATCGAGCTCCACATGTCAAAGCTCCACAAGAGAGGCAAGTCACGTGGTAGCTCGCTCATCCCACTTCTCCACCTATAAATACCTCCATGTTCAAATAAGAAAGGGACTTTTCCAACTCCAACTCCTCTTGGGAACCTTCTATTTAAAACATAATTTCCATGACTAACCCCAAAAATATCCTATTCTCCCTCTTTCTTCAAACAAAAAAGTGTTGTACTTGTACTCAAAAGAAAATCAATACATATAAAGTGGACATAGGCACTACCTATGCCGAACCACTATAAAAAAGTCTTGTGTATTCCCTATTTTTTCTTTACTTTTCCGTATTCTGTGATTGTTATTTGTGTGTTCCACGCACGATTGGGGGATGACTGTCACTAGTGACCAACTTTTGATGTCAACAACTGCTATACATAATAATAAACCACGATAAATTTACCATTGCCAAGCACCAGTCTTCATCACCTCATCAATCAAGCAGTCCCACCTACTAGCCTGTGTTGATAAGAGGAGCGGTTCAGAACAACAATGTTTTGGTTAATGAAAATCAAATAAGTTTAAAGGAAATCTATTTCCTATACTTGGTAGTATATAATAATCAAATTCTGTCTAAGAGAATTTAGTTACACAATCAATCATAACATACACATGTATTAATTAGGAAGACCATCTTATGGTCACCTAAGGCCAACATGTATATGTAAGGGAGGATTCCTATGATTACTTAATATCCTACGAGGTGGACTACCATCCAGTCACATAAGGCCATTATATATACTTATTTATGGTCGAATTCCTATAGTCACTTAATACCCTACGGGCGGATTCTCCCGATCACTTAATACCGTATGGCAGACCCTAGTCACTTAAGACATCGAATTATTGCCACCAAATATTCTCTCAATTGTAATGTCAAAAAAGGCAATCTGCCACTCAATACCGTGTGAAGGTAGACACATGGACATTTACGACCCTTCCAATGGACTAATCCATAACTATTTAACAGACATTATGTGTGAACTCCTAGTCACTTAATACTTCCCTTTGACATGTGGTTCCTTTACATGCTTTTTGGAACTCTTATTAGCCCATCCGAAGGTATGCCCTTAGATAAGAAGCGAACAACTTTCGGAGAACAACCTCACTCATACACCAATATTTTTATTATGGATCATTTAATACCTCATAAGCTTATAAGAGAAAGTCGGAACCAATGACCACTTAAGACCTAATAAGGGTAGGTCCCATGACTTTGGTCCAAAACCAAGGAGTGAACCATAGAAATGGACTTTGTCTTAAACACTTAATATCCAAATAAGGTAGGTTAGTCACTTAATACCTTCTCGAGGCAGGCCTTCTTCACATAAGTATTTATTACACTAGATGTTCCACATTAAACCGACAACTGTAGATGTTTGATTTGACGGGCGGTTCCGAACAGACTTCTATTACAAGTGGGCTTAACCCCGTGTCTTCATCTATTTATTATATTGACCCATGGCACTAGACATCTCACATTAACCCAAATTCTTGTAGATGTTGGATAAGCCAGTCAGTTCCAAGCAGACTTCTACTAAAAGCTGGGGTTATCCTCGTGTCTATGTGCTATTTATATTAATAAAAGCCATTAATACTCACTCGCACACAAATTTTCCCATGGGGACATTTTAAATCTAAATTCCTAAGTAAACGAATTTAATACGCACTTATAGTACACTGATTATGAAACTGATAGTAATATATAAAACATAGTTGAAGCATTTGTAAAGAAACGTCCTTAAACATGGAAATGTTAATCCTAAACAAAAACCAATATTTACAAGTTTATTTCCCTAACTTTCTCAATATAACATATGATATTTATTCACATTCAAATCAATTATAGGGAAACTGTGACACCCCACGTCCGTTAATGTCACTAATAAGAGAATACATTAAGTTTCATGAATCACAATAGGTAAACGGTACAGAAATTCACAAGATAGATATGAAATAAGCAGTGGAAATTTCAAACTTTATTATTGAAAACAAAACATAGTCTCAAAACAGGTTACATCATCAAACCAGATACATCAAAACCAAGTATCTCAAATTTGTCTCATAATGCAAAATAATAGAGTGCAATAATATAAAACCATATCCCTAATAGTAAGCCATAACAGAGTAGAAAGTAAGTCAAAGCGGTGCATCTCAGAAAGTCCAGATCCAACCTGAAAGAGAAAGTCCTAATCACTGAGGAGTGCTACCACTTTGAGAACCCGTGGGGAAGGAAGGAAGAAGCAAAAACAAAAGGGTTAGACATAAAGTCTGGTGAGTTCCAGTGATTTTCAAATATGCATAAAATAGAGATACCAAGACAAGTAAACAAGATTGGATGAGAAATTACAGTACCAAAAAAATAGGATAAACAGGAATAATAATGATCGAGCAATGCTTCTCATTTATATTCCTAAAATAGGTTATGTATGCACCAATACTAGTATTACAAGATTAGACATAAACCTAATTACTTTACAGAAACAACATGATTAAAGAGTAGCATTAAACATCAGTATTATATAGCAGGATTAGGTGTACCCTAATTACATAATAGGATTAGGTGTTACCCTAATTGCATAATAGCCGAATTTGGTGTACTCTAATTACTACCCATGCGATTGACTCCCTGATACGTAAATACCCTGCGTCAGCCCCAGCAGTAAGGTGTATCACTCCCTAACCCAGCAACTTATATAACACAGACCTATTTACTGGTGTTACAATGGCTTAGTTTTCCTAATCGGACTCATGCACGCTCATGACTCTGCCGGAGCGTGCCCGTACCTACCTTCCCCGTTTGAAACTCTTACTATCCAGTTTAGTAAAGCGTGCCCTGGCCCCTAACTAATGCGAGGCCCTCTAACAAAATACCAATAGGAATACTGACGGATATGGGTTCCACATAACAAGATTGACACAATCCAAAACCCCTAAGCTTGTGCCCTTAGGTAACTAGGATTTAAGAGTCCCCAAAACCTGATACAACAGCAGAACAAGGGACCTCTTAGCTTATTAATAATTAATTTTAACCTAGCAGGTTTAGGTTCACTAATAAGTGTAGTTGTAATATTACATGTCATTATGTGTATACATCCCTTCCCCAAAATACCTGCCCAGACATATGTATAATTACCTAACCTACATCTGGTGCTTACATAATTTTAACATGTCCTTTTACTTAATGTTTGTATTAAGTAAAATCTAACATGTTTATACATATGCATACTATTCCATTCAATTATGTCCCCAAATTACAGCATGTACAAGTTTATGCATGTTACCCCTTTTTATCACATTTCTGTTAGGGAATGCAGAATGGATCGTTAAGGCAAAACTAACAATAGGGGGTGAATAGTGTTTTCGAGGGATTTAAGAAAATCTAAAACTTATGTGATCTACTATATGAATCACACACCAAAGATATAATTACAGAAACAGAATCAAACACAAACACAGAAATAAAATGCAAAAGAGGAAAGAACCCACCAGATTTTATACTAGTTTGGATTACTCCCACGTCCAGTCCCACACAATGCTGGATTACATAGAGTTTTATTACTATATCAATATCCAAGCACAACACCCTTGATTTTACGGCCACAAGCTTACCGTCGTTTCCACACCACCCTTGATTTCCCCAGCTACAAGGTCAATACCATTTCCTTCCTTGATTTCACAGCTACAAGGAACACACTGTTTCCAGACTATCCCAAAACAATCCCAAATGATTACAGTAGCCCTATAACTCTTCAATGGAACTTCGATTCAGAGAGTAATGAGTAGAGAGTGAGAAGAGAAGAAGTTTTATATAATTAGAATTGAAATCGGCAGGGTATAAGTGTAGAAATCATAAAAATATGAAATAATAATTGTGGAATGAAAAGGGATGAAGACAAAGAAGAAGAATGGCAAAAAAAATTCGAAATCAACCACTATTTATAAGATTTGAAAGGTTGCAATGCTTCTGGAACGTTACAAATTCTGAAACTGAAAATATGATAGTTTATATATGTCGACATCACCACATATGTATGTCGACATCACCACATATGTATGTCGACATATGTCTTTGTAAATTTGAAATTTGAATATTTTTAAAGTGTTTTACTATATGTATTATTCTGGAAATTCTTGAATTAAAACATAGTGATGTAAATTAGTATTATAAAGTGGAAAATCATATGAAATCATAATATAAATTATACAAACATATTTACAAATTTATAATGTTTAATACTATATAAATATATAAGTATAAAAGTATATAACTATAAATATATAAAAACTTATAATCTTTAAACCCCAAGTTTAAAATCAAAAGTAAAATAGAAAAACTTAATTAAATTTTGAATAGAATTTGAATTTGAAAACCAGAATTTGAATTTGAATTTGAACCTGGAGTGCTGTTCAAAATTTACATAAAATGAACTCTATCACTATATTTATCTTGAACTCTAGAACTCTTGATTGCACATAAGTCTTGAATCTTCTCTGAATTCGGGATCTCTTGAATCTCTAAAACTTTGCAGTCGTTGGTATTAATTCCTGTATACAAATCCTGCATATATGTAACAACCGAATTTTTAGAACGAATTTAAAATTTTTATTTTGGCTATTTTAATGAATTTTGAATATTTAAAATGATTCATTTTAAATAATAATGACTAGAAATTTATTTTGAATAGAATTAGAATGTATAAATTTATTTTAATTATATAACGAGCCTGAAATGGCGCGGTACTTTTAAAATTCGATTTTAAATTCAAATGAATGTATAGAATTCAAAACAAATCGGATTTCAGTAAAACCAGAAATATTTAAATCTATTCAATTATATCTTTCTAACGAATGTGAAAAATCCAGATTTCATAATGCAAAATAAAAGTTATGTCCAGATTAAAATTTAAAATAGTCGCTATGGAATTTATATATTTATATATTTCAAATATATATGTAAAGCCCTTAAAAATAGCCATTTTGCTAACGACCTCCATTTTTGACGAAACCACTTTTGTTGGATCCGAAATATAAAATTATTGCTAGATTCAAATTTTCATAATTTTCGGAATTAATATGTGAGTTTGGCAAAAGAAAACGTGTTTTGTCAATTTTAGTCAATTTGGATCGACTAGAAAATGGTCATTTTTCAAACAGTCTCCAAAATCGATGAAATTAGTTTTGTTAGGACTGTATCATCAAAACATAACTAGATACATTTTTTCTAGAATTTTTGGAGTCAGTATGTGGCCCCGGTAAACTAAAATGTACGATTAAAATTCAATATAATGAGTTATATTTTAATTTTGATGAAAACTGATCGAAACATTCGAATTGGCTTGCGGGACATATCCCATTGTGTTCGAAATGGGGGTAATTATCTAGGGATGATAGTTGTTGGGCTTGGTTTGGAGTTCGAATGAAAATTTCACTTTTTGGAAATAAAATAAATATAAAATGTAAATCAACCAATCAGTTTATATATATTATATATAATCTAAGTCGTTTTCTTCCCCAAATTCATTTCTACGATAAAAAAAAGAAAGAAAAAATGGCATCGTCAATCAGCTCTGTCGCCACCCCCTATCGCTCCCCGTCCACATCCATCTCCTTCGGCCTCCATCTCCACCTCCCCTCCTCGAATCGTCATCGTGAACGCCCCCACCCCGCTCAGTCGCGAATCCAAAACCACAAGACCCCCAACCCACACCCAAATCGCACCGTCGCGACTCCCCCACCACCTCCACCTGCTCCCCTCAGCCGCTATTGCTCCTCCTCCAGACGCAAAAACTCACCTCCCCCATTCGAACGTGCAGAAACCCTCTGCCCCTTCCTCCTCCTTAATCCACGCACCCCCTTCTCCGATGCCTGATTTGTTGTAGCTCCAGTTCGATGGTTCCAGTGAAGAAGATGAATTAACAAAGTAAGTTTTTATTTAGTTTAATTAATTTAAAAATCTAATTTTTATTAATATAAATAACATTGATTTAAAAATGAATTTTTTTATAACATTAAATAAAAATATGGCATTGTTTTTAAAAATAAAAATATGATTTTTATTAATAAGAACATAGCATAAAAATATGATTTTTGTTCAAATAAAAATATGATTTTTATAGTGTAAACATCGAAATAAAAATTTGATTTTTACATATGTAATAACGATATAAAAATTCGATTTTTACATATACAGTAGCGTTATAAAAATATGATTTTACCATAAAAGAATATATTTTTAGTTGTATAGAATTATGATTCTTATCATAAAAAGGAAATATTTTTGGTTAGATAAAAATGGGATTTTTATCGTATGTATGAAAATATTTTTAGAAAGATAAAAATATGATTTTTAGCTTATGTATACTATATATAAAATAGTCATGTTATGAAATAATTTTTAGTTTGATAAAAATATGATTTTTAGCCTATGTATGTTATTTATAAAATAGTCATGCAAAGAAATAATTATTGATTGGTTAAAAATATGATTTTTAACATAGGTATGCTATATAGGTCGACAATCAAAGCACGGCGGAGTGGAAACCAAAGGTGAGAACTTCTCGCTCTAATTTTGTTTACAGCTAAATATATACTAGGATTCAGATGGTGCTTAGTAGCACCCGACACCTTTGATTGAAACCATGGATGTTTGCTTTGATTGTTTTATTTGTTTGAATTTGGTTTGGGATATGAGTTGAATTGATTAGAATTGGTATGTGTACGGCACGAGACAGTATTAGGCGAGGGATATGGCTAGACCTTATTCTGGTTCTAATATCGTGTCATTATACTGCAAAATTTTCTAAAATATGTTAGAACAATAAAAATATTATTCATATTGTATAAATGAACTAAATAAAATATTCATGTGTTGAATAAAATATTTTATCATTAAAAATATAATTTTTAATGTATATAAGAACGACATAAAATTCTCCATAACTGAAAATAAGTATTCATTTACAAATCAGACGATTTGTTTATATGCACTCATTTGACTGATATTGATTGGGACGATATATTTTGCACATTGCCTAACTACATAAATAAAATCTGTGTGTGTTTATTGAAGCCCCATACGGGTATTGAGATGTTATTTGACATACACTAATCCCAATTGTTTAGTTGTATGTCAATCGATCGGTTGACAGACTGTGGTAAGCGTTAATTTTTTTTAATGCTTATGCAGTTGTGTCGTGCATTCTGGATGATAGTTGATTGTTTATCATTGTTGTTGTATACATATGACGTATGAAATCCATATAAATAACATTATTTGTTTATTGACAGTGTCTGATTCCTACTCGGAAAGAACGAATATTTTAAAATAACGAATATTTTAAAATAAGGAATATTTTAAAATAATATTCAGTAAAGGATTAAAAATCTGATTTTAATGTCCGATTTTGGATGGATGCGAAAATATTGAGATATGTGAATCCGTATTGATTAGATATGCGCCATTTTGACGCGAACGATATTTATATCGATTTTATTCATTTTTGTAATGAATATCGAAAAGCAAATGATTTCAAAATCAGATATTTTGAAAATATTATTATTTATACATTATAATAATAAGAAGTATACAATTTTGATTTAAAATTGAAAACTAAAGTTGGAATCATTTTTTAAAACGAATTTAAAACGATTTATAAAATACATTTTAAATAGAAATCGATGAAATATATATAATATATATATTATATATATTAAATGGCATGAATAGAACGCACCGCGTAGCAACCGTCCGCGAATTTCGACTATTGACTTTGAATTGACATTACGGGAGATCCGACCATCGGATTCTCCTAAAACTGGAACGTTGGGTTCGTATCGAAAAGTGATTTCCAAAGAATATAAGAGATTTAAAATCTAATTGTTGGATTTGGAATTATGTCCAAATCAAATTTGAAATAGGTCGTTGTAAGTGCAGTTCGGCGATCGCTTATGGAAATCGACTGAAAGGGCCTTAATAAAATTATTAAAATTATTAATAATTTGTGAACAATCATAATAAATGATTTGGAAAGAAATTTGGGTGAAAATTTCCACGTTTGTAAAGATAAAAATATATTTTTCTCTAAATGAACTTGTTATTAACTAAATTTGAAATCCAATAATTTTTAAATAAATAAATTGGATTTGAAAAAGGGTTTTAATATAACCAGAAATTTTCTAATAAATAAATTGGAATGGTTCGGAATGAGAATAATATGTGGAATATTTCGGTATTGGATTTCGTGATTATACAGATATTGTTATGCGAATTTGGAAGATACAGATATCATTATTCCCAATACGATATCCGTTGGTTTTAGAATTTGGTATTCAATATAAGCCGATATAATTTCTATTTAGAGCCTTGTATTTAATATCAATTGGGATTTTGGGTTTGTCATGAATGGTGTCTTTAATAATGTTGTTCTTTAACCAAGTTCAGAAAAGAATAAATCCTTTAATTAAGATTTAATGAAGTTTACCAATTAATTAATATTTAATTGGAATTGAATTGAAATTGGATTTGTGGGTTTATCGTGAACTATGTTTTAAATAACACTTGTTCTGTAACCCAATTTAAATGTGAAACGTGATTTGGAATTTATAAATCTTTTTATTAAGATTTAATGTAAATATTTCAAAGTAAAGTTTTCCAATTTAATAAAATTAATTGGAATGGAATGGAATGGAATTCGATTTGGTAATAATCGAGGTGAGATTCTATGGAGGAAGACTATTAATATGTATGGAATTTAAAAGGCTTTGCTATTATTCCATTTATATTATTAGTTGCATACGGAAATTGATATCGATTATATATTGTTCTGTTTTCCGTGAAGATTCCATAATTAATGGAATGTGATTTTGGGTTTATCGTGAACTGCGTTTTAAATGACATTGGTTCTTCAACCCGGTTAAAGACAGGATTACATGTACATCATTGTATTTCGAAATGTATGGTTGATCTCTACTGAATATATATCTGTTTGGTGGTGGAGAATTTATTCTCTTGCTTAACACCCTTCTCTTAGACGTGTGAGCTTAGAGGTTATATATAGGCAGAAATCAATAGTATGGTGTAGATTTTCGATGCGGCATGTTTGGTTTCCCAAAAAAAATAATCATTAACATTGATTTTTGGGAAGATTAAAACTGACTAAAGTTTTAATGAATCTTTAATTAGATTGAAATGTGAATGTGAAAATTTAAATTATCAAATTTGGGAAATGATCGAGAATGGAGTATCACCAGTTTTGCTCTAGGCGATAGTTAAATCTTTAATTAGATTTGAATGTGAAATGGTAATTAATTTTTACCGATAACACCGTAGTGTTAGATATGGAGTATCACCAGTTTTGCTCTATGGGATGAATAGGTTGGGATTAGGAAATAAAATATATGATTACTTCAATAAGGTTCGCTAATCCCGACTAGTTTAGAAAACCTTAGTTTGGTTTAAAATCGTGAAAATAATTTTAATAAAAGAATATTCCGGATTGGAATGAGGCATATGTTGTGTGTTTATATCACTTGATTATAATATACGTGGGTTATTCAGAAAGGCCGGGTTTATACCCATTTGAATAACTGATTCGACAATGAAGACTGTGGTTGAAGACCAGAGGTCTTCACATCGTTTGGATGATTTACTGATGTCTTGATAAGGTTGTACATCTAAGATAAGGTAATAAGTGTTGATCGTCTAGACGTACTTAGAGATCGACCGGATATGCGAGGGACTCTCTCCTGTATTTGACATATGGGACGAGGAATAAGGTGCCTCCGTTTTCGGTCAGACCAAAAATGAACTTGTAAATGGATGTGTGTCTGACATTGGATTTTATTCTGTGTTGATTGATCTATATTAAATATATACCTGTTTAGTTGTGGAGAATTTATTCTCTTGCTTAACACCCTTCTCTGAGACGTACGAGCTCAGAGGTTATATATCGATAGATATCAATCGCATGGCGTGAATTGCCTGTGTAGCATGCTGAGATGCAAATGATCAAGGCTTTTGTAGAAAAGCAGAGTCTTGTGGTTGATGATCAAAGCACGACTTTAAATAGCATAGCTTTGTGTAGCTTTAATTCGCGAGCTTCACACCCAGGTATGAACCAAAAACAGGATAGTGACTGCATGGAAATGGACATATGTTAGTTCTAGCTACGAGTAACATCATGGTATGGAGCCCAGACTGTTTACACATGTGGATGTTGCTTATTATTACTTGATGGATAGAGAGGCGCCTCGGATATATCGGTCACTACGGGATCGATGGATATATCTGTCACTACAGGATCAATGGATGATGTGGTTGATATACTGACCATTTTAGAGGTTCGATAGAACCCACTAACATATAGTTTTTAGTATTACCAATCATCGATGAATGACCGGCCATGAAGATCCAATGGTTGCCCAGAGTGGGTAATCCTGAGACATTTGCTAGAGTGTCTCGAAATCGGTGAGGATGTTCCTTTGCCTCGGTTCATAGATGGAAACCCACTTTCCAATAAGTGATTTCACGATTTTAGTTGTAAATATATATTAGGCGACGTAATATTATGGTACCTACGCCGCCTATGATTGATACATTTATATTTGAAATTGATTTCTTCACTTATAGTAATAATAAAATATAAATTTTCAAGTACTAAGAATTTTTTGCTATTATAAGGTAAAACTCTATCCTCGACTGCGCTCATTGTGTAATGGGACCTGAGTCTTATAACAGCTTCAATTTTCTGTTTAGTATTGCGCTGTATGTTTTACGCACTGGTATTATTGGGGTTAAACCTGTTTCGTGTTATACGGCGTGGTCCCTTGATATATCAAACTTTAAAATCAAGCTAATAACTGTTTTAGTTCTCGCACTAGTCGCATGACTGACCTGGAGTTTATTATTTTAACCTAAACTCTGGGTGCCCTTATTTTCCACACGGGCAGCTAGTAGTTTTTGTTTGGTAGATTTATTTTTACATGATTCTGGTTTACAGCGGCGCTATATTCGGAACGCTCTGTATCCGTGTATTTCTTACAGTTGTGTTATGTATTGTTTTTCTGCTGCTATGTAATGAATTTTAATCTCTGATATTTTCCAGATGTATATTATTTGTTCATACTCTGTATACTCTTGTACTCTGATGTTATTGTTGTAATAAGCAATGAAATGTTCCTCCGTTTGTGTTCTAATTTGTCGTGTTCTCAACTCAATCCGGGCTTTCTCGTAAGGGCGGGTCTAGGTCGTTTCATCGTGGTATCGGAGTTTTGGTTTACAGAGCTCGAGAACTAGACAAATTAGAACCGAACGAAAGAATTCATCAGGTATTGGATCAGTAATTTCCAATGAGGATGACTCACTAGAGATAGGGTTGGTAATAACCTAGAATGAGTCCGAAGAGTGTTATTTTGAAAATAAAAAATGAAAACAAATTTAGTTCTGAAATTTAATCTAATTATACGTATTTGGGTATATTATTTTAAACTAATTTTGGACAATCGAGTATAAAGAGATTTTGTATATACGCCTTGCAAACGTGTATACAAAGCCTCAAATAAGCTGGATAGATATAGAATCACACTCTAGTCGCCCAGAGTTGATTCTAATAATAGTACGTACATCATCAGTATCTATGTTCGAGTTTCGAAAGTGGGATGTCTATATATTTTTATTTGACTGGTGTGAGAACCAAAATATAGTTAGAATATATTGTTGTGATTTGGCATTAAAAATATGATTTTTGAATATATATACAAAAGTTATATGTTTTGGAAATTTAATTCGCAAATTGATTGCTGGTTGTGTTTTTGGTAATTAGTTTGACTGAATAAAATGTTGAATCAATATGTGAATGAAAAGTAAATTTAGTCAAATTGAAACAAATATTGAATTGATTTGAAAATTGATTGCAATTGCATACATGTACATATATATGCGTGAACAAGTCATAGCAAGGAAGTTAAGAAGATAATATAATTGTATGCCCGACAAAATAGGTGCATGTTTATTGTATTTCTTGGGTTTTGATGATTTTATGAGACGATTGGCTAGCCGCTTGGCTTTTTCTTTTTCTTTTGGATTGGTGAGGGCCCTGTGAGGCTAGTTGCGGTTTTAAAGGTCTCCTCGTACAAAGGAGGTTATGGCGAAATTTTTCAAAATTTTAGGGTGTTAGTCAAATTTTTGAGAAATTGGAAAGTTCTTAGAAACTAAAAAGTTAAAGAATGAAAGCCAGAATGAAAGTTAAGTTGTTTAGTTAAACAACTTTCAGCTTCGTTCCTTTTCGAGGACGAAAATATTTTAAGTGGGGGAGATTGTATCAACTCGGATTTTCAGAACCAATTTAAAATTTTATTTTTGCTATCTTAATGAATTTTGAATATTCAAAATGATTTATTTTAAATAATAATGACTAGAAATTTATTTTGAATAGAATTAGAATGTATAAATATATTTTAATTATATAACGAGCCTGAAATGGCGCGGTAGTTTGAAAATTCGATTTTAAATTTCAAATGAATGTATAGAATTCAAAACAAATGAGATTTCAGTAAAACAAGAAATATTTGAATCTATTTAATTATATCTTTCTAATGAATGTGAAAAATCCAGATTTCATAATGTAAATTAAAAGTTATGTCCAGATTAAAATTTAAAATAGTCGCTATGGAATTTATGTATATTAAATATATATAAAGTCCTTAAAATAGCCATTTTGCAAACGACATTCGTTTTCGATGAAACCACTTTTGTTGGGGCCAGAATGTCAAATTATTGCTATATTCCAATTTTTATAATTTTTGGAATTAATATGTGAGCATGGCCAAAGAAAACGTGTTTTTCAATTTCGGCCAATTTGGATCGAGCAGAAAATATCCATTTTTCAAACGGTCTCCAAATTTCATGAAATTAGTTTTTTTAGGACCGTATCGTCAAAACATAACTAGATATATTTTTTTTGAAATTTTTGGATTCCATATGTGGCCCTTGAAAATTAAAATGTACGATTAAAATTCAATATAATGAGTTATATTATAATTTTGACAAAAACTAATCGAAACTGTCGAATCGGCTTGCAAGACATATCCCATTGTGTCCGCAACGGGGGTAATTAGCTGGGGACGACAATCATTAGGCTTGGTTTGGAGTTCGAATGAAAATTTCACTTTTTGGAAATAAAATAAATATAAATCAACCAATAAGTTTTTTTATATATATAACCTAAATTGTTTTCTCCCCCAAATTCATTTCTACGATAAAAAAAGAAAAAATGGCATCGTCGATCAGCTTCATCGCCACCCCGTGTCACCCTCCTCCACGTCCATCTCCTCCGGCCTCCATCTCCACCTCCTATCCTCCAGTCGTCACCGCAAACGCCCTCCGCCTTTGTCGCTAACCCAAAACCGCGAGACCTCTACCCCACACCCAAACCACACCATCGCGACTCCTACACCACCTGCAATCTCCTCCTACTCCCCTCAGCCGCCACTGCTCCTCCTCCAGACGCACAAACCCACCTCCCCCACTCGAACGCATATAAACCCTTCCCCCTTCCTCCTCCTTAATCCGGGCACCCCCTTCTCCGATGCCCGGTTTGCTATATCTCCAGTTCGACGGTTCCAGTGAAGAAGATGAATTAACACAGTAAGTTTTTATTTTATTTTATCGAGTTTAATTAATTTAAAATTTTGATTTTTATTAATATAAACAGCGTTGATTTAAAAATGAAATTTTTTAATGTATAACATTAAATAAAAATATGGCATTGTTTTTAAAATAAAAATATGATTTTTATTAATAAAAACATAGAATAAAAATGTGATTTTGTTTAAATAAAAAAATGATTTTTATAGTGTAAACATCGAAAAAAATGATTTTTATATTGTAAACATCGAAATAAAAATTTGATTTTTATATATGTAATAGCGATATAAAAAATTGACTTTTATATATACAATAGCGTTAAAAAATATGATTTTTGTCATATAAATGAATATATTTTTAGTTGTATAAAAATATGATTTTTATCGTAAAAAGGAAATATTTTTGGTTAGATAAAATGGGATTTTTATCATATGAATGAAAATATTTTAGAAAGATAAAAATATGATTTTTAGCTTATGTATACTATATATAAAATAGTCATGTTATGAAATAATTTTTAGTTCAATAAAAATATGAATTTTAGCTTATGTATGTTATTTATAAAATAGTCATACAAAGAAATAATTACTGATTGGTTAAAAATATGATTTTTAACGTAGGTATGCTATATAGATCGACAATCAAAGCACGACGAAGTGGAAACCAAAGATGAGAACTTCTCACTCTAATTTTGTTTATAGTTAAATATATTCTAGGATGTAGACGGTGCTTAGTAGCACCCGACACCTCTGATTGAAACCATGGATATTTGTTTGTTATCTTTGATTGTTTTATTTGTTCGAATTTAGTTTGGGATGTGAGTTAAATTGACTAGAATTGGTATGTATATGGCGTGAGCCAGTATTCGGTGAGGGATAGGCTAGACCTTATTCTGGTTCTAGTATTGTGCCGTTATGCTGCCAAAATTTTCTAAAATATTTAGAACAATAAAAATACCATTCTTATTATATAAATGAACTAAATAAAATATCCATGTGTTGAATAAAATATTTTATCACTAAAAAAATATTTTTTTATATATGAACAACATAAAATTCTCCAGAACTGAAAATAAATATTCATTTAAAGATAGGACGATTTGTTTATATACACTCATTTGACTGATATTGATTGGAACGATACATTTTACACATCGCCCAACTGCACAAATAAAATCTGTGTGTGTTTATTGAAACCCCACACGGGTATTGGGATGATATTTGACATACACTAATCCCAATTGTTTTGTTTTATGTCAATCGATTGGTTGACAGACTGTTGTAAGCGTTAATTATTTTTATTTAATGCTTATGTAGTTGTGTAGTGCACTTTGGATGATGGTTCATTGTTTATCATTGTTGTTGTATACATATGACGTATGAAATCCATATAAATAACATTATATGGTTATTGACTATGTCTGATTCTAATTCGGAAAGAATGAATATTTTAAAATAACGAATATTTAAAAATAAGGAATATTTTAAAATAATATTCAGTAAAGGATTAAAATCTGATTTTGGATGGACGCGAAAATATTGAGATATGTGAAGCCATATTGATTAAATATGCGCCATTTTGACGCGAATGGTATCTATCGATTTTATTCATTTTTATAGTGAATATCGAAAAGGAAATGATTTCAAAATCAGATATTTTGAAAATATTATCATTTATACATTGTAATAATAAGAAGTATTCAATTTTGATTTAAAATTGAAAATGAAGCTGGAATCGTTTTTTAAAACGATTTATAAAATACGTTTTAAATGGAAATCGATGAAATATATATAATACATATTATATATATATATATATTAAATGGCCTAAATAGAACGCACCGCGCAGTTACCATTCGCGAATTTCGACCATTGACTTTGAATTGATGTTACGGGAGATCCGACCATCAGATTCTCCTAAAACCTGAACCTTGGGTATGTATCGAAAAGAGTTTTCCAACGAATATAAGAGAATTAAAATCTAATGGTTGGATTTGGAATTATGCCCAAATCAAATTTGAAAAAGGTCGTTGTAAGTGCAGTTCGATGACTATTTATGGAAATCGACCGAAAGGGCCTTAATAAAGTTATTAAAATATTAATAATTTGTGAAAAATCATAATAATATAATTTGGAAAAAATTTGGGTGAAAAATTCCACGTTTGTAAAGATAAAATTATGTTTTTATCTAAATGAACTAGTTATTAACTAGATTTGAAATCCAATAATTTTTAAATAAATAAATTGGATTTGAAAAAGGGTTTTAATATAATCAGAAATTTTCTAATAAATAAATTGGAATGGTTTGGAATGGGAGTAATCTTTGGAATATTTCAGTATTGGAGTTCATGATTATACGGATATTGTTATGGGAATTTGAAAGATACAGATATCGTTATTCCCAATATGATATCCGTTGGTTTCAGAATTTGGTACTGAATATAAGCCGATATAATTTCTATTTAGAGCCTTGTATTTAATATCAATTTGGATTTTGGGTTTGTCGTGAATGGTGTCTTTAATAACACTGTTCTTAAACCCAGTTGAGAAAAAAATAAATCCTTTCATTAAGATTTAGTGAAAGTTTACCAATTAATTAATATTTAATTGGAACTGAATTGAAACTGGATTTTTGGGTTTATCGTGAACTGTGTTTTAAATAACGCTTGTTCTTTAACTCAATTAACAGTGAAATGTTATTTGGAATTTATAAATCCTTTTATTAAAATTTAATGGAAATTGTAATAACCCAGAAATTTGAGCTAATTTAAATTTTTTATTTTGGCAATTTAAACGAATTTTGAATATTTAAAATGATTATTTTAAATAATGACGACGAGAAATTATTTCGATTAGAATTAGAAGTATATATTTATTTGAATCGTCGTTGGAATATAAATATTTTATTTTAATTATAAAAGGAATAGAAAATGGCGCGGTAGTTCAATAATTCGATTTCTAAGTTCAAATGAATGTGCCGTGTGCAAAATAAACCGGATTTTAACGAAACCAAAAATATTTGAATCTAATGGAGAATATCTTTCCAATGAATCTTAAAAATTGAAATTTCATAGCGAAATTCAAAAGATACGTCCAGTTGAAAATTCAAAATAGTCACTATGGAATTCTGGCCCTTAAAAATAGCCATTTTGCAAACGATCTCGGTTTTCGACAAAACCACTTTTGTTGGAACCGGAATGTCAAGTTATTGCTAGGTTCCAAAATTCATAATTTTTCGAATCAATATGTGAGCGTGGCAAAGGAAAACGCATTTGACCAATTTCAATTGATTTTGATCGACTGGAAAATGGCCATTTTTCAAACGGTCTCAGAATTCGATGGAATTAGTTTTGTTAGGACCGTATTGTCAATACGAAGCTAGAAAATATTTTTCGGGAATTTTTCTAGTTAGTTCGTGGCCCCGGTAAATTGAAATGTGCGTTCAAATTCAATATATAGAGTTATATTTTGATTTTGACGAAAACTAATCGAAATGATCGAATCAGCTCACGATACATATCTCATTGTGTTCTGAATGAGGGTAATTAGCTATGGACGACAGTCGGTGGGTTCGATTTCGAGGTCGAAATTAAAAGTTGCTTTTTGGAATTAAATAAATAAATAAAATCTCTCTCCGTCTCCCTATACATTCTCAGCCTCCCCCCCTCGTTCATTTTCAAAGTCAAAATAAAATAAAATAAAAAGAAAAAGAAAGGGAAGGAGCGACGGAGGGAACCGCCGCTGCCACCCCATCGCGACCCCCCAGGTGGAGCGCCGCCATCCACCACGACCCCTCCCCCCTGCTGCGCCCTCCTCCTCCTCCCTCTCAGGCGTGAGATCGAGCCGAGAAACCCTAAACCCCCAATTTGAAGACCGCCCCATAGCCGCTGCCACTGCGACTCCGCCACCTCCTCAGCCCAGCGCCGACGCCCCAACCTCCCTAACCGCCATCTCCGATAGTGAAACCCCCCTTTCCTCCGTTTTGCTGTAAAAATGGTGAGTTTTCCCTTTTAATAGTTACTTAAATAAAAGTTTATGTGTTTATTTATAGGAAAGTTTAATTTTTTATTATAGAAAAAGATTATATTTTTGTTAATGAAAATATATGGTTTTTGTAAAGGAAGAAGATATGGATTTTAGCGATATAAGGATATGATTTATATCGTATAAAGAAACTATAAGTTGTACGTATAAAGATATGATTTTCATTTTAGATAAAAATATAGTTTTTATCATAAGAAGAACAACACAATGATTTGATTTTTAATCTAGTAAAGATTCAATTTTTTTATTAAATAAAAATATAGGAAGTAAAAATATAATCTTTATTGGAAGAAGAGGGATATAAAAATATAATTTTTATATAGATGTTAGCGTGATAAAAATATGATCTTTATTATATGAGCACCGTTATAAAAACAGAATTTTTATCTATATAGTAGCGGTATAAAAATAGAATTTTTATGTATTTAGTAGCGGTATAAAAATAGAATTTTTATCTATATAGTAGCGGTATAAAAATTGAATTTTTATCTATATAGTAGCAGTATGAAAATAGAAATTTTATCCATACAGCGTAGTTATAAAAATATGATTTTTATGTAATAGAGAATATAAAAATGTGATTTTTATATATGTAGTGAACACGGACGATGAAAGTAACAAAAGGCGAGTGGCGAAGATTTCCTACATATGAAGAGTCGCGGTGTATTGGTTTTGCTAGTCGGTGAGAACTCCTCACTTTTATTTTAATTTCTAGTTAAAATATATAGTAGGATGTAGACGGTGCTTAGCAGCACCCGAAACCCGTCGTCCACAAACCATGGATGACTTGTTTGTTTGATTGCTGTGTTGTGAAATTTGATTGTGTGATGTGGGATAAAATAAAATATTTTATAGTGGAAAATATTTTATAGTTAAAAATATGATTTTTAACGTGTATATAAAATAAATATTTATAAACAAATCGGACGATTTGTTTATATACACTGATTTGACTGATATTGATTGGGACGATAAATTTTACACATTGCCCAACTACACAAATAAAATCTGTGTTTGTTGTTTTGAAACCCCACACGGGTATTGGGATGATATTTGACGTACACTAATATTGATTGTTTAGTTGTATGTCAATCGATGGGTTGACAGACTGTGTAAGCGTTAATTATTTATATTTAATGCTTATGCAGTTGTGTGGTGCACTCTGGACGATGGTTGATGATTTATCGTTGCTGTTATATACATGTGTTGTATGGAATCCATATAATTAACATTTTATGGTAATTGATTGGGCCTCATTCCAATTTAGAAAATAAATTCATGTGTTGAATTGAAAATAAATTCATGTGTTGAATTGAAAATAAACTCGTGTGTTGAATTGAAAATAAATTCATGTGTTGAATTGAAAATAAATTCATGTGTTGAATAGAAAATAAATTCATGTGCTGAATTGAAAATAAATTCATGTGTTGAATAGAATAAACATTCACGTGTTAAATAAAAGCCGTGTTAATTAGATTGACGCCATTTTGACATGGACGATATTTATATCGATTTTATAATGAATATAGAAAAGAAAGTGATTTCAAAATATAACGTTTTGAAAATATTATCATTTGTATATCGATGATGTGGAATATTCAATTTTGATTAGAAATTGAATGTGAAGTTGAAATCGTTTTGAATACGAATTTAAAATGATTTATAAAATTCGTTTTAAATGGAAATCGACGGAATATATAATATATATATATATATTATATATAAAATGGCTTGAATAGAACGCGCCGCGCCGCGGCAGTTCGTGAATTTCGACCATTGACTTCGAATTGACGTTGCGGGAGATCCGACCATCGGATTCTTCAAAAACCGGAATCGTTGGGTTCGTATCGAAAAGAGCTTTCTAAGAATATTGGAAATTTGAAATCTAACGGTTGGATTTGGAATTATGTCCAAATCAAATTTGGAAAAGGTCGCTGTAAGTGCAGTTCGATGGCCGTTGGTGGAAATTGACTGTACGAGCCTTGATAAAATTATTAAAAATAGTAATAATTTGTGTAAAATCAGAAGAAACGATTTGTGAAGAATTGGGATGAAAATTTCCATATTTGAAAAGGTAAAAATAGTTTTTTATCAAAACGAACTAGTTTTGAACTAGAATTATAATTCTATTTATTTTTAAAATAAATAAAGTGGATTTGAAATGGTTTTAAAAGTAACCAGAATTTCCAATAATTGAATTGGAAGGGATGTGAATTGAAATTGTCTTTGGAATATTTCGATGTTGGATTTCGTGATTATACAGATATTGTTACGGAAATTTGAAAGATACATTTATATCGTTATTTCCAATACGATATTTGTTGGACGTAGAATTTGATATTGAATATAAGCCGATATATTTAGCCTTGTATTTAATATCAAATGGGATATGGGTTTGTCGTGAATGGTGTCTTCATTAACACTGTTCTTAAACCCAGTTGAGAAAAAGATTAAATCTTTTTATTTAGATTTAATGAAGTGTACCAATTAAATGGTATTTAATTGGAATTGATTTTCGGGTTTATCATGAACGGTGTTTTAAATAACACTTGTTCTTTAACCCCGATAATTAATAGAATGTGATTTTGGGTTTATCGTGGACCGTGTTTTAAAAGACATTGGTTCTTTAACCCAGTTAAAGACAGGATATTGATTTCTATGAAGATTAAAACTAAGTGGGGTTTTAATGAATCTTTAATTAGATTGAAATGGTCGAGAATGGAGTATCACCAGTTTTGCTCCAGACGATAGTTAAATCTTTAATTAGATTTGAACGTGAAATGGTAATTGAATTTACCGATAATACCGTGGTGTTAGATATGAAGTATTACCAGTTTTACTTCATGGGATGAATAAGTTGGGATTGGGAAACAGAATAAATGATTACTTAGGTGTGGTTCGCTAATCCCCACTAGTTTGAATTGATATTCAAAAGAAGATTAAAGAATAAATTTAGAAGAATTTATCTTTGATAAAATTAATGGGAACCTTTCCCTAAGAATGTGAAATTTAGAAACTAACTGGAGGTTAGCTAAGAAGAATGGTTTCCTAGATATTGATCCGATGTTGGTTTGGGCCTTCGCGGTTAATATTTGGGGAATTATTCTCTTGCTAATTTACGGTTAGTGACTGATGAATTGGAATGAGGCATATGTTGTGTTTGTGTAACACTTGTTTATTATATGCGCGAGTTATTCAAAAAGACCAGGTTTATCGCATTCTGAATAACTGATTCAACGTGGTGTCGAGGATGAAGACGCTGGTCGAAGACCGGAGGTCTTCACATCGTTTGGGTGATTACTGATGATCTTGATTGGGTTGTACACCCAAGAGGAGGGAATAAGTTGGTGGTCGTCCAGACGTACTTGGAGATCGATGGATATGCGAGGTACAAGGTGCCTCCGGTTTCGTTCAGACCCAGAACGAACTTGTAAATGGATTGTGTGTCTGACATTGGATTTTATTCTGTGTGATTGATTTCTATTAAATATATATCTGTTTGGCGGCGGAGATTTTATTCTCTTGCTTAACGCCCTTCTCTGGGACGTACGAGCTCAGGGGTTATATATTGATGGATATCAATCGCATGAAGTGAATTGCCTGTGTGGCATGCCTAAGTGGCAATTGATCAAGGCTTTTGTTAAAAAGCAGAGTCTTGTGGTTGATGATCAAAGCACGACCTATGTGGCATAGCTTTGTGTAACGTTGATTCGCGACCCTCACACCCCGGTTGTGAACCAGAAACGGGAGAAGGATCCAGGGAGGGCATGCATTTCTTTCTAGCTAGAGTGGTGTTGGAGACCTACCAGCCCTGACATTTATATTATTTTCACCTGTGTGGTTGTTGCTGTTGCGAGGCGCCTCGGTTATATCTGTCGATCCGGGACCAATGGAGTCATTCGTTGGCTCGTTTACGCCCCCAAAGGGCGGGGAAACGCAGTGTTCAGGCATTTTAATCCACATCGGTGGACCGTCCCTGTGGCTCCTAAGGGTCATTCGAGCTCTGATCCTAAGACATGGTAGGCTAGATTGTCTCGAATCGGTAGAGGACGATCCCTGGCCTCGGTTCATAGATGGAAATCCAATTTCCAAATACGTGACTTTGCGGTTTTGATTGTAGAGCCTAGTATGGCGACATGATATATGGTACCCATGCCGTCTATGATTGATATTTATGATTGAAATTGTTTTGACACTATACACTTATAGTAATATCAAAATAATCTGTTTTTAAACGTATCAAGCATTCTTTGGCTATTATAAGGTAAAACCCTATCCTCCGGCTTGTGTTGCATTGTGTGATGGGACCTGGGTCTTGTAATAGCTTCGTTGTTCTTTATTTAGCATTGCGCTGTTGTTTTATGCACTGGTATTCTTGGGAGGAAACCCGTTCCGTGTTATATGGCATGGTCCCTTGATTTACCTAACTATAAAAGAAAGATAAATAACTGTTTTAGTTCCCACACCAGTCCCATGACTGACCTGAAGTTTATTGTTTTAACCTAAACTCTGGGTGCCCTTATTTTGACACGGGCAGCTAGTAGTTTTAGTTTTGTAGATTTATATTCACAGGATCCTGGTTTACAGCTGGAACGATACTCGGAAAGCTCTGTTTCCGTGTATTACTTTCAGTTGTGTATTGTATTATTTTTCCGCTGCTATGTAATGTATTACAATCTCTGATATTTTATGATGTGTAATATTTATTCATACTCTGTAATATTCTGGTATTCTGATGGAATTGTTGTAATATACAATGAAATGTTCTTCTGTTGGCGTTCCGATGTGGCTTGTTCTCACTTCAATCCAGGCTTTCCTTACCGGGGAAGTTTGGGTCATTTCAGAAATCTTCCAAAGTAAAGTTTTCCAATTTAATAAAGTAAATTGGAATGGAATGGAATTCAATTTGGTAATAATCGAAGTGAGTTTCTATAGAGGAAGTCTGTTAATACATATGGAATTTAAAAGGCTTTGTCGTTATTTCATTTATATTATTGGTCGGATACAGAAATTGATATCGATTATATATTGATCTGTTTTCCGCGAAGATTCCATAATTAATGGAATGTGATTTTGTGTTTATTGTGAACTGTGTTTTAAATGATATTGGTTCTTTAACCCAGTTAAAGACAGGATTTCATGTATCTCATTGTATTTCGAACTGTTTGGTTGATCTTTGCTGAATATATATCTGTTTGGTGGCAAAGAAGTTATTCTCTTGCTTAACAACCTTCTCTAAGACGTATGAGCATAGAGGTTATATATAGGCATAAATCAATAGTACGGTGTAGAATATCGATGCGGCATGTTTGATTTCCCAAAGTTAAATAATCATTAATATTGATTTATGGGAAGATTAAAACTGTGTAAAGTATTAATGAATCTTTAATTAAATTGAAATGTGAATGTGATAATTTAAATTATCAAATTTGGGAAATGACCGAGAATGGAGTATCACCAGTTTTGCTCTAGGCGATAGTTAAATCTTTAATTTGTTTTGGACGTGAAATGGTAATTAATTTTTACTGATAACACTGTGGTGTTAGATATGGAGTATCACTAGTTTTGCTTCATGGGATGAATAGGTTGGGATTGAGAAATAAAATAAATGATTACTTTGGTAAAGTTCGCTAATCCCGACTAGTTTGGAAAACCTTAATTCGGTTTAAAATCGTGAAAAGAATATTCCGGATTGGAGTGAGGTGTATGTTGTGTGTTTATATCACTTGATTATAATATACGCGGGTTATTTGGAAAGACCAGGTTTATACTCATTCTGAATAACTAATTCGACGATAAGTCGACGATGAAGACGGTGGTTGAAGACCGGGGGTCTTCATATCTTTTGGATGATTACCGATGCCTTAATTGGGCTGTACACCCAAGACAAGGTAATAAGTGGTGATCGTACAGACGTACTTGGAGATCGAACGGATATGCAAGGGCCTCTCTCCTGTATTAGACATATGGGACGAGGAATAAGGTGCCTTCGGTTTCGTTCAGACCCAGAACAAACTTGTAAATGGATGTGTGTCTGACATTGGATTTTATTCCGTGTTGATTGATCTCTATTAAATATATATCTGTTTGGTGGCGGAGAATTTATTCTCTTTCTTAACACCCTTCTCTAAGACATACGAGCTCAGAGGTTTATCGATAGATATCAATCGCATGAATTGCCTTTGTGGAATGCTGAGATGCAAATGATTAAGGCTTCTGTTGAAAAGCAGAGTCTTGTGGTTGATGATCAAAGCACGACTTTAAATAGCATAGCTTTGTGTAGCGTTAATTTGCGAGCTTCATACCCAGGTATGAACCAAAAACGGGATAGTGACTGCATGGAAATGGACATATGTTAGTTCTAGCTACGAGTAACGTCATTGTATGGAGCCCAGACTGTTTACTCACGTGGATGTTGCTTATTATTACTTGATGGATAGAGAGGCGCCTCGGATATATCAGTCACTGCGGGATCGATGGATATATCGATCATTATGGGATCGATGGATGATATGGTTGATATACTGACCATTTTAGAGGTTCGATAGAACTGGCTAGCATATAGTTTATGGTATTGCCAATCATCGACGGATGACCGACCATGATGATCTAAGGGTTTCCCAGAGTGCATAATCATGAGACATTTGCTAGAGTGTCTCGAAATCGATGAGGATGATCCCTTGCTTTGGTTCATAGATGGAAACCCACTTTCCAATACGTGATTTCACGATTTTAGTTGTAAATATATATTTGGCGACGTAATATTATGGTACCTACGCCACCTATGATTGATACACTTATATTTGAAATTGATTTCTTCACTCATATTAATAATAAAATATGAAATTTCACGTACCAAGCATTTTTGGCTGTTATAACGTAAAATTCTATCCTCGACTGCGTTCATCGTGTGATGGGACCTGAGTCTTATTTTAGCTTCATTTTTCTGTTTAGCATTGCACTGCATGTTTTATGCACTGGTATTCATGGGTTAAACCTGCTCCGTGTTATACGGCGTGGTCCCTTGATATATCTAACTTTAAAATCAAGCTAATAACTATTTTAGTTCTCACACCAGTCACATGACTGACCTGGAGTTTATTGTTTTAACCTAAACTCTGGGTTCCCCTATTTTCCACACAGGTAACTAGTAGTTTTGGTTTTACAGATTTATTTTTACAGGATCCTAGTTTACACTAAAGCTATATTCGAAACGCTCTATATACGTGTATTTCTTACAGTTGTGTTATGTATTATTTTTCCGCTGCTATGTAATGAATTTTAATCTCTAATATTTTCTAGATGTATATTATTTATTCATACTCTGTATATTCTTGTACTCTGGTGTAATTTTTGTAATAAGCAATGAAATGTTATTCTGTTTGTGTTCTGATTTGTCGTGTTCTCAACTCAATCTGGGCTTTCCCGTAAGGGCGAGTTTGTGCTGTTTCAATATATATATATATATATATATATGTGTGTGTGTGTGTGTGTGTGTGTCTATATATTATAGATAGAGGTGTTAGTATATATTTTATATTCAATTAATATTGAAATAAGGTTGTTGTCATCAAAACTCCAGTCTCCAACAATCTCCCCCTTTTTGATGATGACAACCTTAGTTTATAAAATATTCATACCTGTTGATGCTGAACCTTCTAATACTCCCCCTGTCAATATGAATCCTATATATTCTACTCAAACTAAATCTATATTTTATAATTTCTCCCCCTTTGGCATTTTCAAAAAGAAATTCTAAAAAAAACTCCCCATGAATACTATATCTATCTATATTATATTATTCTATACTAAAATACTAGGATATATATATATATATAACTTGTGATCATAATACTTAATTTATATGACTCCCCCTAAATTTTTCCTATATAAAAAACTAATAGAATACTTCTGAGAGATAAAGCAAACATTATATTAAACATTGTTTTTCAATACAAGCAATATATACAAAAGCAAATTACATGCAGTACATTGAATAAACGTAATGGAACGAAAAGAAACGAAAAGAAACAAAAATTCTAATTGTTCTTAACGATAGGAGACTTATGGGTTGGACAATTTGGGTAATGGAGGCAAAAATTCCCATTTCGTTCAATGACATTTCCATGTTGATTGAACAAAACTTCACCCACACATACAACTTGATCTTCCTCGTCCGTGACTTCTTGTTGTTGATCGAACAAGACTTCACCCACGCATACAACTTGATCTACCTCGTACGTGACTTCTTGTTGTATCTCCTCTAGTTCCTCTTCTTCCATTATTTCTTCCTCCTCCTCCTCTGGTTCCTCTTCTTCTTCCATTGCTTGATTATCATCTTCGATGATGATTGGATTCGCTTGGTTATCTATTATAAATTTATGAATATTCCTCATCGTCTTTCCTTGTCTGTTTTGCTCTTAACTAATCCAAATTTGGAGCACTTAAATCTCAGCAAGCATTTGAAGAGTATATTCCATTTTCTCTTCAAGTGTGATCACACGAGAGAGGGTAGAACATTAGAAATGACCTTCGAATGGTCCAGCAGATGATTGGGGATTAATTTGGGTGTTAAAATTTGTGGAGGCCATTGTTTATTTTGATTTTGAGTTTTTACAGAAGTGAAATAAGAGAATGAGGAAGAAAATTCGAAGTGGAGAGTTTAAATGGTTATTGTAACAAACTTTTGGTGGGAATTAATTTTTAAAATCTGGTAGTTATATGTCGACATAGTGACATATGTATGTCGACATACTTGTTTTGTTTATTTTATTTTTCTAATTTTTAATATTATTCTTATATATATTAATATATTTAATTATTCTAGTTCACTAAATGAACAAATACCTAATTCTCTTCTAAATTTAGTAAATGTTGCTTTGTTTAATGGTTTGTTAATATATCTGCTATTTGTTTATCTGTTTCTATAAACTCGAGTGAAATTTTTTCTTTGCTTACATTATCTCATAGAAAATGATGTCGTATATCAATATGTTTAGTTCTTGAATGATGAGTTAGAACTTTAGATATATATATATAGCACTCGTATTATCGCAGTATATTGGTGATTTATTTATATTTAATACAAAATCATTTAGAGTTTGTTACATATATACTACTTGTGATTAAGCCAAAGCAGCAGAGATATATTTTACTTCAATTGTTGACAAAGATACAATATTTTGCTTCTTACTAAACCACAAGACTAGTGAACACCCTAAGAAATGACATATTCCACTAGTACTTTTACGATCGGGTTTACATCCAGTATAATCAGCGTCACAATAAGAAACTAAGTCGAATGAATCATCCCTATGATAAAATAATCCATAGTCTGATGCATGCTTTACATACCTTAGAATACGTTTTACGGCTTTTAAATGTGGTTCCTTAGGTTGTGATGGATATCTTGCACAGAGACATACACTATGCATTATATCTGGTCTACTAGCGGTTATATATAATAGTGATCCTATCATATCTCTATATAATTTTTGGTCAACGTCTTTTGATGTATCATCTTTACTTAGTGCTATATTGATCGCCATTGGTGTTGGTTTCCCATTAGTTGTTGTTAAATTATATTTATTAATTAAATCTCTTGCATATTTTTATAGATTAACAAATATTCCATTCTTTAATTGACGAACTTGTAAGCCTAAGAAGAATGTTAGTTCTCCCATATGACTCATCTCAAATATTTAGGTCATAATATTTGAAAAATCTTTATTCATCTTATCATCCGTTGATTGGAAAATTATATCGTCAACATATATTTGTACTAATTGTATATCTTTGTTATTTATTTTTATAAACAAAGTGTTATCTAGTTTTCCTTTTTCAAAGTTGAATTGTAATATGTAATTTGTTAATCTATAAAACCAATCCCTTACAACATGTTTTAATCCATATAATGCTTTCTTTAACTTATATACGTGATTTGGTAATTTTTCGTCTTTAATAAAAGGTGGTTGCTCTATATATACGTCTTCTTTAACAGCACCATTTAGAAAATCACCTTTAAAATCCATGTGATATAATTTGAAATTATTATGGTTTGCAAAGGCTAATAATATCCTAATTACTTCTAATCTTGCTATGGGGGAAAAAGTTTCATCGTAATTTATTCCTTCTTCTTGATTATAATCTTGCGCTACTAATCGTGCCTTATTTCTTACTACCTCACCGTGTTCATTCATTTTATTTTTATACACCCATTAGGTTCCTATTATAGTTTTATCCTCTGGTCTAGGAACAAGTTCCCATACATCATTCCTGATAAACTGATTCAGTTCTTCTTACATGGTAAGGATCCATGAATCATCGAAAGATGCTTCCTTTGGATTTTTAGGTTCAATAGTTGAAATAAATGCAAAATTACTCATATTATTTAATTGATTATGAGTCCTAACTATGAATTCAATATCTCCTAAGATATTTTCTATAAGGTGGTCTCTTAGTAATCTAATTCGTTTATTTGGTAGAATATCTTCATTATTCGTTTCATTAACTTCATTTTCATATTCATCTTTGTTATGTTGTGTTATACTTTTATAATTTTTGTCAAAGGATACGTTTAAGGTTTCTTCTATAGTATTGGTTTTGGAATTAAAAACTCTATATGCCTTACTTCTCTCTGAATATCCAATAAATATTCCTTTATCGGATTTCATGTAAAATCTATCTAAATTTTCTTTAGTGTTAAATATAAAACATTTACTTCCAAATATTTTAAAATATGATACTTTTGGTTTCTTATTATACCAAGTTTATATGGTATTTTATGAGTTAAGGGTCTTGTTGAAATTCTATTTAAAATATAGCAAGTTGTTGCAACTGCGTCAGTCCAAAAATTTCTTGGTAAATTACCATCAGACAACATAGTTCTCGCACACTCTTGTATCGTTCTATTTTTATGTTAAACTACTCCATTTTGTTAGGGGATTCTAGGGACAGAAAAATTATTGGTTAATACCTTTTTACTACAAAATTTTTCGAAATTTTAATTTTTGAATTCTCCTCCATGGTCACTACGTATTGTTTTAATTTTTAAAGATAATATGTTTAGAATTCTTTTAGCAAGAGCTTTAAATTGATCAAAAGCATCACTTTTATTTTTAAGAAATAAATTCCAAGTAAATCTAGAAAAATCGTTGACTATTACGTAAACATATCTATTGTGATTTATTGATTGAGTTTAGGATGGACCTAATAAATCATACGAATTAACTCTAATGGTTTTGAGGTTGTAATTTCCTCCTTTTATTTAAATGAACTTCTTTTTAATTTTCCGAACTGACAAGTGTCGCATAAATTATTAACATTAAATTTTGTTTTGGGTATCCCTTAACTGAATCTAATTTAGAAATCCTAGAGATGTGTTTGAAATTTATATGTTCGAATCTTTTATGCCAGATCCAAGGGTCATTTATGTTGGCCATAAGACATAGATTATCATTGGAGATTTTCATACTCAATATATAGATATTTTTCTTTCAATCTCATTCGAATATTATTTTTGAATTCCTATCTTCTACAAAACATTTGTCTTTTTCAAAATTAATTTTATAGCCCTTATTGCAAAGTTGACTTATACTTAGTAGGTTATGTTTTAGATTCCTAACTAATAAAACATCAGAAATAGTAGGAGTTTCAGAATTACCGACATTGCCGATCCTAATAATGTATCCTTTAGAGTTATCTCCGAAGTTGACCATTCCACCATCTTCATATACCAGATTATTTAGTAATTTAGGATTTCCCGTCATATGTCTCGAACAGCCACTATCCAGTATCCATTTGTCCTTTTAAAATTCCACCAGTTGTTTGCCAGCATTTGATTTTCAATAGCCATGTAACACACCATTTTGGAATTTGAATTTTCAACAGCCACCATTTCGGAATTTGAATTTTCAATAGCCACTTCACCCATCTTTTCAACTTTTGAATTTTCAAAAGCCATATAACACATCTTTTCCTATATTAGAGAACATTTCAGTAGATCACTTGAATTTTTAACATAATTATATGCAGACTCATTCAACATTGATAAAATGCATGAATTGACACTAGTGTCAACAATTATTTCAAAATTTGCCATTTAATATTTCAAAAATTCAGATTATGAACTTTTTGAAAGACCTTGCTCAGATACCAATTGTTAGGAAATGCGAAATGGACCGTTAAGGAAAAACTAACACTAGAGGGGGGTGAATAGTGTTTTCGAGGAATTTAAGAAAAACTAAAACTTATATTATCTACTATATGAATCACACACCACAGATATAATCACAGACATGGAATCAAACACAAACACATAAATAAACAGAAATAAAATGCAGAAAAGGAAAGAACACACCGAATTTTATATTGGTTCGGATTACTCCTGCGTCCAGTCCTATGCAACGCTGGATTGCGCAGAGTTTTATTACTATACCAATATCCAAGTACAACACCCTTTAATTCACGGCCACAAGGTTACCACCATTTCCATACCACCCTTTATTTCCCCGGCTACAAGTTTAACACTGTGTAACACCCCATAATTTTAAAAGACATTATAATGTTAAACTAAAGAATATTTAATTAAATAGTTGGAATTAAGTAAAACGGACTGCATTGTTGCCTTCATCTCAGAATTTTTTTAGGGGAGACATCAAGTTTGCGTAAATGGACATCGTATGAGGTAGACATGGAGGTTAGAAGTTTGTATACGTATAAGGGAATTATATATATAAATCAATACAAAAAATTCAAAACAATTCAAATTCACGAAGCGGGAACCCAAGGTGGCAAGTAGCGGGAAATCAACCCGTTAAGGTTCGACCCATGCCAGGTCAGGGTCAACCTATGGGTCGACCCATGGCCAAGTGGGTTGTGACAACAAGGAATTTCGCTCGATCTGAATTAATCGCTAAACTGATCTAGACCTTTCGAAACGCCTGATTATTTTGAGAACACGACAAAATAGAACACAAACAGAAGAACATTACATTGTATATTACAACAATTCCATCAGAATACAAGAATATACAGAGTATGAATTAATATTACACAGAAAATATCAGAGATTTAAATTACATTTAAATACATCGCAGCGGAAAAACAATATAAATCACAACTGAAAATAATGCACGGATACAGAGCTTTCCGAACATCGTTCCAGCTGTAAATCAGGATCCTGTGAATATAAATCTGCAAAACCAAAACTACTAGCTGCCCGTGTGGAATATAGGGGCACCCGGAGTTTAGGTTAAAACAATAAACTCCAGGTCAGTCATGTGACTGGTGTGAGAACTAAAACAGTTATTAATCTTTGTTTTTAAAGTTAGGTAAATCAAGGGACCACGCCGTATAACACGGAACGGGTTTCCTCCCAAGAATACCAGTGCAGAAAACAAACAGCGCAATGCTAAATAAAGAACAATGAAGCTATTATAAGACCCAGGTCCCATCACACAATGCAACGCAAGACGGAGGATAGGGTTTTCCCTTATAATAGCCAAATATGCTTGATACGCGAAATTTCATCTTATATTATTACTATAAGTGAAGAAAACAACTTCAAATATAAATATATCAATCATAGACGGCATGGGTACCATATATCATGTCGCCAATACTAGGCTCTACAATCAAAACCGCAAAATGTCATATTTGGGAATTGGATTTCCATCATGGTGGCTCCTGATTCGAAAGATCGATCGCGTAGTGTCATCTCAACGGCTTACGTCTCGGCTAGAGAAAACACCGTAATGCACATCCGCACTTTCGGGAAATCGAGTATCACTGCGGCTTACGTCCCGGCGAGAGAAAACACCGCTTACCCTATCCCTCTGAGCACTAAGCTCAATCTCGGTCGACCGAATCCACGACACCACGAAGGTGCCCATCCACGAAAAAGCATACAGATCTAACCATCAGTTTACCACCATACCGGGGTGTGAGGCTCGCGAATCAACGCTATACACAAAGCCGTGCTATATCAAAGCTGCGCTTTGATCATCATTCACCAAACTTTGCTTTTCAACAAATGTCTGGATCACTGCATCTCAGCATGCCACACTATCAATCTATATCGTACCACTGATTTCTGCCAATATATAACCTCTAAGCTCGTATGTCTCAGAGAAGGGCGTTAAGCAAGAGAATAAATTCTCCGCCGCCAAACAGATATATATTTAGCAGAGATCAACGAATACAATATAAAGGAATACAATGTCAGACACACCATCCATTTACAAGTCCGTTCTGGGTCTGAACGAAACCGGAGGCACTTTCCTCGCATATCCGTCGACCTCCAAGCACGTCCGGACGGCTACCACTTCAGCCCCCTTCAAGGTAGCTACTCCCATCGTGAGCGTCAGTAGCACCCATCCATTCGATGTGAAGATCGTCGGTCTTGCACCATCTTCAACCTCTTCGACTTATCGTCGAATCGGTTATTCAGAATGGGTATAGACCCGCCCTTTCTGAATAACCCACGTATATAATAAATAATTGTTATACAAACACAACATACGCCTCATTCCAATTCAGATATTCACACTCCTAGGGAAAGGTTCCCATTAATTTTATAAAAGATAAATTCTTTTAAATTTATTCTTTAATCTTCCTTTGGATATCATTTCAAACCATATTATGGTTTTCCAAACTAGTCGGGATTAGCGAACCACACTGAAGTAATTATTTATTTTATTTCCCAATCCCAACCTATTTATCCCATGGAGCAAAACTGTTATTACCCCATAACTAACACCACGTTGTTATCGGTAAATTTAATTACCATTTCGCGTTCAAATCTAATTAAAGATTTAACTATCGCTTTGGAGCAAAACTGGTAATACTCCATTCTCGCTCAATTTCTAAATTTGATAATTCAGATTATCAATTCACATTTCAATTTAATTGCAGATTCATTAAAACTCCTTTTACTGGGTTAAAGAACTAGGTGTTATTTAAAACACAGTTCACGACAAACCCAAATCACATTCTATTTATTATCGGGTTAAAGAACTAGTGTTATTTAAAACACCGTTCACGATAAACCCATTTCAAATCCAATCAAATATATTAGAAATTCCGATTACTTAAAACTAGTTCATTTCGATAAAAATCTATTTTTATCTTTTCAAATATGGAGTTTTTCATCCCAAATTTTTACCAAATCATTTCTTATGATTTTACACAAATTATTACTATTTTTAATAATTTTATTAAGGCCCGTACAATCGATTTCCAACAATGGCCATCGAACTGCACTTACAACGACCTTTTTCAAATTTGATTTGGACGTAACTCCAAATCCAACCGTTAGATTTCAAATTTCTAATATTCGTTAGAAAGCTCTTTTCGATACGAACCCAACGGTTCCGGTTTTAGGAGAATCCGACGGTCGGATCTCCCGTAATGTCCGTTTGAAATAAATGGTCGAAATTCACGAACTGCCGCGGCGCGGCGCGTTCTATTCAGGCCATTATATTATATATATAATACATATATAATATATACTTCGTCGATTTCTATTTAAAACGAATTATATAAAAAGTTTTGAATTCGTTTCAAAAACAGTTTCAACTTCCTTTTCAATTTCAAATCAAAATTGGATTTTCTATTCAATTCTATTCCAATTCAATTTCTATTCAATTCTACTCGAATTCAATTTCTATTCAATTCTATTCGGGTTCAATTTCTATTCAATTCTATTCGAATTCAATTCTACTCGAATTCAATTTCTATTCAATTCTACTCGAATTCAATTTCTATTCAATTCTATTCGGGTTCAATTTCTATTCAATTCTATTCGAATTCAATTTCTATTCAATTCTATTCGGGTTCAATTTCTATTCAATTCTATTCGGGTTCAATTTCTATTCAATTCTATTCGAATTCAATTTCTATTCAATTCTATTCGAATTCAATTTCTATTCAATTCTATTCGAATTCAATTTCTATTCATTTCTATTCGAATTCAATTTCTATTCAATTCTATTCGAATTCTATTCAATTTCTATTCAATTCTATGGCTTGAATAGAAATTGAATTCGAATAGAATTGAATAGAAATTGAATTCGAATAGAATTGAATAGAAATTGAATTCGAATAGAATTGAATAGAAATTGAATTCGAATAGAATTGAATAGAAATTGAATTCGAATAGAATTGAATAGAAATTGAATTCGAATAGAAATGAATAGAAATTGAATTCGAATAGAATTGAATAGAAATTGAATTCGAATAGAATTGAATAGAAATTGAATTCGAATAGAATTGAATAGAAATTGAAGCCGAATAGAATTGAATAGAAATTGAATTCGAATAGAATTGAATAGAAATTGAACCCGAATAGAATTGAATAGAAATTGAATATGAGTAGAATTGAATAGAAATTGAATATGAGTAGAATTGAATAGAAATTGAATTCGAATAGAATTGAATAGAAAATCCAATTTTGATTTGAAATTGAAAAGGAAGTTGAAACTGTTTTTGAAACGAATTCAAAACTATTTATATAATTCGTTTTAAATAGAAATCGACGAAGTATATATTATATATATATTATATATATAATATAATGGCCTGAATAGAACGCGCCGCGCCGCGGCAGTTCGTGAATTTCGACCATTTATTTCAAACGGACATTACGGGAGATCCGACCGTCGGATTCTCCTAAAACCGGAACCGTTGGGTTCGTATCGAAAAGAGCTTTCTAACGAATATTAGAAATTTGAAATCTAACGGTTGGATTTGGAGTTACGTCCAAATCAAATTTGAAAAAGGTCGTTGTAAGTGCAGTTCGATGGCCATTGTTGGAAATCGATTGTACGGGCCTTAATAAAATTATTAAAAATAGTAATAATTTGTGTAAAATCATAAGAAATGATTTGGTAAAAATTTGGGATGAAAAACTCCATATTTGAAAAGATAAAAATAGATTTTTATCGAAATGAACTAGTTTTAAGTAATCGGAATTTCTAATATATTTGATTGGATTTGAAATGGGTTTATCGTGAACGGTGTTTTAAATAACACTAGTTCTTTAACCCGATAATAAATAGAATGTGATTTGGGTTTGTCGTGAACTGTGTTTTAAATAACACCTAGTTCTTTAACCCAGTAAAAGGAGTTTTAATGAATCTGCAATTAAATTGAAATGTGAATTGATAATCTGAATTATCAAATTTAGAAATTGAGCGAGAATGGAGTATTACCAGTTTTGCTCCAAAGCGATAGTTAAATCTTTAATTAGATTTGAACGCGAAATGGTAATTAAATTTACCGATAACAACGTGGTGTTAGTTATGGGGTAATAACAGTTTTGCTCCATGGGATAAATAGGTTGGGATTGGGAAATAAAATAAATAATTACTTCAGTGTGGTTCGCTAATCCCGACTAGTTTGGAAAACCATAATATGGTTTGAAATGATATCCAAAGGAAGATTAAAGAATAAATTTAAAAGAATTTATCTTTTATAAAATTAATGGGAACCTTTCCCTAGGAGTGTGAATATCTGAATTGGAATGAGGCGTATGTTGTGTTTGTATAACAATTATTTATTATATACGTGGGTTATTCAGAAAGGGCGGGTCTATACCCATTCTGAATAACCGATTCGACGATAAGTCGAAGAGGTTGAAGATGGTGCAAGACCGACGATCTTCACATCGAATGGATGGGTGCTACTGACGCTCACGATGGGAGTAGCTACCTTGAAGGGGGCTGAAGTGGTAGCCGTCCGGACGTGCTTGGAGGTCGACGGATATGCGAGGAAAGTGCCTCCGGTTTCGTTCAGACCCAGAACGGACTTGTAAATGGATGGTGTGTCTGACATTGTATTCCTTTATATTGTATTCGTTGATCTCTGCTAAATATATATCTGTTTGGCGGCGGAGAATTTATTCTCTTGCTTAACGCCCTTCTCTGAGACATACGAGCTTAGAGGTTATATATTGGCAGAAATCAGTGGTACGATATGGATTGATAGTGTGGCATGCTGAGATGCAGTGATCCAGACTTTTGTTGAAAAGCAAAGTTTGGTGGATGATGATCAAAGCGCAGCTTTGATATAGCACGGCTTTGTGTATAGCGTTGATTCGCGAGCCTCACACCCCGGTATGGTGATAAACTGATGGTTAGATCAGTATGCTTTTTCGTGGATGGGCACCTTCGTGGTGTCGTGGATTCGGTCGACCGAGATTGAGCTTAGTGCTCAGAGGGATAGGGTAAGCGGTGTTTTCTCTCGCCGGGACGTAAGCCGCAGTGATACTCGATTTCCCGAAAGTGCGGATGTGCATTACGGTGTTTTCTCTAGCCGAGACGTAAGCCGTTGAGATGACACTACGCGATCGATCTTTCGAATCAGGAGCCACCATGATGGAAATCCAATTCCCAAATATGACATTTTGCGGTTTTGATTGTAGAGCCTAGTATTGGCGACATGATATATGGTACCCATGCCGTCTATGATTGATATATTTATATTTGAAGTTGTTTTCTTCACTTATAGTAATAATATAAGATGAAATTTCGCGTATCAAGCATATTTGGCTATTATAAGGGAAAACCCTATCCTCCGGCTTGCGTTGCATTGTGTGATGGGACCTGGGTCTTATAATAGCTTCATTGTTCTTTATTTAGCATTGCGCTGTTTGTTTTCTGCACTGGTATTCTTGGGAGGAAACCCGTTCCGTGTTATACGGCGTGGTCCCTTGATTTACCTAACTTTAAAAACAAAGATTAATAACTGTTTTAGTTCTCACACCAGTCACATGACTGACCTGGAGTTTATTGTTTTAACCTAAACTCTGGGTGCCCCTATTTTCCACACGGGCAGCTAGTAGTTTTGGTTTTGCAGATTTATATTCACAGGATCCTGATTTACAGCTGGAACGATGTTCGGAAAGCTCTGTATCCGTGCATTATTTTCAGTTGTGATTTATATTGTTTTTCCGCTGCGATGTATTTAAATGTAATTTAAATCTCTGATATTTTCTGTGTAATATTAATTCATACTCTGTATATTCTTGTATTCTGATGGAATTGTTGTAATATACAATGTAATGTTCTTCTGTTTGTGTTCTATTTTGTCGTGTTCTCAAAACAATCAGGCGTTTCGAAAGGTCTAGATCAGTTTAGCGACTGATTCAGATCGAGCGAAATTCCTTGTTGTCACATGGGTCGACCCATTGGTCGACCTAGAGAGGAGTGGGTTGAGCCATCAGGGATCTGGCCGAATTCTTTTTGCTGAATCTGGACGAAGTTTTTGGCTGGGTTCATTAGAGATAGTCTATATAAAGGCTATCATTTCTCTTATTTCCTACACCTAAAACAGTGGAGATAAGGAGATGCTACCTCATCTTGGATCGAAATTAGATTATCCTCTACAACAATGACATATACACATACAAGAATCTCTTCTACAACATCAGCATATTATTCACTGTTCTTTAGATCCAGTCTATATGAGTTCATGTTGCTTTTAGATATAAAAAGTTAATAGTAACCCTGACATGTTTATAAATTTGGATCTAAATCTATGCCTGTTAAGAATCAGATTCATACCTAAATAGTTCTACCAATACATGTATTCTTCTGTACACCTGATCTGTTTAGTTCTTATATGCCTATTTCTGATATGCCTATTTCTGTTATCATATGCCCATCTTTGTTATACATGCTTATTTTTTTATATACCAATTCTGTTCTTCTCTCTCTCATTCCCTTTTTATTTTTATAGCCTAAGCCAATGTCGATGAAACATGCGTACAAACGAAATTGGGGTAACTAGGGAATGATGGGAATGATAATATTATGACTAAATTTGGAGGCATATCTTGTATTGGGAAACATAACTGGAATTTGGGGGCATATACTGTACTGTGAGTTATGACTGAAAGCTTAGGGGCATATGGATCTGTAGGCTTAGTTCAAAATTTAAGCAGAATATGTTAATGAAACTGTAAGTAACCTGCTGTAACTTGCAGAAATTTTTAATCTATTAAAATGACTAATCTGTTGAAATGTTTAAACTGATGAAATCTTTTGAAATTGGTACGGTAAATTGACACCTGAACTGAGAACTTTTCTGCTATATGAGGATTATTTCCATAACATACCTGACTGAATTGGGAATTTCTGTGAATACTGTAATTGGTAAATCTATGATGAACATGAGTATTCCATAAATAGGATTATTAGGCCAAAAATATTGTTAACACAATTTCGATAATTAAGAAATTGGAAATAACAACACGGGAACACGAGGTTGTGTTCAACTTGTGGTAGAAGCCTGCCTCGGAACCGCCCAACAAATCCAGCATCCACAAATGGTCAACTTAATGTGAGGGATCTGGTGCATTAAATACACGAACGAGGAATGATAATAACCTATTACGAATAAACTGAATGGGAAAAAGGGAAGATAATAGGTAGGCTTGTCCTAGGGACATGTGGAAATTATAACTTAGGTTATAATAAACGATATAGAAGGTGAGGTAACTTATGTAATAAGATAAGTTGTACTTAATTGTAAATTAAGTAATTTGTGAATATGGAAACCAAAAATCTCCCGTTTGCAATAAGTAGGAAAAGAGGGGAAAACTTATGAAATACAATAAGTTGCACTTAATTATAAATTAAGTTACCTGTTAAATCTGTGGGGTTAAGTAAACATGTTAAATTTGTGGGCTTAAGTAAACTTATAAAATTTATGGGGTAAATTTACCTGTTAAATCTATGGGGGTTATGTGAACCTGTTAATCTAGAAGACTTAACCTGTTACATCTGTTGGGGTTATATGGATATGTTAACTTGTAAAACTTAACACGTGATTCTGTAGGGGGTTATTCAAATCTATTAATCTGTTAGGCATAACCTGTCAAACTCCTAGTTAATTGGGGACACAAGATCTGTGGGGGTTGGCTATCTCGTATGTTGTGTGTGGGACCCGTATCAGTCAATAACCCATTTTGGTATTAATCGGGGACCCCGCACTAGGTATGGGTCAAGACATGCTTACTGAGCTGATTGTAAGAGGTTCATCTAGGAGGAGGTGTGTACTGGCACATTCCAACGGACTCATATGCGTGCGTGTGTACAGTTTACTCTGGGATAACAAGACGTTGTAGCATCAGTAAATAGGTCTGTGTTCTTTTGTAGGTTGCCACTTTAGGAAGTAATACACCCTACTGTGAGGCCGACACATAGTATTTACGGTATAGGGAGCCAATCGCTTGGGGTAGAATTTAGGGTACATCTAGTCTTGCCTGTTTCAGTTGGGGTACATTCTATTTCCGTTTGGGGTAACTATCGAGGTACCCATTATTTCTGTTTGGAGTAAAACTGGTTACCAGAGTACACCTAGAACTACCATTATGTTTCTGTTGGGATCATTCTGTTTCTATTAAGTAATTAAGGGACACCTAATCCTGTCATAGTCCGATATACTAGTATTGGTGCAGAGTAAAGTATTTGAGAAGCATAACCTAATCTGTTTATTTTGCTTATTCCGTTCATTTTGCTCATACCTGTTATATGATATTGTCATCTCTCATCCGGTTTGTATATTTGTCATGATGCTTTTACTTCTTTATATGCTAAAAGTCACAGCACTCACCAGACTTTATGTCTGACCCGTTTTGTTTCCTTTTCTCTCACTTCCTTGCCCCCTCAGTTTCTCAGGGTGGGAATGCTCAGGCTTGATTAGGATTCTCTCTTCTGTTTTTTCTTAGATCTGGATCTGCTTTGATGTATCGCTTTTACTACTTGCCTGCTTGTTTATGGCTACTTAAGGGGATTACGATTTTTCATTTATGTACTCTGATGGTTTCTAGCGCAAAACAGATGTTTTTATCTGATGTATTTTGTTCTAATATTTCAATCTAATGTTGTAACTGGATTTTGAAACCACGATGTTTTATGTTGGAGAATAAAGTTTAAAATTTCAGCTGCTATTTTATACATCTGTCTTGGGAGATTTTGTTCAATTTCCCCATAACGCTTCACATAACTTAACGCATTCTGTTAAAGAGTGACATTGGACGTGGGGTGTCACATGTGGTATCAGAGCTGAAGGTTACAAGATCGGATAAAAGGTTTTGAAAATTGTTTTCAAACGGTTTCAAAAAGAAAGTATTTTCAAAGAAAAAGTCTAATTTTGAAAAACATATTCCCCAAGCCATACAAAATGTCTTTCGATTCTCTGTTTGAATCCTTCTTCCTTCTCGTTTCAGCATGTCTGGGGAACCGAATCTTCCCGAGGGCGTTCAGATACCAGCTTGGTTCTGTAGATATTTTGAGGCTACGACACCTGCTACATGACAAGGAGACGCCCCTCCCCGAGCTACAGCCTTTGTTCCTTCACCTTAGAGAGTGGATAATTTCTCTAAGAGATGTCATGGTTGTAAGCGCTTGGGTCATTTTGTCAAGGAATGCAAAAGAAGGAAGAATGCTTGTTTCAACTATGGCTAAGTTGGACACTATACTCAGGAATGCCCGAAGAAGCAAGGACAGGGGCAAAAGACATGACCATCTAGGGAGAAGGTGCATGCTCTTGAGGGCAGTGGACCAGACGAATGTAGAAAAATTTCTGTTGAAGATTTGATTTCTCTTTTGGATCATCTAGTTAGGACTCTTTTTGATTCTAGCGCTTCTCACTCTATTATATCTGATTCTGTGGTTGAGTCTCTGCACCTAAGTAACAGTATTATTTCTGATCCCATTATTGTCTCAAACCCCATTGGGGGCACAACTCATCTGTCTATGACATGTCAGGATTTGAGGATATCTATGTTGGGCGTCGAGTTTGAGTGCGACACATATGTGCTTGGTTTTATGGGTTATGGTTTGACTCTAGAAATGGATTGGCTAGCCATGTATGGTGCCAATCTGGACTATGAGATGGGGGTCGTTAGACTTTTGACTTGCCGAGGGAGGACTCTCGAGATTTCCTGTGACCCAAAGGTGTCTTTCATGATTAGTTTCCTAGAATCACTTGATGCTTCTGTTGAAGATTTGCGATCTGTACCTGTTGTCTGTGAGTATCCTTATGTTTTCGAGGAGATTAGGGGCTTACCTATGAGGCGTGAGATCGATTTCTGGATATACTTGGTGGATAATGCGAAGCCAGTCGCATTGCATGTGCACCACATGGCTCTTATGGGAAGGAGGGAGCTTAGCAAGCAAGTAGGGGAGCTACTTGAGAAGGGGTTTATTATGCGAAACCTATCAGAATAGGGTGGTCTAGTCGTCTTTGCAATTTAGGCAAATGGCCCGCTTCGCTTATGTGTGGACTACAGGGAGTTGAATAAGCTCACTAATAAGAATAGGCACCCACTTCTGAGGATTGATGATCTGTTTGACCAGCTTGTTGGCGCATCTATTTTCTATCAATTAGACTTGGCCACAGGGTTCCATCGGTTGAGGGTGGCCGAGAACAGTACATACAAGACCGCTTCCAGAAATTCAGATGGTTTCTTTGAGTGGCTAGTCATGCCTTTTAGGTTGACGAATGCACCGTTTATTTTGTGGATCCGATGAGTAGGGTGTTCCAGGAGTTTCTAAATAAGTTCGCTGTGGTCATTATGGACGACATTCTGATCTTCTCGAAGAGCAAGGAAGAGCGTTCCCTACATTTAGGGGTAGTGTTGAGGACTCTCCGAGCACACCAGCTTAAGGCGAAGTTCTCCAAATGTCACCTTTGGAGAGAGGAAGTAAGATTTCTAGGGCATGTGGTTTCCAAGAATGGGATAGCGGTGGATCCCGCGAAAGTAGTTGTAGTTCAAGAGTGGAAGATTCCAAAGAATGCATCGGAGGTGAGGAGTTTTCTTGGTTAAGCGTGCTTTTATAGGAAGTTTATCAAGGACTTCACAAATATATTAGCCTACTCAGCAGATTGACGAAGAAGAATCTGATCTTTTCGTGGAGCATTGACTGTGAGGATTCTTTTTAGCGGTTAAAGAGGGCTTTTACAATAGCTCCAGTCTTGACTTTGCCTAATGGAAACAAAGTGTTCACAGTGTACACTGATGAATGTGGTATAGGGCTTGGTGCCATCTCGATGCAAGAGGGAAGGGTAGTATGCTATAGTGGTAGACAGTTGAGGGTTCATGAGAGGAACTACCCTACCCATGACTTGGAGTTGGTTGCTATAGTGTTTGCGCTTAAGACTTGGCGACATTATCTGCTTAGGCAGAGGTTCGAGTTGTACGTGGATCATAAATCTCTCAAGTATCTGTTCTCGCAAAAGGATCTCAACTTGAGACAGCAAAGATGGATTGAGTTCCTAGCATCCTATGATTTTGAGATTGCATATTCCCCTGGAAATGTAGTGGCGGACACGTTGAGTAAGCGGAGGATGACCTTGAGTTCTCTATTCGTAGAGAGGTGGAGTTTGGAGTACATATCGACCTTCGATTTTTGGCTATCTACGGGTCTTACACCTGGTTTGTTGGCATCCTTAGCGTTGTGACCTACTCTTATGGATCTAATAGGATCTTCGCAGCGAGAAATAGCAAACATCTTGGATAGGCTCAGTAGAAGGTAGGATTACAAGAAAGGTTGGTAGATGTTCATGATATTTTTCGCGTTTCCCATTTGCGAAAATTTCAGCACGATACAGCAGGGGTGGTGGAGCCAAGTGTGCTTAAGGAAGTAGAGATAGAAAGGCAGGCAACAGTTAAATGAGTTCCTACCCATATACTTGGATCAGAGGTTAAGAAACTACGCTATAGAGAAGTTGAGTTGATAAAAGTACAATGGGGAGAAGATTGCGAGGAAGCAACTTGGGAGACTGAAGACAAGATTCGCGCTTCGTACCCTTTTCTTTTCAAGGGCATGTTATTAACTTCTTTTCTTCTTTTTTCTACTTGCTTCTATCATTTGAGTATCCTATCAATCGAATCTTCGACCTTTAGGTAGAAAACCAATGGATGTAAACATGTGTTTGAAACATATTATGTTTGATGGATACAAGTGGATGCAAATGTTTGCCAGTGTTTGCTCATGGATGCATACACACACACTAGGCACTAGATCGGCTCAAAGCACTCTCATACTGCATATGGATGTGTGTGCAGTTTTCTTTTCGATGGGTGGATATGGCCATATTATCGTATAGATGTTTCATTTGGATGGATGATTGCGCACACACATAGCATTTACATGATATACTAGGACTGTTTTCATACATGTTGGATTGATGGCACTAACATACATTGCATTAAGGAGGTCAACTGAATTAGTAAACCGCCTGATTTTTCACATTAGCAGAGGGACAAATACACATACCTTTGGATATATTCATATAAGCATTAGAAATATCTTAAGGACAATGGATGTCTGTGATTGATGGATGAGTAGATGAGTGTGGATGTAAGGATAAACATTCTCCTTAACTTAGAGATTTCGTGGACGAAATTCTTTAAGTAAGGGAGAATGTAACACCCCGTAATTTTAAAAAACATTATAACATTAACTAAAGAATACCTAATTAAATAGTAGGAATTAAGTGAAACGGACCACATCATTGTGTTCATCTCGAAATTCTGCTCAAGATAGACTCTGAATTTGCATAAAACAGATATCGTATGAGGTAGTTACGAAGCTTAGAAGTTTGTGTATATATAAGATAATTATATATAAATCAACTAAGAATATTCAAAACAATTCAAATTCACGAAGCGGGAACCCAGGACGGCAAGCGGCATAAATCGACCCGTTAAGGGTCGACCCATGCCAGGTTCGGGTCGACCTATGGGTCGATCCACCGCCAAGTGGTTCGACCCATTGGGGACTTGGCCGAATTCTTTCTGCTGAATCTGAACGAAATTTTTGCCTCGGTTCATTGGAGATAATCTATATAAAGGTTGTCATTTCTCTTATTTCCTACACCTAAAATAATGGAGATAAGGAGGTGCTGCCTCATCTTAGATCGGAATTAGACTATCTTCTACATCATCATCATATTATTCGCTGTTCTTTAGATCCAGTCTCGGTGAGTTCATGTTACTGTTAGATATAAAAATTTAACAGTAAGACTGATACGTTTATAAATATTACATGTATTCTTCTATACACTTGATTTGCTGTTCAGTTCTTATATGCCTATTTCTGATATGTGCATTTCTGTTATCATATTTCCATCTCTGTTATCATTTGCTTATTTTGTTTTTATATACCTATTATGTTCTTCTCTCTCTCATTCCCTTTTTATTTTTATAGCCTAAGCTACCTTTAAGCCTAGGCCAATATCGTTGAAACATACGTACGAACGAAATTGGTGTAACTTGGGAATGATTAGGAATGATAATATTATGACTAGAATTTCGGGGCATATCTTGTACTGGGAAATATGACTAGAATTTGGGGACACGAGGTTAAGTTCACCTTGTGGTAGAAGCCTGCCTGGAACCGCCCGACAAATCTAACATCCACAAGTGGTCAACTTAATGTGAGAGGCCTAGTGCATTAACATACATGAACGAGGAATGATAATAGCCTATTATGAATAAACTTGAATGGAAAAAGGAAAGATAATAGGTGGGCTTGTCCTAGGGACAAGTGGAAATTATAACTTAGGTTATAATAAACGATAGAGAAGGTGAGACAACTTACATGTAATAAGATAAGTTGTACTTAATTATAAATTAAGTAATATGTAAATCTAGAAACCTGAAATCTGTTGTTTGTAATAAGTAAGGAAAAGAGGGGAAAACTTATAAAATACAATAAGTTGCACTTAATTATAAATTAAGTTACCTGTTAAATCTATGGGGTTAAGTAAACATGTTAAATCTCTGGGGTTGCGTAAACCTGTTAAATCTGTGGGGTTATGTTACTTGTTAAATTTGTAGGGGTTATGCGAATCTGTTAATCTTGAAGAGTTAACATGTTACATATGTTAGGGTTCTATAGATCTGTTAACTTGTAAAACTTATCCCGTAATTCTGCAGCGGGTTATGAGAATCTATTAATCTGTTAGGCATAACCTGTCAAAATCCTAGTTAATTGGGGACACAAGATCTATGGGGGTTGGCTTGTGTCATCTATTGTGTGTAGGGCCCGTATCAGTCAGTAACACATTTTGGCATTAATCGAGAACCCCGCAGTAGGTAGGGGTCAGGGCATGCTTACTGAGCTGACTTTAAGAGGTTCATCTAGGAGGAGGTGTGTACTGGCGTGTTCCTACGGACTCATGTGCGCGCATGAGTAAGGTTTGCTCTGGGATAATAAGTTGTTGTAGCACCAGTAAATAGGTCTGTATCCTTTTGTAGGTTGCCACTTTTGGAAGTAATACACCCTATTGTGGGTCCAACACAGGGTATTTATGGAAAAGGGATCCGATCGATTAGGGTAGAATTTAGGGTACTTCTAGTCTTTCCTGTTTCGGTTGGGGTACATACTATTTCTATTTGGGGTAACGCCCGTTATTTCTGTCAAGGTACCCGTTATTTCTATTTGGGGGTAAAACCCATTAATAGAGTACACCTAGAACTACCATTATGTTTCTGTTAAGTAATTAGGGGACACCTAATTGTAACGACCCAAACTTCCCCATAAAGGAAAGCCCGGATTGAGTTGAGAACACGACAAATCCGAACACAAACAGAAGAACATTTCAATGCTTATTACAACAATTTACGTCAGAGTACAAGAATATACAGAGTATGAACAAATATTACACATTTGATAAACATCAGAGGTTCAAATTACATTTAAATACATAGCAGCAGAAAAATAATACATAACACAACTGAAACAAATATACAGACACGGAGCTTTCCGAATATCATTCCAGCCGTAAATCAGGATCCTGTAAGAATAAATCTGCAAAACCAAAACTACTCGCTGCCCATGTGGAAAATAGGGGAACCCAGAGTTTAGGTTAAAGCAATAAACTCTAGGTCAGTCATGTGACTGGTGTGAGAACTAAAACAGTTATTTAAAACTTTACTTTAAAAATGAAGTAATTCAAGGGAACACGACGCATAACACGGAACGGGTTTCCTCCCAAGAATACTAGTGCATAGGATAAACAACGCAATTCTTTTTGAAAAAATGAAGCTATTATAAGACCCAGGTCCCATCACACAATGCAACGCAAGCCGGAGGATAGGGTTTTCCCTTATAATAGCCAAACATGCTTGGTACGTTTAGAACAGATCATTTGAAACTATTATAAGTGTATAATGTCAAAACAACTTCAAATATAAATGTATCAATCATAGGCAGGATGGGAACCATCTACCATGTCGCCAATACTAGGCTCTACAATCAAAACCGAAATGTCATGTATTGGAAATTGGATTTCCGTCATGAGTCGAGGCCAGGGATGGCTCCCCAATGCTTCGAGACACTCTAGCAAATGCCTCGGGACTACACACTCTGGGTAACCCCTGGAATTGGTTGGGCCAGTCCATACTTACGTTAGTGGATTGGCAATTCCTGAAAACACGTTTCCCGGTCCTATCAGACCTATATCCATCGGCTCCATAGAGACCGATATATCCGAGGTACCTCACAATCCAACAACCACATAGGTAAAAATATAACAATGTCAGGGCTTGCAAAACGCTGACACCACCCATAGCTAGAAAGAAACGTCATGTTCTCCCAACGGTCCTTATCCCGTTTTTGGCTCATACCGAGGTGTGAGGCTCGCGAATTAACGTTATACACAAAGCTGTGCTATATTAAAGCCGTGCTTTGATCATCAACCACAAGACCCTGCTTTTCAATAGAAGCCTTGATCACTGCACCTCAGCATACCACACTGGCAATTCATGCCATGCAACTGATGTCTATCAATATATAACGTCTGAGCTCGTACATCTCAGAGAAGGACGTTAAGAAAGAGAATAAATTCTCCGCCGCCAAATAGATATATATTTAATAGAAACCAATCAACACAGAATAAAATCCATTGTCAGACACACATCCATTTACAAGTTTGTTCTGGGTCTGAACGAAACCGAAGGCACCTTATTCCTCGTCCCATATGTCCAATACGGGAGAGAGGCCCTCACATATCCGTCGATCTCAAGTACGTCTGGACGATCACCACTTATTACCTCATCTTGGGTGTACATCCCAATCAAGACATCAGTAATCGTCCAAACGATGTGAAGACCTCCGGTCTTCAACCACCGTCTTCATCGTCGACTTATCGTCGAATCAGTTATTCAAAATGGGTATAAATCCGGCCTTTCTGAATAACTCGCGTATATAATAAACAAGTGCTATAAAAACACAACATACGCCTCATTCCAATTTTGAATATTCTTTTATTCAAATATTCACATTCTTAAGGAAAGGTTCCCATTAATTTTATCAAAGATAAATTCTTTAAATTTATTCTTCAACCTTCCTTTGGATATCAATTCAAACCAAATTAAGGTTTATCCAAACAAGTCGGGGTTAGCACACCTTACCAAAGTAATCATTTTTTTTAATTTTCCAATCCCAACCTATTCATCCCATGGAGCAAAACAGGTATTACCCCATAACTAACACCACGGTGTTATCGGTAAATTTAATTACCATTTCACGTTCAAATCTAATTAAAGATTTAACTATCGCTGGGAGCAAAACTGGTGATACTCCACTCTCGATCATTTCCGAAATTTGATAATTTAAATTATCAATTCACATTTCAGTATAATTGAAGATTCATTAAAACTCCACTTAGTTTTAATCTTCTCAAAAATCAATGTTAATGATTATTTAACTTTGGAACACAAACATGTTGCATTGACAATCTACACCGTACTATTGATTTCTGCCGATATATAACCTCTGAGCTCGTACGTCTCAGAGAAGGGTGTTAAGAAAGAGAATAAATTCTCCACTACCAAATAGATATATATTTAGCAGAGATCAACCATGCAGTTTGAAATACAATGACAGACATGTAATCCTGCCTTTAACTGGGTTAAAGAACTAATGTCATTTAAAACACAGTACATTATAAACCTAAATCCATTCCATTAATTGTGGAATTTTCACGGAAAAACAAATCAATATATAATCGATATCAATTTCTGTATCCGACTAATAATATAAACGGAATAGTGGCAAAGCCTTTTAAATTCCATATGTATTAACAGTCTTCCTCCACAGAAGTTCACTTCGATTATTATCAATTAAACTCCATTCAATTCCAATTTAATATATTAAATTGGAAAACGTTACTTTGGAAAATTCCCGTTAAACCTTAATAAAAATATTTATATATTCCAAATTATATTTCACTATAATTCGGGTTAAAGAATGAATGTCATTAAAAACACAGTTCACAATAATCCCAATTCGCATTCCATTTTTAATCGGGTTAAAGAAAAAGCGTTATTTAAAACACCGTTCACGATAAACCCAGAAACAGATTTCAATTCAATTCCAATTAAATATTAATTAATTGGTAACTTCATTAAATCTAAATAAAAAGATTTAATCTTTTCTCAACTGGGTTTAAGAATAGTGTCATTTAAAACACAGTTCACGACAAACCCAAAATCCAATTTGATATTAAACTCAAGACCCTGAATAGAAAATATATCGGCTTATATTCAATATCAAATTCTGAAACCAAAAAATATCGCATTGGAATAACCTTATATATATATCTTCCATATTCCTCCACAATATCCATAGAATCACGGAATCCAATATTAAAATATTACAAAGATAATTTCGTTTCAAATCCATTCCAATTCATATATTGGAAATTTCGATTACTTTTAAAACCATTTCAAACCCAATTTATTTATTTAAAAACATTGGATTTTAAATTCTAGTTCATAACTAGTTCATTTCGATAAAAATATATTTTTATCTCTTCAAATATGGAATTTTTCATCCCAATTTTTCCAAATAATTTATAATGATTATACACAAATTATGGATTTTTTAATAATTTTATCAAGGCCCGTACAGTCGATTTCCATAAACGATCATCGAACTGCACTTACAGCGACCTTTTCCAAATTTGATTTAGACATGATTCCAAATCCAACCGTTATATTTCAAACCTCTCATATTCATTGAAAGCTCTTTTCGATATGAAACCAATGCTTCCGGTTTTAGGAGAATCCGACGGTCAGATCTCCCGTAATGCCCATTCAAAGTCAATGGTCGAAATTCGTGAACTACCGTGGCGCGGCGCGTTTGATTCAAGCCATTATATATATATATAATATTATATATATTTCGTCGATTTCCATTTAAAACGTATTTTATAAATCGTTTTAAATTCGTTTTCAAAACGATTTCAACTACTTATTCAATTTCAAGTCAAAATTGAATATTGTACATCATCGATATATAAATGATAATATTTTCAAACATCAGATTTCAAAATCATTTCAATATCGATATTCATTATAAAAATGAATAAAATCGATATAAATATCATTCACGTCAAAATGGCGTTAATCTAATCAACATGGCTTTATATATTTAAATATTTTCGTGTCCATCCCAAATCGGACATCAAAATCAGATTTTGATCTTTTACTGAATATTATTTTAAAATATTCGTTATTTTAAAATATTCGTTATTTCTGAACTGGAATCAAACACAGTCAATTACCGTATAATGTTATTTATATGGATTTCATACAACACATGTACACAACAACAATCAAACACAGTCAACCATCATCCAGAGTGCATTACACAACTGCATAAGCGTTAAATCTAAATAATCAACACTTAAACAACTTGTCAACCAATCGATCGACATATTACTAAATAATTGGGATTAGTGTACGTCAGATATCATCCTAATACCCGTGTGGGGTTTTCAAAAACAAACACAGATTTATTTGTGCAGCTGGGCGATGTGTAAAACATATTGACCCAATTGATATCAATCAAATGGGTGTACATAAACAAATCGTCTGATTTGTAGATGATTATTTATTTTATTCATATACACGTTAAAAAAAATATTTTTAACGATAAAATATTTATTCCATTCCACATCACACAATCAATTTTCACAACACAAACAAACAAGTCGTCCATGGTCTGTGGACGACGGATGTCGGGTGCTGCTAAGCACCGTCTGCATCCTAGTATATATTTTAACTAGAAAATAAAATAAAGTGAGAAGCTCTCACCTAAAAGCTAAACCAAATGTCGCGACTCTTCATATGTAGAAATTCTTCGCCATGTTTCCAACGAGATCTGTTTCACGCGGTATATATTAAAAATCATGTATTTAACTTCGCTATATATATAATTAGAAGTCACACTTTTATTCTTATATCGTTCGTATAAAAATCACGTCTTTATTCTGCTACTTTCAATATAAAAATTATATTTTTATATCTCTACTTTCTATATAAAAAATATATTTTTATAACTCTACATCATAGATAAAAACCTTATTTTATAACATGGTTCATACCATAAAAATCATATTTTTATATTGTGATCCATATTTTATAAACCATATTTTTATACCGCTATCATATATATAAAAATCGAAATTTTATCGCAGCTTCATACATATAAAAAATCACGCTATACATATAATAAAAATCGTATTTTTACATAGCCAAAGATCGTATTTTTACATAATCAAAGATCGTATTTTTACCTTACTAAAAATCTAATCTTTTCTTCTATAAAGATCTAATATTTTCTTGTTTAAAAACATAATCTTTCTATTTTATAAAAATCAATCTATTCATATTATAAAAATATAAACTTTTCCATTTTTAAAAATCAAAACTTTCTACAACAAAAATCAAAACTTTTTACTATTACAAATCGTATATTTATCGTGTCAATAAAACCCCATATTTTTACAAACAAAAAGAAAGAGAAAATCAAAAGAAAAATGTATAAGAAACTCACAGCGTAGGGGAGGGAAGTTAGGCGGAGGTGGCGGCGGAATGGGTCGGCAATGATCGGGGATTGGCCAGAGGCGGCGGTAGGCGGGTTTGATAGGTGGCGCTCGCTGATTTGGGGTCTGAGGGTTTTGAGGGGTTCGGTTTTCGAAGAGGGGGATAGTGAGGGAGGCTGGAAGGGGAGGAGGGGGTCCGTGCTGATGAGGGGAGGCGCCTCGTGCCGGCGGCGGGCGGTGGCACATCGACGGCCAGCGGGGGTGGGGGTGCGATGGGATCGATCCCCTTTCCTTCTTCTTTTTTTCAATCTGAATGACGGGGTAGGGAGAGAGAAAAGGGGGAGGGATATATAAATAATATATTTAATTTTCTATAAAAAGCAACTTTTTATTTCGGACCCCAAACTGAACCCACCGACTGTCGCCCCTAGCTAATTACCCTAATTCCGAACACAATAGGATATGTTTCGTATGCTAATTCGCTTGTTACGATCAGTTTCCATTCAAATTAAAATATAAATCAATGTATATTGAATTTGAACGCACATTTCAATTTACCAGGGCCACATACTAACTCTACAAATTCCAGAAAATTATTTTTAGCTTCGTGTTGACGGTGCGGTCCTAATAGAACTAATTTTGTCGAATTTGGAGACCGTTTGAAAAACGGTCATTTTTCAGTCGATTAAATTCAAACTAAAATTACCAAACACGTTTAAATTCCCAACGCTCACATATTGATTCCAAAAATTATGAAAATTGGATTCTAGCAGTAATTTGACATTCCGGATCCAACAAAAGTAGTCTCATCGAAAACGGAGGTCGTTTGCAAAATCTCAATTTTTAAGGGTTATATTTCCATAGGGACTATTCTGAATTTTCAACTAGGCATAACTTTTTATTCCCGCTATGAAATTTGGATTTTCAGATTAAGATATTTTCAAATAGATTCTAGTATTTTTGGTTTCGCTAAAATCCGTTTTATTTTGAATCCTGTACATTCATTTGAAATTTGAAATCGAATTTTCAAATTACCGCGCCATTTTCAATTCCTTATTTAATAAAAATAAATATTTATATTCCAATTTCGAGTTATATAAATATATACATTCTAATTCTATTCAAAAATAAATTTCTCGTCGTTATTATTTAAAATAAATCATTTCAAATATTCAAAATTCATTATAATTGCCAAAAAAAAAATTTTAAATTGGTTCTGATTTTCCGGGTTGTTACGATCTCCCCCACTTAAAATCTTTTCATCCTTGAAAAGGAATGGAGCTGAAAGTTGTTTAACTAACCAACTCAACTTTCAGTTAAGCGTTCATTCTTCAAATTTTCACTTTCCAAGAATTTTCTAATTCTTCAAAAATTTGGCTAACACCCTAAATTTTTGAAAAATTTCGCCATAACCTCCTTTGTATGGGTAGCACCGGGAAAATCCCCAAACCGCCACACAGGCCCTCTCATCTCAAAAATAAAAATAAAAATCCAATCGGCTCATAAAATCATCCAAGCCCAAGAAATTAGTAAACATGTACCTATTTGTCGAGCATACAATTTTATTCCTCTTCTCTAGCCTCCTTGCTATGACCTGTTCAACGTATGTACATGTATATGCACGCAATCTCAAACAATTTTCAATTCAGTTCAAATTTTGATACAGTTTGGCCTAAATTTACCATACATCTATGTGTTGGTTTAAATGAATAATCACACAACACAATTATCAATCAATTAGTTGATTATCATTTCAAACACATATCTTTAATATATGTATATATATATGTCCAAAAATCATATTTTTGATGCAAAATCACAACAATAAGCCCTATCTAGTTTTGGTTCTCACACCAGTCAATTGGAATTATATAGAAATCCCACTTTCGAAAACCGAACATAAATGCTGATGATGCTCGAGTGATCATCAGAATCATCTCCGAGCAACTAGAGTGTGATTCTATATCTATCCAGTATATTAAAACTTTGAATATACGTTTGCAAGGTGTATATGCAAAATCTTTATATATTGGATTGTCCAAATCAATTTAAAATAAATAATCAAATACGTATAAAATGGTTTGAATTTTCAAAACAAAATTTGTTTTCACTTTTATTTTGAAAATACTACTCTTCACACTCGTTCTAGGATACTACTGATCTTATCTCTAACAAGTCATTCCTATTGGATATTACTAATCCAATCTCTGATGAATTCCTTCGTTTGGTTCTAATGTGTCTTGTTCTCGAGCTCTGTAAACCAAAGCTCCGATACCGTGTGTAACTACCTGAACTTCCTCGTAAAGGAAAGCCTGAATTGAGTTGAGAACACGAAAATCCGAACACAAACAGAAGAACATTTCATTGCTTATTACAACAATTTACATCAGAGTATGAACAAATATTAGACATTTGAAAAACATCGGAGGTTCATATTACATTTAAATACATAGCAGCGGAAAAATAATACATACACAACTGAAACAAATATATGAATACAAAGCATTCCGAATATCATTCCAGCTGTAAACCAGGATCCTGTAAGAATAAATCTGCAAAGCCGAAACTACTAGCTGTCGTGTGGAAAATAGGGGCACCTAGAGTTTAGGTTAAAACAATAAACTCCAGGTCAGTCATGTGACTGGTGTGGGAACTAAAACAGTTATTTAAAGCTCTACTTTAAAAATAAAGTTAATCAAGGGACCACGCCGTATAACACGGAACGGGTTTCCTCCCAAGAATACAAGTGCATAGGATAAACAGCGCAATGCTTTTTGGGAAAATGAAGCTATTATAAGACCCAGGTCCCATCACACAATGCAACGCAAGCCGGAGGATAGGGTTTTCCCTTATAATAGCCGAACATGCTTGGTACGTTTAAAACAAATCATTTGATACTATTTCAAGTGTATAGTGTCAAAACAACTTCAAATATAAATGTATCAATCATAGGCGACATGGGTACCATCTATCATGTCGCCAATACTAGGCTCTACAATCAAAAACGAAATGTCACGTATTGGAAATTGGATTTCCGTCATAAGTCGAGGCCAGGGATGGCTCCTCACTGCTTCGAGACAATCTAGCAACACCTCAGGACTACACACTCTAGGTAACCCCTGGATCGGTTGGGTCGGTCCATACTTACGTTAGTGGATTGGCAGTTCCTGAACACATGTTTCTCGGTCCTATCGGACCTATATCCATTTGCTCCGTAGAGACCGAAATATCTGAGGCGCCTCGCAATCCAACAACCACGTAGGTAAAAAAATAACAATGCCAAGGCTTGCAAAACGCTGACACCACCCATAGCTAGAAAGAAATGTCGTGTTCTCCCAACGGTCCTTATCCCGTTTTTGGCTAATACCGAGGTGTGAGGCTCGCGAATTAACGCAATACACAAAGCTGTGCTATATTAAAGCTGTACTTTGATCGTCAACCACAAGACCCTTGTTTTCAATAGAATCCTTGATCACTGCATCTCAGCATACCACACTGGCAATTCACGCGATGCAACTGATGTCTATCGATATATAACCTCTGAGCTCGTACGTCTCCGAGAAGGGCGCTAAGCAAGAGAATAAATTATCTGCCGCCAAATAGATATATATTTAATAGAAATCAATCAACACAGAATAAAATCCTATGTCAGTCACACATCCATTTACAAGTTCGGTCTGGGTCTGAACGAAACCGGAGGCACCTTATTCCTCGTCCCATATGTCCAATACGGGAGAGAGGCCCTCGCATATCCGTCGATCTCCAAGTACGTCTGGACGATCACCACTTATTACCTCTTATTGGGTGTACAACCCAATCAAGACATAAGTAATCATCCAAACGCTGTGAAGACCTCCTGTCTTCAACCACCGTCTTCATTGTCGACTTATCGTCGAATCAGTTATTCAGAATGGGTATAAACCTGGCCTTTCTAAATAACTCGTATATATAATAAACAAGTGCTATAAAAACACAACATACGCCTCTTTCTAATTCTGAATATTCTTTAATTCAAATATTCACATTCTTAGGGAAAGGTTTCCATTAATTTTATCAAAGATAAATTCTTTAAATTTATTCTTTAATCTTCCTTTGGATATCAATTCAAACCAAATTAAGGTTTATCCATACTAGTCGGGATTAGCGCACCTTACCGGAGTAATCATTTATTTAATTTCCCAATCCCAACCTATTCATCCCATGGAGCAAAAATGTTATTACCCCATAACTAACACCACGGTGTTATTGGTAAATTTAATTACCATTTCCCGTTCAAATCTAATTAAAGATTTAACTATCGCTTGGAGCAAAACTGGTGATACTTCACTCTCGATCATTTCCCAAATTTGATAATTTAAATTATCTATTCACATTTCAATCTAATTAAAGATTCATTGAAACTCCACTTAGTTTTAATCTTCCCTAAAATCAATGTTAATGATTATTTAACTTTAGAACACGAACATGCTGCATCGACAATCTACACTATACTATTGATTTCTGCCGATATATAACCTTTGAGCTCGTACGTCTCAGAGAAGGGTGTTAAGCATGAGAATAAATTCTCCGCCACCAAAAAGTTATATATATTTAGCCGAGATCGACCATGCAGTTCGAAATACAATGACACACATGTAATCCTTCCTTTAACTGGGTTAAAGAACTAATGTCATTTAAAACGTAGTTCATTATAAACCCAAATCCATTCCATTAATTATGGAATTTTCACGGAAAAACAAATCAATATATAATCGATATCAATTTCTGTACCCGACTAATAATATAAATGGAATAATGGCAAAGCCTTTTAAATTCCATATGTATTAACAGTCTTCCTCCACAGAAGTTCACTTCGTTTATTATCAATCGAATTCCATTCAATTCCAATTTAATATATTAAATTGGAAAATGTTAGTTTAGAAAATTCCCGTTAAATCTTAATAAAAAAGATTTATAAATTCAAAATCACATTTCACTGTAAATCGGGTTAAAGAACGAATGTCGTTAAAAACACAGTTCACAATAAACCCAATTCACATTCCATTTTTAATCGGGTTAAAGAACAAGTGATATTTAAAACACCGTTCACGATAAACCCAAAAACAAATTTCAATTCGATTCCAGTTAAATATTAATTAATTGGTAACTTCATTAAATCTAAATAAAAATATTTAATCTTTTCCCAACTGGGTTTAAGAATAGTGTCATTTTAAACACAGTTCACAACAAACCCAAAATCTAATTTGGTATTAAATACAAGGCTCTGAATAGAAAATATATCGGCTTATATTCAATATCAAATTCTGAAACCACCAAATATCGTATTGGAATAACGATATATATATATCTTCCAAATTCCTCCGCAATATCCGTATAATCACGAAATCCAATATTGAAATATTCCGAAGATAATTTCGATTCAAATCCATTCCAATTCATATATTGGAAATTCCGGTTATTTTTAAAACCATTTCAAGCACAATTTATTTATTTAAAAATATTGGATTTTTAATTCTAGTTCATAACTAGTTCATTTCGATAAAAATATATTTTTATCTTTTCAAATATGGAATTTTTCATCCCAATACTTTCCAAATAATTTATTATGATTTTACATAAATTATTGATATTTTTAATAATTTTATCAAGGCCCGTACAGTCGATTTCCATAAACGGTCATCGAACTGCACTTACAACGACCTTTCCCAAATTTGGTTTGGAATGATTTCAAATCCAACCGTTAGATTTCAAATCTCTTGTATTCGTTGGAAATCTCTTTTCGATACGAACCCAACGGTTCCGGTTTTAGGAGAAACTGACGGTTTATTCTCCCGTAATGTCCGTTCGAAGTCAATGGTCGAAATGTGCGAATTACCGCGGCGCGGCGCGTTCGATTCAAGCCATTATATTTATATATATATATATATATATATATAATATACTATATATATATATTTCGTCGATTTCCATTTAAAACGTATTTTATAAATCGTTTTAAATTCGTTTTCAAAACGATTTCAACTTCATATTCAATTCCAAATCAAAATTGAATATTGCACATCATCGATATATAAATGATAATATTTTCAAACATCAGATTTCGAAATCATTTCCTTTTCGGTATTCATTATAAAAATGAATAAAATCGATATAAATATCGTTCACGTCAAAATAGCGTTAATCTAATCAACACGGCTTTATATATTTTAATATTTTCGTGTCTGTCCCAAATCGGACATCAAAATTAGATTTTGATCTTTTATTGAATATTATTTTAAAATATTCATTATTTTAAAATATATGTTACTTTAAAATATTCATTCTTTCTAAACTAGAATTTGACACAGTCAATTACCATATAATGTTATTTATATGGATTTCATACAAAACATGTGCACAACAACAATCAAACACAGTCAACCATCATCCAGAGTGCATTACACAACTACGTAAGCGTTAAATATAAGTAATCAACTCTTACAAAAGCTTGTCAACCAATCGATCGACATACTACTAAATAATTGGGATTAGTATACGTCAAATATCATCCCAATACCTGTGTGCGGTTTTCAAACAACAAACACAGATTTATTTGTGCAGTTGGGTGATGTGTAAAATGTATCGACCCAATCAATATCAGTCAAAAGGGTGTACATAAACAAATCGTCCAATTTGTAAATGAATATTTATTTTATTCATATACACGTTAACAATTATATTTTTAACGATAAAATATTTATTCCATTCCACATCACACAATCAATTTTCACAACATAATCAGACAAATAAACAAGTCGTCCATGGTCTGTGGACGACGGATGTCGGGTGCTGCTAAGCACCGCCTGCATCCTAGCATATATTTTAACTAGAAAATAAAATAAAATAAAGTGAGAGTCTCTCACCTAGAAGCTAAACCAAATGCCGCGACTCTTCATATGTAGAAAATCTTCGCCGTGTTTCCAATGAGATCTGTTTCACGTGGTATATATTAAAAATCATGTATTTAACTTCGCTATATATATAATTAGAAATCACACTTTTATTCTTATTTCGTTCGTATAAAAATCACGTCTTTATTCCGCTACTTTCCATATAAAAATTATATTTTTATATCTCTACTTTCTATATAAAAATTATATTTTTATAACTCTACTTCATAGATAAAAACCTTATTTTTATAACATTGTTCATACCATAAAAATCATATTTTTATATTGTGATTCATATTTTAAAAACCATATTTTTATTCCCCTACTTCTAAAATAAAAATCACATTTCTATATCATTGTTAAATATATATATATATATATATCACTTCTTTATCTAGCTATCATATATATAAAAATCAATTTTTTATCACTACTTCATATATATAAAAATCATGCTATACATATAATAAAAATCGTATTTTTACATTTCCAAAGATCGTATTTTTACATAACCAAAGATCGTATTTTTACTTTACTAAAAATCTAATCTTTTCTTCTATGAAGATCTAATCTTTTATTGTTTGAAAATATAATCTTTCTATTTTATAAAAATCAATCTATTCATACTATAAAAATGTAAACTTTTCCATTTTTAAAAATCAAAATTTCTACAACAAAATCTAAACTTTTTACTATTACAAATCGTATTTTTATCGTGGTAAAAAAAACCCATATTTTTACAAACAAAAAGAAAGACAAAATCAAAAGTAAAATGTATAAGAAACTCGTAGCGTAAAGGGGGGCTGTCAGGCGGAGGTGGCCGCGGAATGGGTCGGCGGTGGTCGGGATTGGCCAGAGGCGGCGGTAGGCGGGTTTGGTGGGTGGCGCTCACTGATTTAGGGTCTGAGGGTTTTGAGGGGTTCGTTTTTCGAAGAGGGGGACGGGGAGGGAGGTCGGAAGGGGAGGTGGGGGTTCGGGCTGACGAGGGGGAGGTGCCTCATGCCGGCGGGGGGCGGTGGCATGTCGACGACCATCGGGGAGGAGGGGCGACGGGATCGATCCCCTTTCCTTTTTTTAATCTGAATGACGGGGTAGGGAGAGAGAAAAGGGGGAGGGATATATAAATAATATATTTAATTTAATTTTCTATAAAAAGCAACCTTTTATTTCGGATCCCAAACTGAACCCACCGACTGTCGCCCCTAGCTAGTTACCCCCATTCCGAACACAATGGGATATGTTTCGTATGCTAATTCGCTTGTTATGATCAGTTTCCGTTCAAATTAAAATATAAATCAACGTATATTGAATTTGAACGCACATTTCAATTTACCGGGGCAATAAACTAACTCTAAAAATTCCAGAAAAATTATTTCTAGCTTTGTGTTGACGATGCGGTCCTAACAAAACTAATTTCGTCAAATTTGGAGACCGTTTGAAAAACGATCATTTTTCAGTCGATTAAATTCAAATTGAAAATTACGAAACACGTTTAATTTCACCACGCTTACATATTGATTCCAAAAATTATAAAAATTGGAATCCAGCAATAATTTGACATTCCGGATCCAACAAAAGTGGTCTCGTCAAAAACGGAGGTCGTTTGCTAAATCTCCATTTTAAGGGCTATATTTCCATAACGACTATTCTAAATTTTCAACTGGGCATCACTTTTTATTCCCGCTATGAAATTTGGATTTTTTGGATTCGTTGGAAAGATATTTTCAAATAGATTCTAATATTTTTGGTTTCGCTATTATCCGGTTTATTTTGAATCCTGTACATTCATTTCAAATTTAAAATCGAATTTTCAAACTACCGCTCCATTTTCAATTCCTTTTATAATAAAAATAAATATTTATATTCCAATTTCGATTTGTATAAATATATACGTTCTAATTCTATTAAAAAATAAATTTCTCGTTGTTATTATTTAAAATAAATCATTTTAAATATTCAAATTTCATTATAATTGCCAAAATAAAAATTTTTAATTGGTTCTGATTTTCCGGGTGTCACACTAATCCTGTCATAGTCTGATATACTAGTATTGGTGCTGAGAAAAGTATTGGAGAAGCATAACCTACTTTGTTTACTCTGCTTACGCCGTTCTGTCTATTCATACCTGTTATATGATACTATCATCTCTAATCCAGTTTATATACCTGTCATGATGCTTTTACTTCTTTATATGCTAAAATTCACTAGACTCGCCAGACTTTATATCTGACTTGCTTTGTTTCCTTTTCTCTCTCTTCCTTGCTCCCCCCAGGTTCTCAAGGTGGGAATGCTGAGGCTTGATTACGATTCTCTCTTCTGTTTCTGCTTGGATCCGGATTTGCTTTGATGTATTGCTTTTACAACTTGTCTACTTGTTTTTGGCTACTTATGAGGATTATGATTTTTTATTTCTTCTACTCTGATGATTTTTAGCGCAAGGTAAATGTTTTATTTGATGTATTTTGTTCCAATATTTCAGTCTGATGTTGTAACCGGATTTTGTGACCACGATGTTTTCTGTTGGAAAATAAAGTTTTAAATTTCCATTTCTATTTTATATATCTGTCTTGTGAGATTCCATTTTATTTACCTATAACGCATCACGGAACTTAATGCATTCTGTTAAAGAGTGACTGTAACGGAATGGGGTGTCACACACTGTTTCCTTCCTTGATTTCACAGCTACAAGGAGCATACCATTTCCAGACAACTTGAAAACAATCTCAAATGATTACAACAACCCTATAACTCTTCAATAACACTTCAATTCAGAGAGTAATGCGTAGAGAGTGAGAAGAGAAGTAGTTTTATATAATTAGAATTGAAATCGCAGAGTATAAGTTTAGAAATCATAAAAATATGAAATAATATAGGAAGAATGAAAGGGATGAAGATGGAGAAGTAGAATGATGGAAAAATTCGAAATCAACCCCTATTTATAAGATTTGAAATGTTGCAACACTTCTAGAACGTTACAAGGGGTGAAAAGACACTTCCTTTCAAAATTGAAAATATGATAGTTATATGTCGCCATCATCACATATGTATGTCGACATATGTCTATGCAAATTTGAAATTTGAATATTTTTAAAGTGATTTACTGTATATATAATTCTGGAAATTCTTGAATTAAAACATAGTGATATAAATAAGTATTATAAAGTAGAAAATCATAAGAAATCATAAATATAAATTATACATACATATTTACAAAATTATAAAGTTTAAAAATATATAAATATATAAGTATAAAAGTATATAACTATAAATATATATATAAATTTATAATCATTAAACATGAAGTTTAAAATCAAAAGTAAAACAGAAAAAATTAAATAAAATTTGAGTAGAATTTGAAAAACAGAATTTGAATTTGAATTTGAACTTGGAGTGCTATTCAGAGTCTTACATAAACTAGACTTTCTTACTATATTTATCTTGAACTCTTGAACTATTGATTTCTTGATTACTCATGAGTCTTGAATCTTCTCTGAATTCTGAATTCTGAATCTCTTGAATCTCTAAAACTCTAAAACTGTACAGTCTTCAATATTAATTCCTGTTTACAAATCCGGCATATGTGTGTGTGTGTGTGTGTATTCTAGATAGAGGTGTTAGTATATATTTTATAATCAACTAATATTGAAATAAGCATGTTGTCATCTAAACTCCATTCTCCAACAATTTCCAATTTGCAACAAGTACAAGTATATGCATATTATACTTTTTTATTACATCCCCAATTTACAGCAAGTACAAGTGTATGCATATTATCCCTTTCCCAAATTACAGTCATCCAGTCCCTAATTTAATAATATGCTCAAATACCCTTTTTCCATGTTATTTCTTTATTATCCCAATTTTTACTATATGCAAACGTTAATCGGACATGGCGTAGGCTTTCCAAGGCCTAGGCTTAGCATAAACAAAAAGGGGTATTATAGGAAGGAGAATAGAATCAGATCACATAGGCATATAGGCAAGACTGGAAATAAACTAAAAATAGTAGAAATAGAGAAAAGGAAGAAAGAAACACATAACTAGTTAATTATCTGATGGTAAAGTATATAGTTTACTTATAACAGTGGCATAGGTGAATAACAGTGATAGAACAGGTATAGGTATTAACTTGGAAGCACTGTATTTTCAAAACCCGATTTTATTTAAGTTCTAGGTATCAGATTTGAAAATGATAGGGAACTCAGAGCGGGTCTTACTGAAGAAAAGATTAGATCTATATATATATGTCGTTGTAGAAAAGTCCACTTCTATCTCTTTGTTGATGCAGGGTTGAAGGTTGGTTACAGATCTTGAATTATCTATGTTAATCTAGATTTCAACAGAGTCTCCCCATCTTATTATTTAGTTTAGAATATGTAATGGTGGCAGAGAGAAAGGTGAAGAATTGTGTGTAACACCCCGCGAATTCTATAACTGTGAAATTAACAAATTAAAGTATAATTAATCTGAAATCAAAGAACTAAGGGAAACGGGATACGCCATTGCGTTCGTCTCGGAAAAATACGCGAAATAGAGTCCGAGTTTTCGAAAAACGGAGTCCGTATGAAGAAGATATGGCCTTCGGAAGTTTTGAATTAAATTTAAAATTCAAACAGAATAAAATAAGCTCAGAAAATCAGGTTTAAATTCGAAAATGGGGCCCAATGGGCCAGGGCGGATAAACACCCGCCTAGGCCACCCAGGTCGACTGGGCTGTCGACCTGGGCTACCCATGTCGACAGGGCTGTCGACAGCCCTGTCGACAGGGGTGTCGACCTGGTCGAGCCCAGTCAACCTGGCTGGCCAGGTCTGTGTTTGGCCGATTCTCAGTGGTCTGCTTTGTCATTAGGGCTAGGTGGCAAGTTTTAATTGGTCTCTCTTCCTAATGAATGGCTATGATCAATCCAAGCAACATCAAGGGTCCTAATCAGTTCCTAACCTCTATATAAACAACCCTAGACTAAACCCTAATCTATTCATTCAAAAATTAAGAACATAGCCGCCATGTTGCTGAGGAACGACTAAGGGTAGCCGCCAACTAGAGAGAGAATTAGGAAGAAAGTTCTAAAGCCTAAAGCAATTCAAGCAACCTAAAGCCAATCAATTCAACATAGGAATCATATCTCTTAATTAGAGAATTCGCCGCAACCATTGTAAGTAGAGTATTACTTTGGTATGAATGAACAACTGTATTGATTTGTATGCTTGAATTGGGATAATAAAGTAGTTCATATTTGTGCAAAATTATGTTATTCATTATAAAGAACTACATGCGGTAGTTCTATGCAAGTATACGTTTGGAATATTGCGCAAATTATGTAATCTATGTTGAAGCTACATGTATGTAGTTGATTGAAATTCATGCAAGTTTGGGGTTTGCTTCTATGCCACCATGATGTATATTTTTGTGCATAAATCATTTTGTAAGTAATTGGAACAAGTTTGGTTATTATCCATATGAAATTATGTTGAGAACTTGGCATCATGTATTAAGCCATGCTTTTGTACTAGAAAACCTATTTGCAAATTTATGAATATGGCTAGGCTATGAATGATATTTGGCATAATTGAAAACCATGATTAAGTCTATCTTATTTACAAGAATTATATGATGACATATGTGAGACATGGCTAGGTTAGACTCAAAATCCCTTTTTGCAAGTTTAAAGCAAACACCATGATTAGGAATATTTATGCATAAGTATATTTATACTATCGTTATGTGATTAGACTTAAACCATAATTAAGTTGATCTATGCTTTTGTGTTAGTAACAAAGTATCCCCTTTGTAAACATGTAGAAACCTTATGAACATGACTTGTTTATGTTTATGCCTAAATGGGAACATAGGTCTATGATGTAGTTAAGACTATGTGACACCTAATTTAGATTCTTATCTTAAGTTTACATGGTTTGGTTCATGTCACCTATGCTTTATGACCAAAGTATATATATGCAAGTACACCAGTTTCTATTATGTATTTCCAACGTCATATGCAAGTTCATGCGCTCACCTTCCCCTTTTCGTGTATGTAATCACGCCATAAGCCTCCTCTTTTCGCATGGCTAAATTGGGCTTTAAAAGGCTAAGCCCAAAATATATATAATAAATGGACGTGTAAAACGGGGGAAAATAACGTTGGGTTAAAATTAATTAATGAATGAAAATATAAAATAGAAGGGCCCAAATTCAAGTATGGGTTGGGCCCGTGATTGGTGTAACCTTTACACCATTAACTTAATAATGGGCCGCAAATATTTACATATAAGAAATAAAGAGGAATGACAAAATATGTAAATGTAGAACATACGATGTGTTTAACCCGAGGTTGGATTGAGTTGTGATGTAAACCTGCCCGGAACTGCCCGGCTGTCCAGTAGTCACAACAATACCTATCCAATGTGGGAGGTTAAACATGGAGCCCAGCAAGGACCCGAGGTTAGACTGAGTTGTGGCATAAGACTGCCCGGAACCAACCGGCAACAGGCAGCCACAACAATACCTGTCTAATGTGAGAGGTCAGGGCCTTAATAAGACAATTAAGGCTGAGTCAGGATTGTTAGGATTAAGTGAACTAAAGACTTAATCAAAATGGAACATGCTAAACTAAACGAACTGGTGGGGGTTAGGTTAGAAAACACTTAACCAACTTAGCATGTTGGCTAGAGATAGAAAACCTAGTAACGGGGGACCCTTTTCAACAGTAACCCTAGAAGGTGTATCAGGATACCCTGAAACTAGGCAGGGTGGGGCACGATTACTGGGCTGATTGTAAGAGGTCAAAGCGACGGCGGTGGTGTAGCAGTGTAGGTTCTAACGGAGTGCGGGCGTGCACACACTCCGGCGCAGAAAAATAAGGCACTGGGCACCAGTAGCATACCTGTGCATTCTAAGGTTGTGTCGGGCCGCCACCACGGGACTTGATACACCCCATGGTGGGACCAGCATAGGTAACTACAACATCGGGGGCCGTAAGACACATGTAACTATGCGAGTAGGAGCCGATCATCATTGAATGGATCACATCACCCTGATTATGGGGTGCCAGTTGGAAACTAGTTTATATGGGTTCAGAGATTAACATGGGGTACGATAGTATATTCGACCCTAGACAACTTAACCAAGTTTATAGTGCATGCCCACTTCTTGTTTATACTTATCATACCCAGTTCTTTATTCATAGACAAAATAGTACTAGACTTACTCAGGCTTTATGTCTGACTCTACTTTTCTTTCGTCTTCTTTCTTCCGTTTCCCCCCCCAGGTCCTCAGGGAGGGAACACAGCAGCTTGACCAACCTCAACATCCAGCTTGAAGAAGAGAAATGTATTGCTTGGACTTTCCTGTTTTGAACTATGGCTTTGGACAATCCACTATGGGGCTTTTGCAGTTTATCTATGTTTTATTTATGCTTCTTTAAAAATAATGTACTCAAGACAGATTATGAAAGTGTTATGTTATGTTTTTGGAAAGGATGTTGTTGTAACACGTATTTGACTTTTTGAAATAAAGTTTGTTGTTCTTCCGCTGTTTACAAATATGTGTTCTTATATCTGTCTTGTATATCTGTGACTTGTACTTATAAACCTCCACCAAAATTAGGGCATTCCCTTTGAGAGTGACCCTAACGGAGGTGGGGTGTTTCACTTGGTATCAGAGCATAGGTTTACTAGATAAGATAAAAAGTTTTGAAAATTTATTTTCAAAAGGAAATTTAAAGAAGCATTTTTTTAAAAAGAGAAAAATATTATTTTATTTTTAAAAGGCAAAGTCCACTCCCCAAAGCCATAGGTACTATCTCTTATCCTTCGTTTTGAATCTATCCTTTTTGTTTCAGCATGTCCCAAGAACTTAACTTGCCGGAAGGGGTGCCAATACCTGGTTGGTTTAGACGGTTCTTAGAAGCAAGGGCCACTCAGCCAGGTCCTACCATTCCTCCTCCCCCAGCGGAAGGAAATCATCCAGCTGCAGCAGCACCTTTTCCTCCACCTCCTCCTCGGGGATACACGTTTGCTAAGATAAGTAAAGATTTTAAAGCTATGGAAGGAAGGGATTTCCATGGAACTGAGTCCTTCGTAGCAGCTAGGAATTGGCTGAAAGAAACGGAGGACCTATTCATCATCTTTGAGGTAGAGGATAGACAAAAAGTACAATTGGCGGTGTGGCTATTGAAGGGCGAGGCTTCCTACTGGTGGGAAGTCACTAATGCTGAAAGACCAGTGGAGACATGGGAGGACTTTAGGGCAAGGTTTGAGACTAAATTTCTCTCAGATGCGGAAAGAAGTTTGCAGTTGGAAAAATTCTTATTCCTAAAGCAAGGAGACAAGACTGTTAGAGAGTATGTGAATCAGTTTGATGAGCTGGCTAGGTTTGGGCTTGACTTAGTCAACACCCCGCACAAGAAGGCTCTCCGTTTCGTCAAAGGGTTAAATGAGCCATTACACAGTTTGGCCATGACCCATATACCCATGGGAGCCACGTATGAAAGATTGGTGCAAATGGCATTGCTGAATGAAGAGGATAAGGGCAAGAAGAAAGAGGGTTTGCAGCCCAAGAAGACAGACTTTAAAAAAGGCGGGGAAGGCAACAAAGAGAAGAGGACGTGTAATTTCTGTGGCAAAGTGGGGCACTTAGTAAAGGACTGCCGGAAAAAGAAGGCCAAGGAGAATGGTGGGTGCTTTTCTTGCGGTGAGACAGGCCATAGGGCTAAGGACTGCCCAAAGAAACGAGGACAGGGGCAGAGGGCTGGATCCACCCCAGGGGCACAGGTTCATGTGCTAGAAGCGCCACCATTGCAACAACGAGGTATAAATACTTCTGTAGAAAGTGTAGTTTATCTTTATGATCACCCCGTTCGCACTTTATTTGATTCTGGCGCATCACACTCCTTTATCTTGTCTGCTTTAGTAGAATCTCTGCACCTAAGAACTAGTATGGTAGAGGACCCCTTAATTGTTTCAAACCCAATTGGGGGCCCAGCTCATTTGTCTATGATCTGTCTGGATTTGAAAATTTCTATTCTAAGTGTAGAATTTCAATGTAGTGCCTTTGTTTTGGGCTTTTCGGGGTATGGTTTGATTTTGGGTATGGATTGGCTATCCAGTAATGGGGCCATCCTTGATTGTGAGAAAAGGGTTGTTAGGCTCCTAACCCAGCTCAGTAATACTTTGGAAATTTCTTGTAATCCCTCGTATGCGGTTATGCTTAGTTATCTTGAATCGCTAGATGCCTCTGTTAAAAATTTGTAATCAGTTAGAGTGGTCCGGGAATATCCGGATGTCTTCGAAGAGGTGAAGGGCTTGCCTCCGAAGCGGGAAATAGACTTCCACATATATCTTGTAGATAATGCAAAGCCCGTTGCGTTGCCCGTTAGACACATGGCTTCACGAGAAAGAAAAGAGCTCAGTAAACAGATTAAAGAGCTTCTAGAGAAGGGGGTTCATTAGGAGGAGCATTTCAGAATAGGGCGCTCCAGTAGTGTTCGCCACTAAGGCAGAAAGTTCATTTCGCTTATGAATGGGTTGTGGAATACCTTCTAGTAAGTTAACAAGATCCAAGATTCACTAGTGAATTTTGGAGAGCTTGCATGGAACCATGAGTACGCAGTTAGGATTGAGCCAAGAATATTAGAAGTAGAGTAAGTGAAAGAGGAACGAGAGGCAACAGTGAAAAAGGTTCCAACTCATATTTTGGAAACAAGAATTAAGACGCTACGAAAGTGTGAAGTTAAAGACGGACAAAGCATAATGGAGTCAAGCTCAAGGAAATGCGACTTAGAAGATCGAAGACTAGATTCGTGCATCATATCTCTTCTTAAGAGTATATCCTTGGTCCCTCTCTTCCTGTAGAGCTTACTTGCATGCTATCTTTTGTGTTTATCCTCTCGGTCCCATTCTCAATCCAATTTCTGTCGCTAACCCCATAGGGAGTATGACTCATCTGTTAGTAACACATGTTGGGGCTTGAGGGTGTTCGTTGGATTGACCAAACTTTTTGGGTTTTATAGGATACGGGTTGGTCTTAGGAAGGGACTCCCTTGTGACCTAAAAGGAGTCCATCATGCTTAATTTCCTAGAATCATATATGGTGGTTGGGTTGAGTAATTCTTTGGGTGTCAGTCTGATGTTGATTTCGGTCTTCGGGGCTGATGCTTAGAGAGTTTTTCTCCTAATCAATATGTATGTGGCATAGATTTCCAGTTTTGACATTGCCTAATGGGCACAAAGTTTTTACTTGCTTCTATCATTCGACTATACCTTTAGGTAGGACCATTCCCTATCATTGAGAAAATTTGGAAAATGGCCTATAGATTAGAGCTACCCTAGAAGTTGGCTGGAGTCCACAACGTTTTTCACGTTTCACACCTCCGAAAATGTCTGCATGAGTCTGCTGAAGTGGTAGAGCCAAATATCCTCGAAGAGGCCGAAGTGGAACGCGAAGCAACCATAAGAAAAGTTCCAACTCGCATATTAGGAACGGAAGTGAAGAAGCTACGCAACCGCGAAGTCAAGCTTGTCAAAGTCCAGTGGAGCGACGCCAAGGGAGACGCGACTTGGGAAACTGAAGCTAGAATCCGTACAGCCTACCCTTTTCTGTTCGAGGGTACATCCTTGATCTTTCCTTTTCCTTAAGTTGCGCTTTTATCTATCTTTTTAGGTATATTTCCTCGACCGTATCTTTTAGATAGAATCCTTTTGGATGAAAACATGTAGTTGAAACATGTTATGGATGATGGTTGCAAGTGGTTGCAAGTGATTGCTAGTGGTTGCTCGTGGTTGCATATACACACACAATCTAGGTTTTAGATCGGCTCAGTCACTTCATATTGCATATGCATATATGTTTGCATTCGTATATGGTTGAACTTTAATGTGTTGTCATATGGATGTTGCATTTGTATTGAATGATTGAGCACTCATGTAGAATCATGAATAGGAAAATTTGCATACATAATGGATTCATGGCACCTACATAATTCGCATTAAGGAGGTCAACTGAATCAGTAGACCGCCTGATTTTGCATTAGATAAGTTCATATACACACACTTCGCATATGATCATGAAGCATTAGAAGTCTTTTAAGGACAATGGATGCTCGTGTTTGATGGATGAGTAGATGGATGATTGGATGTTAGGATATACATTCCTCCTAGCTTGAAGATTTCGGGGACGAAATCCTTTTAAGTGGGGGAGAATGTAACACCCCGCGAATTCTATAACTGTGAAATTAACAAATTAAAGTATAATTAATCTGAAATCAAAGAACTAAGGGAAACGGGATACGCCATTGCGTTCGTCTCGGAAAAATACGCGAAATAGAGTCCGAGTTTTCGAAAAACGGAGTCTGTATGAAGAAGATATGGCCTTCGGAAGTTTTGAATTAAATTTAAAATTCAAACAGAATAAAATAAGCTCAGAAAATCAGGTTTAAATTCGAAAATGGGGCCCAATGGGCCAGGGCGGATAAACACCCGCCTAGGCCACCCAGGTCGACTGGGCTGTCGACCTGGGCTACCCATGTCGACAGGGCTGTCGACAGCCCTGTCGACAGGGGTGTCGACCTGGTCGAGCCCAGTCAACCTGGCTGGCCAGGTCTGTGTTTGGCCGATTCTCAGTGGTCTGCTTTGTCATTAGGGCTAGGTGGCAAGTTTTAATTGGTCTCTCTTCCTAATGAATGGCTATGATCAATCCAAGCAACATTAAGGGTCCTAATCAGTTCCTAACCTCTATATAAACAACCCTAGACTAAACCCTAATCTATTCATTCAAAAATTAAGAACATAGCCGCCATGTTGCTGAGGAACGACTAAGGGTAGCCGCCAACTAGAGAGAGAATTAGGAAGAAAGTTCTAAAGCCTAAAGCAATTCAAGCAACCTAAAGCCAATCAATTCAACATAGGAATCATATCTCTTAATTAGAGAATTCGCCGCAACCATTGTAAGTAGAGTATTACTTTGGTATGAATGAACAACTGTATTGATTTGTATGCTTGAATTGGGATAATAAAGTAGTTCATATTTGTGCAAAATTATGTTATTCATTATAAAGAACTACATGCGGTAGTTCTATGCAAGTATACGTTTGGAATATTGCGCAAATTATGTAATCTATGTTGAAGCTACATGTATGTAGTTGATTGAAATTCATGCAAGTTTGGGGTTTGCTTCTATGCCACCATGATGTATATTTTTGTGCATAAATCATTTTGTAAGTAATTGGAACAAGTTTGGTTATTATCCATATGAAATTATGTTGAGAACTTGGCATCATGTATTAAGCCATGCTTTTGTACTAGAAAACCTATTTGCAAATTTATGAATATGGCTAGGCTATGAATGATATTTGGCATAATTGAAAACCATGATTAAGTCTATCTTGTTTACAAGAATTATATGATGACATATGTGAGACATGGCTAGGTTAGACTCAAAATCCCTTTTTGCAAGTTTAAAGCAAACACCATGATTAGGAATATTTATGCATAAGTATATTTATATTATCGTTATGTGATTAGACTTAAACCATAATTAAGTTGATCTATGCTTTTGTGTTAGTAACAAAGTATCCCCTTTGTAAACATGTAGAAACCTTATGAACATGACTTGTTTATGTTTATGCCTAAATGAGAACATAGGTCTATGATGTAGTTAAGACTATGTGACATCTAATTTAGATTCTTATCTTAAGTTTACATGGTTTGGTTCATGTCACCTATGCTTTATGACCAAAGTATATATATGCAAGTACACCAGTTTCTATTATGTATTTCCAACGTCATATGCAAGTTCATGCGCTCACCTTCCCCTTTTCGTGTATGTAATCACGCCATAAGCCTCCCCTTTTCGCATGGCTAAATTGGGCTTTAAAAGGCTAAGCCCAAAAAATATATAATAAACGGACGTGTAAAACGGGGGAAAATAACGTTGGGTTAAAATTAATTAATGAATGAAAATATAAAATAGAAGGGCCCAAATTCAAGTATGGGTTGGGCCCGTGATTGGTGTAACCTTTACACCATTAACTTAATAATGGGCCGCAAATATTTACATATAAGAAATAAAGAGGAATGACAAAATATGTAAATGTAGAACATACGATGTGTTTAACCCGAGGTTGGATTGAGTTGTGATGTAAACCTGCCCGGAACCGCCCGGCTGTCCAGTAGTCACAACAATACCTATCCAATGTGGGAGGTTAAACATGGAGCCCAGCAAGGACCCGAGGTTAGACTGAGTTGTGGCGTAAGACTGCCCGGAACCAACCGGCAACAGGCAGCCACAACAATACCTGTCTAATGTGAGAGGTCAGGGCCTTAATAAGACAATTAAGGTTGAGTCAGGATTGTTAGGATTAAGTGAACTAAAGACTTAATCAAAATGGAACATGCTAAACTAAACGAACTGGTGGGGGTTAGGTTAGAAAACACTTAACCAACTTAGCATGTTGGCTAGAGATAGAAAACCTAGTAACGGGGGACCCTTTTCAGCAGTAACCCTAGAAGGTGTATCAGGATACCCTGAAACTAGGCAGGGTGGGGCACGATTACTGGGCTGATTGTAAGAGGTCAAAGCGACGGCGGTGGTGTAGCAGTGTAGGTTCTAACGGAGTGCGGGCGTGCACACACTCCGGCGTAGAAAAATAAGGCACTGGGCACCAGTAGCATACCTGTGCATTCTAAGGTTGTGTCGGGCCGCCACCACGGGACTTGATACACCCCATGGTGGGACCAGCATAGGTAACTACAACATCGGGGGCCGTAAGACACATGTAACTATGCGAGTAGGAGCCGATCATCATTGAATGGATCACATCACCCTGATTATGGGGTGCCAGTTGGAAACTAGTTTATATGGGTTCAGAGATTAACATGGGGTACGATAGTATATTCGACCCTAGACAACTTAACCAAGTTTATAGTGCATGTCCACTTCTTGTTTATACTTATCATACCCAGTTCTTTATTCATAGACAAAATAGTACTAGACTTACTCAGGCTTTATGTCTGACTCTACTTTTCTTTCGTCTTCTTTCTTCCGTTTCCCCCCCCCCCCAGGTCCTCAGGGAGGGAACACAGCAGCTTGACCAACCTCAACATCCAGCTTGAAGAAGAGAAATGTATTGCTTGGACTTTCCTGTTTGGAACTATGGCTTTGGACAATCCACTATGGGGCTTTTGCAGTTTATCTATGTTTTATTTATGCTTCTTTAAAAATAATGTACTCAAGATAGATTATGAAAGTGTTATGTTATGTTTTTGGAAAGGATGTTGTTGTAACACGTATTTGACTTTTTAAAATAAAGTTTGTTGTTCTTCCGCTGTTTACAAATATGTGTTCTTATATCTGTCTTGTATATCTGTGACTTGTACTTATAAACCTCCACCAAAATTAGGGCATTCCCTTTGAGAGTGACCCTAACGGAGGTGGGGTGTTTCATTGTGTGTAGATAAAATGGAAGAGAGAGCCCCTTTATATGGATTAGTAGAGCTAACCTTTATCCATTGGATCCTAGGGTTTTAATCCTAGCCATACATGTAGCGCTGAGTCAGCAATTAACCTAGCCTATAAAGAAGACCAAATACAAAATTCGGAATCTGCCCTGGACCTGAGTGGGTTGACCCACTTACCTCCTGGGTCGACCCATCCCGACTTGGGTCGACCCATAAGTCGACCCAACCCCGTTGTGGGTCGCCCAATAACGGTCTTTTGCGCACGTTGTTTTTCTGGTTTGAATTATTCTGAATATATATATATATATATATATGTATGTATATGTATATTATCCCCTTATGTGTATACAAACTTCTAATGCTCATAACTTCTTCATACGTTATCCGTTTTATGCAAACTTTTGGTCTATCTGAACCAAAATTCTGAGACGAATGCAATGGTAAAGCCGGTTTTACTTAATTCTAAATATTTAATTAAGTAATTCCCATTATGTTGTCTCACAATATGGTTATAGTATATTAATTTTAGGGTATTACAGAAATAACATAACATTAAAAAAATAACTTGCAACCTTGGGTCTAAGGATTACTTAAATAATAATAGAAATGACAAGTGTAATATGACAATATATTATGTTATTTCCTTCTAGTACTGCTTTACTTGTATATAATATACTTATACAAACACTACGATTTTGATAATGTGTGTTTTATCACATTTATACCGTCTGTTTTATAAAAATATAGATTTAAACATAAATAGATTACAATACAAAAATTTGTATCTCTATATAAGCTAGATTTACTAAAAAGAAAGTTAATCATAGTAAATGATAAAATCACCCAAACCTAAAATTCCATCTTTCTTATATTCATAACCCAAAACCTAATATTATCACATGATTGTCCATTTTCAAAGTTATTAAGAGATTTGGAGGATTTATTTGTGTTTTGTTTTCGTAAGAATCCCAAATCTCTTTTACACATAACAATCCAAATTATACACCAACAATTATAAAAAATAGTAAAATTAATATAATTCCCACTCACACAATTACAAGGATAAGAATAAGAAAGTTGTGTAGAACCAAAATCTGGATTGAACCCTTGAAATTGCATACTCCAAATATTCCTCTTAAGATGTTATATATATATATATATATATATTAACCAAGTTAGGATGTCATATACATATGAATCTAATTCAAGATTATAGGAAGAATTAGATATGAGAAGATAGAAAATAGGTAAATCTAACCTGACCTAAATTATGGAATATAAAAAAGTAGAGGAAAAGAAGAATGAAGGCAGAGATAAGAACGCAATGTAGGGTTTGGGGAAAAGGCCGTGACCTTATTTATACTTACTGGAGTATATGTGGTCTGTCAGATTAGTTTTATGAAAATATGGAAAGTTCGTTTCAACAAAATATATATAAAAACCCTTACTACAATAAGCCTATTCCCACCCTTGGACCTTAAGGGCAGTCGGCACCCTCACTAAGAGGGTGGTCGACCCCCCTTAAGAGGAGCGGTCGACCTCCTTTAAGTGTTTATTCCCCAAGTTGTTTCCTTTTTATTTAATATGTAATTAACTTGATTGATTATTTCCATTTTCTTTTAATTCTTGTCCCCTCTTATATATTTTAATATACACACAAGCTTGAAATCCAAAAGGAGTATTTCATTATGACATTGGTATTTATTTATATTCCAAATTTTATATTTATAGTTTGAATTTCAAATGCTACTTGTATATTATTTTCGTATAACTTGTTTTACTTGTAACATTTTCATATGAACTTCTTTTTGATCAATAAGATATTAAAATGGACTGGAATCTCCCCATGAATACAATGATAATATTCTTTTGGCCTAATTCTCCATTATCTAATATTTGTATTTTCATCCCATTAATATTTTTTAGCTATGATTGCTTATCCTTAATTTAATTATCTATGTCTATTTAGGGTATATTTTACGGGGTGTTACATCACCCCCTTTAAAGGGATTTCATCCTGAAATCATTTCGGGGGCAGAAAAATACAACTCGACCTAACTTGATGTACATTCAATTCATTTATTATACATCCATGAAAAGTCATACTCAATATGGTTATGTACAACAAACCTGCTAAAGTAAGCCAGGTCCTAGCATGAATGTGTATATGTGATGTTGTATATATGCAAAACACTCTAATATGAATATAATTTCTATATTTTCTGTGTATTTGTGTTGCAAACAATCCCTAACATAAAATCTAGCAACCAAAATGTAACCATAAAAGAAATTTAGAGGGATTAATCACCCATGAAAGGCTTTGGATGAGTTTGCCTCACCTTTTCTTCTATTTCCTATGTGTTTTCATAGAGTTATCTACTCATTGTACTCGGACGAGATTGTTGGATTTATTGCGAAGCCTTTTGATTTTGTTCTCCACTATCATCACGATGGCACGTAGCACCCTAGGACCCAATTTAAAGCACCCTAAGTCCCCAATTCAATCAAGCTCGAGTCTAAAGATGGAGTCGTTAAGCACTTCCTAAGTTGAGAAACGTGGAAATCATTAAGGACCCTCGATAATTGTTTGGGAAGTTCCACATAATAAGCCAATTTTACGATACTATCAACAACCTTAAATGACCCAATAAATATTGGAGCCAACTTCCCAATTTTTTAACCGGATGGGTTTCCTAAAAGGAGAAACTTTTACGAAGACCAAATCACCAATACTAAACTCATGTTCGTTCCTCTACCTATTGGCATAAGATTTCAACCAGTATCGGGATACCTTCCTCCTTTGCCGTATCAAAAGAATATTCTCCCTGGAATCACGTGTAAGGTTGGGTTCGAGTAAAACCTTGTCGATAGTTTCCCACCAACATGTTGGTGATTTGCATGGCCGCCCATATAATGCCTCGTAAAGGGCCATACCATTTGTCACTTGAAAGCTATTATTATATGAGAACTCAGTTAATGCTAGATGTTGCTCCCATGCTCCTTCGAAATTAATGACAGAGGCTCTAAGTAGATCTTCAAGAAATCAGTTGTCTCTTTCTGTTTGTCCGTTGGTCTGCGGGTCTTATGTAGTGCTCAAATTAAGCGTCGTTCGCAAAGATATCTGTCGGCTCCTCCAAAACTCACTTATGAACAGAGGGTCTCTATCACTTATTATACTTGTTGGAATTCCATGTAGTCACACTTTCTCCTTGATATGAAGCTGGGTCAACTAAGCTGCGGTCCTACTCTTCTTCACAGATATGAAGTGGGAACTCTTCGTCAATCTATCCAATATTACCCAAATGGATTCATCCCCTTTTTGACCCCTTGGTAGTCCATCCATGAAATTCATATAGATACGTTCTTGTTTTTAAGTGGGAGCCTCCAAAGGTAACAATAACCATCCGGGCCTACTTTGCTCTGCTTTGACTTTCTAACAAGTCAAACACCTTTCAATGAACTCAGCAAAATCCTTCTTCATGCCTTCCCAAAAAAGAAATCCTCCTCATATACTTAAACATCTTATCCCCTCAAAGATGTATGGTCATCCTCGAACAATGGAACTCCTTGAGGACCTCTTATCTCAAACTACCAATCCTAGGGACATAGAGTCGGTCATCCGTTCTCAAGCTCCCATTACTACCAACTGAATACCTATCAAAATGAGGAATGTGCTCTCCTCTAGCAATTTTTTCCCTCAATACCCTCAAATCCTGATCAATGCCTTGCTCATGCTAAATCGTTTTCATCAAAATTGGTCTCACTTCCAAAACGACGAGAAAATCCTGAGATGACTCAAATGGCGGTTGAAGGTTAAATTGGAAAGAAACTCCAATGGTATCCACTCGGCAATAGCATTAAGGGTAGCGTGGATCTTACTCAAAGCATCTGAGACAACATTACCCTGCCAAGGGTATACTGGATATTTGAATCAAACTAAGCTATATACTCCACTCACCTCTACTTCCTAAAATTCAAGTCTCGTGGAGAAAATAAATACTTAAGTGATTTATGATCCGTAAAAAGATCAAAATATTCCTCTAACAGGTAATGCCTCCACATCTTAAGGGAAAACACTACGATTATAAGCTCCACATTGTGCACAAGATATCTCTTCTCATGATCCTTTAGTTGTCTGATTGCATAGATAACTACGCTACCTTCTTACATAAGCATTGTTCTTAATTCTACCCAAAAGCATCCATGAAAATTGTAAACGTCTTAGTACCATCAAGGATGATAAGGGTAGGTTGCACTTGCAAGAGACTCCTTCAACGTCTAGAAAGAACCACCATAGTTATCGCTCTAAGCAAACTCAAGATTCTTCTTAGTCAAAAAGGGTCAGAGGGGCTGCTATCCTTGCAAAATCTTTAAAGAATTTCCTATAATAGCCCACTAACCATAAGAAACTCCTAACCTTAGAAATATTGCAAGGAATCTTCCATCCTTGAACATTTTCCACTTTAGCGGGATGCATAACCAAATCTTTCCTCAAAACTATATGTCCAAAAAACTTGTCTTCCTCTCACCAAAAGTGGCACATGGAAAACTTGGCATTGAGCTGATTCTTTCTCAAGATTCTTAGGACCTCAATTAGATGATTCTTTTGCTCTTAAAATCCTTAGAGAACATGAGAATGTCGTCTACGAGCACCACGACTATCTTCTTCAGAATGCCTCTAAACACTTTACTCTTTAAATCCACAAAAAAGGAGGGGCTTCCTTAATCCAAAGGGCAATACCTCCTATTCAAACAAACCATCGAGTGTCCTAAATTCTGTATTAGGTTTTCTTTCCTCAAAAATTCTTAACTGATGCATTCCCATTGCTGATTTCAATAAAGAAAAGGCTTTGCCACCTCCTAAATGATCAAATATGTCATATGTCCAAGGCAAGGGATACCCATTCTTCATGGTCAACTTATTCAACTACCTATAATTAGTGCATAGTCTTAAAGATCCATCGTCCTTAGCAGTAAAAACTATGGGTGCTTCCTACTCTGGAGTACTTCGTTAGTTGAATCTTTTTTGTAACAATTCAAAATTTTGCTTATCTTACTCTCTCCTTTTTTTAAAAGCCATATTCCTCAAGGCAATGCTACATGTATAGCGCCCTTCTCGAGATATATCCTAAATGTGATATCCTTGTGGGTCGGAAGCCCTATAACTTCCTCAAATACGTAAAAGAAATCTCACAAAAAATGGGAACTACAGATAGCCCTTTTGAATGAGAAGACAAAAAATGCAACAAGGCCGAATCCTTATTTTTTTAATTTTACGTGGGACCACTAAACTGCGACCACTATGGTTCTTATAACAAATGATATTTATATCACAATCAAGAATGACCCCATAATAAGATAGATAATCCATCCCTAAAATAATTCCATACTCCTCGAAGCTCAAAACATCCGCATTACATGAGAAATCGACATCGTCGATGTCTAGTACTTGGCTTTTGCATATCAACAAGAGCTACTTAGCTCTTCCGATAGGGTTGGACACCACTATCGAACTGCTAGCAATAGAAGTAGGAAGTTTCAAGAAATAAATAATGCTCCTAACTATGAAGCAATGAGAGAATTCAGAATCAATAGGGTGTAGATAGAAGTCCCTTAAATATAAATGATACCATCTAGGGATGGTTGTCCTTGGTCCCTCAGTGGTTGAGTATGAAGGAGTGATATCTCCAGAGCGCAATTCTGGTCACTCGATTCCCCCTTAAGCTTTGGGCAATTCCTAGCAAGATTTCCCTCTTCATGGAAGTTATAACACTTTTCCTTGACTTCCTGCTTCGCTAGATTGACCCTACAATCTTTGGCCCCGTGGCCTTTCTTATAGCATCTCCTACACTCCTTAGCTTTTTTTTTTTTTGAATTTTCCATTCCTCTTTTCTTCAACCAAAAGCTCTTATTCTTTCCAAATTTTGAAGGACTCTCTCTCTTCTAACTCTTAACCTCCTTCCTTTCTTCTGTAGAGTATAAAACTGCACCCTCTACATGCACTTCAAAACTTGCACCAAATGTCACTTAATCCAACATCACTCTGAGAGGAGGGTTGAGTGCCTTTACAAATCTCAGTGCCTTACTTATATGTGTATCTACAAGGCTCCTACCAAACTTTAACAACTCTGTAAAATTCGCTATATACTCCTTCAAATATGGCTCTCTTTGCTTAAGGTGGATGAACTTCCCTATCTGTAAACTCACTTCCGCATTAGGAGAAATTTAACCCCAAATCAGGACTTGAATTCATCCCAAGAGAATATTCTACCTGCATTCTTCTCAAAAACTATACTCCACCATTCCAAAGCTTCACCTTTAAGATGCCAAGCGACTACCTTTTTCTTTAACAAGTCTTCCCGTCCCGTAACCTCGAATATATGATCCCACTCTGATAACCATGCCTTAGCTTCTAGGAATCCTTTTATTTAGAAAAAGGTTTTGCCTTCAAGGCTTATGAAATCCTTACAAATACGTGGAAATTTAGGGCCACGTCAGTGAGCTAAGATGTTGATTCCATTTGTGTAGCCGGAGCAACAGGAACATGTCCCAAAATCCATAATACCACTGGAACCATTCGGGTAAGTACTAAAGTCTAACAAGATTCCCTGCTCTGCTTGGTTTTTGTACATTTCTACTATATGTACGAGGAAAACATTTTATGGAAATCACTAAGACAGTATTTAAGCCGAAAGTAAGAAGGAAGAAAGAGTTTGCATAGTATACTCACGTATGGCTTAAGGGTGTAAATATATATATATAATTTGAAAACCTTTTCAAATAACAAGTATGTCTCTCATACGTATATTTCCCTATAATCGGGTGGCCTAGGATTTGATACTACATGTAAGAACCCATCCAGAATGGGTTTAAATCCCGACCTAGAAAAGGACCATCAGAACATAGAGCCATTCTGTGCAAATCATTGGTTTCTACAAGAAGTATATAATAAAGCCAAACTAAAAATGAAATCATAATCTCACAATGGATGAGACAAAATATAATAACCAAAATAAATGTACCCTATCATAAAAACCATAATAATGTCAATTACAATAGAATTTCCAAATGTCATAAACAAGGTACAATAATAATATCCCATAAATACAATTAAGTGCTCGACATAATAATCAAGTAACATAAATTCATTATCGCTAATATCTAGCTTCATCACATCACCAACCAAGCATTACCACCTACAAACATGTGCTGTTAAGAGGAGGAGGTCAGAACAATAATGTTCTAGAGAATGAAAATCATATAAGTTTAAATAAAATTTATTTCCTATAGTTGGCAGTATAAATTCATCAAATTATGTTTAAGTGAATTTAATCACATAATCAATTATAACGTACACATAAAAATTGGCAAAACCGACCGGTTTTTAAAGTGAACGCAAACGCTTATTATTATAACAAATAGTAATTACAGTAATACAGACGATTGGTAGATTACCAACTAACTAGTTCAGTTTTTAAGGTGGACCATCCACCACTATCAAGGTTTAAAGTGGTCTATCCACCATATCTAATCTAGATTACATGACTGGAGCTAGACAATATTTCTAGACTATGCTTACATCCTAAATATCCATGCAGAGAGAGTTACAAAGATATTACATACTTCAAATGAAGTGAATATTACATTGCAGTGAAAAACACAAAATAAACACAACACTAGTTAACCATTCTTTGTTGGTGAAACAGAATCATTACAGTACAAAAAATATTGCATCCACTTTGTGAAAGCACAAGATAGCTTGGAAAAATGACCTTATGCGACTACAAAACTATAGAATTGTACCACAATAGCTTGACAACCCATATTTCTAGCAAAAAAGCTCTCGAGCACCACACCAGAGAGTCACATGAGTTGCACCGACCTACCAAATGCTAGGCAAGGACTGAAGGTCCTACCATAGTCACATCAAAGATTTATCATAGGGTAGGAGAAAACAACCTAACAAAACCAGGCTATCTCCATCAATGGCTGTACGAACATGACATAGAGGATGGACCAGATTCCACCGTCAAAACTTCAAAACTGAGAGCTACGCTTCACATGTATTGCAGAAGGGACATGACATAGAGGATGGACCAGATTCCACCGTCAAAACTTCAAAACTGAGAGCTACGCTTCACATGTATTGAAGAAGGGGAGACGGTGGAGCATGTTAACTAGAGCACTAGAATGTACCAAACTATACAGACCATGGCAGAAATAGTACCCTGCCAATATCTTACTAGAACATTCAGATCCAAAAGATTTCCATTAGCACTCACATGAAGAAACATTGCATACACCATCCCCAAAAATATTAAACTAACTCACACTAACTTGCGAGAAATAGACCAAAACCAAGCCAACAACTTAACATCCACAAGATAACAACCTTGGCACACAAGCATACGAACTAACTAACCTGCACCAAATTTCCAATAGCATAAATCTCACCAACGCAAATATCTCAGACAAGCTTACTGTGCTAAAGACATTGCATTGGCTATCCCCAAGCATACAAAGAAAATGAAAGGACCATGGGAAGGGAGGACCAAGTGATTGGAAAGAAATACAGTTCAAACAATTCAAAAATACTAAGTACCTAGGAGACTTTGCATGGACGCCAAATCATTACCAACTAGCAAGACGAAACATCCCCTTGATAACTGCAAACGCCACACTCACAACCCACGTCAAAAGGCCCGTACTCCAGAAGACCATCTCCAACTGAGGTATTCATACATAATAGGGCACTCTTTTCCAGACAAAGAGTGTGCTTGAAATTGGTTGGACACCATATTATGCACATTATAGGACATGGCCAAATAGGGAAGTCGCTAAAACCTGAGGATTAGGGAAAATCAAGAAAGGGTCATCGCACGTAATTGACAAGGGAAGAGTGGAAATGGTCTAGAAAATGGAAAGCAATGGAGTAGAATTGAAAGCAAAGGAGGGGGAATGAGGAATAAGGGTACGAATCAGGAAAAACAGATCCGAAAATTCAGGTAGGGGAGTTTCCTCATGCAGGCGGAACCAAGGCAGAAACAGAGGAGGTGCGGAAGAGTTGAAATGAAATGGATTGGGGAGTAGGGAGGTGACAACGTTGTCAAGTGAAGAGTAGAAAAGAGAAAAATAAACAATGCTTCCCGCCATTAACTTGGAAACATACCCGAACCAACCCATAATATATACATATATTATTTAGGAGGACTATCCTATGCTTACCTAAGGAATATATGTATACCTAAAGGTGGATTCCTACGATCACTTAATGCCAATACGAGGTGGACTACCATTCGGCCACTTAAGGCCAGTGTGTATATACACACGCACTTTTAGGTAGATTCCTATGGTCACTTAATACCTATGGGCAGATTCCCCTAATCACTTAAAACCCTAAATTAACGCCATCAAATATTCTCTCAATTGCAATGTCGTAAATAGTAATCTGCTACTTAATATCGGGTAAAGGTAGACACTCATCGCTATTCATGACCCCTCCAGAGGACCCATGCAATACTATTTAACTAACATTACGGGTGAACTCCTAGTCACTTAATACTTCCCTTAGACAAGCAATTCCTTTACTTGATTTTTGGAACACTTAATAGTGCATCCTGACGTATGCCCTCACACAACCCCTATATAAGAAGCAGAAAACTTCCGGAGAACTACCTCACTCATACGTCTATCTTTCTATTAACATCATATGCTTATAAGAGAAAGAAGGACCCAATGTCCACTTAAAACCTAATAAGGACGGGTCTCGTGACTTTGAGGGAACCTTAGGAATAAACTTAGTCCGAACCACTTAATACCTGAACAAGAGTCGTCAGCCAGTTGATACCTTCTCGAGGCAAGCCTGCTTCACACTAGTATTTATTACACTAGACATCCCACCTTAAACTAACTACTTATAGATGTTGGACTTGTCGGGCGGTTCTGGGTAGACTACTACTACAAGTGGGCTTAACCTCACGTCTTCGTGAATTTATTGTAATGGCACTAATCATCTCACATTAAACCAGCTTCTTGTAGATGTTGGATAAGCCGATTGGTTCCAAGTAGGCTTGTACTATAAGTAGGGGTTAACCTTGTGTCCACGTTTCATTTATATTAATAAAAGCCAATACTCACATGCATATAAATTTTCCCATTGGGACATTTTAAATTTGAATTCCTAACTAAGCACAATTAATACGCATTTATAGTATGTTAATTGCACTATTAATAGTGATAAGTAAAAACGTAGTTAAAGCGTGCGTATAGAAATGTCCTAAAACATAGAAATGTTAATCCTAATCAAAAATCAAGATTTACAAGCTTATTTCCCTTACTTTCTCAACATAACATATGATGTTAATTCACAGTCAAATCAATAGTAGGGAAATAAAAGAACAGAAAAAATAACTTGCAACCTAGGTTCTAAGGATTACTTCAATAATAAAAGAAACGACAAGGTATAATACAACAATATATTATGTAATTTCCTGCTAGTACTCCTTTACTTTCATATAATATATTTTTACACAAAACCTAAGATATTGCAATATGTGTCTTATTGCCTTTAAACTGCCTATTTTTATAAAAATAAAGATTTAAACATAAATAAATTACGATACCCAAACTAATGTTTCTGTATAAGCTAGATCTACTAAAAAGAAAGTAAATTAGACTTAATAATAAAATCACACAACTCCCAGAAATCCAATCTTTTTATATTCATAACCCAAAACCCGGTGTTATCACATAATTGACCATTTTCGAAGTTATTAAGAGATTTGGGGGATTTATATGTTTTTTATTAAAATTCCATGTCTATTTTTGGCATAACAATCCAAATTCTATGCCAACATTTATAGAAAACAATAAACTTAATTTAGTTACCACTCACATGATTACAAGGAGAAGAATAAGAAAGTTATGTGGAATCAAAATCTGCATTGAATCATCGAAATAGCATGCTCCAAATATTCCTTCTAAAATTATATATATATATATGTGTGTGTGTGTGTGTGTGCGCGCGCGCGTGCGCGTGTGTGTGAATCAAGTTAGAATCTTATATACATATAAATCTAATTCTGGATTCTTATAAGAAATTAGATAAGAGAAGATAAATAATAGGTTAGGGAAGAAGATGAAATCTAACTAGACCTAAATTCTGGAATATAGAAAAATGGAGGAGAAACAGAATGGGATGGTGTTAAGAGGATAATGTAGTGCTTGAGAGAGAGGCTAGGGCCTTATTTGAACTTGTTGGAGTGTGTGTGTTTTGTCCTATTTGTTTTATAAAAATCTGGACAATTCGTTCCTTCCAAATATATGAAAACCCTTACTAGAATAAGCCTCTTCCCATCTTCGGACCTTAAGGATGGTCGACCCTCCTCAAGGGGGGCGATCAACCTTCGTTAAGGGTTGAGCATGGAGAGATTTATTCTCCAGACTGTTTCCTTTTTATTTAATGCATAATTAATTTGATCGATTGTTTCCGGGTTTTTTTTTTGCAAAGCCAACGGGATAGATTGGACCCATAACACTTTTATTGATATACAGAAGGTGATTACATTAAAACAATGAGAGATACAAAAAAGTAAAAGATAACAGAGGTAACACGGCAACTAATGTCCTACAGGTGTTACAATACAAATGCATATATGCAATTAGAAATCTTTATACTTAGCCAAAAATACTAGGGTCAAACGCGAATTTTAAAAATTTAAGTCCATCCCATGTCGTGCCAAACATAATGCTTCCATTGCCCAAAATTCATAGCTTTATCCGCATTAAAGACACGCTCATTTCGTTGCTTCCAAACGTTATTCGCAATCTTCTTCAAAACATAGCAGTAAATTCTTGATTTCGCACTCTTGACATAAAATTTCCTTTGTATCCTCTCGTATTCAAGTGTACTATAGAAAGAACTACATGCTTCATTAATTTGTGGAAGAGAATCATTATATAGCTACCTCATTTTAGGTTAAAAGTAGCAAAAAGTGCAGCACTGATCAATCACCATCCCGAGACTCGCAAGCTTATCTTTGGTTTGCATGGCACGATGGATGAACTTCCACAAGTTCAAGTTCTCAATTGCAATGTTGTCTCTTCTACAAACATTTTTGTGCCCTCTGCATTCAATAAGTAATGAAGTACCAAGAAAAATTTTGTATAAACTTTTTATATTGAACGTCTCACCTTTTCAATTCCAGATTGAATTTCCAGTGTTGAAACCATGTTGACTGTATGCATTTATCTTATTCTAGAGAGTTATTACATTCTGGTTAGATGCATTCGGAAGTCTAAGCTGATTGTTCAACAGTAAATCTTCCACCAACAAGGCTAGGAAATTCCATTTTGTTGACTTTCCCGGAATGTGATAGACTTATCATCTATGAAACCAAAATCAACCCAAGGATCATTCCAAAACTGGGTACGATCAAATGCAGCTTGTCCAAATTTAAAGTATCGTAGAACCAAGTTCTTGAGTCTAATCAAACTCTTCCGTGTCCAGCTATGATTTTGGAGGGCAGATAAAGCTTGGAAGCCCTTGCCTTTAAGAAAATGTTCATATGACTGGTTAACCCGTAGGCTATCCTTCATACATAATATGTCATTAATATGTTTTCTGAATGCAGCTTTGTTCAAATATTTTTTGTTCATAATTCCTAGCCCTCCTTTGCTAATAGGCCTTTCAAGCACATCAAAGGAGATTGGGACCAGAAATTTAGTGTGTATGTTACCTTTCCATATGAATTTCATAAAAGCAGACTTGAACAAGCTCAGAAATTTATGTGGGAGAACAAAAGTTTGAGCCTAACAAACTTGCATAGTAATAATAACTGACTTGATTAAGGTAATTCTTCCTGCTTGACTCAACAATTTGGTGGACCAACATTCTAACCTATCGGCGATTTTTTCAAATTGGGGTAAACATTAAAGAGTAGAAATTCTGGAAGTTGCCATTGGTAAACCCAGATAAGTAGTGGTAGCAGTGTTGCCTCTCAACCCGGTTAGGTCATAGATTTGATGCTTTCTAGCTTGGATAACACCAGCTACCATAATCTCATATATTTCATAATTAATTTTCAACCCAGTCATTAATTAAAATTGATCAAGGGTTCTCATTATGTTGATAAGGGTGTTTTTGTCAGGTTTGCAAAAGATGATTAAAACATCTGCAAACACAAGGGTAGCAAGTAGGGGTCATTGCACTTAGGGTGTAGTGCAAATAAGTTCTTTTCAACATGGTCATTCAACATCCCAGTAAGAAGTTCCATAACGTTAATGAATAGATAAGAAGAGATAAAATCTCCTTGGCGTATTCCTTGTTTACTTTCAAAGAAACCAACTGGTGTGCCATTCACATTAATAGAAAAATGTGCAGAGCTAATACTAGCATAAATCCATGCATTGAAGTTAGCAGGGAAGTTCATATAACCGAGTATTCTGATAATCGATTGCCATTGAAGTGTGTCAAAAGCTTTCTTAATATCTAGATTAAGCATAGCTCTAGGTGATATATTCTTAGTATTATAACCTTTAGTTAGTTCATGAGCTAACATAACATTGTCAATTATGTTCCTCTTTGGTAAAAAGGCAGATTGATTGTGTGAAATGAGTGTTGATAAAACCAGCTTAAGTCTGGATGCAATGATTTTGGCAATATACTTATATATAGTGTTGCAGCAAGAGATAGGCCTAAAAGCAATGACATGGTTAACATTACTAACTTTAGGTATGAGAGATAAAGTCGTATTATTGAAAGAACCCATCATATTACATTTCGAAAAGAAATGTTTAATTGCCTTGCAGACATCCACATTAACAATATTTCAGCAATGCTGATTAAACTTGTCATTAAACCCGGTCCCCTACACGAGTTGTTATTTAGAGAAAACATTGCTTCTTTGATCTCATTATCAGAGATAATTGTGTTGGGCATGTCATACTTTGTTGCATCAACTTTAGGAATCATGTAAGGATTAATTTCATTAATTAGTGGTTCAAAATTAGAGACATTCCCAAATAGATCAGCATAGTACAAAACAAAATCATTTTGAATACCAAAAATTGAAGAGTGTACCTGACCATTGTTCTCAGTGATAGAGTGAATGTCTTCCTTCTTATGTTTAGCATTCAGAGCTGCATGAAAGTATGCAGAATTTCTGTCTCCTTCCTCAAACCACTTCATCCTAGTCTTCTGTTTTTTCGTTTGAGATTCGGTCTGAAGTGCATCAATGTGCTCGAGTCAGAGTTTAGTTTCCAGAGAGGCAAGTTTAGGATTGCTTGGGTCAAGAAGCATTTGATTTTGGATTTATAAGCTGGCTCAACCACAAATTAGATTGCAAACTCCCACTCTGAAAATTAGCATTGGCCCATGTCTTAAGAGAGTCCTTAAGTGCTTTAAGTTTTTTGGGCAAGATGTACATTGGGTTACCAAAGCATGGAGAATCCAATACTTTGGTAACAATATTAAGGAACTCAGGGTCTTTAATCCAATAATTAAAAATTTTAAAACTTGTTTTTTGCTATTCATATGTTTACTAAGATGAACCATTTGAGGTGAATGGTCAGATAAAATAGGCATGGGTAGCCCATTAGTAAGACTTGGCCATTTATTGAGTGATCTTTCATTGCAAAAAGCATGATCAATTCTAGAAAAAGTTCTTATTCCTTCAAGCTTACTGTTATGCCAAGTGAATTCAGCACCATAGGAGTCACTACACCAGAAATGCCAATTAGGCAGTGCTCATGGTCGTAACTAAATCGATTTGGCTGTGCTCTGGACCGTATCAAAAAAAGGTGTCTTTGTTACTTAGATACGGGCTTAACCCGTATCAAATTCATAGATTGATATGGCTTAAAACCGTATCAAATTCGTGGTTTGATATGGCTTAAAGCCGTACCAAATTCTTGGATTGATACGGCTTTGAGCCGTATCTAATTTTCAAATTGATACGGCTAATGGCCGTATCTAATTGATATTGAGATACGACTCATGGCCGTATCTATTTGAAAATTAGATCCGACAATGAGCCATATCGATTTTTTTTTTTTTAAATATACAATTAGCTGCTTCATTACAGCAAAGTAGAGAGTATGATAGACTGCAAATTCATACAATATATATTACACATGATTTTTGACCAATACATATAGACAACTAAAAAAATACTCAGCAATATAAAGCAAAATAGAGAGTATGGTAGACTGCAAATTCATACAATATATATTGCATATGATTCTTCACTACATAGTGCTTGCTCTGGGAATTCATAACTTCACAAATACTCAGCGATATAAAGCTAAAAAGGGAAGTCCTGAGCCTAGTATAGTAGTAGACAACAATGACGCGAACATCCACGTCCGAAGCATCGCCTGAAGACACGGGGTCTCATAGATCGAATGGTGACATATTCACCTATGGGCAGAGCTATGCATCAGGCCTTTTTACAAGTTAACGACAACAATGAATTAAAACAAAATGACATGGTGGATAGGATAAGAATACCGAACTTTAGCCAGAAATCATTAACTGTTGTGAGATGGAACAGTCAAATGGATGCACATATTAAACAACATCAACTCGTAACACAAAATGCACTCGAGCAGATGACACCTCATTTGAATTCAAAACCAATATTTCAAAGATGCTATTTAACAACCCAGCAATGGGAAGAATTACTAACACAAGTCAAATCAAAGGGAAATGGCTTGAAAAGGAGGGAAATTACCTACATATATTATTATAAGATAAACAGCAGAAGCAGCAGCAGAAGCAGAAGCAGCAGCTTCATAAGGAGCACCTCCTGCAGCAGATGTAAGAACGGCTACTGGAGAAGAACCACCTGCAACAAATCACCGTACTCTCATTACCTACATATATTATTATAAGATAAACAAAAAACAATATGAAACCAAAGCGTCTCCAATAAATATACCAGATCCAACATTGAAAATAAGATCTTCAATGTTTTTCTTCTCAAAAAGCTTAGCAAATAACCCAGTCCAGTATGAATCAATTTTCACATTAGCAGTCTTAACTAATGTAGACATCTTCTTAGCCTGCGACAAGATTGAATATAACTCAACAAATGAATACAAACCGCATTTGCTTCATAAAGAAAATAACATTAGCATAATTCACTTCCTACATTTTACATATGAACACCTCATTTCCCCAATATTAGTCGCAACCAGTTTTCTGTCTTCTAACTCCATTGTAATTCAATAGTTTCTAAATAAAAGTTTAACTAAAAACAATTAAAGAAAATAACAGAAATATTGCAGTATATATTACCGTGATAGGGATACCATCATCGTACAAAATGAGAGCAGCGTAAGAACAAGCAAATTCACCAGATGAAGCCATTTCGAATCTCAGTTGTTCTCTATAATTACAAATATAAAACTGATAGGCTACAAAATTGGTTGGAAAAAAAAAATTAAGAGAAGTGTTTATGTAAAGAAACGCAGATACGGCTAGTGATGACTTGCGTTCTTGGATTCAATGACAAATAAACTCCTAACTTCAAATAGTAACCGGAGAGTTCTGAACTCTTACTGTTTGATTGTCATAATCATTATAGAAGTAAATAATGTAGTAGTGCAATGGAAAGCATACAAACCTGTGCATAAGCATTTCCCTTAATGTACTTAAGTACCTCAAACGCAGAGGTGCCGCACAAAAGATGAACCCAGGTGGAAAATCACCTTTTTCCATTTCAAAGCCGGTACCAACATCTGATTGTATTTCTGAACTATTTAAATACTGCATGATGTATTAGTTATTCCATGCAAGATATAACAAAACAAACTTCCAAGTTCCAACGTGATAATAAAAATGTAATGGTAATTAAAACGTCATGTTAGCAGAAGCCAATAACTAACTAGAAAACAAATTATCAAATAGCATTTATCGGATAGGCGAACTTAATGTACACCGACTCAAATATCAATTACTTCTATAGAAACTCACTTGATTTTGTGAATATACTAAGGTTGTAAACCTATAGTGTGACTTAATTTTGGTTTTACATTCTGGGTAAGGATGAAGTTTTCTACCGGTAAGAATACTATACTGGACAAAATAGTTTTTCGGCCCATACATAACATTAGCAACCGATGAAAATATTTTATCAGATCCTCTTGGGTGAGGATGAAGCTTTACGTTACCAATACAATACTTATCATTTTCACAATGAAGCATGTACATCGCACATGAACATAAATTCAGCAAAAGGCAAACCTCATTTAACAACCGTAATGCATTTTCGGTTTGTACTGATCCTTTCGTTGTGAGAGAAGGTAACAGCTTAACTATATTTTCGATTAGACACTAAGGAAAAATGGCGGATTATGAAAAACAAACTCCATAGTATATACTGTCTTTTTTTTCATAAAAGCATATCGTTGGCATACGGTACAAATAAGACATGTCAAACACTTACGTAAACATAGTTGATATACAATTCAAGTATAGGATTACAAAATAGCATAACAGATACTTGGAAACTGTAGAAAGCCTCTCATTTTCTGGCAACAAGTACCTTTTTTGGTAGCTTATCAAAAAGTGGTTTTAAGCAAGAAAAGCCTAGCTACCCTCTTAAGCAGAGTTCCTTTGTTTACAACTCTGTTTTCAACCTCTCCAATCCAAAAGCCTCAAATACCTTGGCAGTGTTATACTTCTCAAAGTCCAACGTTTCATTCAAGTAGGATACATCAGCCTTTTCATCCACTGGTTAATTAACTACTTCAGGAGCAGCGGGACTTCCTAGTGAAGTTTACCACCTCCTTCCGTGGAACTACTTCCACTACAGAAGCAGTATATATTGTACTTTCGTACCAAAGGACTTGAAATATAGAGACCCTAGTATATTCACAAAAGAAAAGGACAACCAATTTACCATTTCCTAAAGTAAAAGTGCATTAAATGTTTAAAAATTATCAATACATGGAATACAGTAAGTGCTAAGGTTGGTGTGAAAGACAGGTAAAATTAAAGTAGAAAAAATCTATTTAATATGATAACGGTTTTGTCAAATGAAAAAGAACATTAAAATAGTGAACTTTTTTTTGTAGATTACATGTTGTAGATCAGACATTGTATTGGCTTTCGCTGGAACTCCCTTGTGCATTTTTACCACCAATCTTTTTTATTTCAAGGGATGAGCCTGCATATAAAATACGTACATTAATTTTCGTTAATAAAATATGAATTGGCTTGATTATTGTATAATAAATCAATTTATAAAAGATTGCATTTGTAATCTATAAACCATGAATGGCAAATTTATTTGCATGTGTTTGAAACATATGCATGACTCATTCTTGGATTAGGCACCATTACGTTGTTTTCATTCCTTCAAGTACCAAACAACAATTTTTTGGCTGTTTTACTTCACATATCACATATGCTGTTGCTGTTTCTTCACATATACCGCATTGTAGATCAGACATTGTATTGGCTTTCGCTGGAAGTCCCTTGTGCATTTTGCCCACCAATCTTTTTTATTTCAAGGAATGAGCCTGCATATAAAATTCAAACATTAATATTCATTAATAAAATATGAATAGGCTCGATTATTGTATAATAAATCAATTTGTAAAAGATTGCATTTGTAATCTATAAATCATGAATGGCAAATTTATTTGCATGTGTTTGAAACATATGCATGACTCATTGTTGGATTAGGCACCATTATGTTGTCTTCATTCCTTTAAGTACCAAACAACAATTTTTAGGCTGCTTTTACTTCACATATCACACATGTTGTTGCTTTTTCTTCACATATAGCGCACTCAACTTTTTGTTTATTCTCCACCTGCATCATCTTCATCTGTTAATAAGATTGATACCAAAACCTAGTCAAATTCCAGGCGACGAACTGCATGAAAAGTGTCTGGACCTAACTACACAAACCGAACTTATGTTTTCTCATTGGGCTCACATATGGACTTATGCTATTTCTCCAGCCCATTTTCATTTTGTACACTATATATCTATCATGTATCATCGTTTGTAACATTTATTACAATATACAGAAATTCTCTCATTCATTCTTGAATACAAAAATCAATCTTTGTAAAAGTTTAACATGGTATCAGAGCATCCTTGCCAAGCGGCAGATCATCACATTACCTTTTCTCGCTGAACAAGTCGAGAGAAGTGCTTTTAAGTCACCTCAGTATAAAATTCATCATCGGAGAGCAACCTCTCTGATCTTGTAGCAGCAGTTCTTATCAGATCGTGCGTGCCAAGCTGGAATTTACATTCATAGCGGCTACAACGATTATTTCTGGTCATCTGAGATCTTGAATCTCATCATTTGACTCATTCTTGGTCAAGAGTACCAATTCTTGCATCTTAAAAGACGCAAGAATTGCCTCTGTTATTTCCTTCTGACCTCTTACAGCATTGGCTGCCACCCCCAAGATCAGGTGACCTCGCCATACGCTATTTCCTCGCCAGTTGATCCACCATGGTCGGACCAAGTGATGAAAACTCGTCTGCCACATCAAGAACTGGCACTGTTGATCCTCCTAGCAACACTCAAGTGCTTGTAAAGCCCAAGACTCAAGTAATAACCACTCCTCTCGATGAAGAAAATTTCCTCTTATGGAAGTTCCAAGTTGAGACAGCCTTGAAAGGATATGACCTTCAAGATTATGTCAAAGGAATCAGATCCATTCCCCCAGCCATGATTCTGGATAAAGATGGACTAATGATCAGTAATCCAGCATATGTGCATCATCAAAAACAAGATAATCTACTATCTTCATGGCTACTCACATCTATCAGTACAAACTTATTATCACAAGTCATAGGATGCAACTCGTCTCATGAAATATGGTCTACTATACAACAAATTTTTAACTCACAGTCATCTGCTTGTATTATGCACTACAGAAGGGAATTTCAGAATGCAAGAAAGGGAGAGATGACTATGAGAGAATATTGCAAAGGTTAAAACACTTTGTGACAAACTAAAGGCAGTGGGACACTATATTTCAGATAGTGAACAGGTGCTTACACTGAACAATGGATTAGATGAAGAGTATGAATCATTGGTTACCTTTATTGCTACACAACCAGTTTTACCTGACATTCAAACTGTCTATTCTGCATTGCTGGCACATGAGGGTAGAGTTGAGCAAAAGAAGGCATCTCAAATAGATTAAAGTGTGAATCTTGCATCAAATTCAAGAAACATGAATAACAATCAAACAAGAAACTTACCTGGCTTTGGAAGGGGTAACAATCAAGGTCAAAGAGGAAACTCAAATCAGAGAGGAAGAGGTAGAGGAAGATCCAACAATGCAAGTCGTGTTCAATGTCAGATCTGTGACAAACCTGGGCATACAGCAAACAGATGTTATTTCAGATTCAATATAAATGTTAATAACTCTCAACCAAGTCAATCAGGCACAAGGGGACCCAATGTCAACATGGCACAAGTGAATCAACAAAGCAAATGCAGTGGGGAAACCTCTACAGCCATCAGTGATGACCCCAGCAAGATTGAGGACACAAACAGTGAGGATTGGTTTCCAGATTCAGGAGCAACCAACCACATCACCAATAGTCTGCAGAATCTCAACCTTGGAAACAGGAATTACTCAGGTACACAAGTTATTCAAACTTGCAATGGTAAAACTATGAATATATCTCATATTGGGATAGGTGTTGTTAAAGGTAAGAGAAATCTCATCCTTAACAATTTACTTAGAGTTCCAGATGTTAAAAAGAATCTTATTAGTGTATCACAGTTTGCTAGAGACAACAAGGTATATTTTGAGTTTCACCCAAATCACTGTCTAATTAGAGACATACTAAGTAAAGATGTGTTATTACAGGGTAATTTGGACAGTGGTTTATACAAGTTCAGCAACACTCAATCAAGATTGAGAAATGATAAAACTTGGTGCTGTAATGCTAGCATACAATTTAATGATGTCCCTAGTAAGGATGAGCATGATAGTAATGACTGTAATGAAATCAAGAATGATTTGAACTTTTGGCATTGTAAACTAGGGCATCCTAGTTATGACATTGTTGTGAAAATTTTAAAGGATAATGATATTCCTTATAATCACTCACCTGTTTCTAGCACATGTACACACTGTTATGCTGGCAAAAGCCACAAATTACCTTTTAGCAGGTCTGAAACTGTTTACACAAAGCCATTGGAGTTAGTGACAGCAGACCTATGGGGTCCTGCACCTTTATGTTCAAGACAAGGCTACAGGTATTATCTGTCCACTGTTGATGCTTACACAAGATATACCTGGATTTTCTTTCTCAAGGCCAAATCTGATACTAATAATGTTATGACACAGTTTGTTAACTTCACTGAAAGGCAATATAACTGTAATATTAAGGCTATACAAACTGATGAAGGCAGTGAGTTTTTCCCTTTAAAAGGATTTTTTGCTAGTAAAGGCATTATACATAGAACCACTTGCCCCTATACTTCAGAACAGAATGGCATTGTAGAAAGAAAGCATCGACATATTGTTGAAACAGAATTAACATTATTATCTAGGGCATCTCTACCTATGAAGTATTGGTATGAGGCATTTAACACTGCAGTGCATTTGATAAATAGAATGCCAACAAAAGTGTTGAAATACAAAAGTCCTCATGAGATGTTATATGGAAATAAACCAGACTATAACACTCTGAAGACTTTTGGATGCATGTGCTATCCATGCCTCAGACCATACAACAATCATAAACTATCCTTTAGATCCAGCCCATGTACCTTCTTAGGATATGCAAACAATAAAAAGGGGGTACATATGCGTGGATAAGAAAGGAAAAATTATAATTTCTAGGCATGTTGTTTTTGATGAACTTGTATTTCCTTTTGCAGAGAAGGGAAATACAAGCAATCAAGAAATTGAGCATAACAAGATAACAATGGGTTCTATCCCTAAGCTTACAAAATGGCATGCAGACATAGATGAACAGGAACAGACACATGTTACATCAGTCACACCAACTATATCCAGCACTAGATCTGAATATAGTTCCAGTGAGCAAATGAGTGAAGATGATCAACACCAGATTAATGACATGGGTGACAATGATAATCAAAATGACAGCAGTAGTGATGACACATCAGAAAGCAACAATCATGAAACACCAATACAGGGCACACAAACAGGACATCATATGACAACTAGAGCAAAAAGTGGTATTTTTAAGCCTAAAATCTATACTGCACTTCAGAATGATCATGAACCCACCAGTGAACCAGACACATATGATCAAGCAGTTAAGTATAAACAGTGGTGCAAAGCTATGGATGAAGAGTATGAAGCATTAATGAAAAACCAGACATGGAGCTTGGTGCCTAAGCCTAAGAACAAAAATGTGGTGACTTGCAAGTGGACTTATAAATTAAAGAAGGATGCTGGTGGCAACATCATTAAGCACAAAGCAAGGCTGGTTGCAAGGGGTTTTACACAGCAGCATGGTTTTGATTTCAATGAGACATTTTCTCCAGTGGTGAAGCCTACTACTATTAGGATTATGTTGTCCATGGCACTACACAAAAACTGGAGCATAAGGCAATTAGATGTGTGTAATGCATTTCTAAATGGGGATTTAAGTGAGGAGGTATACATGCAGCAACCAAAGGGTTATGTGTGCAGAGACAAGGAAGATTATGTTTGCAAACTTCACAAAGCAATATATGGTTTAAAACAAGCTTCAAGGGCTTGGTATATCAAGTTAAAGCACACATTGGAACGTTTTGGATACAAAGCAACAAAGTCAGACAATTCTTTATATGTGAAAAACAATAATCAGAGTGCTGTGTATATACTTGTGTATGTTGATGACATTTTAATGACAGGAAATGATAACAATGAAATAAACAAAGTCATTGCAGAGCTAGACAAAGTTTTTGGTATAAAGGACATTGGGGAAGTAGACTACTTCCTTGGGATACAAATTCAAAGAAGGTCAGAATCTGAGATTTTCCTGTCTCAAAAGAAGTATATATCTGAAATTTTAGTTAGAGCCAACATGGACAAAGCCAAGTCTTTACCTACCCCTATGACTAGTAATTTACGATTGTCCAAATACGATGTTGACAATATAGAAAATGTGAAGCAATACAAAAGCATAGTGGGGGCATTGCAGTACTTAACCATAACTAGACCAGAAATTTGTTTCAGTGTGAACAAGGTTTGTCAATTTATGGCAAATCCAACATCAGAACATTGGCGTACAGTGAAACGTATTTTACGCTACTTACAAGGCACAAAAGAACACGGTTTAATCATGAAAGCTAGCAAAGACATCAATCTAAATACTTACAGTGATGCAGATTGGGCGAATGATCCAGACAATCGAAGATCTACTTTTGGATACTGCGTGTTCATGGGTCCAAACCCAATATCCTGGTGTACGAAGAAGCAGCCTACAGTTTCTCGCTCAACCACAGAAGCCGAGTACAAATCGATAGCGTCAGCCACAGCCGAAGTGATTTGGGCGGAAACCCTAATGAGAGAATTAGGGCTTCAGTTCTCAAGGACATCTACTCTCTGGTGCGATAATCGGAGTGCTGTATATCTCTCCAGCAACCCAATACGACACTCAAGAACCAAACACATGGAGATAGATCTCCACTTCGTTAGAGAAAGAACCAGCACAGGGAAACTGGTGATAAATCACTTACCAGCTTTCTATCAGAAAGCGGATATCTTAACCAAGGCTCTCTCCAGAAATAACTTTGAAAGATTAAGGGAGGAGCCCAGAGTTGTTGATGGCGGCGTAAATGAAGATAGAGAGAAACCCTAGTTCGATTTGAGGAGGGGTGAAAAGTGTCTGGACTTAACTACACAAACCGAACTTATGTTTTCTCATTGGGCTCACATATGGACTTATGCTATTTCTCCAGCCCATTTTCATTTTGTACACTATATATCTATCATGTATCATCGTTTGTAACATTTATTACAATATACAGAAATTCTCTCATTCATTCTTGAATACAAAAATCAATCTTTGTAAAAGTTTAACATGGTATCAGAGCATCCTTGCCAAGCGGCAGATCATCACATTACCTTTTCTCGCTGAACAAGTTGAGAGAAGTGCTTTTAAGTCACCTCAGTATAAAATTCATCATCGGAGAGCAACCTCTCTGATCTTGTAGCAGCAGTTCTTATCAGATCGTGCGTGCCAAGCTGGAATTTACATTCACAGCGGCTACAACGATTATTTCTGGTCATCTGAGATCTTGAATCTCATCATTTGACTCATTCTTGGTCAAGAGTACCAATTCTTGCATCTTAAAAGACGCAAGAATTGCCTCTTTTATTTCCTTCTGACCTCTTACAGCATTGGCTGCCACCCCCAAGATCAGGTGACCTCGCCATACGCTATTTCCTCGCCAGTTGATCCACCATGGTCGGACCAAGTGATGAAAATTCGTCTGCCACATCAAGAACTGGCACTGTTGATCCTCCTAGCAACACTCAAGTGCTTGTAAAGCCCAAGACTCAAGTAATAACCACTCCTCTCGATGAAGAAAATTTCCTCTTATGGAAGTTCCAAGTTGAGACAGCCTTGAAAGGATATGACCTTCAAGATTATGTCAAAGGAATCAGATCCATTCCCCCAGCCATGATTCTGGATAAAGATGGACTAATGATCAGTAATCCAGCATATGTGCATCATCAAAAACAAGATAATCTACTATCTTCATGGCTACTCACATCTATCAGTACAAACTTATTATCACAAGTCATAGGATGCAACTCGTCTCATGAAATATGGTCTACTATACAACAAATTTTTAACTCACAGTCATCTGCTCGTATTATGCACTACAGAAGGGAATTTCAGAATGCAAGAAAGGGAGAGATGACTATGAGAGAATATTGCAAAGGTTAAAACACTTTGTGATAAACTAAAGGCAGTGGGACACTATATTTCAGATAGTGAACATGTGCTTACACTGACCAATGGATTAGATGAAGAGTATGAATCATTGGTTACCTTTATTGCTACACAACCAGTTTTACCTGACATTCAAACTGTCTATTCTGCATTACTGGCACATGAGGGTAGAGTTGAGCAAAAGAAGGCATCTCAAATAGATTACAGTGTGAATCTTGCATCAAATTCAAGAAACATGAATAACAATCAAACAAGAAACTTACCTGGCTTTGGAAGGGGTAACAATCAAGGTCAAAGAGGAAACTCAAATCAGAGAGGAAGAGGTAGAGGAAGATCCAACAATGCAAGTCGTGTTCAATGTCAGATCTGTGACAAACCTGGGCATACAGCAAACAGATGTTATTTCAGATTCAATATAAATGTTAATAACTCTCAACCAAGTCAATCAGGCACAAGGGGACCCAATGTCAACATGGCACAAGTGAATCAACAAAGCAAATGCAGTGGGGAAACCTCTACAGCCATCAGTGATGACCCCAGCAAGATTGAGGACACAAACAGTGAGGATTGGTTTCCAGATTCAGGAGCAACCAACCACATCACCAATAGTCTGCAGAATCTCAACCTTGGAAACAGGAATTACTCAGGTACACAAGTTATTCAAACTTGCAATGGTAAAACTATGAATATATCTCATATTGGGACAGGTGTTGTTAAAGGTAAGAGAAATCTCATCCTTAACAATTTACTTAGAGTTCCAGATGTTAAAAAGAATCTTATTAGTGTATCACAGTTTGCTAGAGACAACAAGGTATATTTTGAGTTTCACCCAAATCACTGTCTAATTAGAGACATACTAAGTAAAGATGTGATATTACAGGGTAATTTGGATAGTGATTTATACAAGTTCAGCAACACTCAATCAAAATTGAGAAATGATAAAACTTGGTGCTGTAATGCTAGCATACAATTTAATGATGTCCCTAGTAAGGATGAGCATGATAGTAATGACTGTAATGAAATCAAGAATGATTTGAACTTTTGGCATTGTAAACTAGGGCATCCTAGTTATGACATTGTTGTGAAAATTTTAAAGGATAATGATATTCCTTATAATCACTCACCTGTTTCTAGCACATGTACACACTGTTATGCTGGCAAAAGCCACAAATTACCTTTTAGCAGGTCTGAAACTGTTTACACAAAGCCATTGGAGTTAGTGACAGCAGACCTATGGGGTCCTGCACCTTTATGTTCAAGACAAGGCTACAGGTATTATCTGTCCACTGTTGATTCTTACACAACATATACCTGGATTTTCTTTCTCAAGGCCAAACCTGATACTAATAATGTTATGACACAGTTAATTAACTTCACTGAAAGGCAATATAACTATAATATTAAGGCTATACAAACTGATGAAGGCAGTGTGTTTTGCCCTTTAAAAGGATTTTTTGCTAGTAAAGGCATTATACATAGAACCACTTGCCCCTATACTTCAGAACAGAATGGCATTGTAGAAAGAAAGCATCGGCATATTGTTGAAACAGAATTAACATTATTATCTAGGGCATCTCTACCTATGAAGTATTGGTATGAGGCATTTAACACTGCAGTGCATTTGATAAATAGAATGCCAACAAAAGTGTTGAAATACAAAAGTCCTCATGAGATGTTATATGGAAATAAACCAGACTATAACACTCTGAAGACTTTTGGATGCATGTGCTATCCATGCCTCAGACCATACAACAATCATAAACTATCCTTTAGATCCAGCCCATGTACCTTCTTAGGATATGCAAACAATAAAAAGGGGGTACATATGCGTGGATAAGAAAGGAAAAATTATAATTTCTAGGCATGTTGTTTTTGATGAACTTGTATTTCCTTTTGCAGAGAAGGGAAATACAAGCAATCAAGAAATTGAGCATAACAAGATAACAATGGGTTTTTTCCCTAAGCTTTCAGAATGGCATGCAGACATAGATGAACAGGAACAGACACATGTTACATCAGTCACACCAACTATATCCAGCACTAGATCTGAATATAGTTCCAGTGAGCAAATGAGTGAAGATGATCAACACCAGATTAATGACATGGGTGACAATGATAATCAAAATGACAGCAGTAGTGATGACACATCAGAAAGCAACAATCATGAAACCCCAATACAGGGCACACAAACAGGACATCATATGACAACTAGAGCAAAAAGTGGTATTTTTAAGCCTAAAATCTATACTGCACTTCAGAATGATCATGAACCCACCAGTGAACCAGACACATATGATCAAGTAGTTAAGTATAAACAGTGGTGCAAAGCTATGGATGAAGAGTATGAAGCATTAATGAAAAACCAGACATGGAGCTTGGTGCCTAAGCCTAAAAACAAAAATGTGGTGACTTGCAAGTGGACTTATAAATTAAAGAAGGATGCTGGTGGCAACATCATTAAGCACAAAGCAAGGCTGGTTGCAAGGGGTTTTACACAATAGCATGGTTTTGATTTCAATGAGACATTTTCTCCAGTGGTGAAGCCTACTACTATTAGGATTATGTTGTCCATGGCACTACACAAAAACTGGAGCATAAGGCAATTAGATGTGTGTAATGCATTTCTAAATGGGGATTTAAGTGAGGAGGTATACATGCAGCAACCAAAGGGTTATGTGTGCAGAGACAAGGAAGATTATGTTTGCAAACTTCACAAAGCAATATATGGTTTAAAACAAGTTTCAAGGGCTTGGTATATCAAGTTAAAGCACACATTGGAACGTTTTGGATACAAAGCAACAAAGTCAGACAATTCTTTATATGTGAAAAACAATAATCAGAGTGCTGTGTATATACTTGTGTATGTAGATGACATTTTAATGACAGGAAATGATAACAATGAAATAAACAAAGTCATTGCAGAGCTAGACAAAGTTTTTGGTATAAAGGACATTGGGGAAGTAGACTACTTCCTTGGGATAAAAATTCAAAGAAGGTCAGAATCTGAGATTTTCCTGTCTCAAAAGAAGTATATATCTGAAATATTAGTTAGAGCCAACATGGACAAAGCCAAGTCTTTACCTACCCCTATGACTAGTAATTTACGATTGTCCAAATACGATGGTGACAATATAGAAAATGTGTAGCAATACAGAAGCATAGTGGGGGCATTGCAGTACTTAACCATAACTAGACCAAAAATTTGTTTCAGTGTGAACAAGGTTTGTCAATTTATGGCAAATCCAACATCAGAACATTGGCGTACAGTGAAACGTATTTTACGCTACTTACAAGGCACAAAAGAACACGGTTTAATCATGAAAGCTAGCAAAGACATCAATCTAAATACTTACAGTGATGCAGATTGGGCGAATGATCCAGACAATCGAAGATCTACTTTTGGATACTGCGTGTTCATGGGTCCAAACCCAATATCCTGGTGTACGAAGAAGCAGCCTACAGTTTCTCGCTCAACCACAGAAGCCGAGTACAGATCGATAGCGTCAGCCACAGCCGAAGTGATTTGGGCGGAAACCCTAATGAGAGAATTAGGGCTTCAGTTCTCAAGGACATCTACTCTCTGGTGCGATAATCAGAGTGTTGTATCTCTCTCCAGCAACCCAATACGACACTCAAGAACCAAACACATGGAGATAGATCTCCACATCGTTAGAGAAAGAACCAGCACAGGGAAACTGGTGATAAATCACTTACCAGCTTTCTATCAGAAAGCGGATATCTTAACCAAGGCTCTCTCCAGAAATAACTTTGAAAGATTAAGGGAGGAGCCCAGAGTTGTTGATGGCGGCGTAAATGAAGATAGAGAGAAACCCTAGTTCGATTTGAGGAGGGGTGAAAAGTGTCTGGACTTAACTACACAAACCGAACTTATGTTTTCTCATTGGGCTCACATATGGACTTATGCTATTTCTCCAGCCCATTTTCATTTTGTACACTATATATCTATCATGTATCATCGTTTGTAACATTTATTACAATATACAGAAATTCTCTCATTCATTCTTGAATACAGAAATCAATCTTTGTAAAAGTTTAACCCTGCATATAATAAATGTTATTATTTGCTGATGGCGTACATTCTGCATTCACCAAACCATGAAGAAAAAAAAATGTTTCAAATGTACAATACATTTTTTGTACATTATTAACATGAAAACCAGTCTATCATTCAAAGATAGGATAAACTATTATGCAAACTCAACAGACCATCTTCTTAGCTATCATATTTGGATGCCGAAAGAGTGTTTAAACAATTACTATCAACTTGCATACATATGACAACTATAGGTACAAAAAGTAAATAAATATATATTTGACATACCCTTACATATATATCAAGTTTCGCTATGTTGATGAAATTAAGAACATGCTACAACTGAAATTTTATTCAAATTAAAGAGCAGCCAAATTTACACTTCTATGTATGGTACGGTTCAAATCACATAGGAAATACCATTTCATATATGCTTGAATTCATTTCCTAGAATTTCCTCAGTAAAAGGTTAATTGAACAACCTGCATATCGTAAATAATAAATTTAAAAAAGTGAATAGTCAATGTGAAAAAGAAAAATATATATTAGATATATAGTATAAAATAAACTGTGCAATAAAAGTATTAAACTAATAGAACTAAATTCCTAAATGTTAGTTTGCAATTTTTTTTGGAATCTAAAGCCTATCCCAAATTCAATAAAGACATGCCTTTTTGTTTACTATTTCTTCAAACACCACTTTAAAAATTAGACAATAATGATAGTTAGTGCTTTGATAGAACTATAAAAAAAATCATTCTCAATTGTGCTTGAGTCAGATGATTAAAGGTTATCTAGCTAGAAAGTTAAGTTGGATGGAGTTTTGTCAATAGGCATATATTTTTAATTTAATGAAGTCAGAATTGGTACTTGTTTACCCATTAGTGCCAGTAAAGAAGGTATGGAATCTAAGAAAAAGAAGCAAAATGGGAAGTAAGTTGATATAATGAGCCTTTTTAAGCAAAAATATATGCTAAAGGGCAAGAAAAGGCTTGAATTCAGTGATTACCATTATTTTTTTCCATTTCAACCAATATTAAGAAATCCAATAAAATAGGTAGGAGCAGATGAGAACTCAATTACAAATTCATATAAGACAGCTTTTCTTCTTAATTACAAATTCATATAAGATAGCTTTTCTTCTTACCAAAGGGCTTAGAAGGTAAGTAAGGAAACAATAACATGAATATTTTCAAATTGGCAATTATACCCTGATTACGCCAGTAATGTAGTTTCCTACTTACAAAATTAAATTGCAAAAATACTCCATAAAACTTCAAAAAGTAACCCATAATGGTACATGTTGTAAAGGAATATATAGATATGAAAAAAGTTTTAATTTTAACAGATGTAAAAATGTAATTTGATTTACACGTAAATTCATTAATGTTTTTGTTATCGTGGGAAAGAAATTAAAGAATTATGCAAAAGTAAATACAGGAAAGAATGATAAATACAAAACCTTACAAATGTTGATCAACAGTCTTCCTTGCATTCAATTTTCATTTAGTATATTGAAGATTCACTTGCAATGTCTATCCGTGAGCTCTCCAAATCTAACTCAGTAATTATAATAAAGTATAGACTAATGCGAGTTTCTATCTATGAACAGAACTTGCAATGTCTATTTGTGTTTTCTAAGAAAACAGTTAACTACTGAAATTCATTATCGTCCAAATTTTCAACTTTACTTTAGCAAAAAAAAACTTCAACTGACCAAGCTTTTAATATTTTAATTCACCTTCCTAATATTCTAACCTACAATATCATGAACATTTACAGAAAAGAACTTCAATGATCAAAAATTTCTCTTGATTTTTGATATTTTGAAATCTACTACTTCTTTGTTTCATAGAGTAGTAATTACTTAATGCGATTATAAAAACAAAAAAATTATTAGATCAATGAATTTTAAGCAGTGGATTGGGGATTAATCCTCAAATGAAAATCCATACGCTATTGTCAACCCGAACTCTCCTAATCAATCAGAAACACACTGAATTAAGCATGCTTGATGTGACTAATATATGAAACGCAGTAGAAACTTAGGTCAAATATCTCCAAAATCATCAAAATTTTAGGTCATAGCATAAAACCCTAATCTTTCCACATAGAATGGAACTAACTAGAAGTAAAGGTTTAAAAAAAGATTGCAATGCAGATCATACCTTTCAGGCTCCCCTATCACTAACAATTCAAATTCCTTAGATGATTTCTCGAATCAAGATTTCTTAATCAATAGGAAATTGGAAAGAGAAGTAAATGAGAGAAATATCCAAATAATAGGAGGAGAACAAAAATAGGATGTTGCAGACGGCCGATGAATGGGAGCGTGCGAGGCAATCAAAATCCACGAAATAAGGGAAGCCACTACAAGAAAATATGGTATTTATAGCATTGTATCATAGCCTTACATTGAAGTGCTATAATAAAATAATTAAAGAAAATAAAATAATGCATAAATTGTGCTATGTAAAGAAAGTAAAAAAAAATAACAAAATAATTATGCTATACATTCATGTGTTCCGCTATATTAACGGTGATAAAGAAAAAGCGGGAGCGAAAAAACCAACGCGGGAGTAAATGAAATGTGAGACCGCCAAATTAAAAAATTCCCTCCCTCCCCTTTAAACTTTGTCCCTAATTTTTTTTCTTTTTTGGTTTCACTGAAACTTGCCATCATCCAATTTCTCGTTCAATTCAACATCGTCGTTCACTTCCGACCCAGCGAATGGATAGCGTCTCCCCGATTCACTCCGACTCTTCCACATCGGTAGTGAGTTTTTTTTTTAAATCATTAATCTATAAATTCATTTACTTTCTGTTCTTTTATAAGTTCGCAGTCGATGTTAATCTGTTGTTATTCTACTGAATCCCTAAGTATGGATGCGGCTATGTGGATTGGTTTTCATGTTTGCAAGCCATGATAAATTAATCTATTGTTACTTTCTCGATTAATCCCTAAGTATGGATAGTGAATTTTTTAGTTTATCTCACGATTATTCAGTTTGCAAGCCATGATAAATTAATCTGTTGTTACTTTCCCGATTAATTTTATAATAACTTTTCATTGTTATTCTACTGAATCCCTAAGTACGGGTGTGGCAACTTCGTTTATAAAACTTGAGCAGAAGAATCACAGTTTGTTCGATCTAAAGAACATACAACAACTGGGCATAATAAAAATACAAGTACGGATCCCAATTATACAGACGATATAATTAATTAAGAACCAGTGTAATCTTTTGATTATGCTGGTTGATTAATTAATTAATGTGTGATTCATTTGCTTTCATATACATGTGTATTTTTTTTAGAAGAGACAGTAGTTTATGGAATCTTAGATGTCAATGGTATATGAAAATTAATGTGTGTTAAGTTGAGAATGGATACGGATACATCCGACAGGAGTAGATCCAAAACAGTGGGAAAGCAGATCTGGCACTTGCATTTAGTTCCAGTTCCACCACTGTCATTCGAGTTAGCTGAGTATGAAAATGAATCCTTATGTCAACATCTCATCTTAAATATTTGTGGTGTTGCATACCTACCAGCAAAATTCGTTCTTGCTGGTAAGCTTAAGGTAACGAGTCTGTATGAGGATGAAAAATACTAAGAATTTTGCTAGAATATTCATCAGGAAAATTAAAATGTAAACAAAAGTGCGACCATTTACGTCCATCTAACGGTTTCTTTTGCCCGTTTATACAATATCAAATTACCAACGTGTGATCATCCAGACTAAATAAGGTCACCTCCACGAGTTTTCATGGATAAAAGTAATCTTTAGTTTGTCCAAAGGATCATCTCACTAGCGAACCCAGAGCAGTTTGAATTGGTGGATGTCATGTTTCCAGGATGTACTTCTAAGACTCTGGAATCAGAATCAAGTTAATTATGTTTTTAATCGAAATATAATTATTAATTCACACTTGTAGCGTTTCCTTATATATGCATATATTATATAATTTGTTAATTAGAAGACCATTTTGTTTTGGTATGCAAGTAATGTTACCACACAGTTGGTTGGTAGTACATGTTGGCCCGCGTTTTTAACAAGACAGTCACGCAACGGTTTTATGGTTAACAACATGCTCGATACTCAAGTACGGTCTCACAGAAGCGCACATCAATTTGGTTCAAGTGGCAAAGTGCTAGAAAAAGACTTGAAAATGAGGTTAATTATCAGATCAGCAATCTCGGTTCCGTGTACTTCAAATCGGTGAAGTTTGATTCAAATTCGAGTTGGTTAACTAGCGAAAATTTCGTATTCCACAATTCGAGTTGGTTAACTAGCCATGTCAAAGTTTATGGATTCATGCTGTGCAACATTTGCCGAAGTCCAATAGAGGGGGAAGGATTTCTGTGCATTGTTTGAGCTTTATGCAGCCAGTCTCTTGCGTGTTTGAAGCTGAAAGGCCGGGAAATAAGTTTTCTGTGCAACAACAGATAGGGACATACTTCTATAAAGGAGTTCTGTATGGTACAGTTGGATTTGTATGTGGCATCGTAGGCCAAGGCTTTGCTAACTTAATCATGACTGCCCAAAAGGAGCGTCAATAAATCTGAACACGATGTGCCTATTCCACCGCTTGTGAAGAGTGCTGCGCTATGGGTTATAATTAAAAAAAACATAGTCTTGCATTTGTAGTTGGAAAGAGGTGTTTCCCACCAATCCAAATCCAAATCAGACATAAGTTATAATGATTTGTATAAATTTAGTTGTATTCGATGGGGTCAAAATCCACCTTAGCATGAAAGGGTAGGTTGTTGTGCCGGAAGTACATGTAGTAACCATGTGATAGTGGGGTGTGTAATCGGTTAGTAGAGAACACAAGGGAGTTGATGCTCTGATCTATTAGTTATCCTTGGTAATGACAAGCATGGCACATTTTTACATAGCAGTAGTACACATACGATGAGGGTTTTTTTTTTTTTTTTGAAGATTTCCGCATTTAATTTTTTGTTGCTATGATCCCATTTCCGTAGCATTAGTACTGCAAACTTTTACATCCCATTCCCATAGCAATAGTACTGCAATGTTTGTAGGGCCATCAGCCAATGGAAAAAGCACTAAGCATCACTGTCAATTTTTTTAACCAAATTTTGAAACATCAATTAGACCGAGTGATTCATCTAAGGAAACCGAATATAAATTGATCTGAATGATGTCATGGTTTTATTCGTTAATCATCGACAGCTTGCAGCAGTGGAAGCCACCACAAAGACCTTCGATGAAGTTTTTTTTTTTTTTGAAGATTTCCGCATTTATTTTTTTGTTGCTGTGATCCCATTCCCATAACAGTACTAGTGCAAACTTTTATATCTCTTTTCCATTGTATTTAAGTTATTTTTTTGAAGGCTTTTGTTATACTTGAATTGGATATGTGAAATATCTTTTTGCACTGCATGTGATGTTAATTTGAACATTATTTTAAACATATGATAAATTATAGTAGTATTACATGTATAATAGTTGTAGGTGTAATTGCAAAGTTTAATGTTTACACTTGCAAACTTCTTTTTGCATCAAAACCAGTATGTGTGTTTACTTGCAAACAGTAAATTTCTTTATAATTTACTTCATCTAGCTCACAATATTTTTTGATGCAAATTCTGTTTATTGTTTACACTTGCAAACTTCGTTCTCATTTACTTCATGCAGTTCGCCCGAAAATTTCCAGTATGTGTGTTTACTGTTTGCAAATTCATTAGTGTATTCAGATTTTTTTACTGCAAGTTTAGTGTATTGTGCATTAAAAAATTTAAATCACCTATTGCAGTGTATTCAAAAGTCCAAATATTCTTAAATTTTTGGTCCGTCTGAGTCATTCTACAACTTGCAGTAAATTTTAGTCATGCGCAGTAAATAGTTTACTATATTGTGTTCGTCCGAGTCCGATTGTGTCCATTCGGAGACCGGGATCAGACAATTTTTATGTTTTCCGTACATGCAGTTGTTAGAAGTGTTCCAATAAAATTGATGTTTGTGAGATTTCCTCTTCTAGGGTCTTCCCCTTAGTATGGTCTCCATGACTGCCTTGAGATATGTTGTATATTTCTTTAGCATCTCTTACAGTCATGCACCTTAGCAGCAGAATGGTGAAAACTCTTATATTTATGACATTATCATGTATGGTGTGCTTTACCACAAAACGTTCTTGCACATTAATTAATGCATTCTATTTGTTTATTGCTTGCCATGGACCATTTTTCTGCTGTTTGGTTTCACTGTTTGCTTGTGCATTTATGACATAAAAATTATATTTAGCATGTTCACTTTTTTTTAAAAAAATATATTAGATTTAGCATGTTCACTGTCTTTTTTTAACGATATTTTAAAAAAAAAGCAGAATAATGGCAAAGAAGAAGAAAACAAACGGCAAACAAAAAGAAACCGAGATATCAAAAGAAGCATTAAAGGAGTGGATAGCCCGGGAAGAGCGAATCGAGTGTAGCAATTTGAATTGGAAGATGAAGCAGGAGCTAATGCATTTGAAGGCAACATGGAAGTAGATGAAGATCATGCAATGTCAATTGATGTAAATCAAGAAGTTTCAGTGGAAGCTGATGTACCGGTTCATAATACACTTGCAAGTCCACATGGCAAAAAAGCTACTAGAGGTCCGACAAAAAATGAAAAGGCTTCCTTCAGATGCTATGAGTAGAGTTGTAGTGGATTTTAATGCGATGGCAGAACCAATAGTCCCTGGATCAGTTACCTTATCTTCTTATTTAGGGTCGTTAGTCCGAGGGGTTGTTCCGTTTACACTTGCTGATTGGAGGCAACTTGATGATAGTAGAAAAATAGTTTTGTGGGAATCCATTCAGGTATAAACATATTTCTCTCACTCTTATTAAATGACCTATTATAAGCCCTTTTTGGTGTTAATTGGACTCATTATAGAGGCTAAAGTTCAAATGCCTCATAAGAGAATTGTTGTCAATGATACTAGATCTTTAAAAAGAATTGAGTGCGTCAGCTAAAACATTGTTTCTGAGGTAACGTAGAAAATATAACAGGAGGAAAATTGCTTATTTGACAATTGCACTGGTCGAAAAATATTTAAATCAAAAGGTAATTAATTTACGAGGATGATTCATGAAACCTGCAAAATAGTTCCATGCGTAAACCGAACAATCAAGCTGATCTGACTTTAAATGATAAGGCGGAGAATAAACAACCGGGGGTTTGAACCGAATCATACTTTGATCATGTCACTGTTTTTTAAACTGAGATGAACGAAACAAACTGAATTTAAGTCAACGACTTAGAACATGTCATGCATGCAAGATAATAGTTTAGCATGCTAATAATATTTGTTGAATAGTAATATATGAAAATAAAATAATCATCAAATTCGTCGATTATAAATTCAATGTATTCAGGAGATGCTTCCAGGACTCTTAGATACAACTTGTCATTCAAAAATGACAAATGTATGTTGGTAATCGTGTAAATGAAAAATAGTGACAATAATTGAGATTATTTTTTGGATATTACAAGTAAAGCTTAGCCATCTACTTTGTTAGGCATTTACAGAACTGCTGTACTTGAAACACCATCGAATGAATATTCTTTGGATATTACAAGCAAAGCTTAGCTATTTACAGAACTGTTGTACTTGAAACACCATTGAATGAATATTATTTGGATGATACATAGAAGGTGCTTTCTTAGGCTCAACGTTAAAACAAAAATAAATAACGTATTATATGAAGAGCACCAGATGATTAAAGCACCTTGAAAGTTTAAAGAAAAATACAAATTGAGATTCTGTGTTGCATCCTTTTTTTTTCCTTTTACATTGCATAGGAATCATTTTTCTTCGAAAAATAGTTAATAGTTAGGAATAAGTAAGATTTCTTTTGGTCAACGTTCGTGATAGAATTTAGATCAGAGAGAAGAGAGAGATGAAACAGTAAGCAATCAAAAGGCTACATTTTTATTAATATAAATTGATGGCTATGACAATGCTAATCCCTCATATATATACATGATACAAAAGTATTTGCAATTGGCAAATATTGTAAAACTGGAAGCTCATTAACTACTCATTAACTCATTCCTATCCTAAATTCATGTCAATAAAATTCATTTTTATCCTAAATATTGTAATCCAGGAAACTCAACAATTCATTCTTAATAACATTCTTAATAAGGGAAGGCAATATAATCTCTAGCCCAATCATAGCCCAATCAATGGCACATATTCTCTAACATCCCCCCTCAAACTCACGATGCTGAATCGTGAGTTTGCCAAATAGAAGCTCCAAACTGTAGTGTGGCCCAAATAGAAGCTCCAAACTCCAAGCACCGGTCATTCAACTCAAAGCCTTCAACTGGTTTTTAAAGTGGACCACACTCAATAATGGTTTTTAAAGTGGACCACACTCAATAATGGTTTTTAAAGTGGACCACACTCAATAATGGTTTTTAAAGTGGACCACACTCAATATTAATGGTTTTTAAAGTGGACCACACTCAATATTAATGATTTTTAAAGTGGACCACACTCAATATTAATGGTTTTTAAAGTGGACCACACTCAATATTAATGGTTTTTAAAGTGGACCACACTCAATAATGGTTTTTAAAGTGGACCACACTCAATATTAGTGGTTTTTAAAGTGGACCACACTCAATAGAGGTCAATGGTTTTTAAAGTGGACCAACCACTAGAGTATATTGGTTTTTAAAGTGGACCAACCACTAGAGGTCAATGGTTTTTAAAGTGGACCAACCACTAGAAATAATGGTTTTTAAAAGTGGACCAACCACTAGAGGTCAATGGAAGATGACTGGCTGTTATCATAATAGATCCATCAGCAAAAGAATATATCAGCAGGGGGAATAGCCACAATAAACGCCAAACTAAAAAAAAATCCGCAAGCAGCAGCAAGAGTTTTTTTTTTTTTTTTTTTGAAAGACACAAAACAACAGCATCGACTAGCACAACAGCCAACAATCACCATACTTCATCACCATAAACAGCCTTCATCATAAACAAACTCCATCCCAATACTCTTCAATCAGTAGGAAAACCAAATCGCCAGAAGCAGAGGAGGCGAAGACCACTCGACGGTGCTGCACTGGCTATAGGGACTGCCGACTCTTTTTTTTTTTTTTTTAGCAATATATATACATATCTCTCTCCTTCTCCCCCGGCTCCGATACCATGTTAGAATTTTAGATCAGAGAGAGGAGAGAGACAAAGCAATGAACATTAGAAGACTACATTTTATTGATTCACTTTTCTCTATTACAACAGATATTCTTCCTACTTATAATAATGCTCCAGACAAGAATATTCCAAAGCATATTTGGTCTAATTAAATACAATAACAAATATACCTCACACTTAATACAATACCAAATATACCTTACACTTAATACAATACCAAATATAAGGTAAGGTATTCAATTGTCCTTATCTCCAATATTAACTCATTGGTAATATCTTTCCTTAATATCTCAACATGTTGAGATATTAAGGAAAGATATTACCAATGAGTTAATATTGGAGATAAGGACAATTGAATACCTTACCTTATATTTGGTATTGTATTAAGTGTAAGGTATATTTGGTATTGTATTAAGTGTGAGGTATATTTGTTATTGTATTCAATTAGACCAAATATGCTTTGGAATATTCTTGTCTGGAGCATTATTATAAGTAGGAAGAATATCTGTTGTAATAGATGAGAGAGACAAAGCATGTTAGAGAATATGTGCCATTGATTGGGCTATGATTGGGCTAGAGATTATATTGCCTTCCCTTATTAAGAATGTTATTAAGAATGAATTGTTGAGTTTCCTGGATTACAATATTTAGGATAAAAATGAATTTTATTGACATGAATTTAGGATAGGAATGAGTTAATGAGTAGTTAATGAGCTTCCAGTTTTACAATATTTGCCAATTGCAAATACTTTTGTATCATGTATATATATGAGGGATTAGCATTGTAATAGCCACCAATTTATATTAATAAAAATGTAGCCTTTTGATTGCTTACTGTTTCATCTCTCTCTTCTCTCTGATCTAAATTCTATCATGGTATCGGAGCAGGTCAAAGGAAGGAGAGAGATATGTACATATATATTTAAAAAAAAAAATTGAGATATGTATATGTATATTAAAAAAAAAGGGTTCTTCATCCACAAACCCATCAATACCCAAATACGTCGTATTCCATCACAAACTGAAGCAGCGTGGATTGTTGAAGCTTGCGTGTGGAGTATGGGACGGTGATTTTTAGGAGTTGGGTGTCGGATTGGCTATTGGCTGAAGTCTTTGATTTCTGGTGAAGAAGCTGGTTTCGTTGTTTGTGGGTGTTTGCAATTTGATGAGGAGTTTTGGCAGTAGATGCGAATATGGTTTGTGATGGCTGAGTTGCTGCTTGGATCAGCGTGATGAAGGTATGGAGGGGTCTTAGAGATGTGGATGGCGATGCTTTGAAGCTGTTGCGTGGTATTGAAATTTAAAAAAAAAAAATGAACAATATCTTTTAGGTGACTCAGGTAGAATAGTCATCAATCTAATAAACTGAAAGTGCGGTTTGTTGAATACTTGAACGTGGCTGATGTGTGTACGTTGTTGTAATGGTGTTTGTGTAATTTAAAAAAAAAATCAAAAAAAAAAGAGATGATGAGAGTCTGGATTGATTTTGTTTGAGGTGTATGTGGTTTTTGCGTTTGTAGATGAAGGACTGTGTTTTCTAGTAATAGTTTGGTGATTTATGTGAGAGTTGATGTGATGGACGTAGGGAGATGTGTTTTGTATGTATGGCGATGATGAAGGAGGGGTGTTTTGTATGGAGCAGTTTTGCTGTGTTGGTTGGATTGTTGTTTGTGATGATGATGGAGTTTGTTTTGTTATGGAGATGGAAATGGATGATGCTGAATCGTGAGTTTGCCAAATAGAAGCTCCAAACTGTAGTGTGGCCCAAATAGAAGCTCCAAACTCCAAGCACCGGTCATTCAACTCAAAGCCTTCAACTGGTTTTTAAAGTGGACCACACTCAATAATGGTTTTTAAAGTGGACCACACTCAATAATGGTTTTTAAAGTGGACCACACTCAATAATGGTTTTTAAAGTGGACCACACTCAATATTAATGGTTTTTAAAGTGGACCACACTCAATATTAATGGTTTTTAAAGTGGACCACACTCAAGAGTTGCTGACGGCGTATGGAAGTTTGACGCTGACTGTCATTTTGTTCGTGATGCTATCCAAGATGTAATCCAAGATGGGCATTTGTGATCCGCATGCTCCATCTTGAGGGGGGGTGTTGAGATATTAAGGAAAGATATTACTAATGAGTTAATATTGGAGATAAGGACAATTGAATACCTTACCTTATATTTGGTATTGTATTAAGTGTAAGGTATATTTGGTATTGTATTAAGTGTGAGGTATATTTGTTATTGTATTTAATTAGACCAAATATGCTTTGGAATATTCTTGTCTGGAGCATTATTATAAGTAGGAAGAATATCTGTTGTAATAGAGAAAAGTGAATCAATAAAATGTAGTCTTCTAATGTTCATTGCTTTGTCTCTCTCCTCTCTCTGATCTAAAATTCTAACAGTTGGCTATATCTATCCACGGTAATCTCGGCTACAAAGGCGTTGTATGTCACATGAACGAAAATATTATGTCTAGCGATTTCTTGGAGCTGAAACGTACGTTGCATGTACATGTAAATGACTCATTTACTTTTGGCATCATCTGTTAGTACACCACTGCTTAATACATGGACATCTCAGTGCAGTTCCATATTTAAATGGATAGGTTGAACATAATATTTATTTTGTAGGATTCTGTTTATAGTGTTTTTTAATAATTTGGATATATATATATATATATATCTTATTATATATATTTCTGTTCTGGTCATTGTAAGAAATGACACTGAATGAATATAATCATTATAGGAAATGACCCTATGCACCAATCTTGAATTTTGCCTAGCAGTGATACTTCGCCACCCTGTTGCCTGGTTGTCTAAGTTTGGTTTTTGGTTTTCTAGAGTTAGTATGCTTTTAGCCTATGTATACCTGGGGTTCACCTCATTGCTCCACATTAGTTTGTTTTGACATGGCAACTGGCATGCGTGCATGTAATTGTATATTACAAGCAAAGCTTAGCCATCTACTTTGTTGTTTATATACATTACCTTTAAATTTCTTAAGCAACACTTAATGTTATCATGTTTGGTTGATGGGTCCAGTAATAATTCATTCTATGCTGAAACTATATTCTTTGGCAAATTGAGTTAAGGACAGAAATATTACATGCTTGTGCTAGCAACTTTTCAAAAATAATTTGTTGATATGCTTCATTATCAAAAAAGAACTTCAGTTTTGAATAAAAATGATATTCTTTTCATATTTTGTTATTTTGTATTATTTTTTAGTGGCATGTTGCCAAATTTTTCTTTATTTTTCTGATGGGATCCTACCGTAATTTGTTTTCCATTGTGTCTCAATAGTAATTTTATTTTTGAGTGAAATCTTATAATTTCTCATCTTTTATTAAAAAGTTAAGTGTCTTTAATAATGTGATTTAGTCAAACTATGATTGAAAACCTATTGAAATTGAAGACATCTAAGGAAATAACAAAACAAAGGATAAATTATATCGGGAAGATGTAAGAATACGTATTCGTTGTAACTTTTTTGTACCTTTACACAATTTGGTTTTATAAGCTTACTCTAAACAAACCTGATGTTGCATAGACAAGACCACTTTCAGCACCCCACGTCAGTGCCCATGAATCTTCAGGACTGAGCATCTTTGCCTCAAAATTGGTGTGTATGTATCTTTAATTTTGTCACCACATCTAATTTTGTCTGCATATTAATGGTCAAGCCCACATATCATTTTAGTAGATGTAGAATTTTAAGGTAACAGTTCACAATAGTAGTAATGGCCGTTTTTATTTTTCATAATTTACTACTGTTTTTCTTTTTCTTTTTTGTCATCATATTCATAGTAGATTATATAATAAAATCTTACATGCCTTGGATCCATTTTATCGTTGGATAGATCGATTAAGGTTTCTCATTCTAATATCGTTAGATAGATCGATTAAGACTTAAAGGTAGCCAATATTAAGAGCTTATGGTTTTCTTTTGATGCGAGGAATGCCTGAATTGATAGATAATGTCTTAAGTTGTATTGAAAATTAGCCCCTTTGAGTATCATTGCATGAGTTTTTTATATTAGCTATAGTGGATGGCAGATTCCTTAGAGAACGAAAAAAATAGATGGTAAGTGAGGTTGGAAAGAGTTGTTGAGAAGTAACTAGTTCAACCTTCGTATCAGGTGCATGCATGGGCCTTAAATGCATACAGCATGATATAGGGAATGGTGTGCGTTGGACCACATTACTATACTGCCTTCGTATCAGGTGCAGAGGTTTATCATCGATTTCAATAATTTCACCCTCTTCGACAACTGATTTCTTTTTGTCTATAAGCAATAGTTGTCCCGTGTTTTATCACATTACCACCATTTCCTACATTACTATACTCTAGTTGAGAACTCTAAGTATCTATTCTTGTGAAACGCACTTTCTGCGGTTCCTTGCCTTTTTTTTTGTTATAAAACTATAATTTGTTCTTGTGAATTGCAGGTTCTAGAAGTTGGACGAGCTCTGAAGTCTAAGTGGTTTTTCATGTAATCTTGTTTTGAAACGATGTTTGAACAATATGTATGTTAATTGACTTATTTCTATATTTATTAGTAGACTTGTTAACTTTGACTTTGTAATTGAAATCAAATATGCTTTTGGTATTAATGTTTTGTTATTGACAGTTTTGTCTTGTGAATTTACTGTTTAATTGTTTAAACTGTGCACAAATTAATAAGAGATTTGCTATATAAAGATCATAGCTGATGTTGTTATATACTGAAAATATTAATAGCGGAAAATTGCTCATATGAAATTATAAGGTGAATGCTATGTAAAAAATCAAATAGTGTGGAAAACTTTTCATATCATTGAATGTGTGCTATGAAAAGACAGATAACGCTATATACTACAAATATTCATAGCGGAAAACTCCACTTATGGAATCAAAATGTGGAATGCTATTAAATCATGTGGATAACTTTTCATATCACTGAATATGAGCTATGTAAACAATGCTAATGCTATGAAAAATATTTTTCATATCAATGAATACATGCTATAAAAATATTGATAATGCTATAAAAAGTTAAGCTAAGATTTTAGTAAGAAAATATAATTGCAAGATCTGAATGCTATGTAAAACATTTGATGGTGGTTAACGTGCGCTATAAAGTGTATAATACTATAGCGTTTACATTTTAGCTATAAGATATGACAGGGCTATTATAACATGTTGTTATATAGCGTTTTCACTAATGCTATTATAGCCTATTATAGCGTTTTTCATGTGTTATTAAAAGCAAAATCTGTTGTAGTGAGCGAGTGGATTTTGGGATTGTATAATATTAGGGATTGCGGAAAATGAAAAATAGCGGGGAGTGAAAATAGGTTTTAGCTGTTGTGGGAGATGAAAATTTTGATATGGGCCAAAGCCTTGTAAGAAATGAAGTGATCCGCGACTTTAAGGTGTAGGGTTAGATTTTAATTGTTGGAGGTGGTGCGGATTGCAACCTGTTGTGCCAAGTGAATTTAATACGGGTATGAGCACAATCAAATTTGATACGGCCTTAAGCCGTATGTGTGTCAAATTTGTTGTTTTGGTGTAGTGAGTCGATCTCAGTGACATCAGAGTTACTGATAGCTAAGTTAATTAGTCTAACTTCGAGGAGAGTGACAGGAGAGCCACCCACCCTATCAGATAATTTAAGAGTAGAGTTAAAATCCCCACACACTGTCCAAGGATGTGTGTGTTGCCTCAGAGCAGGTATCGTATTAAAAAATGTTTCTCTAGCAACAACAGAGTTATGTGCATAAAAAAAGTGAAGTAATATGAGGTTGATGATGATGTGAAAATTATGACAATGTATATGTTAACTAGAAGATGTGATTTTAGAGAATCTATGTACCACTAGGTCAAAATTAACATTATCCTACATAGCTAGCATCAATAAGATTATGTAACATGGACCATTTAGAGTTTATGTACCTGGCAGCTCTAGTAGATAGAGCTTCGTTCAATTTAGTTTCCAGAATAGCAAGTGCATTAGGATTGTACTTTCTGATAAGTAACTTGCATTGATCTAACTTGAGGTCAGAATGTGCACCCCTTATGTTCCAGATGCAAATGTTTTGTATCATTGGGATACTCTTCTTATTTGTTAGCACTGTTTCCTTAGATCGAGTTACGATCTGAGATGCTTCATTACCGCAAAGTGAGTTTTTAGTAAAGGGTGATTCCATAGTAAACTTCCTACCTGATTTTTGGATTTTGCTACTTTGCATATCCTTAAACTTTTTACCAGCTTCATAAAATTTAGAATCAGTTAGTGATTTATGTCGAGGTGGTGGGGTGATGTTGTTGTAAGGATTTGGATGTGTACCTTTATTTCCATTGTTAATAGCAGTGTTGTTAGTTGAATTGACATTACTAGCTTCTTTAAGCCTCTTCTTCTCTTTTTCATGAAAATCCACTTCACCCTCATCCATATATTCATCAGTGTGTTCTTTGTAGTTAGAAATTGCACATAGTGCGGGCATGTGTGCAAGTAAAGAAGGTTCGTATTCAGGTGGTATCATGTCAAGATCTTCATCACCACCATGAAAATCTTGGTCAATGCTGTAAATCTCATTGATATCAAGTTTTATACCATCCAAAGCATTGTTAATAATTGTAGTACAAGGGTTTTCCCGAGAATTCTCATCATGCAAATTAAATTGATCCACAAGCTCAGAGTCATTTACTACATTCATAGAAATATTAGATGATATAGCTTGTTGGGCATTAGAATTCGGAGGCAACTTCCTATTGTTTTTCTCCAGATCATGGATCAATTCAAAGCAGTTATTAGTGACTTGGGGTTGAACACATTCACCCATATTTTCATGCAATATAACATTTATGTCCTTTTCATTCATACTTTGCTACATTTCGTCACTTTCTATATTAATTTGGTTGTTAGTAACTATTTCTCCTTCTTTAACTAGATCTTCTCCAAGGGTGGTGTTAATCACTTTATCTAATTTGTGCGAAGCATTTCTGTAACACCCCACATCCGTTAGTGTCACTCACAAAGGGAATGCACTAAGTTCTGTGGAGCATTTAGGGCAAAAGATGCAGATAAATTACAAGACAGACAGAAATTAAACAGCGGAAAATAAAACTTTGCTTCATTGATAAAATAGTTTGTACAATGGTTTCTTTACAATATCAGAGTATCATCTGTCTTACAAAATAAAGAAGCATAAAAACAACATTTATATTCCCCGATTTTAGCAAGAGCCAACCATAGCATCTGGAAAGAGAATCCAAGCAGACTTCGACAAATCTTCAAGCTGGGAAAAAGTGGTAGTCCAACTTAACCTGAGCTAAACTATTCCCTCCTTTACTACCTGGGGGGGGACAGAAGAAAAGGAGACGAAAGAAAAACAGAGTCAGACATAAAGCCTGAGTAAGTTCAGTAACTTCTAGCATGTGAACATGAAAAAACAAAACGACATGAATTAACTGAATACAAGATTACACCATGACGATAGGGTCAACAAGAGTAGACAAGGTAGTCACAAGATATGCTAAGATAAGATAAACTGGATACGCTCTAATACTTTCGCCGCTTCGCTATTTCCTTGTTATACTGGTTTCTATATCTCTACACCGCCTATCTAGTGTCTCAACTAGTAATGATAACGTGATCCCAATCCCTGTATTTTCCATTGCCTTCCGGCATACATTCATTATTTATTACCTAGATCAAATCTAGGGTTTTCTATCAAGTGCTTTCTAGATTTAACTAGAGTTTACGCTATCTGCTGAACGCTTCTCGGGTTCAGGATTTATGCCACCTAGTCCAACTAGGGATTATGCTACCTGTCGAACGATGCCCCCAAGTCTAGGACACACTACCTAGAGTGGTATATGTTCCTATACTTCCCCACGCATGTATCGCGAATCGTTATCGCTTGTCTAGATGCACATGTCCTGTAATGTGCGGTCCGAGTCCTGTGACAGGGAAAATCAAGGAATACAGAACTCGGTCGGGAGCTTTCAGATATCTGCCAATGCAGATGCTAAGGTCTGTTTTTATTCCAGTGGTTATGGTCCCACTTGACCCCTCCCTCAACTAATGAAAGGCACACCTTGTAAAATGAGAACTATACGCCGGCCCCTGGTGCCCCACTATCCTATGGCCATCCTCACCCATAACTAGATAGCAAGTATATGGTCTTTTGGAGTTCTCCGCCTTTCCGCTTCACGTATCTCGATTGACTCAAGATGGATGGTAGACGACGAGTCGCTATCACAGGGCTACCGTTTGCTCGCCGAATCACGCCGGTCCATCCTAGCCTTTAGGTTGCCATGTATTGCAACCAAGGCATACCCCTGGTTCTTCTTTGCAGACCTTAACCTCTGTGGGCCCAGGCGGATCATCTGCAGCCTCACAGAGGGATACCAAGAGTACCCTCACGTCCCCTCGAAGCCTCGGGCTTCGTAACCCAATTCGTTGCGCCTTCTTTCTACTCAGACGGACATTCGCTCCTTCCCGTGTTATACTAAGAATTACTACTTAGTTTTACTAACTAAGATTTACCGCTTAGTTTCCAAAATCGTTTGTTTTCTTAACTAAGGTTTACTACTTAGTTCCCTTTCCCGTCAATTTGGATTGGTTAAGTGTCATTAGTCAATTCTTAACCCTCTCCATTCGTCCTGTTATACTGGTTAAGTGTTATCAGTAATTCATGTTGACTTAACCCCACCACAAACCAAGTTATATTGGTTAAGTATTTCTTATTACTTAACCCTACCCATTCACCCTGTATTGGTTAAGTGTTCCTTTTTAACTTAACCTTGCCCGTCTGTCTTACCTAACATGTTATTAATGGTTAAGTATTATCCCTTCATGTTTTAGACTTAACCTCATTCCTTTATCACAACCTGATGGTTAAGTGTTCAGGTTTACTTAACCCTACAGTCTAGCCCAGCTAACATATCAAAATTGGCTAAGTGTATTGGATTTTACTTAACCCCAACCTCTAGTCTAGTTAACATATTAATTTGGCTAAGTGTATTAAATTTACTTAACCCCTACAAGTCTCGTTTTACTACCTTGAGTTTGGTTAAGTGTCTCTATGGACTTAGCCCTCCCATTCTAGCTTAACTGTGTTAAGTTGGTTAAGTGTTCCTATGGACTTAACCCTCCCATTCTAGCTTAACTGTGTTAAGTGTTAATCTGAACCTAACCCCACCCATCAGTCTAGTTATCATGTTGAACTGGTTAAGTGTCTTAGTTAACTTAACCCTACCATTCTTGTTATAGCTTTAACTAAATAAATTAAAGCCGCTACCTCTCACATTAGACAGATATTATTTCAAATACTGGATGTGCCGGTTGGTTCCGGGCAGGTTTACATCGCAACTCAGTCTAACCTCGGGTTAGGCATATTCGTGTTTTCTAAGTTCAAAGGGGTTTTGATTAGTTTTCAAATCAGGTTTTGAAAGTAACCATCCCGTCCATCAGATCAGTTAGGGATAGCCAGGGAGAGCAGGAAACTTGTATTTTCCAAACCCAAGCCTAGACACTATCCTCTCTGTCACCTTAGAACTTTCTGGTGTGTCATTAAAAGAGATGTCGTTAATAAACCTTTAATTTGTCTAAATTTATATTTCCTCATTTAGACCAAATTCTATAAGTAAATTATTTCTAATTTACTTATTTCCTAATTACTCTTTTAATGTTAAATTGTCTACATTCATTCTTATGGCCCATTTCCCCTTTTAAATCATATTTATGCTTTTTGGTATGTGGACTATACCAAATTAAGTGTCGCTAACCATGATTTTGCTAAACCTGCCAATTACTCCCAATTATGGCCAATTTCACATTTATGCCAATATACTTACCGTGCCAAATTAGCTAATCCAATTCTGATTCAACATTCTAATTCTAGACTTATTACTCTAGTTCACTATTCATGTAAATGCTAGATTTACACGTCAATACTAGATTCAAATTACACTTCTTATAATTCATGTCAAATTTATCCAATTTTCATTTCTATGAACATGCCATAATATACGTTCCCAATTTATGCCAATTTCCAAGTTAAACTACGTTTTTAGTAAATTTCATATTTTGCCCAAACTGCATTCCCACCGTTCGTATAATCGTGATTCAGTCTAGATTATAAATAAAGCTACGTTCGTAGAAAATATGGAATGAACCAAAGATGCTATGCAAAAGATAGACATACTTACTGGCATAAAAAGAGTTGAATAACGACGTCGGTTCAAGAACATGGGTAGACCTAACTTAATAGGTAAATTCCCAAGGTCTAAAATCAAAGAAAACCAAGAATATACAGAATAGAGACGTAGGTTCAAGAACATGGGTAGACCTAACTTAATAGGTAAATTCCCAAGGTCTAAAACCAAAGAAAACCAAGAATAGACAGAATAGATGATCGGGTTTAGACCCAATTTCATAGTCACAAAACTTAAGCAACACTTTCCTAGTCATGAATCACAGGTGTTTAATCACAGATGTCCTTGTTATGTCATAGGCAATAGTTTATATTTCCTAATCAAAGGCATAGGCGTAGTCAAGGAATTAATCCTCATAGTCACAGTCACAGTCATAGGCAATGTTCATAGTCATAGGCAATATCCATAGTCATAGGCAATGTTCATAGTCATAGGCATATGGTTTTAAGGTTCATAGTTTCATAGTCACGGTCTTGTTTGTCCTCGAATCATAATAGTTCTTAATTAGGTTCAAGAGTATAGGCACTGATTCGAATAGAGAGAGAGATTTGGCATATTCTTTTATTCGTTTAATTTCATGTCACGAACAGAGAAAAACGTTCAAATCTAGGAATAACTAACTTACAGAGATTAGATTAGAACAGAAAGATGGCGTTGCTATGATTCGTAGAAAAACAGTCGTTGAAGTTGTTTGAACCTCCTCTTGAATCCTAGCTTGACTTGAACCCCTTCTTGAAATTTTAGCAGCATTTCCTCGTCTTGGTTTATTTTATATATATTATTTAATTATAAATTTTCTCAGAGGCAGCATAAGGATAGAAAAGAATTGTGAATAGAGAAGAAGACCAGGGCTGTTTATATAGTGTTAGGCGGACGAACCTGGTCAGAAAACGTGACCAAATACATCAGAACGAACCAGAGGAGAAAGCTGGAAAAAGCAGGGGGTGGACCCCCAGGTCGACTACGCAGTCGACCTGGATGACCCAGGTCGACTACCCAGTCGACCTGGGTGCCCGGGTCGACTACCCAGTCGACCTGGGTGCCTTGGGCGGGAAAATTCTCGCCCAGCCCATTCTGGGTCCGATTTGAATTTTGAACTTTGCTGAATCTTCCGGAGGCCATATCTTCCTCATACGGACTCCGATTTACGCAAACTCGGACTCGTTTTCATGCAAAATTCCGAGACGAACGCAATGGCGCATCCCGTTTCCCTTGATTCTGATTTTAAATTCCAATTCTGCCTTGATTTATGAATCTTACCGTTACAGAATTATGAGGTGTTACAATTTCCAACTTTACTCTATAGACAGACCATTGCGTGTTGAATGTAACCTTCTTCTTGTTGTGTTCAACTTTCTACCAATTTGAAACTTTTTGAGTAGTGTCCCTCCTATTATAATACTTCATCTTACCCTTCAAGCTACCATTGACTTCTTTTTTTGCCATTGCCATTTGCATTTTCTTGAACAGGAATATTTTTTGTTGCTCCATTTCTATCCATGTTAACACCTACATATCTTGTTTGCATAGATTTCTTTGTAGCATTTCCTTCACATTGATCGAGATTGTGACCAAAAACCATTCACTCAGTGCATACAAGGGATTACCGTAGATAGTTTACCCTTATTTTTTGTGTTCCCCCATCTAGAAACTTAATTAAAAAATCATCAACAAGAAAATTTTCAAATTTAACCTCAATGAGGCACTTAACATACTCCAGCCTTTCGATTCTTTCTGTCATTTCATCCAACAAAGCAATAGCCAACTAGTTTATACCAGTATGTGACAAGTGAATAGAGGTATATTTGAAAGTGAATCCATACAGGTAAAACTTTAACCTGACCACAAATATTACTGACATCTGGATCATACGTTTTATAATAAAAACTTACTTCTCATGATTATAGGATTACCCATCAATACTTTCCGCCTGTCTTCCTCACACGTGAATTGGAATAAGAATAGAACATGATCAGACTTAATTCTAAGATCTCCTTTCTGCTTCCATATTGATCTAACCTTCTCCATGACAGCTGTAAAGGAGAGCGGGTTGTCTAGAAAGAAACAAACTAGTGTTTCTACCCAAACACAAGTACCGACTTCAATACTTCGGTAGTATGATTCATAGCATCATCGAAGAATGCTGGTTGCAGATCAATGAGGATATACTTCCCCACATTGCGTGGAATATGCTGGAATAGGGAAGTCCATAAGAATTGACAATTAAGTTGAGGATTGACATTGGAGGTAGCTGGAAGGTGAGGAATAGGTGGCGGCGGATCAGGCGAAGCAAGGGGAGGGTCGATGTCCGGTGAAGTATCAGAGAGGAGAGAGTATGGTTGGATCGAGGAGCCATGCATAAGTAAGGGAGAAGTGATGGTAACTATAGTTAACGGTTCTTTTGAAGTGATGGGGGTTTCCATTAACGTTTTTTTTATGTATATAACATTGATAAAAAACTATTGATCGTTTCTGTTTTCTTTTGATTCTTGCCCCTGTTATATATTTATGTATACACACAAGTTAGAAATTCAAGAGGAATACCCATTATGCCATTGGTATTTATTTATATCTCAAATTTTATATTTACAGTTTGAATTTCAAATGCTACGTGTATATTATTTTCGTACAACTTCTTTTATCCATAACTTTTTCATACAAACACCATTTTCGATAAATAAAATACGAAAACAGACTAGAATCTCACCAAGAATAAATGGTATTATTTTCGTAGCCTAATTCTTAACTATCAAAGATTCGTATTTTTAACATATTAATATTTTATTAACTACTATTGTGTGTTCTTAATTTAATTATCTATGTATATTTTATGGGGTGCTACAAGTCATGTTCAACATCTCATCATGTCGGTCTTTATCACTCGAACAGTTTCTCAAATCCAAACACATGAGTGACCACTTGAGCAGTTAATGAATCTCTCTATGTGTTGTACCACAGATATTTTTTCTTTAATTAAAGGAAGGTAGCTTCATGCCATGGAAACCTTGTGAGAACCTCATGTGATGTTGATTTGAAGGTATACATCATTATGGCATTAATTTAGAGGAATATCTCATAAAAGAATCATTTTTTTTTGCTTCAAAGGAGTGATTTACATCTAAGAAAATCTCACTTTAAGGAACAAACCATCTGCCTACTATCGGCTCAAAGGAAAAAGGCTTGTTTTTCAAGAGTATACTACTTTAATCCAAAAAAACATTAGCTCACTCATTAACTGTAACCTCCCATATTATTATGGTATAGTAATTAATTTATTTAATTATTTAAATGTTGATTTGGTAATTTAAATGGTTGTTTAATTAAATAATATTGAATGTTTATTTAATATAAATAATATAATAATATATTTAATTCTGAAATAATCGAAAATAGTATAATTGGCAATATCGTGTGAATTGGATTATTTATAATATTTAATTCAGTTTAGAATCGAATTATGATAACGAATTTATTATTAAAACGAAGTTTGAACGTATAAATTATATTATAATCGAGCTCGAAATGACACGGTAGTTCGTAATTTGGCAACTCGAACTTTAGTTGAATATACTGAAACCGTTTTAAATCGTATTTCTGTGAAACAAGAAACGTTCGGATCTGGTGAACTATATTTTTCTAATGAAAGAGAAAAATCAAGATTTTACCGTGTAGATTGGGAGTTATATCCATATCAAATTTTCAGAAAGTCGCTATGAAATTCTTTTATAATTTATAACAATTTATTTATATTATAAATGGATTTTTAATATAAAAGGAATATTGATTTAACATAAATTTGAGAATATAGAGTTATAAATCCAAGTGTGTTTATTTTACCGCTATATGATATTCTATGTGAATATATACGATAATATTAATTTATTAATATCAAATTAAATTGTTTTAAATCTATTAATATTTAATTGGGTTACTTATGGCCTTAGAAAATAGCCAATTTTGCAAACGATCTCCGTTTTCAATGAAATTAATTTTGTTCGACCCAGAATATTAAATTATTGTTAGCTTTCAATTTTCGTGATTTTTGGAGTCAGTATGTGGCCATACAAGATTTTAATGTGAAAAATAGTCTATATTTTGACTTTAAAAATACGCTGAGTGAGCATACGGATTCGAAATTCGATGAAACCAGTTTCGTTAGGTCCGTAATGTCGAAATATAGCAGTATGTCCACTTGTATCGAATTTGGATATTGTATGTGATGATAGGATATTTTAAACGACGAAAACATATAACGATTGCGTAAAAATAAATAAAATAATGATTATAAAATTATTTAAATCTTCCTATAAATATACTATCCTACCCTAAAACCTAATTTCAATTTCTTCTTCCGGTCAAATACATGAGCCGTCATCTGTTCTTACTAAAACGTGAAGATTCCTCCTTCGAAAATAAAAAAGCAAACCAAACAAATTTCTATAAATCGATATACACATATGTTTGAGATCCTGGGAACATCCTTTACAATCTGGTATATGTCTAACTCAACTCGACATCAAAATTGGTTCGCTAAATTTTCCAGCATTTTATTTCGTTACTCTAGGGTTCGAAATCTTATGGTGTACAAGTATTGATTCGAAGTATGGTGTTCATATTTGGGTTTAGGGTGTGTTAATACACTTACTCGCAAGTTCTAGGGGTAGTCGGTGATACAAAGTGACCCGATGTCACTGTTGGGGTTGTGTACATTCTGAATGACGGAAATAAGTAGGAGGGTGTGAGTTTCTGGTTTTGAGGTTGATGTGATCGAGATTTGAATGAGGAGTAATTTATTATGTTTTATTCGATTCATCTTGGATCATGGAAGGAGAACGTGCCAGTTGAAATCAGGAAAATGGTGGAGTAAGGCATGAGGAGCTCGCTGATCTATTTGTGTGAAGAAGAAATACTGTAGTCACGGATTTGAAGGGATGGTCCTAACCTTAAAATGGTTGAGGCCCATTTTAAAGATAAATGTTTACTTTAAATTAGATTTAAATGTATATTAATTTCATGTTATATCTTGGTCATGGCATTTAAGTAATCACTGGAGAACGAGAGTTGAAAAATGGAAGTAGGGCATTGTTGGCGTGGGTTATTAAGGGTAGGGTGGGCCGCATTTAAGCAAGTAAGGCCCAATTTCAAAATGAGATAAGTTTAATTTTAAATAAAGTAACAAGTTAACTTGAAATTATCGTAACCTGCTCGTATATTATTGAAATTCGACAAGACATGATCCGTTAGGATCGTATGGACGAGGGCTACAACATGGATCTGATTCGTGGTGAATTGGAGCTCGTTACAATTTATAGCAAAATAAATTGCTTGATCTGAATCAACGACAGTTTATCGTAATTTAACGATAAATCGACCAAAGGGAGTAAAACTCACTAACTCTGCCCAGTTAATATTTTTATAACGTATTTCTAGAATTGATAAATGTTGGTTAATTGTTGTGTATTGACTGTTTGGACGAACTGCTAATTAATCGGTTGAGAATATAGATAACGATATACATATAGATCATTAATTAAATATTGATTTTGTTTATCAGAATATTTCTTACCAATATAAAATCGTGTTATTTATGTTGATTAACATTTGTGGATGCAAGGAAATGGATTGGAGGGATCCAACTGGATCCCTCAATATTTATAATACTGTTTTTCATATATTGTGATATATGATGTGGTATATAATCTGTTATTGATTATGTGTGTTTGGATGATGATTGATCCTTTTGATTTGGTATTTTAATACCATAAGCGATACTGGAATGTAAAAAGGAAAATTTCAAAGCGTAAATTAATGAATAAAAATATTTATATAAAATCAGAGGATTTTATAAGAAAGGAAATTGTGAAGTGGATATTGAATTTAAAGAATTTTATAAAATCAAATTGATTTTATAAGACGAGATATTTAAAATTTTGATAATGAACTTCTATATAAAATTATTAACAGTTATATGGAATTGTAACAGACCGTTTTTGGTTAAAATATTTAAGGGAAATAATAAGAACTAAATAAAGAACCTTATGGAATAAATATAGTTTTGGAAATTAATAGAATTATAAATAGAATTGGCGAGATATAAAAGAACTATGAGATGATGGATTTAAAGGAGATTTTTAAATAGAAATCTGTTTTAACAGATAAATGGAAAAGATTAATTTATAAATAATGTTTTTATAAATAAAATAAAATAATTTATCATGGGATAAATTGAATATATAAGTCAGGATTTATATAGAGGAGTAGAAATCAGTTTAACATTGATATTTTTAAATAGAAATTGAACTTAGCATTTATAAAGGGAATTATAAATGAGACTTTTAGTGTTAGAAGTAAAAAGGATATTTTGTATAATTAATTCTATAAATAGAAGTATAAATAGAATTTGGAAATGGGATATTATTTTAAATTACAAAATCAAGCTGATTGATTATATAAAAGAAAAATTATTCACGTTCGATGTGAATAATGGATTAAAATAAATATTTTATTAATTAAAACATTTATATAGGAAATTGGATTTTGAAATAGGAATTCAAATGAAATAATGAATTCTATATTGGAAGAAATAGATTGGTTGGAAATTTATAAAATGACTCGACGCATAGAATTGGAACCCTTAATAATAGTTTAAATTGAAATAAAGCTTTGATTTTATAAAATGAGTCTAGTTTTCTGTAAAGGAATAATATTCACGTTTTAAAGAGAATAATTATTCAAAAGCAAACGTTTTACAGATTTAAAATAGTTATAAAAGGAAATTGGAAATTGTTGGAAAGTACTAAATTCAAAAATGAATTTAGAAAGTGAGTTGACCTGAATGGTAAATTATTCTGAAGTTCAGAACGTTAATCAAATATAAGTTATTTGAAGAGAATTAATCGAGTATAATTTATTCAAAGAGAGTAATCGAATATAGGTTATTCGAAAGAGAGTAAATCGAATAACGATTATTCGAAGGAGAGTTATCAAATAGAGATTATTCGAGAGAGAATTATGCATTAGATTTCGATTGTATTGAATGTAGGAAAGTACTATTTACTTTACAATTTTTAAATCAGGATTTATTTATTTAATAAATAAATTAATTAATATTTATTCAAATTAATGAATAAAAGTTATATTTTGAAGTTAGATATTTCGAAAGTAGGGACTATAACGTCATCATTATAACCAATGTTTTCATAAAAGAATTGGATTCGTAAACTGAATCTGAGAGTTTCATAAGCAATGATTTGATAAGAAGTTAAGAAGCAGAGTTAAGGAAATTAGAAACTGACTAGAGATTTAATTAAGCTAAATGGTTTTCTGAGTATTGATCTGATGCTGGCTTCGGCCTTCGGTGTTGATATTCAGGGAATTGTTCTCTTACTGGTTTACAGTTAGAGACTGATAGATGTAGGAGGATAGTGATGCGTGAATAGGGAATGGATTTTTTTTCCAATGTTAATAACGTATATTTTCTAAAGTTAGAAAATAAGAATTTATGAATATATGGAAAAAGGGAAATGGGGAAATGAATAAACTAATGATAAATCAATTTAAAAGGGAAAAATGTTGATTGATGATTGATCGATAAAATTTCCATTTGGAAATAAGACCGTTGTGTGTATAGATGTTTTCCTTTAATAGTTAAATAACCAACTATCAAATTTTTGACCATTTTTCCGTTGTCAATACAGAAAGACCGGGATCAGATTTATTATCTGAAAACCACTCCGTATGGGCATTAGCGTTGCGAATCAAATATGATGAAGATAATTGAAGACAGAATTTATGCAAGGGCTATTCTAGCAAATCCTAGGTAGAAATTGCATAAGATGGGTTTACAGAATAGTGCCTTTGTTTTGTCCAGTCCCAGGACAACCTGTATGGAAGAATGTCTGACAGGGTATATCTAATAGATCGTGTTGGTTGATCTCTTCAAACGTACTTACGTTTGGTGGTGGAGGAATTCGTTTCTCTCAGCTATATACCCGTGGTAGTTTTGGGGAAACCAATTTGTGATTTGGCGGGTATGACGTTGTGACATTCAAAGTAAATAAAAGTGTGATCTATACATTATTACCTCAAGCCTCACAACCAGGAAATGGTATAAAATCGGGTAGGTCGCATGGCTAAGTGGTTAGCTGCCAAATAGGGTGTATTTTCACCTAATCTAGAAAAATTCAATTTACTTCTTTAATCTATTTCGATGTTGTCCCTTTCGGGGAAACGGTTGCTGATCCCAACCGTTAATGATAATACATTCGGTACACTCAAGCGAAATGAGTGATCGGTCATGCTTAGCCTAGGTTGCAATATGTTCTTGTTGAACCTGGTGTATTCCTCTCTAGAGATACACTGTCGGAAGGTGGTCCCGTACCTTGCCAGTTGGAATCCATTACCAAATAAGAGCCCACGGTTCTGAGTATATATTATATATGTGCAATGTGAGATGAAAGCATTCCACTAGATTACTATTTATTTGATTTAGACATTATTATAATACCAGAAGAGTGTGGATTTAAAAAAAGAATGTTTTGGGTTATCATAAGGTAAAAACCATCCTTGTTTATGTGTGGATTGGTCTTATCATTATTCTTTCTTTTAAAAGGATTTAAAAAGTTAAAAAAATGATTGGAGTTTACTCACACCAGTCACATGACTGACTCAGAGTTTATTTTGTTTTGTTTTCTTTAAACTCTTGGGCGCCCAATTTTGTACGGGCAGTCAAGTAGTCGGGATTTTACAGATATACTGAGAGCTTAGAGTAGGAGGCTTCAGGATTATATAGCAATTGTTTATTTTTGATGTGCTGTAAGTGTTGTACTTTGATAATGATATGTATATTCAAGTATAGATTTGTATTTCAAAGTTATGTTATATAGTATATTTTATTCATTCCGCTGTGAGATTCGTGTTTACTCTAATATTGTATGTTCTTCTTCCTCTTCTATTCTAACTTTCTTTCTTTCTATTTCTCACTATCTAACCTATTTCTATTAAAATTATGGTATTTTCCATTCTTGAATAGTCGACATGGTGTTGTACGTCGATTTTCTGGGTCGAAAATTCTCGTTCGTCATAGTGGTTTCAGAGCTGAAGGTTAAGTAATTACCTTGGCTCTATGGCGTAACACGATAGAGTTAGGGTTAGTAATGCCCTAAATTGAGTTTGAGTGTATATATATGAGCGTGTATTTGTTATTTAATATAAAATAAATTGTTTTATATTGTGGAGATTTATTGGTTGAGTTTTTATGAGTTCTAGTCGATCAATTTGATCCACTGTATCATTAGGTTTTTCTAAACACTCGAGTAGGATGAACCGGCACAGTATGTTTTGAAAAGAGGGTAAACGGAATAATCTTACCCAAAATATATTTTGATATAAAGAATATATATATTGGAAATATTGTAGTATTGGATGTGTTAGTTGTTGTTATAATCGAGTAAGAGATAATTGAGTTGGTTATATATACATAACGAAATAAAATTCGTATAAGTGCTACGAAATGAATTAAATCTGAAATTAAATTAAAATTGAAATTAAAACCGTAGAAATTTGGAGAGTGTTTTTGAATGGATTTGGATTAAATATATGGAAATTTTAAAATCCTAGGAGATTTTAAATTGAACCATTGTGAAGGGTATTTTGAATTGATTTCAAAATAGAGGTGGTTAAGAAATGAGTTTTGAAAATGTTATAGTATTGAACTCACTTCAGTAGCTGGAAAATAACCCCAATGACGATGGCCACATCATCAATGTTCATTTTCGAGTTCTAAGTGATGGATTACTACCAAAGATATTCATTTTGAAATGTCTTGAGAAAACAAGTTGTTTTGATTCCGAAAGGGAATATTTGATTTTTAGAAAAGAGCTAAAATGTTTAAAAATTCCCAAGGGGAGATTGTCTAAATTAAATACAAATAAAAAAGAAATTTGGAAACGCAAATTGAAATTGAATTAAAATATAAAATATCGAATAAAATTGGATTGTGAGATAGGAATCAGAAATGGTATTGGATTGGTGAGTTGAGGTTTGGGATTGAGAGACAATAAATTGATTGGAGATCAATTGAAATGGATACATTGGTATAAACAGAATTGGTAACAGATGGAAATGACATAATGATATGCCCGACAAAAAAGTACAAGTTTATAATTTATATAAGTATGAGATTTATGAGCCTATTTGGCAAGCCGCTCGGTTGTTTGATTTTCTTTGGATTGGAGAAGGCCTAGAGAGGTGAGTTGTAGTTGTACCGATTGAGCCGTACAAAGGAGACACTGGCGAAATTTTCTGAAAATTTAAGGTGTTAGAAAATTTTCAGAATTTCTGGAAATTTTAATTAGTCGGAATGAATTAATATTTTAATTCAAATCAATTGGTTCAATCGAAAATGAAGATAATTAATAAACATATAATTTTTAACCCAGTTAATAGGGTTTGTTTTCTACCTTAGCAATTTCGAGCACGAAATTACTTTAAGGGGGGAAGAATGTAACATCCCATATTTTTACGATATAATAATTAATTAATTTAAATATTTAAATGTTGACTTGGTAATTTAAATGGTTTCTTAATTAAATAATGTTGAATATTTAATTAATATAAATAATACAATAATATATTTAATTCCGAAATAATCGAAAATAGTAGAATTGGCAATATTGTGTGAATTGGATTATTTATAATATTTAATTCAGCTTAGAATTGAACTATAATAACGAATTTATTATTAAAATGAAGTCTGAATGTATAAATTATATATAATTATAGTCGAGCTCGAAATAGCGCGGTAGTTCGTAATTTGGCGATTCGAACTTTAATTGAATATACATAATCCATTTTAAGTCGGATTTCTATGAAACAAGAAATGTTCGGATCTGGTGAACTGTATTTTTCTAATGAAAGAGAAAAAATCAAGATTTTGCAATGTAGATTGGGAGTTATATCCAAATCAAATTTTCAGAAAGTCGCTATGGAATTCGTTTATAATTTATAACGATTTATTTATATTATAAATGGTTTTTAATATAAATGGAATATCAATTTAACATGGATTTGAGAATATCGAGTTATAAATCCTAGTGTGTTTATTTAATAGCAATATGATATTCAATGTGAAAATATGCGATAATATTAATTTATTAATATTAAATTAAAAATTTTCAAATATATTAATATTTAATTGGGTTATTTAGGGCCTTAGAAAATAGCCATTTTTACAAACTATCTCCGTTTTCAACGAAATTAAATTTGTTGGGTCTGGAATATTAAATTATTATTAAATTTCAATTTTCGTGATTTTTGGAGTTAGTATGTGGCCGTACGAGATTTTAATGTGAAAAATAGTCAATATTTTGACATTAAAAATACGTTGTGTGAGCAAACGGATTCGAAATTCGACGAAACCAGTTTCGTTGAGTCCATAATGTCGAAATATAGTCATATGTCCATTTGTATCGAATTTGGATATTGTATGTGATGATAGGATGTTTTAAACGATGAATACATATAACGATTGCTTGAAAATAAATAAAATAATGAATATAAAATTATTTAAATCTTCCTATAATTATACTATCCTACCCTAAAACCTAATTTCAATTTCTTGCACTGGTCAAATACATGAGCCGCCATCTGTTCTTACTAAAACGTGAAGATTCCTCCTTTGAAAGTCAAAAAGAAAATCAAACAAATTTCTATAAATCGATATACACATATGTTTGAGATCCTGGGAACATCCTCTATAATCTGATATATGTTTAACTCAACTCAACATCAAAATTGGTTCGCTAAATTTTCTAGCATCTTATCTCGTTGCTCTAGGGTTCGAAATCTTATGGTGTACAAGTATTGATTCGAAGTATGGTGTTCATATTTGGGTTTAGGGCGTGTTAATACACTTGCATGCAAGTTCTGGGGGTAATCAGTGATACAAGTGACTCGATGCCACCGTTGGGGTTGAGTACAGTCTGAATGACAGAAATATGTAGCAGGTCGCGAGTTACTGGTTCTGAGGTTGGTATGATCGAGATTTGAATTAGGAGTAATTTGGTATGTTTTATTCGATTTATCTTGGATCATGGAAGGAGAACGTGCCAGTTGAAATCAGGGAAATGGTGGAATAAGGCATGAGGAGCTTGCTTATTTATTTGTGAGAAGAATAAATACCGTAGTCATGGGTTTAAAGGGATGGGCCTAAGCTTAAAATGGCTGAGGCCCATTTTAAAGATAAATGTTTAGTTTAAATTAGATTTAAATTCATATTAACTTCATGTTATATCTTGGTCATGGCGTTGGAGCAATCACTGGAGGACGGGAGTTGAAAAACGGAAGAAAGGCATTGTTAGCGTGGGTTACTAAGGGTAGGGTGGGCCAGATTTGACGAAGTAAAGCCCGATTGCAAATTGAGATAAGTTTAATTTAAATAAAGTAACAAGCTAACTTGAAATTATCATAACCTGCTCGTATATTATCGAAATTCAACAAAAAAGGATCCATTAGGAACGTATGGACGAGGGCTACAACATGGAACTGATTCGGAGTGAATTGGAGCTCGTTACAATTTATAGCGAAATAAATTGCCTGATCTGAATCAACGACGGTTTATCGTTATTTAACGATAAACCGATCAAAGTGAATAGAATTCACTAATTATGCCCGGTTAATATTTTTATAACGTATTTCAAGAATTGATAAATGTTGGTTGATTACTGTATGTTGACTATTTGGACGAACTGCTAATTAATTGGTTGAGAATATAGATAATGATATATATATATATATATATATGTGTGTGTGTGTGTGTGTGTGTGTGTGTGTGTGACACCCCATCTCCTTTAAGGTCACTCACAAAGGGAATGCCTTAATTTTGGTGGAGCTTTTATTGTGTATAGAACAGAAAAGTAAACAAGACAGATAAATATATTGGTACTTGGAAAGTAAAAACAGCTTTTACTGTAGCGGAGAAATAGTTTGGTTACATCACATCAAAAACCAACTACAAAACCAAATACACTTATTATCCATCTTGACAAATAAGTTCTGAGTACATAAAATAAAAGACATAACCCCAACATAAAATAGCCATAAATATGATAGGCTGAACTTTACTTCAGCAATCCAAGCAACTTCCAAAAGAAAGAGATAAAGCTGTCCAAATCAAGCTCCACAAGTACTGGTCCCACCCTGAGCACTTGGGGGGGGGGGAGAAAGGAAGAAAAGAGGTGGAAACAAAGGGGTCAGACATAAAGTCTGGCGAGTGCAATAACTTTAACAATATAATCATTAAAGCAACTAGGATAAGGCATAAGCTGGTAAATAAGGAAATGACTGTGAACCAATAGGCATGACAGAGCAAAAAAAGGAAATAAGATGAACGAAGATAATGTTAAAGGCGCACCTAATCACTATAAGATAATTACTACATTGCACCACACCAAACACCCTAAAAGTTGATCCCCACCTACTAAACTTAGTAATCATAATAGTAGTTTCGTGTACCCCTAGCTGTCTACATAGGTGCCGCCTGCCCTTATCTCCACTAGGTATACCCACTACCCCCATGCGATCAGCTCCCTAACTCGTAGATACCCGTGCTGGCCCCACAGTTGGGTGATCACTTCCTAAAGTAGTAACTCGATACCACCAAAGATGCACGACTTATATCTACACGATGCAACAACGTCTTACCTACCAGCCAGGGCCCACGCATGCACATGACCCCGTTGGACTTGCGTTGCCACCGCTAACCCGTTTTGACCTCTTACAATCAAATCCAGTAAGCGTGTCCTGTCCTCGACTTGGGTCGAGCTCAAGAAGATACTTAATGGGTTACTGGTTTGAAAAGGGCCCCTCATGCATGACACAAGCTTTCCACCTATGCTTGGTCCCCACTAAGGTTTACCACTTAACCCCATTTTTATTCATGTCTTCTTACATGTTTCAACTTGGTTAAGTGCATCTAATCGTATTTCACGTGCCACCCAAGGCACCCCCTTAATTTCACATGCCACCCAAGGCACCCACTTAACCGCCTATGTCCCACCACATGTTTATCCGGTCATGTGTTACTTAATTCATTAGAACCGTAACCTTGTAAAGACCTCCCACATTAGACTGACATTTGCGGTTGCTGGATTTGCCGGGCGGGTCCGGGCAGTCTTATACCGCAAACGAGCCTAACCTCATGTCTTTACAATTGTTACGCATTTAATTCATTCCTTTGACCTCTCACATTAGACTGGCATTTGTGGCTGCAGGATTTGTCGGGCGGGTCCAGGCAGTCTTACACCATAAAAGAGTCTAACCTCGTGTCGTAGGCGGTTTATTGTTACACATCTTTATTTAACCCCAAAGTGGATTAATATCCCTATTCAAATTTGTCAATAAATTCCAAATATACTTATGTCCATAATTGTCACATAAATTATGTCCATTTATTTCAGGTATACAAATTTTACCAATTATTGCCTCAAATTAATTGTATGCCTTTCAAGGCTATTACATGTCAATTCTCAATATGCGTATATTCAATATTACCCCCATCGTCCCCACGTTGTTCGTTTGCTTATCATGACATATATATATATATATATATATATATATATATATATATATATATATATATTAGACTAGCAATTTTTCTAACACATAAAAGGGAAGAAACACCGCAAATTTGCATAACACACAAAATGGATCTAACTTACAAATAAGGATTACAATATATCTGGCATAAACTTTGTATTGTCAAGATTCTAAACATAGGCCTAAAGGTGTGAATTTGCATATATGAATATAGTTTTCACCCAAACTTGCATCTATGAATATAGTTTTCACCCAAACTTGCATAGGCCATAGTCACAAACTTGCATAAAACTATGTACGTCATAGATCTAAACCTAAAGGTGTAAACTTGCATATATGTGAATCCAATTTCTACCTAAACTTGCATATAGTCATTTTACTTGATTCACATGTAAACTTGTGTACGATTCACATAGAAACTAGCATATAATATACACCCAAACTTGCATATAAAATGATGTCAAACATGAATCAAGTTGAACATAGGTGATTGGGCATATACAAAGGGATCCACTACAAAAACTATCATTATGAACAACTAGCATATATTCACAAAATATCGCATTTTTTCAATGTTTCACAAACATAGCCATATAACCCAAATTATAACTCAACCTAATTAACTTGTTAATTATCTTATTAAAGAAATTGAACTCACAACTCAAAGAAGGTCTTGAGTTCTAGGATCTGTGTTCTGAAATTGATTTAGCTCGCCTTTGAAGTAGACAAATTCGTTGTTGTTGTTATAGGCTTGAGTTGAATTGAGTTGATTAGCTTTTCTTTGCTCCTAGTTGGTGGCGGCTACTCTAGGTTGCGGGGTGATCGCATGACGGCCATGGTTCTAATTTTTATTAGGTTTAGGGTTTGAGTCTGCATGTGTTTATATAGAAATTAGGATTAATTTAGGCCATCCGATCAACCTAGAAGCAACCTGAACCATCCAAAAAGCCAACTCAGCCCTAATGACTCAGCAGCAGCTCAGAATTGGGCTTAATTCAAATCTGCCCGAGGGGGGTATGTCGACTCCCAGGTCGACCCCTAGGTCGACCCCCAGGTCGACTTATAGGGTAGGTCGACCTGGCCTGGGGCAGGAAATTTCCCGTCCTGGCCATTTCTGAGTCTGAATTCGTTTTTGAATTTAAATTTGAATTTCTGGAAACTTCCAACATCCATAACTTCTTCATACGAAGTCCAATTTACGCAAACTTGGATTCTATCTCAATCAGAATTCAGAGACGAACATAATGGCATAACCCGTTTCCATTGATTCTCATAATTAAAATTAATTATTCATAAATTCATTAGTTTAATGTTAATAGAAAACACGGGGTGTTACATTCTCCCCTTCTTAAAGGATTTCGACCCCGAAATCTTCAAGTTACGAAGAATACATATCCTACCAACCAATCATCCATCTACTCAACCATCAAACACAGGCATCCATTGTCCTTAAAAGACTTCTAATGCTTTCATGTATATATGCACAATGTGTGTACATGTCCGTATCTAATGCAAAATCTTGCAGTCTACTGATTCAGTTAACCTCCTTAATGCAAATTACGATAGTCCCATGCGTCCCTTATGTATGCAAAAGATCCCTAATGATACATATTATTTCTACATGCGTGCACAACCATTCATTTGAATGCAACATCCATATGATAACACAACCATTATACATTCGTTAACCTAAATAAGCACACATTTATATGCAGTATGAAAGTGATTGAGCCGATCTAGTGCCTAGTGTGTGTGTATATGCATTCACGAGCAACCACTAGCAAACACTTGCATCCACTAGCATCCATCAATCATAACATGTTTCAGATACATGTTTACAGCCATTGGTCTCTACCTAAGGATAAAGAATATGACCGAGGAGATGCACTAAAAAGGTAGATACGAGCTTGAATAAACTTAAGGAAAAAGAGATCAAAGATGTACCCTTAAAAAGAAAAGGGTAGGTTGCACGTATTTTAGCCTCAGTCTCCCAAGTCGCGTCTTCCTCGGCGTCGCTCCACTGAACTTTGACAAGCTTAACTTCACGGTTGCGTAGCTTTTTGACTTCCATCCCCAAGATACGAGTTGGAACTCTCCTCGCAGTCGCTTCTCGTTCCACTTCGACTTCCACTAGTATGCTTGGCTCCACAACTTCTGCTGACTCATGTAAACACTTTTGTAGCTGAGAGTCATGAAAAACATTATTAACTCCCGCCAGTCTTTCAGACAGCTCTACTCTGTAGACCATCGTCCCAATCCTTTCGATGATAGGAAATGGTCCTACAAATCATGGTGCCAACTTTTCTACGGACCAAAAGCTGATTGTATTCCTCAAAGGAGATACTTTAATGAACACCATATCCCCAACCTCAAACTCAAGGTCGGTCCTTCTCTTGTTTGCGTAGGATTTCTGTCTATCTTTGGCAGTCTTCATTCTCCTTTGTATCAAGTCCACTTTCTCTGAAGTCTCTCTAATCATGTCCGGTCCAAGTATAAGTTTATCTGTGGACTCCCACTAACAAGTTGGTGATTGACATGGCCTTCCATATAAAGCTTCGAAGGGTGCCATGCCTATAGTGGCTTGGTAGCTATTGTTATAAGCGAATTCCACCAAAAGGAGATGATCCTCCCAAGATCCTCCAAAGTCAAGAATGCACAGTCTCAAAAGATCTTCCAGTACTCTGTTCACCCTTTCCGTCTGACCATCGGTTTAAGGGTGATAGGCTGTGCTTAAACATAGCTGTGCGCCTACGGCCTCTTGCAAACTCCTCCAGAACTCGCTTGTAAAGATAGGGTCTCGATCACTCACTATGTTAGAGGGTATCCCGTGGAGTCGAACTATCTCCTTAAGATAAATGGAGGCTAAAGACGAGGTGGTCCTCCTACTCTTGACAAGTATAAAATGAGCGCTTTTCGTGAGCATGTCCACTATTACCCAAATACCGGTATTGCCCCTTCTTGACCTAGGCAACCCATCAACAAAGTCCATCAAGATGCTTTCCCATTTACATTGCGGAACTTCTAGAGGATGAAGCAAACCACCAGGCTTCTACTGCTCCGCCTTGACTTGCTGGCATATCATGCATTTCGAAACAAATTCAGCTACATCCCTCTTCATGCCATTCCAAAAGAAAACTCTTTTGATATCTTTATACATCTTGTCTCACCCGGGGTGTATGGTCATCTTGGAATGGTGTGCTTCTTCCAGAACCATCTTCAGCAAATCTCTTGCTTGTGGGTCGCATAGTCTTTCGTCCCGTCTCAACCAACCTTATCATTGATGGAGTATCTATTGAGGTGACTAGAAGTCTCTTCCCTAATCATCTTATCTATCACATCAACTAGTTGGGGGTCTTCACGTTGCGCGGTTCCTATTGAGTCCAACAAAGTAGGTCGCACCTCTAGCATTGCCATCAAGCCAGTCACATAATCAATAGAGGGTCTAAAATCAAAATTTGCTATGTACTCCAAACTTTGCCTTTCTACAAAGAGAGGACTTAAGGTTAGCTTCTTTCTACTTAAGGCGTCTGCTACTACATTGCCCTTTCCAGGAGTATAGGAGATCTCAAAGTCGTATGAGGCGAGAAAGTCCATCCATTTTGCTGCCTTAGATTGAAGTCTTTCTGCGAGAAAAGGTACTTCAACGATTTATGATCAGTGTACAATTCAAATTTCTCACCTAAGCGATAGTGGCGCCAAGACTTAAGCGCAAAAACGATGGCTGCTAACTCTAGATCGTGGGTTGGGTAGTTCTTCTCATGCACTTTCAACTGCCTTCCACCATAAGCTACTATCTTCCTTTCTTGCATCAAAACAGTGCCTAGTCCCGTGCCGCATGCATCTGTGTATACCTTAAACATCTTGCTCCCATCTGGTATTGTCAAAACTGGGGCTGTTGTCAGAGCCCTCTTCAACCGTTGGAAACCGACTTCGCAATCCAAATCCCAAGTGAAAGTCAGGTTCTTCTTCGTTAACCTTGTAAATGGAGCTGAGATTTTCGCAAAGTCTTTAATGAACTTGCGATAAAAGCCTGCTAGTCCAAGAAAACTTTGGACTTCGGTTGCATTCTTTGGAACCTTCCAATCCTGGACCGCAACTACTTTTGCGGGGTCCACAGCTAACCCTTCTTTGGACACCACATGCCCAAGAAATCTTACTTCTTCCCTCCAGAAATGGCACTTGGAGAATTTTTCTTTTAACTGATATGCACGGAGAGTATCCATGACTTCCCTTAAATGCAAAGCATGCTCTTCCTCATTCTTCGAGAAAATCAGAATATCATCTAGGAAGACCACCACAAATTTATTGAGAAATTCCCGGAACACTCTATTCATCAAATCGACGAAATAAGCAGGTGCGTTAGTCAAGCCGAAAGGCATGACGAGCCATACGAAGAAACCGTCCGGGGTTCTGAACGCGGTCTTATCAATGCTATCTTCAGACACTCTTAGCTGATGAAATCCGGTAGCCAGATCTAATTGGGAGAAAACTGTTGCACCTACAAGCTGATCGAACAATTCGTCTATTCTTGGCAGTGGGTGCCTATTCTTTTTGGTCAGCTTGTTTAGCTCCCTATAATCAACACATAGGCGAAGTGAACCGTCCGCTTTGGTTGTGAACACCACCGCAGCATCCCATTCAGAAATACTCCGCCTTATAAACCCTTTTTCTAGCAGCTCCTTAACTTGCTTGCTAAGCTCCTTTCTCTCCCTTGGAGCCATGTGTCTAATGGGTAAAGCAACGGGTTTTGTGTTATCAACTAGGTATAAGCGTAAGTCTATCTCCCGCTTCACAGGCAAGCCCTCTACTTCCTTAAAGACATCCGACTACTCACGGACCACTCTAACAGACAGCAATTTCTTAACAGACGCATCAAGCGATTCTAGCTAACTTAGCATAAAAGAATTCATGGGGTTACAAGAGATTTCGTGTAACGACCCAGAAAATCCGAACCAATTTAAAAAATTTATTTTAAATAATTTGGTGGAAAAATGTGGCAAAAATTAAAATTTTCATTTTTAAATAATATTAAAGCCAGTAAAAATAGTCAATTTTCAAACGATCTCTGTTTTCGACGAAACCACTTTTGTTGGAACCGGAATGTCGAATTATTGCTGGGTTTCAATTTTTAGAATTTTTTGAATTAATATGTGAGCATGGCGAAGGAAAATGTGTTTTGTCGGTTTTAGTCAAATTTAATCGACTAAAAAATAGCCATTTTTCAAACAGTCTCAGAATTCGACGAAATTAATTTTGTTAAGACCTTATCGTCATAACAAAGACAAATGTATTTTTTCTGGATTTTTCTGAGTCCGTATGTGGCCTTTGTGAATTTATTTATGCAGACAAATTAAATTAATAAAGGATTTAATTATTAAAATTAAATAATTCAGGCCACAGACAGCCGTTTGGGCTCACAGGACCAATCCCATTGGATCCAGAATATGGGTTATTGGTTAGGGGCACTTTCTGCTGGACTGGAAATGGATCGGTTTAAAAGTTACGAACTTATTTGTAAAATAGCAATTAAATATTATAAATAATGGAGGAAAATTAAACCCTAACCCTGTACATCATCTTCCAGCCTCCCCTTTCAGAAAATCCACAGCCGAAATTATCTTACTTTCCTCCCTTAAATTCTCCTTCATCTCAACGAATTAAACTTCCTCACATACACCATATCGAAGAGAGTTTCCTCCCCTATAAATCCATACGACTTGATCGTCCCCTAGTCGTCCGAACCGAGAGCATCGACGCCCCAAAGGCGTCAGTTTTCTACCGCCGCCGAGCGCCAGGGCCACCACCGAGCGGGCCCACCTCGCCAGTGCACGGGCGCCTTCCCTTGCCCGTCGACGTCCCATCTCCTGATCGTGATCCGACTGCCTGTGGCGCTCGATAATCTCAGACCTAGTATTGAACCAAATAGTATATACGACGGCCAAGGATTGAGGTAGAAGAAGAGGGAATATTCCCTTTTGATGCCCTTTCTTTTAAATTTTATTTACACAAATTAAACCATAACTCATTCGTTTGAACTCGGAATTTGACGATTTTAGGACCGTCGGGATCGTAATTCAGAGATCTTCGTTTCTAGACTAAAAGGGAACAATTCTGAACAAGTCAGATTTTTGGTCAAATTCAAAGTGAATCTATTCAGAATTTAATATCTGTGAGATTTCTAAATTTTGAATAATTAAATAATTTAATTATATTTGTTATGTGAATCATTGTAATAACCCGGAAATCTGGGCCAGTTGAAAATTTTTATTTTGGCAATTTTAGCGAATTTTGATTATTTAAAATGAATTATTTTAAATAATAACGATGAGAAATTTATTTTGACTAGAATTCGAACGTATATATTATATAAATCGTCGTTAGAATATTTATATATAATTATAAAAGGAATTGAAAATGGCGCGGTAGTTCGATAATTCGATTTCAAAATTCAAATGAATGTAATGGATTCAAAATAAACCGGATTTTAGTGAAACCAAAAATAATAGAATCTATTTGAGAATATCTTTCCAACGAATCTGGGAAATCAAGATTTCATAGGGGGGTCAAAAGTTATGCCCAGTTGAAAATTCAGAATAGTCGCTATGAAATTCTGGCCCTTAAAAATGGGAATTTTGCAAACGACCTCGGATTTCGACGAAACCACTTTTGTTGGATCCGTGATGTCAAATTATTGCTAGGTTTAAAATTTCATAATTTTTCGAATCAATATGTGAGCGTGGCAAAGGAAAACGCGTTTGACCAGTTTTAGTTGATTTTAATCGACTGGAAAATGGCCATTTTTCCAACGGTCTCAGAATTTGATGAAATCAGTTTTGTTAGGACCGTATCGTCAATACGAAGCTAGAAAATATTTTTCGGGAATTTTTCTAGTTAGTATGTGGCCCCGGTAAATTGAATTGTGCGTTCAAATTCAATATATAGAGTTATATTTTGATTTTGACGAAAACCGATCGTAACGATCGAATCAGCTTATGATACATATCCCATTGTGTTCGAAAAGGGGGTAATTAGCTATGGATGACAGGCGGTGGGCCTCGTTTCGAGGTCGAAATAAAAAGTCAACATTTTTTGAAATAAAATAATATAAAAATAAAACCTCTCACCTCTCCCCCTTACTTCCTCTCAACCCCCCCATGTTCATTTCTAAAATGAATAAGGAAAGAAAAAAACCGCAGTAGCCTCCTCCCCCCCCCCCCCCGGTCCAGCTCCACCGCCGATCAACACCTTCTGCCGCCGCCCCTCTTCTTCTTCTCCACCTCGCCTCCTCCTCCCACTTCCTTCCCCCTCGCGATTGGGGGCCGCGCCTGAAACCCTTGCGCACCCCCCTTGGACCCCGGTGTCGCCTCCGCCCCCCCCCTCCAGCTCCGCCGCCAAACAGCAAACCCCCCCGGAAGAATCTCGTTTTATTTTAAGTTTTTTTTATTATTACCTTTTTATATTTATTTGTTTTACTTATTTAAAGTAACTACTTATTAGAAGATAGGATTACTACTTATTCAAAGATTGGATTTTTATTTTAACATAAACAAAAGTGTGATCTTTCTATAAACAAAATGTTTAGCTAGAGAAAAGATAGCGTTTTTATACGAAGAAAGATATGATTTTTCATCATATAAAATTATAATTTTTATATGATGTGAAGGATAAAAATATAATTTTTATAAAGTAGAAGGATAAAAATATAATTTTTATAAAATAGAAGTATTAAAAATATGATTTTTATTATATATATGTTGAAATGGAAAAGTGATTTTTATAGCAAAGTAAAAAATTCGATTTTTATATATTGAATAGTAAAGTAAAAATTCGATTTTTATATATTGAATAGCAAAGTAAAAATTTGATTTTTATCTATTGAATAGCAAAGTAAAAATTCAATTTTTATATATTGAATAGCAAAGTAAAAATTCGATTTTTATATATTGAATAGCAAAGTAAAAATTCGATTTTATATATTGAATAGCAAAGTAAAAATTCGATTTTTATATATTGAATAACGAAGTAAAAATGTGATTTTTATATATGTAGAGAATACGGGCAGTGAAAATTGACAAAAGGGCGAGAACGACGAAGATATCTACCTAAGAAGAGTCGTGGCGTTGGATTAGCTATTTTGTGAGAACTCCTCACCTTTTATTTTATTTCTAGTTGAAATATATGCTAGGATGCAGACGGTGTTTAGTAGCACCCGACACCCGTCGTCCACAGACCGTGGACGGCTTGTATGCTTGGTTATTTGATTTTGATGTGTAGTTGATTGCGTGATATGATGTGAAATGAAAAAAAAATATTTATGTAGTTAAAAATATTTTATAGTTAAAAATAGAATTTTAACGCGTGTATGAAATGAAATAAAAATAAACAAATCGGACGATTTGTTTATATACACACATTTGACTGATATTAATTGGAACGATAAATTTTACACATTGCCCAACTGCACAAATAAAATATGTATTTGATTGTTTGGAACCCCACACGGGTATTGGGATGATATTTGACGTACACTAATCCCCATTGTTTAGTTGTATGTCGATCGATTGATTGACAGACTGTTATTAGCGTTAAATATTTATATTCGATGTTTATACAGTGTAGAATGCACTTTGGATGATGGTTGATTATTCATCGTTGTTATTGTATACATGTGTTGTAGAAAATCCATATAATTAATATTATATGGTAATTGATTGGGCCTCATTCCTGTTTTGAAAAAGAAATATTTGAATAGAATATTTGAAAAAGAAATATTTGAAATAGAATATTTGAAAATAGAAATATATAAAGCCGTGTTGATTAGATTGACGCCATTTTGACGTGAACGATATTTATATCGATTTTATTCATTTTATAATGAATATCGAAAGTGATTTCAAAATCTGATATTTTGAAAAGAATTGAAATTCGAACTGAAACTGAATAGAAATGAATTCGAATTGAAATTGAATATAAATGAATTCGAATTGAAATTGAATTGAAAACGAACTAAAATTGAATTAGAAATCAATTTGAATTGAAATCGATTTGAAATGAATTTATATTGGAATATTCAATTTTGATTTGAAATTGAATATGAAGTTGAAACCATTTTGAAAATGAATTTAAAACGATTTATAAAGCATGTTTTGAATTGAAATCGACGAAGTATATATATTATATATTATATATATAATATAATGGCCTGAATAGAACGCGTCGCGCCGCGGTAGTTCGCGAATTTCGACCATTGACTTCGAATGGATATTGCGGGAGATCCGACCGTCGGATTCTCCTAAAACCGAAACCGTTGGGTTCGTATCGAAAAGAGATTTCTAACGAATGTGAAAAATTAGAAATCTAACGGTTGGATTTGGAATTATGTCCAAATCAAATTTGAAAAAGGTCGCTGTAAGTGCAGTTCGATGGCCGTTGATGGAAATCGACTGTACGGACCTTGATAAAATTATTAAAAATAGTAATAATTTGTGTAAAATCATAAGAAATGATTTGTGAAGAATTGGGATGAAAAAACTCCATATTTGAAAAGATAAAAATATATTTTTATCGAAATGAACTAGTTTTGAACTAGAATTATAATTCTATTTATTTTTAAATAAATAAATTGGATTTGGAATGGTTTTGAAAATAACCAGAATTTCCAATAATTATATTGGAATGGATTTGAATCAAAATTGTCTTCGGAATATTTCGATGTTGCATTTCATGATGATACAGATATTGTTATGGGAATTTGAAAGATATATATATCGTTATTTCCAATACGATATTTGTTGATCGTAGAATTTGATATTGAATATAAGCCGGTATATTTTCTATTCAGAGCCTTGCATTTAATGTCAAATGTGATTTGGGTTTGTCGTGAATGGTGTCCTTATTAACACTGTTCTTGAACCCAGTTGAGAAAAGATTAAATCTTTTTATTTAGATCTAATGAAGTGTACCAATTAAATAATAGTTAATTGGAATTGAATTGGTATTGATTTTTGGGTTTATCGTGGACAGTGTTTTAAATAACACTTGTTCTTTAACCCGATAATTAATGGAATTTGATTTTGGGTTTATCGTGAACCATGTTTTAAAATGACACTGATTCTTTAACCCAGATAAGGATTAAAACTAAGTGGAGTTTTAATGAATCTTTAATTAGATTGAAAAGATCGAGAATGGAGTATCGCCAGTTTTACTCCAGGCGATAGTTAAATCTTTAATTAGATTTGAACGTGAAATGGTAATTGAATTTACCGATAACACCATGGTGTTAGATATGAAGTATTACCAGTTTTACTTCATGGGATGGATAGGTTGGGATTGGGAAATAAAATAAATGATTACTTCGGTGTGGTTTGCTAATCCCGACTAGTTTGAATTGATATTCAAGAAGGAGATTAAAGAATAAATTCAAAGAATTTATCTTTGATAAAATTAATGGGAACCTTTCCCAAAATATAAGAATATTTGAATAAAAGAGTATTCTGAATTGGAATGAAGCATATGTTGTGTTTGTGTAACACTTGTTTATTATATACGCGAGTTATTCAGAAAGACCGGGTTTATCCCATTCTGAACAACTGATTCGACGTGGTGTCGAAGATGAAGACGGTGGTTGAAGACCAGAGGTCTTAACGTCGTTTGGATAATTACCGATGATCTTGATTGGGCCGTACACCCTAGAGGAGGGAATCAGTTAGTGATCATCCAGACGTGCTTGGAGATTGATGGATATGCGGGGTACTAGGTGCCTCCGGTTTCGTTCAGACCCAGAACGAACTTTTAAATGGACTGTGTGTCTGACATTGGATTTTATTCAGTGTGGTTGATTTCTATTAAATATATATCTGTTTGGCGGCGGGGAATTTATTCTCTTGCTTAATGCCCTTCTCTGAGACGTACGAGCTCAGAGGTTATATATTGATGGATATCAAACGCATGGAGTGAATTGCCTGTGTGGCATGCCTAAGTGGCAATTGATCAAAGCTTCTGTTGAAAAGAAAAGTCTTGTGGTGATGATCAAAGCACGGCCTGTGTGGCATAGCTTTGTGTAGCGTGAATTCGCGAGCCTCACACCCCGGTTGTGAACCAAAAACGGGAGAAGGATCCAGGGAGGGCATGCGTTTCTTTCTAGCTAGAAGTGGCGTCGGTGGTTTTACACGCCCTGACGTGTTTGACTTATATGGTTGTTGCTGTTGCGAGGCGCCTCGGATATATCGTTCGTTCTCGAACCAATGGGGTCATTGGACTCATTTACGCCCCAAAGGGCGGGGAAACGCAGTGTTCAGGCATTTTAATCCACATCGGTGGACCGGCCCTGTGGCTCCTACGTGTAGTTGCGGCTGTAGCCGGAGGCTCGGGCTAGAGAGTCTCGAATTTGGTAGAGGACTATCTTTTGCCTCGGTTCACAGATGGAAATCCAACTTCCAATACATGACTGTGCGGTTTTGATTATAGAGCCTAGTATGGCAACATGATATATGGTACCCATGCCGTCAATGATTGATATTTATGATTGAAATTGTTTTGACACTATACACTTATAATAGTATCAAATGATTTGTTTCTAAACGTATCAAACATGCTTTGGCTATTATAAGGGAAAACTCTATCCTCCGGTTTGTGTTGCATTGTGTGATGGGACCTGGGTCTTATAATAGCTTCATTGTTCTTTATTTAGCATTGCGCTGTTGTTTTATGCACTGGTGTTCTTCGGAGAAACCCGTTCCGTGTTATACGGCGTGGTCCCTTGATTTACCTAACTTTAAAAAATAAAGTTTTAAATAACTGTTTTAGTTCTCACACCAGTCCCATGACTGACCTGGAGTTTATTGTTTTAACCTAAACTCTGGTTGCCCTTATTTCGACACGGGCAGCTAGTAGTTTTGGTTTTGCAGATTTATATTCACAGGATCCTGGTTTACAGCTGGAATGATATCCGGAAAGCTTTGTATCCGTATATATCCTTCAGTTGTGTATTGTATTATTTTCCGCTGCTATGTAATTAAATCTCTGATATTTCTGTGTAATATTTATTCATACTCTGTATATTCTTGTATTCTGATGAATTGTGGTAATATACAATGAAATGTTCTTCCGTCCGCATTCTCTTTTGTCGTGTTCTCAAAACAATTCGTTCTTTCTCTTCGGAGACCGGGGAAGTTCGGGTCGTTTCAGCGTGGTATCAGAGCTTTGGTTTACAAAGCTCAGAGAACAGGACACGTTAGAACCATATGAAAGAATTCATCAGAAATTGGATTAGTAATATCCAATGGGAATGACTCGTTAGAGATGGGATCAGTAATATCCTAGAACGAGTGTGAAGAGTATATATTTAAAATGAAAACAATTTTTTTTTGAAAATTTAAATCAATTATTCGTATTTGATTATTTATTTTATATGACTTTGGACAATCCGATATATAAAGATTTTGCTTATGCGTCTTGCAAACGTGTGTTCGAAGTTTTAGTATACTGGATAGATATAGAATCCCTCTAGTTGCCCGGGGATAATTCTGGTGAAGGGGCACCATCGCCAGTATTCATTTTTGAATAACGAAAGTGAGATTTCTATATATTTCCAATTGATTGGTGTGAGAACTGAAACTAGATAGGGCCTATTGTTGTGATTTGGCATCAAAAATCTGATTTTTTGACTATATATCAAAGTTATGAATTTCAAAAGCTAATCAACTAATTGATTGATGATTGTGTTGTTGATTATTGGTTGATTTATTATAATTTATACCATATAGCCCAATTGAGCCAAATAGTGAATTGTATTGAAATTGGTCGCATTTGCTTGCATATACATGTACTTACATTGAACAGGTCATAACAATGAGGCTAGAGCAGAAGAATAAAATTGTTTGCCCGACAAATAGGTACATGTTTACCATAATTTACTATTTTGTTTGGGTGATGATGATTTATGAGCCGATTGGCTAGCCGCTTGGCCTTTTTCTTTTTCTTTTTGAAGATCAGAAGGCCTGTATGGCAATTTCGGGATTTTCCCGTGCTCCCGGTGCAGGGGAGGTTATGGCGAAATTTTTCGAAAATTTAGGGTGTTAGCCAAATTTCTGAAAAATTTGAAATGTTCCTAGAAACTGAAAAGTTGAAGAACTTAAGCCGTAGTGAAAACACTGGAAGTTGAGTTGATTAGTTAAACAACTTTCGGCTTCGTTCCTTTTCGGGGACGAAAAGTTTTAAGTGGGGGAGATTGTAATAACCAGGAAATCTGGGCCAGTTTAAATTTTTTATTTTGGCAATTTAAGCGAATTTTGATTATTTAAAATGAATTCTTTTAAATAATAAAGACGAGAAATTTATTTTGAATAGAATTCGAACGTATATATTATATAGATCGTCGTTAGAATATTTATATATAATTATAAAAGGAATTGAAAATGGCGCGGTAGTTCGATAATTCGATTTCAAAATTCAAATGAATGTACATGATTCAAAATAAATCGGATTTAAGTGAAACCAAAAATATTAGAATCTATTTGAGAATATCTTTCCAACGAATCCGGGAAATCAAGATTTCATAGCGAGGGTCAAAAGTTATGCCCAGTTGAAAATTCAGAATAGTCGCTATGGAATTCTGGCCCTTAAAAATGGGAATTTTGCAAACGACCTCGGATTTCGACGAAACCACTTTTGTTGAATCCATAATGTCAAATTATTGCTAGGTTTCAAATTTCATAATTTTTCGAATCAATATGTGAGCGTGGCAAAGGAAAACACATTGGACCAGTTTCAGTTGATTTAAATCGACTGGAAAATGGCCATTTTTCCAACGGTCTCAGAATTTGATGAAATCAGTTTTGTTAGGAACGTATCGTCAATACGAAGCTAGAAAATATTTTTCGGGAATTTTTCTAGTTAGTATGTGGCCCCGGTAAATTTTTCTAGTTAGGATTTCCATGGAACTGAGTCCTTCGTGGCAGCTAGGAATTGGCTGAAAGAAACGGAGGACCTATTCATCATCTTTGAGGTAGAAGATAGACAAAAAGTACAACTGGCAGTATGGCTATTGAAGGGCGAGGCTTCCTACTGGTGGGAAGTCACTAATGCTGAAAGACCAGTGGAGACATGGGAGGACTTTAGGGCAAGGTTTGAGACTAAATTTCTCCCAGATGCGGAAAGAAGTTTGCAGTTGGAAAAATTCTTATTTCTTAAGCAAGGGGACAAGACAGTCAGAGAGTATGTGAATCAGTTCGATGAGCTGGCTAGGTTTGGGCTTGACCTAGTCAACACCCCGCACAAGAAGGCTCTCCGTTTCGTCAAGGGGTTGAATGAGCCATTACACAGTTTGGCCATGACCCATATACCCATGGGAGCCACGTATGAAAGATTGGTGCAAATGGCATTGCTGAATGAAGAGGATAAGGGCAAGAAGGAGACAAAGGCAGAAAGCTCTCAAGGGAAGAAGGAGGGTTTGCAGCCTAAGAAGACAGACTTTAAGAAGGGCGGAAAGGGCAACAAAGAGAAGAGGAAGTGCAATTTTTGTGGCAAAGTGGGACACTTAGTAAAGGACTGCCGGAAAAAGAAGGCCAAGGAGAATGGTGGGTGCTTTTCTTGCGGTGAGACAGGCCAAAGGGCTAAGGACTGCCCAAAGAAACGAGGACAGGGGCAGAGGGCTGGATCCACCCCAGGGGCACAGGTTCATGTGCTGGAAGCGCCACCTCTGCAACAGCGAGGTATAAATACTTCTGTAGAAAGTGTAGTTTATCTTTATGATCACCCCGTTCGAACTTTATTTGATTCTGGCGCATCACACTCCTTTATCTCGTCTGCTTTAGTAGAATCTCTGCACCTAAAAACTAGTATGGTAGAGGACCCCTTAATTGTCTCAAACCCAATTGGGGGCCCAACTCATTTGTCTATGATCTGTTTGGGATTGAAAATTTCTATTCTAAGCGTAGAATTTCAATGTAGTGCCTTTGTTTTGGGCTTTTCGGGTTATGGTTTGATTTTGGGTATGGATTGGCTATCCAGTAATGGAGCCGTCCTTGATTGTGAAAAAAGGGTTGTTAGGCTCCTAACCCAGCTCGGTAATACTTTGGAAATTTCTTGTAATCCCTCGTATGCGGTTATGCTTAGTTACCTTGAATCGCTAGATGCCTCTGTTGAAAATTTGCAATCAGTTAGAGTGGTCCGGGAATATCCGGATGTCTTCGAAGAGGTGAAGGGCTTGCCTCCGAAGCGGGAAATAGACTTCCGCATATATCTTGTAGATAATGCAAAGCCCGTTGCGTTGCCCGTTAGACACATGGCTCCACGGGAAAGGAAAGAGCTCAGTAAACAGATTAAAGAGCTTCTAGAAAAGGGGTTCATTAGGAGAAGCATTTCAGAATGGGGCGCTCCAGTGGTGTTCGCTACAAAGGCGGATGGTTCACTCCGTCTATGTGTTGACTATAGGGAGCTCAACAAGTTAACAAAAAAGAATAGGCACCCTCTCCCTAGAATTGACGATTTATTTGACCAGCTTGTAGGAGCGTCTGTTTTCTCCCAACTCGATTTAGCAACCGGTTTTCATCAGCTAAGGGTGGCTGAAGATAGCATCGATAAAACGGCGTTCAGAACCCCAGACGGCTTCTTTGAATGGCTTGTCATGCCTTTCTGCTTGACAAATGCACCTGCTTACTTCGTGGACCTGATGAGTAGGGTATTTAGAGATTTCCTCAACAAATTCGTAGTGGTCTTCATAGATGATATCCTTATCTTCTCAAAAAGTGAAGAGGAACATGCTCAGCACTTAAGGGCAATCATGGAAACTTTGCGAGTCCATCAACTAAAAGCCAAATTCTCCAAATGCCACTTTTGGAGAGAAGAGGTGAGGTTCCTTGGGCACATAGTATCCAAACAAGGGTTAGCAGTGGACCCCGCTAAGGTAGTGGCGGTACAAGATTGGAAGACACCAAGGAATGCAACTGAGGTCCGAAGCTTTCTAGGACTAGCAGGTTTCTATCGAAAATTCATAAGGGATTTTGCGAAAATCTCAGCTCCGCTCACGAAATTGACTAAGAAGAATATAGTGTTCAATTGGGACTTGGATTGCGAGTTTGCTTTCCAACGACTGAAAAGGGCTCTCACAACAGCCCCAGTTTTGACGCTGCCGGATGGGAGCAAGATGTTCACTGTTTATACGGATGCATGTGGGACAGGGCTAGGCGCCGTCTTAATGCAAGAAGGAAGGGTAGTAGCTTATGGCGGGAGGCAGTTGAAGGTGCACGAAAAGAACTACCCAACCCACGATCTTGAGTTAGCCGCCATCGTCTTTGCACTCAAGTCTTGGCGACACTATCTCCTAGGTGAGAAGTTCGAACTTTACACTGACCATAAATCGTTGAAATATCTTTTCTCGCAGAAGGATCTTAACTTGAGGCAACAAAGATGGATGGAGTTTCTTGCCTCGTACGATTTCGAAATCTCCTACACTCCGGGCAAAGGCAACGTAGTGGCAGACGCGTTGAGCCGAAAGAAATTGACCCTAAGCCCGTTGTTTGTTGAAAGACAAAGCCTAGAGTTTATAGCCAGCTTCGACTTTAGGCCTTCCTCCGATTTCGTACCAGGCTTGCTAGCATCTCTCGAAGTGCGCCCAACTTTAGTGGATTCAGTAGGGACATCACAACGCGAAGACCCTCAGCTTGTGGAAACAATTGATAGGCTAATTAGGGGTGAGACTTCAAGTCACCTCAACAGATACTCCATCGACGATAGGGGTTTGCTAAGGCGAGACGGAAGACTATGCGTCCCACAGACAAAAGATTTAATAAAGAAGGTTCTCGAGGAAGCACATCACTCCAAGATGACGATACACCCGGGCGGAGATAAAATGTACAAAGATATAAAAAGGACTTTCTTCTGGAACGGCATGAAAAAGGACGTGGCAGAGTTCGTTTCTAAGTGCATGGTGTGCCAACAGGTTAAGGCGGAACAGAAAAAGCCTGGCGGACTGCTACATCCTTTGGAGGTCCCGCAGTGGAAGTGGGATAGCATCTCAATGGACTTCATCGATGGGCTGCCTAGGTCTAGGAGAGGCAACACTAGCATTTGGGTAATAGTGGATAGGCTTACTAAAAGCGCCCACTTTTTACCTGTCAAAAGTAAAAGAACTGCCTCATCCCTAGCATCACTTTACCTTAAGGAAATCGTGCGACTCCATGGAATACCATCTAGCATTGTTAGTGACCGAGACCCCATCTTCACCAGTGAGTTTTGGCGGAGTCTGCAAGAAGCAGTAGGAACGTAGTTATGCTTGAGCACAGCCTATCATCCCCAAACCGACGGCCAAACAGAGAGAGTGAACAGAGTTTTGGAAGACCTTCTAAGACTATGCGTCCTTGACTTCGGAGGGACATGGGAAGACCACCTTCCTTTGGTGGAATTTGCCTACAACAACAGCTATCAAGCAACCATCGGAATGGCGCCCTTCGAAGCTTTATATGGAAGACCGTGCCGATCGCCCACTTGTTGGTGGGAGTCTACTGATAAGCTCATACTTGGACCAGATATGATCCGAGAGACTTCAGAGAAGGTAGACTTAATACGAAGAAGGATGAAGACGGCCCAAGACAGACAAAAGTCCTATGCCGACAAGAGAAGGACCGACCTTGAATTTGAGGTTGGAGACAGAGTTTTTCTCAAGGTGTCACCGCTAAGAAACGTTGTTCGTTTTGGAACCACAGGAAAACTGGCACCGAGATTCGTAGGGCCCTTCCCTATCATCGAGAAAATTGGGAAAATGGCCTATAGATTAGAGCTACCCGAGAAGTTGGCTGGAGTCCACAACGTTTTTCACGTTTCACATCTCCGAAAATGTCTACATGAGTCTGCTGAGGTGGTAGAGCCAAATATCCTCGAAGAGGCCGAAGTGGAACGCGAAGCAACCATAAGAAAAGTTCCAACCCGCATCTTAGGAACGGAAGTGAAGAAGCTACGCAACCGCGAAGTCAAGCTCGTCAAAGTTCAGTGGAGCGACGCCGAGGGAGACGCGACTTGGGAAACTGAAGCTAGAATCCGCACTGCCTACCCTTTTCTGTTCGAGGGTACATCCTTGATCTTTCCTTTTCCTTAAGTTGCGCTTTTATCTATCTTTTTAGGTATACTTCCTCGACCTTATCTTTTAGGTAGAAACCCTTTGGATGGAAACATGTAATTGAAACATGTTATGGATGATGGTTGCAAGTGGTTGCAAGTGATTGCTAGTGGTTGCTCGTGGTTGCATATACACACACAATCTAGGTTTTAGATCGGCTCAGTCACTTCATATTGCATATGCATATATGTTTGCATTCGTATATGGTTGAACTCTAATGTGTTGTCATGTGGATGTTGCATTTGTATTGAATGATTGTGCACTCATGTAGAATCATGAATAGGAAAATTTGCATACATAATGGATTCATGGCACTTACATAATTCGCATTAAGGAGGTCAACTGAATCAGTAGACCGCCTGATTTTGCATTAGATAAGTACATGTATACACACACACTTTGCATATGATCATGAAGCATTAGAAGTCTTTTAAGGACAATGGATGCTCGTGTTTGATGGATGAGTAGAAGGATGATTGGATGTTAGGATATACATTCCTCCTAACTTGAAGATTTCGGGGACGAAATCCTTTTAAGTGGGGGAGAATGTAACACCCCGAAAATTCTATAACTGTGAAATTAACAAATTAAGGTATAATTAATTTGAAATCAAAGAACTAAGGGAAACGGGATACGCCATTGCGTTCGTCTCGGAAAAATACGCGAAATAGAGTCCGAGTTTTCGAAAAACGGAGTCCGTATGAAGAAGATATGGCCTTCGGAAGTTTTTAAATTAAGTTTAAAATTCAAACAGAATAAAATAAGCTCAGAAAAACAAAGTGGGGCCCAATGGGCCAGGGCGGGAAAAGGCCCGCCTGACGCACCTAGGTCGACTGGGCTGTCGACCTGGTCTAACCAGGTCGACAGGCCTGTCGACAGGGCTGTCGACAGGGGTGTCGACCTGGTCCAGAGCCAGGTCGAGCCCAGTCCAACCTGGCTGGCCAGGTCTGTGTGTGGCCGATTTTCTGTGGTTTGCTTTGTCATTAGGGCTAGGTGGCAGGCTCTAATTGGTCTCTCCTTAGGATGAATGGCTACGATCAATCCAAGCAACATCAATGGCCCTAATCAGTTCATTACCTCTATAAAAACAACCCTAGACTAACCCTAATCTATTCATTCAAAAATAAGAACAACACCGCCATGTTGCTGAGGAGCGTCTAGGAGTAGCCACCAAATTGGAGAGAAGATTAGGAGGAAAATTCTAAAGCCTAAAGCAATTCAAGCAAATCAAATCAACGCCTACGTCAAAAGGAGTCGCATCTCGAAATTCCTAAATTAGAGAATTCGCCGCAACGATTGTAAGTAGAGTATTATTTTGGTATGAACAAATAACTGTGTTGGTTTGTATACTTGATTTGTGGCAATAAAATAATTGTGCGTTATTATGATTCCTATCGATTTGGAATATTGTATACGTTTGGATATTCTCAAATTATGTTATTCATTATAAAAACTACATGCGTTAGTTTTATGCAAGTATGACGTTTGGATATTCGTAAATTATGTAATTTATGTTGAAGCTACATGTATGTAGTTGTTTAATGCAAGTTTGAGGTTTTGCTACTATGCCATCATGATGTATATTTTTGTACATAAATCATTTTGTACGTAATTGGAACAAATTTGGTTGTTATAGTTCATATGAAACTATGTTGAAATTTTGGCACCATGATCCATGTATTAAGCCATGCTTTTGTACTAGAAAACCTATTTGCAAACTTATGAATATGACTAGGCTATGATTGATATTTTGCATAATTGAAATCCACATTCTTAACAAGAATTATATGATGACATATGTGGTACATAGCTAGGTTAGATTCAAAAATCCCTTTTGCAAGTTGCACGACCAAAGTAAAAATCATGATTTCATGTTAGAAATATTTATGCCATGTGAATAGATTTAAAATCATGATTAAGTTGAACTATACTTTTGTGTTAGTAACAAAAGTAAACACCTTTGTAAACATGTAGTAATCTTATGAACATGATTTGCTTATGTTTGATATTATGCCTGAATAAAAATATAGATTTATGTTGTAGTTAAGCCTATGTGTCGATAGTGATATTCTTAAACTTAACTACAAGTTTACATGGTTTGATTCATGTCACTTATGCTTTATGACCAAAGTATATGTCACTACTATGCAAGTACACCAGTTTCTATTTTGTATTTCCAACGTCATATTGCAAGTTCATGCGTTCACATTCCCCTTTTTGTGTATGTAATCACGCTTTAAGCCTCCCCTTTTCGCATGGCTAAGTTGGGCTTAAAAAGGCTAAGCCCAACATATATATAATAAACGGACGTGTTAAACGGGGGAAAATAACGTTGGGTTAAATTAATTAATAAATGAAAACATAAAGTAGAAGGGCCCAAATTCAAGTATGGGTTGGGCCCATGATTGGTGTAACCTTTACACCATTAACCTAATAATGGGCCGCAAATATTTACATATAAGAAAATAAAGAAGAAAGACAAAATATGTAAATGTAGAACATACGATGTGTTTAACCCGAGGTTGGATTGAGTTGTGATGTAAACCTGCCCGGAACCGCCCGGCTGTCCAGTAGTCACAACAATACCTATCCAATGTGGGAGGTTAAACATGGAGCCCAATAAGGACCCGAGGTTAGACTGAGTTGTGGCGTAAGACTGCCCGGAACCAACCGGCAACAGGCAGCCACAACAATACCTGTCTAATGTGAGAGGTCAAGGCTTTAATAAGACAATTAAGGCTGAGTCAGGATTGTTAGGATTAAGCGAACTAAAGACTTAATCAAAATGGAACATGCTAAACTAAACGGGCTGGTGGGGGTTAGGTTAGAAAACACTTAACCAACTTAGCATGTTGGCTAGAGATAGAAAACCTAGTAACGGGGGACCCTTTTCAGCAGTAACCCTAGAAGGTGTATCAGGATACCCTGAAAACTAGGCAGGGTGGGGCACGATTACTGGGCTGATTGTAAGAGGTCAAATCGACGGCGGTGGTGTAGCAGTGTAGGTTCTAACGGGGTGCGGGCGTGCACACACTCCGGCGCAGAAAAATAAGGCACTGGACACCAGTAGCATACCTGTGCATTCTAGGATTGTGTCGGGCCGCCACCATGGGACTTGATACACCCCATGGTGGGACCAGCATAGGTAACTACAACATCGGGGGCCGTAAGACACATGTAACTATGCGAGTAGGAGCCGATCATCATAGAATGGATCACATCACCCTGATTATGGGGTGCCAGTTGGAAAATAGTTTATATGGGGTCAGAGATTAACATGGGGTACGATAGTATATTCGACCCTAGACAACTTAACCAAGTTTATAGTGCTTTCCCACTTCTTGATTATACTTATCATACCCAGTTCTTTATTCATAGACAGAATAGTACTAGACTTACTCAGGCTTTATGTCTGACTCTACTTTTCTTTCGTCTTCTTTTCTTCCGTTTCCCCCCCCCAGGTCCACAGGGAGGGAACACAGCAGCTTGACCAACCTCAACATCCAGCTTGAAGAAGAGAAATGTATTGCTTGGACCTTTTCATTTTGAACTATGGCTTTGGACAAACTCTATGGGGCTTTTGCAGTTTATCTATGTATTATTTATGCATCTTTAAATAATGTAATCAAGACAGATTATGAAAGTATTATGTTATGTTTTTGGAAAGGATGTAAGACAATTATGGTGATGTTGTTGTAACACGTATTCGCTTTTATGAAATAAAAGTTGTTGATTTTCCGCTGTTTACAAATATGTGTTCTTATATCTGTCTTGTTTATCTGTGACTTATACTTATAAACCTCCACCAAAATTAGGGCATTCCCTTTGAGAGTGACCCTAACGGAGGTGGGGTGTTTCACTTGGTATCAGAGCATAGGTTTACCAGATAAGATAAAAAGTTTTGAAAAATTATTTTCAAAAAGGAAATTTAAAGAAGCATTTTTAAAAGAAAAAATGTTATTTTATTTTAAAAAAGGCAAAGTCCACTCCCCAAAGCCATAGGTATTATCTCTTATCCTTCGTTTTGAATCTATCCTTTTTGTTTCAGCATGTCCCAAGAACTTAACTTGCCGGAAGGGGTGCCAATACCTGGTTGGTTTAGACGGTTCTTAGAAGCAAGGGCCACTCAGCCAGGTCCTACCGTTCCTCCTCCCCCAGCTGAAGGAAATCATCCAGCTGCAGCAGCACCTTTTCCTCCACCTCCTCCACGGGGAAACACTTTTGCTAAGATATGTAAAGATTTTAAAGCTATGGGAGGAAAGGATTTCCATGGAACTGAGTCCTTCGTGGCAGCTAGGAATTGGCTGAAAGAAACGGAGGACCTATTCATCATCTTTGAGGTAGAAGATAGACAAAAAGTACAACTGGCAGTATGGCTATTGAAGGGCGAGGCTTCCTACTGGTGGGAAGTCACTAATGCTGAAAGACCAGTGGAGACATGGGAGGACTTTAGGGCAAGGTTTGAGACTAAATTTCTCTCAGATGCGGAAAGAAGTTTGCAGTTGGAAAAATTCTTATTTCTTAAGCAAGGGGACAAGACAGTCAGAGAGTATGTGAATCAGTTCGATGAGCTGGCTAGGTTTGGGCTTGACCTAGTCAACACCCCGCACAAGAAGGCTCTCCGTTTCGTCAAGGGGTTGAATGAGCCATTACACAGTTTGGCCATGACCCATATACCCATGGGAGCCACGTATGAAAGATTGGTGCAAATGGCATTGCTGAATGAAGAGGATAAGGGCAAGAAGGAGACAAAGGCAGAAAGCTCTCAAGGGAAGAAGGAGGGTTTGCAGCCTAAGAAGACAGACTTTAAGAAGGGCGGAAAGGGCAACAAAGAGAAGAGGAAGTGCAATTTTTGTGGCAAAGTGGGACACTTAGTAAAGGACTGCCGGAAAAAGAAGGCCAAGGAGAATGGTGGGTGCTTTTCTTGCGGTGAGACAGGCCAAAGGGCTAAGGACTGCCCAAAGAAACGAGGACAGGGGCAGAGGGCTGGATCCACCCCAGGGGCACAGGTTCATGTGCTGGAAGCGCCACCTCTGCAACAGCGAGGTATAAATACTTCTGTAGAAAGTGTAGTTTATCTTTATGATCACCCCGTTCGAACTTTATTTGATTCTGGCGCATCACACTCCTTTATCTCGTCTGCTTTAGTAGAATCTCTGCACCTAAAAACTAGTATGGTAGAGGACCCCTTAATTGTCTCAAACCCAATTGGGGGCCCAACTCATTTGTCTATGATCTGTTTGGGATTGAAAATTTCTATTCTAAGCGTAGAATTTCAATGTAGTGCCTTTGTTTTGGGCTTTTCGGGTTATGGTTTGATTTTGGGTATGGATTGGCTATCCAGTAATGGAGCCGTCCTTGATTGTGAAAAAAGGGTTGTTAGGCTCCTAACCCAGCTCGGTAATACTTTGGAAATTTCTTGTAATCCCTCGTATGCGGTTATGCTTAGTTACCTTGAATCGCTAGATGCCTCTGTTGAAAATTTGCAATCAGTTAGAGTGGTCCGGGAATATCCGGATGTCTTCGAAGAGGTGAAGGGCTTGCCTCCGAAGCGGGAAATAGACTTCCGCATATATCTTGTAGATAATGCAAAGCCCGTTGCGTTGCCCGTTAGACACATGGCTCCACGGGAAAGGAAAGAGCTCAGTAAACAGATTAAAGAGCTTCTAGAAAAGGGGTTCATTAGGAGAAGCATTTCAGAATGGGGCGCTCCAGTGGTGTTCGCTACAAAGGCGGATGGTTCACTCCGTCTATGTGTTGACTATAGGGAGCTCAACAAGTTAACAAAAAAGAATAGGCACCCTCTCCCTAGAATTGACGATTTATTTGACCAGCTTGTAGGAGCGTCTGTTTTCTCCCAACTCGATTTAGCAACCGGTTTTCATCAGCTAAGGGTGGCTGAAGATAGCATCGATAAAACGGCGTTCAGAACCCCAGACGGCTTCTTTGAATGGCTTGTCATGCCTTTCTGCTTGACAAATGCACCTGCTTACTTCGTGGACCTGATGAGTAGGGTATTTAGAGATTTCCTCAACAAATTCGTAGTGGTCTTCATAGATGATATCCTTATCTTCTCAAAAAGTGAAGAGGAACATGCTCAGCACTTAAGGGCAATCATGGAAACTTTGCGAGTCCATCAACTAAAAGCCAAATTCTCCAAATGCCACTTTTGGAGAGAAGAGGTGAGGTTCCTTGGGCACATAGTATCCAAACAAGGGTTAGCAGTGGACCCCGCTAAGGTAGTGGCGGTACAAGATTGGAAGACACCAAGGAATGCAACTGAGGTCCGAAGCTTTCTAGGACTAGCAGGTTTCTATCGAAAATTCATAAGGGATTTTGCGAAAATCTCAGCTCCGCTCACGAAATTGACTAAGAAGAATATAGTGTTCAATTGGGACTTGGATTGCGAGTTTGCTTTCCAACGACTGAAAAGGGCTCTCACAACAGCCCCAGTTTTGACGCTGCCGGATGGGAGCAAGATGTTCACTGTTTATACGGATGCATGTGGGACAGGGCTAGGCGCCGTCTTAATGCAAGAAGGAAGGGTAGTAGCTTATGGCGGGAGGCAGTTGAAGGTGCACGAAAAGAACTACCCAACCCACGATCTTGAGTTAGCCGCCATCGTCTTTGCACTCAAGTCTTGGCGACACTATCTCCTAGGTGAGAAGTTCGAACTTTACACTGACCATAAATCGTTGAAATATCTTTTCTCGCAGAAGGATCTTAACTTGAGGCAACAAAGATGGATGGAGTTTCTTGCCTCGTACGATTTCGAAATCTCCTACACTCCGGGCAAAGGCAACGTAGTGGCAGACGCGTTGAGCCGAAAGAAATTGACCCTAAGCCCGTTGTTTGTTGAAAGACAAAGCCTAGAGTTTATAGCCAGCTTCGACTTTAGGCCTTCCTCCGATTTCGTACCAGGCTTGCTAGCATCTCTCGAAGTGCGCCCAACTTTAGTGGATTCAGTAGGGACATCACAACGCGAAGACCCTCAGCTTGTGGAAACAATTGATAGGCTAATTAGGGGTGAGACTTCAAGTCACCTCAACAGATACTCCATCGACGATAGGGGTTTGCTAAGGCGAGACGGAAGACTATGCGTCCCACAGACAAAAGATTTAATAAAGAAGGTTCTCGAGGAAGCACATCACTCCAAGATGACGATACACCCGGGCGGAGATAAAATGTACAAAGATATAAAAAGGACTTTCTTCTGGAACGGCATGAAAAAGGACGTGGCAGAGTTCGTTTCTAAGTGCATGGTGTGCCAACAGGTTAAGGCGGAACAGAAAAAGCCTGGCGGACTGCTACATCCTTTGGAGGTCCCGCAGTGGAAGTGGGATAGCATCTCAATGGACTTCATCGATGGGCTGCCTAGGTCTAGGAGAGGCAACACTAGCATTTGGGTAATAGTGGATAGGCTTACTAAAAGCGCCCACTTTTTACCTGTCAAAAGTAAAAGAACTGCCTCATCCCTAGCATCACTTTACCTTAAGGAAATCGTGCGACTCCATGGAATACCATCTAGCATTGTTAGTGACCGAGACCCCATCTTCACCAGTGAGTTTTGGCGGAGTCTGCAAGAAGCAGTAGGAACGTAGTTATGCTTGAGCACAGCCTATCATCCCCAAACCGACGGCCAAACAGAGAGAGTGAACAGAGTTTTGGAAGACCTTCTAAGACTATGCGTCCTTGACTTCGGAGGGACATGGGAAGACCACCTTCCTTTGGTGGAATTTGCCTACAACAACAGCTATCAAGCAACCATCGGAATGGCGCCCTTCGAAGCTTTATATGGAAGACCGTGCCGATCGCCCACTTGTTGGTGGGAGTCTACTGATAAGCTCATACTTGGACCAGATATGATCCGAGAGACTTCAGAGAAGGTAGACTTAATACGAAGAAGGATGAAGACGGCCCAAGACAGACAAAAGTCCTATGCCGACAAGAGAAGGACCGACCTTGAATTTGAGGTTGGAGACAGAGTTTTTCTCAAGGTGTCACCGCTAAGAAACGTTGTTCGTTTTGGAACCACAGGAAAACTGGCACCGAGATTCGTAGGGCCCTTCCCTATCATCGAGAAAATTGGGAAAATGGCCTATAGATTAGAGCTACCCGAGAAGTTGGCTGGAGTCCACAACGTTTTTCACGTTTCACATCTCCGAAAATGTCTACATGAGTCTGCTGAGGTGGTAGAGCCAAATATCCTCGAAGAGGCCGAAGTGGAACGCGAAGCAACCATAAGAAAAGTTCCAACCCGCATCTTAGGAACGGAAGTGAAGAAGCTACGCAACCGCGAAGTCAAGCTCGTCAAAGTTCAGTGGAGCGACGCCGAGGGAGACGCGACTTGGGAAACTGAAGCTAGAATCCGCACTGCCTACCCTTTTCTGTTCGAGGGTACATCCTTGATCTTTCCTTTTCCTTAAGTTGCGCTTTTATCTATCTTTTTAGGTATACTTCCTCGACCTTATCTTTTAGGTAGAAACCCTTTGGATGGAAACATGTAATTGAAACATGTTATGGATGATGGTTGCAAGTGGTTGCAAGTGATTGCTAGTGGTTGCTCGTGGTTGCATATACACACACAATCTAGGTTTTAGATCGGCTCAGTCACTTCATATTGCATATGCATATATGTTTGCATTCGTATATGGTTGAACTCTAATGTGTTGTCATGTGGATGTTGCATTTGTATTGAATGATTGTGCACTCATGTAGAATCATGAATAGGAAAATTTGCATACATAATGGATTCATGGCACTTACATAATTCGCATTAAGGAGGTCAACTGAATCAGTAGACCGCCTGATTTTGCATTAGATAAGTACATGTATACACACACACTTTGCATATGATCATGAAGCATTAGAAGTCTTTTAAGGACAATGGATGCTCGTGTTTGATGGATGAGTAGAAGGATGATTGGATGTTAGGATATACATTCCTCCTAACTTGAAGATTTCGGGGACGAAATCCTTTTAAGTGGGGGAGAATGTAACACCCCGAAAATTCTATAACTGTGAAATTAACAAATTAAGGTATAATTAATTTGAAATCAAAGAACTAAGGGAAACGGGATACGCCATTGCGTTCGTCTCGGAAAAATACGCGAAATAGAGTCCGAGTTTTCGAAAAACGGAGTCCGTATGAAGAAGATATGGCCTTCGGAAGTTTTTAAATTAAGTTTAAAATTCAAACAGAATAAAATAAGCTCAGAAAAACAAAGTGGGGCCCAATGGGCCAGGGCGGGAAAAGGCCCGCCTGACGCACCTAGGTCGACTGGGCTGTCGACCTGGTCTAACCAGGTCGACAGGCCTGTCGACAGGGCTGTCGACAGGGGTGTCGACCTGGTCCAGAGCCAGGTCGAGCCCAGTCCAACCTGGCTGGCCAGGTCTGTGTGTGGCCGATTTTCTGTGGTTTGCTTTGTCATTAGGGCTAGGTGGCAGGCTCTAATTGGTCTCTCCTTAGGATGAATGGCTACGATCAATCCAAGCAACATCAATGGCCCTAATCAGTTCATTACCTCTATAAAAACAACCCTAGACTAACCCTAATCTATTCATTCAAAAATAAGAACAACGCCGCCATGTTGCTGAGGAGCGTCTAGGAGTAGCCACCAAATTGGAGAGAAGATTAGGAGGAAAATTCTAAAGCCTAAAGCAATTCAAGCAAATCAAATCAACGCCTACGTCAAAAGGAGTCGCATCTCTAAATTCCTAAATTAGAGAATTCGCCGCAACGATTGTAAGTAGAGTATTATTTTGGTATGAACAAATAACTGTGTTGGTTTGTATACTTGATTTGTGGCAATAAAATAATTGTGCGTTATTATGATTCCTATCGATTTGGAATATTGTATACGTTTGGATATTCTCAAATTATGTTATTCATTATAAAAACTACATGCGGTAGTTTTATGCAAGTATGACGTTTGGATATTCGTAAATTATGTAATTTATGTTGAAGCTACATGTATGTAGTTGTTTAATGCAAGTTTGAGGTTTTGCTACTATGCCATCATGATGTATATTTTTGTACATAAATCATTTTGTACGTAATTGGAACAAATTTGGTTGTTATAGTTCATATGAAACTATGTTGAAATTTTGGCACCATGATCCATGTATTAAGCCATGCTTTTGTACTAGAAAACCTATTTGCAAACTTATGAATATGACTAGGCTATGATTGATATTTTGCATAATTGAAATCCACATTCTTAACAAGAATTATATGATGACATATGTGGTACATAGCTAGGTTAGATTCAAAAATCCCTTTTGCAAGTTGCACGACCAAAGTAAAAATCATGATTTCATGTTAGAAATATTTATGCCATGTGAATAGATTTAAAATCATGATTAAGTTGAACTATACTTTTGTGTTAGTAACAAAAGTAAACACCTTTGTAAACATGTAGTAATCTTATGAACATGATTTGCTTATGTTTGATATTATGCCTGAATAAAAATATAGATTTATGTTGTAGTTAAGCCTATGTGTCGATAGTGATATTCTTAAACTTAACTACAAGTTTACATGGTTTGATTCATGTCACTTATGCTTTATGACCAAAGTATATGTCACTACTATGCAAGTACACCAGTTTCTATTTTGTATTTCCAACGTCATATTGCAAGTTCATGCGTTCACATTCCCCTTTTTGTGTATGTAATCACGCTTTAAGCCTCCCCTTTTCGCATGGCTAAGTTGGGCTTAAAAAGGCTAAGCCCAACATATATATAATAAACGGACGTGTTAAACGGGGGAAAATAACGTTGGGTTAAATTAATTAATAAATGAAAACATAAAGTAGAAGGGCCCAAATTCAAGTATGGGTTGGGCCCATGATTGGTGTAACCTTTACACCATTAACCTAATAATGGGCCGCAAATATTTACATATAAGAAAATAAAGAAGAAAGACAAAATATGTAAATGTAGAACATACGATGTGTTTAACCCGAGGTTGGATTGAGTTGTGATGTAAACCTGCCCGGAACCGCCCGGCTGTCCAGTAGTCACAACAATACCTATCCAATGTGGGAGGTTAAACATGGAGCCCAATAAGGACCCGAGGTTAGACTGAGTTGTGGCGTAAGACTGCCCGGAACCAACCGGCAACAGGCAGCCACAACAATACCTGTCTAATGTGAGAGGTCAAGGCTTTAATAAGACAATTAAGGCTGAGTCAGGATTGTTAGGATTAAGCGAACTAAAGACTTAATCAAAATGGAACATGCTAAACTAAACGGGCTGGTGGGGGTTAGGTTAGAAAACACTTAACCAACTTAGCATGTTGGCTAGAGATAGAAAACCTAGTAACGGGGGACCCTTTTCAGCAGTAACCCTAGAAGGTGTATCAGGATACCCTGAAAACTAGGCAGGGTGGGGCACGATTACTGGGCTGATTGTAAGAGGTCAAATCGACGGCGGTGGTGTAGCAGTGTAGGTTCTAACGGGGTGCGGGCGTGCACACACTCCGGCGCAGAAAAATAAGGCACTGGACACCAGTAGCAAACCTGTGCATTCTAGGATTGTGTCGGGCCGCCACCATGGGACTTGATACACCCCATGGTGGGACCAGCATAGGTAACTACAACATCGGGGGCCGTAAGACACATGTAACTATGCGAGTAGGAGCCGATCATCATAGAATGGATCACATCACCCTGATTATGGGGTGCCAGTTGGAAACTAGTTTATATGGGGTCAGAGATTAACATGGGGTACGATAGTATATTCGACCCTAGACAACTTAACCAAGTTTATAGTGCTTTCCCACTTCTTGATTATACTTATCATACCCAGTTCTTTATTCATAGACAGAATAGTACTAGACTTACTCAGGCTTTATGTCTGACTCTACTTTTCTTTCGTCTTCTTTTCTTCCGTCTTCTTTTCTTCCGTTCCCCCCCCCCCAGGTCCACAGGGAGGGAACACAGCAGCTTGACCAACCTCAACATCCAGCTTGAAGAAGAGAAATGTATTGCTTGGACCTTTTCATTTTGAACTATGGCTTTGGACAAACTCTATGGGGCTTTTGCAGTTTATCTATGTATTATTTATGCTTCTTTAAATAATGTAATCAAGACAGATTATGAAAGTATTATGTTATGTTTTTGGAAAGGATGTAAGACAATTATGGTGATGTTGTTGTAACACGTATTCGCTTTTATGAAATAAAAGTTGTTGATTTTCCGCTGTTTACAAATATGTGTTCTTATATCTGTCTTGTTTATCTGTGACTTATACTTATAAACCTCCACCAAAATTAGGGCATTCCCTTTGAGAGTGACCCTAACGGAGGTGGGGTGTTTTAAATCAGCTTACGATACATATCCCATTGTGTTCGGAATGGGGGTAATTAGCTATGGATGACAGGCGGTGGGCCTCGTTACGAGGTCGAAATAAAAAGTCAACTTTTTTGAAATAAAATAATATAAAAATAAAACCTCTCCCCTCTCCCCCTTACTTCCTATCAGCCCCCCCCACCACACGTTCATTTCTAAAACGAATAAGGAAAAAAACCCGCAATAGCCTCCGCCCCCCCTCCCCCGTCCAGCTCCACCGCCGATCAACACCTTCTGCCGCCGCCCCTCTTCTTCTTCTCCACCTCGCCTCCTCCTCCCACTTCCTTCCCCCTCGCGATTGGGGGCCGCGCCTGAAACCCTGGCGCACCCCCCTGGACCCCGGTGCCCCCTCCGCCCCCCCCCCTCCAGCTCCGCCGCAGCTCCGCCGCCAAACAGCAAACCCCCCCCGGAAGAATCTCGTTTTATTGTAAGTTTTTTATTATTATTACCTTTTTTATATTTATTTGTTTTACTTATTTAAAGTAACTACTTATTAGAAGATAGGATTACTACTTATTCAAAGATTGGATTTTTATTTTAACATAAACAAAAGTGTGATCTTTCTATAAACAAAATGTTTAGCTAGAGAAAAGATAGCGTTTTTATACGAAGAAAGATATGATTTTTCATCATATAAAATTATAATTTTTATATGATGTGAAGGATAAAAATATAATTTTTATAAAGTAGAAGGATAAAAATATAATTTTTATAAAATAGAAGTATTAAAAATATGATTTTTATTATATATATGTTGAAGTGGAAAAGTGATTTTTATAGCAAAGTAAAAATTCGATTTTTATATATTGAATAGTAAAGTAAAAATTCGATTTTTATATATTGAATAGCAAAGTAAAAATTCGATTTTTATATATTGAATATCAAAGTAAAAAATTCGATTTTTATATATTGAATAGCAAAGTAAAAATTCGATTTTTATATATTGAATAGCAAAGTAAAAATTTGATTTTTATATGTTGAATAGCAAAGTAAAAATTCGATTTTTATATATTGAATAGCGAAGTAAAAATGTGATTTTTATATATGTAGAGAATACGGGCAGTGAAAATTAACAAAAGGGCGAGAACGACGAAGATTTCTACCTAAGAAGAGTCGTGGCGTTGGATTAGCTATTCTGTGAGAACTCCTCACCTTTTATTTTATTTCTAGTTGAAATATATGCTAGGATGCAGATGGTGTTTAGTAGCACCCGACTCCCGTCGTCCACAGACCGTGGATGGCTTGTATGCTTGGTTGTTTGATTTTGATGTGTAGTTGATTGTGTGATGTGATGTGAAATGAAAAAAAAATATTTATGTAGTTAAAAATATTTTATAGTTAAAAATAGAATTTTTAGCGTGTATATGAAATAAAAATAAACAAATCGGACGATTTGTTTATATACACACATTTGATTGATATTGATTGGGACGATAAATTTTACACATCTCCCAACTGCACAAATAAAATATGTGTTTGATTGTTTGAAACCCCACACGGGTAATGGGATGATATTTAACGTACACTAATCCCGATTGTTTAGTTGTATGTCGATCGATTGATTGACAGACTGTTACAAGCGTTAAATATTTATATTCGATGCTTATACAGTGTAGAATGCACTTTGGATGATGGTTGATTATTCATCGTTGTTATTGTATACATGTGTTGTAGAAAATCCATATAACTAATATTATATGGTAATTGATTGGGCCTCATTCCAGTTTTGAAAAAGAAATATTTGAATAGAAATATTTGAAAAAGAAATATTTGAAATAGAATATTTGAAAATAGAAATATATAAAGCCGTGTTGATTAGATTGACGCCATTTTGACATGAACGATATTTATATCGATTTTATTCATTTTATAATGAATATCGAAAGTAATTTCAAAATCTGATATTTTGAAAAGAATTGAAATTCGAACTGAAACCGAATAGAAATGAATTCGAATTGAAATTGAATATAAATGAATTCGAATTGAAATTGAATTGAATTGAAAACGAACTGAAATTGAATTAGAAATCAATTTGAATTGAAATCGATTTGAAATGAATTTAAAACGAATTTGTATTGGAATATTCAATTTTGATTTGAAATTGAATATGAAGTTGAAACCGTTTTGAAAATGAATTTAAAACGATTTATAAAGCATGTTTTGAATTGAAATCGACGAAGTATATATTATATATATTATATATATAAAATAATGGCCAGAATAGAACGCGCCGTGCCGCGGCAGTTCGCGAATTTCGACCATTGACTTCGAATGGATATTGCGGGAGATCCAACCGTCGGATTCTCCTAAAAACGGAACCGTTGGGTTCGTATCGAAAATAGATTTCTAACGAATGTGAGAAACTAGAAATCTAACGGTTGGATTTGGAATTATATCCAAATCAAATTTGAAAAAGATCGCTGTAAGTGTAGTTCGATGGCCGTTGATGGAAATCGACTGTACGGGCCTTGATAAAATTATTAAAAATAGTAATAATTTGTGTAAAATCATAAGAAATGATTTGTGAAGAATTGGGATGAAAAAACTCCATATTTGAAAAGATAAAAATAGATTTTTATCGAAATGAACTAGTTTTGAACTAGAATTATAATTCTATTTATTTTTAAATAAATAAATTGGATTTGAAATGGTTTTGAAAATAACCAGAATTTCCAATAATTATATTGCAATGGATTTGAATCCAAATTGTCTTCGGAATATTTCGATGTTGGATTTCATGATGATACAGATATTGTTATGGGAATTTGAAAGATATATATATCGTTATTTCCAATACGATATGTGTTGATCGTAGAATTTGATATTGAATATAAGCCGGTATATTTTCTATTCAGAGCCTTGCATTTAATGTCAAATGTGATTTGGGTTTGTCGTGAATGGTGTTTTTATTAACACTGTTCTTGAACCCAGTTGAGAAAAGATTAAATCTTTTTATTTAGATTTAATGAAGTGTGCCAATTAAATAATAGTTAATTGGAATTGAATTGGTATTGATTTTTGGGTTTATCGTGGACAGCGTTTTAAATAACACTTGTTCTTTAACCCGATAATTAATGGAATTTGATTTTGGGTTTATCGTGAACCGTGTTTTAAAATGACACTGATTCTTTAACCCAGTTAAGGATTAAAACTAAGTGGAGTTTTAATGAATCTTTAATTAGATTGAAAAGATCGAGAATGGAGTATCGCCAGTTTTACTCCAGGCGATAGTTAAATCTTTAATTAGATTTGAACGTGAAATGGTAATTGAATTTACCGATAACACCGTGGTGTTAGATATGAAGTATTACCAGTTTTACTTCATGGGATGAATAGGTTGGGATTGGGAAATAAAATAAATGATTACTTCGGTGTGGTTCGCTAATCCCGACTAGTTTGAATTGATATTCAAAAAGGAGATTAAAGAATAAATTTAAAGAATTTATCTTTGATAAAATTAATGGGAACCTTTCCCAAAATATAAGAATATTTGAATAAAAGAGTATTCTGAATTGGAATGAAGCGTATGTTGTGTTTGTGTAATACTTGTTTATTATATACGCGAGTTATTCAGAAAGACCGGGTTTATCCCATTCTGAATAACTGATTCGACGTGGTGTCGAAGATGAAGACGGTGGTTGAAGACCAGAGGTCTTCACGTCATTTGGATAATTACTGATGATCTTGATTGCGTCGTACACCCAAGAGGAGGGAATCAGTTAGTGATCGTCCAGACGTGCTTGGAGATTGATGGATATGCGGGGTACTAGGTGCCTCCGGTTTCGTTCAGACCCAGAACGAACTTGTAAATGGACTGTGTGTCTGACATTGGATTTTATTCTGTGTGGTTGATTTCTATTAAATATATATCTGTTTGGCGGCGGGGAATTTATTCTCTTGCTTAACGCCCTTCTCTGAGACGTACGAGCTCAGAGGTTATATATTGATGGATATCAAACGCATGGAGTGAATTGCCTGTGTGGCATGCCTAAGTGGCAATTGATCAAGGCTTCTGTTGAAAAGCAAAGTCTTGTGGTGATGATCAAAGCACGGCCTGTGTGGCATAGCTTTGTGTAGCGTGGATTCGCGAGCCTCACGCCCCGGTTGTGAACCAAAAACGGGAGAAGGATCCAGGGAGGGCATGCGTTTCTTTCTAGCTAGAAGTGGCGTAAGTGGTTTTACACGCCCTAACGAGATTGACTTATGTGGTTGTTGCTGTTGCGAGGCACCTCGGATATATCGGTCGTTCTCGAACCGATGGGGTCATTGGACTCATTTACGCCCCAAAGGGCGAGGAAACGCAGTGTTCAGGCATTTTAATCCACATCGGTGGACCGACCCTGTGGCTCCTAGGTGCAGTTGCGGCTGTAGCCTGAGGCTCGGGCTAGAGAGTCTCGAATTCGGTAGAGGACTATCTTTTGCCTCGGTTCACAGATGGAAATCCAAATTCCAATACGTGACAGTGCGGTTTTGATTGTAGAGCCTAGTATGGCGACATGATATATGGTACCCATGCCGTCTATGATTGATATTTATGATTGAAATTGTTTTGACACTATACACTTATAATAGTATCAAATGATTTGTTTTTAAACGTATCAAACATGCTTTGGCTATTATAAGGGAAAACCTTATCCTCCGGTTTGTGTTGCATTGTGTGATGGGACCTGGGTCTTATAATAGCTTCATTGTTCTTTATTTAGCATTGCACTGTTGCTTTATGCACTGGTGTTCTTCGGAGGAAACCCGTTCCGTGTTATACGGCGTGGTCCCTTGATTTACCTAACTTTAAAAATAAAGTTTTAAATAATTGTTTTAGTTCTCACACCAGTCCCATGACTGACCTGGAGTTTATTGTTTTAACCTAAACTCTGGGTGCCCTTATTTCGACACGGGCAGCTAGTAGTTTTGGTTTTGCAGATTTATATTCACAGGATCCCGGTTTACAGGTGGAACAATATCCGGAAAGCTTTGTATCCGTGTATCTCCTTCAGTTGTGTATTGTATTATTTTCCACTGCTATGTATTTAAATGTAATTTAAATCTCTGATATTTCTGTGTAATATTTATTCATACTCTGTATATTCTTGTATTCTGATGAATTGTTGTAATATACAATGAAATGTTCTTCCGTCCGCGTTCTATTTTGTCGTGTTCTCAAAACAATTCGTTCTTTCTCTTCTCTTCGGAGACCGGGGAAGTTCGGGTCGTTTCAATCATTGTATGTTATTATTTCTGATCTGCGATGTTGTGATTGTTGTATGGTTATTAATATTCGTTGTGATATCATGATATAGCCATGTTTGTTTAGATCTATAAATTCTGATGTAATCTCTATAAAGTTCTCATCTTTATTATTTTTATTTTTATTTTTATTCCTTTATAGAAATGAAAAATTGAATCTTTGTTTGTTTTATAAACAAAAATGAAATTTTGAACCTTTATTTTGTTTTACAAATTAAGATTGAATCTCTATTCTGATTTAGAATATAAAGAAAGTTTAAATCCTTATTTTTTATTCACAACAGTAAATGAAAAGTTGAAACCTTATTTTGCTCAACAAAATGAAGGAAAGGTAAATCTTTATCTTTGATTCACAAATAAAAAGAAAGGTTTGAATTTTTGTTTTACAAATAAAAAGAGAAAACTTAAATCTTTAATTTTGATTTATGATTTATAATATAAAGGAAGTTTAGATCTCCTCCATTTAATTAAAAGATAAATAAAGTTTAGATATTTTATTTTAATTTAAAAATTAAATAAAGATGAGACCTTTATTTTGGTTCATGAGAATTACACACCAAATCATATGTTGGGTTGTTTATGTTGACACTGAAAATCACGACGTTGGATAAATTATAGAAATGGTTAGACAAAAACCATATTATCATATGTTGACATTGAAAATCACGACGTTGGATAAATTATAGAAATGGTTAGACAAAAACCATTATATTTTTATTATCATATTTTGACACCAAATTGACTTGTGTGTTAGATAAGAAAATATGTAAAAATAAAAGATTTACATTTTTCTATGTAAAAATAAAAGATTTACATTTTTCAATGTAAAATTAAAAGATTTACATTTTTCTATGTAAAAATATAAGATTTACATTTTTCTATGTGAAGATGAAAGATTTAAATTTTTCTATGTAAAAATGAAAGGTTTACATTTTTCAATGTAAAGGTAAAGAATTTACATTTTTCATTGTAAAAGAAAAAGAGGTAAGAGCTTACATTTTTCAATGTAAAAGAAAAAGAGATAAAATATTTACATTTTGTAGAAACATAAAAAGTACATCTTTATGTTATAAAAATGAATTACATAAAAAGTACATTTTTATGTATTTAAAACGAATAGGATAAAAAGTACATTTTTATGTATTTAAAATGAATAGGATAAAAAGTACATTTTTATGTATTTAAAATGAATAGGATAAAAAGTACATTTTGTGTATTTAAACGAATAGGATAAAAAGAACATTTTTATGTAATTAAAGAAAGAGTACATTTTAACCATCATTTTTGTCGCATTAGAATTGGCGAACAAAAATATTATTTTATTGAATATAAAAATATACATTGTTGAAACCGTCATTTTTGTCGCATTAGAATTGGCGAACAAAAATATTATTTTATTGAATATAAAAATATACATTGTTGAAACCGTCATTTTTGTCGCATTAGAATTAGTGAACAAAAATATTATTTTATTGAATATAAAAATATACATTGTTGAAACCATCGTTTTTGTCGCATTAGAATTGGCGAACAAAAATATTATTTTACTGAATATAAAAATATACATTGTTGAAACCATCATTTTTGTCGCATTAGAATTGACGAACAAAAATATTATTTTATTGAATATAAAATATACATTGTTGAAACCGTCATTTTTGTCGCATTAGAATTGGCGAACAAAAATTTTATTTTATTGAATATAAAAATATACATTGTTGAAACCATCATTTTTGTCGCATTAGAATTGGCGAACAAAAATATTATTTTATTGAATATAAAAGTGTATAATGTTGAAACCGTCATTTTTGTCGCATTAGAATTGGCGAACAAAAATATTGTTTTTATAGAATAAAAAGAATTGATTTTAATAATGGGAATCGCCAAATGGTTTATATATATAAAAATTAATATAAAATTTAACGAAACGAGAGCGGCAGTTCGCGTATCGACAATCGTAACTTCAAACGATTATACCGAAAGATCCGACCGTTGAATTTTCCCAAAACTGGAACTGTTAGGACCGCTTTGGGAAGAGCTTTCCAATGATATAAATCTCATCAAAATCCGACGGTTAGATTTTAAGATATGTGTAAATCAAATTTTGGTAAAAACAGCGCCAGGACCGCCTACTGACCCGTAGCGTCGTTTATTTATTCTGAGCTATTTTCAAATAAATAAAAATAGCAATAAATAGTCATAAATATATATGAAATGTTTTAAATGATAATTATGCGACAATTATTTGAAAAGACCGAGTTAATCTCATTTCAAATAATTGCAGGACGATCAAATCAAAGAGATAAGAAGATGATGGTTGAAGACCGACGGTCTTCACATCGAATGGACGACGACTACTGATGCCTTGGACTGACTTGCTCCCAGGACGGGGTTGAAGCAGTAGTTGTCCAAACGTATGTGTTGGTCGTGCGGATAAGCGAGCGCCTCTTTGGTGTCTCCGGTTTTGTTCAGACCCAGAACGGACTTGTAAATGGATGTGTGTCTGACGTTGGAGTTCATCCCATGTAATTAAATTGATTGATATTAGTATATGTATGTTTGTTGGTGGAGAATTTATTCTCTGCTTAACACCCTGATATATAGTAATAGTTATCGATCGCATGGCGTTGAATTGTCAATGTGACACGCCAATATGCAATGATCAAGGCTTTGTTGAAAAGCAGGCCTTGTGGCTGATGATCAAAGCATAGCCTGTTTAGGCATAGCTTTGTGTATAGCGTGACTTCGCGAGCCTCACACCCCGGTATGAGTCAAAAACGGGATATGGACCGTAGGCAGTGCACACGTTTCTTTCTAGCTAAGGGGTAGTGTCAGTGCTTAAACTGACTGACATTTTACTTATGTGGATGATGGATTGAGGTACCTCGGGTTTTTATAGGCCGGAAGTGGTCATACTATAGGTCTAAAGGGACCGGGAAACGTGTGTTCAGGCATAACTAATCCACTGCCGTTAGATGGGGACCGGCCCTACCACATCCAAGGGTTCACTACGGGGATCCTGAGGCATTTGCTAGAGTGTCTCGAATTGGAGAGGACGATCCCTAGCCTCGATTTCATGACAGAAAACCAATTTCAAATACGACATTATGATTTTGATCGTAAACTTATATATGGCGACATAGTATATGGTACCTATGTCGTCTAGGATTGCTACATTTATATTGAAGTATTTTAATACTACTTAGACACTAATGATAATATTAAAATATTATTTTCCACGTATTAAGCATGTTTGATCATCATAAGGGAAAACTCTATCCTCCTGTTTGCGTTGCATTGTGTGATAGGACTTGAGTCTTATGATGGTTTTATTTTTCAAAAGTCATTTCGATGTTTTTGTATAAACTTTATTAAATTATGCATTGGCAATCCAATGGAGTAAACCCGTTCCGCGTTAGCGGCGTGGTCCTGTGATTTGCCATATTTATAGTTAGTATAGAAAGATTTTTCATACCAGTCCCATGACTGACTCGATGTTTGTTTCACTTTGCAAACTCGGGTGCCCTCTTTCCACATGGGCAGCCAATTGACAGGTTCAGGTGATACATTCTGATTGGAGCTTGCTTGGAAGGAAGAAGAAGAAGGCCTTTTCTTTAGTTTTTACTTCCGCTTTGAGACATTTTATCTTCTGTAGCTTTGATGTACGTAACGGAGTTTGGGACTTGTTTCTTTTCCATTGAAACTTATTTCCCTTTTGTTGAGACTCTTTATTTGGCTAAGTTGTATTCTGTACTGCGTACTCTGATGTATTGGATATTATGATGTTGATGACATTTATTTCCGCTGCAATGGTTTATGTGTTATGATAATTATCTAAGATCTGTTTTTGTTGTAAATATGTTGTATTCCAAATGATTATCCTTACTTTCGAACCACAGAAGTTTGGGGTTATCACAGTTGGTATCAGAGCCTAAGGTTAACCTTAGCTTTGGAATATAACATATTTAGAACAATTCGTCTAGATAGAATCCACATTATTATAAGGCGAGTAGCTTATTAGAGATAGGACTAGCAATGTCCTAGAATGAGTACAGCAGAATAGCACATATTTATAAGTCGTTACATCATTGCCTTTCCATCTTGTCCTTACCTTATATTTTCTAGAGCATTTTCATTTCGGTTGGTCTGACTCTTTCCTTGATGGTACAGACTGATTTAAATGGATACTAGAGCAAGAACAGCCCGGGGCGGAGCCCGAGGTGGAGCTCGAGGCGGGGCCAGAGGAGGAGCCCGAGTGGGAGCTGGAGGGAAAGCTAGAGACGAGACCCCCATCACTCAGGAACAACATACTTCAGAGGTTATAGCACAACCACCTCCACCTCCACCTCCACAGCCCTTCGATTTGGAGAGAATGTCAAAGAAATTCAAAAACCTAGGAGGTGTACCTTTCACGGGGCGAGAGTCTGCGATTCAGGCAGAAGCATGGCTTAAAGATTGTGAAAAAATCCTCTAGGGCTTATAACTAGAAGATCAGCGAAAGCGTTACCTGGCAGTATGACAATTAAAAGAGGAAGCCGGGCATTGGTGGGATACGATCAAGATCTGCAATGACGTGGCCAATATGTCTTAGGCAAAATTTAAGGAACTCTTCAATGAAAAGTATATTCCCCCACAAGCTAGAAAGCGCCTGCGCGAACAGTTCGTTAACCTACAGCAAGGGAATATGACCGTTTCTGAGTATGTGAGGAAGTTTGATGAGCTTTCACGATTTGCTCCTGGTTTGATTAAAGATCCGGTAGAGAAGAATAAAAAATTTATCAAGGGTCTGTCAAAGAAATATTTGAACCGAGTCACTGCTCATATCAAGCTTCCATTAAATGAAGTAGTTGAGATGGCATGCCGCTACGAGGAAAATGACGAGTCCGGACCGCAGGATAGAGCGAACAGCCAAGGCAACAACCCGAAGGAACAGGCTAACAAGAAACCGGAGGCAAGCAATTCTTCTACCGCTAAGCCCCAAGGGAAGAAGAGGGACAGGAGCAAGGTGACATGTTATAACTGCGGCAAGATTGGACATTTTGATTACGAGTGTAGAGCACCTAAAAAGGTCAAGAGAAATGATTCAGGACCTAGCCAGAACCGTAACCCGAATCCTCAGAATCATGGCCAGAGTTCTCAGGACAAGAGGGAATGCTACAATTGTCATCAAAAGGGACACATTAAGGCGAACTGCCCACTGCTAAGGAATGCTCAGGTGGCACGTGTTTATGAGGGAGCAGATGCACCAGCTTCGACTGAGGGGCCTAGTAAACCCGATGTCTTAGGAGGTACGCTTAATATTAGGACCATCCCTATTACTGTCTTATTTGATACTGGTGCTGCAAGAAGCTTTATTTCTAAAGATGCAAGTAAAAAGTTGAAACTGAAACCAAGAAAACTAAAAAATTTGATTAGAGCTAATAGTCCGATAGGAGGTTCCCTCATTCTAGATCAGTATTGTAAAGTGCTTATCTCCTATTCTCGCTATCAGTTTCCTTTTAATGGGATCATCATGGAGTTTTCTGGATATGACATCATACTTGGTATAGATTGACTAGCAAAGTATGAGGCTGAGTTAGTATGCGCCGAAAGAATTGTCAAAGTTAAAATTAATCTCGGGAATGTGTGTATCCCATGCCATGGCTCAGCCACCGACAGGAAAACATTCTGGTCTTCTCTAGAAGTTGCCTCTACTTCTTTTGAGGATATCCCTGTCGTCAAAGATTACGTTGATGTATTCAAAGAAGTTGAGGGCTTACCTCCGCATAGAGAAATCAGCTTCAGAATTGATTTAGCTCCGAATGCGAGGCCTGTTGTACATCCTATTCGGAGAATGTCACCAAAAGAAAAGGAGGAGCTGAGAAACCAAACCAACCAGCTTTTGTGGAAGGGTATGATCAGGCCTAGCTTCTCAGAATGGGGTGCAGCAGTGGTGTTCATCCCAAAATCTGACGGAACACTCAGACTATGTGTGGATTACCGCGATCTCAACAAACAAACACTGAAAAATAAATACCCACTGACGCGTATTGATGACTTGCTTAACCACTTGCATGGAGCACAAGTATTCTCTAGGATGGACCTAGCTACAGGCTTCCATCAACTTCGCATTGCAGAAGAGTGTGTGCCTTTATCTGCTTTCAGAGGACTGGATATCTTTTATGAATGGCTAGTAATGCCCTTCGGTCTATGTAATGCTCAAGCATATTTTGTTGATCTGATGAATAGAGTGTTCAGAGATGTTTTAAATAAATTTGTGCTCGTGTTCATCGATGACATCCTCATCTTTTCTAAATCCACTGCTGAGCACGAACAGCATCTGAGAGAAGTCTTGGAGATTTTGCGAAGAAATGTGCTGAAAGCAAAATTTTCTAAATGCATATTCTGGCAAGAGGAGGTGAAATTCCTCGGCCATGTTGTATCAAAGGAAGGCATCTCCGTAGATCCAGGAAAGATCTCAGCCATCCAAGAGTGGAAGCAGCCTAGAACTCCCACAGAGGTCAGAAGTTTCTTAGGACTTGCTGGCTATTATCGGAAATTTGTCAAAGATTTTTCGAAGGTAGCTTGCCTATTGACAAACCTAACCAAGAAACATACAAAATTCAGTTGGAAACCGGAATGCGAGACAGCTTTCCAAGAGCTAAAGAAGAGGTTGACCAATGCTCCTGTGTTGACCATCATAGATGGCAATCAGGATTTGAAGGTCTGGACCGACGCTTCTAAACAAGGTTGTTTCTTTTATAAATCAACATGTCAGAGATAACATTTTCCTTTAATGTCAAATCTCATTTTAACATGTTATCCCTTATTTATTTAAGGTATTGGTGCGGTGCTGATGCAAAGATGCAGAGTAGTCGCATATGCTAGCCGCCAGCTGAAACCGCATGAGAAGAATTACGTCACGCATGATCTTGAGCTAATGGCCATTGTGTTTGCTCTTAAAATATGGAGGCATTATCTCTTGGGTGAGAAGTTTGAAATTTACACGGATCACAAATCCTTGAAACATCTTTTTACCTAAAAAGATTTGAATATGAGGCAGCAACGCTGGGTCGAATTTCTTGTATCATATGATCTGGATATCTTATATACTCCAGGGAAAGCCAACGTTGTGGCCGATGCGCTCAGTAGCAAGAATGCAGATGATGACAAGCTTATTCTCGCCAATCTCATTATCACTCCTACTCTGATTGATAAAGTCTCTGCTCTTCAGAAGGATGATAAATTTATTCAGAGGATTATAAAAAGAATTCAGGATGCCGAAACCATGAGTTTCCAAATTGACGACAAAGGGGTTCTGAGGCTATTAGGCCGAATCTGTGTCCCCTACGACTCTAAGCACAGAAGGGAGGTTATGGATGAATGTCATAAATCTAAGCTTAGTGTTCACCCAGGAATGAGCAAGATGTATCATGACCTCAAGCACACATTTTGGTGGAGGTCGTTGAAGAGAGATATTTCTATTTATGTTGCTAGATGTCCCACTTGTCAGCAAGTTAAAAGTGATCAATAGAAGTTGGCCGGTTTGTTGCAACCACTGGGAGTTCCAGGTTGGAAGTGCGAGGAAATTTCTATGGACTTTATAGATGGCTTGCCCCGAAGCAGAAAAGGGAATGATAGCATATGGGTGATAGTAGACCGCTTAACAAAGTCTGCCTATTTCATCCCTGTTCGGTCCAATAGAACAGCACGTAGTTTGGCACAACTTTATTTTAAAGAGATTGTCAGACTACATGGGGTTCCCAAAAGCATTGTCAGTGATCGGGATCCATTATTTACCAGCAAATTCTGGGAAGCTTTCCAAGAAGAGCTTGGGACCAAGTTGAATCTGAGCTCTGCCTATCACCCTCAGACAGATGGCCAGACTGAGAGGGTGAACCGTGTTTTGGAAGACTTGTTGTGAGCTTGCATTCTTGATTATGGCGGTTCATGGGAGGACCACTTGCACTTGGTGGAATTCTCCTATAATAATAGCTACCAAGTAAGCTTGAAGATGTCACCGTTTGAATTACTATATGGCAGGCAATGCAGATCTCCAGCATGTTGGGTGGAGATAGGCAATCGACTAGTCTTGGGCCCCGACATGGTTCGAGAAGCATCGGATAAGGTTGACTTGATTAAGAAGCGCTTGCTGACTGCTCAGAGTCGACAGAAGAGCTATGCAGACCAGCGAAGAAGAAATTTAGAATTCTCTGTGAGTGATCGAGTATACTTGAAGGTTTCTCCTTTGAGAGGCGTGATTCATTTTGGGAAGACAGGAAAGTTGGCACCGAGATTCATTGGTCCATTCCCTATCCTCAAAAGGATTGGTACTCTCGCTTATAGAGTGCAGCTACCTGACTGGTTGCTAGGGGTGCATGATGTATTTCATGTATCTCAACTCCGCAAGCATGTGCATGATCCAGATCTGATTGAAGATGAACTAAATCAACAGGTCCTAGATATTGCTCCAAATCTAATAGTGAGGAAAGACCCGATTAAGATCATTGGCAAAGAAACCAAAATTTTGAGGAACAAGAGGATCAACCTAGTTAAAGTTCAATGAAGTGGGGATCCTAGAGATTGTACTTGGGAGACAGAGGATAGCATCAAAAAGGCTTACCCCAAGTGCAGAGTGGATATCTCCGAGTAACTCTGGTATTTAGGTACATTTATTACATTTTCCGTCTTGTTTCCGACTTTACTTTGTTTCCTTTTCGAGGACGAAAAACTCTTAAGTGGGGGAGATTGTAACGACCCGGAAAATCCGAACCAATTTAAAAAATTTATTTTAAATAATTTGATGGAAAAATATGGCAGAAATTAAAATTTTCATTTTTAAATAATATTAAAGCCAGTAAAAATAGTCAATTTTCAAACGATCTCTGTTTTCGACGAAACCACTTTTGTTGGAACCGGAATGTCGAATTATTGGTGGGTTTCAATTTTTAGAATTTTTCGAATTAATATGTGAGCGTGGCGAAGTAAAATGTGTTTTGTCGGTTTTAGTCAAATTTAATCGACTAAAAAATAGCCATTTTTCAAACAGTCTCAGAATTCGACGAAATTAATTTTGTTAGGACCGTATCGTCATAATAAAGACAAATATATTTTTTCTAGATTTTTCTGAGTCCTTATGTGGGCTCTATGAATTTATTTATGTAGACAAATTAAATTAATAAAGGATTTAATTATTAAAATTAAATAATTCAGGCCACAGACAGCCGTTTGGGCTCACGGGACCTGTCCCATTGGATCCAGAATATGGGTTATTGGCTAGGGGCACTTTCTGCTGGACTGGAAATGGATCAGTTTAAAAGTTACGAACTTATTTGTAAAATAGCAATTAAATATTATAAATAATGGAGGAAAATTAAACCCTAACACTGTACATCATCTTCCAGCCGCCTCTTTCAGAAAATCCATGGCCGAAATTGTCTTACCTTCCTCCCTTAAATTCTCCTTCATCTCAACGATTTAAACTTCCTCACATACACCATATCGAAGAGAGTTTCCTCCTCTATAAATCCATACGACTTGATCGTCCCCTAGTTGCCCAAACCGAGAGCATCGACGCCCCAAAGGCGTCAGTTTTCTACCGCCGCCGAGCGCCAGGGCCACCACCGAGCGGGCCGACCTCGCCAGTGCACGGGCGCTTTCCCTTGCCCATCGACGTCCCATCTCCTGATCGTGATCCGACTGCCTGTGGCGCTCGATAATCTCAGACCTAGTATTGAACCAAATAGTGTATACGTTGGCCAAGGATTGAGGTAGAAGAAGAGGGAACATTCCCTTTTGATGCTCTTTCTTTTAAATTTTATTTACACAAATTAAACCATAACTCATTCGTTTGAACTCGGAATTTGACGAGTTCAGGACCGTCGGGATCGTAATTCAGAGATCTTCGTTTCTAGACTAAAAGGGAACAATTTTGAACAAGTCAGATTTTTGGTCAAATTCAAAGTGAATCTATTTAGAATTTAATATCTGTGAGATTTCTAAATTTTGAATAATTAAATAATTTAATTATATTTGTTATGTGAATCATTGTATGTTATTATTTCTGATCTGCGATGTTTTGATTGTTGTATGGTTATTAATATTCGTTGTGATATCGTGATATAGCCATGTTAGTTTAGATCTATAAATTCTGATGTAATCTCTACAAAGTTCACATCTTTATTAGTTTTATTTTTATTTTTATTTTTATTCCTTTATAGAAATGAAAAATTGAATCTTTGTTTGTTTTACAAACAAAAATAAAATTTTGAACCTTTATTTTGTTTTACAAATTAAGATTGAATCTCTATTCTGATTTAGAATATAAAGAAAGTTTAAATCCTTATTTTTTATTCACAACAGTAAATGAAAAGTTGAAACCTTATTTTGCTCAACAAAATGAAGGAAAGGTAAATCTTTATCTTTGATTCACAAATAAAAAGAAAGGTTTGAATTTTTGTTTTACAAATAAAAAGAGAAAGCTTAAATCTTTAATTTTGATTTATGATTTATAATATAAAGGAAGTTTAGATCTCCTCCATTTTAATTAAAAGATAAATAAAGTTTAGATATTTTATTTTGATTTAAAAATTAAATAAAGATGAGACCTTTATTTTGGTTCATGAGAATTACACACCAAATCATATGTTGGGTTGTTTATGTTGACATTGAAAATCACGACGTTGGATAAATTATAGAAATGGTTAGACAAAAACCATATTATCATATGTTGACATTGAAAATCACGACGTTGGATAAATTATAGAAATGGTTAGACAAAAACCATTATATTTTTATTATCATATTTTGACACTAAATTGACTTATGTGTTAGATAAGAAAATATGTAAAAATAAAAGATTCACAATTTTCTATGTAAAAATAAAAGATTTACATTTTTCAATGTAAAAATAAAAGGTTTACATTTTTCTATGTAAAAATATAAGATTTACATTTTTCTATGTGAAGATGAAAGATTTACATTTTTCTATGTAAAAATGAAAGGTTTACATTTTTCAATGTAGAGGTAAAGAATTTACATTTTTCATTGTAAAAGAAAATGAGGTAAGAGCTTACATTTTTCAACGTAAATGAAAAAGAGATAAAATATTTACATTTTATAGAAACATAAAAGTACATCTTTATGTTATAAAAATGAATTACATAAAAAGTACATTTTTATGTATTTTAAAAAGTACATCTTTATGTTATAAAAATGAATTACATAAAAAGTACATTTTTATGTATTTTAAAAAGTACATCTTTATGTTATAAAAATGAATTACATAAAAAGTACATTTTTATGTATTTAAAACGAATAGGATAAAAAGTACATTTTTGTGTATTTAAACGAATAGGATAAAAAGTACATTTTTATGTATTTAAAACGAATAGGATAAAAAGTACATTTTTATGTATTTAAAACGAATAGGATAAAAAGTACATTTTTATGAATTTAAAACGAATAGGATAAAAAGTAAATTTTTGTGTATTTAAACGAATAGGATAAAAAGAACATTTTTATGTAATTAAAGAAAGAGTACATTTTAACCATCATTTTTGTCGCATTAGAATTGACGAACAAAAATATTATTTTATTGAATATAAAGATATACATTATTGAAACCGTCATTTTTGTCGCATTAGAATTGGCGTACAAAAATATTATTTTATTGAATATAAAAATATACATTGTTGAAACCATCATTTTTGTCGCATTAGAATTGGCGAACAAAAATATTATTTTAGTGAATATAAAAATATACATTGTTGAAACCATCATTTTTGTCGCATTAGAATTGGCGAACAAAATTATTATTTTATTGAATATAAAAATATACATTCTTGAAACCATCATTTTTGTCGCATTAGAATTGGCGAGCAAAAATATTATTTTATTGAATATAAAATATACATTGTTGAAACCGTCATTTTTGTCGCATTAGAATTGGTGAACAAAAATATTATTTTATTGAATATAAAAATATACATTGTTGAAACCATCATTTTTGTTGCATTAGAATTGGCAAACAAAAATATTATTTTATTGAATATAAAAGTGTATAATGTTGAAACCGTCAATTTTGTCGTATTAGATTTGGCGAACAAAAATATTGTTTTTATAGAATAAAAAGAATGGATTTTAATAATGGGAATCGCCAAATGGTTTATATATATAAATATAAATATAAAATTTAACGAAACGAGAGCGATAGTTCGCGTATCGACAATCGTAACTTCAAACGATTATACCGAAAGATCCGACCGTTGGATTTTCATAAAACTGGAACCGTCAGGACCGCTTTGGGAAGAGCTTTCCAACGATATAAATCTCATCAAAATCCGACGGTTAGATTTTAAGATATGTGTAAATCAAATTTTGGTAAAAACAGCGCCAGGGCCGCCCACTGACCCGAAGCGTCGTTTGTTTATTCTGAGCTATTTTCAAATAAATAAAAATAGCGATAAATAGTCATAAATATATATGAAATGTTTTAAATGATAATTATGCGACAATTATTTGAAAAGACCAAGTTTATCTCATTTCAAATAATTGCACGGCGATCAAATCAAAGAGATAAGAAGATAATGGTTGAAGACCGGCGATCTTTACATCAAATGGACGACGACTACTGATGCCTTGGACTGACTTGATCCCAGGACGGGGTTGAAGCAGTAGTTGTTCGGACGTATGGGTTGGTCGTGCGAATAAGCGAGCGCCTCTTTGGTGTCTCCGGTTTCGCTCAGACCCAGAACGGACTTGTAAATGGATGTGTGTCTGACGTTGGAGTTCATCCCATGTAATTAATATTAATATATGTCTGTTTGATGGTGGAGAATTTATTCTCTGCTTAACACCCTGATATATAGTAATAGTTATTGATCGTATGGCGTTGAATTGTCAATGTGACATGCCAAGATGCAATGATCAAGGCTTTGTTGAAAAGCAGGCCTTGTGGCAGATGATCAAAGCAAAGCCTGTTTAGGCGTAGCTTTGTGTATAGCATGACTTCGCGAGCCTCACACCCCGGTATGAGTCAAAAACGGGATATGGACCATAGGGAGTGCACACGTTTCTTTCTAGCTAAGGGGTAGTGTCAGTGATTAGACTGGCTGACATTTACTTATGTGGATGATGGATTGAGGTATCTCGGGTTTTTATAGGCCGGAATTGGTCATACTATAGGTCCAAAGGGACCGGGAAACGTGTGTTCAGGCATAACTAATCCACTATCGTTAGGTGGGGACCGGCCCTACCGCATCCAAGGGTTCACCGCGGGGGATCCTGAGGCATTTGCTAGAGTGTCTCGAATCGGAGAGGACGATCCCTAGCCTCGATTTCATGACAGAAAACCAATTTCAAATATGACATTACGATTTTGATTGTAAACTTATATATGGCGACATAGAATATGGTACCTATGGCGTCTAGGATTGCTACATTTATATTGAAGTATTTTAATACTGCTTAGACACTAATGATAATATTAAAATATTATTTTCCACGTATTAAGCATGTTTGATCATCATAAGTGTTAGATCAAAATTTGGCTCTAACACCCAAATTGTTCTGATTCATTGAGAATTATAACTGAAAAATGAGGAAAAAAAAGCAGAGAACACACAAGGTTTATAGTGGTTCGGCGTTAACGAGCCTACATCCACTTTATATGCTAATGATTATACTTTGAATGTTAGTACAACCAATGATTTCTCTCAAACTCACTCTTACAATTATGGTTTCTCTCAGTAATTTCGAAGTAAAACTGATATGAAATAGTGGTGTGACAGTAATGGTGGAATCAATACTCAAAACTGCCAAAAAGATCCTCAAAAATGCCAAGCTCTAGGCTATTTATAGCTGATTTCCGGTGACGGATCGCGGTCATATGTGGCCCACATCCCGAAGATCTCGGACCGGTTCGTAGCTTGATGGAGAATGGGTCAATATGACAGTTGTGGACAGGTGTCGCGTGATCCTGCATTCTCGGATTGTGAATGACTTGATCAGGGGCCTCGCCGCGTCTTCTGGGTTTGGATCGGATCGTCATGCTGTGGACGGATCGGGTCGAGCTAGAGGTAGCGGATCGGATCGAGGCTACAAGGGGTGATCGGGTCGCATACTGGCGCAGCGATCCGGGGAGTGTCACGATCCGAGGAAGACGATATGACCACGATCGAATGCTTGAGGGGTCGGACCCTTAACGACTCATATTTTCTTTGATTTTGGACTTTGGTGGCTAGGTCAAAAAGCTAGCCAACATTTTCCCCCTCGAAGTATGTTTTATCGAGGATGGAACATGCTTCAAAACTGCATATTCATCTTTCCGTGAAGCGATGTGAACCAGTGATTGTATCTGTCTGAATGGTTGTATTACTTCAATAAGTCACACCCTTTGGCAAGTATAAATATTCGGTAAGATCTTCAATCACCTTCGCGCTCAAGGAATCTTCCTCCATTCTTTTAGGCTTTCGAAAATATCGCCATTAAATCGCTGAGTAAGTTTCAGAACTAACTGTAGAAAATAGTATTTTATAGCTTGTTGTATTTCTATGAACTTAGAACATTATCTTCCCGATTCATCAACCTCGTTGGGGCTCAATTCGCTGTTTTACGCCGCGGGTCGTGGGCACATCACCCATCACGAACGCGTAACAGGGAGCGGGCCTTCTTTTGGTTTATGATGGGCTTCTGGGTTCCAGTCGTGAACCCCTCACAGATCGGATCACATGACAGGCTGATGCGGGCTTCTGCTCGTGGCCTGTTTACTTTCTACGGTCCGTAGTGGGCTTTTATCCATGATCCAACCACTGCAAATAAAACAAAAAAGAGAACACGAACGGTCACCGCTCCACCTATATAAGCCGATCCCTTCTTCATTTTCCCCTTTCTTCTTCATTTACTGTTGTGCCGCCAACTCTTTTTTGAGTAAAACCCTAGCTTTTAACTTTCCAAAAACCCAATTGCCCCCTAATTTAAGAAAGGTAATCTTATTAAAAGTGCTTTCGTACGATTTCTCTCTCGTTTTCCTTGGTTTTTCGCTGGTTTGAGAGGAGAGAGCAAAGGAGTCTTGCGGCGTTCGAAGTTCTGGAGGTTGATGAGGCACAATGGATCTTGTTATTCGAGTTCGGAGGTAGAGAGGAGGGAGAAGAAGGAGTACGTCGGGCTGGATCGTGGCGATGGTGAGGCAGCGGATCGTGATTGTGGTAGATGGAAGGAGTGGGATTTGGTGAACGGATCGGTTCGCGCTGGTGAACTGCAGATCGCAGGGAGTTATCGTGATCCGTTCCAGTTTTCACGATCTGATGCCATGCTTTGTTCGTGAGTTAATACTTCTGCCGTGTATCCACACCCGTTCTACGATCCGAAGATGTATCACGATCCAAACCCCCCTTTCGCGATCCGAGGACACATCACGATCCGAGCCTTACTTAGCGATCTAGTTGATGAACGATCTGATGAACTTACCTAATAGACAATGCAACTTGACTCTGGTATGTCAATGAACAGTTAGGCTAGAGCCCTCGAGACTCTCTGAACTGAATGACGGCATAATTTGACTGCATATGACGACTAATCCTTCAATGAACTTGCTAACTTTTATGCTTTTCTTTACTGTATGCACAGGCACACACTTGCACTTACGCACACGGGGGGACGGGTAATTATATTCTTATTTCTCATGTTTACTCGCCTAAACAGTAATGTCGGATAACCGTTCCCCTTCAAGATCTGATACAGAGACGGATCCCGAGGTGTATGAGCACCACAACCCCGAGGTTCTTCCAATTAATCCAGAGGGTGAGGATTCTGGATATGAATATGAGGCAGAAACGGAATCGGATCCGTTTGAGAGTACCTCGCTTGATGAGGAGTCCGAAGTAGACGACCGAGCTCCCGACGAGATTCCTGGTGCAATAGAAATAGAGAAATTCACTGACTCCTTAGCTTCTAAACTTGATGACATAAAGCTTAAGCGAATTTGCTTGAGACACGGGATCCCCTGGGATGATGTGAGGACACCTGGTAGCGAAGATATACCTCATTTGGCTCCGGAGGGGTAGCCGACTCATGTGGCGCTATTCCTCTGTTTCCACCCATCGTCATTGAAACCTTAAAACGATTGGGTATTGCTCCGATGCAGCTACATCCCAATGCCTACGCAACCCTATACACCCTACACATTGCATATGCAGAAATCCTGCAAACTGAGCTCACGTTTAAAGATTTGAAATTCTATTACCTTTTCAAGCATCGCTCTACAGCAACCCCAAATTTTTCTTTCTTCGAATCGGTAGCAAATAGGAAGGTCTTATATGACGGTTACAGCAACATAGGGGATCCCAAGGCCGATTGGTTCTACATAAAGAGACAGGCTGGGTGTGCAAGAAGATGGCTTAAATCAAGTAAATTTTAAACCTTTGAATGAATAACCTATTTAAGGAATTGAAGCGTTAACATGCTTCAATTCCCCATGCAGATCACACCTTTCCAAAGATGGAAGGCTCGGTGTACAGTAATTGACTATCCCTTCCTCTGAAAAGCAAATCCGACTTCCTAAAGATCAAGAAATGTATTACTGACGAGAATCTTCACAAGCACCGCCTTCTGAATATAAGGTTCGGACTTGGCGCGGGTGGCAAACCTTACAAATACGTGCCCCCGACCGAGGGAGAAGGAACGTCACAGGCAGCAGAGATAACTAAACTTCATAAGAGTCCCTCGCCGATAATTATCCAGGACAACGAATACTTAAATGTATATAGAGGAGATGAGGCCCGTGTTGACGAGCCTAAGGAAGTCCCAGCCTCTCCGGGGGGTTTCCCCTCAAGGGCCTCTCTACCGGTTGAACCTGCTGCTTCTGATGATTTAACAGAGGAGCAGTTATTTAAATAGCTGAGCAAGATTCCTTTACCTAATGATGTATATACACAGGAAGACTTCGAAGGGGAGCCATTTTTTCCTATTTCTGAGGAAGAAACCGTTCCAGTTGGAGAACGAGAGACTACCCAGAAGAGCCTAACTTCGGGCCCTGGTCTGTTAGTGGGAATTATATGGGATGCACAAATCACATGCACTGTCTGAGCCCACACTTTTATACCAACAGTATTCAAGGTTTTAATATGTACTTGTTTCTTTTGTAGGAAAGATGTCTCGCAAACGATCTTATTCCTATCGCTCTCTTCGTGAAGGCATACCTAGTCTTCATCCAAATCCTGAGCGTGCTCGTAGCAGCAGCCGAGGGGGAGACAGCCATTGGTCCTGTGATTCTCACAAGCCTACTTCTTCACAGTCCAGATCTCTGTCAAAACAAACCTCTGGAAAGCCTCCCAGTCATCCGGTGCCACCTATAGGGGGGAAACAACTTCCCAAAGACTTAACTCCTCCGAAGAGCGCACCATTTCATAGCAGATCATCCAAAAAGCACCACGAGCCTAAGGATAAAAGCAAGGATCCAAACAAGGATTCTGAGAAGGAGAAAATTGACATTGTTCCTTCCAGCCAACAAAGTTTGAGTGCCCCCGGGTCACGAGACTATATCCATGGCCCTGAGACTCATGCCAAGCTGGAAAAATTACGAGAACAATTCCCCGATATCTTCTTCGAAAGGACGATGTTCGTTCCAACTCTGGAACCAGTCCCTAGGAATTGGGATACTGAAGTCATCGGACACGTTCGCCATGTAGCCAAGCAATATAAGGCGATGAAGAAACATGATGTCAATCTTTCAGACGTCATCCGAACGCTAGAGATGGAAGCGCACAGGTCCAACGTGAGGATAGATAACAATGAAAAGGCCAGGGTAAAAATGGAAAAGGACTTGGAAGATGCACAATCTTTGCTTGCCTTGGCTCAACGAGATGCTAAAAATTACAAGACAGAGCTGGAGGAAGGCAGGCAACGTTTTCATAATGAGCTCGATACTAACAGCAAAGAGCGTGCGTCATTGAAGAAGGAGCTATGTAATGACCCGCATTCTACGCATCGGAGGATCGTAGGATATTTATTTCTTTCTCTTATGAAGTCGTATGGTCATGTAACTTTGGGAAACATCTATTAGAGTCATTTCCCATGTTTATGATTTTTGTCGATTTTTAAATTTGCCCCTAGTTGATCTTGTTTTGGCCATAACTTTTGATTGGAAAGGAATTTTGACCTGAAACCACTTCCTTCGGATTCGTTTGATGGTTTATCTTTCCGTAGAGTGGTCATAATAGACAAACGGGCTTACCGTTTGGGAGATATGGCTGAAATAAGGTTTGGAGGGTGAAAAACTACTTAACCGGGCCAAATAGGTGATTAGTGAGTAGGCCCGTAACCCATTTCGGGATTAGGGTTATGGGAAGGCTGAAATGAGATAGAGGATCATTCCATTTTAGTTTTCTAGCCTCCACTTATCACCAAGGAACCCTAAAAATGGCCTCCAACCTCTAAATCACCTCCAAATCATCTTTTGGTCAAGGATTTGGCTTAGCAACCTCTAATCAAGGGAGATCTACACCAAAGCAACATTGGAGCTGCTGTTTAGCATTGGGATTCACATCAAATCAGAGATTTATTTCAGATCTTAGTTTATTTGTGGCTAAGGTGAGTGATTTGCATAGTTTTGCACTAATTATGGCTAATTAGGGGTGATTAGTGTTAATTAGCGAATTTAAACATGATAAAATTCGGGAAAAATGTTCATAAATTTTTAAATGATGTTTTAGACCTCTGATATGAATTTGGGTTAATTTGGTTAAGTTTTGCTAATCCTATCATTAATTTCACCTAAACATGCTTAAGGGGAAATGTGGGAATTTGGGTATGTTTGATCCATTTTAACCTATCATATTGATGTTTTGATGTTTGTGGTTGACTATGCATGTTGCTATGACTGTATGAAATTCTTTGTGATTGGTTTCAATAGTTAGAAAGGTCGAAAACGTCGTCGAATGGCGTAAACATTTGCTGGAACAGTTTCAGAAAACAGTGCAGGTTTCGGATCGGATCGGATATGGGGCTCGGATCGGATATGTTGAACTGGGCAAGGGATTCGATCGGATCGGAACCTGACACTTGGGAAAATTGGCAAAAAGGAAGGCCACGCTAACTGAACTTGGATCGGATCGGATTAAGGAGGACGGATCGGAGCGGAAGCATGAAGACGGATCGGAGCGGAAGCATGAAGATGGATCGGATAGAACCATGTGAAGGAGGAATGGAGACGGATTGGAGCGGAAGCACGAACTGGAGGGGGATGGCACCCGATCCGACCCGAGGAGAAATACTCAACCCGAACCAGAAGAGGACCCGACCCGAACCGATGGAGGATACCCGACCCGAACCGATGGCTTGACGAGGAACCCGACCCGATCCAGTATTGACCAATAAACCGAGATGCAAAGGTAGTCCGATATGGGAAGTTAGAGCTCAGGATCCAGTAGGGAACCGATGAGTTCACTTCATGGTTGGACTTTGCTGCGGGACGTGTGCTAAGGAGTTGTCGACGTTCATAACTTCGATTCACCACTAAAAATGAATGATGGCTACTTATCAGTGCAGTAGGGTCATTATGACCTGAGGGGCAAGGTGATGGTAGCAAGACTACGTTATCAGTGCAGTAGGGTCATTATGACCTGAGGGGCAAGGTGATGCGTAATAAGACTATGAGCCAGTGCAGTGGGGTCATTGCAACTCCATGGGGCAGAGTGGACATAGTAAGGATTAGTAAGGCTATGAGCCAGTGCAGTGGGGTTCTTGTGACTCCATGGGGCAAAGTGGACAGCGAAGGATTTGTGGCTACGTTATTAGTGCAGTAAAGCCATTTATGACTTCATGGGGCAAAGTGATCGTAGCAAGGTATGTTGGGTGGTCGAAGTGGTGAATATCGTATGCTTTACGCACTGAGTGAGAGATGTGAGGATGGATGCTATGTTTGATTGTTTTCCATCACTATGACATGCACACCTCCCCTACCTCCGTATCTTTACACCATTTGGTACGGTACCTTAGAGTGTTGTACAGTATGTAGTGCTAACTCTTTGGTTGCAGGTCCAGGTTCAGGTACGTTTTAGTCTACCTGTTATTGTTCACTTTAGATGCTTATCGCTCATACCAGGCTTTATGTCTGACCCAGAGTTTTAAGTCTCCTCTTATTACTCCGGGTTCTCACACGAGCAGACTAGAGACAGGTTAGCTGGTGATGCGCGAGTAGCTGATTCGGAGGCGGGCAGGAGGCTTCCACGTATGATATATATATATATATATACACACATTCTCCCTGTGTCGTTGGTGGTCGCTACTTGGGCATTAGTAGTGTACCTCCTTTATCTTGCTTTTGTTTTGAGACAATTTGAAAGTTGTAATAAGCTGTATTTTGAATTTCCGCTGCTATGATGTTTAGTTCTAGTTTTCAGCTTATGCACTGTCTCTCTTGTTTTATGTCAAGTATGTTATTATTATATTTTGTTCTATGTGCTGTGATACATTCTACTTGTTCCTTGTTAGTTCATTTCTTTTTTCCTTTTCCTTCTGACGACCCGTTACGTGCTAACTGGACATGTGTACAGGGAACTTTTGGAGTGAATGTCGGTTGGTGCGGGGCGGGCCGTCTCACTTGGTATCAGAGCTCTAGGTTGCGTAGTTAACCTAGGGAAAGACACTAGGGTGAGATAGTACGTATATGAGAGCGCGTATTTGTGATTACTTTGGTTTTCAAAAGCTATATATATATACTATTAGTTGTATAAGAATGAAGTCGCACTGCACTAGCACCACTATAGGGTCGTTAATCGTTTCCCTTTTTCAGATTGACGATGAGCCGAGACACGAGGGGTGCTGGTAGAGGGACCAACCAGGGGAATGCCACTGACATGAGGGCGATGTTTACTAACCTCATGAGAGACATGCTTAGAGAAGTGCAAGGGGCAGTTCCCAATCCCGGAGTTGGTGTTGGCACAGTAATGCAGGCGCCTAGGGTCGATTTCGCTAAGTTGTGCAAAGATTACACTAATCTTGGTGGAAAGACGTTCCATGGGACGGAGTCGGCCACAGATGTTCAAGACTGGATGGATAGCTGTGATCGTATCTTCGATGACTTGGGTCTTGAGGATGCGATGAAGAGAAGGCTAGCGTCTCGTCAGCTGCAAGGGCGAGCGATGAATTGGTGGAATGCTATTAGAACAGCTACTCCAGAAGATCAGGTTACTTGGGATCCGTTCAAGGCTCGCTTTAGCGAGAAGTTTATTCCAGCTGCCCAGAAGTCAGTGTTGTTCAAGAGGTTCTTGGAACTCAAGCAGAACAGAAGGGAAGTTTCTGATTATATTGCTGAGTTCGACACTTTGTCGAAGTATGGACTGTCTCTTATCGATACTCCTGAGAAGAAGAATGAGAAGTTCATTACTGGTTTCGATGGATACTTGGGGGAAAGGCTTATCAACCACATCGATGAGACTTTTGAATCGATCGTGGGGAAAGCTTTGAGATCAGAGAGTCTTTACCCTAAGTCAAAGACTGAGACTGCATCTGCAGAAGGGCCAAAGCCGCAAGCAGGCGGTGGAGGCAAGAATAACTCTCAGAATAAGAGGAAGCAGGACCAATCTAAGGGTGGCCAGAAAAAGAGCAAGAAGGATGCTGAGTGCTTCAGCTGTGGTAAGAAGGTCCATTATGCTAAAGAATGTCGGGCCAAGCCAGCGGAAAGGAAGTGCTACAACTGTGGTCAAGTGGGACATCATAAGGATAAGTGTCCGCAACCTCTTAAGGAGAAACAGATTGTGAAAGCATATGTTATTGATGTTGTTCCTTCTTCGTCGAATGCCCCAACTGCGGCAGAGAAAGGAAAGCATGTTGTTATTCAAGGTATGCTTTCTATTTATGATGTACCAGTTCGAGTTTTGTTTGATACTGGGGCTTCCCGTTCCTTCATATCTAGTGACCTGGTAGATAGGTTGGAACTGGAACCCGAGATAGTCGATAAACCATTGGTTATGACGAACCCGATTGGTGGTTCGACTAGCCTTAGTATGATTTGCAGGAATTTGGTCTTATCGAGTCATGGATGTATGTTTGTTTGTGATTGCTTTGTTTTGGGCTTTACTGGGTATGGCATTATATTGGGAGTCGATTGGCTCCAAAGATACGGGGTGGTGGTAGACTGTGAGGGCTTTTTGGTGACAGTGAGGGCGGATGATGGGCGGAGGGTAGTGTTTGGTAGTCTACCTAGTGATGGGGTTATGGCTAGTTTTGTAAATTCCCTCGACATCCCGCAGGATGAGTTGTCAGATGTGCCCGTGGTTGGCCAGTATCCGGACGTCTTCGAGGAGGTGACCGGGCTTCCACCACACCGAGAGATTGAGTTACGTATTGATTTAGTGAAAGATGCCTGACCTATAGTGATGTCACTTCATCGAATGGCACCAAGGGAGCAGCGAGAGCTCGGGGTGCAAGTCAGCAATCTTTTGAAGAAGGGATTTATTAGAAGGAGTGTCTCCGAGTGGGGAGCACCAGTTGTGTTTACCACTAAGGCAGATGGTTCCCTTCGTTTGTGTGTGGACTATCGCGAGTTGAATAAGGTAACGAGGAAGAATAAGTATCCTCTACCACGGATAGATGATTTGTTTGATCAAATGGAAGGAGCAAGAGTGTTCTCCCAGTTGGACCTCGCGACATGATTTCATCAGCTTCGAGTAGCAGATGAGAGTGTTCCGAAAACGGCATTTAGGACGCCGTCTGGATTTTATGAGTGGTTGGTCATGCCATTTGGGTTGACCAATGCACCAGCCTATTTTGTGGATCTTATGAATCGAGTATTCAGAGATCAGTTGAATAAGTTTGTTCTTGTGTTCGTGGATGATATCCTTGTTTACTCAAGGGCAGAGGAGGAACACAAGGGACACTTGAGGATAGTGATGGAGGTGTTGAGGAAACACCAATTGAAAGCGAAATTCTCTAAGTGTCACTTTTGGAGAAGGGAAGTAAGATTCTTGGGTCATGTTGTTTCAGAGAGTGGTATTTCCGTGGACCCTGCGAAGGTTGCTACGGTATAGGATTGGCCTACGCCCAAGAATGCAACAGATGTAAGAAGTTTCTTGGGGTTAGCTGGATATTATCGTAAGTTTATCCAGGACTTCTCCAAGATAGCAGCACCATTGACTCAATTGACTAAGAAGAATCAGCCCTTCGTCTGGGACGGAGTGTGTGAGGATGCCTTCAAAAGTCTAAAGGAGAAGTTGACGCGTGCGCCAGTGTTAGTCATTCCTAAAGGGAATGAAGAGATGACGGTATACACGGATGCTTGTGGTACCGGACTGGGTGCAGTATTGATGCAAGGAGGTAGGGTTGTAGCTTATGCTAGTCGACAGCTAAAGTCGCATGAGAAGAAGTATCCTACCCATGATTTGGAATTGGCAGCGATCGTATTTGCGCTGAAGATGTGGAGACACTATCTCTTGGGAGAAAGATTCGAATTGTTTACCGATCATAAATCGTTAAAATATCTCTTCTCTCAGAAGGATCTGAATCTCCGTCAGCAGAGATGGTTAGAGTTCTTGGCTTCGTATGATTTTGATATCGCATATACACCTGGGAAAGGTAATGCGGTAGCCGATGCCTTGAGTAGGAGACATGCCAGCTTAGGGGCTATGTTTCTTGAATGGAAGCAACTGGAATATATCGCGGGATTTGATTTCAGACCAAAGTGTGAATTGGATCCAGTTATGCTAGCTAGTTTGACGATCAGACCCACTTTGATAGAGCGGATTGGTTCCGGTCAGAGGGACGATCCTAATCTATTGGAAATCATCTCCAAGTTAGAGATGGACATCGACGGTGAGGAGATGAATGTGTATGGGCTTGATCGAGATGGATGGCTTAGAAAGAATGGAAGACTAGTTGTGCCCAACGTGAATGGTTTGAGGGATGAAGTGCTTAGAGAATGTCATCACTCAAAACTAACTATACATCCCGGTGGTAATAAGATGTATCGAGACATGAAGCAGACTTACTACTGGGAAGGGATGAAAAGAGACGTTGGGAAGTTTATATCCAAATGCATGAATTGCCAGCTAGTTAAAGCCGAGCAAAAGAAGCCTAGTGGGTTGTTGCAACCATTAGAAATTCCCGAATGGAAATGGGAGCAAGTCTCGATGGATTTCATCGATGGTTTACCGAGGACTAGATCGGGATATGATAGCATTTGGGTAATTGTGGATCGATTGACTAAAAGTGCAAGATTTATACCAGTCAAATCGACCAGAACGGCAGCCAAGTTGGCAGAATTGTATATGAAGTGGGTAGTGAGATTTCATGGAGTACCCAAAAGCATTGTGAGTGACCGAGACCTGTTGTTTACTAGTGGGTTTTGGGAGAGCTTACAAGAGGCTTTAGGGTCAGGATTACATCTCAGTACCGCATATCATCCTCAGACCGACGGTCAGACGGAGAGGGTGAATCGTATATTGGAAGATCTCTTGAGAGCGTGTATACTGGATTTTGGTGGATCATGGGATGACCATTTGCATCTAGTAGAGTTTGCATATAATAATAGCTACCAATCCAGTATCGGTATGGCTCCATATGAAGCTTTGTACGGAAGACCATGCAACTCACCATCATGTTGGATAGAAACTGGCGAGAAGTTTATGCTTGGACCAGATGTGGTGAGAGAAACTTCCGATAAGATTAAGATAATTCAACAACGAATGAAAGCTGCCCAAGATAGGCAGAAGAGTTATGCTGATAAGAGGAGAAGAGACTTGAAATTCTCCGTTGGTGACTTGGTGTTCGTCAAGATCTCTCCATTAAAGAGCGTGATTCGATTTGGCAGGAGAGGCAAGTTGGCACCAAGATTTGTTGGCCCATTCCCTGTTCTTGAACTAGTCGGGAATTTGGCATATAGAGTTAGCTTACCAGAGAAAATGGCGGGAGTTCACAATGTATTTCATGTTTCCCAACTAAGGAAGATCGTTCACGACTCAGATATGACTATTTCACCTGATCAGTTAGAGGACTTCGAAGTAGAACCCGAGGCGGTTGGGAACCGCAAGCCGATTCGTATTGTGGGACACGATACGAAGCAACTTCGAAGGAAGGCGGTGAAGCTAGTCAAGGTTCAGTGGGGCGAGGACGAGAATGATTGTACTTGGGAGACAGAGGAGAGCATTAGGAAGCCATATCCAGAACTCTTTGCCTGGTAAGATTTACTTTGCAATTTAGTTTTACGCATGCTAGGGTAGACTTGTTTTGCATGTTTGATTGTTGTTTATGATTGATAGGCATGCGGGACCTTTGTGTGTGTTTTGATTAGGGAATTTCGGGGGCGAAATTTCTTAAGAGGAGGAGAGTGTAATGACCCGCATTCTACGCATCGGAGGATCGTAGGATATTTATTTCTTTCTCTTATGAAGTCGTATGGTCATGTAACTTTGGGAAACATCTATTAGAGTCATTTCCCATGTTTATGATTTTTGTCGACTTTTAAATGACCATTTTGCCCCTATTTGATCTTGTTTTGGCCATAACTTTTGATTGAGAAGGAATTTTGACCTGAAACCACTTCCATTGGATTCGTTTGATGGTTTACCTTTCCGTAGAGTGGACATAATAGCCAAACGGGCTTACCGTTTGGGAGATATGGCTGAAATAAGGTTTGGAGGGTGAAAAACTGCTTAACCGGGCCAAATAGGGTGATTAGTGAGTAGGCCCATAACCCATTTCGGGATTAGGGTTATGGGAAGGCTGAAATGAGATAGAGGATCATTCCATTTCAGTTTTCTAGCCTCCACTTATCACCAAGGAACCCTAAAAATGGCCTCCAACCTCTAAATCACCTCCAAATCATCTTTTGGTCAAGGATTTGGCTTAGCAACCTCTAATCAAGGGAGATCTACACCAAAGCAACATTGGAGCTGCTGTTTAGCATTGGGATTCACATCAAATCAGAGATTTATTTCAGATCTTAGTTTATTTGTGGCTAAGGTGAGTGATTTGCATAGTTTTGCACTAATTATGGCTAATTAGGGGTGATTAGTGTTAATTAGCGAATTTAAACATGATAAAATTCGGGAAAAATGTTCATAAATTCTTAAATGATGTTTTAGACCTCTGATATGAATTTGGTTTAATTTGGTTAAGTTTTGCTAATCCTATCATTAATTTCACCTAAACATGCTTAAAGGGAAATGTGGGATTTTGGGTATGTTTGATCCATTTTAACCTATCATATTGATGTTTTGATGTTTTTGGTTGACTATGCATGTTGCTATGACTGTATGAAATGCTTTGTGATTGGTTTCAATAGTTAGAACGGTCGAAAACGTCGTCGAATGGCGTAAACACTTGCTGGAACAGTTTCAGAAAACAGTGCAGGTTTCGGATCGGATCGGATATGGGGCTCGGATCGGATATGTTGAACTGGGCAAGGGATTCGATCGGATCGGAACCTGACACTTGGGAAAATTGGCAAAAAGGAAGGCCACGCTAACTGAACTGGGATCGGATCGGATTAAGGAGGACGGATCGGAGCGGAAGCATGAAGACGGATCGGAGCGGAAGCATGAAGATGGATCAGATAGGAGCATGTGAAGGAGGCATGGAGACGGATCGGAGCGGAAGCACGAACTGGAGGGGGATGGCACCCGATCCGACCCGAGGAGAAATACTCGACCTGAACCATAAGAGGACCCGACCCGAACCGATGGAGGATACCCGACCCGAACCGATGGCTTGAGGAGGAACCCGACCCGACCCAGTATTGACCAATAAACCGAGATGAAAAGGTAGTCCGATATGGGAAGTTAGAGCTCAGGATCCAGTAGGGAACCGATGAGTTCACTTCATGGTTGGACTTTGTTGCGGGACGTGTGCTAAGGAGTTGTCGACGTTCATAACTTCGATTCACCACTAAAAATGAATGATGGCTACTTATCAGTGCAGTAGGGTCATTATGACCTGAGGGGCAAGGTGATGGTAGCAAGACTACGTTATCAGTGCAGTAGGGTCATTATGACCTGAGGGGCAAGGTAATGCGTAGTAAGACTATGAGCCAGTGCAGTGGGGTCATTGCGACTCCATGGGGCAGAGTGGACATAGTAAGGATTAGTAAGGCTATGAGCCCGTGCAGTGGGGTCCTTGTGACTCCATGGGGCAAAGTGGACATAGCGAAGGATTTGTGGCTACGTTATCAGTGCAGTGAAGCCATTTATGACTTCATGGGGCAAAGTGATCGTAGCAAGGTATGTTGGGTGGTCGAAGTGGTGAATATCGTATGGTTTACGCACTGAGTGAGAGATGTGAGGATGGATGCTATGTTTGATTGTTTGCCATCACTATGACATGCACACCTCCCCCACCTCCGTATCTTTACACCATTTGATATGGTACCTTAGAGTGTTGTACAGTATGTAGTGCTAACTCTTTAGTTGCAGGTCCAGGTTCAGGTACGTTTTAGTCTACCTGTTATTGTTCACTTTAGATGCTTATCGCTCATACCAGGTTTTATGTCTGACCCAGAGTTTTATGTCTCCTCTTATTACTCTGGGTGCTCACATGAGCAGACTAGAGACATGTTAGCTGGTGATGCGCGAGTAGCTGATTCGGAGGCGGGCAGGAGGCTTCCACGTATGATATATATATATACACACACACACACACACACATTCTCCCTGTGTCGTTGGTGGTCGCTACTTGGGCATTAGTAGTGTACCTCCTTTATCTTGCTTTTGTTTTGAGACAGTTTGAAAGTTGTAATAAGCTGTATTTTGAATTTCCGCTGCTATGATGTTTAGTTCTAGTTTTTAGCTTATGCACTGTATCTCCTGTTTTATGTCAAGTATGTTATTATTATATTTTGTTCTATGCGCTGTGAGATATTCTACAGGTTCCTTGTTAGTTCATTTCTTTCTTCCTTTTCCTTCTGACGACCCGTTCCGTGCTAACTGGACATGTGTACAGGGCACTTTTGGAGTGAATGTCGGTTGGTGCGGGGCGGGCCGTCTCAAGGTCGAAGACCTAAGGATGGCCAACACCGAACTGAAAACAGCACAGGATCATTTCGATGTTGAAAGAGCTGCTTGGGAGAAAGAAAAGGTAAGCTTGAAAGATAGCTTAGCTCTGGCCGAAAAAGAGAGGGCGATTCTGAATGATCAACTCGCGCGTGCAGAGAAGCGCGCGATTCTTGCTAAAAATAATGTGGAAAGTGCTATTGAAATGGCTACTGTTTCTAATGAAAAGCTCCTTGAGAGAGAGAAAGATATTGAAGGATTTGAGGAAATGTTGTTTGACTTCCTTGGTCAGCTCATCAAGACCCGTAACATCTCCTGGATCCCGGACTACCATGTCACTTTAGCCAACATATGGGATGCAATCGTCCAAAGCGAGAAACAACGATTAGGAGTTGATGAGATTGATGAGGATGAGTTGATGCGGACTATTCTTAGGGATAACGAACCTGAAGATTTAGAGAAAGGCAGACGCCTACTCCAAGAAGAGATTGATAAAGAGAAAACTCAGGCCAAGGGCAAAGATAAAATTGAAGAAGGCTCGAGCTCAGCTGTAGAGCCTAAGGCTTCCGAAATTGAGAAATACAATCCCGACGATCCATTGATTCCTCTGGGTCCAACTCCTCCAGCTGTCGGAGGTTCTGCTGCTAGTTTGGATGGAGGATCGGCGGAAGGTATCCCTATATTTTCTCCGCAATTTGTCAAAGCAATTGTCACTTGTCGTCGTCTTGTCGGACAATCAACTGAGCAAACCGCATTCTCTCCCAAAATAACATTTGTTTCTCATGATACAGGTGGCGTGCCGGTTGATAAGGATGCTGAGAAGAGGACAGAGGCAGAGAAGGTTGACTTCCCGCCAAGTGCTGGTGCTGATGTCCCCCCAGATGCTGAACCCATCGAGGCTTTGAGAGACATGGACGGGCGCCACAACGGCGATGAAGAAGAAGTCGCCATTACCAAAGAAAGAAGAGGCGATGATGAGGAAACCTTGGTTGAACAACAGGCCGAAGAGGGGAAGCAGTTGCTTCTTATGAAAGGGGGACAAGATCCAGTATATGTGCCCCCTATTTCCGAGATCGACCCCAAAACTGGGTTGGTCGTAAGATTTTCCTCCCGATCAATAACTTCACAACTAGCCTCTCAATCCTCTAGTTCTTCGCTAGAGCCTCTTGTTGATAAGAGGAAGAGGAAAAAAGGTGATCGTTCGGATGTTGATAAGGAGGAGTCGGGGAACCAGAAAAAGAGCAAGAAGCCTACATAGCCCCCTCAGCATAAGTAGGATGCAGATATCAGTTCATATTTTGTCCTTAGGATTTTTAGGCTTTCCACTGGCCATGAAATGTAATTGTGAGAATGGCCCTCACTTTTGTTTAGGTTCCTCTTTATCTTGTAGGTTTGCAGTTTATGAATGGAAGTTTATTTCTTTTGTGTCATCGTGTACCTGCAATCAATAAACTCTTCACATTTAGTCACAAGTCAATTGGCTATAACTAAGCTAAAATTATACTACAAATCATTCAAGCGACAGAAAAAATTTAACAATTTCTATGCATGTTCCCCCCTATCTTTGAATACGGGGGACTTGGAATTTTTTAGTAGGATTATAGTCCTTGAGGCGCCAAATCTTCGGTGCCTCTATACTTTCCCGATCCTTCAGCGGGTTAAAATTCGAACTCGTATCATGATCTGCTCACCGATCCTTCAGCGGGGCAGAAATTCTGGGGACGCTGAGTCTCCAACATCCTTCTCAGCGCTTGATCACAGACGCTTTTATACTCTCCTGGCGGTCGCCAAGGTTAGAGTTCGAGCTAAGTCGTTCGGTCGCACCCCGATCCTTCAGCGGGGTAGGAGCTCTTTCTCAGTGCATAATTATAGACGCTTTTATACTCTCCTGGAGGTCGCCGAGGTTAGAGTTCGAGCTCAGCTGTTCAGTCGCTCCCCGATCCTTCAGCGGGGTAAGAGCTCTTTCTCAGCACTTAATCATAGACGCTTTTATACTCTCCTGGCGGTCGCCAAGGCTAGAGTTCGGTCAAGGCGGTTCTTATCATGGTGCATCGCCTTGCCATGTGGACGTTATTTTCGCATCCTTTACGTTTTCTCTCGGCTCTGGAGAGTTAGAGCGCAATTAATGGTGTGATTCACTTTATTGCACCTTCCTCGTTCTGGCTGCGAATTACTCTCCATTCTGATGGAAAGCACCTGGAATTACATGTTTCTGTAATCGCTGTATGAATTTTACAACAAACTTTATAAAGATAAAAGAGCAGATAAATAATGGTGCAAATAAAGGTAAACGACACACAATATTTTTATAGTGGTTCGGTCAAATCGTGACCTACGTCCACTTTATAATCCTTTGCTCAAGATATTGGACTATTCTAGGCAAGTCATGCCTTTTACATGGTCCTATGAAACAAAAGGATAAATCTGATGACTTTACGTCGGATAAGGCCGCAAATGTTGGGCATTCCACACTCTGGGGATTTCTTCTCCATCTACGGTTGCTAGCTTGAAGGTTCCATTATCAAGCCTTCGTAGAACGGAGTATGGTCCTTCCCACTTCGCACCCATATGAGTTGGGGGTGGAAAGACACGCTTCAGAACCAAGTCTCTGGGTTCAAAGGTTCGGGCTCGAACTCTTTTGTTGTAGTATCTAGCGACCTGTTGCTTGTGTCTCAAGGCACGCAAGTCTGCTTCATCCCTTTTCTCCTCTATTGTATCTAGGGATTCAAGGAGCAACTCGTTATTAGTCATCAGATCGTAGTAAGTAACTCGGTGATATGGTACTTTTAGCTCAACCGGGATGACTGCCTCTGTTCCAAAAGCAAGGGAGAAGGGAGTATGGCCTGTCGCCAATTTATACGCTGTCCTGTAGGCCCATAAAGCCAAGGGTAATTCATCAACCCCCTTGGCTTTGGCCCGCTTCAATCTTCTTTTGATAATGGACTTAATCACTTTATTTGTTGCTTCGATCTGTCCGTTCGACTGCGGATGTGCCACAGAGGTGTACCGTTTCTCAATGTGGTACTTATGGCCGAAATCCCTAAACTCGTTGCTATCAAACTGGGTTCCATTGTCAGTGATGACGATCTTCGGGATCCCAAATCAGCAAATAATGTTTCTAACAACAAAATTAATCACTCGCTTGGTTGTGATTGTAGTTAACGGCTCAGCCTCGACCCATTTGGTGAAGTAGTCTACAGCCACAATAACAAACTTTGCTCTGCCCTTTGCTATAGGGAGGCTTCCGATGATATCAATCCCCCACATAGCGAAAGGCCATGGACTCGCCATTGTCTTTAACTGGCCAGGAGGTGCCCTGGGAGTTTTTGAAAATCTTTGGCATGCATCACAATGTCGTGCGTATTTTGCCGCATCTTTATTTATGGTAGGCCAGAAGTAACCATACCGCAACACCTTTTTTGCCAATGTTTGTCCTCCAGTATGGTCACCACATTCACCCTCATGTACTTACTGCAGTACACGCCTGATGTCGTCATGGGCTATACACCGGAGAAGAGGCATCGAAAACCCCTGTCTGTATAGGACTCCGCCTTGCAGAACGTATCGGGAAGCTTTACGGATTAATTTACGCTTCTCACTCTTCTTGGTCGGAAGCGTTCCATTTATCAAGAAATTCTTTAGAGGGGTCATCCATGGCTCCCTTTCTGGCTCAGTCTCTAGTATCGGATCAATTTCCATCTGACCTACGCTAGGGAACTGAAGTACTTCAACTGGGGCTAGCCCGGCTTCTTCAGGATCGTCGGAACTAGCCATCTTCGCTAACTTGTCCTCCTGTTGGTTCTCTGACCGCGGAATATGGGATATACTGTAGTGATCAAAGCCAGTCAGCAACTCCTTCACTTTCTCCAAATATGAAATCAATCTTGGGCTCTTAGCTCAGAATTTTCCAGTAACCTGATTTACAACCAACTTGGACTCACAAAATATGTCCAGCTTCGCGATCTCTAATTCCTTTGCGATCCTCAGCCCGGCTATGAGGGCTTCATATTCGGAGTCGTTGTTAGTGGCGTGAAATTCCAACCGGATTGCATAGGATATCAGTCTTTTCTCAGGAGTTTCAAGCACCACTCCGGCACCGGATCGTTTATCATTCCTAGCACCATCAATATACAATTTCCATGCACTAGGATCGAGAAGTAAATTTGGTGGGTCAGCCTCTTCGTTTACCATGTCATCTTCCGAGGCAGTAAATTCTGCTATGAAATCTGCCAGCACTTGCCCCCGTATCGATCGTCGGGGCTGAAAATTCAAATCAAATTGACTCAGTTCAGTGTTCCATTTGAGCAGCCTACCAGAAGCTTCTGGTCTCTGTAGAACTTGCTTGAGCGGATGATCTGTGTACACGGTGATAGAATGAGCTTGGAAATAATGTCGAAGCTTCCAAGATGCAATCAATAAACTGTACGCCAGCTTTTCGATCCTCAGATAATTGCGTTCAGCTGCCGCCAATTTTTTACTCACGTAGTACACTGGCCTTTGAACCTTGTCTTCTTCTCTCACTAACGCTGAGCTGATCGCATGGGACGACACTTCTAAGTACACGAATAAATCCTCGTGATCCACCGGCTTAGACAGTATCGGGGGTCTCTCCAGATGATTCAGCAGCTTCTGAAATGCTTCAATGCAAGCAGGAGTCCACTTAAAATTGCGTTTTCCTCGCTTTATCAATTCAAAGAACAGAATGCATTTTTCTGTCGATCTAGAGATGAATCTGGTTAATGTTGCTACTTTCCCTGCAAGGCTCTGCACATCTTTGATTTGTCTAGGCTCCTGAATGTCTCTGATTGCTCCAATCTGGTCTGGATTAATCTCAATCCCGCGTGAGCTGACAATGAATCCCAAGAATTTCCCGGATGCAACCCCAAATGAGCATTTCGTTGGGTTGAGTTTCATCCCATACTTTCAAAGAATACCAAACATCTCTGCCAAGTTTGTAGTGTGATCGGACGATTGTCTGGACTTAACCAACATGTCGTCAACGTACACCTCCATCGTTTTCCCAATCTGGTTATAGAACATTCTGTTCACTAACCGTTGATATGTAGCTCCTGCGTTCTTTAAACCAAAAGGCATTACCACGTAGCAGTATAATCCCAGATCCGTAATGAAGCTAGTGTGTTCTTGATCTGGAACATGCATAGGAATCTGGTTATATCCTGAATAAGCATCCATGAAAGAGAGAAGCTCATGACCTGCCGTTGAATCTACCAACTGATCAATTCTGGGTAACAGAAAGCTATCTTTTGGGCAGGCTTTATTCAAATCCGAAAAATCAATAAACATATGCCACTTCCCATTGGCCTTCTTTACCAAAACTGGATTTGAAATCCAATCTGGGTAGGTTGACCTCTCTGGGCCCAGCATTCGCCTTTTTTGTTTTACAGGGGGATGCTTTGGGCTAATGCCCAATGAATGGCTCATGATTGATGGAGATATCCCACACATGTCCGCGTGGGTCCAAGAAAATACATCCAAGTTATCTTTTATGAAATCCGTCGGTTCTTTAGCTCGAACTGGATCCAACTGGGATCCAATCTTCAGGACCTTCTCTGGGTCGCTATCATCGATCGGTACATCCACAGTCGTTTTGTTGGGAGCCACCATTCTACCCCCAGTCTCTTCATCCTCTCTGGGATCTATATCCTCGGTCAGTTCTCTGGGCGATTCACCTATAGTCATTCTCTTTAATTGCTATGACGTCTCCTCCCTTGTGGGGGAAGAAGCTTCTTTAGTCTCAATATCTTTTCCTTTACAGAGTAGCTTTAGCTCTGCAATGTAACATGCTCGTGCAGCAACCTGATCTCCTTTGACTATGCCAACACCAGCTTCCGTAGGAAAATTCAATAGCAAGCACCAGGGGGCTATACAAGCTCTAAACTTTGCTAGGGCCGGTCGGCCCAAGAAGGCATTATAAGGTGATTCAATATCCAAAAGAACGAAGGGAAGAATTCTCACTCTCTGCCGTTCTCCTTCCCCAAGTGTTACCGGTAGCTCTACATATCCCATTGGAGCAGTTGAATCCCCGTTAAATCCATGGATCCATCCTTCACACGGCTCTAAATCTTTCAATTCAAGGTTCATTAGATCGAACGTCTTTTTGAATAGAATGTTGACTGAACTCTCGTTATCCACTAAAACTTTATAGACAGTGGCCGGGCCAATAGGAACTGTGATTACAAATGGATCTTCGGTCGAAGCGTGGACTCCAATACTCTCTCGGTTGCAGAAAATGACGTCATCTAACATCATCTTTTGTTGTTTTACCGGGACATCGTCCTCAAGGTTGCTACACTCTCCTGCCTCAAGATGATGCTTTGCTGCGTTTACGTACTGGTCCATCGCCTTGAAACTATGCCCGGCTAGGTGAAGCCCTCTGATTATGGTATTGATAACAAGATCCTTTCCTTTTTGCTGGACAGTTGGCCTGGCAGTAGGTTGATTCTGGTTTTGGTTCGGGGTCTGAATAGCTTGCCCCCTGTCTCTAGGAGTCACCCGGTACTCATCCAACTTCCCTTCTCGGGGCAGCCTCTCAACTACGTCTCTCAGATGACGGCATTCATTTGTAGAATGGCCGTGAGTCTGATGAGAGAGACAAAACTTCCCTGTCTCACGTTCTTTCTCCGTCGAATCTCTTGGAGGAGGCCTTTTATGTTGGAGAACGTTGTACGAGTCTACGAATATATTCTCCAAAGTATCATTTATTGGCGTATAATTTTCGAAAGACCTGGGACGGGTCCTTCTCTGGGAGTCGTTCCCCGGATTTCTCTTCCGATTATTGCCATTACTATTGTTACCATTGTTTCCTGACTGGTGGCCGCCGCCCTGGTTTCAGTTTCCAACATTGACTTCAACCTTTCCCGAGCTGTCTTCGGTTTGCTTGATGGCCACATTACTTTGGATTTCCTCCTTATTTGCCATTTTCATCTTCCGGTTAGCATATACCTCCTCCTGACGTAAGCGTACGTTTGCTTTCTCGTAGAACAATTCTCTAGTATGATGTGGCTTGCCGGCCAGGTATCTCCCAAATTCAGTATCTTTATCTACCCCATCAATTAGGGCTACCACAACAGTTGGCTCATGGGGATCCTTGACTTCGGTGGCGGCTAGGTTGAAACGATCCAGATACGCTCTCGCCTGGTCGTTGTTTGACGAGGAATAGGTCAATCACACTCTTTGACCTCTGTGCATAAATGCGGAACTATTCCACGAACTTTTCACTCAACTCCCTGAAACTGGAAATTGATCTTGCTGGTAAGTGAGTAAACCATAATAACGCTACATCCTCCAGCAATATAGGGAAGCCTTTGCACTTTACAACGTCAGAGGCTGCGGCGGCGGTCATTGACCAAGAATATCTCATTAGGTGTTGGATTGGATTGGATCTACCCGCGTAACGGTTCATCTGAGGCATGTTGAAGAGCCTCGGGAATGTTACGTCTAGAATGTCATCAGTAAAAGGGGTGTGACTACGGTCAATTCCCCAATCTTCATTCCTTTGTCCACGGCTATCCGCCAGGATTTGATGGACCATAGCTGCAACATTTGCACTGGTCATCGGAGGCTCGGGATCAATGTTTCTCACTCGGTGGAATTCTCCGACCTCTCGTCTAGGAACATCCACGAAGTCCGGAGCTCGGATTGGGCTTCGTTGCCCCCTGTTAACATGGGTATTTGTACGGCGAAGGGGCTGAGGTGGTCTATTCTCAACAGGATTATCCACAACTCGAGCTCTAGGAGTTGCGGCATGATTATTCAAGTTGCAGTTTGAGGGTCCTACACCAAGTGTCTCTTCCTCTCGTGATGGCAAGGTTCCAAATCGGAGCTGCTCTATGTTTTCAGCCCTCTCATACGGTTGCCGCGGAAGTCTTGGCGATTCCTCTGACGAAGAAGAGTACTCTGGGGTGACTGGGCGAACTGGGAGTGTTCTTTGTCTTGCGAGATCATCGATCCTCCTATCCATAGCCGTTAAGTTCTGCTGCAGCACAGAGCTTTGCTACCTTTGAGCAGCTATCTCATCAAACAGCCTATCCCACATTTCAGAGAAGCGAGATAGATCTCCTTCAGTGACCGGAGCAGAGGGGTCATATTGATCATCAACATTTTCTCTTATGCGCAGAGAACTTGAGCCAGGTCGAACAGAGGTACCAGGACGGGAAGAGTGTGCCATAACCTCCTTTCCAGGTCGAGTTGTAGTCTGGTCATCACTTCGGATCGCAGTGGACCTGTGTCTGTGGCTCGTAGCGCCCCCTTGGGGTCGGATCGTGGTTACATTAGGGGAGGGTTCGCGGTGTTGTCTCGGGATCGAGTGACGACCCCTTCAGATGCTCGGTTCGTGCCGCCCTCAGTTCGGATCGTGGCGCCACGTTCGGGTCGGATCGCCCCTAAGTCTCCGCGATCCGCGAAGCCTTCCTCAACCTGCTCATGCACACTTTCTTCAACTGCTTCATTCGCGACTTCAGTCGCCAACGAAGCCCGTACTTCCTTAGACTTCTTTCCGGCCATGATATTAGATGCCGCTGGAATCTTTCAAAAATCTAAACAGTGAAGTTTTGGGACTGTTTTCTTCGGACTTGAAAATCCAAACAACGGAGCAACAATCCAATATGCCGAGAAATCACTTCTCAGTGAAAGCACCAAAATGTTAGATCAAAATTTGGCTCTAACACCCAAATTGTTCTGATTCGTTGAGAATTATAACTGAAAAATGAGGAAAAAAGCAGAGAACACACAAGGTTTATAGTGGTTCGACGTTAACGAGCCTACGTCCACTTTATATGCTATTGATTATACTTTGAATGTTAGTACAACTAATGATTTCTCTCAAACTAACTCTTACAATTATGGTTTCTCTCAGTAATTTCGAAGTAAAACTGATATGAAATAATGGTGTGACAGTAATGGTGGAATCAATACTCAAAACTGCCAAAAAGATCCTCAAAAATGCCAAGCTCTGGGCTATTTATAGCTGATTTACGGTGATGGATCGCGGTCATACGTGGCCCACATCCCGAAGATCTCGAACCGGTTCGTAGCTTGATGGAGAATTGGTCAATATGACAGTTGTGGACAGGTGTCGCGTGATCCTGCATTCTCGGATCGTGAATGACTTAGTCAGGGGCCTCGCCGCGTCTTCTGGGTTTGGATCGGATCGTCATGCTGTGGATGGATCAGGTCGAGCTAGAGGTAACGGATCGGATCGAGGCTACAAGGGGCGATCGGGTCGCATACTGGCGCAGCGATCCGGGGAGTGTCACGATCCGAGGAAGACGATATGACCACGATTGAATGCTTGAGGGGTCGGACCCTTAAGGACTCATATTTTCTTTGCTTTTGGACTTTGGTGGCTAGGTCAAAAAGCTAGCCAACAATAAGGGAAAACTCTATACTCCTGTTTGCGTTGCATTGTGTGATAGGACTTGAGTCTTATGATGGTTTCATTTTTCAAAAGTCATTTCGATGTTTTTGTATAAACTTTATTAAATTATGCACTGGCAATCCAATGGAGTAAACCCGTTCCGCGTTAGCGGCGTGGTCCTGTGATTCGCCATATTTATAGTTAGTATAGAAAGATTTTTCCTCCCATGACTGACTCGATGTTTGTTTCACTTTGCAAACTCGGGTGCCCTCTTTCCACACGGGCAGCCAATTGACAGGTTCAGGTGATACATTCTGATTGGAGCTTGCTTGGAAGGAAGAAGAAGAAGGCATTTTCTTTAGTTTTTACTTCCGCTTTGAGACATTTTATCTTCTGTAGCTTTGATGTACGTAACGGAGTTTGGGACTTGTTTCTTTTCCATTGAAACTTATTTCCCTTTTGTTGAGACTCTTTATTTGGCTAAGTTGTATCCTGTACTGCGTACTCTGATGTATTGGATATTATGATGCTGATGACATTTATTTCCGCTGCAATGGTTTATGTGTTATGATAATTATCTAAGATCTGCTTTTGTTGTAAATATGTTGTATTCCAAATGATTATCCTTACTTTCGAACCACGGAAGTTTGAGGTTATCACATTTCGAGAGTGTTTCCCAAGCGAGTCATAAGCCTAACCTCTCTATTTTCACGATCTAGGACGGCTCCATTACTGGATAACCAATCCATACCCAGAATTAACCCATAGCCCCTGAAGCCCAAAACATAAGCATCACATCTAAACCCAACGCTAAGTATAGAAATTTCCAAATCCAAACAAATCATCGACAAATAGGCTGAGCCACCAATTGGATTTGAAACAACTAAGGGATCCTCTACTATACTGGTGTTTAGGTGTAGTGACTCAACTAAAGCAGTAGATATAAAAGAGTGCGATGCACCAGAATCAAAGAGTGTGCGAACAGGATGATCAAAAATATAAACTAAACTTTCAACGGAAATCTCTCTACCTCGTTCTTGCAGCGGTGGGGGCATGAGAGCCTGGACCTACCCCCTTGCCTTCCCTGGTGCCATGGGAGCCTGAATCTTCCCTCCAGAGGTAGGCCCTGCTCTCTGCCCTTTCTTTGGGCAGTACTTAATCAGATGTCCTGCCTCGCCACAGTGGAAACAACCAGTCTTCTTCTTCTTCCTACAGTCTTTGCTCAGATGGCCTGGTGTTCCACAGTTAAAGCATCTTTTCTTTCCCTTGCCATTGTTGTCTTTACCACCCTTCTTGTTCTGCTGTTGATGTTGTGGTTTCTTTTGATCCCCTTTCTTCTCAGGTGCCTTATTAGCATTGGTGCCTTTCTCCTCTTCATGCATAAGCGCCATGTCAACCAATCTCTCAAAGGTGGCCCCCATAGGGATGTGGGTCATAGCTAACCCATGTAGCGGCTCGTTTAAACCATTAACAAATCTCAGGGCCTTCTTTTCGGGTGTATTTACCAAGTCCAAGCCAAATCTTGCCAACTGATTGAACTTGTTGACGTACTCTTTCACTGATAGATTTCCCTGCCTCAATGCCAAAAACCTTTCCATGTATAGATTCTCTTCGGCCCGTGAGAGAAACTTTGCCTCAAACTTACGCCTGAAATCCGGCCATGTATCAACTGGACGCTCTCCATTAGTGACCTCCCACGAAAACGAGGCCTCATCCTTCATTAACTAGCCAGCTAATTGGACCTTTCTTCCATCTTCTACCTCAAAGATTCCAAACAATTCTTCCACCTCCTTTAGCCAATTTCGAGCTTCAACAAACGTCTCCGACCCGTGAAAAGGTTTTCCACCCATTGCCTGAAAGTCCTTGCATATCTTTGCGAAAGTATCAACACGGGAAGGAGGAGGAGGAGCATTTGCTGGGCCAGTGACATTGGCCCTAGCTTCCAGATACCTTCTAAACCATCCTGGTATCGATATCCCCTCGGGTATCTTGGGAATTCCAGACATGCTGAAAAGAAAATGAAGAGATTCAAACGGAGAATTCGAAAGAAAGATATATGGCTCTTGGGGGTTATGTTTATAAAATAAACTTTTCTCTTCAAAATACTCTCCTTAAAACGTATTTTTGAAGGTATCCTTTATGAAAATGCTTTTTGAAAAATAGTTTTTCAAAATATCTTATCTGTTATGGTAACCTTCAGCTCTGATACCACGTGTGACACCCCATCTCCATTTAGGTCACTCACAAAGGGAATGCCTTAATTTTGGTGGAGCGTTTATTGTGTATAGAACAGAAAAGTAAACAAGATAGATAAATATATTGGTACTTGGAAAGTAAAAACAACTTTAATTGCAGCGGAGAAATAGTTTGGTTACAATACATCAAAAACCAACTACAAAACCAAATACACTTATTATCCATCTTGACAAATAAGTTCTGAGTACATAAAATAAAAGACATAACCCCAACATAAAATAGCCATAAATAAGATAGGTTGAACTTTACTTCAGCAATCCAAGCAACTTTCAAAAGAAAGAGATAAAGCTGTCCAAATCAAGCTCCACTAGTACTGGTCCCACCCTGAGCACCTGGGGGGAGATAAAGGAAGAAAAGAGGTGGAAACAAAGGGGTCATACATAAAGTCTGGCGATTGCAATAACTTTAACAATATAATCATTAAAGCAACTAGGATAAGGCATAAGCTGGTAAATAAGGAAATGACAGCGAACCATGGGAATGAAAGAGCAAACAAAGGAAATAAGATGAACGAAGATAACGTTAAAGGCGCACCTAATCACTATAAGATAATTACTACATTGCACCACACCAAACACCCTAAAAGTTGATCCCTACCTACTAAACTTAGTAATCATAATAGTAGTTTCGTGTACCCCTGGCTATCTACATAGGTGCCGCCTGCCCCTATCTCCACTAGGTATACCCACTACCCTCATGCGATCGTCTCCCTAACTCGTAGATTCCCGTTCTGGCCCCATAGTGGGGTGTATCACTCCCCAAAGTGGCAACCCGATACCACCAAAGATGCACAGCTTATATCTACACGATGCAACAACGTCTTACCTACCAGCCCGGGCCCACGCATGCACATGACCCTGTTGGACTTGCGTTGCCACCGCTAACCCGTTTTGACCTCTTACAATCAAATCCAGTAAGCCTGTCCTCGACTTGGGTCGATCTCACAAAGATACTTAATGGGTTACTGGTTTGAAAAGGTCCCCTCATGCATGACACAAGCTTTCCACCTATGCTTGGTCCCCACTAAGGTTTCCCACTTAACCCCATTTTTATTCATGTCTTCTTACATGTTTAAACTTGGTTAAGTGCATCTAATCGTATTTCACATGCCACCGAAGGCACCTCCTCAATTTCACATGCCACCTAAGGCACCCACTTAACCCCCCCCATGTCCCACCACATGTTTATCTGGTTAAGTGTTACTTAATTCTATGAATCGTAACCTTGTAAAGACCTCCTACATTAGACTGGCATTTTTGGTTGCTGGATTTGCCCGGCGCGTCCGGGCAATCTTATACCTCAAACGAGCCTAAGCTCGTGTCTTTACAATTGTTACGCATTTAATTCATGCCATTGTCCTCTCACATTAGACTGGCATTTGTGGCTGCTGGATTTGTCGGTGGGGAGGGGGGTCCGGGCGGTCTTACACCACAAAAGAGTCTAACCTCGTGTCTTAGGCGGTTTATTATTACACATCTTTATTTAACCCCAAAGTGGATTAATATCCCTATTCAAATTTGTCAATAAATTCCAAATATACTTATGTCCATAATTGTCACCTAAATTACGTCCATTTATTTCAGGTATACAAATTTTACCAATTATTGCCTCAAATTAATTGTATGCCTTTCAAGGCCATTACATGCCAATTCTCAATATGTGTATATTCAATTTTACCCCCATCGTCCCCACGTTGTTTGTTCGCTTATCATGACATATATATATATATATTAGACTAGCAATTAGTCTAACACATAAAAGGGAAGAAACACCGCAAATTTTCATAACACACAAAATGGATCTAACTTACAAATAAGGATTACAACATATCTAACATAAACTTTGTATCGTCATGAACCTAAACATAGGCCTAAAGGTGTGAATTTGCATATATGAATACAGTTTTCACCCAAACTTGCATCTATGAATATAGTTTTCACCCAAACTTGCATAGGCCATAGTCATAAACTTGCATAAAACTATGTACGTCATAGATCTAAACCTAAAGGTGTAAACTTGCATATATGTGAATCCAATTTCTACCTAAACTTGCATATAGTCATTTAACTTGGTTCATATGTAAACTTGTGTACGATTCACATAGAAACTAGCATATAATCTACACCCAAACTTGCATATAAAATGATGTCAAACATGAATCAAGTTAAACATGGTTGATTGGCATATACTAAGGGATCCACAACAAAAACTATCATTATGAACAACTAGCATATATTAATAAAATATCACATTTTTCCAATGTTTCACAAACATAGCCATATAACCCAAATTATAACTCACCCTAATTAACTTGTTAATTATCTTATTAAAGAAATCGAACTCACAACTCAAATAAGGTCTTGAGTTCTGGGATCTGTGTTCGGAAATTGATTTAGCTCGCCTTTGAAGTAGACAAATTCGTTGTTGTTGTTGTTGTTATAGACTTGAGTTGATTAGCTTTTCTTTGCTCCTAGTTGGTGGCGGCTACTCTAGGTTGCGAGGTGATAGCATGACGGCCATGGTTCTAATTTTTATTAGGTTTAGGGTTTGAGTCTACATGTGTTTATATAGAGATTAGGATTAATTTAAGCCATCCGATCAACCTAGAAGCAACCTGAACCATCCAAAAAGCCAACTCAGCCCTAATGACTCAGCAGTAGCTCAGAATTGGGCTTAATTCAAATCTGCCCGAAGGGGGTAGGTCAACCCCCAGGTCGACCTATAGGGTGGGTCGACCCCCTGGTCGACCTGACCTGGGGCGGTAAATTTCCTGCCCTTCCCAGTTCTGAGTCTGAATTCGTTTTTGAATTTAAATTTGAATTTCTGGAAACTTCCGACAGCCATAACTTCTTCATACGAAGCCCAATTTACGCAAACTCGGATTCTATCTCAACTAGAATTCCGAGACGAATACAATGGCTTAACCCGTTTTCCTTGATTCTCACATTTAAAATTAATTATTCCTAAATTCGTTAGTTTAATGTTAATAGAAAACACGGGGTGTTACAATATATATATATCCTTAATTAAATATTATTTCTGTTTATCAGAATATTTCATATCAATATAGAATCGCGTTATTTATGTTGATTAACATTTGTGGATGCAGGAAAATAGGTTGGAGGGATACAACTGGATTCCTTAATATTTATAATACTTGTTTTTATACATTGTGATATATGATGTGGTATATAATCTCTTATTGATTATGTGTGTTTGGATGATGATTGATCCTTTTGATTTGGTATTTTAATACCATAAGTGATACTAGAATGTAAAAAGGGAATTTTCAAAGTGTAAATTAATAATAAAAATATTTGTATAAAATCAAAGGATTTTATAGTAAAGGAAATTGTGAAGTGGATATTGAATTTAAAGAATTATATAAAATCAAATGAATTATATAAAAGGAGATATTTGAAAATTTAATAAGGAACTTCGATATAAAATTATTAACAGTTATATGGATGTGTAAAAGACCGTTTTTGGTTAAAATACTTAAGGGAAATAATAAGAAGTAAATAAAGAACTTTATGGAATAAATATTATTTTGGGAATTAATAGAATTATAAATTGAATTGGTGAGATATGAAAGAACTATGAGATGATGTATTTAAAGGAGATTTTTAAATAGAAATCTAGTTTAATGGATAAATGGAGAAGATTAATTTATAAATAATGTTTTTATAAGTTAAGTAAAATTATTTATCATGGGATAAATTGAATATATAAGTCTGGATTTATATAGAGGAGTAGAAATAGGTTTAACATCGATACTTTTAAACAGAAACTGAACTTAGGATTAATAGGAATTATAAATGAGACTTTTAGTGTTAGAAGTAAAAAGGATATTTTGTATAATTAATTCAATAAATAGAAGTATAAATAGAATTTGGAAATGGGATATTATTTTAAATTACAAAATCAAACTGATTAATTATATAAAATAAATATTATTTACGTTTGATGTGAATAATGGATTTAAATAAATATTTTATAAATTAAAACATTTATATAGGAAACTGGATTTTGAAATAGGAATTTGAATGAGATAGGAAATGGCGATCAAATAAAATAGTGAATTCTATTTTGGAAGAAATAGATTGGTTGGAAATTTATAAAACGACTCGATACATAGAATTGGAACCCATAATAATAGTTTAAATTGAAATCAAGCTTTGATTTGATAAATGTTTGGTGAATGATTACAGAAACTTTCACAATTTTTTATTGAATATTTGCGAAAATTTCCTTAATTTTTGGATATAATTGCATAAATGTTTGCAACTATTCACTTAATAATTGCATAAATTTATATAATTATTAGTTAACTTGATTTTAAAGACCTGATTTACATACCATTTTTGATAGGGATGTTTTCGTTATTTTGAAATTAATTGGGACTTTTGCCAAACCGTCTCTTTAAATTATATCACTAACATTAAAAGTTGCCCTTGTTCAGATTCATCTTGAAACGGTCAGTGCTCCAAAAGAAAAGCAAATACAAAAGACATCGAAACAACTTGCCTTTTGACTCAAAACATCCGAGGCGATTAGCTTTTAAGAATACAAGGACCAATTACCTTTTACATTGAAAATGACCTTTTTTCTGGTTCAAACCAATTCCTCACTTGAATCATATTGAAGTACTTGAAAATTCTTTTGAAGTCGGAAGGGTTGAACCACTATTCTTTGAGTTAGATCAACTCGAGGAACTCCCTTTATCATATTCAATAATAATGGGTGTTAAACCATTTTTGGGTCAACATTTTTGATATTATTAAGAGGGCTCGAACCTACGACCTTGTTCTTTCTTGTCTCAAAGATTATAAATTTAAAAAAAACGTGGTAAATAGGAAGACTAAAGAGGCTAAATGCACCAGAAGTAAATATTCAACACCAAGCTATTATAGAGGAGAATATGGCTCCAAGGTTCAACACAGACAATGCATAAAAAGGGAAACCTTAATAGATGTTAATGCCTACCCCCTATGAAGTGAAAATCTGGATCTTAACCGAACACCAAGCTATTATAGAGGGAAACCTTAATAGATGTTAATGCCTACCCCCTACTAAGTTGTGCTTTAAACTATTATTTTGTCTAAATATCCTCGTTTATCACTCATACTATTAATTACAGAACTCACTAGGCTTTATGTCTGACTAGGTTTCTTTCTCTCTTCTTCCTTCCTCCCCTCCCAAGGTTCTTAGGCTGGAAGATCAAGTAGTTGATAAAAATTTTTTTTTTAGAAAATAGTAGTTGATAGACTTTTGGCCTAGCTTAGCCCGTTGGAGATTCTCATTTATCTTATTGTTCCATGTCTGATTCATTTTTGTATTTGACGTTGAGAGGGAATTTTTATTTTGTTACTCTGATTATGTCGCTTTCATGAGACAGTTGTGGTTTTTATGATCTATAATGTAATAAAACTTTTTATCTTGCTTTAAATAAAAATTTTAATTTTCGTTGTGATTTTCGTATGTTGACTTGTGAATTTTTATCTCTGTGATGTTATTTTATACCTGCACGCTTAATATTTCTTAATGAAATCCTCGCATGGGTAACAATAAGAAATTTGGGGTGTTACACTTCCTAAGTCCTTAATATCATCTAGCTCGGGTATGACGGTTGAATCATGAAGGCATCTCCGAAGATGGAAAACACAGAAAACATTATGGAACACCGATAAGCACTCGGGAAGATTCACACGATAAGCCATCTTTCCAAGCTTATCCACAATCCTAAACAGCCTAATAAATGTAGGAGCCAACTTCCTAGTCTTTCCAAGTCGGATTGTTTTAAGAGAGGAAACTTTAACAAATACCAAATCTCCAACACTAAATACTAGTTCCTTCCTCATATCCGTATATGACTTAAATCGGTTTTGGACATCCTTCATTCTCTGCCGAGTCAAAGCAATAATCTCCGTAGACTCACAGATAAGGTCCGGTCCAAGTAGAATCTTGTTAATAGTTCCCACCAACATGTAGACGATTTGCATGGTCTCCCGTACAATTCCTCGTAAGGAGCTTACCAATTGTCGCTTGTTAAGTATCGTTATATAAAAATTCTACCAAAGGTAATTGTTGCTCTCGAGGTCCTTCGAGGTCAATGATTGAGGCTCTTAGAAGATCCTCTAGAACTCTGTTGACTCTCTCTGTCTGACCGCGGTGTACGGATGATCGGTTGTACTCAAACTCAAAGTCGTTCCTATTGCAATTTGAATACTCTTCCAAAATTCACTAGTAAACAACGGGTCTCTATCACTAACTATAGTAGTCGAAATCCCATGCAGTCTAATAATTTCTCTGATATATAACTGAGCTAAAAAAGCAATGGTCCTATTCTTCTTGATCAAGATGAAATGGGCGCTCTTCGTTAACCGATCCACGATGGCCCAAATAGCTCCATTTCCCTTCGGACTCCTAGGATGCCCATTAGTAAAATCCATAGAAATGTGTTTCTATTTCCAAGTGGGAATCTCTAAGGGTAACAACAACCCTCCTAACATACCTTGCTCAGTATTAAATTTTTAACAAGTCAAACACACAACAACAAATTCAGCAATGTCCTTTTTCATTCCATCCCAATAAAAGCTTCTTCTCATATACCCAAACATTTTGTGTCCCTTAGGGTGTATGGTCATCCTCTACTTATGACACTCCTCAAGAATCCCCATCCTAAGGTCTCCACTCCTAAGGATACAAAGTCGGCCATCTCTCCTTATACTACTAGTACGACTATCAACTAAACATCTATCCAAATGAGAAAAAGATTCCCCTTAGAAATCTTTTCCTTTAATGACCTCAACTCATCATCACAATCTTGCCCACACTTAATCCTTTCTATCAGAACTGGTCTTATCTTCATAACTCCAAGAAAACCTCAAGCTACCTCAAATGGTGACTGCAAATTGAAACTGGAAAGAAACTCGAACTACCTCCACTCGGTGATCGTACTAAGGGTAGCATGCCTCCGACTCAAAGTGTCGGCCACCATGTTAACCTTCCCAAGGGTATACTGAGTGGATAAATCGAATAATGCTAGATATTCCGTCCATCGTTGCTGTTAAAGGATCAAATCTCACTGAGAAAACAAATACCTAAGAGACTTATGGTCGGTGAATAGCTCAAACCTCTCTCCCAGAAGGTAATGTCTCTATATCTTTAGGGAAAAAATATAGTTGCTACCTTTAAGTCATTGACGGGGTACCTCTTCTCATGGTCCTTAAGTTGTCTACTTGAGTAGGCAACTACTTTACCTTCCTGCATAAGTATTGCTCCTAAACCTGTCGCACAAGCATCAGTGAAAACCGTGAACATATTTGTTACATCTGGAATAACAAGAATAGGTGCACTTGTGAGAGATTCCTTCAACTTCTCAAAGGAAACACCACACTTCTTAGTCCATACAAATTAATGACCCTTTTTCGTCGGTTGGGTTAGAGAGGTTGCAGTTTTTGCAAAGTCCTTAATATATTTCTTCAGTAGCTTGCTAAACCAAGGAAACTCCTAATCTCCATCGCATTACAGGGTATCCTCCATTCTTAAACGACCTCTACCTTAGCGGGATCTATTTCTAATCCATTTCTCAAAATAGTATGCCCTAAAAACTTGACTTCTATCTTCCAAAAATGACATTTCGAGAATTCGACCTTACGCCGGTTTTCCCTCAGAATTCCTAGGACTTTTCTTACGTGACCCTCATGTTCCTTAAAGTCCTTGAAAAAGATAAGAATGTCATCTACAAACATAACCACTATTTTGTTGAGTATGCCCTTAAATACCCTACTCACAAGGACAACAAAGAAAATTGGGCATTTGTCAAACCAAAAGGCATAACCTCCCACTTGAAAAATCCATCTTGCGTCCTAAACATTATCTTAGGCTTACTCTAATTCTAAATCCTCAAATGGAGAATTCCCATAGCCAGATCTAACTGAGAAAATATTTAGGCACCTCCCAAATGATCAAACAAATCATCAATCCTTGGTAAGTGGTATATGTTCTTCTTAATCAGTTTATCCTCAATAACCCATCAAATTTTATGGCAAACATTATTGGTGCACCCCACTCAGATATACTTCTCTGCATAAACCCATTTTGCAATAAATCAGAGATTTGTCCATTGAACTTTCTCCTTTCCTTAGGAGCCTTATGCCTTAAATGCAATTCTACAGGCCTCACATCATTTTCGAGGTCTATCCTAAACGATATTTCTTTATGGGGTAGGAGTTCTATGACCTCCTCAAAGATGTCTGAAAACTCACTTACAACCGACACCGAAGATGGTCCTTCTAAATCAGATGATAAGGAAAATAAGGATGAATCCCTATTCCCCGTCCTAGAAGGTATCTTTAGGCTATGGCCTCCCCGGCTTCTTAAGAAAATAAATCTCTTATCGTAGTTAAGGACAGTCCTATAAAATGATAGCCAGTCCACTTTTAGAATGAGACCATAACGCCTCAAACTCAAGTACATAAGCATCATCAATGTCCAATACTAGGTCTTTACATGCAAGCAAAAGTTGCATAGACCCTCCGATAAGGTTAGACACCTCAATCGGAAGGCTAGCAAAGAACAAGGGAAGTTTCAAAGAATTAACCATCTTTCTAGCAATGAAAGAGTGGATGGCTCCCGAATTAAATAGGGTACACAAAAAATTCCTAGGATAAAAATTATACTGTCCAACGCTGGTTGTCCTTGATCTCTAGAGGGTTGATTTCGAATTGGCGCTACCTCCTTGGCAAAGTTTTGTCCACTCTGCGCTACTATAGGTTTACGGAAATTCATAGCTAAATGCCTATCCTCATGACAGTTAAAGCATTTTTCTTTGAATTTTGGCTTCACTAAGTTCACTTTATAGTTCTTCGCCTTATGCCCTTTTCTGTGGAAGCATGAACACGTCTTAGCCTCCTTCTTAATTTTTTCTCCTTTCTTCTTCTTAACCCAAAAACTTTTCTTTTTCTTTTCTTCCCAAAACCAGAGGTTCCTTCTCTCTTATCATTTTGTACTTCCTTAACTTCCTCAGCCGTATATAGGATAAATGTCTCAATAAGGGCTTCGAACATTGCTCCAAACGTTACCTGGGCCAAAAGCATTTCCTTAATGATAATTCAGCCCCTTTACAAACCTAAGGTCTTTAGTCGTAGAGGTATCCACCAACACTCTCCCAAACTTGAAAAACTCCATAAATCTTGCTATATACTCTCTCAAACTTAACTCCCCTTGCTTCAACTGAATAAACCTTTCCATCTATAAGCTCATCTCAGCATTAGGTAAGAACTTAGTCTCAAAGAGGGTCTGAAACTCTTCCCTAGTAAACACTTTACCATCATTTTCTTGCAAAACGATGTTCCATCATTCTAGGGCCTCTCCCTTTAAATGACAAATCAATACACTATGCTTAAGATGGTCATCCCATTTGGTAGCCTCAAAGATCCATTCGATCTAGGTTATCCATGCTTTGTCTTCAAGGAAGATCTTAGTTCTCAAAAGTGGCTTGCCTCCTAAATTCACGGAATCTTTGCAAAGATGCGGAAAGTTGAGGGCCCCTTCAACAGGATGATCTGCTAGTTCTGCTGGGGCAAGATAGCAGTAGGGACTTGTTCCACAGTCCTAAGGTACTGTTGGAACCATTTAAGCAAGCACTAAGGCCTTACTGAGTTCCTCTGCTTGGGCGGGTTATTGGCCACTTCTACTATCTGAAAAAGGAAAAACACTTCTACGGACTTCTTAAGATAATATTAAGGCCTCAAAAAGGAAGAAAGATAGGCTTTCCAAGTATAATTGCATATATTTGTGGAGTATAGTAATATATATAGTTTTGAAAACCTTTTCAAATAACAAATACATCTCTCTTACATATATTTCTCCATAATCGGGTAACCTGTGCTCTGATACCAAATGTAGCAACCTACTCGGAATGGGCCTAAATTCTGACCCAAAAAGACCCATCGTAACTTAGAGCCATTCTAAACGGATCATAGGTTCTCATAAGGAAATACTAAAAAAAGATATCATAGAGCAATCTAAACGAAATCAGAATCTCACATAGTGGAAGGGATAAAACATAATATCTCATGAATAGATGTACCATAAATAAAACCATAAATGTCAAATACAACAAGTCTCTGTACATAACAGGTACATCAATAGTTATCCCAAATACATAATGATAACAACAACAACAATAATAGTACTACAACCAAAAATAACTAAATCTCCATTGAAAGGATCCACCTCCAAGCAATCATTAATCATCATTGATCCAGGGTCCTCACCCACTAACTTGTTTTTGTTAAGAGGAGGGATGTTAAAACATAAACTTCTGGTGAATGAAAAACATATAAGTTTAGGAATGACTATTTCCTATATTTGGCAGTGTGAATTCTTCATGTTATGCCTACACAAACAAACATACACAATTAAACATATGAGGTGGGCATACTTATAATCACTTAAGGCCTACATGTAAGTATAAGCATGGACTTCCTTACAATCACTTAATAACCCATGAGGTGGTCTATACCTTGTACTTAAGGTCATCACCTAATTTTATTAGGATGGACATCCCTATGGCCACTTAATACTCACTGGAGGACCCCTAACCACTTTAAAACCTCTTCTCTAGTGTTCACATCCTAAAATATACCGTAGGGCGTGAAATAGTAACAACCACTTACTACCAGGTTTAGGTGGGAACACAACTTCATTTAAGACCCTCATGGTGGATCCTCTTGTTACTATCTAGCTGTCCCTACGGGTGAACTCCTAGCCATTTAATACTTCTCTTAGATAGTTGTTCCTTTAGGACACACATGCACGCACGCATATACACACACACATACACACACAAATATATATATATATATATATTACTGTCCCTAGGTCAACCCTTACTTGCCCCTAGATAAGAAGTAGACATTACTTAGTGAACTATCCTACCCATATGCTATCATCTATAAAGACCATTTAATACCTTATTGAGAGAAAGGTGGACCCAATAACCACTTAAAACCTCGAAGGCCAAGCCCTAAGACTTGGGTCTAGAACCGAGGAGTGAACCTTAGGAACGGACTTAGTCCTAACCACTTAATACCTAACAAGAGGCAGGTCGATCTCTTAATACCTTTCCCAAGATAAGCTTACTTCACACATAATTATAAACACACACTAAACATCTCACATTAAACCATCAACTTGTAGATGTTGGATTTGTCAGGCGGTTCCGAGCCAGCTTTTACTACATGTTGGGCTTAACCTCGCATTTTAGCGTACCAATTATAATGGCCCATGACACCTAGATCTCTCACATAACCAGTCTTACTTTAAATGTTGAATATGTGGTCGGCTCCGGGAAGGCTTCTACTACAAAATGATGGTTAAACTCGTGTCCATGTGTCATTAATTATAATCAAAGCCATTAACTCATATACATGCATATAAATTCCTATGAGGACATTCAAATTCTATTTTATAGTTTAAACGCATTTAGTACGCACTTAATACAAATTAATATAATGTTTAATTACGCTATAAATATATAAATAATTAGGTGTGAATTATGTTAATAAGAATACCGACCTAACCATGTTCTAAATGTCAATCTTAACAATCATTATTAAGGTATACAAGTTAATTTCCCTATCAGTCAACATGATCCAACATGCATATTCATAATAAATGATAAAAAGGGAAATAACAAAATTTACATACAACTTGTAACCAAGGCTTGAATGATTACTCTAATAACATAATAAATACAAGAGGTAATATTCCTAAATACATAAGTAGATTTCTTTTTTGGTACTAATCCACTTTTTATGAAATTTTCGCATACAAAATCTTAATACTTCAATAATTTGCAAGTAATACGTTCAAACGATCTATTTCAGAAACAAATGTTTAAACCTATTCAATTTGCCATATTCAAGTCCTTAAGCTTTTGCAACCAAAATATAAATATTTATGAATTTACAGATTTACAATAAGGGAATTAGACCATATTCAAGAATTATACCAACATTCAAATTCCTTTTCTTCCTTTACAACAATAATCCAAACCCAGTTATAATTGATTGACCATTTCTACGTACAAACATAAATAATGGAAGATTTGAGGGGTTTGATATTATTTCCATTTTGTATAAATTTAAATCTTCCTAGGAACAATAATCCAAATTTATACCATCAAATCATAGTAAATAACAAACTTAAAGGATTTCCACTTACATTGATTGGAGATAGAAAAACAACAGAATTTGCTACAGAATTGAATCTGGATTCAGCCTACGAAATCATGCTCCAATCCTTCTATAATATATATACATAAGAATTAGATATATATTTAAACCAAATTCCAAAATTTTATACCAGTAGAAAACTTAGATTAGGAAGGTGGAATGAAGGTTAAAGAAGAGATCCTAACCTTTATATGGAATTTGCAATGGTAGAAGAAAAACATAGAGGTGTAGAGAGGAACGAGAATAGGTTTTTGAGTGTGGATATGGAGCTCTTTTTATAATTGCAAGTGTAAGTATAGACCACTGGATTTTTTATATTTAGTCTGGATGGTCCAAACGATGCAATTTTATAATAATATCCCTAACAAAACACTTTCACCCTTACTTCCCCCAAGAGGACGGTCGATCCCCACTATAGGAGAGTGGTCGACCTCCCTCTTATAGGGGCGGTCGACCCCTCTTCTAGGGTTGGTTGAGAGGATTTAATCCTCCAATAACGTTGCTTTGTTATAAATTCTAAATATTATTTTCATAGATTGATTATCTTTGTCCCCATAGCATGTGAATATACACGCACAATTTCAAATTCACTACAAATAAATATATTTCAAATTTATATATAATCCATATGAATTTCAAATCTTGTGTGTTAATATTTTCGCATAACTTGTTTTATTATTATCTTTTACATACAAACTCTGTTTTCAATAAATAAAATATAAAAAAGGATCATAATCTCGCCACGAATGCAATAACAATACTTTGTGGTCCAATTCCCAATTATCCAAAATTCCATTTTAAGACCATTAACTTATTGTTGATTATTACTATTAATTTTAAATTAAATTATCTTATGCCTATTTTAGTTTTATTTTTACGTGGTTTTACAAGACAACAAAAATCTGATAGTTTGCAAATGGACTTTTAGAATAAAAAGGAATCCAAATGGCACTATAAGAAGATATAAAGAAAGACTGTTGGCCAAAGGTTATACACAAAAATATGGGATTGACTACAAAGAGACATTCTCTCTAACTGTAAAACTAGCTACAATCAGATTAATATTCACCATAGCTTTAAAGAGTGTGAAGCATCTCGATGTGAAAAATGCATTTCTAAATGGTATTTTACAAGAAGAAGTTTACTAGCAACAACCATAAGGCTATATTCAAAATCCAGATTTGGTATGCAACCTAAACAAGGCAATCTGTGGACTAAAGCAAGCAACAAGAGCGTGGTTTGAAAGACTCAAGTCAACACTTATAAAAATGGGCAATTAACCCACCAAACATGATAACTCCTTATTCATTAAAATAACTAATGCTATTACTATATACATTCTAAAATAAGTTGTTGACTTGATTGTTGCAAGCATCAGTAACGATGAGATAAAGCATATAACAGAGTACTTGAATGAAGAGTTCTCAATTAAAGATGTGGGTGATGTGTCATATTTTCTTGGTATAGAAGTAAGAAGAAATTCAAAATCAGAAATGGTTCTAAGTCAAAGAAAAGAAATGTCATAATTACAAATCAAGACTGATATAAGTGAAGCAAAGCCATAGCCAACACCCATTATTTCTAGTCAACACTATTCAAAAATCAGGGAGTAAGCATAAATATTATTAAACAATACAGAAATGTTGTGGGTGCATTACAATATGAAACCATAACCAGACCTGATATATGTTTTCAGAGTTAACAAGGTATCCCAATTATTTACAAGATCCCAAGGATGAACACTAGAAAGATGTTAAGAGAATTTTAAGATACTTGAAAGTGGTCGTTCAAAGAAAGGAAAAGATCTGAACATTATAAGTTATTCATATTATGACGGAGCAGCAAATCCAAATGATAGTAAATATGTCATTAGATACCGTAATTATATTGGTGACAATTTAATCTTATGGAGTTCTTAAAAACAATCAACTATATCAAAATCAAATGTTGAAGCCGAGTATAGAAGTATTGCAAGTGCAACATCAAAAATCATATGGCTATAGTCAATAATAAAGGAAATGCAATCAAACACAAATGCCAAAGCTACTATCTAGTGCAACAATCAGAGTTTAATATACATGATAACAAACCCAATACATCATGTCAGAACAAAGCATATAGAGATAGATATTTATTTTGTTCATGAACTAGTTAGAGATGGAAAATTACAAGTAAATTACGTACTTTCCTTCCTTCAAAAAGTTGATATCCTTACCAAGGCACTGTCAACAAAGAATTTCATTCTATTGCATGAAAAGTTGATATCCTTACCAAGGCACTATCACAATGACCTCAAATCCTCTTCTGCTTCAGATTAGCTTACACATCTGTATCGGTTGTTCTTCTTCTCAACCAGATCTAAAACAAATCTATGTCAAAAGCCACAACTGCTCAAGCTCAACTATACTTGCCCCAGAAGAAGCCATAAAGTCAAATTGCTCTACAGTTTGCTTTCGATCTCAAGTGAGGAGAGCAGGAAAGATGAAAGCACAGAAGTTCTTGCACTTTTTCCTTTTTATCAATCGCAATCTAGGATTTGAAACCCTAACCCTACATTGAGAGGAGCAGTTAGAAAAGTGAAAATGATAGTTTTTTTAAACAAAGAAAGATGTAAAAAGCTTCTTAGGAAAAAAAGAAGACAAGTCGGCATTGGCGAACTCTCCCTCTAATTCAGCTAAATCTCGGTTCCAATTCGCCTTAAATTCCGATTCTGATTTCCGTTCAACCATACCTCCAGATCCTCGATCTTCTCCCCAACATGCAGAGCATGAGTTAGCCCCAACCAAAGGTATTTCTTTGTATTCAGATCTTACTTCAAAAACTGATTTTCAAGATCTAAATTCGAAAGATCAAGTTCTTTTTAAAAAGGATGGTTACAATAAATCGAAAGCTTGGATAGAAGTTGTCTCCAAAAATAAATATCATTTAGACTCTATTCAGCTTAAGTTTTATGAACCCGATGTTTATGATAATCTCAAAATAGCGGTTATAGATGAAGATTTAACGAAAAAGGCTAGAGACCTTCTATGTATTTGGGAGTAGACTGTACTATAAATATTTAAAGGAATACATAGATCAAACTTGGAATTTGAAGAGTAACTATAAACTATACTCGAGAGAAAATGGGTATTTCTTAATTAAATTTGACAGTGCGGATGAATGTGATAGAATTTTATCAACAGGGCCATATTATTGTAATAAGAAGTTGATATTTATGAGAAAATGGAAGCCGGGTATGAAATTTACTTGTGAATTTCTACATTCCTTGCCAATATGGATACAACGCCAGACCTAGACTTAGATTTCTGGACAATAGAGGCGATAAGTAGAATTGTTTCAATGTTAGGCCATCCCTCAAAAATGGATAGTGTCACTGAAGGATTAGCTCGACTCTCTTATGCTAGGGTTTTGGTAGAAATTAATAGTGACTTCAAATTTCCTGAGAAAATTCCTATTAAATTTGCAGTGGAGAAATTACTTGGCAAAAAATTGTATATGAATGGGTTCCAGTTTTATGTTCCAATTGCATGATTTTTTAGCATTACAGTACTACATGCAAGTCATGCAAAATTTGGGCTCCCAAAGGGAATGCTGGTACTGTTTGTGGGATGGAGGCTGATGTTAATTAGAAAAATTCAAGTAATCCTAACTCTGATTGTGCTGTGAAGGAGAAAACAAGAAATGTGGGAGTTGTTAATATAGATAAACAGTCAAAAGCTGGTAGTCATCTTTCTAAAGATAGTATGGCTAGAGATGTTAATCCTTTTAGTGTTCTAGAAAAGACTAATGGAGATATGCAGGAAGTTTATGTCAAAGCGAATGAGATATCAAAGGCTGCCGCTCTGTCTAATTCATTTAAAGAAGTAGATAGCTTTATAGACAAAGAAGTCTTGGATGGAAAGGAGGGTAATAGAACTGATGTCAATAGTGAATTTGGAAAGAATGTCGTAAGCAAAGATTCTTTTATATATGAGTCCGATAGTTCTTTCAGTTCTTTTAGTTCAACAAATAGCTTCAAAAAGAGAAGAACAAAACTTATATCCAATATATACAATAATGGTAATAGGCTTGTGATTGATGAACCATTGTTAGAGGAAAATCCAGAGTGGGATAAGCTTATGCAACAATTTCAGAATCGATCTAAAACAAGGAAAGCAAAAGGAGATGGAGGAAAAATTGATAGAGTCACTAAAGGTGGTGTATCTAAGCAATGATTGAATTTTGGTTTCCTTTTGCTGTTTTTTGGTGTGTTAGCATGATCTTCAGTTTTTTGGTGTCTGGTTCGTTCTATTAGCTCCTGTGTTGTTGGTTTTGGAGAGTTGTATGTAGCCTTTCCAGCATCATTGTTTCTTGCATGCAACTATATTTGATCTGTTGTTAAGATGGATGGGATTTCTTCTGAGTTCGTGAGCTTGGATGCTTATGATGGTTGTACTCAGGTGGAGTATGCTGCTGCTTTTGGATTATGGATGGTATTTGCAGATTTTAGTTTTACATGGAGTCTAGCATGTAGCGGCTTGCTGGATATTATGTTGGTCTTCCTTTTTTTGTGCTTGTGTAGTAGGTCTTTCTGTGTGTGTTTTAGAGATGTATTTTGGGTTTGTCTCTTTGGTTTGAGCTGGTTTTAGTCAGTATTTTATAGTGTTTGTTTTTCGTTTGTACTAATTTTTAACCAAGCTCAAACCTTTGGTACCTTCTTTCTTTAACATAATTACGTACCCACTTTTACCCCAAAAAAAAAATGTTCAGACCGTTAATTTTCTTCTATTACATTGCTTTATAAATGGGCCTTAGGCCCAATTCTGTATATATACAAATACAAGGCTGTAACTATATATTGTTATGTTCTTACAATAGGAGAAAGTTACTTCTGTACAAACTAAAGTCTCATACACAGTTTTTCTTCATTATCTCTTCAAGTAATTTCATCAACAGCTTGCATCAAAATCATCTCATTTCTATCATATGTAAAATGTTGATAGAAAAAAAAATTGGTTTTGCGGTTTGTAGGGGGGGTGTTTAAGAGAGAGAGGGCGCCGAATCGGGAATTGGAGAAAAACACGGAGCACGTTAAATTGCAGGAGTGGCTTTACATGCGAAACTCAAAATAGTGTTGTGAAGATATAAACAATCTAAGGTTGTACGTAAGTAGTAAAAACTTACATAAAAGGTTAAAAAAACCAAAGAGGGATGAACAGTAACGAGGCAGAAATACGGGAGATTCCAATGCTCCTGTGTTTGCATGCTTTCCTTTCTTTTTACTGTTACCATTTTACAATGCCGTACATGCATCTATATATACTCAGGCATGTACATGGTTTAGAGTTTACATTCGTACTTTAATGCCTTTATCACTTCACTTTTTATCTTTGGTATGAATGAGTATTTACGTGGAAAGCGTCAGGGTACAGTAAAAACAGTACAATTAATACCTCTAAGTGCTCATTGACCTCATTTTAACTAGGGTCATCATGACACCACTAACGGTGTTAGTGGTGTGTGGCTGAGAGTGGTGTCATGATAACCCCAGTTAAATGAGGTCAACCTAGGAAGCAAGGATACGGGTGCGTGGTACATATGGATACATGAATTCGGAAAATTAAAAAATATGAGGATTTAGGTGCGAAGAGATACGAAAAATATTAAAAATATATTACATATATATAAATATAATCCAACAGATGCATTTAATTAAACAAATGTGCTTTTACCCCTGAATATGAACCCGTGAATTCGTTGTTACAAAAATTGCATCTAAATTTAGTATTTCCACCTTTTTCTTTTAATTTTAAATTTTTGTAACATGCTTCCATAAACTATATTCAACGTTACTTTGTTGACTTAGAGATGCTTTTACATTTGTAGTTGAATTGGTAGATCAAGTAGTTTCCGTAACTAAAAGTTAATTGAAAGAAAAAAAATATTAGTGCCTAAAAAAGATATGCCTTAAAAAAAATACTGCGTCAAATTAAAAAAAACTGCTGCCTCAAAAAATAACCGGATATGCTCTTTCAACCGAAAATAAGGGAGTCATTTTCTACGGCAAAAGTTTGAACCGTTCATCCCTCCTGAATTCTTGTGCGTCCATTCTTAGATCCACCGCTTTTTCCTCCGGTCGTTCCAGCATCATCCAAAAATAACAAGACTACTGTCTCAAACAAAACATTGGCTTACATTTCGTAATGGGTTAGAAAAAAGGGCTCAGCTAAAATAAAAAACATTGCTGAGCAGCCTAAACGGCTAAACCTAACCTAAACATTTAAAAATCGATCTGTAAAATCGATGCATGCGCCTCCACTATTAAAGTCGATGCAACCATCAATGCCTTAAGAAAAAACAAACCCTTCAAATTAAAACTTACCAGCGAGGGAATGAGGTCGACGAGCGACCGAGGGAGGTATAAGGTCGACGAGGTCCAGGCGAGGAGCGACGAGGTGGAGCGCAACTAACGAGAGCGATTAATTAGGGCTTCAGGCTTCTGCATTCTATTTTAAATTAAACACCGGTAAGTACTGAACCTGTATGAAAATCATAAAAAGTATTATGTATTTGCCCTCGCCGCACCCCATTTTACGTACTCAGCCGCATCTGTTTCAGAAAATTCGAGGATACACCACGTAGTGCACCCCGTACGCATCCGCCGCACTCCGCCGCACCACATACGTATCAGTGCGCAGTTCTTCGTACAACTGCTTTGTAGGGGTCAACAAACTAGTGTAAGTGGTCTTATAGCTTCCGATATGAAGTCGGTCATTGGTCACATATCACATCATATATGAAATATAAGTACTTATTGTGCGTTCGAGTTTGTTGAGACCACTTTATGTGGTGTCATCATGACTTCGGTCCTCTATTAGTAAAAATCAGAGAGGTCAATATGTATTCCATTATGTCCACCAATAAGGTGGTGGAGTCCAACAAACTTCTACTGCGTTATTGTAGGGCGATATACATTAAATATAAGTAGGGCTTCTCACTTTGTTTTATTATTGTACAACTCAAACAAATCTATATGTACCTGCCTACTCATATATAATACAAATATATTGCCTTATGTAGTTTCGTTTTCATCTTTTATTCTTTCAGGAAATCAAACTTACCTTTTGCTTTACACATCAATTATGCATCCCACCGCTAGCTGGTTAAATAGAACGTCACCTTCCTTGAATATTTTGGCAGCTCTTTTCTTTACCCGCCGCAATTGTTTTGTAGAAGTAGAATACACGCATAAATGACCCATGTATATATCCTTGAAACATTTTCTATCCCGACCATAGCCATACGAAGGAAGCAAGTTTTTATACAAGGTATAGGGACATAAATAATGCAGAGATATTAGAAGAGTGGGAGGTACGACTGTGAAAAGCTGCAGGTATAGATGCATAAAAGTTTGAAAAAGGAAAGAGAGAAGAGAAGAACAAAAGAGCGGTCAACAGGAAAAAAACAGTTGCTTTCCTGAAACTCCATCTCTCTACATATATACATATACAGAGGATATATGTATACAGATACAGTGGGAGAGTGTGAGAGAGAGTGGACATGGCTTAGTCATGTTATAGATCTGTCTAAATAGTGACTGACAGCGGGCTACATACAGCTACCCAGATGGGTGGTTTTAACAACAGACTAGAGGTACTGGTTTGTCTAGGTTCTATATACACAATATGGACAAAATAAGAGATACAAATGAATCGGTGCCGTTCTCTTTACACAAGATATCATATAAACACAAATGCTTATGGGCCGCATTGGGCTTAGCCCATCTGTTTTGTATAAGTCTGTTTACCTTATTACCTTATTGCCGCTGCTTTGAGTCCATGTTATGTATATAAATACTGAACCTTGTAACCAGTTTGATCAATAATACAATCTTTTCATTTACAATTCACTTCTGTCTGAAATTTCAAAACATCAAAATCTCAAAATCAAATTTGGTATCAGAGCCAAAATCACAATCTGCATTTTAAAAACAACAAAAGAAATTTTGTTGGTAGATTCATCAGTTAGATCTCATCATTTGAATCTGACTCATCAAAGATCATTCATTGATCTTATCACTTGAGATTTTTTACTTCTGAATTGATCGAGCCACTGTGTCTCGCTCAGATTTCTCTGGCTGCAGCAGTGATTCAACCATCAAGAGAGAGGAAATCAAATCTGAAGCATTCTTCACCGATCATATCACTCAAGAAGCATTCATAATCAAGAAAAAGAGCATCAAGAAAGCTATCAGAAACAATTTTAAACTGAAAACTCAGTGTGAAAAATAGTCATCATCATTTCAAAATCCTTTTGTGCCCAAATTCTTGATCATAAAACAACTTCTTGAGTAATTCAATTCAAAGCAAAGAATTTCAGTTCGAATTACCTCTAATTTTTGCACTTTTCCTCACTGTAATCCTCAGAATGGCAAACAATGGTACTGAATCCAGCAATACTTCAGGGGCATCTCAACCTGTTAATCCACCTTCCAATCATCCTCCCAAGAATGTGATCAGTCTCAAGAGTCGACTAATCACCATTCCACTTGATCAAACCAACTATCTTCTCTGGAAGTTACAGGTAGAAACCTCACTTCAAGGATACGGCCTGGAGGGTTATATTCTTGGTACCATACCAATCCCACCAAGATTTATAACTGATGCATCAAATACTATAATAAGTAATGATGACTATACATCATATTATAGGCAAGAAAGTTTAATTAGTGCATGGTTATTGTCATCTATCAGTCCTGCATTAATGCCACAAGTTATAGGATGTAAGACTGCTAATGAAATATGGATCACTTGTGAGAAAATCTTTAACTCACAATCTGCTGCTAAGTCCTTATTCTATAAAAGGCAACTCCAAAATTGCAAGAAAGATAATATGAGCATGAGTGAATACCTGGCAAAAGTTAAGAATATTTGTGACATGTTAAAAGCCTCAGGAAGTACTGTTGAGGACTCAGATCAAGTTCTTTCACTTGTAAATGGATTTGGAGATGAGTATGAGGTTGTAGTAGCCATTATTACATCACAAAAGGTTATACCACCACTAGATGATGTACATTCTATGTTACTCTCACATGAGGCAAGAATCTCTCATAAGAAATCTACTGATTCAGACTACTCACTCAATTATGCTGCTACTAATAGAGGCAGGGGGCAAGGAAATTACAGGAACAACCCTAATCATAGGGGAGGATATACTCCTAGAGGAAGAGGCAGGTGGTCAAATAATAACAAACCCAAATGTCAAATATGTGAAAGGGTTGGCCACACTGCTCTCAAGTGTTATTTCAGATTTAACACAAACTATACTGGAAATCAAGGAAATAACAGCAATAATGACAATAATCCTAATGCTAACATGGTGCAAACACAATCAGAATCATCAAGTCAAGTACAATGCAATCAAACTGATACAAGCAAGTCAGATTCTACATTTGATGATAATTGGTTCCCTGACTCAGGTGCTACTAATCACATGACCAACAATCTAGATAACCTCAATCTTGGAAACAAAGAATATAGAGGTAAACAGTTAATAACCATGGGTGATGGTAAGTGTATTAGTATTTCTCATACTGGTAATGCTTTATTAAAAGGTAAGAAACAATTGTTCTTGCATAAATTGTTAAGGGTTCCCAAGATCAGGAAAAATTTAATGAGTGTGTCACAATTTACAAAAGACAATAATGTCTACTTTGAATTCTATCCCAACTATTGCTTTGTCAAAGACATACTAACACATGAAATTTTATTGCAGCGTGATGAAAGACATGGGCTATACACTTTCAAGCTTGGAAATCAACTACACCCAGCAAAAGAAAAACAATGTTTTGTCTCTACAATTGAGAATCAAAACAGTAACAACAACAATAATGTTTTTGATCTTTGGCATCACAGATTGGGTCACCCTAGTGTTAATATTGTCAAGAACATTCTAAATAGTAGTAAAATTTCTTACTGTGATGTAAAATTACCATATGTCTGCATATATTGTCAAATGGGTAAAAATCATAAACTACCATTTGAAGATTCATCCACTGTCTACTCTAGCCCTTTTGATCTAATAGCCACTGATCTGTGGGGTCCAGCCTATATAACATCAGACTTTGGATACAAGTATTACATCTCTTTTATTGATGCTTACTCCAGGTACACATGGATCTACTTTCTAAAGTCTAAATCCGATACTCATGATGTTGTAATGAGATTCTTGAATATGATAGAAAACCAGTTTAATACCAAAGTGAAAATATTTCAGTCTGATGGTGGTACTGAGTATAAGACAATTAACAAGTACTTTGATGAAAAAGGAATAATTCACATATTTACATGCCCATACACTTCTAAGCAAAATGGCTTAGCTGAAAGAAAGCACAGACACATAGTAGAAAGTGGTTTAACTTTGTTAGCTAAAGCTTCTTTACCTTTGAAGTTATGGCCTGAATCATTCAATACTGCTGTATATTTGATTAATAGAATGCCAACCAAAGTATCGAATGACATCAGCCCACTTGAAATATTGTATAAAGTTAAACCAAATTATCACGAGCTAAAAGCCTTTGGCAGTCAGTGCTTTCCTTATCTTAGACCTTACAATGCTAACAAACTCAACTTTAGATCAAAATCATGTACATTTTTGGGCTATGCTGTTAAGCAAAAGGGATACAGATGCATTGATGAAAATGGAAGAATCTATATAAGTAGGCATGTCATATTCAATGAAAGTATTTTTCCTTATGCTCAATCCAATATTAAAACCACCAATAAAGTCATCAATAAAGAGATAAATATACCTGATATACCAGTTTATTCTGAGTTATCTTCAGTAGCTAGTGAAAAGATGGCTGCTGACAGTCAAGTTATGCATACTGCTGAGGACTTTCAACCCAGCAATAATGAGCCTATCAGCCTCGCCAATCCAACTCCTAAACAGAAAAACAATGAAGGATCTGAAACCCAAAGTCAATCTATAGAGAAGTCAAATGAAGTTTCACCTGCTACTGAAGACAGTGCAAGACACTCTGAACAGCACACTGATCATCCTCCCACTATTGTTGGTCATTCAATGTAAACCAGATCCAAGAGTGGCATATTTAAGCCAAAGGCATACCTGATCACAGAAAGTAAAGATGAACCATCAAACTTCACTCAAGCTATCAAATAAAATGAATGGAAAACAACCATGGATGAAGAGTTCAGTGCCCTGATCAATAACAATACCTGGACACTTGTTCCTCAACCAATCAACAAGAATATAGTAGGTTGTAAATGGACTTACAGAGTCAAAAGAAACCCTGATGGAACCATTAACATACACAAAGCTAGATTGGTTGCAAAAGGATTCACACAAGAATATGGATTTGACTACAGGGAGACATTCTCACCTGTAGTCAAACCCACTACAATCAGATTAATATTCACTATAGCACTTAAGAACCAATGGAATATTCAACACTTAGATGTGAATAATGCATTTCTCAATGGCAATCTGGAAGAAGAAATTTACATGGAGCAGCCTGAAGGATATATTCAAGACTCAAAACTTGTATGCAAGCTTAACAAAGCTATATATGGTCTAAAACAAGCACCCAGAGTATGGTTTGATAAACTCAAGTCAACTCTAAATACCCTGGGATACAGGCCCACTAAATCTGATACCTCTTTGTTTACAAAAATTACTCAATCATTCACTGTATACATACTAATTTATGTTGATGATTTAATTGTAACAGGAAGCAGTGACATTGAAATAGCAAAAATTGTCAAGTACCTGAACAAAGAGTTTTCAATCAAAAATCTTGGTGATATCAACTACTTTTTAGGCATAGAAGTCAAAAGGAGCTCAAACTCAGAAATGCTACTAAGTCAAAGAAAATATATCACTGAACTTCTGGCCAAAATAGACATGATTGAAGCCAAACCTCAACCAACTCCTATGATTTCTAGTCAACACTACTCCAAAAACAGGGGAGAAGCCATAAACAACATCAAACAGTACAGGAGTGTTGTGGGGGCACTACAATATGCCACCATAACAAGACCTGACATATCTTTCAGTGTTAACAAGGTGTTTCAATTTTTGCAGGAGCCTAAGGACGAACACTGGAAGGCTGTAAAGAGGACCTTAAGATACTTAAAAGGAACCCTGGACTATGGGTTTACACTAAAAGGCAGCAAGGACCTAAATATCACTGGATTTACAGACTCAGACTGGGCTGCAGATCCAGATGACAGAAGATCCATTACTGGCTACTGTATCTACTTAGGAGACAACCTAATATCATGGAGTTCTAAAAAGCAATCTACCATATCCAAGTCAAGTGCAGAAGCTGAATACAGAAGTATCGCATGTGCTACAGCTGAAATCATGTGGATACAGTCAATACTAAAAGAACTACAACTAAACAATTTGTCAAAGGCTACAATCTGGTGTGACAATCAGAGTTCAATTTACATGTCAGCTAACCCTATTCAATATGCTAGAACAAAACATATAGAAATCGACATCTATTTTGTTCGAGAACAAGTGAAAGACGGAAAATTGCAAATCAATTACATACCCACCTTTCATCAGAAAGCTGACATACTTACCAAAGCCCTTTCGGCTAAAAAATTTACCAGGCTTCGTGAAGAATTAAAAGTAAGACGGTGTACAGCTCTAGAATCAGCAACGAAGCAAAAGACAAACTCTGAAAGCTCTCTTCCTCCTATCAGAGGCAACCAGAACTCTCAAGTTTCAGATCTGAAGACCAATCGCCAAAAAAAAAAGACATGGATGAAGGCATCGATTCATAAGAGAAATCAAATTTAGGGTTTCTGCTAACCCTAGATTTGAAGGGGGCAAATAAGAGATACAAATGAATCGATGTCGTTCTCTTTACACAAGATATCATATAAACACAAATGCTTATGGGCCGCATTGGGCTTAGCCCATCTGTTTTGTATAAGTCTGTTTACCTTATTACCTTATTGTCGCTGCTTTGAGTCCATGTTATGTATATAAATACTGAACCTTGTAACCAGTTTGATCAATAATACAATCTTTTCATTTACAATTCACTTCTGTCTGAAATTTCAAAACATCAAAATCAAATTGGACATGATGTATGGTGTAGCCTAGCCAGTTGAGGAGATATACTTGGAACAGTCTACTAACTTTTTATGTCTCGTGTTTTGCAAAACGTGCGCATTTATAATGTATAAAAAGACGACGTGACTAGTCAAAATGTATATGAAAATATAGCACCCTGAGGATCACTTCTTTTTCTAAGCATCCTGAGGATCACTGCTTCACTTAATGGTCAGTATTAAGTTTCACTTCACAGAAGATGAACAGTAGTATCTTATTTTCGTGAAAGAATGTGCAATAATCACTAACTGCCAAAAGAGAAGAAAATCTGAGTAGCATCGAGGATATTACTTAGACGAAGACTAGGAGTAAATAAAATGCACAACAACGTCTAGATGATTGTCAAAATGCTTTAAAGTTTAAACAAATAATATCATTATAAAAGATGCTTCGACATCTAGTACCGTCGATGGGCAAGGACTGAAAATATAAAACGTCAAGCGAAATCAACAACGTTTGAGGTTAGGATGAACAGTATGAATTCCAAATTACACCAATGTACATGGCTAATTTGGTCCAAGGAGAAAAGACTCGTTCGATGTATCATGTCACTTAATAGTAAAAAGCCATAATCTTTGAAGAACAAATAGTCATACTGCCAACTAGATTAGATTTCTAGTTGACATCAGAAGTATTTTTAAAGGTAGATTTCAACAAAGGATACTCAGCCAAATTATGGTTACAAATGTAAAATGAGGAACAATTAAGAGAGTGAGAAATAGAGCGATTACAGTAGATGATATAAGATGTAGAATGGTTTGATCTTAATAAAGATCCACATCTAGTATGGTTAGTGTTATATTGCTTGAGCTAGCAAAATATATGTCTTGGAAGTATAAAATGCAATCCTTGTGGCCCTGTGGGAGTACATGAGGTACAATACATGCCTTGAAGGGCTTAGATGAAGGGGTGTTAAACAGACAGACTAGACTAGATTGAATAGTGAGGTGTTTGTGTTCTGTCATATACTTTCGTTCGTACCAGTGGCGTAGCCAGGAAATTAGTCGAGGGGGGGGGCACCATCAAACAAACACAACTAAATATAAATATATCATCATATTCGATTACAAAAACGATCAATTATTGATCTTTCAAACAAAACAAAACATGCATATATGTTACTACTTTAAAGTTGTCCACGTCGAGTTCTCATGTTTTGAAAGCGATCGAGAATTGCATCGTTGCTAATCTCTTTGAATATATCTTTTTCGATGTATGCAACGCAACTATCATTCAACCATTCATCTCCCATTCGATTTCATATGTCATTTTTCACTATATTCATAGTAGAAAATGCTCTTTCCACAGTTGCAGTTGAAACAGGTAAGATAAGTGATAATGTTAAGAGCTTGTAAACCAAATTATACACGATATTTTTTTCGTCAACACCATCCTCCTAGCCAAATCACCGATTCCCTTCACATCTTTAAACATATCATTAGACTTCATATCAATTTCATAAATCTCCAACTGATTATAAAGATCCATACGTTCTGCTTCGGAAAAATCATCGGGATAAAATTCAGATAATCGAACTAGCTTCACTTTATCAAAAGAGGAAAATGAATCGACTGGACTAAGAGAGGACATACAAAGAAGTAATTCTGAATTTACCTCATCAAAGCGGTTGTTAAGCTCAACAATCTGCTTATCTAGACAAAGGTAAAACAAATCAACTCGATAATGATGTAAATTTGTAATCATCGGTCCTCTTCTTGATCTACCCAAAAGAATGTAATTATCATCCATATTCGAAATAGGAATTTGTTGTTTGGTGCAGAAAGAGTCAAGCGAGATTGACCAAATTATTAACCAAGTAAAAAAACTCGGAAATATGGTCTATATCTTTGGCCACACGAACAAGTGCTAATTGAAGTTGATGTGCAAAACAGTGAACATAGAAAGCAGACTTGTTCTCATTTAGAACAAGTGTTTTAAGACCATTAAACATGCCTTGCATATTACTTGCACCATCATAGCCTTGGCCTCGCAACATAGACATGCTCAATCCATGTTTACCAAGAAAAGCATCAAGTAATGTTTTTAAAGAAATTGTTGTCGTATTAGGAACATGCACCATGCATACAAACCTTTCAATAACACTACCTCTCTCATCCACAAATCTTATAACAATTGCCATTTGTTCTTTAATTGATGTATCACAAGCTTCATCAATCAATAATGCAAATAGTCCTCCGGAAAGATGTAGATGTTGTAAGATAGTGTCTACAATTTCCACGGCAATACAATTGACTAGCTATATCTTTTTGAATATCCGGTGATGTCATCTTATTATTTTGTGGTGCATTTTTTAGAACAACCGCATCAACCGATGGCTTTTCGTGAGCGAGCCATTGTAGAAGCTCAAGAAAATTTCCTTTATTCATCGATTCTTCGGATTCATCATGGCCACGAAAAGGCAAACCTTGATGTAACAAATATCGAATGCATACAAGAGTTGAGTTTAATCGATGTCGATAGTCAATTTTGCTTTGGGTTGATTGTCTCTCGATTGCCATTGCAATATGCTGATTTTGATTCATCAAATTCTCGGCCTTTATATATGCTGCTCTATGAGTATCTGACATAGCATGTTCTTTAAGCCTTCCATTATGTTTCCAATTTCTAAACCCCTCCCGAATAAATACATCACTTGTATTTCTACTCATTGATTGAGGACGAAATAAGTAGCATAGCAAGTAATATACTCCATCTTCTTTCACACTATATTCCAACCAATTCTTATAATCGGCAAACCAAGATTGATTAAAACGTCTAGCTCTTCCACCAATTATTGTTTGTGGAAATATTTGCAAAGAAGGCTGACAAGGACCTTTTTGTAAGTATGCCCTTCTTACTGTATCTCGATCATAATCCAAAATTTGATGTCTTAAACTAGGATCGGATGGAAGATTTGATAAATCAACTTGAATACGACTTCGAATTACCGAACTTGCAATAATTGGATTTTGATTATCATCATCAATTGCATTACTTGAAGGTGTAGCAGCTTCAACATCAGTGTAAACATATTCAATTGTTCTCTTAAAATATTTTCGCATATCTTGTATATTACAAAAAAAAAATCAACGCTCAATTAAAGGCATTCAAGCAAGTTCATAGAAATGCCTTGTTAATCTGTTCTTGACCTATCAAATTATCAACAAAGATGAATAAACTAACTGCATTCACAATTAACTTCCCATCAAATTATCAACAAAGACGAATAAACTAACCCATCAAATTATCAAAAAAGGAAACCAAAAGAGCTGCGTGGAGGAGGGAATAAACTGCATTCACAATTATCAACAAAGATGAATAAACTGCATTCACAATTCCTTTTAAATTCACTTAAATTCACAATTATCTTTCAAACAACATTAGAAGACAAATCCATAATTAAATTGACAATTGATGGCGGTTCTTAATTGACCTGTTGGAGAGGGAATAAACATAAAAGTGTACCCATTGGAAGAGCTGTGTGGAGGAGGAGCTGTGACTGCGTGGAGGAGCTAGAGGGGCGGAGGCGTGGAGGAGGAGCTGCGATTCCTTTTCTTCTTCTTTTCTGGAGCGAGAGCGATTCCTTTTTTTTTTCTGAGCGTGAACGGTTTTGTTAAAAAAAAAATTATTTTGTTGAAGAATTCTGGGGGGGGCACGTGCCCAGGCCAGCTCGCAGGTGCCTCCGCCCCTGGTTCGTACACGGACCGGATGAGGAGTTTGCTTGAACATTGTTCGTACGAGCCGAACAACGGACAAACAATGTTCGGAGAATAGAAAAACATCAAACATTTTTAGACTTACATATTTATATGTTTTTTTATCCTTAATTATGTCTTAAATTTGAATCACACAGACATGGACCGGACATCTTGCCTCTTCGGATCGAGTCGTACAACAGACTATGATATGGACTATAATGTCCTATTAACACCCCTACTTAGATGCATATTTTGAGCTCTAGGTGTTCTCATAGCTATTAATCGTGATGTATGTTTAGGTGGCGATCAACTCGAATTCCATGCGAAGAGAATGGATAAGATGCATGCTAATTTGTCGATCATACCATGGCATGCCTGTGTCCAAATAACAGCATAGACTGGTTGTTGTACAATGATGCTTTCATCAGTCAGGTAGTGAAGTACAAGAAGTGGTTTTTGCGCCTGTATCAGATTAATAGTATCAGGGAAGTGCTTTATCAATGGAACAATATAAGAGGTCGCCGCCTCTTATTAAAGGGACGACCAAAGGAATTTGTCAGAAGTTTGCCAAGTCTTGATAAAATGAAGTGTGTAAGGAGCTTGGTTATTTTGAAATCAATTATGACCAAGCAGAAGCTTGGATGTAACAATGGGAAGTTAATGGGTTCGCGAAGGTAACATTGTTTTTGAAAGAATATATATATTTATATACACACACACACACACGTATATAGGCAATATGGGAACATCCAAAGTTTGAGCTCAATATAAACTAAATGTACGGATCACTACCAATCCATATAGTTGTTTTGAAACCTATTAAGCGTCACACAATGATGATTCAAAACCTCATATCAGCATATATACCAAGTTTGACATAAATCCAATGTCTGAACTCATGATACTTACATTTTAAAGTAGCACTACATGACTCGATTCTCAAGTTTGTACAAATGAATTTAAATTTTATGAAACTTGATATGTAGTATCACAAGGACATAAGAAGACCAACGAAGCAGACTATGGAAACAATTTGTGAATTTATTAAAAAAAAATTAAGAATAAATAAAAATTGAGCCGTTGTAAGTTAATAACGATAACATATATTTGAGTTATTATTGCAATGCAATTAATGTAATAGAGCCATTATTGTGGTTGAACAGTAACGATCATATATGTATGTGTAGAGCCATTACAAAAAGAAAAATGAATGGTAGTTGAATATTGCATTGAATGATAATAAATTATATTATCATTAATCTCTTTTGAAACGTATGCAATTTACATGTTCAAAATTGCAAATTTTTGAATGTTTCTTTTATTTTAATAATGGTATTGATTAGGTCCATTCAACCCCCCCCCCCAAATAACATAACTTATGTTACCCTCCTTTATTGTCTATATAAAGAATAGGAGAGACCATCACAAGATAGAACAATCTTTTTCTCTTCCACAGAAAAAACAACATACATGTTTTTCCATCTTCTCCTCCACCATTCTTTTACAAAACAGAAAAGAAAAAAAATATAATCATAAGCAGTATTTTTTTATTTTTTTTGAGTGCAAACAAATTAAATCGGCTTCATATGTGCAAATGATCCGATATTTCAAGAAAAACAAGGAAGAGGCTGTTTTATCCCAAAGGCGGCGGCGAATAGTACGAACTACTTTGCACCTTGAGTAGATCGCTGAAACGTTTTCAAGAAAGTGACCTAGTCCACGACTCAGCCGAACCATTGTTTCCAACAATCTGAAGACGATTCTTTTTTATAACAATGGGTTCAACGCTGATCCTTCTCTGCTCCTAAAGCCCTAATAATTTTGTATTGTACGTGCTTGTCACGAGAGGATCGGTAGTGTTCACGGAGTTTTCTGCTGTCGCCCAATCCAACACTGGCACAATCGCAAGACAAATTTTGGACAAGATTCAGGGTGCGGATTATAGCCACAAATCCAAAATCTGAGATACAAATCACGTACGGATGGGATCACTATTTTGTGTATGCAGGACTGGGACTATTGGTATTTTCAAGAGAGAGTTTGGACAAAACGCTAAAGTATGTAGACATCTTGAGATACTTCTGTCATGAACAGAATATAAAATATTTTTATGAAATCAAAGACCTTGGAAATTTCAAGGTGTAACACCCCACCTCCGCCAATGCCACTCTTGCAAGGGCACTGGCTTTGGAGGGGCGTTGAACAAGGTAAACATGCATGCAGATATCACAAGACAGAACATATAAGTAAAAACAGAGTAAATAAAGCAGCGGATAAAACTAACATTTCAAAACCATAGTCAAGTTACATCAAAGTACTTGGTCATTATTTTCCACAAAACATAGTCTAGAAACATAAACTGAAAACTGGAAAGAAAATCATAAAGTAACTATCCCCAAGGTAGAATAAAGCCATAGCATGCTCAAGTCCAAACCGTACATGAGCTATCCAGAAAAGCAGCTAAAGATCCAAGCTAGGTACCAGAGTTCCCACCCTGTAAACCTGAGGGGGGGAAACGGAAGAAAAGAGGCGAAAGAAAACGGGTCAGTCAAAAAGACTGGTAAGTCCTATCTACTATTAGTATAAAAACTAATAAAGTTAACTGAACATGTAAAACAGAGATGAGATGTAGGGTGATAACTGGCATGGTGAAAAGTTAACAAGATAGATCAAGTGTGGCATCGCATATACAAGGTTAAGTTGCACCAGGTGTGTACTAGTATTCCAATCCATGTCAAGTATAAACAAGAAATGACCCCTTGGCCCAAAGCTGGCCCACATCATGAGAAGACCTAAATCGAGGTCCAACTACTCGGTCTAGTCGATCGGCTCCCTATAAGCCTAACTCGTCGTGTATCGGTGTCATACGGCTTAATCGTGGAATGTAGTTGACTGTGCTAGGTCCACCCCAGGGTGTATCCAGCCCTAAGGTGTAAACCACAGACACAATTCAAGCACGCACAGTCTAAACCTACTGGTGCCCATGTTCAACTCCGGACTTAATGTGCACGACCATGGTCCGCCTGAACAACCGGTGCACCCTTCAGCCGTCTCTTTTTGGCCTCTTACAATCAGTCCAGTAATCGTGCCCCACCCTAGCCTAGTCCAGGGTACCCATGATACTTCGAAGTTGGTTACTGCTGAAAAGGACCACGTAACTAGGATTTCAAGTGGGTTAAGTGTGGTTAACCCTATCCTAACCATGTATTGAGTTGGTTAAGTGTATTCAAGCAGTTCATGACTTAACCCTATCAATACATCGGGTTTAATTGGTTAAGTGTATTCAAGTAGTCCATGACTTAACCCTACCAATCCATCGTGTTTAATTGGTTAAGTATTCAAGTAGTCCATGACTTAACCCTATCATGTGGCATTAATTAATTTAATGCACCCAACCTCTAACATTAGACCTTGTTGTGGTTACTAGTTAAGCCGGGCGGGTCCGGGTAGCTTTACACCACAACTTAGTCTAACCTCGGGTTTCAAGTACGACGTGACCAACTACTCACATTGGGTCCTATTGTTTGTAGCCACTAGTTAAGCCGGTCGGTTCCGGGTAGGTTTATGCTACAAACTCATCCCAACCTCGAGTTGGCCACACTCATATTTTCTAAGTGTCATGTCCATCATTATGTTTACAAACATAATTACAAGTCAATGTTCATGTCATATTTTAAAACCATGTTTTCATGTCATTAATATTACCCAAACCCATCGCATGTACGTTTCGCATAACATAACATAGATCAAAAGAGGGAACTTGGCAAAAGCATGACAAAAGGGCATAAGTTAATAAGGTTGGCCACAAGTTAAACATGGTGGCATATGAGGCATAAATATGTTCATAAGCTTGCATATTACATCATGGGCCTCAAAACATGCATAATATCAACTTAAGCAAGTAGGTGAAACATGATCATAAATGACATAGGATGATGACTAGAAGTTCGCATATAACATTATATGCAAGTTATCATGAAGGTTATGAGAGTTCTCATGTTGCAAAATGCAACATTCCAAATCAAAGGTCATATTCTATGCACATAGTCAAGGTGATAGCTTTACAAACTTGCATAGGGTAAATCTATGCATAACATGATAGGATCAAAGCACAAATCATACTTAGGCCCAAACTCAAACTTGCAACATGTCATATTTAACTTCATAGTTAGAATCTAAGAGTAGTATAGGGCTTACAATGCTATGAAGACTAGAATTAATATAAAATAAGATTGAGACGAAGCCACACTAGCAAATCCGCAACCAAAGACGATAAACTCCACTTCAAGACTTGAGAACAAGAAGGAATAACCCCAAAGACAAAGAAAGATGGCTCTTTTACTTAAGAAAGATGGCTCCTTTATGACATAGATTGATTTGAGACACTCATGCTCTCATGAAGAAGGTGGAGGCCATGATTAGTGAGCATTTGGGCAGCATTTAGTTGTAGGAATGATTAATGAGGGTTTAGGCTAGGTCTAGGGGTCTTTTCATAGAGATTAGGGGTAGTTTAGACCATAGGATTAACCCTAAAACACATCAGGTCCGTCAAATCCCGTCAGAAACTTCTGAAACAAGACTCAGCATGTCACAAATGGTGCACCAGAAAAACTGGTTCGACCGGGGGGGTCGACCCCTGGGTCGACATGGGTGTCGACCCATTGGGGGGGTCGACACTGGTGTCGACGCTGCCTGGGGCGGAAAAAATCCCGCCCATTCTGCCTTGGTTGTAATTCGAATCTGAATTCGAATTTGAACTGTTTTCGGGCTTGGAATTTTCTGAAAACTTCATTGGGTCATAACTTGGTCATACGGACTCCGTTTTTCGAAAACTCGGACTCTATTTCGCGTATTTTTCCGAGACGAACGCAATGGCACAACCCGTTTCCCTTGATTCATATTTTAGAATTTAATTCTGCCTTGATTTACATTATAACATGTTATTAAAAATACGGGTTGTTACATTCTCCCCTCCTTAAAGGATTTCGTCCCCGAAATCTCCAAGTTAGGAAGAACGTATCCTACCATCCATCATCCATCTACTCAAAACATCATCCACAAGTAACCATTGTCCTTAAAAGGATTCTAAATGCTGTATGAACATATGCAAAAGGTGTGTGTATATGTACTTATCTAATGCAAAAATCAGGCGGTTACTGATTCAGTAAACCTCCTTAATGCAAAGTATGTTAGTGAGATGAGTCCATATGTATGCAAATTCCTAACATAATTTATAATCTCTACATGAGTGCACATAACATTCATCCATATGCAACATCCACGTGATAGCATACAAGTTTCATCCATGAATAAGCATAAACACTCATGCATATGCGGTATGAAAGTGTGTGAGCCGATCTTAGTGCCTAATGTGTATCATGCATCCACGAGTATCCACTTGCAAACACTTGCAACCACTTGCAAACATCAAGCATAACATGTTTCAAATACATGTTTCATCCAAAGGGTTTCTACCTAAGGTTCTCATGACAAGGTTAACGAGATAACAAGATAAACAGGATAAACATGGATAGCAAAAAGAAAGATATGCTGATTAAGAACGGAGATTGAGAATGTACCCTCAAAAAGGAATGGATAAAGCCCACGCATCTTCTCCTCGGTTTCCCAAGTTGCATCTTCATCGGCTTCACTCCACTGAACTTTCACCAATTTGACTTCTCGATTCCTTAACTTCTTGATCTCTGTTCCCAAGATACGAATCGGAGCTCTCCTCAAGGTTGCCTCTTTCTCTACCTCCACGTCTTCAAGAATGCTTGGTTCAACCACCTCAGCGGACTCATGTAGGCACTTTCGGAGATGCGAGACATGAAAGACATTATGCACTCCGGCTAGCTTCTCGGGCAATTCCACCTTATAGGCCATCTTTCCAATTCTCTCTATGATAGGGAAGGGTCCTACAAACCTTGGTGCCAGTTTCCCAACTGCTCCAAAACGAACCACATTACGCAGAGGGGAAACCTTCACGAAAACCATGTCTCCCACTTCGAATTCCAAATCTGCCCTTCGCTTGTCAGCATAGGATTTCTGTCTATCTTGGGCCGCTTTCATCCGTCTTCTCACCAATTCAACTTTCTCGGATGTGTCCCGTATCATATCGGGCCCAAGTATAAGCCTATCTGTTGTCTCCCACCAACAAGATGGTGACCTACACGGCCTCCCATACAAAGCTTCAAATGGTGCCATCCCTATGCTGGCTTGATAGCTATTATTATAAGCAAACTCTACAAGAGGAAGGTGGTCTTCCCAAGTACCACCAAAGTCAAGAACACAAAGCCTCAAAAGATCTTCTAGCACTCTATTCACCCTTTCGGTTTGGCCATCCGTCTGGGGGTGATAGGCTGTACTCAGATTCAATCGCGTACCCATCGCTTCTTGCAAACTATTCCAGAACTGGCTAGTGAAAATTGGGTCACGATCGCTAACTATGCTAGAAGGAACTCCATGCAACCGCGCTATCTCTCGGAGATGAATAGATGCTAGCCACGATGCGGTCCTCTTGCTCTTTACTGGAATGAAATGAGCACTCTTCGTAAGTCGGTCAACTATGACCCATATGCTCGTGTTCCCTTTCCTTGACCTAGGCAATCCATCCACAAAATCCATAGAAATACTCTCCCACTTCCATTGCGGGACCTCCAATGGATGTAATAGCCCACCTGGTTTCTTTGACTCGGCTTTCACTTGTTGGCACACCATGCACTTTGAAACATACTCTGCCACATCTTTCTTCACTCCAGCCCAAAAGAAAATGCGCTTCATATCTCTATACATCTTATCTCCTCCAGGATGTATAGTCATCTTTGAGTGATGTGCTTCTTCGAGAACTTTATGCACTGAGTCTCCTACTTGTGGAACGCATAGCCTTCCATCACGCCTTTGCCAACCCTTGTCATCAATAGTATATCTAGCAAGGTGACTAGACGTCTCACCACGAATCAACTTGTCCATGACCTCGACTATCTGCGGGTCTCCTTTCTGCGAAGCCCCAACTTGATCAAGAAGTATAGGTCTAAGCTCAAGAGATGCTAACGAACCCGTCGTCGACTCAACAGCTGTTGTAAAATCAAAGGTTGCCAAGAACTCTAGGCTCCTCATCTCAACAAACAAGGGACTCAAAGTCAACCTACTTCTGCTTAGTGCATCTGCCACAACATTACCCTTGCCAGGGGTATAAGATATCTCGAAGTCATAAGATAACAAGAATTCCATCCACCTTTGCTGCCTTAAATTCAGATCTTTCTGCGAGAAGAGGTACTTGAGTGACTTGTGATCAGTATACAACTCAAACCTTTCGCCTAGAAGATAGTGGCGCTAGGATTTGAGAGCAAAGATGATCGCCGCCAATTCCAAATCATGAGTGGGATAGTTCTTCTCATGAACTTTAAGTTGCCTACCCCCATAACATATCACTCTTCCTTCCTGCATCAGAACAGCACCTAACCCCGTGCCACATGCATCGGTGTACACGGTAAACATCTTACCGCCATCGGGTAATGCCAAAACTGGAGCTGTGGTAAGGGCCCTCTTGAGCTTTTGAAAAGCAAGCTCACAGTCTAAGTCCCATGCAAAGACTAAGTTCTTCTTTGTCAACTTAGTAAGAGGGGCTGAAATCTTAGCGAAGTCCCTGATGAACTTCCTATAATAGCCCGCCAGACCGAGAAAGCTTCTTACTTCGGTTGCATTCCTAGGAGTCTTCCAGTCTTGAACTGCAACCACTTTCGCGGGATCCACCGCTATGCCTTGCTTAGAAACTATATGTCTAAGAAACCGAACTTCCCTTCTCCAAAAATGACATTTGGAGAACTTGGCTTTCAACTGATGCGCTCTAAGCGTATCCATCACTTCCTTGAGATGCCTAGCATGCTCTTCCTCATCCTTTGAGAAGATCAGAATATCATCCACGAAGACAACAACAAACTTGTTAAGGAACTCCCTGAACACCCTACTCATCAAATCTACGAAGTAGGCGGGTGCATTAGTCAAACCGAATGGTATGACAAGCCATTCAAAGAATCCATCTGGAGTCCTAAACGCAGTCTTATCAATACTATCCTCAGCTACTCTAAGCTGATGGAATCCGGTGGCTAGATCGAGCTGAGAGAAAACAGAAGCACCAACAAGCTGGTCAAAAAGATCATCAATCCTCGGTAACGGGTGCCTATTCTTCTTTGTCAGCTTGTTCAACTCTCGATAATCAACACATAGACGAAGCGAACCATCTGCCTTAGTAGCGAATACCACAGGAGCACCCCATTCAGAAATGCTTCGCCTAATAAAATTCTTCTCAAGCAACTCCTTGATTTGCTTACTGAGCTCTCTTCTTTCTCGTGGGGCCATGTGCCTAACGGGCAATGATACTGGCTTGGCATTATCGACTAGATAAATGCGGAAATCTATCTCTCGTTTAGGTGGTAACCCCTTAACTTCTTCAAAGACATCAGGGTAGTCTCGGACCACCATTACAGATTGCAGATCATCGATGGACGAGTCAAGGGATTCAAGATAACATAACATGACGGGACCTCTAGGGTTACAAGAAATTTCTAGGGTATTACCGAGGCGAGTTATGAGCCTCACCACCCTATGCTCACAATCGAGGATGGCTCCATAACTGGACAACCAATCCATGCCCAAAATCAACCCGTATCCCGTAAATCCGAGAACATAAGCATTACACGTGAATTCTACGGTCAAGATAGAAATCTTCAAATCCACACAAATCATAGATAGATGGGCGGAACCCCCAATTGGATTTGAAACGCTGAAGGGATCCTCAACTAGACTAGTACTTAGGTGCAAACTTTCAAAAATGTCAGAAGAAATAAAACTATGCGATGCGCCAGAATCAAATAAGGTGCGAACAGGATAATCAGAAATATAAACAAGGCTTTCTACAGAAATACTACCTCGGTCCTGAACTGGAGCAGTGTTGAGGGCATGCACTTGCCCTCCAGAAGGTCCTGCACGCTGATTCTGCCCTTGCCCTTGTCCTTGCTTCTTGGGGCAATCCTTGCTAAGATGTCCAGGCTCTCCATAGTGAAAGCATTCACCCAACTTGCTCTTCTTCTTTCTGCAATCCTTGGCTATGTGCCCAACAATCCCACAGAAGTTGCATTTTCTTGGGTCCTTTGCCTTGGCCTTGTTGCCCTTGTTGTTCTTGTTGTTCTGATTGCTCTGATTTCCTCCCCCCTTGGAGTCTGTCTTCTTGGCTTGAGTCTCATTAGGCTTGACTTCTTTCATGCCATTCTTATCGTCTCCTTGAAGCAATGCCATGTCTACTAGGCCTTCAAAAGTGGCCCCCATGGGTATATGAGACAGGGCTAAACCTTGTAATGGCTCATTCAACCCTCGTGCAAAGCGTAAAGCCTTCTTCTGGGGAGTATTAACCATGTCCAAACCGAATCGAGCGAGCTGGTTAAACTTATTCACATACTCCCTCACGGTCATGTCCCCTTGCTTCAAAGATATAAACTTCTCCAATTGCAGATTCTCCTCAGCTGACGATAGAAACTTAAGCCCAAATCTTGTCCTAAAGTCGGCCCAAGTCTCTATAGGTCTAGTAGCATTGGTGACCTCCCACCAATAAGCAGCTTCTTCTTTTAATAGCCATGCTGCCAATAAAACCTTTCTATGGTCTTCCACATCAAAGATAGCGAAGAGATCCTCAGTTTCTTTCAACCAATTTCTCGCCTCCACAAAAGTCTCCGTCCCAATAAAATTCTTGCCACCCATCGCCTTAAAGTCTTTGCAAACCTTAGCAAAATCTGCTTGTGGATTCTGAGGAGGAGGAGGGACCTCAGTTATGGTGGGGGTGTTTGCTGGGCCCACATCGTTGGCCCTAGCTTCCAAGTACCTCCGGAACCATCCGGGAATGGTCACTCCCTCGGGAAGGTTAAGATCGGCCATACTGAAAAAGAAAAAGATAGATTCAGAACGAGGAAACGAAGGATAGTGCTAATGGCTTTTGGGGAATAACCCTTTAAAATAACTAGACTTTTCTTGGAAAATACTTAATTGGTTTTGAAAACAGTTTTTCAAAAGGTAAGTTTTAAAAACCTTTTGCTCAAATCTTGTAAACCTTATGCTTTGATACCAAATGTAACACCCCACCTCCGCCAATGCCACTCTTGCAAGGGCACTGGCTTTGGAGGGGCGTTGAACAAGGTAAACATGCATGCAGATATCACAAGACAGAACATATAAGTAAAAACAGAGTAAATAAAGCAGCGGATAAAACTAACATTTCAAAACTATAGTCAAGTTACATCAAAGTACTTGGTCATTATTTTCCACAAAACATAGTCTAGAAACATAAACTGAAAACTGGAAAGAAAATCATAAAGTAACTATCCCCAAGGTAGAATAAAGCCATAGCATGCTCAAGTCCAAACCGTACATGAGCTATCCAGAAAAGCAGCTAAAGATCCAAGCTAGGTACCAGAGTTCCCACCCTGTAAACCTGAGGGGGGGAAACGGAAGAAAAGAGGCGAAAGAAAACGGGTCAGTCAAAAAGACTGGTAAGTCCTATCTACTATTAGTATAAAAACTAATAAAGTTAACTGAACATGTAAAACAGAGATGAGATGTAGGGTGATAACTGGCATGGTGAAAAGTTAACAAGATAGATCAAGTGTGGCATCGCATATACAAGGTTAAGTTGCACCAGGTGCGTACTAGTATTCCAATCCATGTCAAGTATAAACAAGAAATGACCCCTTGGCCCAAAGCTGGCCCACATCATGAGAAGACCTAAATCGAGGTCCAACTACTCGGTCTAGTCGATCGGCTCCCTATAAGCCTAACTCGTCGTGTATCGGTGTCATACGGCTTAATCGTGGAATGTAGTTGACTGTGCTAGGTCCACCCCAGGGTGTATCCAGCCCTAAGGTGTAAACCACAGACACAATTCAAGCACGCACAGTCTAAACCTACTGGTGCCCATGTTCAACTCCGGACTTAATGTGCACGACCATGGTCCGCCTGAACAACCGGTGCACCCTTCAGCCGTCTCTTTTTGGCCTCTTACAATCAGTCCAGTAATCGTGCCCCACCCTAGCCTAGTCCAGGGTACCCATGATACTTCGAAGTTGGTTACTGCTGAAAAGGACCACGTAACTAGGATTTCAAGTGGGTTAAGTGTGGTTAACCCTATCCTAACCATGTATTGAGTTGGTTAAGTGTATTCAAGCAGTTCATGACTTAACCCTATCAATACATCGGGTTTAATTGGTTAAGTGTATTCAAGTAGTCCATGACTTAACCCTACCAATCCATCGTGTTTAATTGGTTAAGTATTCAAGTAGTCCATGACTTAACCCTATCATGTGGCATTAATTAATTTAATGCACCCAACCTCTCACATTAGACCTTGTTGTGGTTACTAGTTAAGCCGGGCGGGTCCGGGTAGCTTTACACCACAACTTAGTCTAACCTCGGGTTTCAAGTACGACGTGACCAACTACTCACATTGGGTCCTATTGTTTGTAGCCACTAGTTAAGCCGGTCGGTTCCGGGTAGGTTTATGCTACAAACTCAACCCAACCTCGAGTTGGCCACACTCATATTTTCTAAGTGTCATGTCCATCATTATGTTTACAAACATAATTACAAGTCAATGTTCATGTCATATTTTAAAACCATGTTTTCATGTCATTAATATTACCCAAACCCATCGCATGTACGTTTCGCATAACATAACATAGATCAAAAGAGGGAACTTGGCAAAAGCATGACAAAAGGGCATAAGGTAATAAGGTTGGCCACAAGTTAAACATGGTGGCATATGAGGCATAAATATGTTCATAAGCTTGCATATTACATCATGGGCCTCAAAACATGCATAATATCAACTTAAGCAAATAGGTGAAACATGATCATAAATGAAATAGGATGATGACTAGAAGTTCGCATATAACATTATATGCAAGTTATCATGAAGGTTATGAGAGTTCTCATGTTGCAAAATGCAACATTCCAAATCAAAGGTCATAGCTTTCTATGCACATAGTCAAGGTGATAGCTTTACAAACTTGCATAGGGTAAATCTATGCATAACATGATAGGATCAAAGCACAAATCATACTTAGGCCCAAACTCAAACTTGCAACATGTCATATTTAACTTCATAGTTAGAATCTAAGAGTAGTATAGGGCTTACAATGCTATGAAGACTAGAATTAATATAAAATAAGATTGAGACGAAGCCACACTAGCAAATCCGCAACCAAAGACGATAAACTCCACTTCAAGACTTGAGAACAAGAAGGAATAACCCCAAAGACAAAGAAAGATGGCTCTTTTACTTAAGAAAGATGGCTCCTTTATGATATAGATTGATTTGAGACACTCATGCTCTCATGAAGAAGGTGGAAGCCATGCTTAGTGAACATTTGGGCAGCATTTAGTTGTAGGAATGATTAATGAGGGTTTAGGCTAGGTCTAGAGGTCTTTTTATAGAGATTAGGGGTAGTTTAGACCATAGGGTTAACCCTAAAACACATCAGGTCCGTCAAATCCCGTCAGAAACTTCTGGAACAAGACTCAGCATGTCACAAATGGTGCACCAGAAAAACTAGTTCGACCGGGGGGGTCGACCCCTGGGTCGACATGGGTGTCGACCCCTGGGTCGACATGGGTGTCGACCCATTGGGGGGGGGGGGTCGAAACTGGTGTCGACCCCTGTGTCGACCCTGCCTGGGGCGGAAAAATTCCCGCCCATTCTGCCTTGGTTGTAATTCGAATCTGAATTCGAATTTGAACTGTTTTCGGGCTTGGAATTTTCTGAAAACTTCATTGGGCCATAACTTGGTCATACGGACTCCGTTTTTCGAAAACTCGGACTCTATTTCGCGTATTTTTCCGAGACGAACGCAATGGCATAGCCCGTTTCCCTTGATTCAGATTTTAGAATTTAATTCTGCCTTGATTTACATCATAACATGTTATTAAAAATACGGGTTGTTACACAAGGCCAATCAAGATGACAAAGGTACTATTTTCATTATCATATTGTTACTGTTTACATATATTTACATGTGATAAACTCTTTGTTTAGTTTAAGATCAGTTTGCTTTGGTAGATCTTCTTATGTCTGTTGCTTGGACTAGGATCTCTAATGAAAAAATTGGGAGAAACAGTCATTTGACTGTATACAATTAGGTCAGTGCCTAATGGTCCAAAATTGAATATACCCCTTTTTATACAAAAACATGAGTTTTGTGTTCGAATGGTAAAATCGAAATGCAAACCAGTTCTCTACATACACGAATGGACAGTAGAAATCAGCCCAAATGAATGATTCTGGACAGTTGTTTCTATGTTACAACTGTGGAAAACCAGGTCATATGGCACGAAAGTGTCGGAACAGGCCAATCTCTGCACCGCAAGCTAACCTGACTGAGGAGCCTCTTACGACCATGATTGCTGAGATTCACCTTGTCGGTGGATCAGAGGGTTGGTGGGTAGACACTGGTGTTTCTCGCCATGTCTGCTTTGATCGTGACTTGTTCTCTACATACACGACTGCTGAAAATCAGAAAGTATTGTTGGGAGATTCTTACACCACTAAAGTCGCAGGGATTGGCAATGTGGAAATTAAATTTATCTTTGGAAAGACTGTTATTTTGAAAGAAGTTATGCATACTTCAGAGATAAGAAAGAATCTGGTTTCTGGCTTTCTCCTTAATAAGGCTGGCTTTACTCAAGTTATTGGGGCTGATTTGTATACCCTAACTTATAAGGGAACTTTTGTGGGAAAGGGTTATGCTTGTGAGGGTATGTTTAAACTGAATGTTAAATCTAATAAAGTGACTACTTCTGCTTATATGTTGTGTGATTTTAATATTTGGCACTCTGGATTGTGTCATGTTAATAAACAAATAATTAAAACATGAGCACCCTAGATATGATTCCTAAAATGACAAAATTTGAACTTGATAAATGTGAATTCTGTACACAAGCAAAAATCACAAAGAAACCTCATACATCTGTTGATAGAGTTTCTGAACCCCTAGGCTTGATTCATTCTGACATATGTGAACCTGATGGTACTTTGACTAGACATGGACATCGTTATTTTATCACTTTTATTGATGACTGTTCTGATTTCACATATGTATACCTTATGAAAAATAAAAGTGATGCATTTGACATGTTTAAAACATTCAAAACTGAAACAATGGCTTCCAACTCAACCCTAGACGATGCTGCTCCACCCTCTGCCTTCCAGATCCCTCTCGTGACTGCTGCTCCATCCAGATTCGAAGGCTTGCATTTCAAGCGATGGCGTCAGAAGATGGAGTTCTTCCTGATGATGAGGAAGGTCGTGGCTCCGCTGACTACTGACAAACTGCAGCTACCAGACAGACCTGACGATACTAATGCAATAAAGATGGCATCATGGACTGAACAATCAGAGCATCTGCAAACCATTTCTTTATTTAGTGAAGAAGGAGATCCTCATCTAGATAGCTTGTTGACAAACAAAATAATGAATGATATTATGATGCATGTAAGCAAGATTTTATACGGTGGTCATTGGTTATGAGAGCCACTGTTAATTTGTTTTTTGGTTACTTATGGTAATACACATGGTTATTTGGAAATGTCATTAAAAATTGAAATTAATAAAACACATATATTATTTGGAAATGTCACTAAATATTTGACATTAATAGAATGTGAATGTTATTTGATAATGTCATTGAGAATTGACATTAATTGGATGAATAGGTTTTTGCACCAAAATAAATTGACAAACTTTATTTGCATAAATTTAGGAAATGTCATTAAAATTGAGATTAATTGAACGCAAATTTGGAAATGCCTTCATTATAAATGGGCATTAATTACATGCATAATGTTTTTTTTTTGGAATGTCATTAAGAAATGGCAATGGTGTAGATTTAATAATCAATGAGTGTATTTTATGTGAAAATGAATAACACTGATTAGATATGCACACCACTATTTTATCACTTTTATTAACGGTTGTTCCGATTTCACATATGTATATCTCATGAAAAATAAAAGTGATGCTTTTGATATGATTGAGACATTCAAAAATGGAAATTAAAAATTAGTCAAATAAGAAAAATAAAGGATTTCGTAGTAATAAAAGAACATAATATGAATCTAGTTCTATTCTGAATTACTATAAACTACATGACTTTATACATGAGAGAACTGCACCTTATTCACCTGATATGAATGGTAAAGCGAAAAAAGGACCTTTACTGAATTAGTAGTTGCCATTTTATTAAATTCTGGTGCAGCAAAACATTGGCGAAGAGATATTTTATTAACCGTATGCTATGTGTAGAATCCCTAAATCAAAAAGTAAAATTTCACCTTTTAATTTTGAAAAATTACAAACCCAATGTGTCCTATTTAGAACTTGGGGATGCATGACATATGTTCGTATTTCATACCCTGAGAGAATAAAATTGGCAAGTAGAGCATATGAATGTGTATTTATATGCTATGCTATCAATAGCAAAGCATATAGTTTTTATGACCTAAATACACATGATATAATTGAATCAAATGTTGTTGATTTTTATGAAACCAAAATTCCTTTTAAATTAAATAGTGGGGGCACTTCAAGTATGCCTATTAGAACAGAACTTAATGAAAATTCTGAAGCTGAACCTAGAAGAAGTAAAAGAACAAGAACCATAAAAGATTTTGGTTTAGATTTTTGTGCTTTTACTATAGAGAAGGATCCCATAAACCTCCAAGAGGCCTTATCTTCTTTAGATGCCAACTTTTGGCAAAAGACTATAAATGATGAGATGGATTCTTTGGAATCCAATAAGACTTGGCATTTGGTAGAGAAACCTCCTAGTTGTAAATCTATAGGCTGTAAATAGGTAAAGAAATTAAAACCTGATGGCGTTATTGATAAATATAAAGCACGACTAGTAGCTAAAGGTTTTAAGTAAAAAGAAAATATAGATTTCTTCGACACTTTTTCACCCGTAACTAGAATTACATCCATTCGGGTATTAATCTCACTTGCTTTCATTCATAATTTATTAATACACCAAATGGATGTTAATACCACATTTTTGAACGGTGAATTAGAAGAAGAAATTTATATGGACCAGCCTGAAGGATTTGTAGTACATGGTCAAGAATATAAAGTATGCAGATGAGATAAATCATTATATGGTTTAAAACAAGCACATAAACAATGACATGAATTTTTTTTGATAACTTAATCATTTCACATGGTTTAAAGTTAATGAAAGTGATAAATGCATTCATTACAAATTTAAGAATGACATTTGCACTATTATATGTCTTTATGTATATGACCTACTCATTTTTTTTAGGTCTAACATTCATGCCATAACTCATTCAAATCCTTATTAAGTGCCAATTTTGATATGAAAGATCTAGGTTAGGCGAGTGTAATCCTTGGTATTAAAATGACTAAGTCCGAAAAAGGGACTTTCTTTGGATTAATCTCATTATATTGAGAAGATACTAAAGAAATACCATTACTTTGACTGTAAACCTGCATGTACACCATATGATCCTAGTGTAAATTTATTTAAGAACACTGGTGAAGGTGTAAGACAGTCTGACTATGCGAGCATCATTGGCAACCTTCGGTATGCCACTGATTGTACTAGACTCGACATTTCCTATGTCATGGGATTATTGTGTAGGTTTACCAGTAGACTTAGTATAGAGTATTGACATGCTATTGAAAGGATAATGAGATACCTTAAACGAACCATGAACCTTGGATAACATTATGAAAAGTTTCCACCTGTACTTAAAGGATATTCTGGTACAGACTGGAATACTTTATCTGATGATTCTAAAGTGACCAGTGACTATATATTTAGCATCGCTGGAGAAACTGTCTCTTGAAAACCCAAGAAACAGAATATTTCGACTTAGTCTACTATTGGGACTGAGATAATAGCACTAGCCACAACTAGTGAAGAAGCAGAGAACTAAAGAAATCAACTACTTGAGATCCCTATATAGGAAAAACCGTCAACAGTGGTGTAATCTATTATGATAGGTCCGCGGCTATTGCAAAAAGTACATAACTGTTATTACAACGGTATAAGGCGACAGTCATAAGCATAATACTGTAAGAGAACATCACATATGCAGTGATGACAATTTGACGGTTATTGAAAAAAAGGAAAGAACTGATATTACAACGGTAATAAATGACAGTAGTATGCACAATATTGTTAGAGAACATCACATATGAAGTGATGATAATTTGGCAGATCCTTTGACGAAAGGATTGACCAGAAAGAAAGTCCTTAATGATTCTAAAAGTATGGGACTATTGCCCTTAGATTGTAGAATCATGCACAATGGTAACCTGACCTATATGACTGGAGATCCCAAGAACTAGGTTCAGTGAGTAAGAACAAGTTGTGTAGTGATAGTAGATGAACATGCTAAATTTATATATTAAGAAGCATGTATTCCTGAAGTGATTAGATAATGAGTTAATAGAAACTCTTAATGAGATCTATACTCTATTTGGAGTGGAGTACATACCTTCAGGAGTACTCTTGATAGACTCACCTATGTGAATGTGGAAATGTGGTCGTTTCCTATGGAGTTTTGGGCAAGATTCCTAGAGCGTTCACTAAACTAGGATAGACGTGCATGACCATAAATGCACGGGCTTATTTGATTGCACTCTAGAAAGGTTGTGTGTGGTTTGATGTCAGGAATAGAGTTCAAGACTGCGTGTCACTCTAGTAAAAATTAAATCTTATTCACTATGCAAAGGTTCAAGTCGGATGACACCTTTGTTTATGCACAATCTTATGTATTTTTTTTAATGAACTGCTCGAAAATATATTTATAAGAAATTCAAGTGGGGGATTTTTAGAACAGTTTGTGAATTTATTAAAAAAATTAAGAATAAATAAAAATTGAGCCGTTGTAAGTTAATAACGGTAACATATATTTGAGCCATTATTGCAATGCAATTATTGTAATAGAGCCGTTGAAAGTTATAACGGTAATATATTTACATACATGTAAATATATTTATAAGTCATTATTGTGATTGAACAGTAACGGTCATACATGTATGTGTAGAGCCATTACAAAAAGAAAAATGAATGGTAGTTGAATATTGCATTGAATGATAATAAATTAATATTTATTATCATTAATCTCTTTTGAAAGGTATGCAATTTACATGTTCAAAATTGCAAATTTTTGAACGTTTCTTTTATTTTAATAATGGTATTGATTATGGTCCATTCATCCCCCACTAACGTAGCTGATGTTACTCTCCTTTATTGTCTATATAAAGAATAGGAGAGACCATCACAAGATAGAACAATCTTTTCCTCTTCCATAGAAAGAACAATATACATGTTTTTCTGTCTTCTCCTCCATCAATCTTTTACAAAATAGAAAAGAAAAAAAATCATATAATCTTGAGCAGTATTTTTTTTGAGTGCAAACAGAATCGGCTTCATATGTGCAAATGATCCGATATTTCAAGAAAAACAAGGAAGATGTTGTTCTATCCCAGAGGCGGCGACGAATAGTACGAACTACTTTGCACCTTGAGTAGATCGCCGAAACGTCTTTAAGAAAGTGACCTAGTCCACGACTCAGCCGAACCATTGTTTCCAACACAGACGAGATCCAAAAATTCACTAAGTATATGAATTGGTAACGATCCATCGACATGGATCAGTACCGAGCTATAAGCATTGGTGAAAATGAAGCCATATTTTTTGCGAGGAATTATATCCCCTAGTTGGACCTGTCCATGCAATGTCTTGGCCCAGTTCATCTCTAAACACATATAAATGTCCATACATCCTATATGCAAACAATTTGCCTACACGCTACCAAATCACTTCTTTAACACATATCTTCTAAAAATAACAATAACTCCTCGGCAACAAGGTAATTATGATCTACTCCAGTAGTTCTTTGTACTTATGTTCCCAATTTCTTCTTTCCTTGGAGATTTACTCAAACATTTGTACCCAAAATCATTGTCATGGGCATGGATAATGTAATGGATATGTACAAAAATGTGAGTAGGCTTCAGTAACAGCTGAACCACTATAAAATCCCATGTTTTCTCTTTCTACTCTTTAATTTTTTTCATTTTTCTTTTGCTTTATATTATATGTGCTTGTTCTAATTTGATTTTCCAAGAAAGGTTGGTGCTTCCATTCAATTTTGGCGTTGGTGCCAATTTTTGACATTAACATTTAGTGCTTTCACTGAGAACCAAACATAAGAAAAGACCTTGGCTATCTACTGTAGATCTCCAAGGTCTAGAAAGCATATTTATTACCATAACTATGCAAATTTCCTGGGCTGAGTAGAAGAGAAGATGATGACGAAGAAAACTAGCAAGTTTGGTGATGCTTCCAGAGATGTAGGAGGGAGTGCAAACGCCATACCTGGTAATGATCCAAGTGGGACCTATTCTCATAGAGAGGCTATTACCAGAAGAGAGTTGGATATAGTGGTGGAGAGTACAAACCAACACATAGAGACCACTAATAAAGCCCTGCTGGATAAGATGGATGCTTTGCTTACCCTTCCATACATGCATAACCTTAATTCTTCCAGAATGGATTTGGACTTGGAGGAACACACACACTCCTTTACTTCAAATAGGAGAACAAAGAATAAAAGCCAGGCACAAAGGGTGCATATTGTTGATGTAAACAAAGTCGCAACATGAGGAAACAGAGCTACACTTCCCATGATTCTTAATTTAAAAACCAACCCAAAACTCCATGTAGAAAATGCTTAAAATAGGGATAGGGTGTCTTTATCAAATGATGGTCAAGATGTTGAATTAGACTATACTAAGGCCAAAACTAACACAGACAGAGGAAATCAACCTAACACATTTCATCCTCATGCAACTCCCTATAAGGGAATTGAATTTTGTTGAGGGGGTCTCCTGAATAATAGGGGTTACAAATCTCAACTAGCTAACTGAGACTGTTTGGCAAGCTAAACACTCGAGGGATGCTACTGATGCTCGCCCAGTGGGATACGGTACCACTGTGTATTACATATGGGAAGAATCAAAAAGTTAATGCAGTAGAGTATGACATGGAAAGATTTTGGTGAAGATTGAGGGTTTTCTCCAAGTCAGACATTATTCACTCGAGAGATCCTGGATTTTGAATCCCCAAAAAGTTTAATCATCTCACTATGCCTACATAAAGTGGGACTTCATACCTAAATTGTTTCTGTATAAGTCTGGGTGACATATGAATGAAGCATGTGCTACAAATGAATTGAATTGTAGATATTTCCTTACCTACCTTGAAGGAGTTGCTTCACTATGATTCACGAAGCTACTGCCTAAATTTATTTCTTGATTCATGGAGTTGGCATGAAAGTTCAAGAAACGACTTAGGTTATACCTGTGTGGTTAAAGCGCTCAGCGACTCTATAGCAGTGGAGGTGCAAAAAGTGATAGTGGCAATAAAGCGAGGAAATAACGAAAATATAGCGAATGTGTAAAAAAGTTAATTAATGTAAAACAAAATATTTGAAGTTAATCATTTATCATTCTCATATCAGTCATGCAAAAGAAACTAATATTAATTAATCTTATATAACAAAATTGAAGAATATCACAGTTATGTACATCAGATTTGATGATTATAATAAATAGCTACCTTAAATAAGACACTTATGCCTTAAAATTAGTTATTAAGGTAACTTTTTAAATTTGTTTTAAGAGATAACTTGAAAAATCAGTTTATATGCATTAAAATTGCTAAAACGGGTGTTGAATAGCTTTGATTCACCGGTGCAGTGGAAAATAGCTGAGCTTAAAGCAGATCTATTGTTCATCAGCGCTAAACTAAAATAGTGTAGTTGTCGAAGAGTGCTACGTGATAAAGAAAGGATACTACAGGGCTTTAGCCGGGTTTTAACTGCACAGTGTTATACACAACCAGAACTACGGATGTTATGTCGTTATCTGGGTTGTTTTATGGTCCACATGATTCATTAAAAAGCTTTTCAAATCGGTTCAACACTATAGTCATTAAGGGGGGCAACCCAAATCCAAAAGTGCTATTGATGACGTTGTTACGTGATATTCGTAAAGAGACGGAATTTGGGAGATGGAATAAGTTGAAGGAAGAAAATGTGATGGAGAAATTCTATAACAAAGCTAATGAGTTCATAAGCTAGGAAGTAGCAGAAATTGCGGGAAGACATGCAGACTTTAGAAGAGAAGACGACTTCATGCATTATATAAAGAAGAAGGAATAAGAACAGTAAGTAGGAAAGGAAAGTGACGATTTCAGTAAAAGAATGAAAATAGAAAATGTGTGGGTGGAAAAATAAGTAAGTTAAGAATATTATTAAAGGGAACATAATTCATGGATTAATATAAAAAAAAGTAAGTTATGAATTACTTAATATATATAAGGTTTGAAATGAATTGAAAGTAAGCATAAAAGGTAATGTATAGGAAGAAGATAACAACAATAGGGCAGTTATGAGTTTCTAGCAATATAAAAGTGGAAAGGTTTGAACGAACGTATAAATTTTTTGTTTTATTTTTTTATTTACTTTTACAATTTTCTTTTTAAAGACATAGAATGAAAATGTTTGCTGTAATTTAGCTGCAATATGAATGATTTTATGAAATTAAAACACGTGAATTTATGTCGTATTATATTGTAACGTTAGGAAACATTAAAACAAAGGATTCAATATATATTCTAACATGTTGACATAAAGAACATGTAGAAATTTGATTGTGCAATTTATGCAAAAAAATATTTCTTCCTTTCTCAAGCTACACATTAATTTAAATCAATTCTTTCAACAGACATTAATAAATTTCATTATTAATTTTATTAGAATAACAGAGGCATCTTTTTTGGCATGTAGTTAAGAGACCGTAGGAATTTAGGAAAACACCCTTATTAATAAGCTTGATTAAGGCAATACTTTTAATTTTTTTTAAACTCTCCATATACTAAGTATGTGCATTAAACATGTGTCTATATAAGTTAGGTTAAGTTGCGATATATACACTTATATAGATTATTTATTGCTGCATAATAAGCTATAATTCTAATATTTATGCTTATAAATGTTTGTATAGATAGTATAGATGAATACTAAAAGTTAGGATTGTACATTTACTAATCTAAACATTGTAATGCCATATTCGCATAGTGTTTTATTCAGTGGCAGTGTTATGAAATTTTATTATGGAAGTTGATATTTCCTTTGTTAATAATCGATTTAATTTATTTAAATTAAACTAATCGCACGCAACCCAAATTCATATTCAAATTTAAAGTTTCTACTTTAATGGCAAAATCGTTTCTATATCATTTATGGCTTTTATACAATGATCGTAAAATATTATTTCAAGATTCATATTTATTCTTTTACAAAATTATATTTAACTTTAAAATGAGCATATATAATTTATTCTTCTCAAGATATTATTTTAATTCTATTAAGGTGCTAATTCGATTTAATGCAGAATGTAAACTATGATTAACTCATTTTCTATTAACTTATAATCAGTTAAATTTTAATTTTATAAAAAATAGCTTATAATTGATTTTAAGAGTCATAATTTTTTCTTCTTACAAACAAATATATTTAACTTTCATTTTGAATGGGAAAATGGAAGCAGAAAATACCACCAAAAATAAAAGGATAGTAAATGAGAAAGCGATTCCATAAGAACGAGACCCTACAAAAAAATTTGAAGACTTAGCTATCGTTGAGGATCTGTTGCGTAGTCCATCTCTTGGATTTTGCTTCTTGGACGATGTAATGTGTGTATGACTCTTGCTTTTGCATTTTGTTTAGGCATAAACTTGTATTTTCATGTTTCATGTTAAAAATGGTTTTCTTTTCTCTGCTATTTGTATTTAAATGCTTATTGTTGTCCACTTAATGTACTCGCAAATCCCGTGTTTGTGTTTTTGATAAGGATCGTGCCTATATGCCTCTAAGTCCGTGAATCAAACAAGTACATTTTCACTTCCCTTTTGTAGAGCTTCTCTGCTTGAGTCAAAGGGTGGAGTTAAGTTCGTGGACACACATTAATACGTCGCAAGGCATTGGATCGTTTCTCATTGGCTAGAGGTCACTTGTTAGACCATGGGTTTAAATGAGGATGTCGCTTGTCGTTCTTTATACTCTCCTGTCGTTCGTTCGGGTAGAGTTAAAGATTAAGCGGTCCTAAGTCTTAGCACCCATTTACACTTACCTATCAGTTTATACTATGTTTCAAGTCTTTGAAAGCCAGAGTTAGTGAGGCGAACGGTCGAATTGCATTCGCTCTGATGTCGCTCCTCCATAATTAGTGGAGGATCGCTGCCCAAATGGTCGGATCACATTTGGGCTTAATCTTCTCTTTCTTGTCGAATCATTGGATCGAGTTTGAGAAGTCTAAAGGACGCCGGTCGGTATTTGGCTATTCCCAATTTTCATGTCACTTGCTCGTCGAATAATGTATGTCACTTGCTCATCGAATAATGAGCAAGAGGGTGGCAAAGAGCGGTCACTCACACCTCTCATTTGGATATTGGCGTTAACTAGTTGAATCCCAACATTTAGCTATGCAATCATAAAAGAGATACAAAGCATAGGAAATAACCGAGAGCCTTTATTGTTGGTAAAAGAAAGTCGGTATGCCAGGCCTCGTTACATTGTCTGAAAACAAACTTCTATATACATGAATGAAATAAATGAAAATAAAAGCAAAGAAAAATAATGTTGGATATATTCAGTGTTCCATGCTCTCGTAGTCGATCACCATCAACGGTCGTTAACCTGAAAGCTCCATTTTCAAGCTTTCGTTGGGTGACGTAAGGTCCTTCCCACTTCGGTCCCATATGGACGGGGCGAGGAAAGACACATTTTAGTATGTGGTCACCAGCTTGAACGGTTCTAAGTCGAACATTATTGTTGTAATATCTGATGAATTGATGTCATGTGCGGTGTCCCATAAGTTAGCCTCTTCTCTTTTCATCAATTATGCCAAGGAACTCTAGAAGGAGCTCCTCATTAGTCAGCTGATCATAATAAGTAGTTCGATGAGAAGGAGCCTCAAATTCAATTTTGATGACCGCCTCAAAGCCATATGCAAGGCCGATTGGAGGACAGTAAGAAGTTGACTTATGGTTCGTTCCATATACTCAAAGGGCCAATAGGAGTTCATCGACCCACTTAACTCTAGCCTTCTCCAAATGCATCTTCAGAATGAACTTAATGATTATATTAACGGCTTCAACTTGTCCAAAGACCGCGATGGGCAACTGCTGCACATCGCTTCTTTATATGATAACGTCGACGAAAATCTTTAAATTCATCACTCTCAAATTGAATCTCGTATTTTTTTATAATTGTGCTGGAAAGTCCAAATTGTTATATCTAACAATTCTAAGATTTTTGTTTGATGATAACAAACATATATTTATTATTATAAATGTGTTTGTAATTGTACCATTATTCTACATCACTGACAGAATATAATATTTATACTTAAATAGAATACCACTGCACAAGAATTTAAATATTCAAGCAGTATTTTATTTAAATATAATATTTTATTTCAACATTTCAACAGTACGAATTTATAAATCCACTATTTGTACATTTCACTGAAATACAATACATTTCATATTAAATTTCATACAATGCTCCTCACTACAGTACACTCAGTTACAGTACACTCAGTTACATTTCACTCAAGTTATACATTCATACGCTTGTATATAATCAAACATTTTTTTTGTAACAACCCGTATTTCGATAACATGATTAAGACGAGAATCAAGGCAGAATTTAATTTTAAATTCTGAATCAAGTTAAACGGGCTATGCCATTGCGTTCGTCTCGGAAAAATATGCGAAATAGAGTCCGAGTTTTCGAAAATCGGAGTCCGTATGACCAAGATATGGCCTCGCGAAGTTTCACGAAAAATTCCCAAATTAAAGTATACTTAATTAAGTGAAATGGGTTGCGTAGAGAAATATATATATATATATATTGATATATATATATATATATAATTGAAAATTAAATAAATAAATATGCAAAAATGTTCAAAACAGCGAATTGGGAGAGGGGAATAACCGAACCGACCGATTTTTGAGGTCGACCCGAGCCCGCTGGGTCGAGTAGGGGTTAATCCAGGGTGTTTGGCTGTCAACCCGTGGGCCGATTCGCTCAAATGCAGATTTTGCATTTGGATGGTTCTCATGGTTCATCTTTAATCTAAAGGCCCTAGATGGTTCCTACACTTGACTTCTTCCCCAAGACATGCTTTGATTGAATCTAGGTTTAATCCTATGGCCTAAAACACTTGCCTAATCTATAAATAAGACCCTAACCTATCCTAAATCCTCATTATTCATTCATGCAACTAAACTATGGCAAAATTTCTACTCTCATGGCCTTCACTCAACTATCCTAGCCTCCACTTCATTTCTATGAAAGGTTTCATGATCATGAGAGTGTTAGAGAGTCCCTATGTTAGTATGAGAGCCTCTCAAGTTGATTTCAAGGCAAAAGCTTTGATCTTTGTTCATAAAGATGGTGTTTTTGTTGATTTGGGGCATCCATCTTTGGGTTTTTGGGTGATAGCATGCATAGGCTTCCTCACAAGCTTTAGTTTAATCGATTTAGGCCTTCATAGCAATGTAAGCCCTTTCCCTACTCTTAGATATTAACTATGAAGTTAAATGTTCATGTTGCAAGTTTGGGTTTGATCATTGAGAATGATACATGCTATCATGTTATGCAAGTTTATGAAGTCATCATCTTGACCTTATGAGCTAAAAGCTACAACCTTTATGTTGAAATGTTGCATTATGCAACATGAGAACCTTCATAATCATTATGTCAACTTGCATATGAAGTCATAACCCTTATATGATGATATATGCGAGTTTCTAGTCATCATTCCATGTCTTTGGTCACCATGATTCGCTTATGTGCCAAGTTTGGGTTTATGCATGTTTTTGAGGCTTAAGAATGTAACATGCAAGCTAATGAACACATTTGTGCCTCATTTGCCACCATGATTAACTTGTGGCTCAATATCCATTTTTATCATGCCTTTGTCAAGTCTCTTCTTTTAGTCCATTACGTTGTTGTGAACGTATATGCGAGTTTAAAAGCGTTGGGGTCACATTATGGGGAAAACATAATGACATGAACATGATTTGGGTAAATGGGTAGAAACATGACAACATGTAACGTTAAATATGACATGTGTTTATACTTGAAAACATGACTTGAAATATAACATGAAAGTTGACATGTAAGTATGCATAAAAATATAAGCTTGGGAATTTACCTATTAAGTTAGGTCTACCCATTGGGAATTTACCTATTAAGTTAGGTCTACCCAATTGCTTGAAAACTTGAATATGAACATGACAATAGACTAAACATGAAAGTGGCCAACTCGAGGTTGGGTTGAGTTTGTAGCATAAATCTACCCGGACCCGCCCGGCTTAACTAGTAGCTACAAACAATAGGATCCAATGTGAGAAGTTGGTCATGTCGCGCCTAAGACCCGAGGTTAGACCAAGTTGTGGTGTAAATCTACCCGGAACCCACCGGCTTAACTAGGTAACCACAACAAAGTCTAATGTGAGAGGTTGGGGTGCATTAAATAATTAATGCCACATAATAGGGTTAAGTTAATTTGATTAATGAGGCTTAACCAAATATGACATGGACAAATGGGCTAAGTAATTTGATTAGGCTAATGATACTTAACAAAACATGACAGGGTTGGGTAGGTTAAGTAACTTGATTTGCCTAACGACACTTGACCATTTTTATACGACGAGGAGACGGGATTAAGTTAACCAACACTTAATCAATCCAACACGATAACTTGATAAGGTTAGGTAAATTTTCTTAGTAACACTTAACCGTTTAATATAGTTAATGGATGGGGTTAAGTCAACTCAGACCTAACTAATCTAAACATGGTAATTGGACGGGGTTAAGTTAATTTACACTTAACTAATCCAACTCGTTAGTTTGATGTGGTTAAGTGACCTATACTTAACCAATCTAACGTGAAAACATGATAAGGCTAAGTCACGAATCACTTGAATACGCTTGACCGATTTGACTCGGTAATTTGACAAGGTCAAGTTAATTTATATAATTAACCAATCTAAAATGATAATTAGACGAGGTTAAGTTATGGATTGCTTAATATACTTAGCCAACTTGACACATGGTTTGTAGGGTTAAGTCTTGGACTTGGATACTTAGCCAATTTTGACATGGTTTGTAGACGGGCTAGGTTATGAACTTAAGTGACACTTAACCCATTAGATAAACCCTAATTCGGAGGATTAGGTAAATAACCATAGTTAACAAGGATTATGGAAACAAGGCTAAGTGGTAAACCTTAGTTAAGGGAAACTAAGTAATAATTTTAGTCAAGGAAATTTGGACCATTTCTTAGATAGATTAGTAACCCGATACGTTAGGTCAACGTTTAAGTATGCGTGTAGGAGCAGGCTATCTGATTTAGATAAAGGCTCCAACGAACTGGGTAACGAAGCAGCGGCTTCGGGGAACGTGAGGATATTCTTGGGATCCCTCTGTGAGCTGCCAGGTCATTATACTAGGCTCACGCGAGGTTGAGGTCTGCGGTAGAAGAACCAAGAATATGCCTTGGTTGCTATGCGAGCGACCTAAAGACTGGGGTGGATAGCAGTGAGTCGACGAATACATAAGGTGCCCGAGATAGCAAGTTCGTCGATCATCTACCATCTTGAGTCAAGCGTGTACGTACGGAAAGGCAGGGAACACCCAACAGACCATAATTGCTATCTAATTATGGGTGAGGTAGGCCGTAGGATGTGGGCTGGCCGGAGTGTAGTTCTCATGCAAGATTTTCTCTTGTGTTGCCTTTCACTAGTTGAGGGAGGGGTCTCGTGGGACCATAGCCACGTGTAGAAAAGCAGACCTTAGTATCTGCATCGGCAGATAAATCTAAAGCTCCCGACCGAGTCCTGTATTTCTTGTTTTGCCCTGTGACAGGACTCGGATGGCACGATGTGATACATGTGCATACAGTTATAGAAAAACGATTCACGATGAATGCGTGGGAAAAAGGGCGCGGTTGAGGGTTAGCGTAATCCCTAGTGGCCTAGGTGGTTTAACCCAAACCGAAATACGAAAGCGTGCAATAGGTAAGCGTAATCCCTAGTGGTGCTAGGTGGCGTAAGTCCTAGTAGTTCAAACGATGATTCATATGGAAGAGCCTAGCTAGAACAAGGGTGACAGTCCAAACGATTTCAAGGATAATACGACATGAGGAAGCCCGTACGAGGTACGGCAAAGGACTGAACTTATATACATGGAAAGAAACATATGATTTGAGTAACCTATATATGCGATATATTAGGTTAACATGGACCATTACACGACTTTTGAGTAAGGGTCATTCACGGATAACACGTGATACAGTTGGGATACTAGTACGGTAGGTGCAGAGCGGGCATGCGGGATAGATACCATGGGACGTTATACGTGATAGATATCTTGGGAGTATTATACTTGATAGAAACCTGACGATGTGATACCTTGTTTTATCTTGACATCGTAATTTATCATGACACCTTAGTTTACCTGAGTTCAGTAGTTCATCCTGTTATTTTGATTTAGCTTATCTATCTTGTTATCATGCTTATGTTCATCTCAGTTTCTCATGACAGTTAGCTTTACTAGTTTTTATACTAATAGTAGATAGGGCTTACTCAGTCTTTTTGACTGACCCGTTTTGTTTCGCCTCTTTTCTTCCGTTTCCCCCCCAGGTTACAGGGAGGGAATACTGCTGTTTAGTTCGGACCTCTTCTGCTTGAAGGTCATCATGGATGGCTTGGACTTTTCTTGGCTATGGCTACTTTACTGTTTTTACTTGGGGAATAATTTATGAAAAAGTCTTTATGCTTCTTTACTATTGCAAGACAGGTTTTGATGTACTCTGATGTAAAAGGCTTTAGACCTGAATTATTAATGTTTATAAAAGTTCGATTTTACTTCCGCTATTTTTATATGTTCTGTCTTGTGATATTTCTGTGCATGTTTACCAATAATGCCCCTCTAAAGCTAGTGCATTCCTTTGCGAGTGACCCTAGCGGAGGCGGGGTGTTACATTTGGTATCAGAGCAGAAGGTTACCAGACTGGGCAAAAGTTTTTAAAGACCTTCTGAAAACTATTTGAAAATCGTTTATAAAGAAGCATTTTTCAAGAAAATTTTCTTTTAAAAGAGAAAGGCTATTCCCCAAAGGCCATTAGCACTATCCTTGTTTCCTTGATTGAGTCTCTTTTCCTTTCTTTCCTCCATCTGTAGTCACAGTGGTTTTAACTGCGACTAGTCTTTCCTATCTACGAAAGTGCTTTCCATGCGATGGAGGTGGTTCTCGAGAGACCAGTGGCCGCGTTATAAGAAAGGATAGTGAGAAAGAGGATAAAGGATACGAGTTTAAGGATGAGCAACTTGTTGGTATGGCTCAACCCAGAATGAGAGAGAAAGATGAACAAGGAAACCCATGACGAGAGAGTACCTTTGGTAGGGTGAAACGGGGCGGATAGTTAAGTATCATGGGACAAGGACAAGATCATCGGGAGGGCAGTAGTATGCTCTCATTTCTAGGGTACCTCGGAAGGAGGGTAACGATCTTGTTAAAGGTTTAGCTTTTCTTCTCTATCATCCTGTTAGGACTTTGGTTTGATCATCGTATCATTCAAGTCTGCTTCGATAGTTGAGTCTCTGCACCTTAAGTACTAGCGTATTAGAGAATCCCATTTTTGTCTCAAGTCCTGTGGAGAATCGGTCCATTTATTCATGACTTGTTTTGGATTTGAGAATGACATGCCTCGGTTATGGATGGATTCTAGGGATGAAGTGGTTATCCAGTAAGGGGTGCCACTCTCGGTTTTGATAGGAGGGTAGTTAGACTCTTGACTAGACTTGGTAATACCCTCGAAGTCTCGTGGAACCTTTTGGGTTCGGTCATGATTAGTTACCTAGAATCCCTTAATACCTTTATTGGAAATTTGAAGCCCGATCGAGTGGTGTTCGCCGATAAGACGGATGGTTTATTTCACTTATGCATGGGTTATAGAAATCACCCTAGTAAGTGCGCTTGATAACCTGGTTGGCATCTGTTTACTTTCAAGAGAAAGTTCTTCTACGTGGAATACCTTATGGTACGAGGTCCGAGATTCACTAGTGAATTTTGGAAAGCTTGCATGAGATCATGAGTACGCAGTCATGTTTGCGCCAAGTGTGCGAGTAGAACGAGAGGCGACGAAGAAATGAGCTCCAGCTCATGTTATGGAAACAGGAAATAAGAAGCTACGAAATCGCGAAGTTAAAGGACGGTCAAGGCACGATGGAATTGAGCTTAAGGAAATACGACTTTGATGATCAAAGACTAGATGCGCGCATGATATCTCTTTTGGGAGTATATCCTTGACCCCTGTTTCTGTGGAGCTTACTTGTAGGCTATCTTTTGTGGACATCCTCTCGGTCCTATTTTCGGTTACAAACCCCGTAAGGAGTTTGTCTTGTTTATCTTCTCGACCCTATTTCAGGGAATCCTAGGTAGAACCCTATGGATGTAAACATGTATTTGAAACATGTTATGATTGATATGGTTGCAAGTGGTTGCTCGTGGATGCGCGAATACACATTAGATACTAGCTCGACTCGGTCACATTTCATATTGCATATGCACGAGTATTTATACTTGTTTATGGATGAAATCGAATGTATTATCATGCGGTTGTTGCATATGAATGAATGATTGTGCACGCATATAGTATCTATATGACTAGGACTATTTGCATACATGTTGGATTCATGGCACTATACATATTTTGCATTAGAAAGATTATTCAGGCCTGATCATTAGCATTAGCTAAGGAACATGTACACACACGTTTTGCATATATTCATACAGCATTAGAAATCATCTAAGGACAATGGTTGCTTGTGGATGATGTTTTGAGTAGATGGATGATGGATGGTAGGATATGTTCTTCCTAACTTGGAGATTTCGGGGACGAAATCCTAAAAGGTGGGGAGAATGTAACAACCCGTATTTCGATAACATGATTAAAACGAGAATCAAGGCAGAATTTAATTTTAAATTCTGAATCAAGTTAAACGGGCTATGCCATTGCGTTCGTCTCGGAAAAATACGCGAAATAGATCCGAGTTTTCGAAAATCGGAGTCCGTATGACCAAGATATGGCCTCGCGAAGTTTCACGAAAAATTCCCAAATTAAAGTATACTTAATTAAGTGAAATGGGTTGCGTAGAGAAATATATATATATTGATATATATATATATATATAATTGAAAATTAAATAAATAAATATGCAAAAATGTTCAAAACTGCGAATTGGGAGAGGGGAATAACCGAACCGACCGATTTTTGAGGTCGACCCGAGCTCGCTGGGTCGACTAGGGGTTAATCCAGGGTGTTTGGCTGTCAACCCGTGGGCCGATTCGCTCAAATGCAGATTTTGCATTTGGATGGTTCTCATGGTTCATCTTTAATCTAAAGGCCCTAGATGGTTCCTACACTTGACTTCTTCCCCAAGACATGCTTTGATTGAATCTAGGTTTAATCCTATGGCCTAAAACACTTGCCTAATCTATAAATAAGACCCTAACCTATCCTAAATCCTCATTATTCATTCATGCAACTAAACTATGGCAAAATTTCTACTCTCATGGCCTCCACTCAACTATCCTAGCCTCCACTTCATTTCTATGAAAGGTTTCATGATCATGAGAGTGTTAGAGAGTCCCTATGTTAGTATGAAAGCCTCTCAAGTTGATTTCAAGGCAAAAGCTTTGATCTTTGTTCATAAAGATGGTGTTTTTGTTGATTTGGGGCATCCATCTTTGGGTTTTTGGGTGATAGCATGCATAGGCTTCCTCACAAGCTTTAGTTTAATCGATTTAGGCCTTCATAGCAATGTAAGCCCTTTCCCTACTCTTAGATATTAACTATGAAGTTAAATGTTCATGTTGCAAGTTTGGGTTTGATCATTGAGAATGATACATGCTATCATGTTATGCAAGTTTATGAAGTCATCATCTTGACCTTATGAGCTAAAAGCTACAACCTTTATGTTGAAATGTTGCATTATGCAACATGAGAACCTTCATAATCATTATGTCAACTTGCATATGAAGTCATAACCCTTATATGATGATATATGCGAGTTTCTAGTCATCATTCCATGTCTTTGGTCACCATGATTCGCTTATGTGCCAAGTTTGGGTTTATGCATGTTTTTGAGGCTTAAGAATGTAACATGCAAGCTAATGAACACATTTGTGCCTCATTTGCCACCATGATTAACTTGTGGCTCAATATCCATTTTTATCATGCCTTTGTCAAGTCTCTTCTTTTAGTCCATTACGTTGTTGCGAACGTATATGCGAGTTTAAAAGCGTTGGGGTCACATTATGGGGAAAACATAATGACATGAACATGATTTGGGTAAATGGGTAGAAACATGACAACATGTAACGTTAAATATGACATGTGTTTATACTTGAAAACATGACTTGCAATATAACATGAAAGTTGACATGTAAGTATGCATAAAAATATAAGCTTGGGAATTTACCTATTAAGTTAGGTCTACCCATTGGGAATTTACCTATTAAGTTAGGTCTACCCAATTGCTTGAAAACTTGAATATGAACATGACACTAGACTAAACATGAAAGTGGCCAACTCGAGGTTGGGTTGAGTTTGTAGCATAAATCTACCCGGACCCGCCCGGCTTAACTAGTAGCTACAAACAATAGGATCCAATGTGAGAAGTTGGTCATGTCGCGCCTAAGACCCGAGGTTAGACCAAGTTGTGGTGTAAATCTACCCGGAACCCACCGGCTTAACTAGGTAACCACAACAAAGTCTAATGTGAGAGGTTGGGGTGCATTAAATAATTAATGCCACATAATAGGGTTAAGTTAATTTGATTAATGAGGCTTAACCAAATATGACATGGACAAATGGGTTAAGTAATTTGATTAGGCTAATGATACTTAACAAAACATGACAGGGTTGGGTAGGTTAAGTAACTTGATTTGCCTAACGACACTTGACCATTTTTATACGACGAGGGGACGGGATTAAGTTAACCAACACTTAATCAATCCAACACGATAACTTGATAAGGTTAGGTAAATTTTCTTAGTAACACTTAACCGTTTAATATAGTTAATGGATGGGGTTAAGTCAACTCAGACCTAACTAATCTAAACATGGTAATTGGACGGGGTTAAGTTAATTTACACTTAACTAATCCAACTCGTTAGTTTGATGTGGTTAAGTGACCTATACTTAACCAATCTAACGTGAAAACATGATAAGGCTAAGTCACGAATCACTTGAATACGCTTGACCGATTTGACTCGGTAATTTGACAAGGTCAAGTTAATTTATATAATTAACCAATCTAAAATGATAATTAGACGAGGTTAAGTTATGGATTGCTTAATATACTTAGCCAACTTGACACATGGTTTGTAGGGTTAAGTCTTGGACTTGGATACTTAGCCAATTTTGACATGGTTTGTAGACGGGCTAGGTTATGAACTTAAGTGACACTTAACCCATTAGATAAACCCTAATTCGGAGGATTAGGTAAATAACCATAGTTAACAAGGATTATGGAAACAAGGCTAAGTGGTAAACCTTAGTTAAGGGAAACTAAGTAATAATTTTAGTCAAGGAAATTTGGACCATTTTTAGATAGATTAGTAACCCGATACGTTAGGTCAACGTTTAAGTATGCGTGTAGGAGCAGGCTATCTGATTTAGATAAAGGCTCCAACGAACTGGGTAACGAAGCAGCGGCTTCGGGGAACGTGAGGATATTCTTGGGATCCCTCTGTGAGCTGCCAGGTCATTATACTAGGCTCACGAGAGGTTGAGGTCTGCGGTAGAAGAACCAAGAATATGCCTTGGTTGCTATGCGAGCGACCTAAAGACTGGGGTGGATAGCAGTGAGTCGACGAATACATAAGGTGCCCGAGATAGCAAGTTCGTCGATCATCTACCATCTTGAGTCAAGCGTGTACGTACGGAAAGGCAGGGAACACCCAACAGACCATAATTGCTATCTAATTATGGGTGAGGTAGGCCGTAGGATGTGGGCTGGCCGGAGTGTAGTTCTCATGCAAGATTTTCTCTTGTGTTGCCTTTCACTAGTTGAGGGAGGGGTCTCGTGGGACCATAGCCACGTGTAGAAAAGCAGACCTTAGTATCTGCATCGGCAGATAAATCTAAAGCTCCCGACCGAGTCCTGTATTTCTTGTTTTGCCCTGTGACAGGACTCGGATGGCACGATGTGATACATGTGCATACAGTTATAGAAAAACGATTCACGATGAATGCGTGGGAAAAAGGGCGCGGTTGAGGGTTAGCGTAATCCCTAGTGGCCTAGGTGGTTTAACCCAAACCGAAATACGAAAGCGTGTAATAGGTAAGCGTAATCCCTAGTGGTGCTAGGTGGCGTAAGTCCTAGTAGTTCAAACGATGATTCATATGGAAGAGCCTAGCTAGAACAAGGGTGACAGTCCAAACGATTTCAAGGATAATACGACATGAGGAAGCCCGTACGAGGTACGGCAAAGGACTGAACTTATATACATGGAAAGAAACATATGATTTGAGTAACCTATATATGCGATATATTAGGTTGACATGGACCATTACACGACTTTTGAGTAAGGGTCATTCACGGATAACACGTGATACAGTTGGGATACTAGTACGGTAGGTGCAGAGCGGGCATGCAGGATAGATACCTTGGGACGTTATACGTGATAGATATCTTGGGAGTATTATACTTGATAGAAACCTGACGATGTGATACCTTGTTTTATCTTGACATCGTAATTTATCATGACACCTTAGTTTACCTGAGTTCAGTAGTTCATCCTGTTATTTTGATTTAGCTTATCTATCTTGTTATCATGCTTATGTTCATCTCAGTTTCTCATGACAGTTAGCTTTACTAGTTTTTATACTAATAGTAGATAGGGCTTACTCAGTCTTTTTGACTGACCCGTTTTGTTTTGCCTCTTTTCTTCCGTTTCCCCCCAGGTTACAGGGAGGGAATACTGCTGTTTAGTTCGGACCTCTTCTGCTTGAAGGTCATCATGGATGGCTTGGACTTTTCTTGGCTATGGCTACTTTACTGTTTTTACTTGGGGAATAATTTATGAAAAAGTCTTTATGCTTCTTTACTATTGCAAGACAGGTTTTGATGTACTCTGATGTAAAAGGCTTTAGACCTGAATTATTAATGTTTATAAAAGTTCGATTTTACTTCCGCTATTTTTATATGTTCTGTCTTGTGATATTTCTGTGCATGTTTACCAATAATGCCCCTCTAAAGCTAGTGCATTCCTTTGCGAGTGACCCTAGCGGAGGCGGGGTGTTACATTTTTGGTCCTTTGTCTTCCTCACTGTCAGTCCAGTCCTCTGCTTACCTGTAACAAAAAGACACACATAGTAATCTGGAATAGAAATAATTCTATATTCTAGAAAATATTATTTTATTTTTAAATTTTATTTGCCTCAGAATTTTGGTGTGTTTTTCATCATTTTTCATGATTTGATCTGATTTTTTATGGACACCCATCAGTGTTTAGACAGCTTGTGATATTCACATTGATACATTGTAAATACCACAAGGTTGACAAATCCTGTTGTACTCTCATATATGTATATGTGTGTATATATATATATATATTTCCTATGCACTATACATGTATACACATACATTGTATGTATATACAAATAGTTCTGTGATGGGGACACAAACATTTTAGATGCATACACAAGAACATATGTGAGTGGGTCAAGTGTTAAAAGAAAAACATGGTGAAATAGAGCAGCATACATGTGAATACGAGAATGGACGTGGAAGTACAAAAACATGTTCAAGCTCAACCAAAAAGTGACAGTGCACTAGGGATCAAGTATCCCTTAAAGCATCACAGGGAGATAACATGTATGTGCAGAACTAAAAGTACACATGTATGAATGCAACATCTGCAAATGAAGAAACAACAAGGCGGGTTGGTGCAGGTTCATGGCATGTGCAATGGCAACAGATAACAGTGGAGACAACAGGGTGGTGCTCAAGTATGAATGCACAACAATGTACACAACTGTAACAACCCGAAAATCTGGGCCAGTTTAAAATTTTTATTTTGGCAATTTTAGCGAATTTTGAATATTTAAAATGGATTATTTTAAATAATGACGACGAGAAATTTATTTTGAATAGAATTAGAACGTATATATTATATTCGTCGTCGTTAGAATATAAATATTTATTAATATTTATAAAAGGAATTGAAAATGGCGCGGTAGTTCGATAATTCGATTTCAAACTTCAATTGAATGTACCGGGTGCAAAACAATCCGGATTTTAGTGAAACCAAAAACATTAGGAACTAATTGATAATATCTTTCCAACAAATCCGACAAATCGAAATTTCATAGCGGGAATCAAATGATATGTCCAGTTGAAAATTCTGAATAGTCGCTATGGAATTCAGGCCCTTAAAAATGGAAATTTTGCAAACGATCTTGGATTTCGACGAAACCAGTTTTGTTGGGTCCGTGATGTTAAATTATTGCTAGATTCCAAATTTCATAATTTTTCGAATCAATATATGAGCGTGGCAAAGGAAAACACGTTTGACCGGTTTCAGTTGATTTTAATCGACTGAAAAATGGCCATTTTTCAGACAGTCTCAGAATTCGACGAAATTAGTTTTGTTAGGACGGTATCGTCAGTACAAAGCTAGGAAATATTTTTCGTGAATTTATAGAGTTAGTATGTGACCCCAGTAAATTGAAATGTACGTTTAAAATAGAATATATAGATTTATATTTTAATTTGAACGGAAACTGATCGTAACAATCGAATTAGCCAACATGGCATATCCCATTGTGTTCGGAATGGGGGTAATTAGCTAGGGGCGACAGTCGTTGGGTCTCAATTGGTGTTAGAAATAAAAAGTCAACTTTAAGGAGCAAATAAATTAAATAATATAAATATCTCAATTCTCTTCAGAACCCTAGCCCCTTTTTTTTTCACTTGAGCCCGTTCCTCCTCCAAACTAGAAAACCGTCGCTGCCCTGGACCCTGGCACCCCCGTCGCGACCCCCTCCCCCCATCTCCGACGTCCGGCCGCACCTCCTCCTCCCTCTCAGACCCGCCTCCTCCTTCTCCCTCTCCACCTCGAAATCTCCAAACCCAATAACCCACAGTAAAATCGCCCCTCTGAAATGATGCTCCGCCGCTTCCAGGCCCCACAGTCCGACCACCCACCGCCTGCGATGGCCTGCGCCCCTCACTCCATCACCTGAAGCCTCCGACGTGGCCATTCTTCCCAAATTCCCACCGTGAGTCTTTGTTTTCCTTTTTTATTTATGCGTATAATTAAAAATATGGGGTTTATATGAATAATTTCAAAGAAAAAATAGGGTTTTTATAGAAATGGCTTTGAAAGCTAAGATCTTTGCTCATGAAAGTTGTTGTTTATAAAAAAGTTAAGATTTTAATCTATAAGGAATATAATTTTTATAAAGTAGAAATATTAAAAATATGATTTTTATATAATGTAAATATTAAAAATTTGATTTTTATACTATAGGAATTATAAAAATATGATTTTTATAAGTTGAAGAGCGATAGGAAAATATTGTTTTTAGTTGAGAAAGGATAAGATTTTGAAACAAAGAAAGGTTAGATTTTTATAAGATTAAAAATGTGATTTTTATATATTGAACATAGAAGTAAAAATGTGTTTTTATATATTGAATAGCGAAGTAAAAATTCGATTTTTCTATATTGAATAGCGAATTAAAAATGTGATTTTTATATATTGAACATCGAAGTAAAAATGTGATTTTTATATATTGAACATAGAAGTAAAAATGTGTTTTTATATATTGAATAGCGAAGTAAAAATTCGATTTTTCTATATTGAACAGCGAAGTAAAAATGTGATTTTTTATATATATAGTGGCTGCGGGCAACGAAAGCGACGAAAAGGCGAGAACGACGAAGATTCCTATCAAAGAAGAGTCAAGTTGTTTGGATAGCTATCGGTGAGAATTTCTCACCTTTCAATTTCATTTTCTAGTTATATATATATACTAGGATGCAGACGGTGCTTAGTAGCACCCGACACAATCGTCCACAGACCATGGACTTGTTTGTTTGGTTGCATAAATTAGTTAGATTATTTGATTGAAATTTGAATTGGTTGGTGAAATGAAATTGATTTGATAGATGTGTGAATGGCGTGGGCCTTCACTAGACCGGGGATAAGGCTAGGCCTTGTCCCGTTTCTAGTATCGTGCCGTTATGCCGTCGAAATTTTCTAAAATAAGTTAGATAAATAAAAATATCATTTTATTGAATAAATGAACCGAATAGAATATTCATAGGTTGAATAAAATGTTTTATCGTTAAAAATATAATTTTTAACGTGAAAGTGAATAAATAAATATTTATAAACAAATCGGCCGATTTGTTTATATACACTGATTTGACTGATATTGATTGGGTCGATAAATTTTACACATCGCCCAACTGCACAACTAAAATCTGTGTTTGATTGTTTGAAAACCCCACACGGGTGTTGGGATGAAATATGAAGTTCACTCATCCTGATTGATTAAATATGTCGATCGATTGATTGACAGGCTGTTATAAGCATTAGATATCTATATTTGATGCTTATACAGTGTAGTGCACTTTGGTTGATGGTTGATTATCTATCGTTGCTATTATATACATTTGTTGTATGGAATCCATATAATTAACTTTATATGGTAATTGATTGGGCCTCATTCCAATTTAGAAAATAAAGAACATTATAAAATAAAGGTTCATGTGTTGACTGTACTCATCCATTGAGATTGGTCATGTGTTGAACGAAATATTTTAATAATAAAATTTACATCTTTATCATTATAAAATAAAGGTTCATGTGTTGACTGTACTCATCCATTGAGATTGGTCATGTGTTGAACGAAATATTTTAATAATAAAATTTACATCTTTATCAATATAAAATAAAGGTTCATGTGTTGACAGTACTCATCCATTGAGATTGGTCATGTGTTGAACGAAATATTTTAATAATAAAATTTACATCTTTATCAATATAAAATAAAGGTTCATGTGTTGACAGTACTCATCCATTGAGATTGGTCATGTGTTGAACGAAATATTTTAATAATAAAATTTACATCTTTATCAATATAAAATAAAGGTTCATGTGTTGACAGTACTCATCCATTGAGATTGGTCATGTGTTGAACGAAATATTTTAATAATAAAATTTACATCTTTATCAATATAAAATAAAGGTTCATGTGTTGACAGTACTCATCCATTGAGATTGGTCATGTGTTGAACGAAATATTTTAATAATAAAATTTACATCTTTATCAATATAAAATAAAGGTTCATGTGTTGACAGTACTCATCCATTGAGATTGGTCATGTGTTGAACGAAATATTTTAATAATAAAATTTACATCTTTATCAATATAAAATAAAGGTTCATGTGTTGACAGTACTCATCCATTGAGATTGGTCATGTGTTGAACGAAATATTTTAGTAATAAAGTTTACATCTTTATCAATATAAAATAAAGGTTCATGCGTTGACAGTACTCATCCATTGAGATTGGTCATGTGTTGAACGAAATATTTTGATAATAACAACTATTTTGAAAAAGAAATATTTGAAATAGAATATTTGAAAATAGAAATTTATGAAGCCGTGTTGATTAGATTGACGCCATTTTGACGTGAACGATATTTATATCGATTTTATTCATTTCGAAATGAATTGAATTGAAAACGATTTCGAAATGAATTGAAGTGAAAACGATTTCGAAATGAATTGAATTGAAAACGATTTCGAAATGAATTGAATTGAAAACGATTTCGAAATGAATTGAACTGAAAACGATTTCGAAATGAATTGAAGTGAAAACGGTTTCGAAATGAATTGAATTGAAAACGGTTTCGAAATGAATTGAATTGAAAACGATTTCGAAATGAATTGAAGTGAAAACGATTTCGAAATGAATTGAATTGAAAACGATTTCGAAATGAATTGAAGTGAAAACGATTTCGAAATGAATTGAAGTGAAAACGATTTCGAAATGAATTGAAGTGAAAACGATTTCGAAATGAATTGAATTGAAAACGATTTCGAAATGAATTGAATTGAAAACGATTTTGAAATGAATTGAATTGAAAACGATTTCGAAATGAATTGAAGTGAAAACGATTTCGAAATGAATTGAATTGAAAACGATTTCGAAATGAATTGAATTGAAAACGATTTCGAAATGAATTGAATTGAAAACGATTTCGAAATGAATTGAATTGAAAACGATTTCGAAATGAATTGAATTGAAAACGATTTCGAAATGAATTGAATTGAAAACGATTTCGAAATGAATTGAAGTGAAAACGATTTCGAAATGAATTGAATTGAAAACGATTTCGAAATGAATTGAAGTGAAAACGATTTCGAAATGAATTGAATTGAAAACGATTTCGAAATGAATTGAATTGAAAACGATTTCGAAAGGAATTGAAAACGATTTCGAAATGAATTGAATTGAAAACGATTTCGAAAGGAATTGAATTGAAAACGATTTCGAAATGAATTGAATTGAAAACGATTTCGAAATGAATTGAATTGAAAACGATTTCGAAATGAATTGAAGTGAAAACGATTTCGAAATGAATTGAATTGAAAACGATTTCGAAATGAATTGAATTGAAAACGATTTCGAAATGAATTGAATTGAAAACGATTTCGAAAGGAATTGAATTGAAAACGATTTCAAAATGAATTAAATTGAAAACGAATTCAAATTGAATTGAAAGCGAATTGAAATGAATTCAAATTGAATTGAAATTTGAATTGAATAGAAATGAATTTTAAAACGAATTTATAAAGAAGAATTCAATTTTGCTTTGGATTGAAATGGAAGTTGAAATTGTTTTTGAAATGAATTTAAAACTATTTATATAATTCGTTTTAAATAGTAATCGACGAAATATATATTATATATATTATATATATAATATAATGGCCTGAATAGAACGCGCCGCGCCGCGGCAGTTCGTGAATTTCGACCATTTATTTCGAACGGACATTACGGGAGATCCGACCGTCGGATTCTCCTAAAACCGGAACCGTTGGGTTCGTACCGAAAAGAGCTTTCTAATGAATATTAGAAATTTGAAATCTAACGGTTGGATTTGGAATTATGTCCAAATCAAATTTGAAAAAGGTCGCTGTAAGTGCAGTTCGATGGCCGTTGATGGAAATCGACTGTACGGGCCTTGATAAAATTATTAAAAATAGTAATAATTTATGTAAAATCATAAGAAATGATTTAGAAAGAATTGGGATGAAAAACTCCATATTTGAAAAGATAAAAATAGATTTTTATTGAAATGAACTAGTTTTGAACTAGGATTATAATTCTATTTATTTTTAAATAAATAAATTGAATTTGAAAATGGTTTTGAAAATAACCAGAATTTCCAATAATTATATTGGAGTGGATTTGAATCGAAATTGTCTTCGGAATATTTCGATGTTGGAATTCGTGATTATACAGATGTTGTTTTGGAAATTTGAAAGATATATATTTATATCGTTATTTCCAATACGACATTTGTTAATCGTAGAATTTGATATTGAATATAAGCCGATATATTTTCTATTCAGAGCCTTGTATTGAATATCAAATGTGATTTGGGTTTGTCGTGATTGGTGTCTTCACTAACACTGTTCTTGAACCCAGTTGAGAAAAGATTAAATCTTTTTATTTAGATTTAATGAAGTGTACCAATTAAATAATATTTAATTGAAATTGATATTGATTTTTGGGTTTATCGTGAACAGTGTTTTAAATAACACTTGTTCTTTAACCCGATAATTAATGAATGTGACTTTGGGTTTATCGTGAACCGTGTTTTAAATGACACGGATTCTTTAACCCAGTTAACGATTAAAACTAAGTGGAGTTTTAATGAATCTTTAATTAGATTGAAATGGTCGAGAATGGAGTACCACCAGTTTTGCTCCAGGCGATAGTTAAATCTTTAATTAGATTTGAACGTGAAATGGTAATTGAATTTACCGATAACACCGTGGTGTTAGATATGAAGTATAACCAGTTTTACTTCATGGGATGAATAGGTTGGGATTGAGAAATTAAAACAAATGATTACTTCGGTAAGGTTCGCTAATCCCGACTAGTTTGAATTGATATTCAAAAATAGATTAAAGAATAAATTCAAGAAATTTATCTTGGATAAAATTAATGGGAACCTTTCCCTATGAATGTGAAATTTAGAAACTAACTGTCGGTTAGCTAAGCAGAATGGTTTTCTGGATATTGATCTGATGTTGGTTTCGGCCTTCGGGGTTAATAATTGGGGAATTATTCTCTTGATTAATTTACGGTTAGTAACTAATGAATTGGAATGAGGCGTATGTTGTGTTTGTGTAACACTTATTTATAATATACGCGAGTTATTCGGAAAGACCGGGTTTATCCCATTCTGAATAACTGATACGACGATAAGTCGAAGATGAAGACGGTGGTCGAAGACCGGAAGTCTTCACGTCGTTTGGGTGATTACTGATGATCTTGATTGGGCTGTACACCCAAGAAGATGGAAACAGTTGGTGATCGTCCAAACGTACTTGGAGATCGATGGATATGCGGGGTACTAGGTGCCTCCAGTTTCGTTCAGACCCAGAGCGAACTTGTAAATGGACTGTGTGTCTGACATTGGATTTTAGTCCGTGTGATTGATCTCTATTAAATATATATCTGTTTGGCGGCGGAGAATTTATTCTCTTGCTTAACGCCCTTCTCTGAGACGTACGAGCTCAGGGGTTATATATCGATGGATATCAAACGCATGGAGTGAATTGCCTGTGTGGCATGCCTAAGTGGCAATATGATCAAGGCTTCTGTTGAAAAGCAGAGTCTTGTGGTTGATGATCAAAGCACGGCCTTTGTGGCGTAGCTTTGTGTAACGTTTACTTCACGAGTTTCACACCCGGTATGAACCAAAAACGGGAGATGGACCTCAGGGAGGACTTGCGTTTCTTTCTAGCTAAAAGTGGCGTCAGTGGTTTTACACGCCCTGACGAGTTTGACTTATGTGGTTGTTGCTGTTGCGAGGCGCCTCGGTTTGATCGGACGATCCGGGTCCGATGGAGTCATTTGATGGCTCATTTGCGCCCCAAAGGGCGGGGAAACGTAGTGTTCAGGCATTTTAATCCACATCGGTGGACCGGCCCTGACGATCCAAGGGTCACTCGAGCTCTGATCCTGAGACATGGTAGGCTAGATTGTCTCGAATCGGTTGAGGACTATCTTTTGCCTCGGTTCATATAAGGAAATCCAATTTCCAAATACGTGACTTTGCGGTTTTATTTGTAAACCTATATATGGCGACATGATATATGGTACCCATGCCGCCTATGATTGATACTTATGATTTGAAGTTGTTTTATACACTATGCACTTATTATAGTATCAAATGATTTGTTTTAAACGTATCAAGCATTCTTTGGCTGTTATAAGGGAAAACCCTATCCCCCGGCTTGCGTTGCATTGTGTGATAGGACCTGGGTCTTATAACAGCTTCATCTTTCTTTATTTAGCAGTGCGCTGTTTGTTTTATGCACTGGTATTCTTGGGAGGAAACCCGTTCCGTGTTATACGGCGTGGTCCCTTGATTTAACTTTGAAAATAAAGATTAATAACTGTTTTTAGTTCTCACACCAGTCACATGACTGACCTGGAGTTTATTGTTTTAACCTAAACTCTGGGTGCCCTTATTTTGACACGGGCAGCTAGTAGTTTTGGTTTTGCAGATTTATATTCACAGGATCCTGGTTTACAGCTGGAATGATATCCGGAAAGCTTTGTATCCGTATATCTCTTCTAGTTGTGTATTGTATTATTTTCCGCTGCGATGTATTTAAATGTAATTTAAATCTCTGATATTTCTGTGTAATATTTATTTGTTTATACTTTGTATATTCTTGTAATCTGATGCATTGTTGTAATATACAATGAAATGTTCTTCTGTATGCGTTCTGTTGTGGCTTGTTCTCGAACTACCCGCCACTTTCCTTTACGGGGAAGTTACGGGTTTTTACAACAACACGGTATGGATATGTCTCAAATTTACAATGGTTCAAGATGGTGATGTTGTAAAAATATCATGAATAAATGTAAAGGCAGCATGAACATGTGTGTGAAGCAGCATGTCAGGTGAAACAAACAACATGAAACTTGCACAAGGATAACCATGCACACGACAACACTCAGCCAATCAAGGCAAGCAGGGAGCATATTCACACAGTATGGATATGGCAAAACATGTCAAGGCAGTAACTCGAGACGAGTTTGCAACAAACTAAACAAGCAAGACCATGGCAGTGGTAAGTGGACTCAAGTGCAGTTTGTATGCACATAACAGCTCAAGCACGAACAAGTACACATGCCAACAACAACTCAGCAACATAGTTTAAAATGCATCAAGTCAGCAAACTTGAAATAGCAATAGGATTAAGCGCATGCTAAAATAAGACATGAAAGCATGGTACAAGCTTACATGGAACAAGCAAGTGGTCATTCAAAGCAACTAAATAACAAGTTACAATGTAACTAAATTCAAATGATCAAGTTAATAATGTTTCAAATGTGAAGACGGTGTAACACAGAATGCACTTCAGATTCAAGTGAAAAAACTACAGGGAATGCAATGTATTGAGAGTGAGTATATGGCATGAACATTTAATAAGAGCACACAAGAATCAACACAGTGATACAAATTTGTTTAAGGGCAAGGGGTTTTTCTTATTTATTTTTTATATTGTCTTGTTTTAACTTCTTTTGTAATCAACCGTCTTCAGTTTTCTAGTGTCTGTCAAACTAGATGATCTAGTTAGGATTTTAACTAGCAGTTTACTAGTGTATGTAATAACTAGGTTTTATTGGCTATGGGTTTATCGCTAGGGGAAAATCTGGTCTAGTGGATATAGATCAGTCCAGGTTTTGAGTGTAGGATTAAACAGGAGCAAGGTTTGCGAGTTCACAAAGTTTGTAAGCGAGATCCGTTTTAATACCTAGTAAATTTTTTAGAAATGCAGCAGTAGGCAGGGTTTGCAGAAGCTAGGTAAATACCGTGTTATACGTTTCTGCATTTATATTTCTCTGTTTTAATCTGTGTTGTGATATTTCTTAATATCTCGAATTTATTTATAAACCTTATTCACCCCCTCCCCTCAAGGGTTAATCTAGATTCAACAAGTGGTATCAGAGCCTATTATTCATTAACTCTAGAGACATGGTTTCCCCTAGTTGTCAATCCTTTGAGAGTCGGTCCAGTAATATTCCAACTATTTTCAATGGAACATATTTTTTAAATTGAAAATCAAAAAATGAACTTTTATTTAAAATCTGTTTATATTAAATATTGGAACATTATTATCAATGAAGGATATTTGTTAGATAAAAAGTAAAGCTATCAATACTCGTGCTATGGATATAATTAATTCTTGTCTTAGTATTGGTCAATTTAAACTTGTCTCCCATTGTTTAACTGCGCAGGAAATTTGGAGAACTCTCGAGGCAAAGTATGGACTAAATGACGACAACTGCTCAAAACCACAAAAAGTCAACACAGATTCAGAGTTATGCTTAACCGGCTTTGCAAATGATAATTCAGATGGATCATTTGATGGAGACTCAACAGATGATGAAACTAAAGATTTCTCATATAAAGATTTGGTTTATTTTTGTACTAAATTAACAAATGTTTTTGATAGTCCCAAATCTAAAAATAAAACTCTGGAATCTTAAAAACTTGATTTGATCACCAAAAATAATATTTTGGAACTAAAACTTGAAAGTATCATGAAAGTTTCAAACTCTAGTTGTAAGAATTGTTCCAACTTAAAAAATGATTTAGCTCATCTCAATGAAAATCTTCAAAAGCTTGAAAAACAAATTATGAGTTCAAAAGAAAAGGAAAATGAGCTAATTTGTAAAAACAATACCTTACAAAAAGAGTTGGAAAATTTTAAGATTTCCAAAATTTCCAAATATGAAATTGCTGAGAAACAAAAGTTGTTGAAAAATGAATCAATTCTGAATGAACTTGAAAAAGAGACTGAAAAATTCAAGAAATTTGAAAAACATGAATTTGAAAAACAAAAACGCTTTGAAAATGAGATTTCTGAGTCTAAGGCCAAAATTGAAAGGCTTGAAAACGAAAAATTGGTTTTCAAGCAAAATGATGATGAAAAGAGTTAGATTGCTATAAATCGTTGTTCAAATTTAATAAAAGAAAACGGTGATCTTAAGTCTAAAATTCAACGGGGGAAAGTCGTTGAATATGTTGTTGCAAAACCAAGTTTCTATTGGAAATAAATGTGGTCTTGGCTTTAGGAAAATGTTTTTGAAAAACAGAATTCAAATGATTTTAAAAATCCTTCAAACTACTTTGAAATGAATTAACTTAAAATTTGAACTTTGATAATTTCAAAGGATTTATGAATCGTAAAAATGAGAATTTATTTGGTACCAAACCTTTTAAACATTTTTGGATCCCTAAAGGAAGTAAAATGAATTTAGTTAAATTCAAACAGATCTATGTTCCTAAAGGTACAAAGGTAAATTCAAATGGTTTGTTATTCAAGCAGGTTTGGGTACCGAAAGTCATGAACACATTTCACAGTGGTTTTACTAATTTTGTTAGACCACTCGATTCCCTAAATTCTTAGGTACTGGAGTTGGCTAGGGAACTGCTTTGTAAAAGAGAATTAAATTCAAGTTGTTCCTTATTTCTGTATCATTCAGAGTTCCTTTGCCAAGATTGTGTTGGGTAAGAGATTCATTTGCACACATAAAATTCAGGTATGATCTCTAAACTCATCTCTTTTAATATTCTTTAATTTTCTCTATGTATTCCTACTTCTACCCCTTATGTTTATTTCCTTTGATATTTCTGTTTGGATTTGACATTGTCATATATTTTATCTTGAGCTTTCTTAACATCAAATTGCAGAATTCACGATTTTCTAGAAATTCACTTCAATTAAATAAAACTTTCATGTTTTAATCATTTTCAGATCTTGAATTCAAAATTGTAAATTCTGCAATTATTTTGAAGATGATTTTTTTCTTCTGATTTCTGAATTCCTAACAGTGTTCAAACATTCTTGTTATAGCTTGAGCACTGTTAATTTGAATATCAAATTTTTGAAGATCTGGAAAATTAATGAAATTTCACACACCCTTGCTGTTTTGATTTTCTTCTAATTCATTTTGGAAAGACTTGAAAATTCATACTCATTACAACATATTGAAATTTTTTAGTTGTGATAATTTCATTAAGTTTTTGGATTGGCTTGATTATTTCTGAATTGGAAAAACTGGTACCTTAAATCATTGTGTTACATCATGAAATTCACTTCTATTCATGATCATCTTGGTTGAACAGTGGTTTGTTTGAAATCAACTGAAATTTTTGATATTTTGAATCTCACACAATTATTAGATTTGAGATTATTAATCTTGTCTGATTGATTATTTGTATCCCATAATTTACAATTATTCAAGTGATTTCCGATAAATTGCTTTAATTTTGGATCATGAATTAACTCTCAAGCTTGATGAAAATATTCTGAAAATTTCCCTTATGGTTGTCAGAAATAATTGTGGGAAATTCCATGAAGATCTTGTATTGAAACTCACTATTATTTCATGATCATTTGTTTAGAATATTTGTTTGTTTGAAATCATTTGAAATTACTAATTCGTGAATCTCACACAAATCACGGGATTGAAATTTATAATATGGTGTGATCGGTTCATTGAATCTTGAGATTTTCATATTTCTTCAAATGATTTAAAATAAACTTTACTTTTGGATCATGAAACATCTTTTGTGACTATCGAAAAATATTTGTTATAAATTCTCTTGTTAAGTCTGCTTTGAAATTGACTGTTGTGCTGCTCTGATAAAAGAAATCGTTTTGAAAATATTTTGATGACTGTTTGTTTTGATAAAAATTGTTCGCTGCTCTGATTGATGTATTTGATATGCTTGATTTAACTGCTTGGGATTGGTAATGTTTTCTGGAAATTCTGTGTTGAGTGGCAAAATGTAAAATCAGTCTCTAAGATATCTTTGTTTAGCCATCAGGGAAGTATTAAAATCCCAGTTATCAGAGACAATAACTAGTATCAGCGTTTCATGATTTGAAATTTACTCTCTCATCTGTTTTGATTCTTTATTCTAATCTTCATCTTGTATAGATTCTACATATTCTTTTTTCCTTGTAATCTTTTTAAATCCCTCTTGTAATTGATTTTTCAATTTTAAAATCATTTATTGACTATTTATTCAGAAATTGAAATCAATAACCAAATTGAACTGTATTTAGAATTCATCAAAATTATTATCAGATTTTGAAATTGTGATGAGTTGTGACTACATTATATTTCACAACAAGAGGAGATTTTTATTTAAATTTTCATGATGATTGAACAGTTGTTATAATATCTTTGAATTGGCGCTTATTTCACAAACATCTCCTTTATCTACCATTATTCTACCATCCATCATGATTTTATATTAATGTGGAGAGTTTAATTTTATTTTTAAATCATCCTGAGTAAACAATGAAAATATTTGTGATGGAATTGTGATTATATTACATTTCAGAATTAGTGATAATTGAAAATTTTCAAGAATCACGGTACATTAGAACATATTTCATAATGTGATTAATTGAGAAATTTATTTCGTAAACCATTTCTATACCTACCAATTTTGTCATCCATATTGGCTTTATATACTGAGGAGTTTTTCTTTTTGAACAGAAAATAATAAAAATATAATATTCATAAGTGTTTCTCTAACCTCATTTAAAAATCCAAGCTCTGGTTATGCATGGTTATGAGATTACTTATATTTAAGCTGCAACTAACCTCATTTAAAAATCCATGATCTGGTTATTTGTGGTCAGTGTGCTCGTAAATAAAAAGAAAAGAAATGGAAATTAAACAAATGAAAATTTATATGAAATCCTCCTTGGAGTGTAAAAACTAGCCTATCAATCCATTTTCTAATTTGTGAAATCTGTTAATATATTATGAAATATTATGATTTGTTGATTGATAGCTATTGGGATTTGACATTATTTGATTGTGTCACTTAAATTGAATGTATAATCATAGTCCAAAACTATCACTATTTTTGTGCTCAAATTTTAAAAAATTTATTGGAAAATATTTGGAATCATATTTTGCAAACTCTCTCCATTTAATAAATTTCATCGTAAATCCATCATTGCAAAATGTGAAATTTGCCGCTTGTTCTTAGAAAATTATGATTTTTGTTTGACTGATTGAGATTTATGATGATCGTTATTTCTCTCAAGCTGATATTACATTTTTAGTCAATTATTTCATCACTATTTTAATTTCTGTATCCTTTTGATGATAACAAACGGGGAAGAATGAGTTAAGATTTTGATCGATGAGTGGATATTCTTTGAATATTTTAATATTGAAGTTTCAGTTATCGTTTTTCACTCATGCACATATCTTGAGGGAGCTTTGTTGTGGGGGAGCATTCAAATACGGGGAGTTCAATAATTCACTGTCAAACACATTTATTATAATACTACATTCAGAATCATCTTATTTTATGTTAGTCATCATCGAAAGGGGGAGATTGTTGTATCTAACAATTCTATTATTTTTGTTTGATGATAACAAACATATATTTATTATTATAAATGTGTTTGTAATTGTACTGTTATTCTACATCATTGAAAGAATATAATATTTATATTTAGACAGAATACCACTACACAAGAAATTAAATATTCAAGCAGTATTTTATTTAAATATAATATTTTAGTTCAACATTTCAACAGTTCAAATTTATAACTCCACTATTTGTACATCTCACTGAAATAAAATTCATTTCATTTCATATTAAATTTCATTCAATGCTCCTCACTACAGTACACTCAGTTACATTTCATTCAAGTTATACATTTATACACTTGTATACAGTCACGTTTTTTTTTTGGTCCTCTGTCTTCTGTCCGCCTCACTATTAGTCCAGTCCTCTACATACCTATCACAAAAAGAAACATACACAGAGTAATATAGAACAAAAATTATTCTATATTCTAGCAAATATAATTTTATTTTTAAAATTTATTTGCCTCAGAGTTTTGGTATGTTTCTCATTATTTTTCATGACTTAATATGATTTTTTATGGACACCCATCTGTGTCTAGACAGCTTGTGATATTCATAGTGATACACTGTAAATACCACAAGGTAGAAAAATCTTGTAGTACTCATATATATATATATATAATAAAATTCCCCCCTTGGACAAACAACAAGACAAAGAGTGGTTCAGATTTGATCCCGCAAAAATAAATCCACCATACTAATTTAAACACATCCCCTGATATTTTAATTGCCACCTCATCCGCATTTGCCTTATATTTAGTTATCACGCGTATCAGTAACTTTGCTCTCCACTTTCACGTTCCCACATCTTCCTCCACTCCGTTCTAAATTCTTTCTTCCACCAACCCTTTTCATATATTTGTAGATAACCTCTTCCGTCTTCTCTTCTCGCAAGTCGCAATTTCACCTTCTCTTCTCATTTAATCCCATCTTCACCCAATTCACGCATTCTAATCTTCCCGTTCAACATTTTTCCGCTTACCAATTCACTTATCGTACACGATGATTATGTCCTCTGTACATGATGCACGACGACAAGCAGCAAAAATATTTAATAATCTCATTATTCACGGAAATCTTTGGGCGGATGGAGATTGTATTGTTTCCAAAACTGTATGTTTGCTACATGAATATGGGGTTAATGTCATTGTGTTTGACAATCATGTAAGTGTTTATCTTTTAGTTATATGCTTACATATTTTTATTTGAGATTATCAGTACATAACATCTACCCATATCTTGAGGGGTCGACATGTTTACCCAAACCGACCTATGCAAATTCGGAGAAGTACATGGCCAAGACAGAGAACAAGTCTAGGAAGTGAAGTATAACCTCTGCTCATGTGTTCGTATACTCTTTAATTTAATTATCAATTCATATTACATTTTTCATATCACATTACAGATTTGGGATAGTGCAATACTGGCCTGTAAAGAGGATATAATGAATAATCGACAAACTACTGAATGACCATTAAAAAGAATTACTGTAAGACAATCTTCTGCTTATATTTTGAATATTAAAATAAGTACATTTTTCATTTTAACCAACTGCTTATTTACTCTTTTTTGCAGCTTAACTTGCACTCAGCACATTGGAGTAAGGACGTGGTGATCGATAATTACACTTTTTTACGTGTGCTTAAAAATATGTTTAAATGTTGATAATAAGTTTTAATATATATCATGTATCAAAGTCTGTCATATTTATTTTTGTCCTCTCTGCATTTGCTTTCTGTGAAAAAATATATTTCGTGTGATGTGGGTAGCTCAATTTAACATGCTGTGAATACCTCTTGAATCTTTCATTATGTTTCTTATGATTTTGATGTTGCTATATACCTTTTGGAGTCAGTTAAGCATACATACGAAATCTTTACTATAAGTCAGTCGTGTATATAGCAAAGAAGTTACATAACATAAACTGCAGTATGAATTATATTTTGTTTGCTGATACACATTCCTAGTATCTCATGCATGCAATAAATAGCTTAAATGAAAAGATACAAATGTGCAAATCATAAGAGCCAATCACTAACTGTTAGACCAAAAAATGGCACTAACACCCAATTGTCTAGGATTTGCGAGGAATAATAATCTAAAACGTAAAAAATCAAGTAGAGACACGAGATTTATAGTGGTTCGGCGTTAACAAGCCTACATCCACTTCATAGTTTCTCATTTCATTCATGGATTACAATTACAAGAAATTCAATCACTCAATCGCTCAAATACAATGAATAATTCTCTCCGAATTCATTGATTTTCATTGGTGAAGAAGGTGGTTATTGGTGGGGGAATTCGGCCATGGCTATCATGAATGAATGAAATGCAAAAAGTCCCTTCAAATGGCCATGTTGTGGTGTATTTATAGCTATAGAGAAGCTCTGGGCGTTTCCGGTTCAGATGGGCCACGTGGCGTGACCGGAGGAGATCTCAGAAGTAGTGGAGAACGTGGAAAAGTGGTTACCAGGTCGTGCTTTGCCAGGTGGAGTCCGATCCGCAATTGTAGGAGTCGGTTATGCCAAGAGAAGAGGTCAAACTCCGTGTGCAGAAGCAGGTCCAGTCGGTTCGGATCGTATCCGAACCGAACCAGTTGTTCGAGCAGAATGCCTGCACGCACTTGTGTGCAGAATACTTCAGGCGGTTCGGGTAGAGGGTACTCCGATCCAATCCGGGGAGGGGATCCGATCCGATCCGAAAGGAGGGATCCGATCCGATCTGAATGGGGGATCCGATGCGGTGACATTTGCGTGAATAATTCAAATTTTCCATCTTTCTATCACTCCATCCAAGTGATCGCCAATCAATGTAAGTTCATACTCAAGTCCCTGACTTTGGGTAGCCTGGTCACAAAGCAGGCTAACATTTTCCCCCCTAAAGTACACCTTATCGCAGATGAGATGTGCTTTGATTAAGTCGAGATAAATCTTTTTAGAACGCCATCCATCCTTGAGGAGGCTTTATCGAATTGTTGCACTACTTCCATGGGTGCTAGTTAGTAGAAATTCTATGGAAGGAGTAGTCGAAATGATCAGGTAACCGTTTTAAACATCGTCGAATCTAGTTGTTGATTTCCTTCATGATAAGTCATATAGGGTTGTTAGCTCTTGTGTGAGATCGTGCATACACGAGCCATTGCTAAACAACTTCGTTTCCCAAACGAGTCAAGTGTATTATCGATTCAGGGTTTCTTTTACACATAAGTCAATGTATGAACTAGATATCCAAATCATGTGATAGTATAAGTATCTTCTGGCTTTGAGCTAGTATTTAGACTGTTGGGATAGACCACATCATACTTGGTGCATGCGTCTTTCATTTGCGCTCGTCTTGGGACTATCCGGACATCAAGATAGTAATCAGATCATACTAAAAGAAATCCACGAATAAGTTCGTCACAATCGTAAGGCAGTAAAGGAGTTCTCCACATTCTCTAGTTGATACAGTTGTAGATCAATTCTTTGAAGTCATGCTTGACCCGTTAGTTGGCTTACTTAGACGGTCAAGATGAATCATGTCATATTCCAGAGATATAAGGTATATGTTCTGAATCAAGCATCGAGTAAGGGTCATGTTCAAAGTCAGTTTGTCAGTTGAAGCTCGTGCTCCCAACATCAGTGGAGGAAAAGCGAAGTCAATGCTTATGCCCTCAGCGTCGGTGGGGGTTGGTCCAGATCAATCGGACATCCAGTCTGTAAGCCTTTGAACTTTCTTTCTTCACATCGGGTTGGAGCTGCAAGTTCAGCAATCTTAGTCAACCCGTGTTATTCTATGTTCATTCTCAAGTCGTCAAGAGTTGGAGTTGTATACGCGAATGGCCGAATCACATTCGTGTCAGGATCGTCTCATCGATTTAGTCAGAAAGCAGGGATCGCCTCTGGTGAAGCATCAATTAACGTTGGAAATATGTCCTTTGTCTTTTAGAAGTTTCCGCCAATTGTTCAATTTAGCGCTTGTGCCCCCAGCATGAAGTCCTGAAGCGGGTGGAAGCCGGCCTCTAGCTTCTTGGTTTTGCATATGTAATAGCCGTCCATCAGGCTTCTGTTCTTTAATTCTGAATGAAAATTTCCTATTCGGATGTATGCGGGTTGGTCTTGGCGAGTCATTCTTTTGGTTACAGTCTAGGATCTTGCGGGGCTCCGATGATAATAAATGTGCATAAAGTCAGCAAAAAGTCGAATTATGTTACTCGAAACTTGTGTCCTATGCCCCCCTCTACAGGGGTTCTGCTATGCGGTGAGCACCAGATCCATTTCTTCTCTAAATTCATACTTCTTCATCAAGTCATGAGTTAGAGTTTGACATAAAATAATTTGTTCGTGTCTGACTCATGTTAGTTTTGGATCTCCCATCCAAGCTCTGAGGATTGGAGTCGAATTGCGATATGTCAAATTATTGCCACTTCGAATGCTTCTAGTTTCCCCCTTCATGGGGAGCCTCATGTTGAGGTTGAGCTGGGTTTTAAACATTCATCTGTATGGAAGCAAAGGTTGGTCGGGCTCCGTTTAAGTTTTTCGGCGGCTCTTACATATCCATCGTTTTCATCCAAAATGTCACGGTCGGAAGTTGCATGTTACAAATACCTGGGAGGAGGTTGGTTGCATCTTTGTTTCATCAAAGACGACTATGCCAACTTGTCCTAGGGTCTCATATTATCTGGACCACGGGGCAGGGAGTGTATGAGCCAAGTTCATTGTCGTTTGAATTCCCATGGTGCTCGCTCTAGCGAATAAGTCGATGCTACTAGGCCTTCCATTTATCCGAGTAGAGAAGTTATCCACCATTTTCTGTCATTTCCGGAGAAGTTCATCTCGCTGATCCATTTGAGTTCACAAATCAGCAAGGGTACCATCCATTTCATATCTAGCTTGACATGCAGAGGGATCATCACAAGAAGAAATCTGCTACCTTCCTTCGATCCTAGCGCCTTCTGCGCCAATGTCCACAGCACGGAAGAAATTTCTATCTTCCTTCTTCTTCGCTTTTGAGTCTGAGTGTCAGGCAATTTGCCTCCTTGCAAGTTAGGAGTCAAAGCAATGGCATCTCCCTTTACATGGGGTCTTTCAACCGGGAAGTCGGTCCGGACTAGCAAATGGACATTCACTCTGCATCCATTTCGTGGTCCTCAAGCAGCCTTTTAAATTTAGACGTAGATGCACGGAAGGGAGACATTGTTTTCAAAGCTTATGTGATTGAGTTATCCAAGTGCTCGAGTTATCGCGTTTTCTATTCAATATATTTGCGAGGTGGCACTCGTCGTTGCACTTGGGCTATGGCTAGTCATACATGGGTGTGTATGTTGATTTGATATATCACTCTTAGGGCCTCCTTTTGGTCGTTGCCTTAAGTCGTGTGACACGTTATTAAACAGTTCACTCTCAAGGCCTCCTTTCGGTCGTCGCCTTGAGTCGCATGAAAAGTTTAGCATTAGGCATCAGCGTCAGCCTTCTGTACGTGGCCCTTTGTTTGTTTTCCACCAGCCTGCTGTGGTTGTCGCGAGTGCGGCGCTTACATTCTTGTCTTGTTATCTTGTACAAGCCTGCACTCTATAAACAAAGCAAATCCCTAAGCAATAGGTAATAAAGAACATCACAATCAAACAAGGGTTCCAATTCAAAAACCCCTGAAATCAAATAATATCTAGCTAATCATATAGAATTTATCTAAAAATGGGGGTGATGTGTGTCATGAATAAAGTGCCTGGCCAGGGCCTATTTGGGATTGATTAAGATCGATAGTGCATTGCCCCCCATGCCCGGACATGAAGGGTTCGGGCTCAGCTTTCACTCTTGCCCCCGATACTACAGCGGGGTAGGAGCCCTTTTATGGCATTTAGTCAGCATGCCTTTATACTCTCCTGTCATATGCCTAAGATAGAGTTCGAATTCAACTTTCAATCTGCTCCCCGATCCTTCAACAGGGTAGGAGTTCTTGTGGAGCTAGTCTCTGGCGCCTTTATACTCTCCCGTCGGATGCCAAGGGTAGAGTGGAATCAGGGCGGTCTTTTAATCGTGGTGCACCTTCACGCCTTGAGGACGTCGTCTTCCCGTCCTTTATACTCTCTCTCGAGTCATGAGAGTTAGAATTACGGACGTCGTCTTCCCATCCTTTATACTCTCTCTCGAGTCATGAGAGTTAGAGTTATGGACGTCGTCTTCCCGTCCTTTATACTCTCTCTCGAGTCATGAGAGTTAGAGTTATGGACGTTGTCTTCCCGTCCTTTATACTCTCTCTCGAGTCATGAGAGTTAGAGTTACGGACGTCGTCTTCCCGTCCTTTATACTCTCTCTCGAGTCATGAGAGTTAGAGTTACGGACGTCGTCTTCCCGTCCTTTATACTCTCTCTCGAGTCATGAGAGTTAGAGTTACGGACGTCGTCTTCCCGTCCTTTATACTCTCTCTCGAGTCATGAGAGTTAGAGTCACGGATCGAGTGGTCTTTAATCATGGCGTACCCATCACACTCGTCCTAGGTTTGTACTTCTATCCAATCTCTGAGGATTACAGTTAGTCAGGCAAACAGTCAGAAAATGTTTGCAGAAGCTTTGCGTTCCTTCGATCAATCTATGGGAGGAGTGATTGGAACCGAACTTTTGGTACCTGCATCATTCATATCGTATGGGTTAGTCATGTCAATAACCTAGTAAGCATGTAAAAGTAAATTGCATGATTGAAAAGTAAGCATATCAAGGGGCAATGCTGCCTCCTTTATTTGGATTCATGTAATCTGATGGTGTCAGACATAGGACTGAGTCATATAGATGGTCGAATTGCATCTATCTGAAATCGAATTCCAACTTTAAAATGCAAAAGTCAATGCATAATTATCTTTAGCTCTTCCACGTATGATTCTAGGAATGGATGTCATCTCAGATCCACCTTCAGCTATACAACCTCTTTTAGGCGGAGAGTGTGACCTTTTAAACGAGCGGTTCAGTCAAGCTTGTCATGATATTGCTCCATAACTCTATATGCGGGTGTTAGAAGTCTGATCGATATCAAATCCTAGGTACCTACACCATCCACATATTATTTCATCTGAGTTAATTACATCAATAACTCAATAAGGATGCAAATATAAGAGTCATGGTTAAAGAGTAGTCCTGTTAAAGGAATGAATATGATTCTGTGTGAAAATGGCATTGCATGTTATCTGCATGTCCATTTTGCCTTGCCCAATCTCTGCCAGGGATGGCTTGATTGTGGTCTTGGAGTGACAAAGACAACTAGGAAAATACTGTAAGCGAATGACAAGGTCATGTCTCCTTTAAATCACCTTTTTGCCCCCATGCTAAGGGCAAGGGTTGAATGTCAGGGAGTCATGCAAGCCTATCATGTATCAGCTTTGAATTAGATGATGTAATCATGAGCAATCGACGTTCGAATCTCCGGTTGCACCCAATGTCTGGGATACGAGTTACTTGACTAATCCTCGACGAAGGGAGTGAAATTGTAAATCTTCACTTTCTAACTCCAAAACATCGTTTGTCAAAAGTTTCATTCGCGTTCATCTCCCATCTAGCGGAAGGCTGATTAGTGATTTTGTCCAATCATTCAGGGCGGTGAATTCAGCAACGAGTCTCGTTGGTGTCTGTCTTGGGACAACCTTCCAAGGGAAATAAGCATTGTCGCCTTGCATGTCATATCTAGAGGCATAAAGAGCGATGGCATGCCTTTCACTTCTCCTTGCTAAATGCATTCCGTGCGGCAGGAAGTTCATCATGGAGTTGTCTATGACTCTCTTCTGAGTTGTCGGAACTGTCTAACTTGGCCGGATTATTGACCTTTTGATTTTCTGTTCATAGGATGTAAGATATGCTGTAACTTTCTAATCCATCCAACAACTCTTCTACCTATTCTAGGAAAGCTACGAGTTATAGTCCATTCATCTGGAATTTCCTTCGAATCAATACATCTCCAACACCGGGTCATCGATCATTCATTGCACCGTTGGTGTACAGTAATGGGTGCTTGTATTCATTTTTCATTTTGAAGGTCCATCTTCTTCATATAACATATCCTCTTCGGGAATGGTAAATTTAGCGATGGATTCGGCTAATGTTTGGGAATTGAGCAGTAGACACTAGGGTGAAATGTAAGCTCTGAATTCTGCTGGAGCTGGTCGGTCTAGACCTTAATCAGATAAACTTGAGTATGATAGCACAACTTGCGAGACTTTAAGTAATATTCATGTGTTATGTCACAACTGAAATAAGAAGTAGAGAGCTAATTGTTGATTCATATTTTCTTTAATCTCGAGCTCTCATCATTTGACCAAGGTCGTATGGTGGTTGGTGAGCAGTCAAGTTGCCATAATTCAGGAAAGGATCCATAGGTCCAATCGTGGTGTGTGGTGGTTCAACTAGTAACTAACTATGGGTTCCAAAGTATGCTGACTTAACCCTTATTCGATGGCAATCAGTCTTCCTCAATGCGATTGACAACAAATAGCCATTGCAAAGGTTAGCTAAGTTCTTCGGGAGGTGAGACGCAGGACATTTTATTCATCACATCATACAATTGAAGTGTAGCTTTGGGATGTTGGGATCCTTAGCTGCTTTCTGGTGTCCCACTATTGACAATCATGGTCACTAAGATCATATGAATCATCTTTGAAGTAGGGCTCGAACTGTTCCATATATCATCATTCGATGCTCCGCCGATTGGACAAGTTTAAGTTACATAAATAAGGTGGTCACTGCTCGTTAGGGAACAACATCAGTTGCATCGGTAAAATCTATACACCATCGTAGCTATGGAAGAGGAAATTGTTATGAGACAATCATTGTCTCGTATATTATCGTTGATAGCAAGCTGAATCTGATAGATAGCTTCTCACATTGTCTTACTGATGTAAGTAGGTGTCATGCCTCTGGAAAGAATCCCAGTCGTTGCCATCTTGTCATGACATTCTCAGACTATCCGTCTAATCTCCATTGTCAAGCTTTGATGATTGTTGTTGACCAAAATATATGTCGAGCCAAAGGCGAGCCGTGCTCCGAGCCGAAGGCGAGGCCGTCAACGGGTCCGGGCGCAGCGCCGGCGGGGGTCCCACTTTGGGTCGGATCAGGTCATCCCTTCAAATTGCGGCTCGGGAGTGCCTTCACGTTGGGTCGGATCATGGATGCACCATCGGTAACATTCATTTCCTCGGTTCGGTTCGGGGTACCCACTTCGGTTCGGAGATGCATCACCAGGTCGGATCGGGGTATCAACAGCAGCTGGATTCGAGTCCTGCTCAACGGGTCGGGTCGGAGCATTGTCCCCGGGTCGGTTCGTTGTGCCACTCTGGGTTAGACGTCTTCGGGTCGGATTGGATCAGGTATGTCATTGGATCGGGTCGGGGTTACGTCATCAGCAAGCGGCCGGTTCGGATCCCCCTCTCTAGTTCGGGTCGGAGGTTGTTTTTCAGGTCGGGTAGGACCAGATCCGACCCCCTTATGGATATTAGTCTGCACTTCTTCTACATCCGATCCAAGAGCTTCATTAGCATCCGACCCGGTAGCTTCGTTTGAACTGGAAACACATCTGATCCGATCCGAAATCGAGATCCATGCTGGACGTTGCTGTTGTGCTGGGCGAATCTTTTCGAACCCATGACTTCATTCCAGAGACATCTATGCTTTGGGTAGAATTACTGAAATCGTCGAAAGCTTCGAAAGTGATGAGAATACGGAATATCTCTTCAGACTTGGAGGTCCAAACAGTAGATAAATAATCCGAAAAGCTGAGAATATTCATTTCTCAGTGAAAGCACCAAAATGTTAGACCAAAAAATGGCACTAACACCCAATTGTCTAGGATTTGCGAGGAATAATAATCTAAAACATAAAAAATCAAGTAGAGACACGAGATTTATAGTGGTTCGGCGTTAACAAGCCTACATCCACTTCATAGTTTCTCATTTCAATCATGGATTACAATTACAAGGATTTCAATCACTCAATCGCTCAAATACAATGAATAATTCTCTCCGAATTCATTGATTTTCATTGGAGAAGAAGGTGGTTATTGGTGGGGGAATTCGGCCATGGCTATCATGAATGAATGAAATGCAAAAAGTCCCTTCAAATGGCCATGTTGTGGTGTATTTATAGCTGTAGAGAAGCTCTGGGCGTTTTCGGTTCAGATGGGCCACGTGGCGTGACCGGAGGAGATCTCAGAAGTAGTGGAGAACGTGGAAAAGTGGTTACCAGGTCGTGCTTTGCCAAGTGGAGTCCGATCCGCAATTGTAGGAGTCGGTTATGCCAAGAGAAGAGGTCAAACTCCGTGTGCAGAAGCAGGTCCAGTCGGTTCGGATCGGATCCGAACCGAACCAATTGTTCGAGCAGAATGCCTGCACGCACTTGTGTGCAGAATACTTCAGGCGGTTCGGGTAGAGGGTACTCCGATCCGATCCGGGGAGGGGATCCGATCCGATCCGAAAGGAGGGATCCGATCCGAATGGGGGATCCGATGCGGTGACATTTGCGTGAATAATTCAAATTTTCTATCTTTCTATCACTCCATCCAAGTGATCGCCAATCAATGTAAGTTCATACTCAAGTCCCTGGCTTTGGGTAGCCTGGTCACAAAGCAGGCTGTAACAACCCGTATTTCGATAACATGGCTAAGACGAGAATCAAGGCAGAATTTAATTTTAAATTCTGAATCAAGTAAAACAGGCTACGCCATTGCTTTCGTCTCGGAAAAATACGCGAAATAGAGTCCGAAATTTTGTAAATCGGAGTCCGTATGACCCGGTTAAGGCCCAAAGAAGTTTTCGGGAAATTTGAATTTCGAAACATGCAGAGATGGGGCCAGGCGGGAAAATTCCCGCCCAGACAAGTCGACTTGGCTGTCGACAGGGCTGTCGACTTGCATGTCGACAGGCATGTCGACAGGCATGTCGACAGGGCTGTCGACTTGCCCTGTCGGCTGATTCTGGCCTGGTGCACCTATTTTCTATCTTGGCTAGGTTTTTGGGCCTGGCTTGAAATCTAACGGTTCAGGTTGGTCCTAGGGTTAATCTAAGGGTCCTAACTAGCCTAATCTTCTATAAATAAGCCCCTAAACCCCCCTAAATCCTCATTATTCACTCATGCAACTAAACTATGCCAAAATTTCAAGTGATCATGGCCTCCACTCAAACCCTAGCCTCCACCCTCTTGTCATAAAATCTTATCTTCATTTCTAAGAGGGATTTCATGTTTTGTGAGTGTATGAGAGCTTCTACCTTCATATGAGAGCTTCTCAATATGATTTCAAGGCAAAGCTTCATCAAAGGTTGGGTTTTTAAGGGTTTTTCCTCTAGGGCTTTTGGAGTTTATCTTGATCTTGGGATTTTTGGTGTTAGCATGAGAGGCTTTGTCTCAATCTTTCTACCATATGTTGATTTGTGCCCTCAAAGCAATGTAAGCCCTTCTCCTACTATTAGATATGAACTTTAAACTTAATATGACATGTTGTAAGTGGGTTTAAACATTAGTATGTAGCATGCTATCATCTTATGCAAGCTTATAAAGTCATTACCTTGGTCTTGTGGTCATAAAGCTTAGACCTTTATGTTGAAATGTTGCATTATGCAACATGAGAACCCTTATAACCTTCATGTCAACTTGCATATGAAGCCATAACCCTTATGTGAGGTCATATGCGAGTTACTTGTCATCATTCCATGTTGTTTATCACCATGATTCGCTTATGTGCCAAGTTTGGGTTTATGCATGTTTTTGAGGTGTAGGAATGTAACATGCAAGTTAATGAACACATGTGTGCTCATTTGCCACCATGATTAACTTGTGGCTTAATATCCATTTTTGTCATGCCTTTGCCAAGTCTCTTCTTTTAATCCATCACGTTGTTGCAAACGTATATGCGAGTTTAAAAAGCGTTGGGGTCACATTATGGGGAAACATAATGACATGAATATGATTTGGGTAAATGGGTATAAACATGACAACATGTAACGTTAAATATGACATGTGTTTATACTTGAAAACATAACTTGAAATGTAACATGGAAGTTGACATGTAAGTATGCATAAAAACATAAGCTTGGGAATTTACCTATTAAGTTAGGTCTACCCATTGGGAATTTACCTATTAAGTTAGGTCTACCCAATTGCTTGAAAACTTGACTATGAACATGACACTAGACTAAACATGAAAGTGGCCAACTCGAGGTTGGGTTGAGTTTGCAACGTAAAACTACCCGGAACCGACCGGCCTAACTAGTAGTTGCAAACAATAGGACTCAATGTGAGAAGTTGGTCATGTTGTGCTTGAACCCGAGGTTAGACCAAGTTGTGGTGTAAATCTACCCGGACCCGCCCGGCTTAACTAGTAACCACAACAAAGTCTAATGTGAGAGGTTGGGGTGCATTAAATAATTAATGCCACATAATAGGGTTAAGTTAATTTGATTAATGAGGCTTAACCAAATATGACATGGACAAATGGGTTAAGTAATTTGATTAGGCTAATGATACTTAACAAAACATGACAGGGTTGGGTAGGTTAAGTAACTTGATTTGCCTAACGACACTTGACCATTTTTATACGACGAGGGGACGGGATTAAGTTAACCAACACTTAATCAATCCAACACGATAACTTGATAAGGTTAAGTAAATTTTCTTAGTAACACTTAACCGTTTAATACAGTTAATGGATGGGGTTAAGTCAACTCAGACCTAACTAATCTAAACATGGTAATTGGACGGGGTTAAGTTAATTTACACTTAACTAATCCAACTCGTTAGTTTGATGTGGTTAAGTGACCTATACTTAACCAATCTAACGTGAAAACATGATAAGGCTAAGTCACGAATCACTTGAATACGCTTGACCGATTTGACTCGGTAATTTGACAAGGTCAAGTTAATTTATATAATTAACCAATCTAAAAGGATAATTAGACGAGGTTAAGTTATGGATTGCTTAATATACTTAGCCAACTTGACACATGGTTTGTAGGGTTAAGTCTTGGACTTGGATACTTAGCCAATTTTGACATGGTTTGTAGACGGGCTAAGTTATGAACTTAAGTGACACTTAACCCATTAGATAAACCCTAATTCGGAGGATTAGGTAAATAACCATAGTTAACAAGGATTATGGAAATAAGGCTAAGTGGTAAACCTTAGTTAAGGGAAACTAAGTAATAATTCTTAGTCAAGGAAATTTGGACCATTTCTTAGATAGATTAGTAACCCGATACGTTAGGTCAACGTTTAAGTATGCGTGTAGGAGCAGGCTATCTGATTTAGATAAAGGCTCCAACAAACTGGGTAACGAAGCAGCGACTTCGGGGAACGTGAGGATATTCTTGGGATCCCTCTGTGAGCTGCCAGGTCATTATACTAGGCTCACGAGAGGTTGAGGTCTGCGGTAGAAGAACCAAGAATATGCCTTGGTTGCTATGCGAGCGACCTAAAGACTGGGGTGGATAGCAGTGAGTCGACGAATACATAAGGTGCCCGAGATAGCAAGTTCGTCGATCATCTACAATCTTGAGTCAAGCGTGTACGTACGGAAAGGCAGGGAACACCCAACAGACCATAATTGCTATCTAATTATGGGTGAGGTAGGCCGTAGGATGTGGGCTGGCCGGAGTGTAGTTCTCATGCAAGATTTTCTCTTGTGTTGCCTTTCACTAGTTGAGGGAGGGGTCTCGTGGGACCATAGCCACGTGTAGAAAAGCAGACCTTAGTATCTGCATCGGCAGATAAATCTAAAGCTCCCGACCGAGTCCTGTATTTCTTGTTTTGCCCTGTGACAGGACTCGGATGGCACGATGTGATACATGTGCATACAGTTATAGAAAAACGATTCACGATGAATGCGTGGGAAGAAGGGCGCGGTTGAGGGTTAGCGTAATCCCTAGTGGCCTAGGTGGTTTAACCCAAACCGAAATACGAAAGCGTGCAATAGGTAAGCGTAATCCCTAGTGGTGCTAGGTGGCGTAAGTCCTAGTAGTTCAAACGATGATTCATATGGAAGAGCCTAGCTAGAACAAGGGTGACAGTCCAAACGATTTCAAGGATAATACGACATGAGGAAGCCCGTACGAGGTACGGCAAAGGACTGAACTTATATACATGGAAAGAAACATATGATTTGAGTAACCTATATATGCGATATATTAGGTTGACATGGACCATTACACGACTTTGAGTAAGGGACATTCATGGTTAACACATAACAAGGCTGGGATACTAGTACGGAGGGTGCAGAGCAAATGTACATGTTAGAACCAGGAAGAATATACGGAATAGATACCGTGGGATGTTAGACGGGGTAGATACCTTGGGATAATATACTTGATAGAAATCTGACGATATGATACTTTGATTTATCATGACACCGTAGTTTATCATGATACCTTAGTTCAGTAGTTTATCCTGTTATTTTGATTTAGCTTATCTATCTTGTTATCATGCTCATGTTCATCTCAGTTTCTCATGTCAGTTAACTTTACTAGTTTCTATACTAATAGTAGATAGGGCTTACTCAGTCTTTTTGACTGACCCGTTTTGTTTCGCCTCTTTTCTTCCGTTTCCCCCCCAGGTTACAGGGAGGAAACAATGCTGTTTAGTTCGGACTTCTTCTGATTGAAGGTCATCATGGATGGCTTGGACTTCTCTTGGCTATGGCTACTTTACTGTTTTTACTTGGGGAATAATTTATTAAAAAGTCTTTATGCTTCTTTACTACTGCAAGACAGGTTTTGATGTACTCTGATGTAAAAGGCTTTAGACCTTATGTATTCATGTTATGAAAGATTGATTTTACTTCCGCTATTTTATGTGTTCTGTCTTGTGATATTTCTGTGCATGTTTACCAATAATGCCCCTCTAAAGCTAGTGCATTCCCTTGCGAGTGACCCTAGCGGAGGCGGGGTGTTACATTTGGTATCAGAGCAGAAGGTTACCAGACTGGGCAAAAGTTTTTAAAGACCTTCTGAAAACTATTTGAAAATCGTTTATAAAGAAGCATTTTTCAAGAAAATTTTCTTTTAAAAAGAAAAAAGGCTATTCCCCAAAGGCCATTAGCACTATCCTGGTTTCCTTGATTGAATCTCTTTTCCTTTCTTTCCTCCATCTGTAGTCACAGTGGTTTTAACTGCGACTAGTCTTTTCTATCTTCGATAGTGCTTTCCATGCGATGGAGGCTGTTCTCGGGAGACCAGTGGCCGCGTTATAAGAAAGGATAGTGAGAAAGAGGATAAAGGATACGAATTTAAGGATGAGCAACTTGTTGGTATGGATCAACTCAGAATGAGAGAGAAAGATGAACAATGAAACCCATGACGAGAGAGTACCTTTGGCATGGTGGAACGGGACGGATAGTTAAGTATCATGGGACAAGGACAAGATCATCGGGAGGGCAGTAGTATGCTCTCATTTCTAGGGTACCTCAGAAGGAGGGTAACGATCTTGTTAAAGGTTTAGTTTTTCTTCTCTATCATCCCGTTAGGACTTTGGTTTGATCATCGTATCATTTAAGTCTGCTTCGATAGTTGAGTCTCTGCCCCTTAGTACTAGCATAGTAGAAGATCCTGTTTTTGTCTCAAGTCCTATTGGAAGATCGGTCCATTTACTCATGGCTTGTTTGGATTTGAGAATGTCTATATCAAGTGTTGAGCTTGGAAATAATGCTTATGTTTATAAGTTGCGGAGGGATTCTAGGGGTAAAGCGGTTATCCAGTAAGGGATACCATTCTCGGTTTTAGAAAGAGGGTAGTTGGACTCTTGACTTGCCTTGGTGATACCCTCGAAGTCTCGTGTAACCCTTTTGGGTTCTGTCATGGCTAGTTACCTAGAATCCCATGATGCAGTTGTTGGTAATCCGTTTGAATAGAATTCGCCGCTAAGGCGGATGCTTCGTTTCGATTATGCATGAGTTATGGGAATCACCCTAGTAAGAACTCTTGGCAACTTGGATTGGCATCGGAAAACGAGATCCAGAATTCACTAGTGAATTTTGGAGAGCTTGCATGAGTACGCAGATATGTTTGAGCCAAGCATACTAGGGAAAGAATGAGTGAAACGAGAGGCGACGAAGAAATGAGTTCCAGCTCATGTTATGGAAACAGGAAATAAGAAGCTACGAAATCGCGAAGTTAAAGGATGGTCAAGGCACAATGGAATTGAGCTCAAGGAAATACGACTTTGATGGTCAAAGACTAGATACGCGCATGATATCTCTTTTTGGGAGTATATCCTTGATCCCTGTTTTCTGTAGAGCTTACTTGTAGGCTATCTTTTGTGGACATCCTCTTGGTCCTATTTTCTGTTACAAACCCCATAAGGAGTTTGTCTTGTTTATCTTCTCGACCCTGTTTCAGGGAATTTTAGGTAGAACCCTATGGATGTAAACATGTATTTGAAACATGTTATGGTTGATATGGTTGCAAATGGGTGTAAGTGGTTGCTCGTGGATGCGCGAATTTACATTAGATATTAGCTCGACTCGGTCACATTTCATATTGCATATGCACGAGTATTTATACTTGTTTATGGATGAAATTGAATGTGTTATCATGCGGATGTTGCATATGGATGAATGTTTGTGCACGCATATAGTGTATATGACTAGGACTATTTGCATACATGATGGATTCATAGCACTAAACATATTTTTGCATTCAAAAGATTTTTCAGGCCTGATCATTAGCATTAGCTAAGGAACATGTACACACACGTTTTGCATACATTCATAAAGCATTAGGAGTCGTCTAAGGACAATGGTTGCTTGTGGATGATGGTTTGAGTAGATGGATGATGGATGGTAGGATATGTTCTTCCTAACTTTGAGATTTCGGGGACGAAATCCTAAAAGGTGGGGAGAATGTAACAACCCGTATTTTGATAACATGGCTAAGACGAGAATCAAGGCAGAATTTAATTTTAAATTCTGAATCAAGTAAAACGGGCTATGCCATTGCGTTCGTCTCGGAAAAATACGCGAAATAGAGTCCGAAATTTTGTAAATCGGAGTCCGTATGACCCGGTTAAGGCCCAAAGAAGTTTTCGGGAAATTTGAATTTCGAAACATGCAGAGATGAGGCCAGGCGGGAAAATTCCCGCCCAGACAAGTCGACTTGGCTATCGACAGGCATGTCGACTTGCATGTCGACAGGCATGTCGACAGGCATGTCGACAGGGCTGTCGACTTGCCCTTTCGGCTGATTCTGGCCTGGTGCACCTATTTTCTATCTTGGCTAGCTTTTTGGGCCTGGCTTGAAATCTAACGGTTCAGGTTGGTCCTAGGGTTAATCTAAGGGTCCTAACTAGCCTAATCTTCTATAAATAAGCCCCTAAACCCCCCTAAATCCTCATTATTCACTCATGCAACTAAACTATGCCAAAATTTCAAGTGATCATGGCCTCCACTCAAACCCTAGCCTCCACCCTCTTGTCATAAAATCTTATCTTCATTTCTAAGAGGGATTTCATGTTTTGTGAGTGTATGAGAGCTTCTACCTTCATATGAGAGCTTCTCAATATGATTTCAAGGCAAAGCTTCATCAAAGGTTGGGTTTTTAAGGGTTTTTCCTCTAGGGCTTTTGGAGTTTATCTTGATCTTGGGATTTTTGGTGTTAACATGAGAGGCTTTGTCTCAATCTTTCTACCATATGTTGATTTGTGCCCTCAAAGCAATGTAAGCCCTTCTCCTACTATTAGATATGAACTTTAAACTTAATATGACATGTTGTAAGTGGGTTTAAACATTAGTATGTAGCATGCTATCATCTTATGCAAGCTTATAAAGTCATTACCTTGGTCTTGTGGTCATAAAGCTTTGACCTTTATGTTGAAATGTTGCATTATGCAACATGAGAACCCTTATAACCTTCATGTCAACTTGCATATGAAGCCATAACCCTTATGTGAGGTCATATGCGAGTTACTTGTCATCATTCCATGTTGTTTATCACCATGATTCGCTTATGTGCCAAGTTTGGGTTTATGCATGTTTTTGAGGTGTAGGAATGTAACATGCAAGTTAATGAACACATGTGTGCCTCATTTGCCACCATGATTAACTTGTGGCTTAATATCCATTTTTGTCATGCCTTTGCCAAGTCTCTTCTTTTAATCCATTACGTTGTTGCAAACGTATATGCGAGTTTAAAAAGCGTTGGGGTCACATTATGGGGAAACATAATGACATGAATATGATTTGGGTAAATGGGTATAAACATGACAACATGTAACGTTAAATATGACATGTGTTTATACTTGAAAACATAACTTGAAATGTAACATGGAAGTTGACATGTAAGTATGCATAAAAACATAAGCTTGGGAATTTACCTATTAAGTTAGGTCTACCCATTGGGAATTTACCTATTAAGTTAGGTCTACCCAATTGCTTGAAAACTTGACTATGAACATGACACTAGACTAAACATGAAAGTGGCCAACTCGAGGTTGGGTTGAGTTTGCAACGTAAAACTACCCGGAACCGACCGGCCTAACTAGTAGTTGCAAACAATAGGACTCAATGTGAGAAGTTGGTCATGTTGTGCTTGAACCCGAGGTTAGACCAAGTTGTGGTGTAAATCTACCCGGACCCGCCCGGCTTAACTAGTAACCACAACAAAGTCTAATGTGAGAGGTTGGGGTGCATTAAATAATTAATGCCACATAATAGGGTTAAGTTAATTTGATTAATGAGGCTTAACCAAATATGACATGGACAAATGGGTTAAGTAATTTGATTAGGCTAATGATACTTAACAAAACATGACAGGGTTGGGTAGGTTAAGTAACTTGATTTGCCTAACGACACTTGACCATTTTTATACGACGAGGGGACGGGATTAAGTTAACCAACACTTAATCAATCCAACACGATAACTTGATAAGGTTAAGTAAATTTTCTTAGTAACACTTAACCGTTTAATACAGTTAATGGATGGGGTTAAGTCAACTCAGACCTAACTAATCTAAACATGGTAATTGGACGGGGTTAAGTTAATTTACACTTAACTAATCCAACTCGTTAGTTTGATGTGGTTAAGTGACCTATACTTAACCAATCTAACGTGAAAACATGATAAGGCTAAGTCACGAATCACTTGAATACGCTTGACCGATTTGACTCGGTAATTTGACAAGGTCAAGTTAATTTATATAATTAACCAATCTAAAAGGATAATTAGACGAGGTTAAGTTATGGATTGCTTAATATACTTAGCCAACTTGACACATGGTTTGTAGGGTTAAGTCTTAGACTTGGATACTTAGCCAATTTTGACATGGTTTGTAGACGGGCTAAGTTATGAACTTAAGTGACACTTAACCCATTAGATAAACCCTAATTCGGAGGATTAGGTAAATAACCATAGTTAACAAGGATTATGGAAATAAGGCTAAGTGGTAAACCTTAGTTAAGGGAAACTAAGTAATAATTCTTAGTCAAGGAAATTTGGACCATTTCTTAGATAGATTAGTAACCCGATACGTTAGGTCAACGTTTAAGTATGCGTGTAGGAGCAGGCTATCTGATTTAGATAAAGGCTCCAACGAACTGGGTAACGAAGCAGCGGCTTCGGGGAACGTGAGGATATTCTTGGGATCCCTCTGTGAGCTGCCAGGTCATTATACTAGGCTCACGAGAGGTTGAGGTCTGCGGTAGAAGAACCAAGAATATGCCTTGGTTGCTATGCGAGCGACCTAAAGACTGGGGTGGATAGCAGTGAGTCGACGAATACATAAGGTGCCCGAGATAGCAAGTTCGTCGATCATCTACCATCTTGAGTCAAGCGTGTACGTACGGAAAGGCAGGGAACACCCAACAGACCATAATTGCTATCTAATTATGGGTGAGGTAGGCCGTAGGATGTGGGCTGGCCGGAGTGTAGTTCTCATGCAAGATTTTCTCTTGTGTTGCCTTTCACTAGTTGAGGGAGGGGTCACGTGGGACCATAGCCACGTGTAGAAAAGCAGACCTTAGTATCTGCATCGGCAGATAAATCTAAAGCTCCCGACCGAGTCCTGTATTTCTTGTTTTGCCCTGTGACAGGACTCGGATGGCACGATGTGATACATGTGCATACAGTTATAGAAAAACGATTCACGATGAATGCGTGGGAAGAAGGGCGCGGTTGAGGGTTAGCGTAATCCCTAGTGGCCTAGGTGGTTTAACCCAAACCGAAATACGAAAGCGTGCAATAGGTAAGCGTAATCCCCAGTGGTGCTAGGTGGCGTAAGTCCTAGTAGTTCAAATGATGATTCATATGGAAGAGCCTAGCTAGAACAAGGGTGACAGTCCAAACGATTTCAAGGATAATACGACATGAGGAAGCCCGTACGAGGTACGGCAAAGGACTGAACTTATATACATGGAAAGAAACATATGATTTGAGTAACCTATATATGCGATATATTAGGTTGACATGGACCATTACACGACTTTGAGTAAGGGACATTCATGGTTAACACATAACAAGGCTGGGATACTAGTACGGAGGGTGCAGAGCAAATGTACATGTTAGAACCAGGAAGAATATACGGAATAGATACCGTGGGATGTTAGACGGGGTAGATACCTTGGGATAATATACTTGATAGAAATCTGACGATATGATACTTTGATTTATCATGACACCGTAGTTTATCATGATACCTTAGTTTAGTAGTTTATCCTGTTATTTTGATTTAGCTTATCTATCTTGTTATCATGCTCATGTTCATCTCAGTTTCTCATGTCAGTTAACTTTACTAGTTTCTATACTAATAGTAGATAGGGCTTACTCAGTCTTTTTGACTGACCCGTTTTGTTTCGCCTCTTTTCTTCCGTTTCCCCCCAGGTTACAGGGAGGAAACAATGTTGTTTAGTTCGGACTTCTTCTGATTGAAGGTCATCATGAATGGCTTGGACTTCTCTTGGCTATGGCTACTTTACTGTTTTTACTTGGGGAATAATTTATTAAAAAGTCTTTATGCTTCTTTACTATTGCAAGACAGGTTTTGATGTACTCTGATGTAAAAGGCTTTAGACCTTATGTATTCATGTTATGAAAGATTGATTTTACTTCCGCTATTTTATGTGTTCTGTCTTGTGATATTTCTGTGCATGTTTACCAATAATGCCCCTCTAAAGCTAGTGCATTCCCTTGCGAAAGACCCTAGCGGAGGCGGGGTGTTACATTTGGTATCAGAGCAGAAGGTTACCAGACTGGGCAAAAGTTTTTAAAGACCTTCTGAAAACTATTTGAAAATCGTTTATAAAGAAGCATTTTTCAAGAAAATTTTCTTTTAAAAAGAAAAAAGGCTATTCCCCAAAGGCCATTAGCACTATCCTGGTTTCCTTGATTGAATCTCTTTTCCTTTCTTTCCTCCATTTGTAGTCACAGTGGTTTTAACTGCGACTAGTCTTTTCTATCTTCGAAAGTGCTTTCCATGCGATGGAGGCTGTTCTCGGGAGACCAGTGGCCGCGTTATAAGAAAGGATAGTGAGAAAGAGGATAAAGGATACGAATTTAAGGATGAGCAACTTGTTGGTATGGCTCAACTCAGAATGAGAGAGAAAGATGAACAATGAAACCCATGACGAGAGAGTACCTTTGGCATGGTGGAACGGGACGGATAGTTAAGTATCATGGGACAAGGACAAGATCATCGGGAGGGCATTAGTATGCTCTCATTTCTAGGGTACCTCAGAAGGAGGGTAACGATCTTGTTAAAGGTTTAGTTTTTCTTCTCTATCATCCCGTTAGGACTTTGGTTTGATCATCGTATCATTTAAGTCTGCTTCGATAGTTGAGTCTCTGCACCTTAGTACTAGCGTAGTAGAGGATCCTGTTTTTGTCTCAAATCCTATTGGAAGATCGGTCCATTTACTCATGGCTTGTTTGGATTTGAGAATGTCTATATCAAGTGTTGAGCTTGGAAATAATGCTTATGTTTATAAGTTGCGGAGGGATTCTAGGGGTAAAGCGGTTATCCAGTAAGGGATACCATTCTCGGTTTTAGAAAGAGGGTAGTTGGACTCTTGACTTGCCTTGGTGATACCCTCGAAGTCTCGTGTAACCCTTTTGGGTTCTGTCATGGCTAGTTACCTAGAATCCCATGATGCAGTTGTTGGTAATCCGTTTGAATAGAATTCGCCGCTAAGGCGGATGCTTCGTTTCGATTATGCATGAGTTATGGAAATCACCCTAGTAAGAACTCTTGGCAACTTGGATTGGCATCGGAAAACGAGATCCAGAATTCACTAGTGAATTTAGGAGAGCTTGCATGAGTACGCAGATATGTTTGAGCCAAGCATACTAGGGAAAGAATGAGTGAAACGAGAGGCGACGAAGAAATGAGTTCCAGCTCATGTTATGGAAACAGGAAATAAGAAGCTACGAAATCGCGAAGTTAAAGGATGGTCAAGGCACAATGGAATTGAGCTCAAGGAAATACGACTTTGATGGTCAAAGACTAGATACGCGCATGATATCTCTTTTTGGGAGTATATCCTTGATCCCTGTTTTCTGTAGAGCTTACTTGTAGGCTATCTTTTGTGGACATCCTCTTGGTCCTATTTTCTGTTACAAACCCCATAAGGAGTTTGTCTTGTTTATCTTCTCGACCCTGTTTCAGGGAATTTTAGGTAGAACCCTATGGATGTAAACATGTATTTGAAACATGTTATGGTTGATATGGTTGCAAATGGGTGTAAGTGGTTGCTCGTGGATGCGCGAATTTACATTAGATATTAGGTCGACTCGGTCACATTTCATATTGCATATGCACGAGTATTTATACTTGTTTATGGATGAAATTGAATGTGTTATCATGCGGATGTTGCATATGGATGAATGTTTGTGCACGCATATAGTGTATATGACTAGGACTATTTGCATACATGATGGATTCATAGCACTAAACATATTTTTCCATTCAAAAGATTTTTCAGGCCTGATCATTAGCATTAGCTAAGGAACATGTACACACACGTTTTGCATACATTCATAAAGCATTAGGAGTCGTCTAAGGACAATGGTTGCTTGTGGATGATGGTTTGAGTAGATGGATGATGGATGGTAGGATATGTTCTTCCTAACTTTGAGATTTCGGGGACGAAATCCTAAAAGGTGGGGAGAATGTAACAACCCGTATTTCGATAACATGGCTAAGACGAGAATCAAGGCAGAATTTAATTTTAAATTCTGAATCAAGTAAAACGGGCTATTCCATTGCGTTCGTCTCGGAAAAATACGCGAAATAGAGTCCGAAATTTTGTAAATCGGAGTCCGTATGACCCGGTTAAGGTCCAAAGAAGTTTTCGGGAAATTTGAATTTCGAAACATGCAGAGATGGGGCCAGGCGGGAAAATTCCCGCCCAGACAAGTCGACTTGGCTGTCGACAGGGCTGTCGACTTGCATGTCGACAGGCATGTCGACAGGCATGTCGACAGGGCTGTCGACTTGCCCTGTCGGTTGATTCTGGCCTGGTGCACCTATTTTCTATCTTGGCTAGGTTTTTGGGCCTGGCTTGAAATCTAACGGTTCAGGTTGGTCCTAGGGTTAATCTAAGGGTCCTAACTAGCCTAATCTTCTATAAATAAGCCCCTAAACCCCCCTAAATCCTCATTATTCACTCATGCAACTAAACTATGCCAAAATTTCAAGTGATCATGGCCTCCACTCAAACCCTAGCCTCCACCCTCTTGTCATAAAATCTTATCTTCATTTCTAAGAGGGATTTCATGTTTTGTGAGTGTATGAGAGCTTCTACCTTCATATGAGAGCTTCTCAATATGATTTCAAGGCAAAGCTTCATCAAAGGTTGGGTTTTTAAGGGTTTTTCCTCTAGGGCTTTTGGAGTTTATCTTGATCTTGGGATTTTTGGTGTTAGCATGAGAGGCTTTGTCTCAATCTTTCTACCATATGTTGATTTGTGCCCTCAAAGCAATGTAAGCCCTTCTCCTACTATTAGATATGAACTTTAAACTTAATATGACATGTTGTAAGTGGGTTTAAACATTAGTATGTAGCATGCTATCATCTTATGCAAGCTTATAAAGTCATTACCTTGGTCTTGTGGTCATAAAGCTTTGACCTTTATGTTGAAATGTTGCATTATGCAACATGAGAACCCTTATAACCTTCATGTCAACTTGCATATGAAGCCATAACCCTTATGTGAGGTCATATGCGAGTTACTTGTCATCATTCCATGTTGTTTATCACCATGATTCGCTTATGTGCCAAGTTTGGGTTTATGCATGTTTTTGAGGTGTAGGAATGTAACATGCAAGTTAATGAACACATGTGTGCCTCATTTGCCACCATGATTAACTTGTGGCTTAATATCCATTTTTGTCATGCTTTTGCCAAGTCTCTTCTTTTAATCCATCACGTTGTTGCAAACGTATATGCGAGTTTAAAAAGCGTTGGGGTCACATTATGGGGAAACATAATGACATGAATATGATTTGGGTAAATGGGTATAAACATGACAACATGTAACGTTAAATATGACATGTGTTTATACTTGAAAACATAACTTGAAATGTAACATGGAAGTTGACATGTAAGTATGCATAAAAACATAAGCTTGGGAATTTACCTATTAAGTTAGGTCTACCCATTGGGAATTTACCTATTAAGTTAGGTCTACCCAATTGCTTGAAAACTTGACTATGAACATGACACTAGACTAAACATGAAAGTGGCCAACTCGAGGTTGGGTTGAGTTTGCAACGTAAAACTACCCGGAACCGACCGGCCTAACTAGTAGTTGCAAACAATAGGACTCAATGTGAGAAGTTGGTCATGTTGTGCTTGAACCCGAGGTTAGACCAAGTTGTGGTGTAAATCTACCCGGACCCGCCCGGCTTAACTAGTAACCACAACAAAGTCTAATGTGAGAGGTTGGGGTGCATTAAATAATTAATGCCACATAATAGGGTTAAGTTAATTTGATTAATGAGGCTTAACCAAATATGACATGGACAAATGGGTTAAGTAATTTGATTAGGCTAATGATACTTAACAAAACATGACAGGGTTGGGTAGGTTAAGTAACTTGATTTGCCTAACGACACTTGACCATTTTTATACGACGAGGGGACGGGATTAAGTTAACCAACACTTAATCAATCCAACACGATAACTTGATAAGGTTAAGTAAATTTTCTTAGTAACACTTAACCGTTTAATACAGTTAATGGATGGGGTTAAGTCAACTCAGACCTAACTAATCTAAACATGGTAATTGGACGGGGTTAAGTTAATTTACACTTAAGTAATCCAACTCGTTAGTTTGATGTGGTTAAGTGACCTATACTTAACCAATCTAACGTGAAAACATGATAAGGCTAAGTCACGAATCACTTGAATACGCTTGACCGATTTGACTCGGTAATTTGACAAGGTCAAGTTAATTTATATAATTAACCAATCTAAAAGGATAATTAGACGAGGTTAAGTTATAGATTGCTTAATATACTTAGCCAACTTGACACATGGTTTGTAGGGTTAAGTCTTGGACTTGGATACTTAGCCAATTTTGACATGGTTTGTAGACGGGCTAAGTTATGAACTTAAGTGACACTTAACCCATTAGATAAACCCTAATTCGGAGGATTAGGTAAATAACCATTGTTAACAAGGATTATGGAAATAAGGCTAAGTGGTAAACCTTAGTTAAGGGAAACTAAGTAATAATTCTTAGTCAAGGAAATTTGGACCATTTCTTAGATAGATTAGTAACCCGATACGTTAGGTCAACGTTTAAGTATGCGTGTAGGAGCAGGCTATCTGATTTAGATAAAGGCTCCAACGAACTGGGTAACGAAGCAGCGGCTTCGGGGAACGTGAGGATATTCTTGGGATCCCTCTGTGAGCTGCCAGGTCATTATACTAGGCTCACGAGAGGTTGAGGTCTGCGGTAGAAGAACCAAGAATATGCCTTGGTTGCTATGCGAGCGACCTAAAGACTGGGGTGGATAGCAGTGAGTCGACGAATACATAAGGTGCCCGAGATAGCAAGTTCGTCGATCATCTACCATCTTGAGTCAAGCGTGTACGTACGGAAAGGCAGGGAACACCCAACAGACCATAATTGCTATCTAATTATGGGTGAGGTAGGCCGTAGGATGTGGGCTGGCCGGAGTGTAGTTCTCATGCAAGATTTTCTCTTGTGTTGCCTTTCACTAGTTGAGGGAGGGGTCACGTGGGACCATAGCCACGTGTAGAAAAGCAGACCTTAGTATCTGCATCGGCAGATAAATCTAAAGCTCCCGACCGAGTCCTGTATTTCTTGTTTTGCCCTGTGACAGGACTCGGATGGCACGATGTGATACATGTGCATACAGTTATAGAAAAACGATTCACGATGAATGCGTGGGAAGAAGGGCGCGGTTGAGGGTTAGCGTAATCCCTAGTGGCCTAGGTGGTTTAACCCAAACCGAAATACGAAAGCGTGCAATAGGTAAGCGTAATCCCTAGTGGTGCTAGGTGGCGTAAGTCCTAGTAGTTCAAACGATGATTCATATGGAAGAGCCTAGCTAGAACAAGGGTGACAGTCCAAACGATTTCAAGGATAATACGACATGAGGAAGCCCGTACGAGGTACGGCAAAGGACTGAACTTATATACATGGAAAGAAACATATGATTTGAGTAACCTATATATGCGATATATTAGGTTGACATGGACCATTACACGACTTTGAGTAAGGGACATTCATGGTTAACACATAACAAGGCTGGGATACTAGTACGGAGGGTGCAGAGCAAATGTACATGTTAGAACCAGGAAGAATATACGGAATAGATACCGTGGGATGTTAGACGGGGTAGATACCTTGGGATAATATACTTGATAGAAATCTGACGATATGATACTTTGATTTATCATGACACCGTAGTTTATCATGATACCTTAGTTCAGTAGTTTATCCTGTTATTTTGATTTAGCTTATCTATCTTTTTATCATGCTCATGTTCATCTCAGTTTCTCATGTCAGTTAACTTTACTAGTTTCTATACTAATAGTAGATAGGGCTTACTCAGTCTTTTTGACTGACCCGTTTTGTTTCGCCTCTTTTCTTCCGTTTCCCCCCAGGTTACAGGGAGGAAACAATGCTGTTTAGTTCGGACTTCTTCTGATTGAAGGTCATCATGGATGGCTTGGACTTCTCTTGGCTATGGCTACTTTACTGTTTTTACTTGGGGAATAATTTATTAAAAAGTCTTTATGCTTCTTTACTATTGCAAGACAGGTTTTGATGTACTCTGATGTAAAAGGCTTTAGACCTTATGTATTCATGTTATGAAAGATTGATTTTACTTCCGCTATTTTATGTGTTCTGTCTTGTGATATTTCTGTGCATGTTTACCAATAATGCCCTTCTAAAGCTAGTGCATTCCCTTGCGAGTGACCCTAGCGGAGGCGGGGTGTTACACAGGCTAACACTAACACTATTCTAATGATACCCAATTTCAACTATGAAATTAGCATTAAATGGGTTGGGACCTAAAAACTTCAAAATATATTTGAAATTATGTTGCTATATATAATTTAGCATTAAATGGGTCAATTTAACATGCTGTGAACACCTCTTGAATCTTGCCTTATGTTACATATGAATTTGATGTTGCTATATATAATTTAGCATTAAATGGCTCAATTTAACATTCTGGGAATACCTCTTGAATCGTGCCTTATGTTACGTATGACTTTGATGTTGTTATATATAATTTAGCATTAAATGGCTCAATTTAACATGCTGTGAATATCTCTTGAATCTTGCCTTATGTTACGTATGATTTTGATGTTGGTATATATAATTTAGCATTAAATGGCTCAATTTAACATATTGTGAATACCTCTTGAATCGTGCCTTATGTTACGTGTGATTTTGATGTTGCTATATATAATTTAGCTTTAAATGGCTCAATTTAACATGCTGTGAATACCTCTTGAATCTTGCCTTATGTTACGTATGATTTTGATGTTGCTATATACGTTTTGGAGACATGCGAGCATACATACTCATATTTAATGTAAATGGGTCATGTATATAGCAAAGAAGTTACATAACATAAACTGCTATATGAATTAAATTTTATTTACTGATACACATTCCTAGCATCTCATGCATGCAATAAATAGCTTAAATGAAAAGATAAAAATGTGCAAATCCATTTCATTCTATATAAGAGCCAATCACTATCAATATTCTAATGATACCCAATTTAAACTATGAAATTAGCACTAAATGGGTAGAGAGCTAAAAGCTTCAAAATATATTTGAAATTTTAAAAATGCTATATCAAAAGATTACCATATAAAAATGGAGTGAAATTGTTTATATTCCATTACAATGGAGTGAAATTGCATTTCAAAAGATTTGTAAATAATCGGAAAGGTTCTGTATATTTACATCTTCATAGGGTCTTTATCTAAAAGTTACTATATTATTGGTGATATAATTTAGCATTAAATGGCTCAATTTAACATGTTGTGAATACCTCTTGAATCTTGCCTTATGTTAGGTATGATTTTGATGTTGCTATATACGTGAATTTGTTTATATTTTAGTACAATTGAGAAAAATTGCATTTCAAAAGATTTGTGGATAATCGGAAAGGTTCTGTATATTTACATCTTCATCGGGTCTTTATCGAAAAGTTACTATATTATTTTGGTGATATAATTTAGCATTAAATGTTAAAAATACCGGCATTGCATGTTTGTAGCCTTTAAACCTGTTCCAATTACGAAAATCAAATATAATATCAGTTTTATAGAAAAATGCAGTTATGGACATTATTTTAATTACTCCTTCAATATATACTACGTTAGACTCATAAAATTTAACATACTCTTCCTTCCACATTCATAGCCTCTCTTTTTTACTCCTCAGTTTTGTTCTCTTCCTAACACATCATGACAAAGGTAATTCTCTTCTTCTAACTTAACTGCTACTTTTTTTACATCTGCTTAGCTCATTTTACATTAAATTGTGCCGTCCAAGCTTTCTGTGCCAACCAAACAGTCTCCATTATCCATTTTAGTACAAAAACATAAAAGCACACGTCTAACTATACCCCATAAATCAACCAGCTATGAAACCACCACAACTATGACTAATGTCCCATCTCCTACTGCTCCTCAAGTTCAACCCAACGATTTTCAGAACGAAAATCAAGCTAACGATCTTCCGCCTATTACTCCACAACATACGGATAACGAAGACGAAGCTCATTGGAATGCACTGGTTTGATACAATTTTTTTCCAGCCATTCATACAACTATATTTATCATACGTATTCCTTTACTAACCAATTTCTTTTAAACTGCAATTTGCGGACTGTGACAGGATCCAGGCAGAGTATCTGGCGTCAGTTTTTTTTTTAATTTATGAAACCGAGGATGTATTCTGCACTAATAAATTACGTTTGTTTCTCATTTGCATTTCCGGTATAAACACCTAGCTGTATTTCTATTTGTACCCATTTCCCTTATGTAACTCTTATACATAAGTGCACCCATGCATAATTTTGTGTTCTGCTACACGTTTTTCCGTGTACTTGAGCAAATGTTTATGGAAAATGTGTTTTAGTTGTTTTCTTTGTGCACCCGCTCATGTTGTCGACTCATATTTACTTTCTGTTTCTAACTTCCTATGCACACTTTTATTCCACATATACATAACATTTGATGAACATCAATCGACGTGCAAACGACTTGCATCGATCATGCACGAAGCGCGTGCCACAACCTCGCACGAAGAGCGTCAAACAACCACGCACGTGCAAACTACAACACCCCGTACTCTATGCTTCCGTGCAACGCACGGGTTTCCACTCGTATATATATATTCTCTGGATGTGCACTATACATGTATACACAAACAATGTATGCATATACACATAGCTCTGTGACGGGGACACAAACATTTTAGACGCATGCACAAGAACATATGTGAGTGTGTTAAGTGTCAAAAGAAAAACATGGTGAATTAGAGAAGCATATATGTGAATACAAGTATGGACGTGGCAAGACAAAAACATGTTCGAGCTCAACCAAAAAGTGACAGTGCCCTAGGGATCAAATATGGCGCATCAAAGGGAGATAACATGTATGTGCAGAACTACAAGTACACATGTATGAATGCAACATCTACAAATGAAGAAACAGCAAGACGGTTTGGTGCATGTTCACGGCATGTGCAATGGCAACAAAGAACAGTGGAGACAATAGGGTGGTGCTCGAGTATGAATGCACAACGATGTAGACATCATGGTGTGGACATGTCTCAAATTCACAATGGTTCAAGATGGTGATGTTGTCCAAATATCATGAACAAATGTAAAGGCAGCATGAACATGTGTGTGAAGCAGCATGTCAGGTGAAACAAACAACATGAAACTTGCACAAGTATGGCCATGCACACGACAACACTCAGCCAATCAAGGCAAGCAGGGAGCATACATAGTATGGATATGGAGAAACATGTCAAGGTGCTAACTTGAGATGAGTTTGCAACAAACTAAACAAGAAAGACCATGGCAGTGGCACAGTGGACTCAAGTGCAGTCTGTATGCACATAACAACTCAAGCATGAACAAGTACACATGGCAACAACAACTCAGCAACATAATTTGAAATGCATCAAGTTAGCAAACTTACAATAGCAATAGGACTAAGCGCATGCAAAAATAAGACATGCAAGCATGGTACAAGCTTACATGGAACAAGCAAGTGGTCACTCAAAGCAACTAAATAGCAAGTTACAATGTAACTAAATTCAAGTAATCAAGTGAACAGTGTTTCAAATGTGAAGACGGTGTAACACAGACTGCACTTCAGATTCAAGTGAAACAAGTACAAGCATTGCAACGTATTAAGAGTGAGTATATGGCGTGCACAAGTAATAAGAGCACACAAGAATCAACACAGTGATACAAACATGAAAAGAGAAGGCCACAGGGGAATGCAAAGATGGTGCAACAACAAAGGGTACTGCATTTTCAATTCCAAGTATGGTTCAAGGCAAGCCCGTGCAAGCAGGAAATGATCAAGCGCAATACCTATTTTTATGGCATAATATATGTTCTTAACAAGTGAGCAGTTAAAAGAAAAAGAAAGTGAAGCATCTGTTCGAACACAAAAGAGAAGTTTTTCTTTGGTAGAGTATTTGTTCTTGAGAGAAAAGGGGCCTAAAAATATTTCCAGTTTTGTAAACAATTTCCAGAATTCAACCATATATTTTTTGCAAACATTCAAAACCAATTCATTTTGTTTCTAATATTAGACAAATGGTTTTTTGGCCAAAACAGTGTTTCCAGAAATGAACAAATGAGTTTAGGAAACAACCATCAAGTCACGGCAACATACTCAACCACGCAGGATTTAAAAGCCGAAAAAAATATCAAATTGGAATATCACGCAAAAATTCAAAACCCATTCAATCCAATTATCCACGGCATAACAACAATTCAAGGAATCACGCAAGGACAAAATCAAGGGGCCACAAACAATTTCAAATATTTCCAGAATTGCTCGAATTAATCAAAGCCAAAATCTCGCAACAAATCAGCCATGGCATATTTTTGAAATCAGAGTTAATTATAGAATTATATTATCCTATATATTACATTATATTCATCGTAGGCAAAATATATCGATCGAAAAAACTACCAATTCGAAGAGCAATCAAATTAAAAATCAGAATTTACTCACACTGGATTTTTGATCGTATGGAAAATCAATCGATATGAACAACAGATGAGCATGGAGAGAATTGTGTTAGTGAATGATTCAAAGTATTATTTTAGATTAGATCAAGTCTTCCTTTTTTAGTGGACCAGTTAATTTTTTTTTATCTTGAGTTTAGGAAGGATTAGGATATTTTATTTTTCTATTTAAAGCTTTGTAATTTCAGTTTTTATGACGAAAAGCAATAACAATGTAGTCATTCAATTATTCTACGTTTAATCTTTCTCCTCATTTCTATACCAAATTCTAACATGGTATCAGAGCCAAATTAATGGGAGGGGATAGAGAGATCTCTAGAGAGCGAAAAAATGGGCATATATATGGTAAGGAATTGTAGGTTCAAAAATGAAGAGCAAGAGAACATAGCACAAGTGGCTGTGAAAGAGAATTTATTTTAGAATTGTGAGTGAGAAGTGCACCATGGAGAGAAGTGCTCCAATATTCAAAGAGTGGAGTTGATGAGACGTTCTTCAACAATTGAAGGTGATGAGAAGTGCATAACAAATCAAAGAGAAGTGCTTCGTTTATTATCTCAATAACTTTGAATCAAGGGGGTGTGTTAGTGAACGATTCAAAGTATTATTTTAGATTAGATCAAGTCTTCCTTTTTTAGTGGACCAGTTTAAATTATTTTAGCTTGAGTTTAGGATGGATTAGGATATTTTATTTTTCTATTTATAACTTTGTAATTTCAGTTTTTATGACGAAAAGCAATAACAATGTAGTCATTCAATTATTCTACATTCAATCTCTCTTCTCCTCTCTATATCAAAAAATTCTAACAAATTGGAGCTACTGAGAATTTCCAAAGCAAGATTTCTCAAAGTTGATCTGATTTGGGGACAAAGAAGAAACCCTAGCCGACGTTTTTGGAGCAGCAATAAGAAAGGGATGACTGCCATTTTTATTTGAGGAAAAGCTTTCTAGTGGAATAACATATTAAAGTGGTCGGCCTATTTTGTTTAAGGGCAAGGGGGTTTTCTTATTTATTTTTTATATTGTCTTGTCTTAATTTCTTTTGTAATCAACCGTCTTCAGTTTTCTATTGTCTGTCAAACTAGGTGATCTTGTTAGGATTTTAACTAGCAGTTTACTAGTGTTTGTAATAACTAGGGTTTACTGGCTACAGGTTTGTAGCTCGGGGAAAATCTGATCTAGGGGATATAGATCAGTCTAGTGTTTTGATCGTAGGATTAAACAGGAGTAGGGTTTGCGAGTTTACAGAGTTTATAAGCGGGATCTGTTTTAATAACTAGTAAAAATCTTAGAAATCCAGCAGTAGGCAGGGTTTCCCGAAGCTGGGCAGAAACTGTGTTATTTATTTCTACATTTATATTTCTCTATTTTAATCTGTGTTGTGATATTTCTTAATTCTCGAATTTATTTATAAACCTAATTCGCCCCCTCTAGAGTTAATCTAGATCAAACACAAATTGACATATAATGTTTCGAACGACGGAGTTAATCAACCTCTTCGTCGAAATTTTGGTCAGCGGTTCAGCTTCTGCCCACTTAGTAAAATAATCCATTGCCATAATGGCATATTTTGCACTACCTTTGGATATCGGGAGAGTGTCGATGATGTATATACCCTAATCGTGAATGGTCATGAACTGACCAGTTAGTTGAGCTAGGTCGGCAGAGCTTTCGAAATTTTGGCAAACCTTTGGCATTTTTCATAGTGTCATGAATAATCAACTGCATATCGATTGACAGTAAGCCAGAAATAGTCATACCAAAGTATCTTTTTGGCCAATATTTGCCCCTCCTAATGTTGTCATCGCACTCACTCTCATGCACCTCCGACAATAAACGTTTGGCATCATCGTGGGATACACATCAGAGCAAACGAACGAGGAACCCTTTTCTATGCATAATGTATTTTTGGATGACGCATCGACTTTGGTGCAAGAAGGCATGCTTTTCGCTTTTCCTATCAGGGACGGTACCATGCATTGGAAGCTTTTAATAGGGATCGTCTAAGACTCTTTCTCAGGTTTTGGTCAACTTCTATCTTATCAATACTTAGGGAACCTAAGGTTTCAATCGGAACCAAACCCATTTCTTGTGATTTCTCTTAGCTAGCGAACTTTGCCAATGAATTGGCCTTCTCGGTGTGGTCATGAGGAATGTGTGATATGGAATATTATTTCAGTGGTATAATAACATTTTGGGTGGTACAATAATACACAGCCAATTAATTAATAGTAATATAGTAAATACTAAATAGATAGTGTCGGTCAACAGGCCAGACCGATGGCCATAAAACAAGCAGAGTTAAAGAGTTTGGGTGGTATAATAATACACATAGTGCAAATTCAGAAGTACAACCAATAATCACAAGTTAAGGCCCATGGAGAAAGCCCAAAATGAGTGAAGTCAGACTCGAACTGAAAGAAGCCAAAGAACCAATCGCAGTAAACAAATCGACATGCAGAAAGAGCTCGTCACCATGGCCGCGAATAGATCCTCCTATAGCTAACATTAACCGCATCAGAACTCCCCATTGATTCCTTTGAATTGCTGTCTCTCACACCAAGTCGGAGACGGAATGGGTGCTGGTCATTGAACCTATCCAAATAGAGAAGAGGTGAGTGATTTTGTAGCAAAAATAAATTTGGGAGTTCAAGCGACCACCGAAGCATCTGTTGTTCCTCTTGATCCATATAATTCAGGAGAAGGCAAAAATGAAGGATTATAGATATAATGATGGGTTGGAATATTACCAAAAATCAAAGGGATGGAAATTAGTCGGGATGAAGCCAAGAATACGGGCGACAGTTGAGGTCCAGGTGTAGAAGCTGAAATCGCCGTCAAGGAAGAGGTGTTGGATGGACTCAACGGCCTGGAAACAGAGGACGCATCTGGGATCAACTTGAATGTTTTTGCGATCAGTCTGTCTCTTATGTTGATATTTTCCTGCGCCAGACACCATTGGAAGAAACGGACCCAGTGTGGAGCTCAAATCTTCCAAAGCGTGGGAAATGAGAACGATCTTCTGGAGAAGGTGAGGAAACGGTAGCAGGTTTTAACAGAAAAATAGAATTGGAGGTGAGGCTCCAAGTAATCTTGTATGGGTCAGAGTAAGAGTGGTGGAATGGAGAATGAGGCAAACCTCCAAAAATTCCTCGAGAATGATGGCGTGAAATAAGAGCGCTGGGTGATACATGGAGGTCCGCGGTGGATGGCTTCATGGAAAGAGATTATAGGGTGTGGGGGTAGCCGAGAAAAGAGCAGGGTAGAAGTGGGTAAGAGGATAATTGTAAAACTAAGAGTCACGCTAGAAAGAGCAGTAAAGGCCATTACCGATGTGAATGGAAAAGAAATTTTTGGTGCAGGGGAGAGTACGGAGGACATCGCGCCAGAATGGCGAGGGTCGAGTCTGGGGTGGGGAGTGCAACACCAGCGAGGGGTTGTTGTTATAATACAAGAATAGGAACTAGGATTTCCAAACGAAGTAATAATAAATTTATAATATACATAACGACATTTTTTGTGGTTCACATTTACACCAAAAATGTGTGACACAAAAGTATTCCAATTATTATTGCAGATTCTCTTGTAATCAAATTTCTACTTCAACGATAGTTTTTTCTTATTTTATTTATTCTACTCTCTGTTACATTCCCCTTTCATTTATTTTATTTTGGATATATTCATTTGCCAAAGGGCCAATAAATCTCTTCGTTTTCTGTTTTCTCTTTGATTTCAATTTCCATCGCACAAATTTGTTAACACCCCATAATTTTAACAACACTATAAAATTAAAGAAAACTTAATTAAATATTAAGAATTAAGTAAAATGGGCTACGCCATTGTGTTCTTCTCAGAATTTTTCTTAAGATAGAATCCGAGTTTGCGTAAAATGGACACCGTATGAAGAAGATATTAAGATTTGAAGTTTGTATACATATAAGTCAGTTGTGTGTGTGTGTGTATGTATATATATATATATAACAAGCTCAGAATTCAAAATTAGTTCAAATTCGAAGGCGGAAGATCTGGGAGGGAATCGGACCCGTTGGGGGGTCTACACACCCTTAGTGTATCGACCCATGGGTCGATACCATAAGGGGTGTGTCGATACCCCCTGGATCCGAACCAGGATCATTCCTGTGTATGTGGACTTGTTTTCTGACCAGATTCGTGACCCCTAGGATATAAATAAGACCTATTCTCAATGTTTTATTCATTTAAAAAAATGGAGAACGAGACGCTGTCTCTGCCTAGATTGGTAATAACCTTTTCTTTTTCAACAAACAAGTCATTCAAGTGTAGAGATACGTGACTCAACATCTGCAATCCTTCTTCTATTTTTTAGATCCAATCACTGTGAGTTTTATGTAATTTTTAGATAGAAATAATTAAAATGTAATCTTGACATGCCTACGAATTAGATCTAGGCCTATGACTAACGGAATCATATCAGATCTGCTATTATTTGTATATCTAATTCACTGATTAGATCTCATCGTGTCTGTTTATGATCATGGAACTATGCATAATCAGTCATGGTATTACATGTTCATCAGATCTGTCCTTATATGCCTATTTCTTCTATCATATGCCCATTTATGTTACTATTGGTTTTATGCCTATTCTATCCTTCTCTCTCTATCATTCGTTTTTATTTTTATAGCCTGGCTACTTTGGAGCCTAGGCCGATATCGCTAAAATATACGTATGAACGAAATTGGGTTAAATTGGAAATGATTGTAAATGGTAATTTGGGGGCATAACTTGTATTTTGAATCACTATTGGAATCTAGGGTAATAAACTATATTTTGAAATTGGACTAAAGAAAATTGGGGCATGATTTATATGGTAAATTATGACTTGTGGTTTGGGACATACAAATCTATAGGCTTAATTTAAGATTAAGCGAAACATGTTAATACAACTGTAAAGAATCTGTGAAGCCTATTTAATCCATTAAAATTTGGGCATAAATTGAATTGAAAATATGAATATGGATTTGGGGCATAAATGTAACAACCCGAAAATCTGGGCCAGTTTAAAATTTTTATTTTGGCTATTTTAGCGAATTTTGCACATTTAAAATAGAATATTTTAAATAAAATCGACGAGAAATTTATTTTGAATATAATTCGAACGTATATATTATATACGTCGTCGTTAGAATATAAATAATTATATATAATTATAAAAGGAATTGAAAATGGCGTGGTAGTTCGATAATTCGATTTCAAACTTCAATTGAATGTACCGGGTGCAAAATAAACCGGATTTTAGCGAAACGAAAAATAGCTGAATCTAATTGAGAATATCTTTCCAACGAATCCGACAAATCAAAATTTCATAGCGGGAATCAAAAGATATGTCCAGTTGAAAATTCTGAATAGTCGCAATGGAATTCAGGCCCTTAAAAATGGAAATTTTGCAAACGACCTCGGATTTTGACGAAACCACTTTTGTTGGGTCCGTGATGTAAAGTTATTGCTAGGTTTCAAATTTCATAATTTTTCGAATCAATATGTGAGCGTGGCAAAGGAAAACGCGTTTGACCAGTTTTAGTTGATTTTAATCGACTGGAAAATGGCCATTTTTCAAACGGTCTTAGAATTCGACGAAATTAGTTTTGTTAGGACCGTATCGTCAATACGAAGCTAGAAAATATTTTTCTGGAATTTTTAGAGTTCGTATGTGGTCCCGGTAAATTTAAATGCGCGTTCAAATTCAATATATAGAGTTATATGTTGATTTTAACGAAAACTGATCGGAACGGTCGAATTGGCTTACGTGACATATCCCATTGGGTTCGGAATGGGGGTAATTAGTTATGAACGACAGGCGGTGGGTCTCGTTTCGAATTCGAAATAAAAAGTTGCTTTTTGCATTTAGAAATTAAATAAATAATTAAATTATAAAGTTCCCTCTCTCTCTATACCCCCCGGTTCAATTGCAATCAAAAAAAAAACGGGGGGGGGGGGGGGGATCGACGGAATCACGCCCCCCCCCAGCGGCGGCGGCGCCTCGATCTGCTCCTCCCCCTCTCGCCTCCAACTCCCTCTTCTCCTCTATTCTCTCTCTTCTTCCATCGCGTGACCCCCCCCCCCCCCGAACCCTAGCCGCCCACTTCAGCAACCTAAGCCACGCTGGGCCCACCTCCGACACCAAGACCTGCCGCCGCCGACTACAGGCAACACCCCCCCCTGCGCAACCTGCAGACCCCGACGCAACCCCTGCCAACCCCTCCGCCCTCGTTTCTCTCTCCTCCTATGAGATGAAGACCGACGTTCAACGTTTCCACCTCGCGGAGCACCCCACGAGCCTCCCCCTTCCTCCTCTCGAAGCCCTAACGCCCCCATCCTCTGAAGATAAACAAAAGTGAGTTTTTATTTACTTGTTTAAATTTTATTTTCAGTTTTTATTTAGATTTAGCATAAGAAAAATCTGATTTTTATATATAATAAATATTTGATTTTTAATTTAGGAAAGTTTATATTTTTAGTAAAGGAAAGTTATGATCTTCAATGTAATGGAAAGAACGGATTTTTATATATTGAGTAGCAAAGTAAAAATTCGATTTTTATATATTGAATAGCAAAGTAAAAATTTGATTTTTATATATTGAATAGCAAAGTAAAAATTCGATTTTTATATATTGAATAACAAAGTAAAATTCGATTTTTATATATTGAATAGCAAAGTAAAAATTCGATTTTTATATATTGAATAGCAAAGTAAAAATTCGATTTTTATATATTGAATAGCAAAGTAAAAATTCGATTTTTATATATTAAATAGAAAAGTAAAAATTGGATTTTTATATATTGAGTAGCAAAGTAAAAATTCGATTTTTATATATTGAGTAGCAAAGTAAAAATTCGATTTTTATATATTGAGTAGCAAAGTAAAAATTCGATTTTTATATATTGAGTAGCAAAGTAAAAATTCGATTTTTATATATTGAGTAGCAAAGTAAAAATTCGATTTTTATATATTGAGTAGCAAAGTAAAAATTTGATTTTTTTTATATTGAATAGCAAAGTAAAAATGTGATTTTTATATATGTAGAGAATACGGGCAGTGAAAATTGACAAAAGGCCAAAACAGCGAAGATTTCTACAAATGAAGTGTCGTGGAGTTGGGATAGCTATAGGTGAGAACTTCTCACTTTTAATTTTATTTCTAGTTGAAATATATAATAGGATGCAGATGGTGTTTAGTAGCACCCGACACCCGTCGTCCACTGACCATGGACGGCTTGTATGCTTGTGTGTTTGATTTTGATGTGTAGTTGATTGTGTGATGTGATGCGAAATGAAATAAAATATTTATATTGTTAAAAATATTTTATAGTTAAAAATAGAATTTTTAACGTATATATGAAAGGAAATAAAAATAAACAAATCGGACGATTTGTTTATATACACACATTTGACTGATATTGATTGGGACGATAAATTTTACACATCGCCCAACTGCACAAATAAAAATATGTGTTTGATTGTTTGAAACCCCACACGGGTATTGGGATGATATTTGACGTACACTAATCCCGATTGTTTAGTTGTATGTCGATCGATTGATTGACAAACTGTTAGGAGCGTTAAATATTTATATTTGATGCTTATACAGTGTAGAATGCACTTTGGATGATGGTTGATTGCTCATCGTTGTTATTGTATACATGTTTTGTAGAAAATCCATATAATCAACATTATATGGTAATTGATTGGGCCTCATTCCATATTTGAAATAGAAATATTTGAAATAGAAATATTTGAAAAAGAAATATTTGAATAGAAATATTTGAAAAAAGAAATATTTGAAAATATGAATATATGAAGCCGTGTTGATTAGATTTACGCCATTTCGACGTGATCGATATTTATATCGATTTTATTCATTCTATAACGAATATCAAAAGTGATTTCAAAATCTGAAATTTTGAAAAGAATTGAAATTCAAATTAAATTGAATAGAAGTGAATTCGAATGAAATTGAATAGAAGTGAATTCGAACTAAATTGAATAGAAGTGAATTCGAATTAAATTAAATAGAAATGAATTCGAATTGAAATTGAATATAAATGAATTCGAATTGAATTTGAATATAAATGAATTCGAATTGAAATCGATTTGAAAAGAATTTAAAACGAATTTATATTGGAATATTCAATTTTGATTTGAAATTGAATATGAAGTTGAAACCGTTTTGAAATTGAATTTAAAACGATTTATAAAGCACGTTTTGAATTGAAATCGACGAAGCATATATTATATATTATATATATATAATATAATGGCCTGAATAGAAGGCGCCGCGCCGCGGCAGTTCGCGAATTTCGACCATTGACTTCGAACGGATATTGCGGGAGATCCGACCGTCGGATTCTCCTAAAACCGGAACCGTTGGGTTCGTATCGAAAAGAGCTTTCTAACGATTATTAGAAATTAGAAATCTAACGGTTGGATTTGGAATTATGTTCAAATCAAATTTGAAAAAGGTCGCTGTAAGTGCAGTTCGATGGCCATTGATGGAAATCGACTGTACGGGCCTTGATAAAATTATTAAAAATAGTAATAATTTATGTAAAATCATAAGAAATGATTTGGGAAAAATTGGGATGAAAAACTCCATATTTGAAAAGATAAAAATAGATTTTTATCGAAAGGAACTAGTTTTGAACTAGAATTATAATTCTATTTATTTTTAAAATAAATAAACTGGATTAGAAATGGTTTTGAAAATAACCAGAATTTCCAATAATTATATTGGAATGGATTTGAATCGAAATTGTCTTTGGATTATTTCGATGTTGGGTTTTGTGATGATACAGATATTGTTATGGGAATTTGAAAGATATATATATATATCGTTATTTCCAATACGATATTTGTTAGTCGTAGAATTTGATATTGAATATAAGCCGATATATTTTCTATTCAGAGCCTTGTGTTTAATATCAAATGTGATTTGGGTTTGTCGTGAATAGTGTCTTCATTAACACTGTTCTTGAACCCAGTTGAGAAAAGATTAAATCTTTTTCTTTAGATTTAATGAAGTGTACCAATTAAATAATATTTAAATGGAATTGAATTGGTATTGATTTTTGGGTTTATTGTGAACAGTGTTTTAAATAACACTTGTTCTTTAACCCGATAATTAATGGAACGTGATTTTGGGTTGTTGTGAACGGTATCTTCAATAATACTGTTCTTAGACCTAAAGGAGTTAAGAAAATCAGAAACTAACTGGAGATTAGTTAAGTTGAATGGTTTCAGATGTATTGATCTGATGTTGGTTTCGGCCTTCGGGGTTAATACTTAGGGAACTGCTCACTTGCTAATTTACGGTTAGGGACTGATTGAGATGTAATGTGATTTTGGGTTTATCGTGAACCGTGTTTTAAATGACACTGATTCTTTAACCCAGTCACAGATTAAAACTAAGTGGAGTTTTAATGAATCTTTAATTAGATTGAAATGATCGAGAATGGAGTATCACCAGTTTTGCTCCAGGCGATAGTTAAATCTTTAATTAGATTTAAACGTGAAATGGTAATTAAATTTACCGATAACACCGTGGTGTTAGATATGAAGTAAGACCCGTTTTACTTCATGGGATGAATAGGTTGGGATTGGGAAATTAAAACCAATGATTACTTCGGTAAGGTTCGCTAATCCCGACTAGTTTGAATTGATATTCAAAAGTAGATTAAAGAATAAATTTTAATGATTTAACTTTGATAAAATTAATGGGAACCTTTCCCTATGAATGTGAAATTTAGAAAACTAACTGTCGGTTAGCTAAGCAGAATGGTTTTCTGGATATTGATCTGATGTTGGTTTCGGCCTTCGGGGTTAATATTTGGGGAATTATTCTCTTGTTAATTTACGATTAGTGACTGATGAATTGGAATGAGGCGTATGTTGTGTTTGTGTAACACTTGTTTATTATATACGCGAGTTATTCGGAAAGACCGGGTTTATCCCATTCTGAATAACTGGTACGACGATAAGTCGAAGATGAAGACGGTGGTCGAAGACCGGAGGTCTTCACATCGTTTGGGTGATTACTGATGATCTTGATTGGGATGTACACCCAAGAAGATGGAAACAGTTGGTGATCGTCCAGACGTACTTGGAGATCGATGGATATGCGGGGTACTAGGTGCCTCCGGTTTCGTTCAGACCCAGAACGGACTTGTAAATGGACTGTGTGTCTGACATTGGATTTTAGTCTGTGTGATTGATTTCTATTAAATATATATCTGTTTGGCGGCGGAGAATTTATTCTCTTGCTTAACGCCCTTCTCTGAGACGTACGAGCTCAGGGGTTATATACTGATGGATATCAAATGCATAAAGTGAATTGCCTGTGTGGCATGCTAAGGTGCAAATGATCAAGGCTTCTGTTGAAAAGCAAAGTCTTGTGGTTGATGATCAAAGCACCGCCTGTGTGGCATAGCTTTGTGTAACGTGAATTCGCGAGCCTCACAACCCGGTTGTGAACCAGAAACGGGAGAGGACCTCAGGGAGGGCATGCGTTTCCTTCTAGCTAGGGTGGTGTCAGTGACCTACCAGCCCTGACATTTATATACTTTTCACCTGTGTGGTTGTTGCTGTTGCGAGGCGCCTCGGTTAGATCGGACGATCCGGGTCTGATGGAGTCATTCGTTGGCTCATTTACGCCCCAAAGGGCGGGGAAACGTAGTGTTCAGGCATAATAATCCACATCGGTGGACCGGCCCTGACGATCCAAGGGGCAGTTGCGGCTGTTCCTAGACATGGGCTAGATTGTCTAAAATCGGTAGAGGACTATCTTTTGCCTCGGTTCATAGATGGAAATCCAATTTCCAAATACGTGATTTTGCGGTTTTAATTGTAGAACTAGTATGGCGACATGATATATGGTACCCATGCCGCCTATGATTGATACTTATGATTCGAAGATTGTTTTATACACTATACACTGATAATAGTATCAAATGATTTGTTTTAAAACGTATCAAGCATTCTTTGTTTTATGGTCAGTTTAATATGGTTTATTTTCTTGTACTAATAGTTATTTTAGTAGCATCCTCTTTATGTTTGTGTTTTTAATTCTAGCTTTGATGTAGATTGCTCATTTCATTCAGCTTTCTTTTCTGTCTAAGTTACATATATGTATGAATTTACAATCGTATTTGTATATATGTATATATCTGCTTTTGATATATATTTATATATATATATACATGATGTATTCATACATATATGTGATGGTTACTAATGGTGGGTGTTTTAGTATTTATTCAGGTTTTTCAGGTAGCAGGACATGTTAATGTACACTATGGATAGTGGACTGCTTTTGGAGTTGGATCCTCTCATGGAGTCACTTTTGTGATTATATACAGTGTGATATTGGAGGATTGTATTTCTATGTATTTCTCTTTTATACTCCCTGGGATGTTTTTTGTTTATAGTATTGGGGTAGATATACTTCTATATCGGGTGGTGGCCTAGCCGGAATTCGATATAGGAGTAGATGGCCGGTGGTTTATCCGGAGCTCATCTATCTACTAACCTTTACTTTTTAGAGTCGAGTGGTTGTTAAGTATTCTAGGTTGTTTCTTTTCCTAGGGAGTTGTATTATGACTCTGTATTTTTTTTTAGTATTTTATGATATATATGTGTGCTCTCTTCTTCTTAGAAGATCACACATTGAGCTTGTTTTCAAAAAAAAAAGGGAAAACCCTATCCCCCGGCTTGCGTTGCATTGTGTGATAGGACCTGGGTCTTATAACAGCTTCATTTTTCTTTATTTAGCATTGCGTTGTTTGTTTTATGCACTGGTATTCTTGGGAGGAAACCCGTTCCGTGTTATACGGCGTGGTCCCTTGATTTACCTAACTTTAAAAACAAAGATCAATAACTGTTTTAGTTCTCACACCAGTCACATGACTGACCTGGAGTTTATTGTTTTAACCTAAACTCTGGGTGCCCCTATTTTGACACGGGCGGCTAGTAGTTTTGGTTTTGCAGATTTATATTCACGGGATCCTGGTTTACAGCTGGAACGATATCCGGAAAGCTTTGTATCCGTATATCTCTTTCTAGTTGTGTATTGTATTATTTTCCGCTGCTATGTATTTAAATGTAATTTAAATCTATGATATTTCTGTGTAATATTCATTTATACTCTGTATATTCTTGTAATCTGATGCATTGTTGTAATAACAATGAAATGTTCTCCAGTCTGCGTTCTATTTTGTGGCTTGTTCTCGACTCAATCCGCTCTTCCTCTTCTCTTCGGAGACCGGGGAAGTTCGGGTCGTTTCAATAAACCAAAATATGTTTAAAGATATTAATTTGGGCGTATAACACATGATGAATATGACTTAGGAAAGGGGCATGAAAACCTATAATGACATAGGAATAATTGGTTGGTAATGGAAATGCCTAGAATTACAGTAATTATAAATTGTAACCACGCTTAGACACGATGTTAGATTACACTTGTGGTGGAAGTCTTCCCGGAACCGACCGACATATCCAGCGACCACAAGTGGTGAATCTAATGTGAGGGGTCCAAGTTCAAAAATACGTGACGGTGCTAAGACACGAGGTTAAGTCCGACTTATGGAAGAAGTATTCCCGGACCCAACCGGCATATCCAGCATCCACAAGTGGTAGACTTAATTTGGGAGGGCTAGCGCATTATAACCATAAATGAATGTATGGTAATGAACTTGTAATACTTAACCTGTTTGAATCCATAAGGATTGTATGAGCACTAGTACAAAAAGCGTCTGTTGCTTCTCCTCATTTGCTTCTGATGTGCTTGCAATAGAAGCAAATAATATTATTTGCTTTTATTCCATCATTACGTCAGAAGCAATTAGTCCAAGGAAAACAGCAGAAAATCTAACTATAAAAATTTGCTTCCGTTGTTGTAAAATGGAAGCAATAAGAAGGAAGCGAATTTATTTTTTGCTTCTGATAATTGTATAATAGAAGCAATTTCTTTTTATTTGCATCGGACCCGATCATTAGACGCAAATTATATTGGACCGTAAGCCCAAATCTTGTCCCCCAAACAACGTCTCACCGCGCCCAAATTTCACTGAACGTAAATCGTTTATCGAAGGGGAAAAAAGAAAGTAAAATTTCTTTTGTCCGCATTTTCTTCCGCTTAATCCAAGACATCGACTCTTCAATGTGAATTTTCCTATCGACTTTGGATCTGCGTGTATCGACGTCAAGACAGAATTTTTCTCTTCAACCGTAATTCGGATCAGCCTGATTTACCGATTCGCTAGTTTGGATTGCTTAAGGTATTAATCAATTTACTAATTCCCTTGTTTGTGATTCCCTAAATTTATGTCATGCGTTTTGAGTTTAGCGAAGAAAGGCTCAATCTTAAACTCAAGTTTTCGTTTTCAGGCTAAAAAAAAGGTCTTCGTTTTCAAATGCCATTGATATAACCTTAGTTCTCTCTTCTATTTACTGAAGAGAAAGATTGAATGAAGGATAAAGTAATAAAGAGTGTGTGATTGTTGCGTTTTTTTTTTGAAGCAATTGTTGTGGATTTAAATAGGTTATTTGTGTTGTTAATGGAAGTTATTAATTAAAGCTTATATCTGATGGAATAAAGAATGATATTTTTGAACTAATTCTTTATACGTGTCTTGTGTATCTCAATTGATTAGTTTATGTCTATCTAACTCTAACCTGGTGGGAATAGGCACATTACCCATGTACAACTAAAAGTAAATTTCAAGAAATGTACAACTAAAGCATACAAATAAATAAATAAAATCATGTATCTTGGCATATGACCTTTAGATGCTCATAAATATATGTTTCCTAATATGCAAATGCCTGAACCTCTTTATAGATTTTTGCATAAGAAGCCTGCATATTCGAACCTAGCTAAAGTGTTTTAGAACCTACCACTATACTATAATTATTTCGTATTTTAATATAGTATATGAACTACATGATATATGCAGTAAATAAAATTCCCAAGACTATCGCAGGAACATCACTAGATGGTCTTGCACAAAATGAAAACATCCTATATCCTGACATTCAGACGTTAGGAACTTAAAAAACTATACTTTCCTTTCTATAAGGGAATGAAAACACTTTAAATTTTTATTGTTCATTCAAGTCATTTCATTTCATACTAGTATGTAGCTCATGCCGATGGCACGGTGAATTAAACATAAATTTAAATATAATTTGTGAATGTTATGCAATTGATGCCAATTTTTTTACACGTGAAAGTTATATAAAAGAAGAATGATTTGGTACACAATTGTCATCAAAATTTATTAGTAAAAAGACATCAATTACTTTCACAATTAAATATAAAATTGGAATGCAACTGACTGTTTATAAATGGATAACATAATATTTAGAAGGTAACTTATTAATATGAAATATGCCAGCAAAAGTGTAAAAAAAAGGATTGAATGAACTTGAATTCTTTTTTTAATACATTTGGTAACTCATGTTTTTGTTGATATCACATATTCAGTAACCAGTCTTTAAATGAAATTTGTTCACATTTTTGTATCCTCTCATTACCTTAGTTACTGTTTTTTTATAAATAATTTGTACATTTTGAACTTATACCAAAACTATAGTATTGGAACAAGAAAGGAAATCTGGGTAAACAAAATGAGTAATCAGTTGAATTTTACATAGATTATCAAAATCATGAAAAGCTCACACAATGATGAAAAATTAAGAGTAACAATGAGTTCGTTTATCTTTACTGTAAAATTTGATCTTCTTTTACTATTATTTAGTGGAATTTATTCAACAAACTAATGTATAAAATCTTTTTTTATTTACATAAGTAACAGATCAAAAAAGTTTCAAGTGGCATGTACCCACAAACTATAATTGTTAAATTTGGTAACAGAAAATCACAAATTGATTGGAACAAATTTGCAAAGAATGGAAAGTAAATATTTTTATAATGGGAATGCATATGTTGGTAATTTTCCTCCATTATATTATTACCATATGTTGGTAATTTAATTGATGACTCACATAGATTTGCACTGGCTATATATTGAGGGGTAGACTTTAGTGTAAACCCATCCTGGCCTGGAGCCAGTGATCCCCAATGGCATCTCTTCTTGTTAAACCTGATTGAGGTTTGGATATGTAAACTCTTATTTTGTTATCTCTTGTAATTCTCTCATGTGGAATAAAATCTCTCTCTGATGGACTGGACGTACACTATCTCGAGGATAGTGGAACCAGTATAAATATTGTGTCTCTTTGTTTCTCTGTTATAGTTATTTACTATGTTGTTGATGTAATAGAATAATTGCTATCAGATAAGATTGGTGTTCAATTGGCAAATCTAGATCCTGCTTATTGTGCTTCCGCATTCGTGTAATCTTCTCGCACAATAGATTGATATCAGAGCAATTTTTGCATAATAAATTGGTATCAGAGCAAGTCGATTTGTTTTAAATTGTGCATCAATTATTTCTACAAAGGTTGGTAGATTCATGGTGGTTATGCTATTACTATTTTGTAGAAAAGGAGACTTTAGTGGAGGATATTATGTTGAAAGTGAAGAGCTTTCCAATCTGGGAACTTTGACGTGATATGTAGTTTATTGTGAAGAAGCCCTCTGATATGGATGATGGAAGATGGATTCAGGATCCAGTTTTCACATATGTCGTGATGTGAAAAGTTTTTCTTCATATGAGAAGAGTGTTGGCATGATAAAGACGGCCAATGTAGTAGAGCTACCAATTTGTGGAGTTGGAGCTGTTAGGTTTCGGATGCATGATGGAGTGGTTAGAGAAGTGGCCGGTGTGAGGCACATACCCACTCGTTCGCATAACCTCATATCTCTCGGTCAGTTAGATCGCCACGGTTGCACTTATGAGACTCGAGGTGGAGTTTTGAGAGTGAAGAAGGGTGGTCGTGTGATGATGCGAGGAGTTTTGGAGAAGGGAAACCTATATAGTTTGATCGGTTCGGTGGTCAATAATGAAAGGCGGGTGACGGTTGAAGAACCTAGTCCACAACAAGGTGGAGAGGTTAGTTTGGTCACTGCTGATGTGTTCGACAGGGATTATGAGTGATCGACGAAGGAGCTCAGATCAAGTGATAGACCGGTGTCGAGACAGAGATCATTGTGGTTTAGACAGGGGTCTTCACGTTGATGATGCTCGAGGGATCCAGGATGATCGAGGAAGGAGCTCAGGTCAAGTGTTAGACGGGTGTCAATGTTATTGCAAGCATTTTTTAGACCGTTGGTTTTTGCACAGTGCAGCTCAGGTGGTAGATGCATCTTTTGCAGGCGGTGGGTTGTGTTTGTAATTGAGGTGTGGTCGTAGTCCTTTCAAATCGACTGGGTGTATCTCGTTGCCCTGAAATCGAGGTTGGTTTTAATTGAGAGAATAATTTTTTGGTCTTGGTGGTGTTGAGATTACTTTGGAATCTGCCATTTTTTTATTTTGGATATTTGCAACATTTTGTTGGCGGGCAGGGACGTAGTCTGAGCTCGTTAACTTGGTGTGATGGGGGGTAGCTTTGCTGGAACCCATTAGGAAAATATTCATTTTTGGTTTCTATCTCATTGTGAGATTTTGGTTGAAGGTGGAGTTCTGTTGAAGAGTTTTATGATGTGAAGAGAATTTGATTCGAGATGGGGTGTTGCAGATATGTGATTTTGCATCAAGGTGGAGTGTTAAATTTGGTGATACAAAATCACAAATTGATGGAACAAAATTGCAAAGAATGGAAAGTAAATATTTTTATAATGGGAATGCAATGATTGCATTTGATGAGATGGTAGAGAAATAAATGAAGGGATTAATTTCTTCTATCTATGCAAAAGAAACGGATTGATTTACTTTCTATCTTTGCACATTTGTTGCTATGGTAATTTTCCTCCATTATATTATTACCATATGCTGGTAATTTAATTGATGACTCACATAGATTTGCACTGGCTATATATTGAGGGGTAGACTTTAGTGTAAACCATCCTAGCCTGGAGCCAGTGATCCCCAATGGCGTCTCTTCTTGTTAAACCTGATTGAGGTTTGGATATGTAAACTCTTATTTTGTAATCTCTTGTAATTCTCTCATGTGGAATAAAATCTCTCTCTGATGGACTGGACGTACACTATCTCGAGGATAGTGGAACCAGTATAAATATTGTGTCTCTTTGTTTCTCTGCTATAGTTATTTACTATGTTGTTGATGTAATAGAATAATTGCTATCAGATAAGATTGGTGCTCAATTGGCAAATCTAGATTCTGCTTATTGTTCTTCCGCAAAGGCGCAATTTTGCATTACAATAATGCCGTAGTAGTTCCATTGTTTAATATGTATGTTTAATTTTATAAATTTAGATTGAATTTATTTCGGGGAATAGTGTGCTTACTCGTGTGAAATTTTGTTGTTATGGGTATAAATATGATCTATTAGACTTAGGCCATAAATATATATTTCAAATTTTAGTTCCAAATAATTCTAAATTTCCTCATCATGTTGTCATATAAGTTAGCAAATGGTTGCAAAATGTGATAGAACCCAAATATTGGAATAACAATATACTAAGAATAATGCTAAGAACAATTGATTCTCAAGCTTCTGCTGTAACAATTTCTTGCTCATTGGATTGATATTTGAAAATGGATCCCACATGCCATATATATAAGAAGTAAAAGCTGTATCCAATGCCACATGCGAGTGTAATGGATTTCGATCTTAGGGACAAACTTAAGATAATGGAACCAATTTATGAAAGAAAGAAAAATGAATGTCCTGAAACCAAATGTCAGAAGAGATATGCATAAAACACAAAATACATCATTTTCAAAATTTCATAGATTAAATAAATGCATGTCAGAGTGAAACTTGCACATGTTAGAATTAATGTTGAAGCCAATGGGGAGCAGAAGGTAGAAAATGATGAATTGGATTCAAAGTCGCCTAGCATGCTCTTGAGACATGCTAAAGGAGCATCAAGGTCATACGATGAAGACTGTCTTTTAATAACTGTATTACAGTGGCTGTTGAGTACATTCTTGTTGTACTTGCAGTAGTCTTTCAGTGTTAGCAACATAGGACACTAATATATGCACAAATGCTATTTCAGTGTTAGCAACAGTTCTCAAATTGTCGATTTGATTCTAGAGATAAATCAAATAATTTAGTTAGAGTTAGGAGCTTGAGAAAAAAGTTTGATTTAATCCACGATCAGATAAACCATCATCATCATGATATGCTTAATCTGTTAATTTTCAGTGAATATAATTCATCGTATAGATATATGCTAATCTATAAGGAATATAATGCTTAGGATGGCAATATATGATATAAGCTTAGGATATCAATGTATGCTAATCTATAATGAATATAATTTCCTTTTAGTCCAGTTATTGTTCCACATAGCATCAGACAGATCAGATGCAATCCCACGTATTTTGAAGTATTTGGAATGCATCAGGTTCAGTACCAATATAATTGCATCAGATAGATCAGAGAAACATGTAGTTTAGATATTTAGGCCTACCAATATGATTTCATGTATGATTGCAGGCGCATATTGTCTGCAACTGACATGCACAAAAGGAGGTGCATAATTATGAGTTGTAGATATGTTAAGTGTCGTCTTAGCACTTGCTCCCTTTTAATTACACACAAACAATATTAGTTCATGACCTGTAGATAATCAGTTGAACTAATTTAAGCATTGTTGTACTGTGTAGTATATAGCATTGCTGTACTCTGGAAAAACACGTGCTATCCTCACTTTTAGATCAAATGCATTGTTGTACTGTGTTAAACCATGAAGTGGGTAAAACCTTTTCTAAAAACAACTGTGATTGCGCAAGGCAAAAGCTTTTCTAAAAAAAAACCATTATGTTTGCGTAAACATGGATTGAACAGATATAAAATGTTGTCATATGAAAAAAATGATTTATTTTTATAATAAATTTTGAATGTGACCTTAAATATGTTTTTTCTCTTTAACTGCCATGGATGTTATTGCATCTGATTGCGTTATCCCTATCATGCCCACTATTTCATTTGATAGCCACATGAATGCTTTAATAATCATGCACATTACATTAACAACACTTCAAAATACGTGGGATTTAAAATACAAGATTCAGTTATGTTTTTGTAGTGGATGCCATTGTATTTCAAGTTTTCAACAGCTTGAATAATTCAACTATGTATTCGTTGCATTGCTGCTGTGCGGCAATGAAATTAAGCATATTGCTGAACTGTCCTTGTAGTCATGTATTGGACTTTTGAGGTGTCCTTTTATTCATCATTGAATTGCTTGAACTTGTCTTGAGCAATTGTTGGATATTTTCAACATTACCTTCACTGTTTTTGTTTTTTTGTAGGAAGAAACAATAATCTCGCATTTTGCTTTATTGTCCAAGTGCTGCTCTATGTCAAATTGTAGCCAACAACCAAAGAGCGACATGTTTGAAGAAACTCATGAGAAACTATATTTATTGAGGCTTGGTTTGTTTATGAAGGTTTGCTTTTCAGTAAGAGCTGCATTTTGTGAATACCACACTCTATCTTAAAACTATGATTTTGTAATTAGTAAGTTGTAGTTCATAGTTTGTAATTGATACTTTCTTGTGTTAAGATCAGATTATTAGCAGTATTACTGAATTATTTTGTTTTACTAGATAGAGATTAATACTTAAGATTTTTTTTACAAAGTTAACCTCCTCAAATATAACTTAAGAAAGATTATTCTAATATCTAAATAATGACTATCTTCAGATAGAGATTAATACTGAATATTAAATTAGTTTACTTATGGTAATTAATCGTTGTCTTGCCGTTGAGATTCATATAAGAAACATACACCGATTTTGATTTTTTTAGTTTTTTTTTAGTTTGCATGCCTTGAAAAGAACATATCTTTAACATATCTTTAAATAATGCATAGGTGGTTAAATCATATGTGCAGCGATCTCGAATTGAAGGCCATTGGGTTTATGTGTCCCTAGAAGCTTTCCCAAGTGCGGAAGTTTCCAGATGCGACAAATACATATTTCTCAAACACATGGACCGCATCATAATCTAAGAACTTACTCTTAGCCCCATACTACGAAGGGTATGAATATCAAACATTTAGTAACTTTACAAATTTGGGGTTGATTTTAATGTCTACAAATCTTATATTGCAGGAAACACTGTATACTAATTGTTTTCCGTTTAGAAATGAGCGAGGTTTATGTTTTGGATCCCCAATCCGAACGCAAACACAATTTGAAAATCAAGCCACAAGCGAATATGTATGTCTTATTTGTTTGCTTTTTAATATCCTTTTGGCTTGGTGGATAAGTGATAATATCAAACTAACTGTATAGCGGCGTGTCTAATCTACACGAAGAGTTAACGAATTGTATATTTTTATTTTGTCGTATTATTTTTTGTTTTAACATTTGTTGAATGTCAGGGCCTTCAAAACATACAGAGCATATGGCGGTAAGTGTCGGGCGAGTACCTTGAATTGGAACATTGTTAAGGTTACCTGTTTTGTAACGATAGTAGTAATAATAATAAACTTGTATGTTGTTTTGGATATAAACCCATTTTAAACTGACTATTTAATTTTCTTGAAATGTTGTTGTAGTGTCCCCAACAACTAGGATCAATGGATTGTACATATTATGTGATGAGGTATATGCATGATATAATAAAAAACCACCGTCAAATTATTGAGTTACACGAGGTATCACTTTCTTAGTTTTATCGTTTCCCTTCATATTTTATATCAAGTAATCATATGATTAATTTTTTTTTGAAAAAATATATCTTTTAATTGCAGAATTTTATACAAGTTGATTCTTATAGTCAACACGAGATGGACGAGGTTTGAGATAATATGGCTAGTTTTATCATGCGGAACTTGATGTAGTCGTCGCATATGCTTCATTATTGTGAGTTTATTCTCGCCTCTTTTAGTTGCATCATATTAAAATAGCTTCAATATTGCGAGTTTGTTGTAGATGATAATTAGAATGGGTTAACATATATTTGGTGTACCAAGATTCATGTAGCTAGGCACGACTCTAATATGTAACCCCCTTAGAGAACTTAGTTTAATACGCTTATAATATTTTGAGTAATGCATATATGCACACACATCTTTTCAGTCTCCTTTTTTCCACATATATGCTTTATGCCATTACTTTTGTAAAAAGGGTCTACTTTTTCATTTAGCTTGGAATCGGTCTAAGGTCAAAACTTGAATAAAAAACATTTATTTTCTTCTTCTCTTTCTCGTTATTGTAGAAAATATTTTTAATGCTATTATTATTTTAATATCAGTAGGAATTCCATAGGAGATTTATATATATACATGTATAAGGCGATTGCAAGAATATACCTTACTGAAACGTGGTATATAATTAAGTACTACTATTTGTTTATTTCTGTTTTTTTTCCAGTTAGTATGCAGTTGTCTTCTGTAGTGTCAAATTTTGTTGTTGAACTCTTGTTTTGAAGCCTGCAAACAAATGAGTTTTTACCGACTATGTTCTTTCTGTTTTTCGTATGTTTACTATTTTGAAAGAAATTAAGTTATATAATCCTCATACTGATCCTTAGTTCAATATCAGTAGGATCCATGTGAAAATATCAACAACAACAACAAAGCCATATATCCCAAACAAGTTGGGGTTGGCTAGATATGGAACCCAAAATTAAAATTAATAATGATGATAATATATATATATATAAAGGGTTTAAAATAACCAAACAAATAAAAAGTCGTCTGATAAAGGTTTTTTTTAAATAATATTAATAATAGGTAAAAAGGTTCAATAAAAGTGAAATAAAATCTAAAATAGTAATAAAAAGTAAAAAGGTTCAGTAAACGTGAAAAAGAGTCTAAAAAAAACCCTAAGGTTCTGGTACATGGATTGCCAGTTTCCATGCACTCCTATCAACTACCAGCTCTTCCGACAAACACCAGTTACTTAAATCTCTCTTTATTATCTCCTCCCATGTCATTTTAGGTCGACCTCTACCTCTCTTTGGGCGTTCGGTGTGGCATAGAATTCCAACGCATACAGGTGCATCGTATGGTCTACGTTGGATATGTCCAAACCATCTCAAGCGGTATTGGACTAACTTCTCTTCAATAGGTGCAACTCCAAGTTTTTCCCGAATATCCTCATTTCTAATCCGATCTCGTCTGGTATGCCCACAGCTCCAACGCAGCATCCGCATCTCTGCTACGCTTATCTTCTGGACGTGTTGTCTCTTAGTAGACCAACATTCTGCACCATATAACATTGCAGGCCTGATTGCTGTCCTATAGAACTTTCCTTAAGCTTCTGAGGAATCTTCCGATCATAGAGAATGCCAGACGCTAGTCGCCATTTCACTCATCCTGCTTGAATTCTAAAACTAACATCCTTATCAATCTCTCCATCAAACTGCAACATAGATCCTAAGTATTGAAACGATTCCTTCTTAGGTACTACTCTACGGGCCAGGGTAACATCTCCGTCATCTGTCCTGACACTGCTAAACTCACACTTCATATACTCTGTTTTAGTTCTGCTAAGCCTGAAACACTTTGATTCCAAGGTCTCCCTCCACAACTCCAGTTGTCGATTAACCCCTATTCTACTTTCATCAATCAACACAACATCATCGGCAAAGAGCATACACCAGGGAATCTCCCTTTGTATATCTTTTGTGATTTCATCCATCACTAATGCAAAAATATAGGGGCTCAAAGCCGAACCTTGATGTAACCCTATATTAATTGGAAAGTCTCTGGTCTCACCATCGCATGCCCTAACACTAGTCACAACCCCCTCGTACATATCCTTAATAAGGGTAATATATTTTGATGGCACTCTCTTCCTTTCTAGCGCCCATCACATAACCCTCCTCGGCACTCTGTCATAAGCTTTCTCCAGGTCAATAAAAACCATATGGAGATCTTTCTTCTGCTCCCTGTATCTCTCCATAAGTTGCCTAACCAAGAAAATCGCCTCGGTGGTCGATCTTCCAGGCATAAAACCAAATTGATTCCTAGAGACACTTGTCAACCTCCTCAAACGCTGCTCGCAAACTCTCTCCCAAAGCTTCATTGTATGACTCGTAAGCTTAATTCCTCTATAGTTTGTGAAACTTTGAATATCTCCTTTATTCTTGAAGATTGGAACTAAAATGCTTCTCCTCCACTCATCTGGCATAAGGTTCAATATCCATAAGAGAAGCTAAGTTTTTACGTTGGCTCGCCAAGCCTATCACAACCCTCCTCCTTTACCCTGGCTTGGGACAGGCTGCATAGAAAACTACACAGGCGGAGTTATGTGAAAATATCAAACTGCTATTAATTTAGTCCATGCTAACATTTTAGCATATTTTAATTCTAATCTATAAGCATTGCGTGAACCGCGAACTGTTTTTAATTTTATTCTTATTTTCTGCAATGGATCAGTATGCATTGCGTGAAACGCGAACTATTTTTAATTTTACATATGCTCGGGTACTCTGTTTACATCTTAGTTATAAATGTTTCGAATAATAAATTCTATAAAGATGGTATAAATGTCTGGGATATTGCCAGACTATTATTACTAAATAGTAAAATACGGTAAAAAGTTTTCAGACCATATTTAAAAGCATACATAAAAAATGAGAATCGAGAGCTTAGAATGTGTTTGGTTTCTATTTAAAAGCATACATAAAAGTTTTCAGACCATATTTAAAAGCATACAAAAGTAAAAACAAGGCAATGCAACTGCATTAAGGAACATACACCTCAGATTGCGCTAGGGAAATCAATAACTAATTAATTCTTCCTAGTTTTGGCAATGATTTGCACTGTAAGTCGTTGCATAAAATATTACTTTGATAAGAATTGCTATATGTGCCTAACACTCAAGACAACAAAAATTGATGTGAACAAAAATTGTATCTGTCTCAGGACAAGGATATAAGGTGCACATGTCAATCACCCTACATGTGCAGCAATTTTTTTAAGGATTTTCAAGCAATGAAGCAACATTGAGTAGGAGCATGTTTATGCTTGATGAACAATGCAACCAAATTTGAATTGTACGGTTACAGCACATGTTCAAAGGGAAACGAAGACAACAAAACTAACTCTTTGATACGAATTACTGTAATAATGTAGTTGTGAAAAAAATCAATGTTGGTTTCACTACAAAAATGATAAACATTTATAGTCGGCTGAAGCGTACAAAAATGTTGATTTCAAATCTTTCCAATCGCTGAACATAGCAATTCATATCTGTAACATTGTTGTACTTTTTTACTTGCAGTCAGCTGAAGCATATAGAAATATTTCAATTGTAGCCGACAATCAAAGAGCAGCATGTTTGAAGAAACCAGAGAGAAACTACGTTCCCCTCAGAGAGTTGTATTTTGTAAAAGCCGCACATCATCTTAAAACTGTGATTTTATAATTAGTAAGTTGTAGTTTTAAGTTTGTAGTTGGTTTTTTCTTGTGTTAAGACCGGATTATTAACAATATTACTAAATTATTTTGTTTTCTGTTATGTTGTTGCACTTAAGTGTACGAATTATAATACGATCAATGAAATTGTGATATACAATTGTCCAATTTATATTGTTATATGTTTCGATTATATAATTGCAAAAGATAATTATCTGTGATATATATCAATTGCTTGTTTGAGAATTATAGTGATTTGAAAGAGGTATATTTTATTATTAAATGTAGTTTTTTTGCTTCTGATGTAAGCATAGCAGAAGCAACAAATAATGTCCAGCTGCCCCTTTTTTGCTTCTACAGCGGGGAACAGAAACAAAAAAAGATTTTTTGTTGCTTCTGTTGTATACCAGAAGCAACAAATTTGGATCTATTTGCATTTTATTCATTTGGTTCTGATGTTGAATGGAAGCAACATAGGGGTAGGAAACCGAAGCAACAAATATTTTTTGCTTCTGATGTTGAACAGAAGCAACAAGGAGGTAAGAAACCGAAGCAAAAAAATATTTTTTTTGCATTTGTTCCCAAGCGGAAGCAACAAATTTTGATTTATTGCTTCGACTGCAGTTGCTTCTGTTGCTGAACAGAAGCAATAGGGGTTTGACAACAGAAGCAACAGACCAGTTTTGTAGTAGTGGAGCCTGTTAAATATGTGGGATTAAGTAAAGCCTATTAATTATGTCGGGTTACGTAAACCTATATATCTGTAGGGGGGTTTATACGAACCAGTTAATCTAAAAGACTTAACTTGTTACATCTGATGGGGTTATATAGACCTATGAACTTGTAAAGTTTAACCCGTAAATCTACAGGGGGGTATGTGAATTTGTAAAATCTGTTAGACATAACCTCTCAAAATCCTAGTTAATTGGGGACACAAGATCTGTAAGGGTTGGCTTGTGTTATATGTTGTGTGGGACCCGTATTAGTTAGCAACCCATTTTGGTATTAAAGGGGGACCCCACACTAGGTGGGGTCAGGGCATGCTTACTGAGCTGATTGTAAGAGGTTCATTTGGGAAGAGGTGTGTACTGGTGCGTTCCAATGGACTCATTTGCGTGCATGAGTACGGCCTGCATTTGGGAAAACAAGCCGTTGTAGCACCAGTAAATAGGTCTGTGTCCTTCTATAGGTTGCCACTTTAGGAAGTGGGGCCGACACAGGGTATTCATGAGATAGGGAGCCGATCGATTAGGGGGTAGTAATTAGGATACATCTAGTCATGTCTGTTTCTGTGGGGTACCTATATTTTTGTTTGTGTTAACACCCGTTATTTCTGTTTGGGTACCGGTCAATTCTGTTTGGGGTAAAACCCATTACTAGAGTACATCTAAAACCACCATTATATTTTCGTTGGGATCATCCTGTTTCTGTTAAGTAATTAGGGAGTATGTAATTCTGTTACATATCTGTTATACTAGTATTGGTGCAGAGAAAAGTACTTAAGAAGCGCAACATATCCAGTTCTGTTATCCTGTTATACCCGTCATAGGATACTATTATCTCTCTCATCCAGTTTATACGCCTGTCATGAAGCTTTTACTTATTTATATGCTAAAAGTAATTGGACTCACCAGACTTATGTCTGACCAATTTTGTTTCTTCTTCTTTCTCTTCCGTCCCCCTCCCCCAGATTCTCAAGGTGGAAATACTCAAGCTTGATCATGATTCTGCTTAGCTTTGCTTGAGCTGCTTAGAAGTATTGCTCAATTGCTTATCTTTCTACTATGGCTATGTTTTTAGGGAATTATGCTCTTTTCATTATTATTGTGCTCTGATGATTTACGTACAAGACAGAAGTTTTAAAATTGATGTACTGGGCTTTATGTATTTCAGACTTATGATGTACTATGTTTTGAACCACGATGTTTTCTGTTTAAATAAAGTTTTAAATTCCGCTGTTATTTTATATCTATCTTGTAATATTTCTATTTCTGTTTACCTATAACGCTTCACAAAACTTAATGCACTATCTTAATGAGTGATTATTAATGGACGTGGGGTGTCAATTTCCATCGCACAAATTTCTTTCTTTTATGTTCAATTCTAGAAAAATTTTGTTTAAGCTTAATCAGATTTAGCACTCGATTGTGTCTAACTCGCCAAAAATTCAAATAAACATTAGTACTTACACAACTCCATGTGGAGGCACAACCTGCTCTTATGATTAAACAAATCGTGGTTTTTATTTACAATAAAAACCGTCGATCAAGTTTTTGAAGCAGTTGTCGTGGAGTTCAGTTAATTTTTATTGTTTATTCAATATTTTCTACCTGTTAGCTTTTATTCCTTTTATATTGTTTATCTCGTTTTTCTATTCAATTTTGTAGATTCTCGTTTTACCTTTTCATTTTTCTTGGATTCTATGTTAAAAAACCCCGCTTTCCCCAATTTTGCTTTCCCTTTCTATCTAGTTTCAATTTTTTCTATTTTCTACAACATACATAAGAAATAATTTCATTTTTTTTTGGTTTGATCCGCATTTTATTTCATAGCCTTTCTTTACATAAAAAAAATCGTTTTACCATCTTATTAAGCTTTATTTTCTCATTCACATATAAAAGAAAACTGCTTATTTTTCCTAGGCCTAGCAATTGGATCCGAGAACCAAAACCCGAACCGATCCGAAAAGACCCGAACTCGATTGGTCTCTGGTCGGATATAGGTAATGAAAAATACAATAAAGATCTGATAAAACCCGACCCGAAAGAACCTGCCGAAATACATTGAAATATATGTAATTTTAGTGTTATTGCCCATCAGAAGCCGAACCGACCCGAACCGAAGCTTAGATCGGGTCGGGTCTAGATTTTGGAAATATATAGTTTAAACCCGACAAAACCCAGGCCACCTAGACCTGAGATCCGTTGGTCGGGCCCAAGTCTTTCAGGTTGGGTCTAATTGTCACCCCTAAATTTTCCCTTGTTAAAAAACAAACAAACCAACATAATCATTTTTCTTTGGTTTTGACTGGTATTTATTTTACATAGTCTTGAAAAAACATTTTTTTTCCTTTCTGCTTCTACTTCATTTACATCACATCTTGATCAAGTTTCCGCCACACTCTCCTCTGGCATGGCTACAACTACTATAATCAAGCCATCCAGACGGGCGCTTATCACCTGGACCCAAATTCACGTGGTCCCCTGAACCTAACCAATCAAAGGACCCTAATTTGGATATTTTAGCAATTAAACCCACATTCTTTTAGGGATTTAATTGCAAAATGGCAGAAATTAGGCCCCCCTTATTGGTTGGGTCCATAGGACCATGCAATTACGGGTCTAGGTGATCTCCCACCATCTAGACCCAATAACAATAAATCATCTGCCTCCACGTCTGCCTCCATCACCTGTCACAACTTACATCCACAAGTCCAACTCCATCAAAAGCACCATCCCTGTACCTGCAGTAGCAACCCCCACTTCATATCTTCTGACCCCATCATCTAACCCTACGATGCACCACCACCAAACTCATCACTCTACGGTGGCTGCTTCTGCCGATAACCACCGCTCCACTCCAACACCGGATGACTACCCTTACATAGTAGAATCAAGAAGAATCTAAAGAAAGGTCAAGTCAAAGGTTTCTAGAATGTGCTGGATCAAGAAGCTTCTAGAGAATATGAAGAAAGGGATCTCCATAATAAAAAAGAATGAGATTATAAAGGAAGACAGGGTCAAAATTTATAGAGACTTCCTCTTTTATATATCTAGATCTAAGGAGAACTATAAATACCCTTACATAACATTAGTTTAGAAAATCTTGGCATTAAGTCATTAGCACATCAACTTAGAATTATCTTTTTAGTGTATTCTCTTGTAATCAAACTTCTATTTTAACAATAAAATATTTTTCTAATTTTTATTTATTCTATTCTCTGCCACCATCCCTTTTCGTTTATTTTATTTAATTTGGGATCTATTGGTATGCCAAGAGACCAACGGATCTCTTTGTTTTCTATTTTCTCTTTGATTTCAACTTCCATCACACTAATTTCTTTATCTTATGTTTAATTCTAGCAATTTCTTATTTAAACTTAATCAGATTTATCATTCGATTACGTCTAACTCACCTACGATTCAGATAAACATGAGTCATGCAAAAGGAAAAGAAAGGGAGAAGTATTAAAAGATCATCCAAGCATAAGCTTGAGTAAAAGCTACATCAAACTTGAACAATTTGAACAGTTGAGGATAATGACTCGATTTTGTAAGTGTTTTGCTTTTATTCCAATAATATTTTTATTCACTATGCTTAAAAATTTGGTTGAAAATCGTTATAATGTATTGTCGTCAAATATTCTTCCATAAAAAGGAAAAAACTTCAAGAAAACTAATTTAATGTTAAAATAACTAGAATCGAACATTTAAAAATAATCAAAATAGAAGCTTTTGTCTAAACCATATGAATTTTGATCACTCACCTAATACACATCAAGGTAATTTTAAATCAGAAAGAAAATTAATTTCAAAATCACTATATATATGAAAATCTGTTCGAGAATAATTTTGATAGTGGAAACAACTTCGGTTATAGTACAAACAATTTTCAAGGTAAACAATACTTTCCAAAAAATCCAAACAAAAATTATTCTTCTAACTCTAATTATTTTGGTTATGAGCCTAATTCTCATCGTCAAAATGATATTCAATATAAAAAAGATGAATATCATTTTCACAAAATTCAACATCAATATGATTTTATGAAAATGAAAATCAATTATAGAAATAATTTCGAAAAGTGGAATGATTTGGATTATAATTCTAAAAATAACTTTTATAAAAGGTCATCAAATAGTTTTGAACTAAAAGATTTGGAATATGATGAAAAAGCCTATACAAAACTCTTTGTCAAAACTTTGCATGATTTAAAGGAGAAAAGAAAGAAAGAAAGAGCGAAAGTTGCTATACCCAATAAATCGAAAAATAATTTTCTCAAAATCAGTAGGAATATAAAAATCATTTTGAAGATGTTCCCTAACGTGAACAATATTTTTAAAATCATTCAAGCGAAAGTTTTGAAAATAACCAAAAAAATTCTTTCTACTAAGGATTTTGGTCATGATTCCAACTCTCATATCATAATAATTTCCATTATCAAACGAATCTTCCATCCCAAAACCAATATAATTTTGTGAACATTATAACAAAATAGAAATTGGAAACAATTTGGATGATGAAAATGACTTGAATTATAATTTTGGGTGCTTGTATCAAGATGCTTACATGAATGAACATAAAAATGAAACTAAATTTAGGAATAATTTTTACAATGAAGATGACTTGAATTATAATTTTAAAAACAACTCTTGCTAAGACTATGTTCATCTCGAAGGAAAATTTGAACAATGTCAAAAAGAATTAAACGATAAATTTGACTAACCATTGAACATGTTAAAGAACTTATCAATAAGTAAAGAGAATGAAAACTTGCCAAGTCAAACTTACAACGAACTAAACGATAATCCAAATCTTATTCACAATGATAATTTCAATATAACAACTTATAAAATTGAAAATGGCAACCTTAGTGAAGTTGTTGAAAATAAAAGGTTAGATTTGGATTTCAGTTCTTTTAAAGAAACTTAATTAACTCTGAATTTCTATCTCTATCGGTCTGACGTGAATAAATGGAAACAATGACTGTTAAGGGTAAAATATGAAGAAAATAAAGGTATTTATAGTTTAATTAAAGAAAATGGATTTAGTGAACATGAAATATTCAGACTACTCAATTAAGAATCGTCACATGATTATGAATCAAATTAAAATTTTGAAGATATTATATAAGAAGAAAAACATGAAAGTTCTGTGTGTGAAATTGAAAATTCAACCAATGAGACTAGTAGTGAATGTAAGCACAAGCTTGATCTAGAATTTAATGAGAATGTTGAAATGTCAGCAAACAAGACACTTGATATTGAACATAACATTGAGTCATCTCTTGTAATTGATGAACCAAAGCTAAATAAATTGATAGTAGATAGTCAACATGTCGGTTTTACCAATTCAAATATCTTTTTGGAGGACTATATAGATAAATTTTTCGAGTACATGAATCACATCATGCACAAAGCTTAGTTAGAGAAATTTTGATGTGCAAGTGTTGACCAACTTTTTGGCAAAAGCTGTCATAACTCGGCGGATCAGAGCCCAACATCAAAAGGCTCATCATTTAGTACTGACCGATCCTAACAGACGACCCTTTAATCCAAAAACTCCAAGTAAGGTTCGGCTCGAACCAATTTTCCTTCTAACGGCAGGATATCTCCTCCCAGCATAATCGCTCTTCAGGCCGATCGAGTCAAGCTCTCCCTAAAATTCGGATCAATCGGATTTACTTGGAAATATCCGGATGAGTTATTCAACGAAGCCCGATTCTCAAAGCAATTAAAGTGATCACACGCTTCCAGCCAAATCTCCACTTTTGATACACCATAGTTCAAGCGCCACGCAAGCCACAATTCTCGAGAGAACTATTATTCAGTAGTAGGCCGGGACCCATCGCCACAACTATTCAGCTGGATCGAGCTCCACGTATCCAAGCTCCGAAAAAATAGGCAAGCCACCTGACACGCAGCTCATCCCATTCCTCTGACTATAAGTACCCCATTGCTGAAAATGGAAAGGCATGTTGAGTTCGTGGGCTGAGTTCTTCGCTACCAAACAACGCTTGGTATATTGGAAAACTTCCAATCGTGCACTTCAAATAATATAAGGATATTGTAATCTTTGCTTCTCTTCCATTGAGAAAAACCAATTGTACTCTGTAATCCATCAAAAATCAGTACATATAAAGTGGACGTAGGCACCGATTTTGCCAAATCACTACAAAAACCCTATGTGTTCCATGTTTTTACTTACTTTTCCGTACTCTATGATTATTATTCGTGTGTTCTACGCACAAGTGAGGGTTGACCGTCACTACTAACCAATTTTTGAGGTCAACACTTTGGCGTGCCGGGTAGGGAAATGCGCAGACATACCCTACGACCTTCGACCGCCTTCAGCAATTTCTAAACCTAGCGATGGCAAACAAGCGGAAGAAGGATGCTTCAACTTTCCATCCTTTATGTGATGCAGCAGGAACAACAAGAACAACAGCAACGGGGGCAAGCCATATGGTTTCCTCGCACAAAGACACGTCCCAATACCTCACCAGGGATGACGTGAATAAAATCTTGTCTGAGATCAGAAATCAGGTGGCATCTCAGGATGAACTTCTCAAACATCAGCAAGAAGTGATGAACAACCTTCTCGCTCGGATGGAAAAAGGTTCTAACATTCCAGTATCATTTCCTACACCAAGTGAGACTGGAGCAACACCTGATCTTCAGTCTGCAGAAATCCAAGCCCTCGATCGGTCCACACCTTTGCTTCCTCCTGGCTCAACTTCACTTCCTGATCGGCCGGTGCAAGGATCATCACTTCCGGTGCTAAACGGAGCCCTAGTAACTGCAGATCTGAATGTCGGCCGTGGCCAAATTCCAGATCAGTTGACCATCTTTCCTCCACTCCAGGGCTCGACTCAACCCTCTGGACAGATAGCTTCAGAGCCAGTGCAACCAGTGGGTCGGTTTGAACCAGGAACGTTGTTACATCCGGTTCGATTCGACGTACTACTGCAAACCCGTCTTATGCCGCTCCCCTTTAATGAAGAGCTGGTGACGGCAACCCTCTGTGTCACCAAGACCACTCTATCATAATGGTCCAGAATGTGACGGAGGGAAACACAACCGTAAACCCTTCTAACATCGCTCTAAGCGGGGGCAATGCCTAGCCCCATATGGGTACCACTCGCCTGATCCCATTATTCCCAACAGGAACGGGTATGGTTCAGTCCAATAACGACCGAACGATCCCAGCAGCAGCTGAACCAGGTCCCAAGGCTAGGATACATCCTCTCCCTCACCTTCACTCAACTCTCGGAGGTCGAACCCAACCAACCATTCCCCTTACGAGCATACTTTCAGAGAACCCCAATCCAGGGATTCCCACCAATGTCCCCAGGACAGAATTGGATTCGTGGCAACGACTCCTCAGTGATGGAAGCCAGCTTGCAAGTATCATCAGAAGCTTCATCCGGGGAGATTCTTCTCAATAGGACGTGGATGATATCCGTCTCAATCCATTCACCAAGGAAATCAGAAAATTCTGAAATCCTCTGGACTTCAAGTGTCCGGTCCTGGAGCCCTACAACGGCCGGACCGACCCGACCATTCATATTATGTGATACCTGCGTCACATGGAAGTACTCTTGGCATCGACCAAAGTCATGGCCAAGTGCTTCCCCCTCTTCCTCACCGACATAGCTAGCATGTGGTTTCGGCAGTTAACAACTGAGTCGATCAACAACTGGAACATGTTGGTCACTCGGTTCATCGAGCAGTTCAGAGTCTGCATCGCCTGCCCGAAAAGCGTCATTTTATTAACCTTTATCAAGTAGCGATCTGGTGCGACCCTCAGATCCTTCCTGGAAAGATTCAACATGGTCGTAGCATCAGTTGATCGACCCAAGCCATCGATGGTGCTTACGGCTGTCATTGCAGGTGTCTAGAATCGATCAGAATTTAGGATCTCTTTAACTAGAGATCCCCAAAGACATCGAATACTTCTATGTTGAAGCCGATAGATTCCTCCAACAAGAAGACTCCAACATTGAGATGGAAAGCCTCTAGGTGCTCGCCACCAAGGATGGGGATCCATCCAACACTAATGGCCAAAACAAAGGAAAGGGAAAAGTCACAGAAATGAATGATCGCAATGTACGACTCCGAAGAGAAAACAAATATGATCAATACACTGAGCTTAACTCCTCCCTACTCAATATCTATCTTGACGTATGAGGATCTCTACCCTTCCCAAAACCTCCTCGAAGGGAGCCGACCTAAAAGGGACTCGACTCTGGGAAGCACTGCATGTACCATAACATGGCAGGTCATAACACCAGTGAATGCAGACACATGCACGATCTCATCGAGGATAGGGCTAGGCATGGAGAACTGCCCGAGTATGTCAAGAAAACCACACAGGCCATGCCGCCATAATCTTCTGCCCAAGCTCCTAAGACCGGTCCTCGAGCTCCTAAAAACGGAAAGGACCCTGAGCCCAACAATCGCGACATCCTCATCAATTAATAATATTTAGATTTTTCCCCATTTCTTAAGTTATAAGAAATGTACTTTTATTATTTCCCTTAATAACATGGGTATGTTGAAGTACACACATACGAAGTTAGGATTTAGCTCCTAGGCGTGCTCCGGATTCAGCTATCTCCCCACTTAGAAATAATTTTTCATCTTTCTGTAATAGCTCTTTAGCAACAATAAACGTTCTTTTCCAAACATGGATTATGTTTGAACGGTTTATGCCAAGCATGATTGACGATCGCTGATTCAAATATTGTCTGTACTAGCTGATATACACGTAAATGTGTATATTTTATCCGCTTATTTATCTAGTTTTCTATTTAAAATAATTAATACTGTGCATTTATAGCTGTGTTTTCAGATTGTTGACAAGAATCATGGTTTAGAGCATTTGATGAATAAAGCATGAAGAATTTGCTGAAAAAGAGTGAAGTTAAAATTACTAAAGCTTAAAGAGTTTAAAGCTTGAAGAACGGTTGCAAATAGAGTTCAGTTGGGTAGATTTGGCTCACTAAAGACTCATATTGTGTTCACATTGGCTCAATTGCAGACCATTTCACTCATGTAGCGTTCACATTAGCTCCTTTGCAAGGCTTCTCATTCATGCACTGCACGCGTTCACACTGGCTCACTTACAAGGCCTCTTACTCTACAACCCCGTTCACACTAGCTTATGTGTTATTTGGGCTAATTCTTTAGTCCCACATTGTGGAATTTGCCAAGTAGTCTTTGTCATATCAGCTATAAATACCTTGTATCTCATTCATGTAAAAACACTTAGTTTTATTCTGTAATCCTTTGCTTGGAATAAAACTCTTCTTTCTCTCTTCTATTTAGTTTTTTTATTGCATTTTATTTATGTTGTTTATTTTCTGTTTATTTTCTTTTCTTTTAGCTATGTCTAGCTAATCCTCTTTAATTAGGGGGTGATGACGCTAACAGATATGATTCAATATGAATCGCATAGCCAAAAGATTAGAACTTCATGTATGTAGATCTAGATCTGAACTAAGGGTTAGATCTGAACCTTCATACCCTGTGTCGTTTAAGAGCTGTGCTCCTTCACAGGGTATATTCGAGTTCGATCTAACACTTATCAGATTTAGATCTAATATTTAGGGTTTTAGAAATAAATTAGTGAATCTGTCCTGATAGTCTATGGTTGTTTAAGAGCTCAGCTCCTGCATAGGCTATGCCTGTCGTTATTGACTTATTTGTTTCTAAGAATCTATTTATCGTTGATTCGTGTTTGTGACAGAAACATGAATTAGATCTATATTTATTTGTTGGCTATTGATGAATATTAATCTAATCTATGTCATTACTCCCTAATTACTTTCTTTTATTGTTAAAAACTCGCTTCTTGTTTATTTTCTGTTAATTTGCAATCAATCAAAATTCTGGAATAACTTGATTGGATTTATTAGTAAAATCATTTTTGGTCCCAGAGTTCGACACCCTCTACAACAATCCTTGTTGTTAAGGAAAGCCGAACGAATTTAACAGTTGTTTACAGTTGTTTAATTTGTTCGCAAACACTAGCCACCGTTTCTAAGCTACGGCCGATGCCTACCACTGTATCTAAACCAACTCCATGAGCCGAGTATGGTTAACACTCCATAAGTCGAGTATGGTTGATAGTCACCACCTCTATAAGCCGAGTATGGTTAATACTCGCCAAACTCCATAAGCCAAGTATGGTTAATACTCGTCACCTCCATAAGCCGAATATGGTTGATACTCGCCAAATCTCCGAGCCAAGTATGACCGATGCTTGCCAAGTTAGAAAAAACGAGCATGGCTCATGCTCATCCCTAAGACTATACCGTCTTACCAAAAGAAAACCGAGCGTATCCAAGGCTCGTACTCCCATCCTTGACAGGTATTATTCGATCACCGGAACCCTGATCCTACTACTAATAAGACCAATTCAGAATGGTCGATCTCTCCTCTGGCGTTCACAAACTCCCAGACTTAATACGATCCTTGATGGTTGTTGGTTTTCGGTCCCTATATGATCTGCACCGATCATTGAACTCTCGGCTTTAATACAACCGTTGGGTTCGTCGGTTTTCTGGCCTTAATATAGTTCGGCACAACCATAGCTAATATGCAAATTGAGCTCCGATGCAACCTCCATCAGAAGATCCAGAACACATCTCCTTCTACCAAGTAAGATGTGTAAGTGTTAACCAACTTTTTGGCAAAAGATGTTACAACTTGGCGGATCAGTGCCCAACGTCAAAAGGCTCGCCATTCAGTACCGATTGATCCCAACGGATGATCCTTTAATCCAGAAAGTCCAAGTAAGGTTCAGCCCAAACCAGTTTTCCTTCTAACAGCAGAATATCTCCTCCCAGCATAATCGCTCTTCCAGCTGACCGAGTCAAGCTCTCCCAAAAATTCGGATCGATCGGATTTACTTGGAAATATCCGTATGAGTTATTCAACGAAGCTCGATTTTAAAGGCAATTAAAGTGGTCAAACGCTTCCAGCCAAATCTCAAATTTTGATTCACCATAGTTCAAGCGCCACGCAGGCCACAATTCTCGAGAGAACTATTATTCAGCAGTAGACCGGGTCCCACCGCTGCAACCATTCAGCCGGATCGAGTCCAAGTGTCCATGTTTCAAAAAAAGAGGCAAGCCACATGGAACATAGCTCATCCCATTCCTCCAACTATAATTACCCCATTGCTGAAAATAGAAAGGCGTGTTGAATTCGTAGGCTGGGTTCTTCACTACCAAACAATGCTCGGTATACTGGAAAACTTCCAATCGTGCACTTCAAATATTACAAGGATATTGTAATCTCTATTTCTCTTCCACTGAGAAAAACCAATTGAACTCTGTAATCCATCAAAAATCAGTAAATATAAAGTGGACATAGGCACCGATTTTGCCGAACAACTAAAAAAATCTTGTGTGTTCCTTGTTTTTACTTACTTTTCCGTACTCTGGGATTACTATTCATGTGCTACGCATAAGTGGGGATTGACCGTCACTAGTGACCAACTTTTGACATCAACAATAAGATATTTTGATATCGACTACCAATTTAAATATAAAAACGATTTGTTAATGAAAGGAAATTTCTTATTAAGTAACGTACCTAAGAAAATTAAGGGGGAGCACATAAGACAAAAGCCAAGCGCAGAAGAAAACTGTGGTGGCGATATTTGCAACACATTCATCGTAAATATATATACTATTTTATATACAATCCATTTCTACATATCAATATATTGCATTTTATCTTATATATCATCTTGCATTGCATCTATATATGGGTACTTCCCTGCAAATTTAGAAAACTTTGTGAGTAGTTAAGACACTTTTGGATTTAAGTGTACGGGGTGGCACATATTGCATTCGTATTATTATTTTTAAAAGTTTCATTTTTTTAATTTCACATTTTTTTCGTACTTGCATTCATTTTTTTCATATAAATTCACATTTATTTTAGGCATGCGCATTTAGGACATAACATTTTTTTGGTGTACATGTGAAATACCAAAAATGCCCCTTTAGATATTATTAAAATTCCACTTTAATAGGATCCGATAAATAACTTATTTTACCAATTCAAAATGCAAATCTACAAATAATACCAAATTAAATCTTAATACAAGGTAAAAATAGGATTTAAAAAATAATTTTTTTACCGATTCAAAACACCATCATGTTACTTAAAAATAGAGTTCGAAAAATAAATTCGCTTGACAAATTAGTTTTGTCTTAATTAATAATAGAAATAAAAATTTAAATTAATGAAAAAGTATATATTATATCTTAAAATTATAAACTAAAAATTCTAATTATACATTATTACAATGTAAAAAATATGATTATATATATATATATATATATATATATATATATATGTGTGTGTGTGTGTGTGTGTGTACACATATATACATATTGAAAACAAAAATGTGTGATCTTCAAAAAGAAGAGAGCACACATATCTTATCTTATATACAAAACAAATATTTTTTTTCTATTTGAAGCCTTTTTCGTTCTACCAGAAATATCCTTAACGTGCTAATGAAAAGTTTGAAATTGATAGCCACCGAAATATGGACATATTTGTTATTTTCAAAGGTCAAGTTTCTGAATAGAAGTTTATTGACACCATTTTAACGTGTGTCATCATGACACCACTAACGGTGTAAGTGTTGTATGGCTGAGATTTCCCCCTGAATTTCTCCTATTAAATCTCAGTCATACACCACTAATACCGTTAGTGGTATCATGGTGACACACATTAAATCTCAAGACCCCGTTTGATCCCACGTTGTCCTTTAACTTCTCTTTTCCCATTATTTTCCTTCTCTTGTACCAAAATTCAGCACGAGCATTGATATTAAGGAAAAAAAAAAAAAGGAAAAAGTGACTAACATAAAAATTTCGAAAAATGCTTTTTGCAAAAGAAATTGAAGCTCGACTTCCTCTTCTTAAGCAGCTGCTTCCCGGATCTCAAACCCTATACATGCGACACCTTGATTCTTATATTGTTAATCGATGCACTTTTATTTTATTTTTTGTATGAATTTATATATATTTTACAGTAGAATATTTTTTGTATGAATGAAACAGTATGACCTATGTCTGAGAAGGTTAGCAATGAATTTTTGTTTTTAGAGCTTGATTTTACTCAATATTTAAAAAAAAAAGGGTAAATTTTCTTTGTATCACTATTTCAGTTTTGAGGTTATCCATATCCACGTACGTGGTTTATTGAATTCGGAATTGAAAGGTGAAAGGGTGCGACTATTAACACCCCGTTAATTGCTCTTCGCCCCCCGCTAACTAGAAAATAAAATATACACCCCATCATTTGCTCTTCCCACCCCGTTTAATCCAAAAATGCCCTTATTGCATATTATTTCAACGTCGATTTATTTGAACAATATCATCTATATTAATGATTTATTTATTTACTTTTTAGATCTTTGCAATTTCTGTTATTGCTAACATACTCGATCTCAAAATGCATAACGATACACATCATTGATAGTACAATTTTTGAATTTATAATAATTGTTTTAAAAATTTTAATCAATATTTGTAGTTTCTATTTTTTATAAAAATCATGTACAATGCTGATTTTAAATTTAATTATAGCTTGCAATTTAGCATCGAACTCATATATATAGTTGAAATTATTATTTTTTAATCATTTTGCAACATTAGACAAACTATGTAATCCACTGGTAAAGGGCAAATTCGAAAATGAAATTTTAAAATTTTATTCGGGGGGTGAAAAGCAAATAATGGGGTGCGAATAGCCAGACCCAAGGGGAAATTATGAAACTGTTCATATTCGAAGTTGGTAGATTTTTATTTGACTATTGTTATGATGTCTCTATGAAGTGGTTATTCTAAAAATTCACTCATTCCAATTGAATTTGCGGACTTCAAATGCTAAAACATCAAGCATCAAAAGATCGATGGGCATAGGTATTTGTGAATTGATGCATTTATTGGTAATTCGAATTTTTTATTGGATACTTTGGATTTCTGTTTAAACTTAATAACTGGTTTCATAGTCTGCGGTACTTATTCGGTTCACAGTAGTTCTTTGGTTCCTATAAAAGAAAATTAAAATGGTTTTATATTCATATCCTTCCTTTTTATGTAAAAAAAAAAAAAAAAAAAGTATTTTAAAGTCGGCCATTGACTAAATTTTGATTGCTGAATGCAAAAGCTTCTGTATCCCCTACATCTTGATGAAAAGTTTGGTTTTCACTAAATATGGAAATGGCAGAGAAGGATTAAATAAATACATATAGGTATTGTTCTTTTTATATTTTTAGTTGAAGTTCCATTATTTTTAGCTTTTATGAATCTATTACCTGTTTTCAGTCAACTTTCTCAATTTCCACATCATGTTCACAACATCTAAATGAACTTTATTGGAGTAAAGAATTATCCCACAGTTGACCTTAATTTCATCAATACCCATTTACTACCATTCTCATCAAACCATGTACTCTATAGTATAACTGTCTTGCCTATTGTTTTTCTGTAGTTAGTGTCTGCGAAGAGTGGTGTCCTCATGCCTTGGACAGAGTTTTGCTTTTAGGCTTTACTTGCATGGACGCTAACTAGAAAATAATAATATTGTTTTACTTGACTGTCATCTTTATGTGTGTTTATAACCTATTGTTGAAGTTATACTTACTTGGTAATGTTAGTTATTTTTATCGCCAATTTGTGCCAATCAATGTATGCATTCACTCAAGCTGCAGATAAAACATATAGGATACAAGTCAAAAGCTTCAGCAAAGACCAGCATCATCTAATAAGAGGCAAAGGGATTCTTAGACCATCCTCAACGCAAGGTTGGTTGGGGATGAACCGACCCCCAACGGGGGATCGGTATGTCTAATCTGGGTTGCTTTAAAAAGTAGCCATATCCGGCTTTTTTAAAGTCGGATATGGCTACAAGGCTTTAATAAAGCCGGGTAACCATTCTCTTATCCGGCTTTTTAAAAGCCGGATAAGGGGTGTGGTGTGGATTCACCCCCACACCACACCACGGATTGCAATTGGACGGGTGAAGATTGCAATCCGTGTCATTGCTTTATCCGGCTTTATAAAAGCCGGATAAAGCAGTGAAAGAGGTGAGTTGCTTTCAACATCACGGTGATTTGATGGTCCCCAACACGCTGTGTTGGGATGCTCTTAGCTTATTCAAAGAACATGTCAAATGACAGCACTGAAAGCATCACTAGAGGGGACATCATGGTCACTAACCAATGCAGCATTCAGTTTGTTATCCTTAGATCACTAATAACATCAGCACTGCAAAAATGTCGGCGCTGGGGTGATGAATTATAGTTGACGCCAATAGGTGAGCCTGATTGGAAAAGTCATATATTGTTCACTCATGTTCAATACTGTATGCTAACATGCAGGTAGGCTTCATAATACAAGAGTGAAAAGGTAAGCTCAACGCAGACACACGTGGTTGAAAAAAGATGAAGCAACGTGATTGGCTTTCAAGTTAAAGAAGACTGTAATGATAAATGAAACTGAACAGACCACACTTCAAACTAAAGAAAAAATCGTGGGGTAGGTGACAACATGAAGCCAAGCAAGAACAGCGTAGGCCATGCACCATTCTCTGAAGTGAATGCAGGATTGAAAGCATCGAAAGTTATTATTATTATTATTATTATTATTATTATTGAAAGAGGGAGAATAAATGAAGCAATGAACTAAAGGAAATTTATGAACCACTGAAGGCAGGCTATGAAATATAAACCAATGATGATAAACATTTCCCCAGAGGATCAATTCTTCTGTACCCAACTCCGGTATTCCGTGTGCCCAACAAATCACCACCACACATCAACCACACATATTATTAATAATCTAATGAACGGGTCTTACAATTCACTCAAAACCATTAGATTTCATGTAAATCAGTGCAGAAGATTGATCGGCATATGGGAACACCCTATTTGGGTATAGAACAATTCATCCCTTTTCTTAGTATTTAAATGATTTACATCTTAGCTTTGGGAACTACTGTCTTCACATCAGTATATCTCCCAATTTCATTTTTGTTTACGTACTATTATCTTCATGCATGTCCATTAAAGAACTGAAACAAATGAGCATTGTGTAATAAACTATTTGCACTAAGCATATAGAGAAAATTTTAGAAGTTACTGTTTTGTGTTCAATTATATGGTGCGTGAAATGGTGTGTTGAGTTGATGTTGATTTGAATATTATATGTTGACATGTGTGTTGAGTTAATTGCATATTATCAGTTTGATCATGTTAATGAACTCTATTTATATTTCTCATTTGATTTTTGCATATAACCATTTGAGATTACATAACAAAAAAAATAAGTTAGCAATTACAAAATCAAATAATAAGCACAAATGCTAGGTAATATGCTTACAGAAAAAAAAAACACTGACATGCCGTGGATCAACAAAAAATTAACGATTCAGGTTTGCAGGTTAACCAACAACAGTCCACGCGCTGAGCGCATGCCTTGATTACGCGCGAAGCGCGTGCTGTTGTGCTCGTATATATAAAGAAAACACATAATCTATAATAGCTGCCAACATGTCTGACAGATAACCTAAAGTACATAACTATCTTGGACTATGACCATATGTATAGGAAGGTAAATAGATGAGCTCCGGATAAACCGTCGCCCATCTAACTTCAAAAATCGAGTTCGGGTAAGACCACCACCCGGTAGTAAAGTATATCTACTCCTACACGATACAATAGTCCCTCCAATAAAAAAATACAACAAATAATACATAAGAACAGAAAAACATAATGAAAAAACAGACTTTCCAAATCTGCTCTCCAATAAGCTCCCCAACATACATCAACTAGCTGTAGCCTGAAAAACAGTAAACAAAAGTAAGCTAACATCACACACACATACACACACACTACACCATAATGGTCATTTGGTAACACTTATTTTTTTCAATTGCCAACACTTATTTGTGTTGTAAACCGGTAACAGTTATATGTGTTGCTATATAAAATATGTGTCACAAAAAAATACATAATTATAATTTTTTTCTTGCCAACACTTATATGTGTTGGTATGCTTGGTCGAATTGAAATAAAGATGATGTCTAGGTGCAAAAAAGGCAAATAAACTATTATTTTCAGCCCACAACCCTAATCCCTCTCTCGTTTCCTTTCTAAACGCTTTTTACTTGGTAGGCCGCTTCTTTGGAAAAAGAAAAAAGCGATTTTGAATGATTTCAAACCCAATTTCTCCATCCCAATCTCAGTCCTCTATTGATCCATTTCTAATCGGCTTCAAATTTGGAGGCGAGCTTCAGACTCCATGACTTGTGCTTCGCCAATTTGGGGACTTCGGCTTCAGGCTCCTTGGCTTCGAATTTGGGCAATCACTTATGGCTTTAGAGAATTGGCTCCTCAGCCTCGACCTCAGATTCGTGTAGACTGGAAACAGCTACTCGATGTTGAATTCGAGTCACATTTTTAGCTCTTGGATTTTGGCTTTAGGCGAGCGATTTTCAAGGTTTGATCTATTTTAATTTCTACATTTGGCTTCAGTGATTGATTTTGGTTACTATTATTTATCTTATTTAGATTTTTGCAATTTGGCTTTGCGTGAATGATTTTGACTTTGTTAGTGCATGCTGAATTCAACAATTGTTGTTTAAATTAGCAAACTTTTACATTACTGCTTGAATAATATGTTGTGAATAATTGAATTGTTTATCAGGTTATGCAGCAGTCAGAAAATTTAGGTTAAGACATTTTCGTAGTGTTGTATGAGTAGCTATTCATAATTACTAAGTAATTGATAGTTAATACTGTATTAATATAAGTTTAATAATAGACTAAAAAGATGTGTATTATTCAATATTTCATTCAGCTTTATTTGGATTGAGTTATTCAGGAGAAAGTTAATTTTATTATTATTTATTCTTGAATTATAGGTTTTTTATAATCATTGTTATAAAATTTCAAACGTCGTATAATGATCGAATTTTACTATCAGCTAAGAACTTGATTACAAGCTCAAATATATTCAGTTTTTGTTCTTTTTCTTGTTCGATCTATAAACACTCTCGGGTGGGTCTTTATATTATTAGTTTACAGTCTAGTTGGTGAAGTTTTATGTTGGAAATATATCAACCGCTTGCTGCGAGATTTGTCAACCACTTGCTGTAAGAGTTGTTTAGCTTTGAAAAGGTTATCACTCAAATATCCATTTAGATAGGCTAAAATTATACATCTGTATGTGAAATGTTATACTCGGGCTCCCTTGTATAAGCAGGTACTATAAGTCTGTCATCAACATTTACAGTAGTAGATTCAGAAAGAAAATACTGTACCGATCATGAAGCAACCTATCTGGTTGGGTTTGAACTGATGTCTTTTTGATGGATGGATGACATATGGTACCATCGCGTTCAAGGTTATAACCTCGTAGAAATGGTAAAATTTCAGCTCTCCATGTTTTTTTTACTTGATTGGGTTTTGGGGTTCATTGAATTTTGTAGTCGAGAAAATGAATTCACCATAAGGAGAAGGGGTTATGACAATAATTATTCTACATTCTCTGCAACTGATTCTGTGTACTTTACAGATATTTCTTTTTATAAGAAGTGCCTTTGTAACGACCCAGCGGTTTTCGGGCTCGAAAATCGACATAAATACCCTTTACCGTACTCATGCCGATCCTCCAAGCACCGAAAACACTGGATAGTCATTAGAAAGAAATTAGAGGGTAGGATAAGAAAGAAAGAAATATTAGAATAGAAGAAGAAGAAGAACCAACACAGAGTCTCACATCGCAGTGGAATATAATACAGAAATAAATCTTTACTGAAAACTTTAAAATACTTACAATATCAGAGTACAACACACATCTGGACAGTTTTGATAATCTGTCCTCATATATATAATCACACAGCGGAGTATCATTCATCTGAACATCTTCAACTCGTCTCTGGACTTCTCAGTACCTGATAACCTGAACCTGTACACCTCGGTCTAACCCGAGCATTTACAAAACACCGGGTCAGTCTGGTGGACCAGAGTGAGAAAAACTCGCACAACATTTAGAGTATCACACCACTTGATTTTAAAGTTAAAAATCCTTTCGAAATAAAAAGATAATCGTAAGATCGATCCACACATAAACATAGACGGTTTTTACCTTACGATAATCCAAACCAGTTTTCGAAATCAATATCTTGATCTGATATTATGATAATGTCTAGATACAAATAATTAACAAATCTAGAGGAACGCTTGCATCTCACGCTTTCCGTATATAGTATACCATCGAAAACCGCGGGCACTTATTGGATATTGGATTTCCAACCTGACAAAGTATGGGACCACCTTCCGTACGTGTATCTCTAGAGGCGAATACACAGGATTCAACAAGAACGTCTTGCAACCCGGCCCTCACATGACCGACCACTCATTTCGCTTGAGTGTATCGAATGTATATCACCAACGGTTGGACTCAAACCACTGTTCCCGAATGGGCAGAATCGATAGATTAAGAAACAAAAGGAATTTCTCTAGATAGGTGATTATACACCCTAATGGGAGCGACCCACATAGCCATGCTGCCTGCCCGATTTTTGTCATCTCCTGGTTGATGAGGCTTGAGGTCAGAACATATCTGGTCATCATACACTTTGAATGCCACATCGTCAGATCCGCCAGATCACACTGGTTGACGTCCACAAAAATACTCTAGCTTATTTGGCTAGAGAATAACCATTTCTCCGCCATCAACTAGGATACGTTTGGAGAAATCAACACAGGTAATTCCTTTGGAAATACTCTGTCAGACATCCATCCATACAAGTCATCCAGGAGCAGGATGAACCGAAGGTACTCTCCTACTGCATCCAATATAGGAATCACCCCATGGATCAGTAGCGACAGTCCTTGCAATCCACAGTTCCAACCACGACAGAATCCCAGTATATCTCCGGGTCGAATAAGAGATTTTATGTGGTTCTTCCGCTTTATGAAGATCTATGGTCTTCATATGCTCCATCTCGATCATCGCTTGATATCTTCTATACTTTCGTATTCGTTGGTCGGAATGGTTTTCGAATATACGTTCGATCCCGGTCTTTCCATACCAACAACGTTGGGAAAATTTTTGATAGTCGGTTATTTAACTATCAAAATAAAAGTCAAAGATAAAATGAATCCATTGTCCTTACACACAGCATCACTTGGCCTTCATATAAATCAATTTGAAATACCAAAATAATATATCGGTTTTACTATATTAGAAATCCCAATTCAATTTATATATATAGAAAAATACCTTGAATTATATTCAAATTCCAATTACCTTCCATTCAAAAATATTTGTTTAAATCATCACTTATTATCTGTAATCGAGCAATTTTATTCCACATATCGTCATTTCAAAATCTCCCTCTGTTTCCTTTGTTAGATCACCATAAATGTCACTTTCCATTTCAAAAATATCTCATTTTCAAATACCATTTTCGTACTTTGAAAATATAGTCATGTTTCCGCAAATTCCCTTTTTATTTCCTTTATTCTGGGAATATCACTTCATAGTCTCAAGCCCCTTTTTAATTCCTCTTTATATGGAATTTCATCATGTATTATCGACTCCTTCAAATTACACTATCATTTCGTAGAATATATTATCTTGAACATCCCTATGGTTACAACTGATGTCATCCTTTGATAATTCTGAAGTTGTTCAAGTTGGGGTATTAGATTACCTCTCAGACCTTGATCAACAACGTCATTATCTGAAGATAGGTATCAGGTGTAATCCAAACTTGATATTCATTTCAATATCAAAACAAATCTCCTTTTTAGTTATATCTTTGATATAACATCTTCTCTTAAATCTTGTGAATCCATATGGCCTCTTACACGTCAACTCACCTAACCATTTCGTTCAACTTATGTTTCAGTTTTTGATTTCATTTCAAAAACTGCATTGGTCCCTAATCATACTTTAGTAAACATTTCCTAAATATCAACCCGAAGGTCAAAACCAACATCAACTCAATATTCTGAAAATCATTTAACTTAACCGATCTCCAGTGATATTCCATTTCCCTACTTTTATATCTTGTCTTCCATTTCCATTTTAAATCTTTTCCCAAATAACTTACTTGGATAATATTTGATTTTCCTGAACTCTACGCCTTCATAAATTTCTTGGATTTTCTTAAATCCATGCTAATGTGAATTTCCTCTATCTTCACTTTAGACTAAACTTATATTATCATTAGATTGCTCGAATATTCATTTTACCATAACGGTGTTTTAACACCCTTTTGAATTTTTCATAGATACACTTTTAAAATCCAATATTAACACTTTGGTTTATAATCTTAATAATCAAATTCCAAAATGTCTAAATCCAATTAACAAACCAAATAAATAATTAGGTGTACTTAACATCGTTGACTTGTTCAACCTATACTTGATTTGTTTTTTTCATTCACTCCAATTAGCTCTTTCATTGATAATAAAATAAATGGAAATAATTCCAATTCTTTTGATAAATGCAAATCAACATTCATTTAACTATTAATTAAAATAAATTAAATAAATCCATTTCAGTTAATCTAGTTGACCTAGTCAACTCTGAACATGAGTAAATCAAATTCCAATTCAGCTTTCCATTACGAATTCAATTAATTTTAAATAATCTCGTTCGATCCATCTTGAATAAATAATAATTAATTAATAAAATTTTATTTGTTTAAACCCTTTAATTCCATTAACTGATGAACTTGTCATTTGTAAATAACACCTACTGATCAACCAATCAACACAGCAATCAGTTCAAACAATTCAAACGATGTCATGCATTTATTTCATAAACGAGACCAGCGAGGTAAGTTACCTCCACTGGGTTAGACCGTTAACAACGATCTTGTGTTTCACTGCAGTTCGATGACGATTTAATTTTATCGGTCCAATCAACCAACCCAAGCAGATAAACTAACAAACAGTCAACTATTAACTACCGAAGCACACAAAATAGAACAAACCCAATTTATATAAAATATAAATGGAGTACTGAGTGAGTTTAACTCACCTGGATTTAAATCCGTTGATGAACAGTCCGTTTGATCAAATTAAACTGACGTTTAATTCGAATAAAAATTTCCAGTCGCTTCAGATCCGGACTGGGCCTGCTCCATCTCGATGTACTCGACTCCACGGTCCCAACACATCTGACCGCGCGTAAAACCGATACTGTATGCGTGAGAAATCGAATCATGAAATTTATAACAAATTTAAATAAAACATGGATTTTCCTTTTAAAATTTAAAGTTGGGCTTACCTAAAATCATCGGCCCATAAAGGATCCGACCTGGTTTACCACTTAAAACCCTCATATCCGATCATTTCCTTTATCATTTAGCAGCCGCCTCCAATTTTCTCAAAACGAAACCCTAATCCCCCTTTCAGTAAATCGAAGCTTAATCCCGACGCATCCATCACTATACCACCCACCTCTTCTAACGCCACCACCTTCGATTGATCTGCTACCCTCCTATGCAGCCGCTCCTCGATCCCACTTTCGATCGCTCAGCGACTTCAACAATGGCTTCGCCCGCAAACCCATCCAAGAACCGCAAGCTAAGTATTTCCTTTTTACTTGATTTTAAATTGCAGAAATATTTGTTTTGATTTTCTGGTTTTTGAGTATGGTTTTCTTCTTCGGTTGACTGTTGTTCGAATGAGTGATGAACACTACTGTGATATCGTATTTATAGTTGCGGTTTGGGTTGGCAAAAACACTGTCTTTCAGGGGTTGCGAATTGTTATGTCAATTAAAATCAAATCTAAATTTAGATTTTAGGTTCGGATTTTAGTCTAGGCTTCTGATTGAACTTGGATAGATTGCGGCTATGAATTGTTACTTCGATTAGATACATTCGGATTTGTATTTAGATTTTGTACAGATTTCTTTTATATTTTAAAATATATGAAACAGTGATGGCACATGGAAATTTCTGCACAAATTTATATGTTCGATTCTGGTAAAGATCTGGTGTATAAAATATACATTTTCCCTTAGAGGTTCATGTCTGTTTTCGAGCTGTCCTTGTACATTTTACTGTTGTTCACTGTCTTGTTCAATCGGCCCGTATGTAGATGAAGATACACATATATATATTTTGTTCATTGATTTGTTTTATGGTTGTTCATACTATAGCTATACAACTATAAATTTTAGATTTCAGATCTGTTTTTCCTAGTAGTTCATGGTGCTTGCTTAGATTTCAAGTATAAATGTATCCATATATTTTCCAGTGTCATATAGGACTAATGTATGACTATACGTCTGTTTTGATTTAGCTGTTCATCCCCATACCCCATTTTTCTTTGCCGCTCCTAATCTATCCCTTAGATGCTCATTTCCAATGCATATAATCTTAGATATATATAGATTTATATGTTTAGATGCTGTTCTGTGTATTGTTTAGGTACACCTATATTTGACTCTCTCACTATAGCTGTTCATTTGTGTATACTATATGAATATAACTGTACAAATTTTATACATCTCTTCTCTTATTTTCCTTTGCTGTTCATTTGTATTTCTGATACACTAATAGATTTTACTGCTTTCTTATATGCTGTCTTGTCTATGAATTTTTTTTCCCTTTTTTAATGGGTTCTCTCCTTTGTTTCTCGCAGATCAAAACTGATCAAACATGGATTTACCGGTGCTGGAAAGTCCGAGGCATTTCAAAAGTGAATTTACCAAGATTGTTTTTTTTTTCTTTTTTTCTTTTTCTTTCTTTCTTTGTGTTGTTCTTGTACAACCAATCTTATATATGTATATTTAATTCTTTATTCCATTAGAAGATTTGGACTGTGATATGTATTCAAAAAGGATTTAACATATATGATATTAATGATTTTGTATACGGATTTCGCTGTGTTATGATATGTACAATTAGCATCTTTAAATATGTAAATACTGTTTGAATTGCCATATTAAGATTGATGTATACGCATATTCCTTTACTCCTTAGATTATCTATAAAAGAGAGGAGCTCCTGTATGAGCATCAATTTACACTAAAAAGTTTTTCTAGCAATTACACATTTGACCCGCTATATATTGTTCTTGCTAATTGAATTCTTGGCTTATGTCTTCCACTTAAATTCATGCCCTTGTTCGATATTATAACTAAGGCTAGGCTAACATTTAACTGGGGTCTAGATATAACATTTTTACATTCCAAATAGTATATAATTCAACTCGATATTAAAATCCTAGTTTTAAATAATATTTCATTTACATAAAATTGCCTAATATTCATAACTAATTCGATAAATTTAAAACGATTCTAATAGCGATTATTCTAAACTTTGATTTAGCCGTACTAACAAAATTCAATATTAAATCCCATTAATATCCCGTCTAATTAAATATTTGACTGACAGAAATACGGGTCGTTACATTCTTCTCCCCTTAAAATAATTTCGTCCTCGAAATTGCAAAGTAAGAAGAATATTCCGAACCTTTTTAAAAAAAAATATTACCTTTGCATTAAATTTAAAATAAATTTGAACCCTAAAATTTTTTCTAAAATTCTGCCAACACTTCCTCTGCCTGATCGGGACGATTATGTCTGCCACTCTGGGCCTCAACTCCTTCGAAAAGAAAATTCAAAATTCGAATGGAAATCCACTTTATTTGAATCCCAATCTATTTATCCATTACGTTTTTAAATCCCAATTTATTCAAATTCACTCTTTTTGAATTTATTCTTAAATTGGTTTTTCTTAACTAGGTTCAGTTTCACTTCCATATCCTATTCAACCGACGAATTGAATTGCTAATCAATTCAATTTTATTTCATAATTCAAATTTGATTTCAAATCAAATCAATCAGAACAAACAACCAAACAACCCACATCACTATAATATAGAAAATAAATTCCTTTTTCTATATAAAAATATACATCGGGTAAAATTATTTCGTTTACCCTCTTTTCAAAACAATACTGTACCCATTGCGAGTTCTATGCTTTTCAACACTCGAACCGATCAACAAACACAATACCAAACATTTGTAAATAAATTTTACAAATACGCTCTCATATATATACACTCAAACTCAATCTAGAGTGTTACTAACCCCATCTCTATCGAGTTACGCCATAGAGCCAAGGTTACTACTCAACCAATAGCTCTGATACCACTGTAACGACCCAACGGATTACGACCTCGAAAATTGATATAAATACCCTTTACTGTACTCATGTCGATCCTCCAAGCACCGAAAACACTGGATAGTCATGTAACACCCCGTAATTTGAACATAAAAATTCACAAATTAAAGTATACTTAATCAAGTGAAATGGGTTGCGCAGAGAAATATATATATATATATATTGATATATATATATATATATAATTGAAAATTAAATAAATAAATATGCAAAAATGTTCAAAACAGCGAATTGGGAGAGGGGAATAACCAAACCGGCCGATTTTTGAGGTCGACCCGAGCTTGCTGGGTCGACTAGGGGTTAATCCAGGGTGTTTGGCTGTCAACCCGTGGGCCGATTCGCTCAAATGCAGATTTTGCATTTGAATGGTTCTCATGGTTCAGCTTTAATCTAAAGGCCCTAGATGGTTCCTACACTTGACTTCTTCCCCAAGACATGCTTTGATGGCTAGGATCTAAACTAAGGTTTATCCTATGGCTAAAACTATCCTAGTCTTCTATAAAAAGACCCCTAACCTAAACCTAAATGCTCATTATTCAATCCTATAGCTAAACTATGCCAAAATGTTCTCTCATGGCCTCCACCCTCATCCTCTTGTCATAATCTCCATCTCTAATCATATGAGAGAGTTTCTAAAGAAGTATAAGAGTTCCTAAGCTTGCTTAAGTGTTTCTAAGTTTGATTCAAGGCTTTTCTTCATCAAAGCTAGGATCTTTATTATTGATTTGGCTCAAGGGTTTTCATTTGGAGCATTCTTATTTGGAGTTTTTGAGTTGATAGCTTAGTGGCTTCGTCTCAATCTTTTAATATATTCATAAGAAGGCTAATCAACAAGTTGTGAGTTTTCTATAGCCTTAATGACCAATTATTGAAATGATTATGATAGGATATATGAGGTTATGTCTATGAATGTGGATCAATGCAAGTTATGCAAGTTATATGCTATGTGTTAATGATGTTATGCATGTTATGCAAGTTATATGCTATGTGTTTGAGATGTTATGCATGTTATGCAAGTTATATGCAATGCGTTTGAAATGTTATGCATGTTATGCAAGTTATATGATATGAGTTTGAGATGTTATGCAAGTTATGCAAGCCATATGCTACATGTTCATGATGTTATGCAAGTTATGCAAGTCATATGTTACATGTTCATGATGTTATGCAAGCTATGCAAGCTATATGCTATATGATCATGATGTTATGCAAGTTATGCAAGTGTTCATGATGCTAGTTGCTATGATAAACATTGATCCACTATGACACCATGATTATGCAAGTTTGGTGTATGATTATATGCAAGTTCATATATGATATGTTATGCAAGTTTGGTGTATGATTATATACAAGTTCATATATGTATGTTATGCAAGTTTGGTGTATGATTATATGCAAGTTCATATATGATATGTTATGCAAGTTTGGTGTATGATTATATGCAAGTTCATATATGATATGTTATGCAAGTTTGGTGTATGATTATATGCAAGTCCATATATGACATGTTATGCAAGTTTGGTGTTTGATGATATGCAAGTAACATGTGCAAGTTTACACCTTAGAATGATATGCATACATATGCAAGTTAACCCCTTTGTATGTCATACATACATATGCAAGTTTACCCCTTTATATGACATAAGTAACTTATGCAAGTTAATCTCTTTATGACATATGTGATTCATGCAAGTTTGGGTTGATTATTTATGCTAGTTGGGTTTGATGCTATATGCATGATGACACCTTTAAAAACCCATGTTGATGCTAATGTTATGCAAGTTGAACCCATTGTATTTGTGATGAATCTTCCCTTTTATGTCATGTCCGCGAATTACGTGGGGAACGATGGGGTTAATAAACATGTTAATGAAATTGTGTGAAGTTGGTATGATTATGCGTACCATAAAGAAGATGGACATAATTGAGTCAATTATGTACATCGTTAAAAATTGGAATTAATTAGGGAAAATTAATTCGAAATATGGGGGTGATTAATTAGGTGTAATTAATCGACTAAGACACGAGGTTGGACCCTTTTGTAGCATAAGACTTCCTGGAACCGACCGGCATATCCAGCGGCTACAAATGATTGGCTCAATGTGAGAGGTCTTAGGCACAAACTATACACGTGACAAGTGTAAAGACACGAGGTTAGACTCGGTTATGGCGTAAGGCTGCCCGGACCCGATCGGCAAATCCAGCTGCCATAAGAGATAGTCTAATGTGAGAGGTCTCTACAACGGTTACGTTCTTAATTAATTAAGAAACACTTAACCATATTAGAATGTAGAGGAACATGAGGGGTTAAGTGGGTGCCTTGGGTGGCATGTGGAAAAATCTAGTGGTTGCCTTGGGTGGCAATAGAAAATATGATTAAAATACTTAACCAAAGGGGAACATGTAACTAAACATGATTAAAGGGTTAAGTGGGTGCCTTGGGTGGCATGTAGGAATCTAGTGGGTGCCTTGAGTGGCAATTGAAATATGATTAGATGACTTAACCAAACCTTAAGATGTAAGTGGGCATGATTATAAAAAGGGGTTAAGTGGGATGCACTAGATTAAATGACAAGCTTAAGTAGTAGCTTGTGGGGGCCTTAAGTGACAATTGAAATATGATTAAATGACAAGCTTAAGTAGTAGCTTGTGGGGGCCTTAAGTGGCAATTGAAATATGACTAAATGACAAGCTTAAGTAGTAGCTTGTGGGGGCCTTGTGTGGCAATTGAAATATGATTAGATGACTTAACCAAACCTTAACATGTAAGTGGGCATGATTATAAAAAGGGGTTAAGTGGGATGCACTAGATAAAATGACAAGCTTAAGTAGTAGATTGTGGGGGCCCATTTCAACCAGTAACCCATATGTATCTTATTGGGCTCGACCCATGTCGAGGACGGGACACGCGTACTGGGCTTGACTATAAGAGGCCAAAACGGGGTAGCGGTGGCAACGCGAGTCCAACGGGTTTCATATGCGTGTGTGGACCCGGGCTGGTAGGTAAGACGTTGTTGCATCATGTAGATATAAGTCGTGCACCATTTTCGGGTTGCCACTTTGGGGAGTGATACACCCCACTATGGGGCCAGCACGGGTATCTACGGTAGGGAGCCGATCGCTTGGGAGTAGTGGGTACACCTAGTGGAGATAGGGGTAGACGGCACATATGCAGTCAGCTAGGGGTACACGAAACTATTGGGAAAATTTTCTAAGTCCTTGAGAGGGATCAACCTTTAAGTAGGAATGACTGGTGTGGTGCAGTTAGTAATTATCCTTGGGTGGGTAGATGCGTCTTTACCGTTATCTTAGTTATCCTATGTCTAGTTGGCTACTTAGTGTAGTCATTTATCCCCAGTCATCCCGTGCCAAGTTTATATCATACCCTAATTATTTTAATGATTGTGTGGTTAAAGTTATAGGGCTCACTCAGACTTATGTCTGACCCCGTTGTTTTTATCTTTTTCCCCCTCAGGTCCTCAGGTTGGGCCTAGCACTAGTGGGCTTTGATCAGACATCTTTATCTATCTTCTGGAGCTTGGACCGTGATGTAAAGCCCAGCTTATCTTTTCTTTTATGGCTATTGTTTATGTAGTGGGATTATGTACTTATGTTTTTATCAGGATGGATATTTAGTACTTGACTCTTTATGGTGTTGTAACTAAACATGTTTACCTTCTGCTGCTATGAAAGAATGTTTTAGATTTTCAAGTATTTATATCTGTCTTGTTGTAATTTTTCTGTTCTATACTCACTTAAAATGCTCCACCGAAGTTAAGGCATTCCCTTAGTGAGTGACCTTAGCGGGTGTGGGGTGTTACACGTGGTATCAGAGCCAGGTTACCAGAACAGATAATTTTTTTAGAAAAACTATTTTTCTAAAACATTTTTGGAAGAAGTATTTTCAAAAACATGTCTTTTAAGAGAAAAGTTTTTGAAAGAAAAGCATAATCCCCAATAGCCATATCTTTATCTTTCGAATTCTCCATTTTGAATCTCTTCCTCTCTCCTTTTGAATTTCTTCTCCGTGTATAGATGATCTTTCTAAGATAGATAAGAATGGAAAACCACTTCAAGGGACTTAGACATTTGTCGGATTAGAAGTTGGTTCAAGAAGGAGGAGGACTGGTAGATACCTATAGGATAGACGATGGGAGGAAGGCTCAAATAGTTGTTTGGTTAATGAAGGACGAAACCTCATTGGTGGGAGATTACGAGTGGAGAATGGGAAGAAGAGGGCTAGTAGTTATCCTTTTGGAGGAATAGGACACCTTATTAGGATTGTCCAAAGGGGCAAGGGCAAGGTATGGAATCTTCTGGAGGGTAGTTGTATTCCCTCACGGCTAGTGTACCAGATGGGGATGGGACCGTCTAGGTTGGAATTTGGATTTCTTTATTATTCGGTTCGAACTTTATTTTGATTCTGACGCATCGAGTTCGTTTATCTCATCGTTGTTAGTTGAGTCACTGCACTTAGACACCAGTTTAGTAGATGATCCCTTAGTTGTTTCAAACCCAATTGGGGGCTCCATGATGTGTTTGGGTTTGGAAGTTTCTATACTTAGCGTTGAGTTTAGATGTGATGCTTTTTGGGCTTCACGGGCTATGGGTTAGTTTTGGGCATGGACTGGTTATCCAGTAATGATGCCGTTCTTGTTTGTGAAAGGAGAGTTGTTAGGCTTATGACCCGCTTGGGTAACACTCTCGAGATCTCTTGTAATCCCATGGAATCTGTTATGCTAAGTTATCTAGAATCGCTTGACACGTCGGTCGAGAGTTTGCGATCTATTAGAGTGGTCCGGAAATACTCGGATGTGTTTGAGGAGGTGAAGGGCTTACCTCCGGAGCGGGAGATTGACTTCCGAATATATCCGGTAGACAATGCCAAACCAGTATCTTGGCCAGTGTGCCACATGGCTCCTCGTGAGAGGAGGGAACTCCATAAGCAAGTAGGCGATTTGGTTGAGAAGGGGTTCAGAAGACGAAGTATATCGGAGTGGGGTGCTCCAGTAGTTTTTGCCACGAAGGCGGATGGGTCCCTCAGACTTTGTGTAGACTATAGAGAGTTTAACAAGATAACAAAGAAGAATAGACACCCATTGCCGAGGATTGATGATCTCTTTGATCAGTTGGTTGGCGCCTCAGTGTTTTCGCAGTTGGACTTAGCCACGGGGTTTCGTCAGTTGAGAGTGGCTGAGGATAGTATAGAGAAGACTGCCTTTAGGACTCCGGATGGTTTTTATGAGTGGCTGGTGATGCCATTTGGTTTGACGAACGCCCCCGCATACTTTGTGGATTTGATGAGTAGGGTGTTCAGGGAGTACCTAAATAAGTTCGTGATGGTCTTTGTGGATGACATCTTGGTCTTTTCTAGGAGCGAAATAAGTTTTCTTATGTGCTTAATAGGTTGAGCAAAGCCAGTTATGGGATAAACGGAGGTTTTGGAGCGAGACTGGCGAGGACATCCAGAGTTGGACAAAGGCTTAATTGTTTAGCCATTTTTACTAGTATCATCTCACGTAGGTCGTCTGAATTCGAAGGAGTTATCCCTTGGGTGTTTTTCTGATATTGGTTTAGGCCTTTGGGGCTTGCACTTGGGGGATGTCAAGTTCGACTAGGATGGTCTGCGTGAGAGATGGACAGTTGTGATGATTTTGGATAGGGTAATATCCTGGTTTTCTCTAGAAGTGGAGAAGAGCATGCCCAACATCTTAGGGAAGTGTTGGAGACTCTTCGAGCGCATAGTCTTAGGATATCAAAAGTGGATGGGATTCTTAGCATCCTATGAGTTTGAGATAGCGTATACCCATGGCAAGGGTAACGTGGTAGCGGACGCCTTAAGTAGAAAAAGGTTGTCCTTGAGTTCATTGTTCGTTGAACGACGGAGCTTGGAATTTATCTCGATGTTTGACTTCAGACCTTCTGTTGACTTTATACCCGGTTTGCTAGCATCCTTAGAGGTCAGACCTACTCTTTTGGGACGGATTGGTGAGGCACAGCGGGACGACCCACAGTTGGTTGAGTTAGTGGAGAAGCTCATAAGGAGGGAGTCGTCCAACCATTTGAGTAGGTACACCCTAGATGATAAGGGGTGGTGGCGTAGAGACGATAGACTTTGTGTACCGCAGGACGAGGGTTTGAAGAAGGCTGTACTTGATGATGCACATCGTTCGAAGATGACCATTCATCCCGGTGGGGACAAGATGTACCAAGACATGAAGCGAGTTTTCTTTTGGGCCGGTATGAAGAAAGATGTGGCCGAGTATGTCGCTAGATGCTTGGTGTGCCAACAAGTGAAAGCGGAGCAAAAGAAACCCGGTGGGTTGCTTCACCCATTAGAAGTTCCGCAATGGAAGTGGGATAGCGTCTCGATGGATTTTGTTGGTGGGAATCTACGGATAAGATCTTGCTTGGGCCCGATATGGTTAGAGAGACTTCGGAAAAGATTGATTTGATTCGAAGAAGGATGAAAGCGGCGCAAGACAGACAGAAATCTTACGCGGATAAGAGGAGAACGGATCTTGAGTTTGATGTTGGGGACATGGTCTTTGTCAAGGTATCTCCATTACGGAATGTTGTTCGCTTTGGGTCCGTTGGGAAGTTAGCACCAAGATTGGTGGGACCGTTTCCTATTAAGGAAAGGATTAGATAGATGGCATATAGAGTAGAGTTGCCCGAGAGACTTAGTGGTGTACATGATGTATTCCATGTATCACATTTGAGGAAGTGCCTACATGAGACCGCAGAGGTGGTAGAGCCGAGTTTGCTTAGAGAAGTGGAGGTAGAGCGTGATGCAACTATTCGACGAGCTCCTATCCGCATCCTTGGGTCAGAGATTAGGAAGTTGAGGAACAGAGAGGTGCGACTAGTCAAAGTGCAATGGGGAGAAGATGAGAGCAATGCTACTTGGGAGACGGAAGCGAAGATGCATTCACTATACCCATTCCTTTTCGAGGGTATGTCTTTTAACTTCTCCTTTATCGTTTGTCTAGTACTTATCTTATCTTTAGTATGTCCTCTCATTAGTACCTTTGACCTTTAGATAGGGTAAACCTATGGTTGAAACATGTGTTTGAGACATGTTATGTTTGATGGATGCGTGTGGATGCAAGTGGTTGCTAGTGGTTGCTCGTGGATGCATATACACACACTTTAGGCACTAGATCGGCTCAATCACTTCATATTGCATATTGCATAAAATTGTGTGTAGGTAGCTATATTAATGGATGTATAATGGTTGTGCTATCATATGGATGATGCATTTTGGTGAATGATTGTGCACTCATGTAGAAATAGTATGTGTCGATAGGGTTCTTCCGCATACATATTGGATGCATGGCACTATCATGGTTTGCATTAAGGGGGTCCACTGAATCAGTAGACCGCCTGATTTTGCATCAGACATGGAACATATACACACACTTCTTGCATATTTCATACAACATTAGAAATTTTAAGGACAATGGATGCCAGTGTTTGATGGTTTAGTAGATGGTTGTTTGGTTGGTAGGATAAATTCTTCTTGACTTAGAGATTTCGGGGACGAAATCCTTTAAGGAGGGGAGAATGTAACACCCCGTAATTTGAACATAAAAATTCACAAATTAAAGTATACTTAATCAAGTGAAATGGGTTGCGCAGGGAAATATATATATATTGATATATATATATATATATATATATAATTGAAAATTAAATAAATAAATATGCAAAAATGTTCAAAACAGCGAATTGGGAGAGGGGAATAACCAAACCGGCCGATTTTTGAGGTCGACCCGAGCCTGCTGGGTCGACTAGGGGTTAGTCCAGGGTGTTTGGCTGTCAACCCGTGGGCCGATTCGCTCAAATGCAGATTTTGCATTTGAATGGTTCTCATGGTTCAGCTTTAATCTAAAGGCCCTAGATGGTTCCTACACTTGACTTCTTCCCCAAGACATGCTTTGATGGCTAGGATCTAAACTAAGGTTTATCCTATGGCTAAAACTATCCTAGTCTTCTATAAAAAGACCCCTAACCTAAACCTAAATGCTCATTATTCAATCCTATAGCTAAACTATGCCAAAATGTTCTCTCATGGCCTCCACCCTCATCCTCTTGTCATAATCTCCATCTCTAATCATATGAGAGAGTTTCTAAAGAAGTATAAGAGTTCCTAAGCTTGCTTAAGTATTTCTAAGTTTGATTCAAGGCTTTTATTCATCAAAGCTAGGATCTTTATTATTGATTTGGCTCAAGGGTTTTCATTTGGAGCATTCTTATTTGGAGTTTTTGAGTTGATAGCTTAGTGGCTTCGTCTCAATCTTTTAATATATTCATAAGAAGGCTAATCAACAAGTTGTGAGTTTTCTATAGCCTTAATGACCAATTATTGAAATGATTATGATAGAATATAATGAGGTTATGGCTATGAATGTGGATCAATGCAAGTTATGCAAGTTATATGCTATGTGTTAATGATGTTATGCATGTTATGCAAGTTATATGCTATGTGTTTGAGATGTTATGCATGTTATGCAAGTTATATGCTATGCGTTTGAAATGTTATGCATGTTATGCAAGTTATATGCTATGAGTTTGAGATGTTATGCAAGTTATGCAAGCCATATGTTACATGTTCATGATGTTATGCAAGTTATGCAAGTCATATGTTACATGTTCATGATGTTATGCAAGTTATGCAAGCTATATGCTATATGATCACGATGTTATGCAAGTTATGCAAGTGTTCATGATGCTAGTTGCTATGATAAACATTGATCCACTATGACACCATGATTATGCAAGTTTGGTGTATGATTATATGCAAGTTCATATATGATATGTTATGCAAGTTTGGTGTATGATTATATACAAGTTCATATATGATATGTTATGCAAGTTTGGTGTATGATTATATGCAAGTTCATATATGATATGTTATGCAAGTTTGGTGTATGATTATATGCAAGTTCATATATGATATGTTATGCAAGTTTGGTGTATGATTATATGCAAGTCCATATATGACATGTTATGCAAGTTTGGTGTTTGATGATATGCAAGTAACATGTGCAAGTTTACACCTTAGAATGATATGCATACATATGCAAGTTAACCCCTTTGTATGTCATACATACATATGCAAGTTTACCCCTTTATATGACATAAGTAACTTATGCAAGTTAATCTCTTTATGACATATGTGATTCATGCAAGTTTGGATTGATTATTTATGCTAGTTGGGTTTGATGCTATATGCATGATGACACCTTTAAAAACCCATGTTGATGCTAATGTTATGCAAGTTGAACCCATTGTATTTGTGATGAATCTTCCCTTTTATGTCATGTCCGCGAATTACGTGGGGAACGATGGGGTTAATAAACATGTTAATGAAATTGTGTGAAGTTGGTATGATTATGCGTACCATAAAGAGGATGGACATAATTGAGTCAATTATGTACATCGTTAAAAATTGGAATTAATTAGGGAAAATTAATTCGAAATATGGGGGTGATTAATTAGGTGTAATTAATCGACTAAGACACGAGGTTGGACCCTTTTGTAGCATAAGACTGCCCGGAACCGACCGGCATATCCAGCGGCTACAAATGATTGGCCCAATGTGAGAGGTCTTAGGCACAAACTATACACATGACAAGTGTAAAGACACGAGGTTAGACTCGGTTATGGCGTAAGGCTGCCCGGACCCGACCGGCAAATCCAGCTGCCATAAGAGATAGTCTAATGTGAGAGGTCTCTACAACGGTTACATTCTTAATTAATTAAGAAACACTTAACCATATTAGCATGTAGAGGGACATGAGGGGTTAAGTGGGTGCCTTGGGTGGCATGTGGAAAAATCTAGTGGTTGCCTTGGGTGGCAATAGAAAATACGATTAAAATACTTAACCAAAGGGGAACATGTAACTAAACATGATTAAAGGGTTAAGTGGGTGCCTTGGGTGGCATGTAGGAATCTAGTGGGTGCCTTGAGTGGCAACTGAAATATGATTAGATGACTTAACCAAACCTTAACATGTAAGTGGGCATGATTATAAAAAGGGGTTAAGTGGGATTCACTAGATTAAATGACAAGATTAAGTAGTAGCTTGTGGGGGCCTTAAGCGACAATTGAAATATGATTAAATGACAAGCTTAAGTAGTAGCTTGTGGGGGCCTTAAGTGGCAATTGAAATATGATTAAATGACAAGATTAAGTAGTAGCTTGTGGGGGCCTTGAGTGGCAATTGAAATATGATTAGATGACTTAACCAAACCTTAACATGTAAGTGGGCATGATTATAAAAAGGGGTTAAGTGGGATGCACTAGATAAAATGACAAGCTTAAGTAGTAGCTTGTGGGGGCCCATTTCAACCAGTAACCCATATGTATCTTATTGGGCTCGACCTATGTCGAGGACGGGACACGCGTACTGGGCTTGACTATAAGAGGCCAAAACGGGGTAGCGGTGGCAACGCGAGTCCAACGGGTTTCATATGCGTGTGTGGACCCGGGCTGGTAGGTAAGACGTTGTTGAATCGTGTAGATATAAGCCGTGCACCATTTTCGGGTTGCCACTTTGGGGAGTGATACACCCCACTGTGGGGCCAGCACGGGTATCTACGGTAGGGAGCCGATCGCTTGGGAGTAGTGGGTACACCTAGTGGAGATAGGGGCAGACGGCACCTATGCAGTCAGCTAGGGGTACACGAAACTACTGGGAAAATTTTCTAAGTCCTTGAGAGGGATCAACATTTAAGTAGGAATGACTGGTGTGGTGCAGTTAGTAATTATCCTTGGGTGGGTAGATGCGTCTTTACCGTTATCTTAGTTATCCTATGTCTAGTTGGCTACTTAGTGTAGTCATTTATCCCCAGTCATCCCGTGCCAAGTTTATATCATACCCTAATTATTTTATTGATTGTGTGGTTAAAGTTATAGGGCTCACTCAGACTTATGTCTGACCCCGTTGTTTTTATCTTTTCCCCCCCTCAGGTCCACAGGTTGGGCCTAGCACTAGTGGGCTTTGATCAGACATCTTTATCTATCTTCTGAAGCTTGGACCGTGATGTAAAGCCCAGCTTATCTTTTCTTTTATGGCTATTGTTTATGTAGTGGGATTATGTACTTATGTTTTTATCAGGATGGATATTTAGTACTTGACTTTTTATGGTGTTGTAACTAAACATGTTTACCTTCTGCTGCTATGAAAGAATGTTTTAGATTTTCAAGTATTTATATCTGTCTTGTTGAAATTTTTCTGTTCTATACTCACTTAAAATGCTCCACCGAAGTTAAGGCATTCCCTTAGTGAGTGACCTTAGCGGGTGTGGGGTGTTACAAGTCATTAGAAAGAAATTAGAGGGTGGGATAAGAAAGAAAGAAATATTAGAATAGAAGAAGAAGAAGAAGAACCAACACAAAGTCTCACATCGCAGTGGAATATAATACAGAAATAAATCTTTACTGAAAACTTTAAAATACTTACAATATCAGAGTACAACACACATCTGGACAGTTTTGATAATCTGTCCTCATATATATAATCACACAGCGGAGTATCATTCATCTGAACATCTTCAACTCGTCTTTGGACTTCTCAGTACCTGATAACCTGAACCTGTACACCTCGGTCTAACCCGACCATTTACAAAACACCGGGTCAGTCTGGTGGACCAGAGTGAGAAAAACTCGCACAACATTTAGAGTATCACACCACTTGATTTTAAAGTTAAAAATCCTTTCGAAATAAAAGATAATCGTAAGATCGATCCACACATAAACATAGACGGTTTTTACCTTACGATAATCCAAACCTGTTTTCGAAATCAATATCTTGATCTGATATTATGATAATGTCTAGATACAAATAATTAACAAATCAAGAGGAACGCTTGCATCTCACGCTTCCCGTATATAGTATACAATCGAAAACCGCGGGCACTTATTGGATATTGGATTTCCAACCTGACAAAGTATGGGACCACCTTCCGTATGTGTATCTCTAGAGGAGAATACACAGGGTTCAACAAGAACGTCTTGCAACCTGGCCCTCACATGACCGACCATTCATTTCGCTTGAGTGTATCGAATGTATATCAACAACGGTTGGACTCAAACCACCATTCCCGAATGGGCAGAATCGATAGATTAAGAAACAAAAGGAATTTCTCTAGATAGGTGATTATACACCCTAATGGGAGCGACCCACATAGCCATGCTGCCTGCCCAATTTTTGTCATCTCCTGGTTGATGAGGCTTGAGGTCAGAACATATCTGGTCATCATACACTTTGAATGCCACATCGTCAGATCCGCCAGATCACACTGGTTGACGTCCACAAAAATACTCTAGCTTATTTGGCTAGAGAATAACCATTTCTCCGCCACCAACTAGGATACGTTTGGAGAAATCAACACAGGTAATTCCTTTGGAAATACTCTGTCAGACATCCGTCCATACAAGTCATCCAGGAACAGGATGAACCGAAGGTACTCTCCTACTGCATCCGATATAGGAATCACCCCATGGATCAGTAGCGACAGTCCTTGCAATCCACAGTTCCAACCACGATAGAATCCCAGTATATCTCCGGGTCGAATCAGAGATTTTAAGTGGTTCTTCCTCTTTATGAAGATCTATGGTCTTCATATGCTCCATCTCGATCATCGCTTGATATCTTCTATACTTTCGTATTCGTTGGTCGGAATGGTTTTCGAATATACGTTCGATCCCGGTCTTTCCATACCAACAACGTTGGGCAAAATTTTGATAGTCGGTTATTTAACTATCAAAATAAAAGTCAAAGATAAAATGAATCCATTGGCCTTACACACAGCATCACTTGGCCTTTATATAAATCAATTTGAAATACCAAATTAATATATCAGTTTTACTATATTAGAAATCCCAATTCAATTTATATATATAGAAAAATACCTTGAATTATATTCAAATTCCTATTACCTTCCATTCAAAAATATTTGTTTAAATCATCACTTATTATCTGTAATCGAGCAATTTTATTCCACATATAGTCATTTCAAAATCTCCCTTTGTTTCCTTTGTTAGATCACCATAAATGTCACTTTCCATTTCAAAAATATCTCATTTTCAAATACCGTTTTCGTACTTTGAAAATATAGTCATGTTTCCGCAAATTCCCTATTTATTTCCTTTATTCTGGGAATATCACTTCATAGTCTCAAGCCCCTTTTTAATTCCGCTTTATATGGAATTTCATCATGTATTATCGACTCCTTCAAATTACATTATCATTTCATAGAATATATTATCTTGAACATCCCTATGGTTACAACTGATGTCATCCTTCGATAATTCTGAAGTTGTTCAAGTTGGGGTATTAGATTACCTCTCAGACCTTGATCAACAACGTCATTATCTGAAGATAGGTATCAGGTGTAATCCAAACTTGATATTCATTTCAATATCAAAACAAATCTCCTTTTTAGTTATATCTTTGATATAACATCTTCTCTTAAATCTTGTGAATCCATATGGCCTCTTACACGTCAACTCACCTAACCATTTCGTTCAACTTATGTTTCAATTTTTGATTTCATTTCAAAAACTGCATTGGTCCCTAATCATACTTTAGTAAACATTTCCTAAATATCAACCCGAAGGTCAAAACCAACATCAACTCAATATTCTGAAAATCATTTAACTTAACCGATCTCCAGTGATATTCCATTTCCCTACTTTTATATCTTGTCTTCCATTTCCATTTTAAATCTTTTCCCAAATAACTTACTTGGATAATATTTGATTTTCCTGAACTCTACGCCTTCATTAATTTCTTGGATTTTCTTAAATCCATGCTAATGTGAATTTCCTCTATCTTCACTTTAGACTAAACTTATATTATCATTAGATTGCTCGAATATTCATTTTACCATAACAGTGTTTTAACACCCTTTTGAATTTTTCATAGATACACTTTTAAAATCCAATATTAACACTTTCGTTTATAATCTTAATAATCAAATTCCAAAATGTCTAAATCCAATTAACAAACCAATTAAATAATTAGGTGTACTTAACATCGTTGACTTGTTCAACTCATACTTGATTTGTTTTTTTCATTCACTCCAATTAGCTCTTTCATTGATAATAAAATAAATGGAAATAATTCCAATTCTTTTGATAAATGCAAATCAACATTCATTTAACTATTAATTAAAATAAATTAAATAAATCCATTTCAGTTAATCTAGTTGACCTAGTCAACTCTGAACATGAGTAAATCAAATTCCAATTCAGCTTTCCATTACGAATTCAATTAATTTTAAATAATCTCGTTCGATCCATCTTGAATAAATAATAATTAATTAATAAAATTTTATTTGTTTAAACCCTTTAATTCCATTAACTAATGATCCTGTCATTTGTAAATAACACCTACTGATCAACCAATCAACACAGCAATCAGTTCAAACAATTCAAACGATGCCATGCATTTATTTCATAAACGAAACCAGCGAGGTAAGTTACCTCCACTGGGTCAGACCGTTTACAACGATCTTGTGTTTCACTGCAGTTCGATGACGATTTAATTTTATCGGTCCAATCAACCAATCCAAGCAGATAAACTAACAAACAGTCAACTATTAACAACCGAAGCACACAAAATAGAACAAACCCAATTTATATAAAATATAAATGGAGTACTGAGTGAGGTTAACTCACCTGGATTTAAATCCGTTGATGAACAGTCTGTTTGATCAAATTAAACTGACGTTTAATTCGAATAAAAATTTCCAATCGCTTCAGATCCAGACTGGGCCTGCTCCATCTCGATGTACTCGACTCCACGGTCCCAACGCATCTGACCGCGCGTAAAACCGATACTGTATGCGTGAGAAATCGAATCATGAAATTTATAACAAGTTTAAATAAAACATGGATTTTCCTTTTAAAATTTAAAGTTGGGCTTACCTTAAATCATCGGCCCATAAAGGATCCGACCTGGTTTACCACTTAAAACCCTCATATCCGATCATTTCCTTTATCATTTAGCAGCCGCCTCCAATTTTCTCAAAACGAAACCCTAATCCCCTTTCAGTAAATCGAAGCTTAATCCCGATGCATCCATCACTATACCACCCACCTCTTCTAACGCCACCACCTTCGATTGATATGCTACCCTCCTACGCAGCCGCTCCTCGATCCCCACCTTCGATCGCTCAGCGACTTCAACAACGGCTTCGCCCGCAAACCCATCCAAGAACCGCAAGCTAAGTATTTCCTTTTTACTTGATTTTAAATTGCAGAAATATTTGTTTTGATTTTCTGGTTTTTGAGTATGGTTTTCTTCTTTGGTTGATTGTTGTTCGAATGAGTGATGAACACTACTGTGATATCGTATTTATATTTGCGGTTTGGGTTGGCAAAAATACTGTCTTTCAGGGGTTGCGAATTGTTATGTCAATTAAAATCAAATCTGAAATTTAGATTTTAGGTTCGGATTTTAGTCTAGGCTTCTGATTAAACTTGGATAGATTGCGGCTATGAATTGTTACTTCGATTACATACATTCGGATTTGTATTTAGATTTTGTATAGACTTTCTTTTATATTTTAAAATATATGAAACAGTGATGGCACATGGAAATTTCTGCACAAATTTATTTGTTCGATTCTGTTAAAGATCTGGTGTATAAAATATACATTTTCCCTTAGAGGTTCATGTCTGTTTTCGAGCTGTCCTTGTACATTTTACTGCTGTTCACTGTCTTGTTCAATCGGCCCGTATGTAGATGAAGATACACATATATATCTTTTGTTCATTGATTTGTTTTATGGTTGTTCATACTATAGCTATACAACTATAAATTTTAGATTTCTGATCTGTTTTCAGATCTGTTTTTCCTAGCAGTTCATGGTGCTTGCTTAGATTTCAAGTATAAATGTATCCATATATTTTCCAGTGTCAGATAGGACTGATGTATGACTATACATCTGTTTTGATTTAGCTGTTCATCCCCACACCCCATTTTTCTTTGCCGCTCCTAATCTATCCCTTAGATGCTCATTTCCAATGCATATAATCTGAGATATATATAGATTTATATGTTTAGATGCCTTTCTGTGTATTGTTTAGGTACACCTATATTTGACTCTCTCACTATGGCTGTTCATTTGTGTATACTATATGAATATAACTGTACAAATTTTATACATCTCTTCTCTTATTTTCCTTTGCTGTTCATTTGTATTTCTGATACACTAATAGATTTTACTGCTTTCTTATATGCTGTCTTGTCTATGATTTTTTTTCCCTTTTTTAATGGGTTCTCTCCTTTGTTTCTCGCAGATCGAAACTGATCAAACATGGATTTACCGGTGCTGGAAAGTCTGAGGCATTTCAAAAGTGAATTTACCAAGATTGATTTTTTTTCTTTTTTTCTTTTTCTTTCTTTCTTTGTGTTGTGCTTGTACAACTAATCTTATATATGTATATTTAATTCTTTATTCCACTAGAAGATTTGGACTGTGATATGTATTCAAAAAGGATTTAACATATATGATATTAATGATTTTGTATACGGATTTCGCTGTGTTATGATATGTACAATTAGCATCTTTAAATATGTAAATACTGTTTGAATAACCATATTAAGATTGATGTATACGCATATTCCCTTACTCCTTAGATTATCTATAAAAGAGAGGAGCTCCTGTATGAGCATCAATTTACACTAAAAAGTTTTTCTAGCAATTACACATTTGACCCGCTATATGTTGTTCTTGCTAATTGAATTCTTGGCTTATGTCTTCCACTTAAATTCATGCCCTTGTTCGATACTATAACTAAGGCTAGGCTAACATTTAACTGGGGTCTAGATATAACATTTTTACATTCCAAATAGTATATAATTCAACTCGATATTAAAATCCTAGTTAATAATATTTCATTTACATAAAATTGCCTAATATTCATAACTAATTCGATAAATTTAAAACGATTCTAATAGCGATTATTCTAAATTTTGATTTAGCCGTACTAACAAAATTCAATATTAAATCCCATTAATATCCCGTCTAATTAAATATTTGACTGACAGAAATACGGGTCGTTACAGCCTTCATGTAATATAGTAAATAAATACCCTAGGTTCTTAATCAAAGATGGGACGCTTTTCCTATATAGTTTAGTTTTTGGCAAAGGAGTTGTAAACGATGCCGCCTCTGTAGTGCTTTTCAATGCAGTTCAAAACTCTGATCTTGGAAATATTAATGCAAGCGTAATATTGAAGTTCATTGAAAACTTCTTTTATTTATTTGTAATGAGTACTTTCTTAGGAGCATTTGTAAGTTCCTCATTTCAACTTTGCATTATACTTATGAGAAAATGTATGTATGAACGAAAAAAAAAATATACTTGCTAGAATATATAACAGACCAATGTTAGAACATTTAACATAACTGATATTATAACAAACGAAATTACCAAAATACGCATGATTCTCCCTGGATTGTAATTGGAGTTCCAGGGCATATCTGTAATTTCTTCTAGTGTAACATAAACAATTTCCAATGTTATAACACAAAGTCATACACTGCTTGAGTATATATGCTAATAAGTATTTTACTGTTTTTAGGCTGGGCTGCTGAGTGCATACATCATTAACAAGGTGTATTTTGGCAGGTTTGTTAAATAATAATTTTTTGTTGTTGTTTGATTGTAAATATATTGGTTCCTTCTTTAGCCCTTGGTCAACTATGGGCAAATTTCTAAAATATACCATTTATTCTGAAATTTATACAACTCCCTCTAGTCTTACTTGATAAGCGTATACGGTTTTGGCATAATTTTTTTGCTTTAGGCATTCTAAAGGTCGTGAAGTTGCACTTATGATGCTTATGGCCTATCTTTCATATATGTTGGCTGAGTTGAGCATTTTTATTTGAAAAAATTTCAATATTTAGTAGACTGCTCACTAAATGAACAAATTTTAATTGTGTCTTCACTCTGTATCTTAGTTGTTGGATTTAAGTGGCATTCTGACAGCGTTCTTTCGTGGGATTTTTATGTCTCATTATACTTGGCATAAGTGACAGAGAGTTCAAGAGTCACCACAAAGTATGTTCTTGCATCACTTTGCATTAGACCATCTGCAGCTTAGTGGGATTCTATGATGGAGGTAATTAGAAATTGCAGTTTATTTTCTTTGTTTCATCAATGAGAAGAAAATTCTAATTAATTTTTAAACTATGCTGGAAAAATTTGGAATTATAAAACCTTGGTTGAAATGTCAATTGCATGTTATTTTGTGGGAATGCTTGTCATACAATAATACCTCATTTACATAACTTTAACTTTGTCTCACTTATATACCAATATTCTGCAATATACACAAATAGCTTATCCATACTATGCCAACTCAAATATACATGACAGTGGTGATAAGTTTTACACATCGATTAAAACTCTATATTTCACATCTAAACATGCTTCGAATTAATAAAACATCAAACACATTGAGTGTAATCACACCGCACTCTGGCCATATTTCTTTGAATATATAGTGCATACTAGATTTTATATTTGGTTAAAATGTCCATAAATATCTCCAAAAAGATACTTCATTGTATTAAATTATAACAAAATAAATTGTGAACCTTATGGGCAGGCTGGCGAGGGAAGGTGGGTGAGGGAGAGTGGAGTTGGTTTCTGTAAAGCATATTTTCTATAAGTGGTTCATAACTTAATACTTCATTCAATTATTGGATTAAAAAAATGTGTGTTGACCTTCGTTTTGTGTACAGGCTCCCTCCCTTTTCTAATGAATGAAATAGGTAGAGAGCAAAGCAGTAGGGATAAGCAAACTGGGTGTAAACTCCTATTGAAAAACTAATACAAGAAAACATGTTTTCTGGGTGCACGTGATAAAACATTCAGATCGTGTATTATACATTTGAGAAATCCTAACTTTGTCCATATTTTAATCAACATAACAATCAACATTGCAAGTGGTATAATCCACTGTACATATACTTATTCACTTATGCCTTTCATGATAATTTTAATGATTTACTTATTCACTTATCCCCCTTTGTTTTCAGACGATAAAAACCAGTGCAGTCATACTTCTAAATAATCAAAGAATATAAGTGCTGTGCTAGTTCAATAATAAAATAAACATAGTAGAATCAGTTTGGAAATTCACATTTCTAGTAAAAATGTAACATCACCGGCATATATCCAAAAACTAGAAACACACAAATACAACAAAAACCAACTAATAAAATTTGTATCGATAAGGCTTAGTTAAATTCAGCTTATCAATCAAGATGAATCAGAAGCAGAACTGGTAATTAAAGATTTGTTGTATCATCTTTATTGCCCAATCAATTTATAAATATTTAAGACACAAATAATTGTAAGCCGGCTCATATTAAGAAATTCAACCACTGTTTTGTCCTTTACTTCATTGATTAAATCTCAGAAGCGCAGATAATTTATAATCACAGCCAACTAAATGAGAGCTGATTAATAAAAAGTATAACAAGTGATTTTAGAGGCAAAGTCTATCCAAAAAAAGGCTGCGCCCACGTTAGCTTGCCAGTTACGTGCTTGCCTTCTTTGTGCAATATATGGAAGTTTTTCTCAGTAATAGTTAAGCCAGTATGTTCGTGTAAACATCCGTTTTATATCTTTTACCTTAAGTTATATATGTCTTTTTTTGTGGAAGTTATATATGTCTGCATAGTTCACATAGAAAGAAATTACATGTGTGTAATTTAAACGACTATTTATTTTATCTTAATAATCCATTTTTATATGCTCCTTTCTCTGTATGATGTTGATCTTACAGGTAATATACAAAGAAGCCTAAAGGGTAAGGAACTTGGTAACTACTCTTGGAAGTTTGCAACAGAGGGAAGCATCCTCATATTGGTAAAATCAAAGCATTAATGCATTTATAAAACAAGTTTGTTTAAAGAATCCATCTAACTTTGAAAAATGACCGATAATAACAATGATTATGGAGCATGTCCAAAATATATATAACTATAATAACAAAGAATCCATCTGATAGTTGTGTGCATAATTTATATATTCTGATTATGCTTTCTCAAAAACCTAGCACACTATGTATGCACAGTTGTAAAATTATAAAACTATTATAACCACATGTAATTGGTATATAACATATGTAATTCAAAACAGGTCATGTTTATAATACACATACACAGCTGTATCTATGCATGCACATATGTGTGAATCAAAAATCTGTGTATTGCCATGTTTGAGTTCATACTTACAGAAAAGCATCTTAACTAGACATTATCCTTATCAACTATCTATAATAAGAAAGTTAACAATTCTATTGCTATCGAGAGGATAAATCCATTAGCAGAATGAGAACAACATCAAATTATTATAGCATCACAACTTTTATCTTTATGATTATTTCTAAAATTATCCTTATCACCTCTGTTTTGTAACTGGGATAAGATCAGTTCAAACCTGAGCTAAGCTCAGTTACAAAGCAGAGCTAAAGCTCAGTTATGAAACTGAGCTAAAGCCTAGTTATTAAATAGCTCAGTCGATGCTCAGTTTCGAAATCTGAGTTGCAAGCTCAGTTTCGCAAACTGAGTCTGCAGCTCAGATTTCGAAACTGAGTTTCAGCTCATTTTAGATTAATTTAAGTTGAAAATTAGTTTTTGTTTCGAAATGCAAAGGGTTTTGGTTCAATGTTTTCCAGTTTTTGCTGTTTTGGTGGTATGTTAATTAAGCTTCTTGCACTTGAAGATATTTTGTGTGGTTTTACTTATTTGTTTTGTTTACAGCTTTAGCACTTACAAAGCATGGCAATTACATATTATAGACTGTGCTTTTTGTGTTTGTGACTCAGTTTTGGAAACTGAATTATGTTGCTCATTTTTTAAAAACCGGGTTATGCAACTCAGTTTTCAAAAATGAGTTGCAACTCAGTTTTGAAAGCTGATTTTGCAACTAAGTTTTGAAAACTTAAAGCATTATTGATAGTTGACTTAGCATGACCAAAGTTGTATGTTTTCCTATTTATGTTTGTACTTAGCAAAAGCATATCTATTTATGAGTGATGTTTAAGCTATTTACTTGATTGGTGGATATGCCGTTGTAAGGATTTGTTTTTGATTGTTGATGCATGTGTCACCTTAGTGAAAAATGTTCCATTGCAACTTCTCATTTTTCTTCTTCTTCTAAAAATGAGTGCATTTATATTTTGCAGGAACTCGTGGAGGAGGGATAAAACATAAAGAAAGCAAACACGTGTGAAATTGATAATGATCTTATCTCTAAAGTTTTTGGAATGCGACGAGTGCATTTATATTTTATAGTTTGGACATGATATTATGGTATTTTGAAATCAGAAGCATGTAGCTCAAATTTGAGTATTACGAAAATGTGACATTGTTGAATTTGAGATATGGAAGTGTACTAAATCTTATATTGAATTGATAGTTGAATTATATGTGTGATATGAAAATCACAAAGATATGTTATATCCATTTGTTTTGAGAATTTTAATAATAATTGTGTAAAAAATAGAGAAGAACTTAATTTCGTACTGTGATGCATATAAGTGTTAGCAATTTATGTATGCCAACATTTATAAGAGTTAGTAGGATTATGATACTGACATTTATAAGTGTTACCATATCTTATAGTTCCAACATTTATAAGTGTTAGCAATGAATATGTTTGTAACTCTTACAAGTGTTACCATATCTTATGGTTCCAACATTTATAAGTGTTATCATTGAATATGTTTGTAACTCTTATAAGTGTTACCATATCTTATGGTTCCAACATTTATAAGTGTTAGCAATGAATATGTTTGTAACTCTTATAAGTGTTAGCAATGAATATGCTTGTAACACTTATAAGTGTTAGCAGTTACTTTGTTCGTAACACTTATAAGTGTTACAGGAAATTCCTCACAGGCCGTTGCTAACACTTAAAAGTGTTACAGAAATTATTTGTAACACCTATTCTTTTGGGAATCCCCCATTTTGGTGTAGTGACACACACACACACACAGACACATAACTAGTTTGGTCATGTGGTGGATCTCCAGTATATATAACATGGTAGAGGTTGGATACAATTCTAGCTGCATTATGATAAGAATTTCTAGCATTAATACTGATTCACAGGCGTCTGTAAGTCGTTAACCAGATTTAATGTTTGAAATTGAGCCATGAAAGTATTCTTGTAGTATGATTATACAAGCTGTCGTTATATGTTGCTTTTTTGGGTTTGGAGTAAGGCTTTACATTGGTATTGTGAAGGAGTCAAGAAGGTTGCGGTGCTGAGTGCATCGGTGGAGCTGTTTGCTCAGGTGTAGCGAGTCACAAGCGGGGTGGCCTCATCATGGGCCGGGTTTATCTTAGATTAGTTTTAGAGTTCCTGTTATTTTCATGTTGTTCTTAATTTTGTTTTGTAGTCTTTTAATTGTAACGGTTAGTATGCTAACCTGTCTACTGTACTGCTATTTATTATAATAAAGTGAACCAATTTTAAATATATATATGTGTGTGTGTGTGTGTGTGTGTGTGTGCGTGTATGTAATATATATCCATATATATGTGTATAGAATAAAACCATAAGATAACAAGAACACAACTATAATACCCATTTAAATCAGAAATCAATAACAAATGCAAATTCTATTGGAACTAAAATACTTATTAATCCTAATAAACAATCTCAAATTATTTCTAAATTTAACTAAAAATCTTTCAAACAAAGGGTCCCTATTTATCTTATACTGAGGGTTAGACTTCCATTCTAGACTAAAAGTTACGATCTTAATAATTAATTTATCTATAGTAACGGAATTAGAATGAAACATTCTATGATTTCTATCAAACCAAATAAACCAACAAATAATAGTTACTAATGTATCTAGTACATATCCGTATTTAAAATTAAAATCAAATCTAAAACAATTTCAATAATAATCACAATCCCTAAAAATATTGGAACAATTAAAAACAAAAATTCTAAAAACCATTTTTAATATAAATAAAGTTTTAGTACAAGAGAAAAATAAAGGATCAACATTTTCATCAAATATATTATGGAAACAACACTTAGAATCAAAAACAATATTTTTCTTCCTTAATTGCTCTACCGTATTTAATTTCTTATGTATAATCAGCCACATATGAAATTTGGCTTTAGGTGGATCATTAATCTTCCAAATAAACTTAAAATTTGAAAACGAAATACCTGAAAAATTAAGAAACTTATACATAGAGTTTGAAGTGTACTTAAACTATTGTCAAGGCCACAATAAATGTTATCTCCATTATTATTGATATGATACATAGATAGCTTAGCTCGTAATAAGGCAAAATGCCTGAATACTGTGCCGTCTAAAATATTCTCAAATGTAAACTCCCACGGGTGATCTTAGCTACCTCTATAAACTTCTTTAATCAAAGCATTCTTAAAGCGACAAATCTCAAAAAGTTCTTTAAATTCTATTTTCAGAGGCAATCGAGTAATCTAAGAATCGTGCCAAAAAAATGCAATATCACCTGAATGAACAATCAACTTACACCCTAAGTTAAGAAAATCAAAACATTTCAATATGGAATTTAAAAATGAAGATAACATATTATTACAAATATAACTAGTATCAAAAATATTTTTTTCTCTATCATAATAAAATTTAGAAACTATTTGCTTCCAAGTTGCCAACACTTTAGAATTTCTAAACTACCACAACCATTTAGCTAATAACAAGGAGTTAAAATTATATAGATTGATAACCCATAGACCCCCATCCTTCTTGGATCTGCAACAAATACACCAATTAACTAAATATTTGTAACCTCTACAAATGTTATCTCCACTCCAGAGAGAATTACGTCTAATTCTGTCAGTTTTTTCAATCACCAATTGAGGAAAACGATGAACGGTCATCCAATATGTTGGAATAGCAGATAACACAGAGTTGATAAGAACTAATTTACCCGCTCTTGATAAAAATCTGCTATTCCAACCAGATATAATTGTAGAAAAATAATTCACTCATAAAGTGCTTGCCGTAAGGCTCGTTTGAACAGGCACACAATGTAGATGTACTGTACCAGTCATTTGAAATAATTTTATGTGAATCACAAGCTTCAAATGGAAAAATAAAATTACACGCGATAATAGTAAAGCTAGTGTATAAATTGATTCATAGGTTATGACTAGATTGTCGGTTTAAATTTGTTATCAATGTTTAAAAGTGGATGACTTATGTGCATCTCATTAACAATCTTAAAGTCTTTATAATTAAAGAGTTGCTAAGATGATTTTGCATTACTCTTCCTCAAAAAAGGTCCAATAATATTAAAAAAAATAAGGGTATCCAACATTGTAAATACATCTAGCGTCGATGTGCACACTCGCCAAGCTCTAACCCACTCCCGCGTAAGCCCAAAAGGCAGCGCATGTGCAGTATACCTTAGTCTAATTTTATGAGTTAGGCACTTAAGGGTCACTGGCCTATACTAACATTATCAGAGGCGGTTTGTGAACTCTAACAATCAATTAAGGCCAGACTTCACGGTTTCACTATGTTTCAACCTAAATTATTAGCAAATTAGAGTGTGAAAACTTGACTTTTGTTTGACGTTTGTTGTTAACTGATGAACTTAGATTCCTCGATTTTGACAAGAGCATGCGTACACTAAAATATGGTAACTATTCAAAATAAACCGATCCATCAATTTCCATATAGTTTCGTATTCATATAATTGCATTAGAAGCATATTATGTTGCATTTGGATTTTGTAGGTATCATCCGCTGAAAACTCTCATGAGACACAACTCGCCCTTCTAGGGACACCTAAGGGTTTAAAGGCTTGTTGCATAAGTTAAATGCAGTCGTGCTTCCCAACGAAAATGTAGCTGATAAATTTAGTTATGTTTTATTCGAGGACGAATAGATGTTCTAGCGTTAAGGGTATTTGATGGACACTAAATTGTATATGTTTTTTTACTACCTAATTAAACATTTTACTATTCATTAATAAGTACTACTTGGTCTTTTAGTTTTGTTTGTTGCAGATTTATAGTTTCTAGAAATGGAGAAACTCTTGATGAACGAAATTTGAAATAATGGTTCAAGTCCAAGACTTTGTTGAAAGTTAGTAGGACGTCAAGTTATGCACAAAAACAATCATAGCTCAACTGGAAAAAAAAGTTCTTCAAAAATAGGCCAACTCAAAGAAGATTCAAGAATATATTAGAGAAAAAAGCCTCTAGAATAATATGAAACACGCTAGATCATGAAGCATCTAAAGAAAGATCAAGTCTAGGTTTCTAGAATGTGCTAGATCAAGCAGCTTCCAGAGATTATAAAGAAAGAGATTTCAAGAATAATGAAGAATGAGATTATAAAAGAAGACTGGATCAAAATTTCTAGAGATTCCCTCTCTTATGGATCCTACATCTAAAGAGTACTATAAATACCCCAATATAGCATCAGTTTAGAACATCTTGGCACTAGATGTCATTAAGGCGTCAACTTAGATTTTATTTATTTATTTATTTTCTTTATAGTTTGTTCTCTTATAGTCAAACTTCTATTTCAACAATAAAATATTTTTCTTATTTTTATTTATTCTATTCTTTGACATATTCCCTTTCGTTTATTTTATTTGTTTTATTTGGGATCTACTGATTTACCAAGGTGCCAATAGATCATTTGATTTCATTTCCATGCATAAATTTATTTCTTTTATGTCCAACTCTAACTATTTCTTATTTAAGCTTAATCAGATTGATCACTCAATTTTGTCTAACTCACCTAGAATTAAATGAACATTAGTAATTATATAAATTCCTGTAGATGTGCCCCATATTCACACAATTATTACAACATATAGTGTGTGCTTGTAGTTAAACAAATCGTAGTTTTCTTTACAACAAAAACCATTGATTATGTGGAAAGACAGTACCAGGTAACCTAATAAGTCTTCATGATCCACCAACTTCCATTATATAAGGATCCTCTCCAAATAGTCTAAAAGATTCTGAAAGCCTAATTAAAATCTAGGGTCCAAGCTAAGTTCTTTTTTTCCCTCTTTATTTAGTTAAAGAAAGGAATGCATTTGTCAGTCTCTTTGGATACAAACCTGCTCAGTGTGACTACCTTTCCATTCAGACTCTACACGTCCTTAATCTTGGTCAGAACCTAAATGTTTCGGATTACATCGATCAACTTGGGGTTGACTTCAATCCCTCTAGAACGAACAACAAAACTCAGGAATTTTCCCGATGCAACACCAAAAGAGCATTTCAAGGGTTTGAGTTTCATGCCATACATATAGAGAACACTGAACATCTTCACTAAATCATCACATGGTCGGTCGATAGCTGTGATTTTAAGAGCATATCGTCTACGTAAACCTCCATTAACCTCCCATTATGGTATTTGAATATGCGCTTGACCAACCGTTGATAAGTTACACATGTATTCTTCAAACAGAATAGCATGACCACGTAACTGTACAATCTTATATTAGTGATGAAACTCAATTCTCCTAGTCCCATACATGCATTGGTATGTGGTTGTGCCCAAAATATGCATCCATGAACAAAAAAAGTTTGTGTCCTGCTGTAGATTCCACGAGCTGATAAATTATAGGTAGTGGAAATCTATCTTTGGGTTAGTCTTTGTTCAAATTGGAAAAATCTAAGCACATTCTCCATTTTTCATTGGACTTCTTCACGAGAACAGGATTTGAAACACAATCAGGGTACTCTGCATCTCGGATGAAACCATTTCTCTTGAGTTTATCCACTTCCTCCCTTAACGTAGCTGATCTTCTAGGGCGCAACATACGCCTCTTCAGTTTTATCAGGACAACCTTCAGGTTGATGTTAAGCGAGTGACTCGCGACTATTGCGAGATCCCATACATGTCTGTGTAGGTCCATGAAAATACGTTATAGTTTGCATAGAGGAAACTAGCAAGTTCCTTACTCTACTGGGGACTAGGATGGGATCCGATTTTCATGAACTTTGACGGGTCATCGTTATCGATCGGGATCGCCATGGCAGTATCATTTGGGGTCACTCTTCGACACCCATTGCTCCTCGTCTTTTCTAGGATCAATGACGGCCATGCTATCTAGGCTAGGATCGGCTCGTGGTTGCTACGCGTCAACATCTCCGATACAAAGAGAAGTTTCAGCACCCTTTCCCTTCTCTCGACGGCTGGCGTCCTTCCACTCGTCCATTTAGCGCGTCCTTCTAGTTAGTTGGTCTTCTCGAATATCCTTTACTCCGTTCTCCATTAGGAATTTCAAAAGCAAGCACTTGGGAGAGATGCAAGCTCTAAAGTCAGCTAGGAACGATCGACCTAAAAAGGCATTATATGAAGAGTATATGTCCAACACAGCAAATACAATCCCCCTCTCCAAGCTCTATCGATAGTACAAAATTGAATTAGGCAACAATTAAGTCTCCTAAAATGTCTAATGACACTGATTGTTATATTTTCAAAATTTGTTAAAAAAAATACTTTTTAAAACATTTTTCAAGATCTATATACCTTTTAGCAATAAAGCTTGATAACTTCTTTATATACATTAGAACTTTTATTGACATGTGTATTTCAAACCTCAAAACAATCTATTTTTTGAATTTTGAAAATCTTTTATTATCCACGAATGCTTCTTTTGAAACATAACTGTTCATTCTAATTTATTTGCCTATAAATCCTATATTCCCTCTACTACCCAATTATTTCTCAAATAAGTTTCACATTCATAGTTACAACTACTACTAAGTTTTGAAGTAAAGAACTTTATAGATTATTTATTTTATGTGAAACTTAAAATATGGGTAAAATAGGAATACTGAAAATCCTTGTAAATATTAAATTTTAGAAGTTGTTACATGGAAATTGTAACAAGTACAAAACTATCATTATGATTTTCATTGTTTGTCGCTTTGTAAGGAACTTACATTTCTTTTTATTAAAGCTCATAAAAGTAAACTTTTACAGTTATTGGTTTTCTACTAACCTTTTATTCTTTTAAATAATTCATCTTTTGTTTTCTCTAAAATCTATATTTGTAATTTTTCTAACAGAAGTAGTAAACTTTTTAAATTTCTCCAAAAGCATTTATGTTTTCAAAAATATAATTTCTTTCTAAATGGAACTATTACATAACTTAAGCCTATCAATGAAATGTTCCATAGTCACTTCAAAATTTCATTTTACAAAATAATTCAGTAATATGTCAAAAATCAATTTTTGATATGTTTTTTAGCAAGCTTTTTGCCAATTTTAGGAAACATATTTATTTTTTTTCTTCAAACTTTACTATTCTACCTACTCTCTTTTCAGCAAAGATTGATGTGCACCCTTTTACAAAAGTCTGTTTCTTATCTTAACTCCTTTCTTTCATATTTCTATCATTTTGTCTCTTAACATTCCTAATAGCTGCCTAAAAACGTCCTTTATGTCCATTTTTAAGCATTAAAGTAATGCTCATTCTTATGGACATTCACTACAACAAACATAGCCTATTACAACGTCCTGTTTACAACGGGCATTTATTGCCCGTTGTAATAGAGAGCTATTACAATGGTCATTTACGGACCGTTGTAATAGATATTCTACACAACGCCCTTTTTACAACAGGCATGTACTGCCCCTTGTAATAGAGGACTATTACAACGGTTATTTCCTGCCCGTTGTAATATCTGTCAATTTGACAACGTTTGTATAATGTCCGTTGTAATAGAGGTCTATTTTACAACAATCACTAATATTTACAACGGTCACAAAATGCCCGTTGTAAAATGGTGACCAATTACAAACTATGATATTATATTACTTATATTGATCACTAACAATATTATATGTTACTATTTTGACAATATTAATTATTTATCATAATTATATTATCAATTAATATTGAAAATCAAAATTAATAATATATAAATATTAATTATTAATTAACGGTTGATACATTAACATCAAATTATAATTAACAAATGAAGTAACTTTTAATAATTATTTTTTACTAGTTAATAATTATGGTTAAATAATTAATTTTCACGATTATTTTCATTAGTCATAAATTTTTCTTTAATTAATAGTTTCAGTATGGTATTAATCAATTAATACTTAATAATTAAGTAATAATTGATTAGAACTAAAATTAAATTTTCCAAACAGAAACGAGGTAAAAATAAAGCAAAAGGCCACAAATATTAATAAATATTAGCACTTAAAATTCATATTTGGCACTCATAACTAATTTTATTCTCACCCGCACATAAATAGTTATTTTTTACAAATGTCAACTTATATAAAAACATTATTTTAAATTTATAATAATTAATGATTATTAATAAAAAATTTATGGTTAATTATTTATAATTACTAAATTACATTTGATATTTAATAAATATAATTAATAATAATGCCATTCAACGCCTCTGATACCAACCGTTTATTTTTCTTTAGTCAGCCAACGGTCGTGAAAATGCGATTGATCCAACAGTGAAAGCTGCAAACAGATCATTATTATATCCAAGCTTTTACTTTGGTTATAATCCAAAATTTTGGCTCTCACCGCTAAAATTTTGTCTCTAAATACTGCTCTTGAAATCAACATTTTCAGATTTTTTTTCCACCTGTTCTCCATCAGTAGAGGATTTCAGCTCCTCTCCTACTTCCGCCTTTGCCTCCCTTAGTGCCGCATCGCCATATGTCGATGCTCATATCTGGTGGTTTGCTGCTCCATCGTTAGCCGCTCGAAGTGGTTGTTTGTAAAAGAGTTTGACTTCACCAGCGTGGTTGCTATTTGAGAAGTGGTCGTTTGCAGCTTTACAATTGAAGACGACATCAGCGTCTTTACCAACTGTATAGATCTAGAATTTGGATACATCCAAAGGTATGTCTTCTGTTTTCAATTGATGGATTTTTCTAGTTGTCAAATAAGTGTGGATTTATACCTGAGTAGAATTGGGGATTTTAGATCTATCTTCTTTTTTCTTAATTTATGCTTTATACCTGGGTAGCTCCGTCACTTTTGCGCTCTAATGGTCGGCTTCCCTTTTGTCTTCGAAATCTTATTGTTTACCGATGAATGAAATCTAGGATGTACTCTGGTTTTCTCCTAATTGAGTTCGCCGCAGATTTGTGTACCTGTAATTTTGGTAACTGTGAATTTTTCGTGACCTTAGCTTGTCTTGGGTTTATTTGTTTGGTTTGTGTGACTAGCTGCTGACCCTGATCACTGCAGCAGGTAGAACAACTTTGTTGGGTACTTTTCTCTCATTTTGCGCCTAAATGTTGAACAGTGTTTTCGCTCCAGCAACACCAAAAAGTAGTAAATGTTTTGTTGTATCCTAGCAGAATTAGGAGCTGGTAAGTCAGTTTTTACGAAAATGTCATTAATGTATGTAATTGTATTGTTGCATGCCTACACTATATATTAAGAGATTGTAGATTAAATGTTTGTTAAAATGCTAAAGAAGATAAAAGCAAAATTCCACATAAAGTACAACCTAGAAAACTGTAAAAAATAGAAAAGAAGAGGAAAGAATACAGATTTGCATTTTGCATGGTTTACATGTGAAGGAATCCTACGTTATTAGGTCAAATCGCTCGTTTATATCCTTCCAGTGCAAACATAGAAATCCAATATATTCTCTTTGTGTACAAAAAAATTTGATCCTTTTTCCTTTTGCAATCTTTTCCTTTTATAGATGGAATTACGTCATACTTACATCATTCCTCATATTGGATTGTTGTCACTGGATTTCGCTATATAGATGGAATGCCATGAATGTTGTTGAGTAGTTGTAGCTGCCATGCCTCCATTGAGTTATCTTTCCGTGATACCTGCTGCAGTGATTTGTATTGGCTTGCACTTGTGTCATTTGACCTATAAACCTTGGCAACAACTTGCTTGCAAACCTGTTGATTGCTGCTATCATATGTTCGCTGGCCTGCCATTACTATTGCCTGTAATGTGTGATTTTGACTTGAAGTTTGTTGTTCATGTTGTTGTACTTGGCCTTGCCTGCCTATCTTTGTCACTTGGCATGCTTACTATCACCTTTGATCACTTATCTTCATGGCCTTGCTGCATGCCATTTTGTTGTTGTTCTTCACGCTTTGTTTTCATTTGCTTGAGATATTTTCTTTGGTGTAGCCTTGATCTTTTGTCACTTGCTGTGTTGATTTGCCTTATTGTATGATCATAAAGGTTCATGTGCTACCATTGTTGGTTTGTGTCAGCCTCTGGGAGCATTCCTTGACAAAAAGGTATAAATTTTTGGTTCGTTGTTCTTCTTAGTTATATGATAAAAATAAATTTTGATTTGATGTAGGAATTTCATATTTGCTTTCATCTTACATTGATTCATTCATATACCTTAGTGGATTTTGTCCTCATTTAGTACATAAGGCGCTTGATTTCTGGATCGTTTATCGTCTTCGTAAATGCGTAGGTATTTATGTTTGAACCTGATTTTAGTTATTTGATAGAAGTATCAAGATAGATAGGCATGACAGACGACTGGACAAACTCTGGAGCAAGAAGCCAAAGACTAAAACTAGAGTTTTAAGTCAGTTACAAATTTATAAGTCAGTTTTAAGTCAGTTACATTTATAAGGATTATATCCCTTTATATCCTTTAAAAGTTCGTATATAATGTGAGTTACAAATACAAATATTTTTACTTAAATATAATTGCAAACTGTGGATATGGTGGTGTCTAAACTGTGTCTAAACTGAAGTAGGAAGACTATGGAACCAAAGGCTGTAAAGTTACAGCAATGCAAAGACTTAAATGTTGTATAATAAGTTTTGAATGGTGTATAATAATATATTTTCTCTACATTTGGTAACTTTTTTCTTTTTTTTGCAGTCACACCGTGCTAGTAAATATATGCAGACTCAAGATCAACAGGCCGTTGGATCTACTGTCGCGTGGCACAAAGATTACATTTCCTTGGTCTAGTTTTGGTACTTATGAAACTAGTTATGTAATTTATGTTAGAACTATGTCGACGTAACTTATGTAACCTTTTGGAATGTAAACTTATCTAGTCTTTTGGAGTATAAACTTATCGAACTTTTTGAAATGTGTTGGAATTATATGATTCTTGCTTCAGTCTTTTAGTATGTGTTATTATGTGATTTTGATTGTTGCATTACAGTATTTATTGCATGTTAAAATATTCATTATTATTATGGATGCATATCGCAGCAGTTATATTTAAATTTGCTATTACAATGGGCAAAAACCGTTGTAATATACTGTATTACAACGGGCAAAGGCCGCTTGTAATTTATTAGCTATTACAACGGGTTAATAACCATTGTCATAGAGTCACTGCACGTGACAGAGCAAGTTATTACAACGGTCTTTTACAACAGTCAATGCCCGTTGTCAAATAGTCAGGAGCTATTACGACGGTGCATATTAAGACGGGCATATGCCCGTTGTGAAATGCATATTACAATGGTTTTTGCCCGTTGTAAAATGACTGTTTTGTTGTAGTGATTTAATTTCTCATTCCATGTCAGTTAGCCTTACGTTCCATAAATGGTCTTAATCACTTCATTAATATTTTTCGTTTTCAATATCCTTTCACTTGTTAACCATTTAATGCTCTTTCAAATTTCAAATTTCCATATTTACTATTACGGAAGTTTATACCATTTAAAAAAATTTGTACTTCAGTTTTTCTTAAAGCTCAAGATAAACTGATGAATTTGTCCTTATTACCTGCTATCCAAGGACACTTATTCCAAATTCTTTTTATTTATTCTTACCTCATCCTCCTTATAAATGATAATTAAGTCACTGATTTGAATTTCGTTTACTGCCTATTAAATAGGGAGTTTAAATTCTTTCCATTTTTCCAACCTTGTGGTCCTTACAGCCATTATGTGCTTGTAGATTTCTAAATTGATAAGGAACACTATACCAGAAACAGCTTTTCACAGCGTTTGAAAAACGCTGTAATAGGATATAACAGATTTTTGTACTATATAACTTCAGTGTTGAATTTTTTTCATTGCTTTCAACAACGCATCAAGGCCGTGCTGTCGTTGATGCATAATTTCTAACAGCAAAACAAAAACGCTATCAAAAATAGTTTTCTACAGCGTTGTTTTTTTCACTGTACATTTAGATTTTACAGCGTTTATATTATGCTGTTTTAAATTTATAACAACATTTATTATATGTTGTATATGGGGTTTTCATAAGTTTTCAACAACAACAACAACCTATAAACGCTGTTATTACATGCTTTATCAGCGGTTCTTAAGCGCTGTTGTGTGTGTGTGTGTGTATATATATCCTTTATCTTATCAAAATATTCAGAGCAAGGCGTAAACGCTGTCGTTTAAGATTACAATATTCACATACCATTAATCTAATTATATTACATTTGATTAATATACAAAATATATACAAATCAATCTAAAAACAATAAAATAAAAGCATACTAATCAATCATTTTCATAAAATAAGTTGAACACCATCCAGTAGCAAAGTTTACTCACAATCAACGATGAAATTTATAAATCTTCTTCATACAACATTAGACAAAGACAACATGTACGAAGTGTATCAAATATTAATGACAAAACATGAAAATAGATTTTTTCATATGCTAACTAGACCGAACCTTCAAATACCAAAAGAGTATTTTGTGCATTTCTTGCATCTGAAAACTTCCACCTACATGCAATAATGAAAAAAATACATGCTTTTAATCACGAGATATAAGCAAAATGAGAATTCTTAAAAGTAGATTTTTGTGGATGTCTATAGATAATCCATAAACTTGAACTTTAGTTACAATCAGATGTAGATTCAAGAAGTTCAGCAGCTGATCAGGTTATTTGAAAATATAAGCGGGTAAGCATGAATAACTTGTGTATTTTGTCAGGAAAATTTATCAACTATGATCACTTTACAATACGAGTTACACACTCAAGACACTTCCAAAACTAACTAAAAAAATAAAAAAATCAAACTTATGATGTGACATAAAACAACATTCTGTAATGGTTCACATTCAAACTACACGAATTTGGGAAGATAAACAAAAGATAATAATATGCTGGTTCTCTTTCGAATCAATGCCGTTTCTTTCACTCTTTTGTTCCAAACAAATTAACGCTAGAGAGATTTACAAGTGAGCTAATACAAAATTCTGTTTTGTCCCGCACAGATAGAAGCAAATATACTTTTCTAAAGGATAATTTTTGGTATTAGGCTTCATAAAAATTATACTTTAACATTAGGCTTTGTTCAACAGAATTGCTTATACATGATTGACATGTTTTAACAGAACACAGAAGAAACTAAACTAATTGTATGGACGGACTTATAGTCATAATTTTTCCAATCGATGCGCTGATTGGCCAAGTCATAAACAACAATTTTGTCCTTAAGTACAAGATCTGCAACATGTACATGAAAATTAGATTATAAATCGGTGGTGATCTGAATTATTAGAGTGAGCACTACAAAGCTACAGTGGATTAGCATACTGCTAGTTCTCCCCCCACTATACACTCATAGACCCAACCAGAAAATAAAAAGGCTACAGACCATATTTCAGCACACCACAATGCAAAAAAGGCAGTGAATCAGCTTATGCATTTGAGCTATGGAGCAAGTGAATTATTAGAGTACATAGACAGATAATCTTGGTTCGATCAACTAAAACCCATGCCAAGATAAATGTAAATAACATAACTAGGGATGTTACCAGCACAACTATAGGGAAGCCACCTGCAAAATCAGTTGCGGAGAAATAGCCAGCCTGCTTTTTGTAAACCCAGGCTTACCTAGGAAAAATATCATAAATAAATGGCATATAATAATTACATAATTGGAATTGCTGCAAGTGAGAATTGCATGGCAACTAATTAATGAATCTCTTGAAAAAATCAAGTAAATTTTACTTCTTAGTAAAAGCGAGGCCAACATTCTTTTTACAAAAAATTGTACCCAGTTGTATTAACAGTTTTTTGGAAATGCAAATAAAGGAATGCATTCTATGGGTACATTTTTATCCTGTGCAGTTAAGATTTCATTGGCAAACAAGCTATATCTTACATGATGAGTTTGCTTGCTGTCTTAAATTATCACGACCTATGGTTTCGATAATTTCTTTTTTCCAAAATATAAATTATGCTAGTAAAATGTGGTACTAAAATGAATTGATAGAGAATTAAATTTTGGACCTGGAAAAATGCCTGTCTAGTGTTTGCTTTCTTAACGAACCTGTTAATCCCAAGCCTGTCTGGAAATTACTGACGAACTGCATATAGGTAACTTATAACATGATGGTAAAGCAATTACTGAGTTTGGATACAGCAAATCCTGTTGCACATGAGATGTTTAGAGACTCTGAAAAGTTTGTGATGGTTTCTTTTCAACAACAAATAGTCTTCCAGGGATGGCCTTTACTAGAGCATTCCATTTAAGTCCTTACATTAATGGTTGATTTCAGGTATTCTAGATGAGATTCGGGAAGAGTTATCCTTTTTCTTCAAGTCTTTTTACGACTTAAGCAAGACGATTATAGGTCTTCACTATCATTACTAAGCAATATTATATGAGGTCTTTATTATCTGTTACCAGTTTCTAATCATAATTAGAGCATAAACTAGTATTGTTATATTTATTTATTTTCAAACAAATGATTATAGGAAACTTAAAATAGAATTGTTTAACAGTTTATTATGAACAGACCAAGAAAATCATAAAGCACTGTAGTTATGGTGATTACCCAATCAGAAAGATTTTCTAGACTTACTTGTGGCTCAAGATACGGCCGAAGGAGAAATATGTAGCCTGCTTCTCAATCTTCCTCATGTGTTACTTTGTGGCTTCATCGATAGTGCACCTCTTGAAGCCTTGAAGGTGGCCTGACTTAGATTAAGCTCATCAATAGTGCATCTTTTTTAAATCAATAGTACAAGTTGCTTTCATTAGCTCACCCGTAGTGCACCTTTATTTAATGTTGGCCATCTACATGTGCTAGATTTCATAAAATTCTTTAGCATGAGCACTACTCCTGCCTACATTGGCTTCCATGTTAATTATTTGGTACATTGCACATGTTTTCGTTTGCAAAACACCAAAATTAAGTCAACTTCATCGTAGTAAAGAGGGTGTCAACTCCAAAAAAACTTACCATAAAGGTTCATGCTTCAGGTTTTAAATATAAAAGAAAAATGCAAAGTTAACTAATAATTAATTGGTCCATTAAAGACGCAAGTGCCATAATTCAACATTTAATTTTCAGAAACAGTAGAAAAATAGAACCTGAAAGTTTATTTTTTGGGGTTGAAATACAAAATTTAACTACAAAGTTAGCTAACGATTATTATAGAGGAAGAGGAAAGGTGCCATAATTCAGCATTTAATTTTAACTTGTAAAAACATAACCTAAGGGTTCTTGTTACATGTTTTAAGTACAAAATTCAAATGCAAATTAAATAATAATTGATAGAAATGTAAAGGGAAAGTGCAGAAATTTAACATTTAATTTTCAAAAACTGTAGAAAAATAGAATCTATAGGTTCATGTTTCATATTTTAAAATAAATGAAGTAGGCAAGAACCAAAATTTAGCGTTTAAATTTTTAAGACAATAGAAAATCAGAATCTGTAGGTTCATGCATGTATCTGGAGATATCCATGTTATCATGGTAGCATGCACCATAACTGCTACCTTGTATGCAATATCATGAATATTAATTTGTACTATAAACAATGTATCAGTATCCTTATTATGGAGAATAAATTATTATGTAACTAATCTACATATTTTTATCTCTCAAGCTCATATACTTTTTACTTAAATACAATTTCGGACATTGCAAAAAAGACTAGTAAACCGGTAAAGGCATGCCATCGCTATCTCTACCGATTCATTCAAACAGACTACATCAGTGAAAAGGTCCTCCTTATGGCTATAAACCATCTGCCTAGTGATCTTGCATATTTATAAAATGTTTATATATATTAGGCTCTATTGTAGAAATGTGAGAAAACCAGGAAACTCTTAGTTTAAAAGATAAATTTTAGGACAAACTGCAACTATTAGATGAATACTAATTAGAGATAATTATATTTACAGTATATATTTAATAATTTAAAGAATATTCCCATACATATTTTCTGTGTATTGGCTATTATTCTTCCTGTAATAAAACAAAAACACAGACCACAATTCTGTTTTGATCTACCTTTAATAATATTTTGTTTTTGTTAGCTTTCTTTTAATTAATGATTCCTTTTATCACGAATTGATTAGATTTTGACATTTTCCATTTTAAATCAATAACCATTAAATTGTCTATTTTTATAAATGTTAAAATGTATCAGTCTGATTTCATTAAATGCCTATTTTGACAATCCTTTTTTAAATCAATAACCATTAAATTGCCTATTTATTGCTCATAATTTAGCTTTATGAGTGACTATAAAAAATTTTAACCTTTTTTTTTTTTGAAGAAAAGATATAATTAATAAAACAATTAATGCTTGAAACTGATATGCAACAAAAGTGCATAGCCTGAATTAAAATATAGATAAATTAGTCTGAGAAGCCGTGAGGCAATAGTAAATAACATATTCCTGCAGTTTAGTTTTATAGAGAGACAACTTTGTAGCAAAACAGGTGAGAAATGAATATGCATGCAACAAATGGTTATCAAATTCCATCGGTACAAGGCTTAGATCTGTGTAGTGTCCATAAACAATATTCAGTTTATTTTACATACTTTTATGCAGGTAGCAAAATAAGAGGGCTAGAATTCTAAAAATTCAGCACCAACTATAAAGAAAGTGAATAGCAACTGAAATATCAGTTTCAATCATTAATTGTATTAATAAGAAAAATAATATAACATATTCAGTCCCTAGTTATAACGCAGCAAATGCTAATAATGTTACTACACAACATTGTCGGTTTAAGTTATGTTAAATTGAGTATTAGCTATCTTGAAATTTGTGCCATACATGACCATAAGGAAACGACTGACACACTTCATTTTAATGATGAAATGCTGGTTCATTTCTCCAAATTTTAGATATGATAATGAAGTCCTGAAATTTAAAACGTTGAAAGGGTTTTTTATGAATCTTCACTTAACTATGTTTGGGTCAAACCTAGGATGAGTGGAGAGACCAAAAACTCATGACAATAAATTATGTGGGTTGTTCTTATAGTTCCACTAGCATATTACAAAAGATGAATGAAAACACTTTGCAATATCAGCCTAACATGGAAATCTGATTTATAATTTAATGAGAGAAGAGAAAACTGTAAGGAACTCTAAATGACAAGTAGATTTAAAAAACACTATAAAATAATGCTTGTTATCAATTTTGGACCTTTCCATTTACATGATTTTACTATGATGGTCAACATTGAAAATACACAGAATGCGTCAGAATTAACTGAATCATGGGAAATAGGTGTTGAAGGGTAAGTACATGAAACAATAAATCGAACAGTAATAATGGAGTGATGAAAAATAATTTTTGCGGAAAATCATTTTTTTTGTTGTATATATTGTATCAGTCTCCATGAAATCCCTTCCTGATGGTACGTTGAATTTTGATTTTATGGTTTGGGACAGGTTTTTTGACCCGTTTCTATATATGCAAAGAAATTGAAACGATTGTACAAATATGGTAGTTGCCTTATTTTTAGAGAAGCAGAGCATATAAACAGTTTTTCATGTTTTTTTGACTTGTGTCTCATAAATTATGTAATACGAACAATTTTATCTAGTAGCCTTTTAAAATCTCTCTTATTACTGCATTCTGACCATGTCTGAGATGCAATGCATGTTTACATGCAAGTTGAAAAACTTGATACCAACTCCTAATAGGACCAAACAAATGTTGTTATCATAGTCTGAAATAAATTATAAATAAATATAAATGTTGTTATCAAGTTTTTATAAATGAAGTTAGAACCCAAAAATAAATTATAAATGAAGTTAGAACCCAAAAATGCAGCTTGAAGCTAAAAAATAAATATAAATGTTGTTATCAAAGTCTGAAGCCCAACCATGGAAAATGACTTTATTACATGCAGTTTCTTGATTTAGATAAATATCAGGCTTATTTGTTGAATTTGTTAGCTCACTAAAACTGAATTATTTTTAAATAATTAATATTTTCTAATATTCAATAGAAACCTTAAATATTAGCTTGCTTGAATCTAAATTTTCCTTAGTCTCAGCACCACTTGCTAAGTTATAACATTGCATGGCTTATTTTGTGGGCAATGAAAAGTAACGGCAATGAATGGCAGTTACAAAACTCTATAACCTTTTAAATTGCCAGTACATGCATTACTAACCTGAAATTGCTATGAAGATATGTAGTTTTCAATTTTTTTTTTTTTTGGTTAACAAACTGTGTTCATGATTAAATCTCAAAAACTGTAAAATGAGAAAGAAGATCAGGCAACAACAAAGGGAAGAAAAACACAGTAAGTAGGGACAACCAAGAATGTTCTGCATCTACAACTTCTAAACAATATGAATGGATTTAAACTTTATACAATGATACAAACAATAGTTTAGGCAAGATAGAATAATATGCTTTAAGAAAGGAAGAAAAACATCAAGTAAAAATTAACTGTCATAATCGTGCTTTAGAGCGGCAGCATGAATAAGGGGCAATGCTAAAAGGCATAGATGAGAAAAATCACACAAAATAAACTATTAAATGGAATCATTTGACTAAAGTAGTAGTTTAGTTATAACATCAAAGACTGCTGTTACAAATATTAAGGCATACTCAATCCATCAAATTAAAGCAGTACATGAGCTTATAACTTGAAATACCATTGTTACAGTTAAAAAGCCATGTTTAATCAGAAAATTAAATAAATTTAATGCTTTAGGATTTTATAATAGTACCAAGGTTACGCTGGAATTAAACATGCTTAGTCAAAGCAAAACAATCAATCTGTATCCTCTGATTTTCCATTCCCATACTAGATAATTGACCAAAGTCAGCTCAAACATCATCTACAAAATAGAATAAAAGGATGCATTTTTGTGTCTCTATCTTCATGTTTGTTATTTCAGTATTCATGATAAAGAAGTTCATGCTAGGTATTCATGACTTCTTGTTAACTACTCAAACATTAATTGGGTTTCAAAACCCAAACAACTAAAGTTAAAATCAAATAATCAGAAAAATCTAAAACAGAGAAAAAAAAGTGGTATTATAGATGAGTACTAAAAACTGATAGCACTCAAACAAGTTGACAATATCTGTAAACTAATTAGCAACAATCGGTCCAGGTGATTATGACTTCTAGGAAATCAACATGATATGATTTATTTTTCAAAATAGGTTGATTTTCATTTTCTTTTCTTCAAAAAAACGGAGGATCGATATTTTTGTGCATTCTGGAATAATTGTTGCATTAAAAAACAGGCACATAAGCAAAAAAAAAAAAAAAAAAAACAATAAAGCAATGGTTCACAACCAAAGAATTTTTAAATCAAAATATAAATCAATGGGGGTTATTATAATTCATCAACCAATTAAACAGGTCGAATACACAAAATAGAAAATGTTAACCAGTAAACCTTTAATTTAGATTCTAAATTTAGGGTAATAAAATGTCTTTATGGACCTGTGCGTTCTCGATTCTTGTCTGTCATTCCTCTAATTGGTATCAATATACTATTTGAAAGAAAGTAAACATTTCCAATTAACATAACTAGAATCCAGTCATCTTTTTCACATAAAAAACAAATATAACAATCCAAGCTACTTCATTGGAAGCATATCAAGCGACATAGCCATAACTAGAAACTAATTGTATCCATCTAAGAATTATTCTTCTCATATTACACTGAAATAGGCATCAAAATTCATTATTCCTCAAATAAGAAAAGATAGTATTAAAACCTAAAACTATATATGAAAAGTAGCTTGACTCACCAAATCTGAGATCGAAGTCAAAATCAACATCTAAGTCAAAGCATCTGAATAGAATTCTAAATCAAAACCAGAGAATCGTGGAATCAACCTAGTGAAAATAAATAAATCAGTACTCGATCACCGAAACCAAACATGAAAAACAAGGGAATTTGAACCCAATCGATCGAATCACCTAAACGAGAGAACTAGGGCATGATGAAATTGGAGGAGGAAGCAATTAGGACATGATGAAATTAAAGAACAAGTGAGCTAGGGTAGGGAAAAATTGAAGAATGAGGGAAATGAAAAAGACAGAAGGTAAGCGGAGGGATAGGGAAATTCTCTTATCAAGTGAAATAACGAGGAAGGCAGGATGGCAAATTTTCTGGAAGTAACCTTGTAGACAGATGATCGTTAGCGTTTTCATGCAAATTAATCCACTTAGCCAAATATCTGACCACATTTTGTTTAAAAACGCTAAGGAGGATTGCCGTTAAAAACGAATTTTGTTGTAGTCAAAGTTGTTAAATCACTATATGGTTTTTAGGGTATTTCTACGAATCAAGGTCAATCATCTCCAGATGGACCTGCAAATATTATTTTATAAAAATAAGCACACTTTAAATAAATATATTCATACATATAATAAAACTTTTTGAAAACTCTTTTTCAAAATAAAATGTATCTCTCATATGTATAGTCTCCACGTAATCGGATAATCTAGGCTTTGATACCACATGTAACAACCCGCCCGGAGTGTGCCTAAATTCCGACCCAGAAAAGGCCCATCGAAACATAGAGTCATTCTAAATGAATCGTTGGTTCGTACAAGGATTACATAAATGGAGTTAACTAAAAACGAAATCAGAGTCTCACAGAGGAAGGAATAAAATATAATAATAGAAAATAAATGTACTATTAAATAAAACCACAATAATTGATTATGTCAAGTCCCAACTATCATAATAGGTACATCAATAAAAATATGATCCCACGAATTACAATAAACTGCAAACATGATAATAATAATAATAACTATATGATCTCCTTTGCCAGGCTTCAATTTCCAAGGATTTATCAATCAGGTGTTCCCGCATACTAAGCTGTTTAATAATTATGAAGATGATGGTCAGAACAATAAGCATTGGTGATTGAAAATTACATAACTTTAAGGAATGTTTATTTCCTATATTTTGCAGTAAATTTATTAAATTATGTCTATGAAAAATCAACGCATCAACGTATGCATTAATTAAGCGGACTATTCTAAAGTCACTTAAGGCTCACATGCCTATTTATAAGGGCATATTCTATTATCATTCAATATCATACGAAGTGGACTACCATTTGGTCACTTAAGGTCATTTTCTATAATTATTTATAGGCGGACTCCCACTGTCACTTAATACCTTATGGCGGACCCCAGTCACTTAAGACCTCATGTTATAATCATTAGCATTATTAAATATACTCTAAGTGTAAATCAAGAGATAGTAAACATTAACTTGTTACCTATAGGCTAGGTAGATGACTCTGTCATTTATGATCTTCCCCCAGTATACCCCTTTGATACTATCAAGTGTCATTATAGGTGAATTCCTAGCCATTTAATACTTCCCCTAGACATGTGGCCCCATTAACATGTAATTGGGAACCCTTATTTGTCCATCCCTAGGTATGCCATCACATAACCCATATATAAGAAGCAGACAACTTCCGTAGAACTACCTTACTCATACATTTATCATTTTAACTAAGACCATTAATACCTTATAAGAGAAAAGTGGACCCAGTGCTCATTTAAGACCTAATAAGGGCAAACCTAATGACTTTAGACCTTTTAAAGAATAAACATTAGAAGAGGCCTAATGTCCTAACCGTTTAATACCCAAATAAGGTAGGTCAGCCACTTAATACCTTCTCGAGGCAAGCCTACTTCACTCAAATATGTGTGTGTGTATATAGACACACACAAGACATCTCATATTAAACCGACCACTTGTAGATGCTGTATTAGCCGGGCGACTATAGGTAGGCTTCTACTACAAGTTGGCTTAACCTCGCGTCCTTACATAATAATTATAATTGCCCATACCACCTAGACTTCTCAAATTAACCCGACTAACTTGTAGATGCTAGGTATGCTGGTTGGTTATGGACATACTTATACTACAAGTCGGGATTAATCTCGTGCCTATGTGTCATTAATACTAATAAAATCCATTAGTACTCACATGCATACAAATTTCCTGTGTCATTAATACTAATAAACTTCTAGTAGACCCCAACCCACTCCAAATTTCTGACAACTCTTTTGAAGTTATTGGTCCACTAGGTTAGGACTCATGGCCATCGCCTGAACCTAGGTGGGACCCTTTCCTAGACCTAGACCTGTCTGAACCCTTTCCCTTAACAGCGGCCCCCACCTCGAATGCAGAACCTGACCTCTCCCTAGTTGTTAGTACACCACCACTGCCCCCCCTTTGAATGGTTTGTCTCCAATGATAGCTCCTGCACTCTCAACATCCGCAGTCCGCCGCAGTGCAAGGCTCAATGCCTCTACTTCGAGTAAATCCTCTTCCGCTAAAGGCAGTATTTTCTAACCCATTGTTTTTTTCGATGAAAACTTTGCTATGAACAAGAATCTAGCTCTCGACATGGAATAGAGATAACCCAGGATCATTATTCCACCATGCAAAGCCTAGAGAAGGAGAGGCCTTCTCTCCCCCTATGAAGATTCTCACTTGGAACACTTGGGGGTTAGTGGACCCCAACAAACGGTTTGTTATCAACTGCATGCTCTCCCCTTTACAGATCGACGTTTTCCTAATCCAAGAATCTAAACTTAGTGAACCCCTTGTTCTCAACTCCTGGCTGTCTCCCGTCTACACAAACTGGGAGTTTTTCAACGAAGTAGGTTCAAGCAGGGGTCTCATCACTGCTTGGAACAACAACCTTTGGTCCCTACAATAGACCTTGAAATCCAACTCCATCCTGCATGTCACTGTTCACTAAACGGATATTCTACTAAATTAGAAAACCGTTAACACGAAATATCGTGATAATACCGCAAGCGCACGGCGTACAATCGTAGTACGTAGCGAATACGGGTCGATCCGCAGGGAAATAATTTATTCTAATCTTACTTAATCAAATTAAACCGAGGGCGAGTGAACTTGTTAACTATAAACTAAAAGAAAACTAACAATGTTAGAATGAATACAAATATGAGACTAGGAGATAATTTAGGAGTAGATTCACTATCAACATCAATCTAATTAACATAAAAAAAATGGTTCTAACACTCTTTAATAAATAGCACATTAAGTGTTGTATTCATACAAGCATGATTTATACCCTAGAAAATTCAAGCTACATAAATCATCCATTTTCAATACGAACTTAAAGCCCTAATTATCACATAGAAAATAATAGTTCTAATATGAATTAGATTGTGATAAAGTATGATTCTATTAATGATATGAGTATAACACATTTGGAAATAATCAACCAGCATGTGCTATCAATTTTCACCGTATAAAATCTTTACTTTATCAATATCCAATTATAGATTAAGCTCAAATAAGAGAGTTAGAAACAAGATATTCTTATGTTAATTAATCATGAATTATGAGAGCTTCACTACCCCTAAATTGAAGGGGGTTTAGCTATTCATAATTGATTCAATGAAAACATAAAGATATTTCATTATAAAAGAGAACAAAATAAAGAGTAAATAAAGATAAAAATCTATTCTACTTGTAGAAGAGAAAATAACATGTAAATGAAAAACAACAAATTAATATTGCATCAAAGCGAAAGATTACAAAAAGAAATGGCTAAGAAGCCATGGCAGAAAAAAGAGAAGTTTTGATTTCAGCCTCGCTCTAAACTAAAAATCCAAGATGATTTTACATTAACATACATGGGTTATTTATACATGACTAAACCCTAATTCACTTTTTGTGTGCAACCAATAACGCCCTCCTTAAGCTTCATTTTGTCTTTAGCAATAATGATTCATGAAGCCATAATTTTTGTCCCCACTAAAGAAGGAGGGAGAGTGAGTGGGGTCCTCCATTAATTCTCTATTTGAATTGATTCCCTTTTCATTGATTGATTTCCCTATTCATTTTTTGGGCAAAGCATTGATTTCCTCTTTTTTCCTTTGTATGCATGTATATCTTTTTGAAGTCCTCTTCTACATGCATCCAATTTCTGCAAAAATATAAAAAATGTCCTAGTAAACATTCTCAAAATAATGCAAGCACAAAAATGACCATTTTCCCCCTATATGATGATAAATGCGTGATGTTTTGAAATCAATTTAATTATTGTTTAAAATGACAAAATATCCATATACGACATTTATTAGCACTTAAACAAGAATAAATATGTGAATATAAATGTGCATTTTTACATGCACAACAAATACCCCCACACTTATCTTTTTATTCGTCCTCGAATAAAGTAAAAACTAAGCTAAACCCATTTTCGTAGGGAGCATGATTGCATTGAGCGTGTGCAACAAGCCGTTAAACCTCTGGGTGTCCCCAGTAGGACGAGTGTTGTCTCGTGAGGATTTTCAGCGGATACTACCCACAAAATCCAAAAGAAAAAAGTATGTACAAAATGCAAAATTGAAAATATTTACAATATGAATGCATGTTTTTAATGGAGTATTTACAAATGGGCAATTTACTTTTAAATATTACACGATTGAGTTAACAAAAATTTGGGTCGTCACTATGAAATTTGAGTCTGTTACTAATCAAAACTTCAAACAAAAGTCATTTACCGTTACAAACTCCTCCGGCTTGGCCAGTTGTTTTGATAGAAACATAGTGCAAATATGAAATGAATTCTATAATCGATATCAACAATCGCAAAACCGTGTCTCAACTTCCTTTTTGTTAACAAGTTAGGTTGAATAAGTGAACAGTGTGCTTGGATTTTAAGTGCTAACTCTCTCTTTATTTTGAAAATTATTTACATTATTATTATTTAAAAACACCTAACTAAAAAGACCAAGGTATACCACTAATGCACTGCCTCGCGGACAGATGTGAGAGTTTAGGACAGAGTTTAGCGAATTGTGCAGACCAACGCTGACTTTGTCAACAAGATGTTGGTAATCCTTAGGTGTCCGACTCATAAAATGAGATCAAGATATACCGACGCTAACCTTGTCAACAAGGTGTCGGAAAGAGCTTGGCGGGTTTGCACACCAACGCCAGATGTACCAGCAATGTTGGATACCATTGGATAATTAATATGTACATACAATTTTTTTTTTTTGAATAAGAGAGAGAGAGAGTTAAGCGAGAATATCTTAGCACAACTTCACTTAAAAGATCTAAAATGTTATCGCAAGTAGTCTAAATCAACCATTCATTTAATCGGATTACAATCCAGAAAACATTTCATACTCATCACCTACGAATTTCCCTATATACCAGTTACACCAAATTTTCTCATAATTCAAACTTTCCTTTCGTTATCCGCTAAGAGAAGTAAATTACCAAATATTTAAATCAAACGATCAAAATTATATGCTAACTCCATCATGTCTTATATAAAAGTAAATAGAAGTGCGAAACTTTTACTCTTTTTTTTAAGAAAAAGAAAAAAAATGCAAAAAGAGAAAGGAAAAAAATGCTAACTTAAACTATGCAAAACAGAAGGAAAATGAAACTCCCCCCACACTTGATTCCGACTGTGTCCCCACAGTCAATGCATGACACAATGAGTGAATGGAAGAGAAATATTTACATATGTACAAAAAAGCGTTAGTGCGACTTACCAAATGTGCGTGTAGAAAATATGTAGTCATCGAATAGATGAACCGGTCCATAATGGACCAATGGATCAGCCTCATAAGGATTATGAGACACAGATTAAGCACAGAAAACCAAATCATAAAGAATTTTATATTACCTTTTAGATTTGGAAAAACAAATTTTGTTTTTTCAAGATTTTGAGTTGCTAATTTTAAAATTTTGAGCTTACAATTGATCCTAAAATCAAATTGAATTTCTGTAGCAACTAAAGAGAGGTCATTGAGCCGGGGTTCAGTAAAAGTTTCAAAAACAAAGTTTGATTTGTTTAGCTGATGTATAAATTGAGCGACGTGTGCATCATTCTCACCCCCACACTTGTTTTGAGAAATATTGTCCAGTTTTTCTTTGATATTTGAAATTTTGTTAACTAAAGGTTCATTCGTAAACCTAAAGTCAAAACCAAACAAATGAATTTTCAGTAAATTTCGAAATCGTTTTTTCTCAAAAACAGTGTTATTACAAAAAGAGTCCATATACTTCAAAAATTTATTGTTGAAAAACAAGTGATCACAATGAGCTTTAGTTGAAACGATCAAGTCGCAAGGGGTTTCAACAACGTCAGAAAAGTCGTTATTGTGTTTAAGAACACATTCAGCAGTTTCATTGTTTTCAACCTCAAGAATTTCAAAGTTTTCAAATATTTCAATTTTAGTTTCAGACCCAACAACATCATCGTTAATTAGTTTTAGAAGTTTTCGCTCATCAAAGTCGTCCTCACATAAACAGTTGTCAACAACTTTATCATTTTTGTCATGTTGATAATCTAAAGTTGCTAAATTTTTAAAATTTTCAGAATTTGGGAGAGGAAGATCAAATTGAAGATTGACGTCTTCGTTTTCAAGAGAATTCAAATTCAGATCAATTACAGAGCTTTCAACAATTTCATTAAGATTTCCATCAATTTCAAAAGTTGTTATTTGAAAATCGTCGATTGTGTGTAAAGGTGGATTTTTATTCGAATCGTCATAAGTTGGATCAGATTTTATTTCTTATGAAGCTTCAAGTAATCGTCAAGTATGTTCGTTCGCTCAACAAAATCAAATTTATAATTATTAACTTGAGAAGTTTCAATTTGAAATTGTTGAGAACCAGAATTTTTAATCGCACCATCATTGAAATTATTCCCATTGCCAAAACCGTTTGAAAAGTTATTCACATTCCCATTTTGAATTTGAAATTCATTTTGGAGTTCGAAATTTAATTGGCAAGGGTTATAATCAAAATCATTTGAATTTGAAGTTGAATTTGAATTTTGATTATTTTGAAAACTTTGACTTGAATTGTTGCATGTCAATTCAATTAATCTTTGACTTGATTCTTTAAATCTTTGACTTTCTTCAAATAGAGCTTGAACACTTATTTCAAGACTTGAGGGTTGATCATCATTTTGAAAATTTGGTGGTGTACAATCAGGATTATTTGAAAAGTTGGTGGCGTAAAGTCCAAATTGTTTGTACAATAGTTGTTATTAAAATATCCATATGAATTTGATGTAAAATTATATGGATTATATTGATTTTCACAACTATCGTAAAATCCGTAGGAATAAAGGAATTGAGACATTTTCAAGAATTTTTTTTGTTTTTTGTTTTTTTTGTTTTTGTATTTTTGTTTTTTTATATATGCATGAACCTAATGCCACTATATGAATGCAAATTACATATTTACAGTTTTTCTAAAATTATATAATGATGGTTAGATTAATTTCAACAAAAGATTTCTCAGCCAGTTAATGGACAGGAGTTATCGGTGCACCAGGAATCACCCCAGCAATGCAGCCGAAGGTTTAAGTACCTTCAGAGGAACAACCACTATAATATTTACGAATCACCGTAATATTTATAAACGGTTATTACTCTGCCGTAGTCTAGACACCGAGAAATAATTCGTTAGAAATAAATCAGTTTGTCAAAATAACGATGTCCTTAGAAAAAAACAAAAATAAGATAAATGCAAAACAGAAATTAAATGTGAATTAACGATGCAACTACGAGTGAACTTTTATTTCGTTTTTTAATTCTTGATGCAAATGCAAGCAAATGACAATGCGAATAAAATAAATACAAGGAAAGAAAACATATACCAGTGCATGCAGAATTTTTAGCAATTTTATTTAGCAGTGCTTTTTTTAAGCACAAGCAAAGCAATGCAATTTATCGATAGCAAGTAAGCGCTCTTCTTATTTCTGCAACCTGAAAAGAGACAATATATATACAATTGGCAAGTGATTTTTTTTATTCTTTTTTTGGAAGCAAATTTTTTTAGAAGAGGAGAATGAAGAAATTCAAAAATAAGAAAATAAAAATCAAAAGAAAAGAGAACCCAAGTGAATCAAATGTCCTACAACCCACGCTGCTCACTACCCAATTTAGCCAACAAAAAAAATATATTTCCTTGCCACTGTATCTCCTAAAGTAAGCCAAGCCCAACTGTTGAATATACACTAGAAAAACAAATAAGGCCTTGGTCCTCATTTCTCCAAACCCAGCAAATGGAAGTTTAATTTTTCAATCACCGGCGAAACTGATATCAAGAGAAGAGCGGAAACCCAAAGTAAAATCATGAATCAGTAACTTCCCAAAATTGAGAATCAAAAGTTATATAGGCCTTTTTAAAGTCGCGAATGGGTCTTGGTGTTTTGGCGAAAATGGAATTTAGCAATTTGGGGTTTTGGGAATTTCAATTACGTGAAAGGCGGATTTTTGGTTCGGGATGTGATTTTGGGCTTGTTCGGATTGTTGAAGACTTCGAATTGAGGCTGGTCGTGAAGTTGCGATTTGGGGTTGGAAGAAGATAGCATTCGATTTGGTGGTATACGAGTCTGTCTTGCACAGGTAAATAGAAGAGGGGCTGTAGCGGGTGGTAGTTTGAAGTTGATGAGGTTAGTCGGCAGAATTGATGGGATTGGACTTGCGGTGAACGAGTGTAGAGAATTTCAAGGCAAAGAAGGAAGAAATAAAAGAAATTTGTTGAAGTTTGGTAGAATTGTGTGGAGCAAGAAGAGGTTGAGTTCGGGGAGATGTAGTATTGGTTTGGAAGGAGGTATTTGAGTGATTTGGTTTATGTACTGATTGGAGATTGAAGATGGACAGAGGATGGAGAAATGTAGGGAATGATTTAATGGTGTGAAGTGGGATTGGTTTATTTCAGGAATTGTTGGTTGATGATTAGGGCAGAAAGGGGAAAGAAATTATAGAGGAAGGAAGGATTTGAAAGCAATAAATTTAATTAATTACTAGAGAGAAAGAAGGGAAGACAATCAGGGGATGTAAGGCAAAGAAAGGCAAAGAAGGGAAAGAAAATTAAAGAGGGAATAAAAAGAAAGCAATGATTTTTTTTATTTTTAGAAGAATTGTAAAAAGGAGAGAAATGAATGAGAGAGATAAAGGGGAAGATTTGGAAAGCAATAATAATTTTTTTTTAAAGATAACTAAAGACAGTGAAAACAACCACAAACACACACAAAAAATCTAAACTAAACACAAAAAACAAGTGAACACACAAAATCTATGAACAAGATAAAAAAAAAACAAACTCTATTTTTTTAATAACAAACAAGAAAATTAATTCGAAGAATAAAATCAAAATTAAATTAACTTTCCCCGGCAATAGCGCCAAAAACTTGTTCGCTAAACAGATATTCTACTAAATTAGAAACCCGTTAACATGAAATATCGTGATAATACTGCAAGTGCACGGCATACAATCGTAGTACGTGGCGAATACGGGTCGACCCGCAGGGAAAGAATTTATTCTAATCTTACTTAATCAAATTAAACCGAGGGTGAGTGAACTTGTTAACTATAAACTAAGAGAAAACTAACAATGTTAGAATGAATACAAATATGAGACTAGGAGACAATTTAGGAGTAGATTCACTATCAACATCAATCTAATTAACATAAAAAAATGGTTCTAACTCTCTTTAATAACTAGCACATTAAGTGTTGTATTCATACAAGCATGATTTATATGCTAGAAAATTCAAGCTACATAAATCATCAATTTTCAATATGAACTTAAAGCCCTAATTATCACAGAGAAAATAATATTTCTAATATGAATTAGATTGTGATAAAGTATTATTCTATTAATGATATGAGTATAACACATTTGGGAATAATCAACCAGCATGTGCTATCAATTTTCACCATATAAAATCTTTACTTTATCAATATCCAATTATAGATTAAGCTCAAATAAGAGAGTTAGAAACAAGAAATTCTTATGTTAATTAATCATGAATCATGAGAGCTTCACTACCCCTAAATTGAAGGGGGTTTAGCTACTCATAATGGATTCAATGATAACATAAAGATATTTCATTATAAAAGAGAACAAAATAAAGAGCAAATAAAGATAAAAATCCATTCTACTTGTAGAAGAGAAAATAACATGTAAATGAAAAATAACAAATTAATATTGCATTAAAGCGACAGATTACAAAAAAGAAATGGCTAAGAAGCCATAGCAGAAAAAGAGAAGTTTTGATTTCAGCCTCACTCTAAACTAAAAATCCAAGATGATTTTACATTAACATACATAGGTTATTTATACATGACTAAACCCTAATTCACTTTTTGTGTGCTACCAATAACGCCCTCCTTAAGCTTCATTTTGTCTTTAGCAACAATGATTCATGAAGCCATAATTTTTGTCCCCACTAAAGAAGGAGGGAGAGTGAGTGGGGTCCTCTATTAATTCTCAATTTGATTTGATTCCCTTTTCATTGATTGATTTCCCTTTTCATTTTTTGGGCAAAGCATTGATTTCCTCTTTTTTCATTTGTATGCATATATATCTTTTTGAAGTCCTCTTCTACACGCATCCAATTTCTGCAAAAATATACAGAAATGTCCTAGTAAACATTCTCAAAATAATGTAAGCACAAAAATGACCATTTCCCCCCTATATGATGATAAATGCGTGATGTTTTGAAATTAATTTAATTAATGTTTAAACATGATAAAATATCCATATATGACATTTATTAGCACTTAAACAAGAATAAATATGTGAATATAAATGTGCATTTTTACATGCACATCAATCACCCTCCACCGCTTCCCCTCTAATAGAAGCTTCATCCTTTCCAATGTCTACGACCCCCCATGCAACCATGACAAGAGCCAGCTTCGGCTTGATTGCATGAATGTCAGATTTAACCACCAGGGGCCCTTGGCTTATAGGAGGTGACTTTAACATTACAAGAGGGCCTTGGGAGCGTAATAACCTCTCCCTGTCAAGTGATTCACAGGACTTTAACTCTTTCATAAATGGTTGTGCTGTAATCGAACCCCCCATCTCTAATAGAAGATTCACCTAGTCTAGCCACATAGACCAACCCTCGTTAGTTAAACTAGACCGCTTCCTTTTTAACTCCCTATGGAAAGACACGTTCCCCCTCTCCATGGTCTCCGGCCTTACCACTACTACATTTGACAATTTCCCCCTCTTGCTTGCCACTGACAACCATAACCACTCTCCTCGCCCGTTCCGCTTCAAAAGGTTGTGGCTTTTGGAACCAAGCTTCTATGACTTTGTCATGCTCGCATGGGACAATTTCCCTTGTTAGCATGAACCTTCGGCCACCCTTGTCTTCAAACTACGTTGCCTCAGAAGGCTTATCAAACCATGGGCCAGGGACATATGCAGCTCTATCAGAAGACATTTCTCCCCATACAAGAGAGCATTCTGGATATGAACATCCTAGAAGAGTCCTCACCACTCAGTGCTGCTGAGGCATCTAGACTCCAGAATTTTCATGTTGAACTTCAGCGGCTGCTGCAGCAAGAGGAGATAGGATGGAGGCAACGTGCTAAAGCCAGATGGCTCTCGGAAGGGGATGCCAACACTGCCTTCTTCCATAGATATGCCAATTGAAGGCACTGGAGGACTATGATAACTAAGCTCCACGATGCTGAGGCCTATTTTCACACCTCGAATCCAACTGCCATCAACGCCTACTTCACAACGTACTTCAGGAACCTCCTTGGCTACAGACCCCCTCCTGCTCCTGTCGTTAACGGGTCCCTCCTCTACCCTAACCAAACAGCTATCCCCATTGATGACCCTTTCTCAGAGGCAGAGATTCTGAGTGCCCTGAAAGGCATGGATGTTAACAAGGTCTGTGGGCCCGACGGGTTCGGCTCAGCTTTCTACAAACACTTTTGGGCCTTGATTAAGCATGACATCCTGAACCTTTTTGAAGTCTTCCATTCTGGTCTAGGCCAAATTAACTGACTTAATTATGCTAAGATTATTCTGCTACCTAAAAATGAGGGTGCATGCGAACCCAACAACTTCAGACCCATCAGCCTCTTAAACTGCTCCTTCAAACTGATCATAAAAGTGCTAGCCAACAGACTCCAAACCTTCATTCCCTCTCTCACTAGCTCTGAACAATCGGCTTTTGTTGCTGGAAGAAACATACATGACTGCATTGATACAGTCTAGGAGCTCACCTCTTATTGCCACCACACCAAAACTAAAGGTCTCCTCCTCAAACTAGACTTCCGCAGGGCATTCGCCACTATAAGCTGGGATTTCCTATTGCAGATTCTAACTTCTAGGGGTTTCCCACACAAATGGTGCATCTAGGTCTCTAATATTCTTAACTCCAGCATGTCCTCGTTCACACCAACGGCATAGACGGAGGCCTCATCAAATCTAGACGTGGTCTTCGTCAAGGGGACACCCTATCTCCCCTCCTTTTTATTCTGGTGGCCGACACACTTAAACAAATGTTTAGGCTAGTCCTTCGCAATAATATCCTTACTTGTATAAATTCTAACCCCCCTAGCCCCACCTGTGCGAACATCCAGTTCGTTGACGACACGATGATATTCACTACCCCCACCACTCAGAACCTGAACTGCCTTAAAGTTCTTCTTTATTGTTTTGAGGTTGTCTCTGACCTTTCCATTAACTTCTATAATAGCTCCATCTACATGTTGGGGAGCTCCGACCACCTTGGACCCTACGCAGCAAGTGTACTTAACTGTCAGCTGCGGAAATTTCCCCTAACCTATTTAAGAGTACCCATCCACCCGGTCAAGCTCAGGCGTAATGACAGGTACCCTCTTATTTCTAAGGTGGAAAAGATACCAGCCCACTAGAAGGCCTCCTCCCTCTCAACAGTTGGACGAATTGTGCTAGTCAAAGCGGTTTTATCAGCACTGCCCCTATACTGGCTGTCAATCCACTGTGCTCAGTGTAGGGTCACCAATAAAATCGATCAAGCCCATAGATCCTTCCTTTGGCATGGCTGCCCAACCAAGTCTCTCGTAAATTGGAAGACTGCGTGCCTGAGTATTGACTTTGGGAGGTCGGGTATCCCAGACAGTGACCTGCTCAACCATGCCCTCCTTGCCAGATGGATTTGGCGCAGTCTTACCCCTGGTGAATTCACTTGGAAATCCCTTGTCCTCGCCATGTACTACAACAACCAACCATCATCCATTCTACACTCAAGCCCCTATTCTAGACTGTCACCATTTTGGAAAGGTGTTCTCAGATCAATGCTTCACATCATACACCTCTTCACTATCAAAGTTCAGAACGGTCACACTTGCTCCTTTTGGCCTGACACCTGGTACTATGACTTTAGGCTATCCCATTTCTTCCCCACCCTCTATTCCTTATTCCCTAACCCTAATGCTACCATTGGTGACGCAGTTCAACATGACGTCTCATCCATTCTACCCTCGGTCTATTTTCAGCCGTCCATCCTCGTAAAAATCCAGTAAGTTCTTCATATCATACAGACAACCACTCCGACGCATAACCCGGATAATGTTTTTTGGAAGCTTAAACCCAAGGGAACTTTCTCAGTTAAATCCTGTTACGACTTCATCTCCTTCGCTGGAAGACTTTTTTCCTTTCCTTGGCTTTGGAAAACCAAAGCTCTACCCAGAGTCTGTTTCTTTCTTTGGTGCCTCGCGCATGGGAAGATCAACACCAAGGACAGATTGATACGTAAAGGTGTTGCAGTAAACCCTATTTGCGCTCTCTGCCACATGGATAATGAAACTATTCACCATCTCCTGTTTGACTGCGACACAGGTTTCTACATTTGGCCTCGGTGGCCTACAACATTCTTGGAGTTCTGCCGCTGCAATTGCACCACTTTGACCATTGGGAATTCTCCTCATCTTCAACGGAGTTGAACCCGCTCTTTCGCCACTTTCACTCAGCCAGCACCATTTATGCCTACCATCATGGATATTATCACCACATGGGACGAGTCTGTTGGTAGCTCAGGAGCGATGGGACGCCAGCACAGAGGACATTAGCCAATACCATGGTAACCACCACCTGCTCAGCTGGTACTCATGCGCCGTGTACTATTTTGCCTTTATTTTGGTTGTGCACTACTAGCTGCATTTTGGTACTTAGCACTTTGGCCGGTATGTTTATCTTATGGAAGTGTTTTTTGGTTGTGTGTAAATTATCTCTGTCTGTAACTATTTGCGCTATGTGCATTGAACTCCTATGCATGCATGCATGCATGCATATCTGCTACTATTTGTGCCATCGGTCAGGCATGTTGACCGAGTTATATTATCCTATTATCCATATAATATATGAACCGGGTGTGTAGATCCGCTATACACAACCTTTATGCTCAAAAAAATATTGATACACATACATATATATAAAAACTATATATATACATATAAAAAACCATTTCCCCCTCTCTCCAATGGAGAGAGGAAATGGTGATCCCAAATGCAAAATGAAAACGATCGATTTTAAGCCCTAAATCGATGCAACCTCATCAATTTTTGGGAAATTCACTTCTTCTTGATCGACGAAAGCCTCAAACCACCTCAGCTTTGCTATCGCTTATCACCAGTCTACAAGAGTTTCCTTTCCTTTTATTACTAGATCAGATGTACGAACGACAATACATTCAATTCATCAGGTATCAAGCTACCAAAGAATTGTGGGTTCTATATTACTATACGAACGAAGACATCAAAAAATCGAATCTCGTTCTTCCAACACTGATCCTTCTCAGTGAATCGCCTGTGTTAAAATCATTTCGGATTCGGTCGATTTACACAAGGTAAGGATCTCTGGTTCCAAGTGATAAGATTTGGATATCCATTTTTTTCGAAGATCATGGAATTAGAAGTATTGATATTTGATTTGATTGTTTGCATAATATAATCGGTTTCATTCCACATATCTCCATTTGTGGATGAAACCAAGTCATCAAATTTCCATCAGGGAATTGTTTATCTTCTTCCCAATGTAAACGAAGGTTTTTTGATAGCCTATTGTGTTTATGTCTACTTTTCGAGTCTTTAGAGTAGATTTGGTATTTTTGTAGCAAAACTATTTGTTATTTTGTTCTGAATATGTATTCAAATATGAGAAGTTTGCGGTTGCTTGATAAATCAATTGTCTTCATCATTTTTCCACAACCTATTCCCAATGTCATATGTACCCATTTGATGATCTTGACAAGCAAATGTGGGAATTATGTACATATATGTTTGTTAACTATTTGTTAAGTAAAAACGCTGCTCAGATTGTAAAGATATGTTATCGTGAATTTTTTTCTCTGTTACCGATTGAGAAGAAAATATATAACTTCATTAGGCAGGTCGTTTTTCTTTACTATTGGAGATTAGGTGTAACTACAAAATTTCATTACTCAAGCAAGCTACTGTAGCATAATTTATGGAGTAATGGAAAACTCGTTTTTCCTTTAACGTGTTCATTCAGATACATTAGCTGCCACTAGCTATTAAAGTTTCATGTTATGTTGGATTATGGGTATTAAAAATTTATAGGTTAACGGTGCGTTCTCTTTCTACATGGAACCCATTTCTAATATAGATTCCATGCAAGTATAATCACTTCTGTAATCTTACTTGAAATGAATAATATGCAAGTTTTCAAACCTGAAAATGGTGCTATCATTATAGAGAAAGTGGTAGATGTAATATGACAATTTATCTAAAGTTTTTAGTGGCATTTTAGCACATAGAGATTATGGGCTATTGGAAAACGTGAGAAGAATATGTGCTATGGAGCATTATTAGGTGTTTGACGTGGAGCTATACTAGTTTTATGGAGCGGTGCAAGAAATATGAGCGCCGTGAGGTTACAACAGCTCTCATCATGGGCTTTCTTATATATTATTTCTTAGCTTGCTTTTTTTATTGTTCTTTGGTTTTTATTTCATGCTTAATTCCAGTTTTAGTGTTTGTTTTGTTCCAATAGGTTAGTATGTTAACCTGGCTATGTACCATATTTCAAAATCCAATAAAAGCATACTAATTTTCAAATATATATAGATACAAAAACTTTAGACTGTAGTGATTTCTATATAACAAGTTCAAATTACCTATTTTAGAAATAGACGTTTAAACCTATTATATCTACAATACTCAAGTCTTAGGCCTTTGCTCATATATACGTAATTTTTATAATAAGGAAGTGAATCAGACCATTTTCAGAAATTGTGCAACACCCAAAAGTCAGTCTTTTATTACGTCAATAACAAAAACCTAATTTACACCAATTTATTGATCATTTCCGCAAATTATAAGGGATTTGGAGGATTTGTTCATATTTTGATTTCGTGAAAATACAAACTCCTTTTGGCATAACAATCCAAATATACATTACAGAATATAGAAAACTGATGTAATTTCCCCTCACAAAGATAGGAAGAGAAGAATAGTAAATTCAGGGTAGAATCTAACAAATCGGGATTGAGCCTTTCAAATCAGCATACTCCAAATCCTCATATATATATATACACATGATATTTTTTCGTCAAAACCAAGATTATGATGTATATAGCGTATGTTTATGGGATTCGACATCGCCATAACTCAGAGTCATCGAAACACACTCTGGGACCTGCAAATCTAAGCTAGACTACCTTCCTCTGGGCATCAGAGTTTTCGACTTTAATGATCAATTATCTTGTGCCTAGTGGATGGATGTCACACATATTGTATGATGATGTTCCGAATCGACTTCAGGAAGATTATCTAGCTTGATATTACTAGAATTCGTGGAATTGATGACTTCCTAAATTATGAAGGTGGCATGATGTACTATAACAAGAGGAAAACAAGCTAACGCTTCCCCTAAGCTTGGGGAAGAAGGTACTATGATGTTCATTAACTGTAGTAATCTTTCCGCGTCTTACCAACACAAGATAGGGGTTAGAATCACGTTGGAAATCAGGTTATGAACCCATAAACACCCTCCTTTTCCAAGGATCAGGAAATGTTAGGCTTATGGTGAGTGTGTTGGTCAATGATGACAAACCCTCAAGGTGAAGGGGAGGAAACCTCATATTTCTATGAAGTTTCTCCTCCATTCCTAGGGTGTCTCCATTGATCTTCTCATCAGTAAAGTTAGTGTTAACTCCCTGTCTCATTATTATGGCATGAAAAGATTATCAAATCGCAAGATGCTTAAGACCTGAAAATTCTCCATTTATAAATTGTAGATATATTACAAGAATTGATGACTTTCTCTTTTCTGGAGAAGAATAACTGAATTTTGGAAATCAAAGATTTGTCCCCTTATTATGTGACTCTTGGCGTCTTATTTATAGAGAATCCGGGGTCCTTCCTTTATAGGCTACAGGACCGGCATAAGCCTTCGTTGGCCGCCTTTCTTCCTGGTCTCGGTTTTTTGGCTCTCGGTTGTGCTTGCGGCGCTAATTATGGTCTTCGAAGTGAGTTTTCTGGACGACTCGTGCTTCCCCGAGACCGACACAGGGTTGTTGTTGTGGCAGTTTGTGGACAATGTTTGCACCTCCGACAGCAGCTTCCGGGCGTTGGCTCTCGGACGTAAGCTTCCGGATGTAGGCCTTTGGCTTTATCGTGAGTACTTAGAGGAGCCTATCCTCATGATGTATGTAGATACCTACCGGTTTGAAAATTTTATTGGTTTAGGTACTTGGTAGAATAGTACAAGTAGCCTGTACCCCTGCTTGGGTCTTGGTTTAACCTTTCGGTAAAGCTTTTAAGACGGTTTGGTTCTCCAGAAAGTGGCTTCTGGTAATATTTCTGTTACTTGCGAAGGTAGTCCTTTGTCATACATGAAGTCGATTCTTAGAATTCGGCCTTGGACAATCTTTATGTATTGGTCCGATACTCTTATGCTTTTGGTGCGTCGGCATTAAGTGAGTTGTTTCCGATAATCCTTCGGGGTTTCGATAAGTGGAGCCTATGCTTTCCTCTTTCCTGATCTTTGCCTTAGGTTATTTTTTGTCATGGAATTCTCCTTTGGTTAGTCCTCGTCAGATGGATTCTGCCGGGTGAATTCCACTGTCATTTTGAAGGCTTTGGGCTCCTTTCTTCCCGATAGGTGCTGGTCCGTGTTGCTCTTGGGTTCTTCCTTCCCTGCTTATGCTCATTCGACACCCCTTTACTGCCATCTTATGCTAAGAGAATTTTGGTAGTAACATCCCCCCTTAGTGAAAGGGTGTCTTCGACTTTCCAAGTCAAGCTTCTCTTTCCAAGCTCGGTCCTATTTAGCTACCGGTTTTTTTTTTGGATTACTACGTGGATCTTGGCAAGGAGGTTCATTTTCATCGTTTGGGGAGAAATGAACTGACCCAAATTCTGACGTTTATATAAACAGCAGATCGGAAATTCTTTTTAGTAATAATAATGAAAAGTTGAGTCCTACCCAGATTTGGTGATTCAAAGACTAAAGACCGGGAATACCTCTGGTATCAACAAATGGCTGAATCCATCTAGATCGGGTATTTTAAGGATTGAGGTCCGCGAACCCTTTCAGTATTAATGAAGAGCCGAATCCACCCAGATTCGGGTATTTTAAAAATTGAAGACCTGGAACCCTTCCGATATTAATGAAGCGCCGAATTCACCAAGATTCGGGTATTTTAAAGATTGAAGACCGGGAACCCTTCCAGTATTAATGAAGCGCCGAATCCACCCAGATTCGGGTAAAGATTGAAGACCGGGAACCCTTCGGTAGTAATGAAGTGCGGAATCCACCCAGATTCGGGTATTTTAAAGATTGAAGATCGGGACCCCTTCCGGTATTAATGAAGCGCCGAATCCACCCAGATTCGGGTATTTTAAAGATTTAAGACCGAGAACCCTTCCAGTATTAATGAAGCGCCGAATTCACCCAGATTCGGGTATTTTAAAGATTGAAGTCCGGAACCTCCTTCGGTATTTGTCGTTTCAATATCCCTTCTGGATTCAATTGGTGAAGCAAAGGTTGTACATGCTTCTTGAGCTTCTTCTTGGTCTTTTGATGTTAAAGCAAAGGATGTACGTGCTTTGTTGGCCACTCTCTGGGCTTGTGCGTCTAGCGCATTTGGCTAGCTTATCCATAAGCAGGGCCCAAGGACTTACCCGACCTTCCTCCATGAGGCGCCTTACCCTGACCGTTGTAGGCGATGATAAGGTCTTAGAGAATTAGACGGGGCCATTGTAGACAAAAAAACTAAGGTTTGCTCTTTTGGCGCTCTATACGAATCATCGTAGGTTCTGATAGAGGCTTATACGCCACCCCCTCTAAGGTGTGCCCTATCCTGACCATCGTAGGCGATTATAGGGGTTTGTGTTCCCTTCTGCGGGTTACACGGAACATAACCAGTGGTAGGACATGCTCTTCTGCAAGCAGAGGTAGGACGTGCTTAGTTCTAACAGAGGCATGGCGTACTCTTTTACGAGCAGAGGCAGGGTGTGCTAAAGTTAGATGCACTGCCACAACCATTTTTGACGTAAAACACAGGCTTATGCTTTTGATGCTTTAACCCTGCCCCCTCTGATTTGGGCATGGAGAAATACTAACACATCATCCCCCTCGGTGGATGCCTCGCCCTGGCCAATTTGGCGATGACGAGGGATTTAATCCCTTTTATTATTAGCTCGACCCCTTTTGGGTCCCTCTTAAGCCATTGAAAGGGTTTTCATGCCCTTAGTTGTGTCACTATCTTTGGGGGAAGATCTTGTTTCTTATTCTTTTATTGTCGAGAAATATGGTCTTAAATGTTCCAAGTTCCATGTCCTCGGAACAAGATTACCGTCGGGTCTGCATAGCCGGTATGTTTCGGGCATAACTTCTTGATAGATGATTAGGGGTTCTTCTCAATCTGGACCGATAGGGACATCCGCTGGGTTCTTAGTGTTATCCATCACTCTTCGTAGCACTAATTCTCCCTTAGCGAAGGTTCTCACTTTGACTTTGGAATTGTAGTATTTCGTAATCCTTCTTTGACACTCAGCAGTTCTGATTGCAGCCTCATCCCTTAGTCTTTGTATTAAGTTTAGTTATTCCTTTCTTAACTCTTGGTTGGGGTCGTACGCATATGCTATCCTCCAATGCGACGGGATTTCAACCTCGACTGGAAGCATAGCTTCACATCCATATGTTAGGGCGAAGGGGGTATGTCTCATGGTTGTTTTGGTAGAGGTTCTGTACGTCCAAAGCACTTAAGGCAGCTCTTCTGCCCAATTTCCTTTGGCTTGATTTTGGCTTTTTTTAGGGATTGTCTTAATGATCTTATTGGTGGCCTCCACAGCTCCGTTATCTTTTGGCTGGGCTACTGAGGAGAAACTCTTGATGATTATGTTTTTCTCGCAGAATTAGGTAAATTCTTCACTTTCGAATTGTGTTCCGTTATCCGACATGATATTATGAGGGATTCCGAACGGGTAACGATATTTTTTATTATGAATCTTAATACCTTTTTGGATTTGATTGCCGGAAGGGGTTCCGCCTCCACCCACTTGGTGAAATAGTCGATAGCTACTACAACATATTTAGCTCCTCCCTTGGCGAGCGGTAAGGGTCCAATTAAGTCTATTCCCCATACATCGAATGGCCAGGGGCTTGATATAGTGGTTAATTCACTAGGAGGAAGTCGTGGCACCTTTGAGTACTTCTGACATTTATCACATCTCTTGACGTACTCAAACGATTGACTAACCATCTGTGGCTGATAATAACCTTGTTGCATGACCTTTTTGGCCAGTTTAACTCCACTGGGATGGTCCCCACACCATCCTTCATGAGCTTCTTTTAACAAAGCAAATCCGTCTTGATAATTTACACACCTCAAGTAGGTAACCGAATGTCCCTTTTTGTAGAGGATGTCGTTTACGATCATAGATGTAGGGGCTTGGTGTTTTATCCTTCTCGCGTTTTTCTTGCTAAGAGATAAGGTTCCTCTCAGGAGGTAGTCTACTATGGGAGTCATCCATCTAGTATCTCGCTGGTGATTTGTTTCTGTTGGGGGGGGTTCCCTTTCGAAGTTCCTTTCCTGGTTTTCTTTGTCTCCCCTTCTCGAGGCTTGGAATTTGGTTAGGACTAACAACTCTTTCCCCGCTTCTAATTCTTCCTGCTCGATGTTGGGTGTTTCATGGTATCCCACCGACACTATTCGTGTTTCGGGCCCCCCGGGAGCTGGCCAATTTGGCTAGCGAATCCGCTTGGGCGTTCTCTCCACGGTGTATTTGATGAACTGAGAAGTCCTCGAACAGGGAAAGCATCTTTAGTATCCTCTTCATGTATAGGATCAGCCGCTTATCCTTGGTTTGATATGTCTATTTTATTTGGTTTACCATTAATTGTGAGTCACTAAAGATTTCTATCTGCGGTATCTTCAACTGTAGTGCTAGGTTCAAACCAGCTATCATTGATTCATACTCGACCACGTTGTTGGTTGCCGAAAACCCTAATTTCATGGCATAGTGCAAGCGGTGTCCGTCAGGGATAATTATAACATAATCTGCCCCTGCTCCCTGCTCACTGGAGGCGCCATCTACAAAGAGTTGTCATTTAGTCTTTAAGTCATTTTATTTAGCTGGTTGTTCTGAAATGAAGTTCGTGCACTCGTTCACGAAATCCGCGAGAGCTTGTCCTTTAATTGTTGCCCGAGGAAGGAACTCAATCTCGTATTGGCTGAACTCGATACCCTATTTAATTAGCCTCCCTGAGATTTCCGGTTTGCTGAACACTTGCTTGAGCCGAAAGCCAGTTAAGATCCTGATAGGGTGAGCCTGCAAATAACCTCTCAGCTTTCGAGCGGTTTGGATCAAGCAATATGCTAACTTCTCTATAACTGGATATTGAATTTCTGTGTCTTTTAGCATTCGGCTAACGTAGTAGATGGGATGTAAAGTCCCATTATTCTCTCTTATCAGGACTGAGCTCAATGCATGTTCCAAACCAGCCATATATAGGTATAGATCTTCTCCCCTCTCAGGGCTTGATAAAATTAGAGGCATTCCCATATAAACTTTTAATTCCTGGAATGCCTTCCTACACTCTTCATTCCATTCGAAATTCCTCTTTTTCTTTATAACATCGAAGAAATGGACACATTTGTCGGTGACTTTGTAAATGAACCTACTAAGGCCTGCTACCTTCCCGTTTAGACTCATGACTTCTTTGCTTGTTTTAGGCTCCTTCATATCTTTAATAGCTTGTGTTTGATCAGGGATAGCTTCAATCCCTTGTTCACTTACTACATATCCCTAAAACTTCCCGGATTGAACTCCAAACGAACATTTCTAAGGGTTTAGCTTCATTTGGTAACTTCTTAATACTTCAAACATTTTCTGAAGATCCTTGAGATTGTTCTTTGTTTTGGTGGACTTTACCAGCATGTCATCAACTTATACTTCCATATTGCGCCATATTTGCTCTTGAAACACCATGTTTACTAGTCTTTGGTACGTTGCCCCTGCGTTTCTCAAGCCGAAGGGCTTAACCTTATAAAAACGTTCCCCGGTCGGTGATAAAGCTTGTATGCTCCTCATCGGGTTTGTGCATCAGAATTTGGTTGTATCCTGAGTAAGCATCCATGAGGGATAATACCTTGTGACCACTCGTGGAATCAACCAATTGATCAATCCGCGGAAGAGGGTAGCAATCCTTCGGACAAGCCTTGTTTAAATCCGTGTAATCAACGCACGTCATCCACTTCCCATTGGATTTCTTCACTAGCACGGGATTGGCTAACTATTTCGGGTAAAGGACCTCTCGGATAAATTCGTTAGTTTCCAACCTTTTGACTTCCTCCTTTAAGGCCTCTATCCGGTCTCTGTTATATTGTCTCTTCTTTTGTCGGACTGGGGTCACCAAAGGGTCAATGTTTAAGGTATGGCTCATAATTGAAGGGTTGATACCAGTCATGTCTAAACGAGTCCAAGCAAAAGCATTTTTTAAGCTGTAGGAATCGGATCAAGTCGCTTTTGAGAGGCTCTGTAAGCCTTTTCCCTATGCTGATGACCTTTGATTTATCCTTTAGATCCACGTTTACTTCCTCCACTTCTTCTATTGGTTCCTCTAGAATCCAAATCCGTGATGATTTCTCCTACCTTAGTCATGTTTACTTCATTGGATCTTTTCCCTTTCCTTTTCAAAGAAGTGTACCTACCATTAGTGCATTTGTCAGTCTTTTTTATTTTTACCTTAGCTTTGAACGAGGGATGTAAGAATCCTCTATCCGAAGGCATAAAAATAGTAGAAGAATCAAAATACGAGCAACACTCCCTTTTGTATTTTTCAACCGTTGCGAAGTGCAACTCGCGGGATCTAAACTGTTTTCCCCTGATGGTGCCCCATTCCTATTCGGTTAGGAATTTTAACATGAGATATTTGGAAAAAACGAAGGCGTCCATCTCGTCTAAAGTTGGTTGCCCAAAGAAGGCGTTGTAATAGGATGGTTGATCGATCACAACGAAGAGAATTTCTGTTTACACCAAAAATGATTGAGAAGGAGGATGTCTTCGTTTTCCTGGATCACAAGATTGTTCTTGATGCCATGACCGAATCAGTAGTTGAGGGTAGAATTTAGCAGCACTTCGTGGTTTCCAAGATTGGATCCCTTTATGTTGGCATCCATGGTGTATTTATAAGTGAGCTGCCTCTGGAAAATGATTTGAAATCCATTTATGCAGGCTATGGATCGCTCATTCTACTAATTACAAACATGCCATCGACTAGCTGTAGCCAGCTATCCAAAGTTGTATTCGGTTGTCATGCGCGAGCGATCAATGGAGTGAGCATCTTGAGTAGTTGCGCGGGTGACCTTTGGTTGATACCCTTCAGTCGCGTCTATTTCTAGCATTCGAGGAGTAGATATCTGATTTGCTTGATGGCGAGATGAAGTAACATCCGACCATAATTCCTTAGTGTGGTTACGTCTAATTTGAGTGAGCGAGTGGCGATCTTCATTAGTCCAGAAGCGACCGATTGAGGCGTGCGACTTTGAGGTGTGAATGTGCTCTTTCTAAGGACTGGTGTATGACCGACCAATAGGTTTCTGATCTTAGTGTCGAGCTATAGGTGTTGCAATTCATGAGCACTCGTTAAATATATGTACGACTTTGACTCCGGTCTTGATGTGTGCGACCGAACTTTGATGTTAGATCAAACGCGCTCCGTTGTTATGAGTAGGTTTACAGAATGTACGATCTTTATCTCTATTGAGCCGCATTTCTCACAACGTAACATGCCATCTTCTTCGATCGTACTGGTCGATTTGATTTGTCTTGGGTTTGATACTTGGGTCTTTCCCAGTGTGGTTGCGTCCTATCCATTGTGGGTCGTTTAAGCGCCTTTGGATAACATCATGCACGAACGACCCTGATGATATCCTTTCCGCATCCTTTGTTCAATGTGCATATGGATTTTTTTAGGAATTAACACTTGCCCCTTGAAGTCCGTGATTTCTTTGAGTAAGGAATTACTGGCTTCGACATATTTGATCGCACATTGTTTGATAGGTGTATCCTGACTTGTTGAGGGGTCATTCGTGCAAAAGATTAAGATTACTTCATTGCAACTGATTGATGTCTTCACCTCTGAGTGAGCCGCTTGAACTATTTTGTCATTATTGCAAACAGCTAAATCATGGGGAAGTGAACACACCAACTGGACTCTGATGGGACACCCATTTCAGTACTCGTGTATTGAGCTGACGTGGCGAGGAGTGCTTTTGATGTGTGTCCTTTAATCACCCCCTTTAATTTTTTTTATTTCTTCATTCAATTGGCTTGATGTGTGTCCTTTAATCATCCCCTTTATTTATTTCTTCATTCAATTTGCTCACATTTCTTTCCAATAGGGTTTCTCAACCGGGAGGAAAACTACGTATTTCTTTCTATCGCTTATTCAGGTTTGTCAATTTCTATTTATGCTCATTCTTCCTTTGGACCTCATGGTTATTCCCTGATCCGTCTGCAGGATGGTTCCATCTCCAAAACAGCGTCGATGGGAAACTTTCTTCGATTTGGATGTTCCAATGAATGAGATTCAGTCAACTGGTCAACCGTCTGTAAACTCTCCCTCTAGTCCCTCTTATACAGAACTTCAAACTATCATTAACAGGCTGCGCCACGCTCCTTGGCCTTGCAGACCTAGGCTAGCTAAGCGGTTTCGGGGGTTGAGTTTGCAGGGAGTACCTTCGAATGTGGATATATCTCCATTTGATTCTCGAACGTTTTATTATGACATGACTATGGCAAAAGGTCAGACGTTGGCCCGCCTCGAGACTGCTATGCATCAATTTGGGAAACAGATGGATTTGCTGAGAAATCATTCTGCGAAGCGGATGAATGGCTTGCATACATTGGCCTGCGATCTCCTAAGACTTCACAAGGACAATCTTGAGCGCATCTCTGTTCTAGAAAATGATAAGGCGAAGTTGATCCAAGCTCTTAGGTCCAAAGATAGCGTGGTTGCTGCTTTCGCCCCAGGGGATGTTGAGTCGGTGGTGCCTAAACATGCTGATGAACTTCCATCCTTTTCTGTTCAGGTTAAGAAGAAGGTAGGCGGGCCAAGGAAGGTTAGAGATTTGTAATCTCCTTTTCTTCTCTTTTGCTATTTTTCTTTTTGAACTTTTAAGACTGGTTGTGTAAGCGGGTGCCGGTCCTCGCACATGACATTATGCTGGTTGAGACTTGTGTTTGATTTGTGACACTTCTGCGATCCTGATGAATGGTTGTTTGGCTGGTTTTACGATGCTCTTTGTGTCCTTGTCACGCCATGTCTCTTTGCCCTGCTTAACAACACACACATTTTTAAAAAAAAATGCGGCGATCGTTTGGTAGTATTGTATTACGGGGCATTCGTTCACACATTAATATCGTATCGCTGGGCGTTCGCACGTTAAAATCGTATTACGGTTAGTCTTATAACATTCTGATTAGGCTGGAATCATCCAGTTGTTTAGTATTTGGCTTGACTGGTAAGCTTTTCGTTGTTTTAACTTTGGCAATTTAGCCATTTAGATTTTTTATTAAATTTCCTGTTTATTTTTTTGGGGTATTTTCGTGATGCATTTTTATGCGTGCCCCCATGGGAGGACTTTGGTTCCAATGTTGTAATCCAATCTTTGCTTCATTTGACTTGGTTAACAACAAAGAACAAGAATGGATACCCCCTTTCGGCTAGGATTTCTGACACCCCCTTTCGGCTAGGATTTCTGCTTTGCGCTGGTCCTTCCAACATGTTTAATCCTTCCCCATTTTTATGCTTCATCCCGAGGAGCAGACACTAATTCATCTCATCGAGCTTTGACTCTGAAGGGATAAAATTTGTGTCCTTCACCTAACAAGGTGCCACTCATTTTTTTTGGATTAGCAATTTTTCCGTTGGGACATGTTGGTTTTTCTGACTTTGTGCTTTGCCCTAGGAAACAGACACTGGTTCACCTCATTGAATTTTTTTTCAAGTTGGAGAACCTGTGTCCAGCACCTAAGAAGGTGTTTCTTTGGTGGGCTCAGCGATTTTAACCGTGGGACGTTTTGAGTTGCTTTTACTCCAGCATTGACTCTTTTAATCTGGTACCAAGCTTTTGTTGGTCCTGTATTGAGAGATCCAGTGTTTCCTGATGAAAGTCAGAACTCCTCGAGTTGGCACCCCCTGGTCGCTCGTTTGCCTACATAAGGAAGTCAACTTTTAGTACGAGGATGTGAATAAGTGAGTTGTACATGTAATTAGAATTCCATATTCAGTCATTTTATGTACATCATTCAAAATGCGAAAATTTCATAAATATTAATAGCATTTTCTGTGCATTTGAATAACATGTTATAAGAAATAACGACGAATATGCTCGCTGTTCCATGCTCGTAGAATTTGGTTCCCATCTGTGGTGGCCAATTTGAAAGTTTCGTCCTGGAGTTTCTGACTTATAACATAAGGTCCTTCCCAATTGGGTCCGAAGACCCCAGTACCGGTCATTATCTTTTTCAGAACGAAATCTCCAATTTCAAAATTTCTATGTTTGACTTTTGAATTGAAGTGCCTAGCCACCCTTCTTTGGTGCGCGGCTACTCTGAGTTCCGCTTCTTTTCTTCTTTCCTCAAGTTGGTCGAGGGCTTCGAGCTATAGCTTCTTGTTTTCTTTGGGGTCAAAGTGTATCCTTCTATGGGTAGGGACTTCCAACTCCATCGGTATCATAGCTTCAGAGCCATAAGATAAAGAAAAGGGTGTATGCCCTGTTGCAGTTTTGTGTGTAGTATGATATGCCCATAATGCTAGTGGGAGTTCATCTATCCATCCACTTTAGCCTTTTCTAGTCATTTCTTAATGTTAGTCTTGGTGATTTTATTTACCGCTTCCACCTGCCCGTTCGCTTGTGGATGAGCTACTGTTGAAAAGCTTTTCTGGATTTTGTGCTTGGCGCAAAAGTTTTGGAACTCTTCACTTCAAATTGGGACCCGTTGTTTGTGATTATCTTTTGTGGTTCCCGAAACCTGCATATGATATTTTTCAAGACAAAGTTAATAACTTTCTTCAAAGTTATAGTGGCTAATGGTTCTGCTTCAGCCCATTTTGTAAAGTAATCAACGACAATAATTGCGTTTTTAAAACCGGATTTTGCAGTGGTAAGGGCTCCTTTGAGGTCGATGTCCTAGATATCAAATGGCTATAGGCTGACCATGTGGGTTATGGTTGTGGATGGCATCCTTGGGATCTTGGCAAATCTTTGGCACCTGTCACATTTTTTAGTGTAGGTCGTGGAATCCTTATTGATGTCTAGCCAGAAGTATTCATATCATAGGATTTTCTTGGCCAAAGTTTGTCCGTCGGTATGTCCTCCGTATTCCCCTTTGTGCAATTCCGCCATGATTTCCTTAGACTCATTCTCAGTAACACAACGAAGTAACGGTGTAGAAAATCCCCGTCTATATAGTCGTCCATGCTGAATAAGGTATAAAGGATCTTTTTGCAAAAAAAATCTTCGGAGTTTAGCTTCAGCCGGGAGTGCCCCATTTGCGAGGTATTCTTTAATTGGCGACATCCATGAATTTGAGTCATCAGTTGTTTCCATGATCCAATCCATTTCATTCTGCTTTGTGCTTGGGCTAGAAAGGACTTCCACTGGAACTAACCCCATTATCTGTGCATCCCCGGTGCTTGCGTATTTGGCTAATGAATCAGCTTTAGTGTTTTCCTCTCTAGGAATATGAGATATAGTGTAATGCTCGAAAGCTTCCAATAATTCCAGGGCTTTGGTAAGATAATCTGGAAAGTTACCCATTTTGGCTTGGAATTCTCCCAGAATCTGGCATACTACGAGTTGAGAGTCGCTGAAGATTTGTATAGTTTTATTTGCAACTCTTTTGCTAGCTTTATTCCCGCGATATGGGCTTCATACTTAGCTTCGTTGCTGGTTGACGGAAATTCTAGCCTTAACGCATAGCATAAGGATCTTCCCTCAGGGGTTTCGAGAACTACCCCTACCCCGGAACAGCGATCATTCGATGCCCCATCTACAAATAATTTCCACTAGATATTAGTTTCAATATCATCTTCCTCCTCAACCTCCCCTCGGTCGGTAAATTCTGTGATAAAGTCAGCAAGCGCTTGTCCGTTGATTGCTTTCCGAGGGTGATACGTATTGTCGTACTGGCTGAGCTCTATATTCCATTTTAATAATCTTGCGGAGGTTTCTGGTTGGGACAGAACTTGCCTTAAAGGTTGGTCTGTGAGAATCCTGATGGGATGAGCCTGAAAGTAGGGCCGGAGTTTCTTTGATGCGATGAGCAAACAATAAGCAAGTTTTTAAAGTTTTGGATAATTAATCTCTGCTCCGGATAGCCTCTTGCTGATGTAATAGACCGGTTTTTGTATCTTCAAATCTTCTCTGATCAATGCTGCGCTTAAGGCATGGGCGGAAACCGCCAGGTACAGGAACAAGTCTTCTCCGTCTCTTGGCTTTGATAGCATAGGTGGCGTTGCCAGGTGTTGGATCAACTCCTCGAAGGCTTTTTGACATTCAGGGGTCCACTATATCTCTTTCTTTCCTTTTCTAAGGGCATCGAAGAATGGAAGACATCTGTCTGTCACCCTAGATATAAAGCGATTTAAGGCTGCGATCTTTCCATTCAAACACTGAAGTTCCTTCTTGGTTCTTGGGGAACGCATTTCTCTCAAAGCTGATATTTTAGCTGGATTAGCTTCAATACCTCTTGCGTTGACCATATACCCAAGGAACTTGCCTGAGCCGACTCCAAAAGAATATTTCAAGGGATTCAACTTCATGTCATATTGGCGTACGATATCGAACATTCGGGCTAAGTCCTCCAAATGGTCTATTGCTCTCTTTGACTTAACCAACATGTCGACGTTGACTTCTACCGTCCTACCGGTTTGCTTTTTGAACATAGCATTTACCAATCGCTAATAAGTTGCCCCTGCGTTTTTTAGACTAAACGGCATCACCTTATAGCAGTATAGACCGAAATCAGTAATGAAACTTGTGTCTTCCTGGTCTGGACCATACATCACGATTTGATTATAGCCGGAATATGCATCCATGAAAGATAGCAATTCATGACCGGCAGTAGAATCCACCAATTGGTCGATTCTGGGAAGAGGGAAACTATCTTTCGGACAAGCTTTATTCAGGTCTGAATAATCCACGCAGACCCGCCATTTGCCGTTTGGCTTCTTCATGAATACCGGGTTGGACATCCATTTCGGATAGGTAGATTCTCTAATAAAACCATTCTCCATTAATCTGTCGATTTCTTCCTTTAAGGCGCGTGACCACTCCGGCCCCTGGGTTCTTCTTTTTTGTTTGACAGCCGGAATGTGTGGGTCAATGTTTAGCTTATGGACCGCAATGTCCGGAGATATGCTGCACATGTCGGAATGGTTCCATGCGAACACATCTAAGTTAGCTCTTAGAAAAGCAATCAACTGATTTTTTAATTCGGGGCTTAGCCGAGATCCTATGTTCAACACACGGTTTGGGTCCTTCGGATTTACAACCATAGGAACTGTGTCTTCGGCCGATGTAGCCCTTTCGCTTTCTGCACTGGCTTCCCTAGGATCGATCTCTCTTTGCACTCCACTATGCTCGCCAGTGCATAGACCCTTCTTTAATTACTATAAAGCGGGGTTTTGGATGCGGGGAAGAGCTTCCGCATCCTTTCCCGAGTCTTTTTTCTTAGCTTCTTTCAGTTCTGTCACATAGCAGTCCCTTGCAGCGATTTGGTCACCCTTGATTACACTAGTTTCCCTTTCAGTTGGAAACTTCATGGTCTAGCACCATGGAGCTAATGCAACCTTGAAACCTGAAAGAGTCAGCCTACCAAGGAATGCGTTATAAGATGAAAACTCATCTATTAGAACAAAGGTTTGTACAATGGAAGCCCTACATTCCCCATCTGCCAATTCCACAGGTAAGTCTATCGTTCCAATGGGTTGCGTAGGTTGACCTGTAAAACCGTGGATCTTATTGGGGTATGCGCGCACCTTTGCCATAGGGAGATTCATGTTTTGTAAAGTGTTTATAAAAATCACATTAACTGATGCCCCCATGTCAACTAGGACCCTTTTTACCACCACAAGTCCGAGACCAAGTGTGATTACCATGGCATCGACAGTTGGTGTAATTATGCGTTCCGCATCTTTATCTTTGAATATCACACTCTCGGTCGAGGTTTTCAGCATTTTAGTCGGAAGCTCATTGTTCAAGACCATGCATCCTTCCTCTTCCGTGACACCCTTCAATTCGTTAGCGTATCATTCCATATCTGCCCAACTACTCCCGGCCGGGTGGGGACCTCCAAATATCATATTGATTACTGGCCTCGAGTCGACTGGCATTTGGGCTTCTTCACTCGAGTTGGGCTGGCTAGCCGCATTGTTACGTCCTTGCGCTGCTGGAGTACTTTGGGGATTTTTCACATACTGCTGGAGTCGGTTCTTCCTCATGAGTTCTTCAATTAAACTCTTCAGGTGCTGGCATTCGTTGGTGGTGTGCGCTGGCTGGATATGAAACCGGCAGAATTTTCCGGAATTTGTGTGCTGCTCAGTTACCTTCTGCGGCTTCATCTGAGGAAAAATGCCCGAGTCCTTTGCGGCTTGATAAATTCTTTCTGGGGTTTCGTTTAGGAGGGCTAGCTCGGATGGTTTGTACAGCCGCGTCTTCTTATAAGCTTTGCTATTCCTCTCATCATTTCCCCTCTTTTATCCTAACTCGTTCTTCTGCTCGACCCTGGACTCATTGCTCTTTCCTTCTCTGGCGGCGTTACTTTCTATAGTCTTCTGGACACTTGAAGTTTCACCCTCTACACTCATGTACTCCTCAGCTTTTTGTAATGCTTCTTCAGAGTTTTTGGTTTCTTCATCTTGAGCCACTTTCCAAATTCTGACTTCTTATCGATAGCTCCTTTCAGAGCTGCCAGTAAGTACCAAGGCTCTGGTTCTATGAACTCCGCTGCTGCAGCATGGAAGCGCGTAAGGAAAGCTCTAATGGTTTCCCCATCTTCTGTTCCATTTCGCATAATGACATTACATCCCTTGCCTTGGTGGTTTGTAGCCGGAATTGATCTTGAAATCTCCTTGCCAGATTAGCAAACTGGTCGATATATTTGGGTGGAAGTCTGGTGAACCATAGTGAGGCCACACCTTCCAGGCACACGGGAAAGTATAAGCACTTGATTTCATCAGTGGCCCTAGCTCCATTCATGTGCTGGTCGTACTTGAACGGGAAAATGGTTGGTTCTCCAACTCCGCTATAAGGTGCTATTGTTGGGGGTATGAATTTCTTTGGGAATTTCGCTTGACGGATTTCCTCTATGAGTGGATTTTTGCTAGGATAAAACTCCCATTCTTTCTCCTCATCTTCTCGGGTCGCCTTCTCCTTCATTATTCGCTGGATCATGTCTGTGATGCTCCTCTCGTCACCTGCTTCTTCATCGGGATCGGCACTGACGTTTTTATCAGCGCAACCACGGTTGGAGCTTCGACGACTTGCATCCTCTTTGAGGGATGTTATGTTGGTGGGACTTGCGACAGCCTGGGCCGCACATTCTTCTTTGCGCTGTGGAGATCTGGCCTTAGGATCCTCAATGCCGGCCTCTCCCCTGTCTCCCACTAGGCTGTGAGGTCGTCCAGGGTCTGAGGCTGACAAGTCCTCTTTTTCACCAGTATTAACCATAGTTTTTGGCGGTAACAATTTGGATTGAACATTGGTCAGGACATCAAACCTTTACATTATCATCTTCGTTGTATTATCCATTTTTTTGTTCAGGCCGGTTACAACCACATTCAATTCATCTCGCGTTATAGGTGGCCTAGGGGTGTCCCCTGCCCCTTGATTCAAGATTTGAGGCGTAGCTTCATTAGCATTATCATCCTCACTGATCGTAGTAACTTTAGTAGATTTGCCGCTTTTCTTCGATCCGACCACGGTTTCAAAGGAGAAAGCATTTTTGGATATATTTCTTTTAAATTGCTGAACTACTAAAGGGAATTATGAACACGGCCCCACGGTGGGTGCCAAAATGTTTACACCAAAAGGTATGAACACCCAAGGTACTAAACTATACTTCACCAATTTGGTAGGAAATAGATGGAACCATGTTTAATCAGCAATTGAAAATGAAAAATGGGAGAAAAGGTAAAGTAGAGACGAGATTTATAGTGGTTCAGCCATTAGTTAGGCCTACGTCCACTATGAGGGTGATTTTCAATCTTATAATAAGGATTGCAAAATACATCAATTCTCTCTTTACATACATCTCTATATTCACTCAATATACACTCATTTATATATTTCAATCTTGGAATTATATAGGAGAATGGTAGAATTTGGAGAGAAGAAGGATGGATGAATGATTGAGAAGGAGAATGTCTTCGTTTTCCTGGATCACAAGATTGTTCTTGACGCCATGGCCGAATTAGCAGTTGAGGATAGAATTCAGCAGCACTTTGTGGTTTCAAAGATTGGATCCCTTTATGTTGGCAGCCATGGTTTATTTATAGGTGAGCTCCCTCCGGAAAATGATTTGAAATCTGTTTATGCAGGCTACAGATCACTTATTCTACTAATTGCAAACATGCCATCGGCTAGCTGTAGCCAGCTGTCCAAAGCTGTATTCGGTTGTCATGAGCGAGCGACTCAATGGAGTGAGCGTCTTGAGTAGTTGTGCGGATGACCTTTGGTTGATGCCCTTCAGTCGCGTCTATTTATAGCATTCGAGGAGTAGATATCTGATTTGCTAGATTGCGAGATGAAGGAACAACCGACCATAATTCCTTAGTGCGGTTACGTCTAATTTGAGTGAGCGAGTGGCGATCTTCATTAGTCCAGAAGCGACCGACTGAGACGTGCGACTTTGAGATGTGAATGTGCTCTTTCTAAGGACTGGTGTACGACCGACCAATAGGTTTCTGATCTGAGTGTTGAGCTATAGGTATTGCAATTCATGAGCAGTCATTAAATATATGTACGACCTTGACTCATGTCTTGATGCGTGCAACCGAACTTTGATATTAGATGAATCGCGCTTCCGTTGTTATGAGCGGCTTTACAGAATGTACGATCCTTATCTCTATTGAGCCGCATTTCTGAGAGCGTAATGTGCCATCTTCTTCATTCGTACTGGTCGATTTGATTTGTCTTGGGTTTGATACTTGGGTCTTGCCCTGTGTGGTTGCGTCTTATCCATTGTGGGTCGTTTAAGCGCCTTGGATAACATCATACAGGACCAACCCTGATGATATCCATTCCGCGTCCTTTTTTCAATGTGCGTATGGATTTTTTAGGTATTAATAGTTTCAAAAGTCCTGTGAAGCGGGGATAGTCCTACTTGAACCAGCAGGTTGATTTGACCCATCGAAGTCGACCCTTTATTGTTGAATCCGAAGATTGGTTCGTTGTTTGGTTCCAGCTTCTTTTCTCAAATTCCCATCTGATCGAAAGCATGTTTAAAGATGACATTGACGACAGTCCCCGTATCCACAAGGATCTTTGAAACAACCGAGAGCCTTATTTGCGATGTTATCATAAGAGGGTCGTTGTGAGGGTGACAGGCCCCTTTCTTCATTTCTTCTGGAGAAACGACTAGATTGTGCTTTTTGAGAGTATAACACGCGTTCTTCAACGACGACTCTTCTTGAATGGATAAGATTCCCTTCATGGCTTCTTTGATGTACTGGTTTTTGGCTCTTGGGCAACTTCCGGCAGGGTGTGGTCCTTCATGAATCACATTGATTCGGTTTATGGGAGGCCCCAAATCCAGGTTGCTTTCCCCTATGGCAATTACTAACACATTTACTGAAACTTTTTGCTATCCACTTGCGTGCTGAGTTTATGTTTCCTTGTTTAAAACAAATTCCTTCAGGTGTCCCTCTCGAATCAGCTTCTGTATGATCCCGTCCAATACCTTGCACCCGTCTGTCTTGTGTCCATTAGTTTTGTGGAATTTGCAATATTTACCACCAGAATGAGGTTCGGGGCAATTCTTGGCTTTGAACGAGACGGGGAAGTTATTGACCCTTTCTTTTGCGACAACATACACATACGAGATGGGTTTATTCAGGGGAATCGAGTTGGTATTAGACTCTTCCCACCTTGACCTCTTTTGATTTCCTTCCGGGGGCTTTCGTCCAAAGTTCGGCCTTCCTCCTTCCCCTCGAGGACCGAAATCCCTTTTTGTGAAGTACAATTCATCCATGCGAATAAACTTATCGGCTTGGATATGGAAATCCTGTAAGTCTTTGTAGCCATGGATATATAACTCCTTCCAGAAAGGGGGGTTTTCAAATAGCCCTAAGTGTACGACAATTAGTTTGTCACAGTCGTTCATATCTTTGGATTTTAAGGCCTCGACGTTGAACCTTTTCAAATAATCCCCGAGGGACTCGCCTTGCCTCTGTTTGATGTTAGCAATGACCATGTAATCCATGGTTGGATCTTTGTAGATGCAGAACTGGGTGGAGAATTCATAAGAGAATTGTTTCCACGAGTAAATGGTGTTTTCCCTATACTGGCGATACCATTTCGCTACTGCCCCTTGAAAGGTGACCGGAAAAAGACGGCATCTAATGGCTCCAAAAGCGTTATAAAGATCCATTTGACTGTCGAAAGCCATCAGATGATCATCGGGGTCATTCGTCCCAAGATATTTTATGGTTGGAACTTTCACTCTTGATGGTATTATGGTATTCATAATTTCATTGATGGATGGATCTACCCTTTCGCTGTCATTTACCCTGTCATCTTGGGTTCTCTTCCCCTTGCGTCCCAATAAGTCCTTGATGGTTTTCTGAGTGAGATCTCTGATGTAAACCTCCGTGTCATCATAATCCGCTCTCTTGGGATCATAGCCTTTGGAGGTAGAGCTCCCAGACTGTTCCTGCTCACACTGATTCCCTTGATGATCTATCCCCGTTAGGTGGGACTTCTTCTTCTTGGAAGAGGTTGCTTTAAGCTTCTCTTTCGCTTCTGAATGTTAAATGGGAGCTTTTCTTTTCGAAGATTCATTCGTCTCTCTGTAACTAGATTTGGTGAGCTTTAAGGACTTTTGTGCCTGGACAGTGTTAACTTGGGCCTGTACTTCTTGAAGTTGCTTTTCCAAGACCAAGATTCTTGCGGCATTATCTTTCATGGCGTTTGAGTCTGGCAGTTGTTGTGGATTAGACGTGGTTCCCTTTTCATTGTTATTTGGGTTGAGCGCTAGACCTTCATTTCCTTCAAGTGTGGCATTGGGATCCAGCTCTTTGTTTCGATCCTCGAATCTTTTCGATTTCATCTTTCCCTGCCATGGAGCAATAAATTCACCAAATTAATTTTAACAAATTAACCATAAGCACGGAGGTTCAAGCCCTACTTCATGCGCCAAAATGTTAACGATATTTTTCGTCAACACCCGAATTATGATTTATATAGCGTATGTTTATGGAATTTGACATCGCCATAACTCAGAATCATCGAAACACACTCTGGGACCTACAAATCTAAGCTATACTACCTTCCTCTGGGCGTCAAAGTTTTTTACTTTAATGATTAGTTATCTTGCACCCAGAGGATGGATGTAACACATATTGTATGATGATGTTCCGAATCGACTTCAAGAAGATTATCTAGCCTGATATTACTAGAATCTGTTGAATTAATGACTTCCTAAATTATGAAGGTGGCATGATGTACTGTAACAAGAGGAAATCAGGTTGGGGAAGAAGGTACTATGATGTTCATTAACTTCAGTAATCTTTCCGCATCTGACCCACACAAGATAGGGGTCAGAATCTCGTTGGAAATCAGGTTATGAACCCGTAGACACCCTCGTTTCCTAAGGATTAGGAAATGTTAGGCTTATCGTGAGAGTGTCAATCAATGATGACAAACCCTCAAGGTGAAGGGGAGGAAACTTAATGTTTCTATGAAGTTTCTTCTCCATCGCTAGGGTGTCCCCACTGATCTTCTCATCAGTAAAGTTAGTGTTAACTCCCTGTCTCATTATTTTGGCATGAAAAGATTATCAAATCGCAAGATGCTTAAGACCTGGAAATTTTCCATTCATAAATTATAGATGTATTACAAGAATTGATGATTTTCTCTTTTCTGGAGTAGAATAACTAAATTTAGGAATCAAAGATTCATCCCTCTATTATGTGACTCTTGGGGTCTTATTTATAGAGAATCCGGGGTACTTCCGTTGATAGGCTACTGGGCCAGCATGGGCCTTCGTTGGCTGCTTTTTCCTCCTAGTCTCGGGTGTTTGGCTCTCGGATGTCCTTGCGCCGCTAATTATGGTCTTCGGAGTGTGGGTTTCGGACGACTTGTGCTTCTTCGAGACTGACACCGGTTTGTTGTCGCGGCGGTTTGTGGACGATGTTTAAACCTCCGACAGCAGCTTCCAGGCATTGACTCTCAAACATAAGCTTCCGGATGTTGGCCTTCGGCTTTATCATGAGTACTTAGAGGAGCATGTCCTCATGATGTACGTAGATACCTGCCGGTTTGAAAACCGTTGCTGGTTCAGGTACGAGGTAGAATAGTACAGGTAGCATGCATCCCTGCTTGGGTATTGGTTTAACCTTTCGGTAAAGCTTTTAAGACGGTTTGGTTCTCCAGAAAGTGGCTTCCGGTAATATTTCTGTTACTCGCGAAGGTAGCCTTCATCATACATGAAGTCGATTATCAGAAGTCGGCCTTGGACAATCTTTATGTATTGGTCCAATGCTCTTCTGCTTCTGGTGCGTCGGCGTTAAGTGAGTTGATTCTGATAATCCTACGGGGTTTTGATAAGCGGAGCTTATGCTTTCCTCTTTCCTGATCCTTGCCTTAGGTTAATTTTTGTCACGGAATTCTCCTTTGGGTAGTCCCCGTCAGATGGATCCTACCGGGTGAACTTTGCTATCGGTTTAAAGGCTTTGAGCTCCTTTCTTCTCTATAGGTGCTTGTCCTTGTTGCTCATGAGTTCTTCCTTCCGTGCTTGTGGTCGTTCGATACCCCTTTACAGCCATCTTATGTAAAGAGAATTTTGGTAGTATCAATATATATATATAATAATCAGATATAGAATCTCATAAATATATATTACCGCTTCCTATTTCCACTAGGAAATGGCGATCTCAAAAAGAAAATTAAACCTCTTCGTTTTAAGCCATACATCAAAGTAAATTCATCGGTTACTGGGAAAATATCTTTCTCTCTAATCTACGAAAACCTCAAACCATTTGCCCAATCTTACTTTCCAATCTCAAATAACTGTAAAGGGTTTCTTCTACTACCTCGGTGATAGATCTAATCTGAAAGTAACGCTTTGTTCAATTCAGTAGGGGATCGAGCCACCTTAGAATTGTAGGTTCGATGTTACTATACTAAAAAATCAAATCTTGTTCTTCCTAAACCGATCCTTTTCAGCGAATTTCCCTAAAATCTTGTGGTTCCAGGCGATCCGCAAACGGTACGACACTCAATTCTAGTTTCATATGATAAGATTTGGGTATTTATTTATATGGAAAGCCATGGAATCACTAGTCTTGATATTGGGACAGGCTAGCTACATAATATAATCGAGGAAGAGGAGTTTCTCTCCTATGAGGAGAGAAATTGCCCAAACAATTTGTAACTTCAAAATCTCAAATCGTATTAAAATCTTATTCCATCGCAAGAATCAAAGAGATGGGTTTCAGTGAATAGCTCCTCAAACTACAACATTTTACATTCCCTCCCCCTCCCCCTCGGTAGTTTCCAAGAGGTTAATTGTCTTGCGGTTGGTTTTTATCGTTAGATTTGGGAGATTAATTTACTGGATAGCCATAAAGCTTCTAAAATCAATTTTTAGGGATTGTTTATTATCAACAACAAAATTGGTTTCGTTGTTAAACTTTTGCTATTAGAGTCATGTTGTTTTCCAGTTAAACCGATATACATCAATGTTCATTTTTTACAACTGTGAATCAAAACTGATATTGCGAACCAGTAGTTGGAAAATGTTTACTGATGGTCGATTAGATTCTTATATTCGGTATACTAGTTATTTGATCAAGAAATTAGAGGCCAAGCTAGCAGTAACAGGAAGTTTTGATTTAGTTGTTGTGAACGAATGGAAAAGGAGAAATTCCTAGTAATCTAGGCGACCTGTTAAATGGTTACTCTAATTGCAATGTTGAACGTATCCACTAGCTGAAAGAACATGGTGCTAAACTTTTGGAGAAAGTGTGTAATTCCTATTCGGCAGTTGCTATTCATAAGCAAGAGTGATAAAGACATTAACCAATTTGATTAGATATTTATTCATAAATTTTTAGCTGTCCAAGGGAAATGTAGAAACAAAACTTTTCCTCCTAAAAACTCTAAAATTGTATATCAAACTCATGTCATGTGTACCAATTTTGTGAGTTTTTAGTAGCAGGACTTTGAAAGAATGTCTTGAGATGGATGATAGTTTCTCATATGCAATCGGATACCAATACTGTCAAAAAAACAACTGACTTATAACTACTATTTTGACATGAAATTAGACATATGAAGAAGTGTTGAATAAACTTGGTTATAGGATTAACCATGTGCATGGTTACTATAACTGAAAGCCGAAGGTTATTACAATGTGGATGAAGATAATGGAAGATATGCGCAAAGTGATGGAGCATTATGTGTTGAATAAGCACATATCATAGTAATGTCAGAAAAATAATTGATCCTATCTTGGGTCTATTTACTTTTCATGTACTGTTTTATTATGTTTGCTTCTATTATTTTCTATTTGCTTTATGATTGTATTTAGTTATGCAGGTTAGATTGCTAATTTTGTTGTACTTTCTTTCGATGAATTAATAAAGTGTACTAATTTTCAAAAATATATTAATACATACACTATACTTCATTCCAGAATCTAGATATATATTAGATTTAGAAGAGATACAATATAGGTTAGAAGAAGAGAAGAAGCCTAACCTGTTTCTGGAATTAAGAAAAATGGCGGAGAGACAAAGTGGAGGCATAGAAGAGGATGAATGTAGGGTGCAGTGGAGAGGCTAGGGTCTTTTTATAGTTGCTAGTGTGCATGTGAACTATATGATTAGTTATATAAAATTTGGACGATTCGTATAAGCAAAACTATATAAAAACCCAAATTAAAATAAAACCTTCTCCACCCATCATCCTCAAGGGCGATCGACACCCAGGTCAACTCCCGCAAAGGGAGAGGTCGACCCCCTTTAGGGTCGAATTCCAGGAGATTAATTCTTCTGGTCTTTACCTAATTTATTTAATAGTGATTAATGTGATTGCTTATATTTCATTTACTTAGCAGCCAGTCTAAGTAAAGTTTTGCCTCAGTCCATTCTTGCTAACACAAATATCTTGATTGTCGTATAATATCGTGTGCGATAGAAGACAAGGCGGTTAATAGATGCTTGATAAACTTAGGTGCAAATGTAAACCTGATTCCTTACCCCGTGTATCAATAGTTAAATCTAGGAGAGCTTAAACAGATAAAAGTTATGCTTCAGTTCGTTGACTGGTCGGTAAAGAAACTAGTGGGAGAGATCGAGGACATTCTTATTAAAGTAAGGCAATTCATTTTTTTCTATCGATTTCATCATCCTTGAAACACAACCTATAAATAATCATATGAATCAAATTCTTTTGACTTTAGGACAATCCAACTTAGCCACCTTAAGTGCCTTAACCAACTATCAAAATGGTTCGATGAATATTTCATTTGATAAGTTGTCCTAAGATCTTAACATCTTTAGCTTAGAAAAACAATTGAACGACTAGTCGACCACCCGTTGGGAGTTAACGTCATTTAAGAGAACTTCAAAAAAGAAACAATTGATCTTAATCAGGAACACAAGATTAAGTGAGAACAACTGCAGAAAAATATTTCAAATGTGAACGAAGAAACACTTACTTTTCAAAATCTCATAGTTGAGCCCGAAACTCTTTTACTTGGCAACCTCATAAGTTTGAGCTCAAACATCTCTCTTGCTAGCTTAAGTATGCATTCTTAAGCAATAATGAAATTTTTCTTAGCAAAATTCTTACCAGGTATTCTCTTGACGAAGAAGCATATCCTTTTTCAACTCTTTCAAAAAAAGGAATATGATTGGATCGCCTATTGCCGATACTAAAGGAATCAACCCAACAATTATTTTAGATCATGTTCACTTAATCAACCAAATTTTTGAACAATTAGGAGGCTATGGATTCAACCAAGATTTGGACAAACCATCTTTTGTAAATATTCATATACGTTTTCCCTTTCCATTCATTGTACCATGCGTTGACTGTAGGGACATAGTCAAAACAAAATGTGAGGGTGAATCACGCGGTTACTTTGATTTTGCATGAAATGAATTTCTATAATTTCTTTCATTTATCCATAAATTTTTGTATTTTAAAATGCCCAAAAAGATAGCATCTTAATTTACCTTTGAATAGACGTGATATTATAAGTATACAAGTTTAGTCATTAGATTGAAATTTTTGAGAACTTATATGTCTCAATGAGTAAAGGATAGAAAAAAAAATTACGAGAAACTTTGGTGTAACTAGTATATTAGGAGATTCATAGGTGATAATTAAGAAATATTTTCTAAATTGTGGTTATTGTCTAAAGGAGTGGTTGATTTAAAGTAAATAAGTTTACATTTTAAACTCTAGTATTAACTTGTGCTAAGATGATTTTGCATAACTCTCTCTCTCTTTTCAAAAAGCAATAAGCAATAAGCAAAAAAAAAACTATATATATACACACATATATATATGTATATATTTTTAACACCTAGAGTCATGCGCTTATGTGTGTACCCACGATGCCTCGTACTCTTCTCACGTAAGCTCGCAAGGTAGTGCATGGACGATACATCTTGCCTTAGTTTACTTGAGTTAGGTGTACGTATATAAATTTTTGAAAAATAATAAATGCCTAAAATCCTAGTGGTTATGTATTCGCTCTCATTTAAAAGTCTTCGCGGTTATACATGAGTAAATAACCATAATATCTGTCATGTGCTTTCATTCTCATTTGAAATCCCTCAGTTGCGTATGGATGAAACTGATATAAGTGAAAAACAAAAGTCTAAGTATTTTTCTAATCTCATTAAAAAGTTCTCACAGTTATGCATGATTAGGAAATACTTGATAATTTCCAATTTACTCGATTTACCTTAGTTAGGCATATGTATATATATATATATAATGTAAATATAAATAATTTTTGTAAAATAATAATAAAAAAGAGAAAGCAACTGAAGCTCAAGCTTTATCTTAACTGTTCTGGTTTAATCTGTTATACGAAAAGAAATACCGTCTAAAGAATTTATTTCACATTTATTGATTCAACCAATATGACTAGTCAAAGTAAAGTGTAAATCTAATGTAAGCTTAATTTTTATTTGTAGTTTTCACTTGTAAATAAAACCATAGTTTTCTGGCGATAACCAAAACTAATACCTCATTGTTGCATGCCAATTTAAAAGTCGATTATTCATTTTGTAAATTAAGACCTACATTTATATCTTTAGAAACAAACTTGCATTTAGAACATTTGCTTATGGATTTTGTGGATAATATCCGTTGAAAACCATCACTAAACAACACTCGTCCTACTAGAGACATCCAGAGATTTAACACTTGTTGCATGCGCTCAATGCATTTGTGCTTCCTACGAAAGTGGATTTATCTTAACTTAAATTATTCGAGGATGAATAAAAAGATAAGTGTAAGGGTATTTAATATGTTGCATATTTTTACACGCATACTTATTCTTATTTTAAATAATTATATGTCATAGTAGGGTGTTTTTACATATCTTAAACCAAAATACAAAAATACTTTCAAATAATCATTCACGCGTTTAAACAAGGGCAAAACAGTCATCTTTAGTATGAGTTAATTTGAAAAAAAAAAACTTGCACATTTTTATTTTGTACTGTAGGAAAATGAATGCAAATGGAAGAAGCCATATGTAGATATATGTATACACAAGTGCTAAAGCCCAAAGCATGAAGAAATAAATAATTTCTACAACATGGAGGAGCCCACCTACCCACCACTTAACATAAAACAAATAAAAAGTAAAAATAAAGTTAGTAGAGGATTAATAAAAAGATTAATGATTACTTTGAGCTTACATTTTTCTAAGGGTATTTTTGGTAATAAGCCACAGTATGTTTAGGGTTTTTAGGCAGGTGTAAATAACCTTTTATGTTTCATATAAATATACTCTTTTTTCATGCAAATTGTAAATTAGAGTTGAGAAAAAAATTGAGCTTTCTTTTTAATAGTTTCCTAAGCCTTATCATTTACTTTCATATTATTTTAATTCATGCTATTTTCTTTTTTGTTATTTTAATTTTCATGCTCACATTCACTTTTTCTTGTGCAAGTAGATAATTAGTTTCTTTTATACAAGTTAGTTAGTTGTTGTTATTTCACACTCATTCCCCTTTTCTATTTCTATACGCAAATCACTTTATGTAATTATGCATTCACTTATGAGTAGTTAAACCCCTTCAATTTAAAGGTTATGAAACTTGTTGGATCTAGATTAACCCTAGAGGGGGGGGTGAATAGGGTTTATCACAGTTTTTAAACTGAATTGAAAAAATTGACAGGATATTAAAATAATAAACAGATCACAGAATGCAGCAGAAATAAAAGTGCAGAAAATAAATCACACACAGATATACCCAGCTTCGGCAAAACCCTGCCTACTGCTGCATTCCTAAGTTTTCTACTAGGTGATAGAACAGATCCCGCATACAAGACCATGTACACTCGCAAACCCTGCTCCTATTCTAACCCTACGCTCAAAAACCTAGACTGATTCAATCCCCTGAATCAAATTTCCCCTAGTTTTTACAGACACTAGTAAATTGCCAGTTAAATCCCTAACTGGTTCCCCCTAGATTTTTACAGAATCTATAAACTATTCGGTTACAAAGAAATTGAAAGAAAATACAATGAAAACAAATTAAAACTAAAACAAAAGAAACCCTAGGAGATTAAAAGAAAAGGGTCATCCCCTTTAACATGTGTTGGTCTGGTCAAGAGAAAATAGGTCGGGCCATTCACTAATCATTTGCCCGATCTCCCTCTTTGCTCTGGGAAATAAAAATGGTGGCATCGGCTATGGAAATTCCCTAGGGTTTCCTCTTTAATCCCCAAATCGAGTTGCTTGATTAATCAAATCTGTCTCTCTGATGTTCAAATCTTTATGGCTTTCTGTTGCTCCGATTTGGGATGAGTTCTCGATCGAAAATCCTCTGGAAAATATGTGAGTAAATCTTAATTTTACTCTCTGCTCTTTTGATATTGATGCTTGGTTTTTTTTTTTTATCAATCTTGCCGATGATGAAATGGTTGTGTAAATATAGGATTAACATTCCGAAAACTTCTCTGATTTCGTTAATTGATTTGCTCTGAAATTGTGGTTTCCCTTTTTCTAAAAAAAAACTTGATTGTAATTGAAATTTGTTGCCTTGATTGTTGTAATGAATCTAGACACGATTCTGGCTTCCAAAACAGATTGTCCCCCTTGGATTTGAAATGCATCGGCTTTGATTTAAAGATGGTAATTCTGGAAAATTTATTTGTTGTTCCCCTTTAACAACATTGCCAAACATTTGATTACTGAAAAATAACATTTCTGCTGGCTTTCCCCTTTTGGAATCTCGGCTTTGAATTGCTTTGATCGTGAATTTGTTTGATGAGTCTGGGTGAGATTTGGGTCATATATTTTTACTTGAAAACTGAAAAATTCTTGCCAAATAAATTATTGCCAAAAACAATGTTGATTTCAAATCTGTATTTGGCTTTGCAAAGAATCTGGAAATATAATTTGTTGCCCCTTTCGAAGAAACTTTCCAAAAAATGATTTGAGAATTCTTTGTGATGCTTGAGTAATTTTTTGCGTGATTTCTGGAAAGTAAATTCTTGACCCCATGCGATATTTGAATATTTCTGGAAACATTTCTTCCCATTAAAAAGTTGATTGTGTTTTTTTTTCAAAATACTTTCACAAATCTGGAAACACTCTGAATTGATTTTCTGGAAAAGGAACACTGACTTCTCAACGCACTTAAGACCATTCCTTATATGTGTCCACCTGTCTTGAGAACATGCCATGCATTATACTGTCTTCATTCATTTGTATAAAAACTGCTTGATAACAAAACTGGAAATGTCTAATTGCTGTCTCCTCTTTGTTGCCGTGAATTCACTTGAGTGATTTATGCTTTCCAAAACTTGAGTTTCTGGAAATTAAAGGATTTGTGTTTATGGTTCTTCAATACACTGTCCTTATTTTGTTTGCCAACACTCTTGCCATATAAGTGAATTTCTACTCTTCCTGTATTCTTGCATGTGAACATTTGATTCACCATGTTCACTGACTTTTTATAAAAACTTTGTATACACTATTTGCTCGGTTTAGATGTTATACTGTTTAATTTACTGTTGACATACTTGTAGCTGCACCATCCATGAGTTGAAATGAACACCCATGCACTTGTATTTGTATATGTTTTGCAAACTAAAATCAATTTGCAGTTTCATTTGTGTTGACTGTCAAACTGCCATGCTTGCTGACTCATCCATGTTGCACCATACTCAACACATACATGTTACACTTGTGCTTTTAGGCTTAGCTTGAGTGGATCATCACCATCTTGACCATGCATTCTTGCTGTTCTATGTTGGTTTAGCTTGACCATTATTGTTGTTCTCGGCCATTTTGCATTGATGTATTTGCTGTGTGAACTTTGACTTGCTTTGTGCATTATCATACATGAACTATGTACTCTTGCACCATTTTGTATAGCTGTGTAGTTAACACCACTTGCACACCTCCTTGGCTCTTGTGACCTTGCTGTTCACTTTGACTTTTGCTTGGCTACCTTTCTTTTTGTATTGGCACCATCAATTATATTTTTGCCTCTTTGCTGATTTTATATGCATATTTGATTTCCATTTCTCCTTTGACCTGTCTTGTGTTGATTTTGACATTTGTGTTTATATGTATATCAGCAGACTAGTCACACTATGTTGAGGCTGATCAAAAATCAGCAAACTAGTGTGATTATGTCGAGGATGATCAAATCAGATCGAGTCAGAAAAATGATGAGAAACACACCGAAATTCTGAGGCAAATAATTTTTCAAAAATAAAAATTGTATTCGCATGAATTCTATTTCATTTCTATTGCAGTGTACTATGTGTGTGTTTCTATATATGACAGGTATGAAGACTGGACTGACTGTGAAGCTTATAGAAGACAGAAGACAATGAAACTGAAGAACAAAGAGACAATGTATATGAGTGACTGTGTGACTGTAACTGAGTGTGAAAATTGCAGCGAAGAGCAGTGTATGAATATGTGAATTGTACTGAATATTGTAATAAACCAGTTTGATCGAAATAAAATATTATTTTATTGTGTTCAAATAAACTTGTCTATTAAATTCTGTTTATTTACAAGTACAATGTTCTGTGAATGTATATCAGTGATGTATTCAAATAGTGGAGTTATAAAAGATTGTATTGTTTGAAAGTTGAAATAGAATATTCAATTTAAATAAAATACTGTATAAATATATGAATCTCTATACAGTCGTATTCTATTTAAATATAAATATTATATTACAGTCTGTGTTGTAATGAACAGTACAATAACAAACACATTTATATAAATATATATTTGGTTGTTATCATTAAACAAAAATCATAAAATTGCGTATACAACACCGTTATATACAACAATCTCCCCCTTTTGATGATGACAAACAAAATAAAAGATTTTGAATATAATAAATGTGTTTGTTCGTGAATATTTGAACTCCCCCTATTTAAATGCTCCCCCTACAACAGAAACTCCCCCTATAACTGTGCATGAGTGAAATGTATGAATAAATTTTCAAAATTAAAGATATTTATAAAATATTCACTCATAAATCAAAATCTAATCCATTCTCCCCCTTTTGTTATCATCAAAAGGATACAGATTTTAAAATACAGATGAAAATTGACTAAAAATATAATTTCATCTTAAGAGGAAGAACGATCATCATAAATTTCAATCAGTCAAACAAAAATCATAATATTCTAACAACTGGTGGCATATTTCACATTTTAGAGAATGATGGATATACGATGAATTTTATATAAAAAATGGAGAGGAGAGAGTTAAAAAAAATATTTCCAATTATTTTCAAAGGATTTTTATAAAAATAAAGCACAAAAAAAATGACAGATTTGGACAATAATTAATAATTCAACTTAAGTGAGAAAATCGAATAATCTCAAATCCCAATACCTGTCAATCAACAAATCATAATACATCATAAAATTTTAACACATTTCACAGACTAGAAGATGGATTGATAGGCTTGTTTTTATACTCAGAGGAGAATTTCAAAATTATTTCTATTTTTAGCACTTTATTTCAATTTTTATTTATTTTTTAAGAGCACACTGACCACGCATAACCAGAGCTTGGATTTTTAAATGGGATCAGTCGCAGCTTAAATTATAAGACGTCTCATAACCATGCATAACCAGAGCTTGGGTTTTTAAATGAGGTTAGAGACACTCTTATATATTAATTATATTTATTATTTTCAGCACTATAAAGAAAAACTCCTCGGTATATGAAACCAATATGGATGATAGAAATGTGGTAGGTACAGAAATGGGCTGTGAAATAAATTTCTAAATTAATTATATTATGAGAAAAGCTCGATTGTACTGGGATTATTGATAATTTTCAATTATCACTAATTCTGAATACTAATATAGTCCCATTTTTATCACAAATAATTTTCACTGTTTTAAAACAAGATGATTTAAAAAAATAAACTCTCTACATTAATATAAAATCATGATGGATGGCAGACAGGTGATAGGTAAAGAAGATGGTCGTGAAATAATTGCCAGTTCAGAGATATTATAATACATGTTCAACTATCATGAAAATATAAATAAAATCTCCTCTTGTTGCGAAATATACTGCAGTCACAATTCATCACAATTTCAAAATCTGATAATTATTTTGATGAATTACAAATACAGTTCAATTTTGATATTGATTTCAATTTCTGAATGAATAATTAATAAATAATTCTAAAATTGAAAATCTAATACAAGAGAAATTTAGGGAGATATAAACACCATAAAGAATATATACAAAAAAATATATTCAACAATTCTAAACTGATACCACATGGTGTCTCTATTTATGAGGAATTTTAACATGATGCTGAACAAGAATGTCATAGACAAAAGTATTATTAAGTACAAAGCCCAAGCAGACGAGACAATAGATTATGCACATGTATCAGAGCAGCAAGCAAGTGATTCCAAAACAAACATTTTTCAAAAAACAGTATCAGAGCAACACAGAAAAAAGTTTCAAATCATACTTGTCAAGGTCATAGAATATGATTCATGATCCAAGATCAGAAATACTGTTCATTTGAAAAACATTTGAGGATTATGAATAGCTCAAGATTCAATGAATCGATCACACGAAATTTCAACTTCAAAATATGTGTGAGATTCAATAAATCAATAATTCCAAATGATTTTAAATAAACATTCAAGCCAGTTGATCATGAAATAACAGTGAGTTACAAAAATAGATTTTTGACGAATTTTTCACAAGAAATCTCTGACAAGCACAAGTGAAATATTTAGATCATTTACATCAAGTTTGAGAATTATTCATGATCCTAAAATTAAGAAATAATTTATTTGAAATCACATGAATCAATGTCAAGTCTGAGATATAATGAATTATTCACACAAGATTGATAATTTCAAATTCAAGCGGTGTGTGATATTCAAAATATCAACAATTTCAGATGATCTCAAACAAACAGATTTCAAAATAAAATGATCACGAATGAATATAAATATCACGATGTATCATTGATTCAAGACACTTTAACATATTCAAGCCAATCTGAAAATTTCTGAAATTATCACAACTGATAAGTAACAAGATGTACTGTAATGAGTATAGTATTTTAAGCGTTTCCAAAATGAATAGGAAGAAACTCATAACAGCATAAGTGTGAAATTTCATTAATTATTCAGATCTTCAAAAATTTAGAATTCAAAATAACAGTGTTCAAGATATGATATTAATGCTTCAGCACTGTTAAGAATTCAAAAAAAACTTCAAAACCTATTTCCGAAATTTATAGAAATAAATTCAAGATCTGGAAAAGATTAAAAATATTAGAGTTTTATACACATGAAGTGAATTTCCAGATAATATGAGTTCTACAATTGGAAGTTTAAGACACCCCAGAATAAGAAGAATATGGCAGTGACAAATCAAATTAGAATAGACAGAGGAAAGAGATAGAAAGGAGAAGAAGAAGAAATAAACAAAAGAAAAAAAATCAAAACAGAAAATATTTACATAAGTGAGTTTAGAGATTATACCAGAATCCAGTGTTAATCAGAATCTCTAACTCAACAAACCTTGGCCAGGGAACTGTAAAGAATACAAAAATATAGAACAACTTGAATTCAAACTCTTTTCAGCACAGTAATTCCTCAGCCATCCTTTGGTACCTAACAGTTGAGGGGATCGAGTGGTTTAACGAAAGTAGTAAAACCACTCACAGTTTTGTTCACATCTTTTGGTACCCAAATCTGTTTATATAACAAACCATTAGAATTAACTTTCGTACCCTTAGGAACCCAAACGTGTTTAAACTTGACGAAGCCGGTTTTATTTTTTGGGATCCAAGAATGTTTAAGTGGTTTATTATAAAATGATTTCTCATCACAATTTTGATTCAAATAACCTTTGAAATTATCAAAGTTAAAATTATCAAAACAATTATTTCCAAAGAAGTTTATGGGATTGTTCAAATCATTTGAATTTTGTTTTCTAGAAACATCATTTTTCCCGAAGCCAAGACCAGATTTATTTCCACTAGAAACTTGGTTTTGTAACAGCATATTCAACGATTTTTCCCCATTAGAAAATTTATCCAATGTTGATTCCAATCGTTGAATTTTGGATTTTAGATCGCCATTTTCTTTTAATAAATTTGAGCAATTATTTATAGCGATCATCTATTCAGCATTAGTCTGTTTTAAAACCAAATTCTCATTTTCAAGCAATCTAATTTTGGCTTGAGTTTCTGAGATTTCAAATTCATATCGTTTTTGTTTTTCAGACTCAAAGATCTTGGATTTTTCAATCTCATTTTCAAGTTCTTTCAAAATCAAATCACTTCTCACCAAATTTTCATTTTCAGCAATCTCAAATTTGGAACTTATATCAGTCTTAAAAACTTCAAATTCCTTTTGTAGAAGATTGTTCAAATTTGATAACTCAATCTTGTTTTCTTTTAAGATCAGAATTTCCTTTTCAAACTTTTGAATAGTTTTATTGAGATGAACAAGATTGGTTTTTAATTTTAAACAATTTTTGCAATCTGAATTTGAAGAATTTTTAAAATATTCAAGTTGTGATTCCAAATCATCAATTTTGTTGGTCAACTCAGTATTCCTAGATTTCAGAGATTTGTTTTTAGATTTGAGTTTATCAACAGATTTAGTTAAATCAACACACATATAAACCAAATCTTCGTATGAGAAATTTTCAACTTCAGCATCTGTTGATTCTCCATCATCTAATCCTTCTGAATTTTCATTTGTAAATCCTGTTAAACAGAGTTCTGAATCTGAGTTGACTTTCTCGGGTTTTGAGCTGTCGTTGTCAGATTTTCCATATTTCGTATTGAGAGTATCCCAGATTTCCTGTGCAGATAAACAATGGCAGATAAGATTAAACTGTTCAGTACTAAGATAATCAAATATAATTTTCATAGCACGGGTATTGAAAGTAATATCTACACTATCAAATCCATGGATAACAACAATCCAACATTTAATATTAACAGATTTTAAATAAAATTCCATTTTGGATTTCCAGTTTAAAAAATATGTACCATCAAAAATATTTGGAATGTGACTGGACTGACTCTCTATGGACATATAACTAGGAATAACCATTGCTCTAGAGTTAACCGAATACCTGGCTCTGATACCAAATGTTGGATCTAGATTAACCCTAGAGGGGGGGGTGAATAGGGTTTATCACAGTTTTTAAACTGAATTGAAAAAACTGACAGGATATTAAAATAATAAACAGATCACAGAATGCAGCAGAAATAAAAGTGCAGAAAATAAATCACACACAGATATACCCAGCTTCGGCAAAACCCTGCCTACTGCTGCATTCCTAAGTTTTCTACTAGGTGATAGAACAGATCCCGCATACAAGACCATGTACACTCGCAAACCCTGCTCCTATTCTAACCCTACGCTCAAAAACCTAGACTGATTCAATCCCCTGAATCAAATTTCCCCTAGTTTTTACAGACACTAGTAAACTGCCAGTTAAATCCCTAACTGGTTCCCCCTAGATTTTTACAGAATCTATAAACTATTCGGTTACAAAGAAATTGAAAGAAAATACAATGAAAACAAATTAAAACTAAAACAAAAGAAACCCTAGGAGATTAAAAGAAAAGGGTCATCCCCTTTAACATGTGTTGGTCTGGTCAAGAGAAAATAGGCCGGCCCATTCACTAATCATTTGCCCGATCTCCCTCTTTGCTATGGGAAATAAAAATGGTGGCATCGGCTATGGAAATTCCCTAGGGTTTCCTCTTTAATCCCCAAATCGAGTTGCTTGATTAATCAAATCTGTCTCTCTGATGTTCAAATCTTTATGACTTTCTATTGCTCCGATTTGGGATGAGTTCTCGATCGAAAATCCTCTGGAAAATATGCGAGTAAATCTTAATTTTATTCTCAGCTCTTTTGATTATTGATGCTTGGTTTTTTTTTTTGATCAATCTTGCCGATGATGAAATGGTTGTGTACATATAGGATTAACAATCCGAAAACTTCTCTGATTTCGTTAATTGATTTGCTCTGAAATTGTGGTTTCCCTTTTTCTGGAAAAAAACTTGATTGTAATTGAAATTTGTTGCCTTGATTGTTGTAATGAATCTAGACATGATTCTGGCTTCCAAAACAGATTGTCCCCTTGGATTTGAAATGCATCGGCTTTGATTTAAAGATGGTAATTCTGGAAAATTTATTTGTTGTTCCCCTTTAACAACATTGCCAAACATTTGATTACTGAAAAATAACATTTCTGCTGGCTTTCCCCTTTTGGAATCTCGGCTTTGAATTGCTTTGATCGTGAATTTGTTTGATGAGTCTGGGTGAGATTTGGGTCATATATTTTTACTTGAAAACTGAAAAATTCTTGCCAAATAAATTATTGCCAAAAACAATGTTGATTTCAAATCTGTATTTGGCTTTGCAAAGAATCTGGAAATATAATTTGTTGCCCCTTTCGAAGAAACTTTCCAAAAAATGATTTGAGAATTCTTTGTGATGCTTGAGTAATTTTTTGCGTGATTTCTGGAAAGTAAATTCTTGACCCCATGCGATATATGAATATTTCTGGAAACATTTCTTCCCACTAAAAAGTTGATTGTGTTTTTTTTTTTCAAAATACTTTCACAAATCTGGAAACACTCTGAATTGATTTTCTGGAAAAGGAACACTGACTTCTCAACGCACTTAAGACCATTCCTTATATGTGTCCACCTGTCTTGAGAACATGCCATGCATTATACTGTCTTCATTCATTTGTATAAAAACTGCTTGATAACAAAACTGGAAATGTCTAATTGATGTCTCCTCTTTGTTGCCGTGAATTCACTTGAGTGATTTATGCTTTCCAAAACTTGAGTTTCTGGAAATTAAAGGATTTGTGTTTATGGTTCTTCAATACACTGTCCTTATTTTGTTTGCCAACACTCTTGCCATATAAGTGAATTTCTACTCTTCCTGTATTCTTGCATGTGAACATTTGATTCACCATGTTCACTGACTTTTTTTAAAAACTTTGTATACACTATTTGCTCGGCTTAGATGTTATACTGTTTAATTTACTGTTGACATACTTGTAGCTGCACCATCCATGAGTTGAAATGAACACCCATGCACTTGTATTTGTATATGTTTTGCAAACTAAAATCAATTTGCAGTTTCATTTGTGTTGACTGTCAAACTGCTTGCTGACTCATCCATGCTGCACCATACTCAACACATACATGTTACACTTGTGCTTTGAGGCTTAGCTTGAGTGGATCATCACCATCTTGACCATGCATTCTTGCTGTTCTATGTTGGTTTAGCTTGACCATTATTGTTGTTCTCGGCCATTTTGCATTGATGTATTTGCTGTGTGAACTTTGACTTGCTTTGTGCATTATCATACATGAACTATGTACTCTTGCACCGTTTTGTATAGCTGTGTAGTTAACACCACTTGCACACCTCCTTGGCTCTTGTAACCTTGTTGTTCACTTTGACTTTTGCTTGGCTACCTTTCTTTTTGTATTGGCACCATCAATTATATTTTTGCCTCTTTGCTGATTTTATATGCATATTTGATTTCCATTTCTCCTTTGACCTGTCTTGTGTTGATTTTGACATTTGTGATTATATGTATATCAGCAGACTAGTCACACTATGTTGAGGCTGATCAAAAATCAGCAAACTAGTGTGATTATGTCGAGGCTGATCAAATCAGATCGAGTCAGAAAAATGATGAGAAACACACCAAAATTCTGAGGCAAATAATTTTTCAAAAATAAAAATTGTATTCGCATGAATTCTATTTCATTTCTATTGCAGTGTACTGTGTGTGTGTTTCTATATATGACAGGTATGAAGACTAGACTGACTGTGAAGCTTATAGAAGACAGAAGACAATGAAACTGAAGAACAAAGGGACATTGTATATGAGTGACTGTGTGACTGTAACTGAGTGTGAGAATTGCAGCGAAGAGTAGTGTATGAATATGTGAATTGTACTGAATATTGTAATAAACCAGTTTGATCGAAATAAAATATTATTTTATTGTGTTCAAATAAACTTGTCGATTAAATTCTGTTTATTTACAAGTACAATGTTCTGTGAATGTATATCAGTGATGTATTCAAATAGTGGAGTTATAAAAGATTGTATTGTTTGAAAGTTGAAATAGAATATTCAATTTAAATAAAATACTGTATAAATATATGAATCTCTATACAGTCGTATTCTATTTAAATATAAATATTATATTACAGTCTGTGTTGTAATGAACAGTACAATAACAAACACATTTATATAAATATATATTTGGTTGTTATCATCAAACAAAAATCATAAAATTGTGTATACAACACCGTTATATACAACAAAACTCTCATAAATCATAGAAAGTTAACATAAATGATTTAATTATGATCATCTCTTCTTCTTTTTTTTTGCAAAGCCGACGGGGGTTAAATGACCCCCTACCATTTTATTGATATACCAAAGACGAATACAGAGGTTGACAAGGATAGAAACAATAACAAAATAGCGCTACAGAGGAAACAAGGCATACCAATGTCTAACAGACTACAACAAAAACACATATTTACATAAGCAAGCAGTGCGCTTAGCCAAAAATACCAGGATCAAATGTAATTTGAGGTACTTCAGTCCCTCCCGGATGTCGTTCCATACGAACTACTTCCACCGCCCATTATTCATTGCTACTAGCAGCATAAAAAATACGCACATTACGTTGGCACCATAAATTATTGATTATTTTCTTTAAAACATAGCAGAATATCCTTGCATGTGGATGTTTGCCTCTAACTTTGTTGCAGATTCTATTCCATTCACCCAAGCTCGTGTTGTAAGTAGAATGGTCCTCTAGTAGAATGGGAGCTTCACTCCATATTGTCTGAGTTACATAGTAGTCAAAGAACAAGTGACATAGACTCTCATCAAAATTATTGCAAAAGACACATCTTCTGTCAAGAGTCAACCCATAATTGGCGAGCTTATCCTTTGTGAGAATTGCCCCAACAGTAATTTTCCATATAGAAACATTTTCCTTGCCATTGTTATCTCGTCTCCATGCGGCCTTGTTCCATCTGCACCTTGACATAAGTGAAGCACCAAGCAAATAATAATACACACTCTTAATTCGAAACATTTCACCTTTGATATTCCAGTTAACATGCGAGTTGCTGAAGCCAGAGGAGTTGGCTGCCGAGATCTTATGCCAAAGAGCCCTGACATTCTGACTTGCAGTGGAAGCCAGCCGTTGATCGTAGCTCTCAAAAAACTCCTGCATGGTACAGTTAAACAAAATGCCAGACCTCACTTTCTCCGGGAATGTTACCGCCGATTCATTGATGTACCCAAAATCAACCCATGGATCATCCCAGAAACGAGCATACAAAAAAGCTAAATGCCCATATTTAAAGAGTTGTAATGCTTTGATTCTGAGTTTTAATAAACTCTTCCATGACCAACTCATGTTCTGTTTCTCTGGTAAGGTCCAGAAAGTGTAAACTTTTAATACATGTACTATAGACCATTGAACCCAAAGGCTGTGCTTCATAAAGACAATATCATCAATATGTTGCATGAAAGCTACCCGGTTCCAAAGAAACATGTTATGTATTTCCAGACCACCTTTATTAATAAGTTTCTCAAGAACTTTGTAAGCAACAGGAGCCAAGAATTTAGCGTGAATATTGCCTTTCCATATGAATCTCATAAAGGCTGTTTTGATCATGGATATGAGTTCTTGCGGGAGAATGAAAGTTCTCACCCATTATACTTGCATTGCAATGATTACCATTTTAACAAGCGTGATCCTACCGGCTTGACTAAGCAGGTTCGAAGACCAGCATTCAAGTCTGCTAGTTATTTTGCCGTATAGCGGCATATATTGAGCTTTGGTAATTCTAGATGACGCAAGAGGAAGACCAAGATAAGTTGAGTTAGGACCACTCGTACTCAGCCCAGTTAACGTGTGAATTTGTTGTTTATGAGTGTCACTAACTCCCCCTATCATGATCTCGGATTTATCGTAGTTTATTTGTAAGCCAGTAGTAAGGGAAAATTGGTCTAGGGTTGCCATTAAATTGATCAAAGTATTGTCATCAGGTTTGCAAAAAAAAAAATCAAGTCATCGGCGAACATTAAAGCAATAATTCTAGGGTTCTTGCATTTCAGGTGAAGCGTAAATCTTTTTTCATCAATTAGGTTATTTAGCATGCCCATGTGGAGTTGCATGACACCAATAAATAAATAAATAAATAAATAAATAAATAAGGAGAGATGGGATCTCCTTGACGCAAGCCTTGTTTACTGCCAAAGAAACCGGCGAGATTACCATTCACATTCACAGAGTAATGAATGGAACTAATAAATTCATAAATCCACGCATTGAATATGGGGGGGGGGCTGGTGGAATACATATAACTCAAAATACAAATAACAGATTGCCATTGAAGAGAGTCAAACACCTTTTAATGTCAAGTTTTAACATTGCTCTCGGAGAAATGTGTTTAGTATTGTATCCCTTAATTAACTCATGCGCTGAAAGAATGTTGTCAAGAATATTTCGGTTTTGCAGAAAAGCAGCTTGGTTGTGAGAAATTATATGCGGTTATACCGTTTTCAATCTAGTGGCTAAAATTTTCAAGATACATATGTAAATTGTATTACAGCAAGAAATTGGCCTAAAAGCATTAACGTTGTTAGCACTTTTTGTTTTAGGGATGAGAGCAATGATGGTGTTATTAAAAGAACCATCATTCTCGCTCTACGAAAAAAATGTTTAACAGCCTTATACACATCATTATTGATAGTGCTCCAACAGTGTTGGAAGAACTTCACGTTGAAACCATCCGGTCCTCCACTTGAGTTACTGTTAAGGGAGAAGACAGCAAGTTTGATTTCAGCGTCAACTACAGGCGCATTTAACATATCACTTTGATGAGAATTGATTTTAGGAAGAAAATATGGGTTGATGTCATTGATACAAGGAATGAAGTCATTTTCATTACCAAAATGATTCGTAAAATAACGAACATAAGCATTTTGGATATCATTCGTATTGAAATGTACTTGGCCATCATAATCAATCACAGAGTGAATGTCCTTCTTTTTCTAATTAGCTTTCAACACCACATGGAAGTATGCCGTGTTACGATCACCATCTTCAAACCAGTGCATTCTGGATTTTTGTTTCTTCATTTGAGCTTCAGTTAGGAGCACATTGATGTGCTAATTAAACAGCTCAGATTCGAGTTGAGGGAGCAAGCTATTCAAGGGATCGTTGATCATTTGGTTTTGAACAAGCTTGAGCTGATTAAGCCACATCGAAAAGAGCAGTTCACCATCACCAAATCTGTTCTTAGCTCATGGCTTCAAGGCATCTTTCACAGCTTTAAGTTTTTTATGTAAGATGTACATAGGGTTACCGTACATGCTAGCAGACCAAGTGGTTAACACTAAATCATTAAAATCAATTTCATGGATCCAAGCATTAAAAAACTTAAAACACGGTTTTCTAACATTAACCATTTCACTAAGATGCAATAGATGGGGAGGGTGATCAGACAAAAAAGGTAACAAAAGCTCATTATAAAGGGTAGGCCAAATATCATAAGCACTAGAATTAGCAAAAGCATAATCAATTTTCAGAAACGTTCTAGGGCCTTGACGCTTACTATTGTTCCAAGTAAACTCAGGACTAATAGACTTAATTTCAACTAAGTCAGAATTACAAATAGCAGTATTAATAGACCTAAGTTCATTAAGACTAACCAGTGAGCCTCCAACCCTATCAGTTAGTTTGAGAGGAGTATTAAAATCCTCACAAACTAACCATTTGACAAGAGGTTCCTTAAAGGTGGGTAACAAATTGTAAAAAATATCTCTAGCGGCAACAGAGTTGCTAACATAAACAAAGGTGAAATAAAATGTTGAAGCAGAGGGAATATGACAAACAAAACAATGCATATACTGGCTAGAAGAGTTATTAGAGGTGATATTGTAAATTAAAGGATCATAAAGCAAAAGAATCTGGAATGACCCTGCTTTTGACTAGGTTTTTCTAGTCTTTTTTTTTGCATACAAAAGGTTCTCTATTTAAAAGCCAGAGCCATCCTTATCCAAAACTATAACCAGGATCCAAAAGTTTTACCAATATAAAAATATTAGTTCATACAGAAATTATTATGATATATATATATATATGAAGATATATATCCCTCTTGCTTTAAATCAGAGTAGAAAGAAAACAAGAGATCCATTAACCTCAGTATAAATCAATGTTAAACACAGATATTTTAAAACTGATATCCTTGTGCTTACAAAAATGATACTTCTATATCATAAGGATAGAACTGATACTCATGTGTGTGTAAAAATGATACCTATATGCCTACAAAATAATGCTTTCAAAAAAACTGATACTTCGATGTACATGAAAACGATACTGATGTTGCTTCAGAAAAATAATGCCTTCAAAAAAGACCCCTAACATTATGAAGAAATGATACTTGCCAAAAATGGTCCCTTTTAAAGTGATACTCTGAGCATATAAAACTGATCCTTTCAAGATGGTGCTTAGCAAAATGATACTTTTGATCATACAAAAGTGATATCTATAAATGGTTTTATCAAACTGATAACCATGAGCCCATAAAAGTGATACTTTCAAACTGAATGTACCAAAAACTGATAGTTGTATGCATGCACAACTGAAACTTTGAAGATATATTTTTCTAAAATGACTCCAGATTGACTAATACATATAATATTAGTAAATCTCCATAATTCAAAATATATATATATTTCCATTTTAGTTCATAAAATGATCAAATTAAAATATTACTTCAAATCAATCATCTACATACATATTGCATTTCATTCCTCTACCATTCTAACATATTAGCTTTATAATTACAAGACTAATTCATAAACTACTCTCATGGATTCATGCAGATATCAAATTTCAAAGCTTTTATTTTCTACTCAAGCATGCTAATCATCCAAGAAAACAACAGACTCCTTAAATCAGATCTACTTAGCTCTATCATTTCCTGCAAAAGCATTAGAGGCTGCCTCACCAAATAGTGAGACACCCCATTTGCCATGAGCAAACAAGGTCAAACTAATGTCTGGTATGAGCATCCCAATTAAAACATAATGGTAAAAATCTGTGGTATAATTTCATAAAGGAATTTTATTAAAAATGCTCACTTCTTTTCCATGTTAATAAATAATCTTGTGCAAATGCACATTTACTGATTTATATAAAAAAAATCATTCTTCATTAGTATTCAAAATTAATACATGCAAATCAATCAAACATAAGAACATAACAGGTTAATTCACCCTATTAACATCATGATTTTTATTCATAATTGCCTCAGGAAAATTCCTCCATGAAGACTCAAGTTCCTTATATACTTATTTCCTAGCATTTTTAGTTAATTAAGTTCCTTGATCTTATCTGTAATAAGGAATCACTAGGGCACATTGTAGTAATCTAATTCACACTACTACACAAAGATCTCAGGACCAAAATTAGGCTATGTGTTAGACTTACAACTCAAGGCAAGCCATTCCACAGCTTCTTTACCAAAATGATCCTTAGTTAAAATTACTAAGTGTTCTCATATTTTTCTTTCAGTGACTACTTACCTAAATAAGGTAAACTAACATAGGTAGACCCACTGTATAATACTATGGATTACACAGAAATCACCTCTAACAATCAAAACAACCATCAAACCAGAATATTAACCAATCAAGCAAGAAATTCATCCAACACATACATGTGAAATTAAGGAAATCATTTATCCATAGGTTTACTGAAATAAATCCTTGTTTTATTTTAACTGCATATATATATATATATTTATATACTTGTCTGGGCATACATCTGATATTAATATATGGCGTTAGAAATATTTTTAAGAGATTTTTGCCACTATGCATAAACTGGTTTCAAATGAAATTCAAAACCTCGCTGAGACATAATGATTGCATTCTTGATTAGAGACCAGCACATAGAAAATCTATTGCTCTCTAAATCAATCATTTACAAAGCCTTAGCACCCATACACAAGTATATTGCAGCTCATATAAATGTTTCATGGAAGATTGCCATCGATATATACCTTTTGTATGTCCATATTTCAACAGGGTTTTCAAAGGTATCAGTAAAGGGGTTTTCAAGGGATCATAAAACTGAACAGATTTAAATAATGACTTTAGATCCATAATGCTAAACTCAATAATGATTTTTGAATAGAAATCTGTAGCATTTTTCCAGTCATAAGAAAAAAGATGAAATAATCAAAAGATTAAATTCAACTAAAATGAGCATATAAAAATATTGGCTGTCTTTTGAAGTCAGGACTTAATGCCATATATTTTAAGTGAGAATACTCACCAAATCTCCTCCTTCTAAGCTAGAAAAATCAGAAATCCTTGCTTTATCCGCAAGCTTCCCTTCTTCCTTTAAAATAGTTTTTTATGTATCTTAACCTACTTACACTAGGCAGTTTGATTTGGGAAAAAAAAAATTAAGGACAAAAGCCCACTAAAATTTATCCATAAGGACAGCCGCCTAATATTTTATCCTAAAGGACAACACACTGGAAAAAAAAATTCGGCCGCTTCTTTCTTCTTCTCTCCTCTTGCGGATCAGTAATCACGAAATACAAAAAACACGAAATCATGAATTGCAAAATCACAAATTTCAGAATAAAACAAAAACGAAATTTGAAATCGAATTCAAACATCGCGAAATCGAAATCGAATAGAAAAGCATTTGAAACAAAAACCCTAGAAACAAAAATTGTCGAACAACATAAATCCATTCGAAATCACAATTGAATTGAATAGTAATATTTTTCTAATGATGGAAAACGCAGTTGAAGAAGTCGAAATTGTTGAAATAATTTTTTCGTGATTGGAAATGTTTTTTTTTAATCATTAATAGTATAGCAGTTCGTAGGTATCATTTTTCTATTTTCTTAGTTATCATTTTTCTTGTTTTAACTTTAAAAAATAGCAGCAGTTTTTAGTTATCATTTTTCTATTTTTTTAGTTATCATTTTTTACTGTAGTTTATGTGTTATGTTAAACATCAAAGCAGTTTTAAGGTATCATTTTTATATTTTTTAAGGTATCATTTTTAGTGTAATTTCTCTGTTATGTCAAACATTACTGCAGTTTGAAGGAATCATTTTTATATTTTTTTAAGGTATCATTTTTACTGTAATACAACAAAAAATCATATGAAAAAAAACTTAACACGGTTAAAACATTAAAACTGATACTCAAAAAAATAGAAATCTGATACCTAATAACTGATTCAATGTTTTGAAGAAAAACTAATGAAAAAATATAACAAACAAATGAATACCTACAATATTAAAAAACTGATATTCATGAACTCTGAAAATGAGAAAAACTTTAACTTAGCCGTACCAACTTATAAAACCGATAACAAAATATAACATAAAACATAACAGTTTGATTGAATAAAACATATAAAATGATACCTCAAAAAATAGGAAAATGATACTTACAAACTGCATCAATGTTTTTAAGAAAAATTAATGCAAAAATTGTTTACATCACAGTTTGATTGAATAAAACGAAATACGTTCGACTGAGTGACGAAGTTGATGCAAAAAAACAGTTTCAAAATTAACACAGCAATAAAATCACATCAAAACAACACATAACACAGTTAAAACAGAAAAAATGACACCTTAAAAATTAGAAAAATGATACCTAAATACTGATGCAATGTTTTGAAGATAAAATAATGGGAAAAAATTTTATATCACAGTTTTATTGATTAAAATGAAAAAAGTTCGACTTAGTTTCAAAGCTGATACAACAATATAACTTCAAAATTAACACAGCAACAAAATCTCCTGAAAAAACATGAAACACAGTTAAAACGGTAAAAATGATAACTACAAAAATAGCAAAATGATAACTAAAAACTGCTGCTATGTTTTTAAAGTTAAAACAGGAAAAATGATAACTAAAAAAATAGAAAAATGATAACTAAAAATTGCTGCTACGTTATAAAGTTAAAAACAGGAAAAATGATAACTACAAAAATACAAAAATGATACCTACGAACTGCTGTACTGGTAAAATGAAAAAAAAAACATTTCCAATCTAAAAAAATTGTTTCAACAATTTCGACTTCTTCAATTGTGATTTCCATCGTTTGTAAAATATTTTTATTCCATTCAATTCTGATTTCCATTGGGATTTTGTTGATCGACATTTTTATTTTATTTTTTAGGGTTTCGAATGATTTTCTTCTCGATTTTGATCTTGTGATGTTTTCCTTTTATTTCGAATTTCGATTTTAGTATTTTCTGAAATTCGTGATTTCGCGTTTTCTGATTTTACGATTTCGTGATTTAAGATGAAATCGAGAATGACGTGAGAGAGGGAGAAGTTGAAAGTAGCGGCCGACGTGAGAGAGGGAGAAGATAAAAGTAGCGGCCAAAATTATTTTTCAATGTATTGTCCTTCTGAGTAAAATTTTAGTGGGCTGTCCTTATGGATAAAAAGGCCTTCAGTTTTGTCCTTGTAAATATTTTCCTGGTTTGATTTTTGCCCGGCTACCCTTATTAATAATATCAGTTTTCTAGGGTTTCAAAGGTTATATAAAGTCAGTTTTACCCTTCAACAAGTCATGCCATATGTGTGAGTACTTTCCACATTATTTTTGCTTCATTTTATTTAAAATACTCGGGTGTAAAAACTGCATCACTTTTTAGAGACAAAGAAAAGCATTAAAAATTATTTTCCCTCCAAAATAAGTCATGACAAAATAATGAACCCTCCTTTTCAAATTCTGGCTATACATTATTTTATCTTAGTGCAATTGTTTATTTTTTCCATTAACATGTATATGCATTGTTTCAAATATCCCTACATGATGTATTAAAATCAGTCCGTAGGATTTAATTAAATGGTTACTAGAAATACACATATATATTTATATACATGGATCCTACTATATATACATATACCCTAGAATTATGTGTTGCCTTGTGCATATTCCCTTGTTGTACACGTGTGCACACACACTCATACATGCACACAGTCCATAGCCCATCAATTCCAAATAAAATATCAGTAAACATTTTGATTTATGTTAAATGATTTCTCTGAAAAGTTTTGGGTAATTACAGAATCCTACCACAGCTTGCTTCGGATAAGTTGTGTAACACACTCCAGCTAGAGTTCACATACCTGGCAGCTCTCATAGACTTGGCTTCATTAAGTTTAGTTTCGAGAATAGCAAGAGTGCTCAAGTTGTACTTTCTTATCAACATCTTACATTGATCAAGTTTGAGGTCATTATGAGCTCCTCTAACGTTCCAAGCGGAATATTTTGCATCATTTAAAACCAAGTTTTTATTAATGCTATTTGCTATAGATCACGTCTGCATCTTGGGAAAAACTGAAACTGCTGATTTGTTCTTCGTGTTAGGGGATTCCAAAGCATTTTGAAAGCCAAGTTTAAAACCTATCGAGAGTTGCATGTCTTTAAAGTTTTCACCAGGTTCAAATTGCTTTGATTCATACGGATCTCTATGCCGAGGAGGGCGAGATATATTGCACTTATCGCTGCTTGATTTAGAATTGTCTTTGTCTTCGCTAACTTGTTTGGAGTTTTTAAAGTTCTCCTCTAGTTGATTTTGAGTAGGCTGCTCCTTTTCATTACTATGCGTCTCATCCAAACATTTAGGCTTGGTTGATGTTTCCATTGTAGCATTTTCCACCTGATCCTCTTGTAAAGTTAGATCTTGAGAGTCAACATCCTGAATCTTCTCTTTCATGATTTCCTCAACTGAATGATCATTAGTGAGTAAGCCACCAGTTAAGGGAAATAGATTTTGCATCAAAGGGTGAAGCTGATTTTCATTGTCTAGATTAACTAATTCGTCAGAAGACTGCTTGTGAAGAATACCACTGCCGGCATTGAGACCGTTATCATTGCCATTTACTTTTTCCTGAGAATCTTTATTCATTTGAACTGCCATATCCTGCTCTTGTACATTGACCTGACTCCCAGAGCTTACATTGACTGCATTAAATAAATTGCCATTGGTAAATATTTCTTCACTTATAACACTTAAGCTCGCAAACTGATTGCTAGATCTTTCCTTATCCCTTGTATTCTTTTCATGCCTCTCTCCCTTATTTTCTATCATAATCTTTTTCCCTTTATCTACTATATTGCCTTCATTCTGTATTTCTTGTTGCCAAATCTCCCCTTCATCTAGCGTATTTCCTTCCTTTCTCACTTGTACCTCATTCTTTCTTTGCCATTGAGATTACCTACCAGCACCCAAAAAGTCACCAAGAGTGCTTTTGATTCTAGTGGATTTGAAGCTAACTCTGTTTTTGTTGCGCTCGACCCTCTAACAAGGGTGGACTGTATTAGTAGTCATACTCCTCTGGTGTGGTGTGCCAATACTTCGCTGATTTTCATTGCATTTAATATGTTCATAATTATTGTTCGCAAGGATCACCTGTTATTGAGCTACGTTATGGCTACTAACAGAGGCAGGCTTCATGGTCTCTCTTTGTCCTCTTGGCACTGTTACATTCACTTCACAATTCCCCAAATTATGCCCAAAAACTTTGCATTTCGTACATAGCATAGGTCGCCATAAGTATTTGACCCTGATTCTCTGAGTTCGACCACCAGGTGTAGTGACTGTATAGTCATCAATGAGTTCGCTATCAGGTTTGATTTCGATTAGACACCTGACATATTGTAACCTTTCCAGCTTTTCTGTCGTTTCATCCATACATATGAGTTTTCCCAGTCTGCAAGATAGCCAGTTTATCCCCATATGAGACCAATAACATACTGGAATGTTTGAAATTTGAACCCATACTGGAACCGCCTTAACTGATCCACAAACAGTGGTTACGAGAGGATCGTAGGCTTTATTATGAACAGCTTGTTCCTCATTAACATAGGATCTCTCATTAGAATCTTTTGCTTGTCCTCCGGGTTAGTAAATTGAAAGAAAAAAACAGTGCTGTCAGATTTAATAGTGAGAGATCCTTTCAAATTCCAGTTCGAATTAACTTTATGAACCACCGCTGAGAATGGAAGCGGTTGATCTAAGAAGAACACAATGAGTGAGTCCTTCCAAACTTGCGTGCCAGCTTCAATTATTGCTTCAGTATGCTGCATTGCTTCACCTTTGAAGGTTGGATGCATTTCAATGGGTTTAAATTTGCCTGCATTGCGAGTTAGGTTTTGAAAAAGATAGGTCCATTGCCTTTGATTATCTTGCAACGTAGATGCTTGCGATAATGTCGATAAGAGGAGTTGTAAGATTGAGGGTCTGTAGGAACTGGAGGTAGAGAGATTAGAGGTACAGCATTGGGAGGAGGTATAGGAGGAGGATCGTTAGAGGGAGGCTCGCCAGAAAGATTGGTGTTTGGGATTAAGGGAGAAGGTAAGGAAATCGCTTCAGAGAGCGCCATTATTATGATCATTTCTTGTTATGTTTAATGGAAATTGTATGTTTTGTATATTTTGTTGTTTAATATTTAATTTGATGGCCTATGTTGTTCAAACTAAATAAGCCATTCTTAATCAAATACAAACACAAAAATTAAAGGCTAGGCCTTTGCTTTCTGCTTTAGAAGGTTCACCTTCGGTAGCTGGTGCTTCTGTGTCGAGCCTGTTATCTATTGGCAATAAGTTTGAAGTATTGGCAGATCTTCCTTCTACGTGTTCCTCTGTGCAACTTTATTCCGCCTCAGTGGTTTCAGGGCCTCAGGATGCTTCATCGTCTTCAAGGGTTGGGTCTTCGTATGTCATCCTTAGTAAGACTTCTGGTTCATCATCGTTTAGCTCGAGTGCCCAAAACAAGGTTGGTTTGGTTCAAACCTCTATAGGCCGCACCGGTGAAGATGTGCTTGTTGTTATGGCTGTTGTAGGTGTTGGTTCAGTTTCAGGGTCGGGGAAGGAGGTTTTGAAATCAGTAGTTGTTATGGGCTATCGACAGTTTATGGATGTTCTTCCTTTTCCTGGACAGGTGGGGGCTTTCGCTGATCAGCAACCTCCCATTGGCTCTACGGAGGATGTTTTTTGCTCGGCTTGGTTAAGAGGTAAGGCTTATAGGCAATGGCGTAAGGCCGCTCCTTCCTGTTCTTCATTTGCAGCCAGAGCTATCCACTCTTGGCATGGCAGTGTAGAACAGACGTTGTTCTGCGGTATATGTTCTCGGTGTGTATGTTTCTTCTCGGGCTTTTGTGCCAGCGTCGGTCGTCGTACCCTCGGGTAGCAATGGGATTGGCATGGCTGCGATTGAGTTTGTGGACGGCTGTGGGATGGTATCAAGATCGGGTTCTGAGGATGAGCAATTACTTGGTGTTATGGGCCTGCGCCTTGAACTTGCTGGATTGTTCTTTCCAAGGCAGGTACTTTTTGACCTTTTTTTACGTGTTGGACATGGCAGACTGCTTGTGTATGTTATGCAGTTTTCTCGTTATGATTTTGTGCTGCCTGTTGCTTGTAGTGCGTATCTAGTTTTATCTCAACCGTTGTATCTGTAGCTCACGTTTGTGAGTTTGCTGACGCCATGACCTTTTTGAACCTGATTATGGTCTCTGTAGCACACGAGTGTGTGTTTGACCGGTTCAATATTTGGCGTTTGGTTTTGTTGGCTCTGCCTCGACCCACTTTCAGGATTGTGCTTGTGTACAACAAGCCCTTTTCGTGGCTCACCGACTGGGCCTTTACGGCTTAAGCCAACTTCTTTTCCGATCTTTTAGTTGTGCTCGTTGTTCGGTATTTGTGTTCGTTGTTTGCTTTTTTGTGGGCTTATCAGTAGTGGTATTAGTACACTTTGGGTTACCCGGTCAGGAGAGTCTTGACAAGGCCTTTATTTTGTTGTTGGAGACTCTATTTAGTCGGTTGAGGCTTGCGGGATTTTGATGCTTTGTCCGACTGTGTCGACCGCCCACAATTTCTGTACTAAACACAAGAAATAATGCACTGAAAAACGTGTCTGGCAACTGTGGACGATCATCGGGGTAAGTTAACACAAGCGGAACCTATTGTATAACTCACAACGCAAGAATAAAATATAATAGAACATATACAACGGACAATAATAGTGGAGCATATTTGAGTAGGAACTTGAACTTTCATAACAACTAGAAAGAATATCCATACAACCTTGGATTACAACGTAAATGTCTATACAAATTTGCCTCACTACAACACTCAGAGTAAACACAACATAGCAGCTGAATCATCCAATATGTATAATAGAGAAACCAATATGCAAGCCTCCTGAAAGCTGTTTAAAACTCCCAAGAAAAGATTGTTTGAATATGTATGAAACATTAAAATAAAAATGGCGTCCGCTGCTGATTTTTCTGTTCTTCATCATCTTTCCCACTCGTGTCTTATCGTCTAACCACGTTCAACCCATTCCAACGCCGCCTTCTTCTACGTCGCGATCTCCTCTTCCAAACCCTTGTCTCTGTATGCCGAAGAATAAGAAGCCTCATTTCTCGAATAGCGTTACTAGATCTGGATGTTGCTTCTCTGTTCAAAAGCCAATGCTTAATTTTTCTAATACAGATCAAGTCTTCACAACCTCGATCCAGAGCTATACTGATGGATTAGCTAGGTCAACTCGGTCAGACCCGATTTCTGGTATTGGATCTGCCTCGATAATTTCGTCGGTTTCCCCTTTGCTTGCTAGTTCTATTGATGCCGAGAGATGGAAGGTGAAACACCCCACCTCCGTTAGGGTCACTCTAAAAGGGAATGCTCTAATTTTGGTGGAGGTTTATAAGTATAAGTCATGGATATACAAGACAGATATAAGAACACATATTTTTGAACAGCGGAAAACAACAACTTTTATTTCAATAAAATACGTGTTACACCAACCATACCATAATTGTCTTACAATACTTCAAAAAAAACATAACATCTTCATAACTGTCTTGATTACATTATTTAAAGAAGCATAAAGAAAACATAAATAAACTGCAAAAGTCCCATAGTTGTTGTCCAAAGCCATAGTCCAAAACGAAAAGATCCAAGCAATACATTCTTTCTCTTCAAGCTGGATATGAAGACTGGTCAAGCTGCGGTATTCCCTCCCTGTGGACCGGGGGGGGGGGGGGGGGAACGGAAGAAAAGAAGACGAAAGAAAAGTAGAGTCAGACATAAAGCATGAGTAAGTCTAGGACTATTCAGTCTATGAATAAAGAACTGGGTATGATAAGTATAAACTAGAAATGGGAAAGCACCATAAACTTAGTTGAGTTGTCTAGGGTCGAATATACTATCGTACCCCATACTAATCTCTGTACCCATATAAACTAGTTCCCAACAGGCACCCCATAATCAGGGTGAAGTGATCCATTTTATGATGATCGGCTCCTACTCGCATAGTTACATGTGTCTTACGGCCCCCGATGTTGTAGTTACCTATGCTGGTCCCACCATGGGGTGTATCAAGTCTCATGGTGGCGGCCCGACACAATCCTAGAATGCACAGGTATGCTACTGGTGCCCAGTGCCTTATTTTTCTGCGCCGGAGTGTGTGCACGCCCGCACCCCATTAGAACCTACACTGCTGCACCACCGCCGTCGATTTGACCTCTTACAGTCAGCCCAGTAATCGTGCCCCACCCTGCCTAGTTTCAGGGTATCATGATACCTTATAGGGTTACTGCTGAAAAGGGTCCCCCGCTACTAGGTTTTTCTATTTCTAGCCAACATGCTAAGTTGGTTAAGTGTGTTATAAACCTAACCCCCAATCAGTCTGTTTAGTTTAGCATGTTCCATCTTGATTAAGTATTAATATAATTTACTTAATCCTATCAATCCTGACTCAGCCTTAATTGTCTTATTAAAGCCTTGACCTCTCACATTAGACAGGTATTGTTGTGGCTGCCTGTTGCCGGTTGGGTCCGGGCAGTCTTACGCCACAACTCAGTCTAACCTCGGGTCCTTATTGGGCTCCATGTTTAACCACCCACATTGGATAGGTATTGTTGTGACTACTGGACAGCCGGGCGGTTCCGGGCAGGTTTACATCACAACTCAATCCAACCTCGGGTTAAACACATCGTATTTTCTACATTTACATATTTTGTCTTTCTTCTTTTTATATGTAAATATTTGCGTCCCATTATTCAAATTCATCTTTATTGGTTAAGATTTATTTATGCCACTTAATTGTTTTTCAAAGTTATTGGCGTGCGTCAAACAAGCCAACACATATGTTCTATATTTTTAACCCAAACGTCATTTCCCCCGTTTTATTCGTTGGTTCCAATGTAAGGTGTGTTGGGTTTAATACTTAAACCCAATTTAGCCATATGAAAGGGGAGACTATAACATGGTGTTTATAAGGTGACATAAAAAGGGGAGTGTGAACGCATGAACTTGCAACATACGATCTAATTATCATAACGTAGGCATATGTGAACTTGCAATTGTAACAACATATAATATAAGCAATACTTAAACATGAATCATTCTATTCACATAATCATGGTGTAAACGAAACATGTAGTCATGGCATAATTAGTACTTAAACATGAACCACTCTAATCATATAATTATGGCATAATCATAATTGAACATGAGTCCTTATATGGTCATGGCATAAACATAATTGATTATGAATCCTATTATTCATATAATCATGGGTTTTTGTCCAATCTATGTAACTTGTACGGGGATGCAATTCTAGTGTAAATTTCTAATGTAACTTATGTGCCAAAAATATATTATCATATGATTAAGATAACAACATAAGCTTAGAAAACATGTTCTTAACTAGGCATAATAACAAACATAGCTTAGACATGTTCATAAAATTAATACAAGCTTACAACGACGCTTGCTTTTGTCACTATCACAAAATCATGATTTTTATACTTGAACTATGATGCCAATTTCAACATAACTTTCATATGAATCATAATACTTAGGTGAATCGAATTACACTAAAGATGACCATAGAATTTTACATCATGTTGTCATAACAATAGACCATAGACTTGCATGAAATTCAAAATAAACTATTACAACATATAGTTGTTGTTCAACATGAATCTTATACTAGCATTTACCAAATGGGTGTTGTAAATAACTACCACAAACATGTAGTTTTCAATATGAATCATATGCTTGCATAAGTCCCAATCAAAATTCCACAACATGTGGTTGTCAACATAAGCCACATACTTGTATGAATCAAACCATAGCATTGCCAAATCGTTTAGAATCAAAATAACATACAAATATAAGTCATTATCGCCACAATTCCATTTCGTTTCCAACGCAAATTGCGTACTTGCAAATATCCAATCGTATACCATAATATTCCCAAATCGTTTTGCATCAAAGCAACATGCAAATATAGATTATTATCGCCACAATTCCATTTCTTACATTACACAAATCAACACAATTATTTAATTCATACCGGAATAGCACTCTACTTACAGCGTATGGCGAATCTTCAATTCAGAAATCTGAATTCTGAATTTGGAGACGCTATTTTTGTTGTTGTAGGCGTTGCTTTGATTGATTTGATGTTGCTTTAAGCTTTGAATTATTTCCTAGTTGTCTCTCTATTTCTGACGTCTATCTTCAGTCTCTCCTCAGCAGCATGACGGTCTCATCTCCATTTTAGTTTATGTGAATTAGGGTTAGCCTTAGGTCCTTTTTATAGAGTTTGTGAGTTGATTTAGACCGTCGATGAAGCTTGGTTCAATAATAGCCGTTCGTTTGAAGGAGAGACCAACCAGGAGCTGACACCTAGCCCTAGTGACAAGGCAAGGCTCAGAAAATCGACCAAACACAGACCTGGCCAGCCAGGGTGGGCTGGGTTCGACCTGGCTCAGGGGCCAGGTCGACACCCCAGTCGACACCGTGTCGACTTGGCAGTCGACACGGGTTACCCAGGTCGACTGCCCAGTCGACCTGGCTAGCCCCAGGTCGACTGCCAAGTCGACCTGGGTGCTTGGGGCGGGAATTTTCCCGCCTTGGCCAATTGGGCCCGATTTTGAATTTTGAATTAGTTTTTCTGAGCTGTTTTTGTCTGTTCGAATTTTAAACCTAATTCTGAAACTTCCGGAGGCCATATCTTGGTCATACGGACTCCGATTTTCGAAAACTCGGACTCTATTTCGCGTATTTTTCCGAGACGAACGCAATGGCGTATCCCGTTTCCCTTAATTCTTTGATTTGAAATTAATTATACTTTAATTTATGAATTTCACGGTTATAGAATACACGGGGTGTTACATTCTCCCCCACTTAAAAGGATTTCGTCCCCGAAATCTTCAAGTTAGGAAGAATGTATATCCTAACATCCAAACATCCATCTACTCATCCATCAAACACGAGCATCCATTGTCCTTAAAAGACTTCTAATGCTTCATGATCATATGCGAAGTGTGTGTGTACATGTACTTATCTAATGCAAAATCAGGCGGTCTACTGATTCAGTTGACCTCCTTAATGCGAATTATGTAAGTGCTATGAATCCATTATGTATGCAAATCCTCCTATTCATGATTCTACATGAGTGCACAATCATTCATATAAATGCAACATCCATATGACAACACATTAAAGTTCAACCATATACGAATGCAAACATATATGCATATGCAATATGAAGTGACTGAGCCGATCTAAAACCTAGATTGTGTGTGTATATGCAACCACGAGCAACCACTAGCAATCACTTGCAACCACTTGCAACCATCATCCATAACATGTTTCAACTACATGTTTTCATCCAAAGAGTTTCTACCTAAAAGATAGGGTCGAGGAGATATACCTAAAAAAAGATAGATAAAAGCGCAACTTAAGGAAAAGGAAGGATCAAAGATGTACCCTCGAAAAGAAAAGGGTAGGCAGCGCGTATTCTAGCTTCAGTCTCCCAAGTTGCATCTCCTTCGGCGTCGCTCCACTGAACTTTGACGAGCTTGACTTCGCGGTTGCGTAGCTTCTTCACTTTCGTTCCTAATATGCGGGTTGGAACTTTCCTCACGGTTGCTTTGCGTTCCACTTCAGCTTCTTCTAGGATATTTGGCTCTACCACTTCAGCAGACTCATGTAGACATTTTCGGAGATGTGAAACATGAAAAACGTTGTGAACTCCGGCCAGCTTTTCGGGTAGCTCTAATCTATAGGCCATTTTCCCAATTTTCTCGATGATAGGGAATGGCCCTACGAACCTTGGTGCTAGCTTTCCTGTGGTTCCAAAACGGACAACGTTCCTTAGCGGAGATACCTTAAGAAAAACTCTGTCTCCAACCTCAAATTCAAGGTCGGTCCTCCTCTTGTCGGCGTAGGACTTTTGTCTGTCTTGGGCCGTCTTCATCCTTCTTCGTATTAAGTCTACTTTTTCTGAAGTCTCTCGGATCATATCTGGTCCAAGTATGAGTTTATCAGTAGACTCCCACCAACAAGTGGGCGATCGGCACGGTCTTCCATATAAAGCTTCGAAGGGCGCCATCCCGATGGTTGCTTGATAGCTGTTATTGTAGGCAAATTCCACCAAAGGAAGATGGTCTTCCTATGTCCCTCCGAAGTCAAGGACGCACAGTCTTAAAAGGTCCTCCAAAACTCTGTTCACTCTTTCTGTTTGGCCGTCGGTTTGGGGATGATAGGCTGTGCTCAAGCATAACTGCGTTCCTACTGCTTCTTGTAGACTCCGCCAAAACTCACTGGTGAAGATAGGGTCTCGGTCACTAACAATGCTGGATGGTATTCCATGGAGTCGAACGATTTCCTTGAGGTAAAGAGATGCTAGGGATGAGGCAGTTCTTTTACTTTTGACAGGTAAAAAGTGGGCGCTTTTAGTAAGCCTATCCACTATTACCCAAATGCTAGTGTTGCCTCTCCTAGACCTAGGCAGCCCATCGATGAAGTCCATTGAGATGTTATCCCACTTCCACTGCGGGACCTCTAGAGGATTTAGCAGACCGCCAGGCTTTTTCTGTTCCGCCTTAACCTGTTGGCACACCATACACAGAAACGAATTCCGCCACGTCCTTTTTCATGCCGTTCCAGAAGAAAGTTCTTTTTATGTCCTTGTACATTTTATCTCCGCCTGGGTGTATCGTCATCTTGGAGTGATGTGCTTCCTTGAGAACCCTCTTTACTAAATCCCTTGTCTGTGGGACGCATAGTCTTCCGTCTCGCCTTAGCCAACCCTTATCGTCGATGGAGTATCTGTTGAGGTGACTTGAAGTCTCACCCTTAATTAGCCTATCAATCGTTTCCACAAGCTAAGGGTCTTCGCGTTGTGCTGTCCCTATTGAGTCCACTAAAGTCGGGCGCACTTCGAGAGATGCTAGCAAGCCTGGTAACAAAATCGGAGGAAGGCCTAAAGTCGAAGCTGGCTATAAACTTTAGGCTTTGTCTTTCAACAAACAGCGGGCTTAGGGTCAATTTCTTTCGGCTCAACGCGTCTGCCACTACGTTGCCTTTGCCCGGAGTGTAGGAGATCTCGAAATCGTACGAGGCAAGAAACTCCATCCATCTCTGTTGCCTCAAGTTAAGATCTTTCTACGAGAAAAGATATTTCAACGATTTATGGTCAGTGTAAAGTTCGAACTTCTCACCTAGGAGATAGTGTCGCCAAGTGCAAAGACGATGGCAGCTAACTCAAGATCGTGGGTCGGGTAGTTCTTTTCGTGCACTTTCAACTGCCTCCCGCCATAGGCTACTACCCTTCCTTCTTGCATTAAGATGGCGCCTAGCCCTGTCCCACATGCATCTGTATAACATCTTGCTTCCATCTGACAACGTCAAAACTGGGGCTGTTGTAAGAGCCCTTTTTAGTTGCTGGAAAGCAAACTCGCAATCCAAGTCCCAATTGAATGCTAGATTCTTCTTGGTCAATTTTGTGAGCGGAGCTGAGATTTTCGAAAAATCCTTTATGAACTTTCGATAGAAACCTGCTAGTCCTAGAAAACTTCGGACCTCAGTTGCATTCCTTGGTGTCTTCCAATCCTGTACCGCCACTACCTTAGCAGGGTCCACTGCTAACCCTTGTTTGGATACTATGTGCCCAAGGAACCTCACTTCTTCTCTCCAAAAGTGGCATTTGGAGAATTTGGCTTTTAGCTGATGGACTCGCAGAGTTTCCATGATTTCCCTTAAGTGCTGAGCATGTTCCTCTTCACTCTTTGAGAAGATAAGGATATCGTCTACGAAGACCACTACGAACTTATTGAGGAAATCTCTGAATACCCTACTCATCAGGTCCACGAAGTAAGCAGGTGCATTTGTCAAGCCGAAAGGCATGACAAGCCATTCAAAGAAGCCGTCTGGGGTTCTGAATGCCGTTTTATCGATACTATCTTCAGCCACCCTTAGCTGATGAAAACCGGTCGCTAAATCGAGTTGGGAGAAAACAGACGCTCCTACAAGCTGATCAAACAAATCGTCAATTCTGGGGAGAGGGTGCCTATTCTTTTTCGTTAGCTTGTTGAGCTCCCTATAGTCAACACATAGACGGAGTGAACCATCCGCCTTTGTAGCGAACACCACTGGAGCGCCCCATTCTGAAATGCTCCTCCTAATGAACCCCTTTTCTAGAAACTCTTTAATCTGTTTACTGAGCTCTTTCCTTTCTCGTGGAGCCATGTGTCTAACGGGCAACGCAACGGGCTTTGCATTATCTACAAGGTATATGCGGAAGTCTATCTCCCGCTTCGGAGGCAAGCCCTTCACCTCTTCGAAGACATCTGGATATTCCCGGACCACTCTAACTGATTGCAAATTTTCAACAGAGGCATCTAGCGATTCAAGGTAACTAAGCATAACCGCATACGAGGGATTACAAGAAATTTCCAAAGTATTACCGAGCCGGGTTAGGAGCCTAACAACCCTTTTCTCACAATCAAGGATGACCCCATTACTGGATAGCCAATCCATGCCGAAAATCAAACCATATCCCGAAAAGCCCAAAACAAAGGCACTACATTGAAATTCTACGCTTAGAATAGAAATTTTCAATCCCAAACAGATCATAGACAAATGAGCTGGGCCCCCAATTGGGTTTGAAACAATTAAGGGGTCCTCTACCATACTAGTTTTTAGGTGCAGAGATTCTACTAAAGCAGACGAGATAAAGGAGTGTGATGCGCCAGAATCAAATAAAGTGCGAACGGGGTGATCATAAAGATAAACTACACTTTCTACAGAAGTATTTATACCTCGCTGTTGTAGAGGTGGCGCTTCTAGCACATGAACTTGTGCCCCTGAGGTGGATCCAGCCCTCTGCCCCTGTCCTCGTTTCTTTGGGCAGTCCTTAGCCCTGTGGCCTGTCTCACCGCAAGAAAAGCACCCACCATTCTCCTTGGCCTTCTTTTTCCGGCAATCTTTCACTAAGTGCCCCACTTTGCCACAGAAATTACACCTCCTCTTCTCTTTGTTGCCTTTCCCGCCCTTCTTAAAGTCTGTCTTCTTAGGCTGCAAACCCTCTTTCTTCCCTTGAGAGCTTTCTGCCTTTGTCTCCTTCTTGCCCTTATCCTCTTCGTTCAGCAACGCCATCTGTACCAACCTTTCATATGTAGCTCCCATGGGTATATGGGTCATGGCCAAACTGTGTATTGGCTCATTCAACCCTTTGACAAAACGGAGAGCCTTCTTGTGCGGGGTGTTGACTAGGTCCAGCCCAAACCTAGCCAGCTCATCGAACTGATTAACATACTCTTTGACTGTCTTGTTCCCTTGCTTAAGAAATAAGAATTTTTCCAACTGCAAACTCCTTTCCGCATCTGAGAGAAATTTAGCCTCAAACCTTGCCCTAAAGTCCTCCCATGTTTCCACTGGTCTTTCTGCATTAGTGACTTCCCACCAGTAGGAAGCCTCACCTTTTAGCAACCATACTGCCAGTTGTACTTTCTGCCTATCTTCTACCTCAAAGATGATGAATAAGTCCTCGGTTTCTTTCAGCCAATTTCTAGCTGCCACGAAGGACTCAGTTCCATGGAAATCCTTTCCTCCCATAGTTTTAAAATCTTTACATATCTTAGCAAACGTGTTTCCCCGTGGAGGAGGTGGAGGAAGAGGTGCTGCTGCAGCTGGATGATTTCCTGCAGCTGGGGGAGGAGGAACGGTAGGACCTGGCTGAGTGGCCCTTGCTTCTAAGAACCGCCTAAACCAACCAGGTATTGGTACACCCTCTGGCAAGTTAAGTTCTTCGAACATGCTGAAACAAAAAGGATAGATTCAAAACGAAGGATAAGAGATAGTACCTATGGCTTTGGGGGGACTTTGCCTTTTTTTTAAAAAATAAAATAAAATAATATTTTTCTTTAAAAATGCTTCTTTAAATTTCTTTTTTTGAAAATAAATTTTCAAAACTTGTTATCTTATCTGGTAAACCTATGCTCTGATACCAAGTGAAACACCCCACCTCCGTTAGGGTCACTCTAAAAGGTAATGCCCTAATTTTGGTGGAGGTTTATAAGTATAAGTCACGGATATACAAGACAGATATAAGAACACATATTTTTGAACAGCGGAAAACAACAACTTTTATTTCAATAAAATACGTGTTACACCAACCATACCATAATTGTCCTACAATACTTCAAAAAAAACATAACATCTTCATAACTGTCTTGATTACATTATTTAAAGAAGCATAAAGAAAACATAAATAAACTGCAAAAGTCCCATAGTTGTTGTCCAAAGCCATAGTCCAAAACGAAAAGATCCAAGCAATACATTCTTTCTCTTCAAGCTGGATATGAAGGCTGGTCAAGCTGCGGTATTCCCTCCCTGTGGACCGGAGGGGAACGGAAGAAAAGAAGACGAAAGAAAAGTAGAGTCAGACATAAAGCCTGAGTAAGTCTAGGACTATTCAGTCTATGAATAAAGAACTGGGTTAAGTTGTCTAGGGTCGAATATACTATCGTACCCCATACTAATCTCTGTACCCATATAAACTAGGTCCCAACAGGCACCCCATAATCAGGGTGAAGTGATCCATTTTATGATGATCGGCTCCTACTCGCATAGTTACATGTGTCTTACGGCCCCCGATGTTGTAGTTACCTATGCTGGTCCCACCATGGGGTGTATCAAGTCTCATGGTGGCGGCCCGACACAATCCTAGAATGCACAGGTATGCTACTGGTGCCCAGTGCCTTATTTTTCTGCGCCGGAGTGTGTGCACGCCCGCACCCCGTTAGAACCTACACTGCTGCACCACCGCCGTCGATTTGACCTCTTACAGTCAGCCCAGTAATCGTGCCCCACCCTGCCTAGTTTCAGGGTATCATGATACCTTATAGGGTTACTGCTGAAAAGGGTCCCCCGCTACTAGGTTTTTCTATTTCTAGCCAACATGCTAAGTTGGTTAAGTGTGTTATAAACCTAACCCCCAATCAGTCTGTTTAGTTTAGCATGTTCCATCTTGATTAAGTATTAATATAATTTACTTAATCCTATCAATCCTGACTCAGCCTTAATTGTCTTTTTAAAGCCTTGACCTCTCACATTAGACAGGTATTGTTGTGGTTGCCTGTTGCCGGTTGGGTCCGGGCAGTCTTACGCCACAACTCAGTCTAACCTCGGGTCCTTATTGGGCTCCATGTTTAACCACCCACATTGGATAGGTATTGTTGTGACTACTGGACAGCCGGGCGGTTCCGGGCAGGTTTACATCACAACTCAATCCAACCTCGGGTTAAACACATCGTATTTTCTACATTTACATATTTTGTCTTTCTTCTTTTTATATGTAAATATTTGCGTCCCATTATTCAAATTCATCTTTATTGGTTAAGATTTATTTATGCCACTTAATTGTTTTTCAAAGTTATTGGCGGTCGTCAAACAAGCCAACACATATGTTCTATATTTTTAACCCAAACGTCATTTCCCCCGTTTTATTCGTTCGTTCCAATGTAAGGTGTGTTGGGTTTAATACTTAAACCCAATTTAGCCATATGAAAGGGGAGGCTATAACATGGTGTTTATAAGGTGACATAAAAAGGGGAGTGTGAACGCATGAACTTGCAACATACGATCTAATTATCATAACATAGGCATATGTGAACTTGCAATTGTAACAACATATAATATAAGCAATACTTAAACATGAATCATTCTATTCACATAATCATGGTGTAAACGAAACATGTAGTCATGGCATAATTTGTACTTAAACATGAACCACTCTAATCATATAATTATGGCATAATCATAATTGAACATGAGTCCTTATATGGTCATGGCATAAACATAATTGATTATGAATCCTATTATTCATATAATCATGGGTTTTTGTCCAATCTATGTAACTTGTACGGGGATGCAATTCTAGTGTAAATTTCTAATGTAACTTATGTGCCAAAAATATATTATCATATGATTAAGATAACAACATAAGCTTAGAAAACATGTTCTTAACTAGGCATAATAACAAACATAGCTTAGACATGTTCATAAAATTAATACAAGCTTACAACGACGCTTGCTTTTGTCACTATCACAAAATCATGATTTTTATACTTGAACTATGATGCCAATTTCAACATAACCTTCATATGAATCATAATACTTAGGTGAATCGAATTACACTAAAGATGACCATAGAATTTTACATCATGTTGTCATAACAATAGACCATAGACTTGCATGAAATTCAAAATAAACTATTACAACATATAGTTGTTGTTCAACATGAATCTTATACTAGCATTTACCAAATGGGTGTTGTAAATAACTACCACAAACATGTAGTTTTCAATATGAATCATATGCTTGCATAAGTCCCAATCAAAATTCCACAACATGTGGTTGTCAACATAAGCCACATACTTGTATGAATCAAACCATAGCATTGCCAAATCGTTTAGAATCAAAATAACATACAAATATAAGTCATTATCGCCACAATTCCATTTCGTTTCCAACGCAAATTGCGTACTTGCAAATATCCAATCGTATACCATAATATTCCCAAATCGTTTTGCATCAAAGCAACATGCAAATATAGATTATTATCGCCACAATTCCATTTCTTACATTACACAAATCAACACAATTATTTAATTCATATCAGAATAGCACTCTACTTACAGCGTATGGCGAATCTTCAATTCAGAATTCTGAATTCTGAATTCTGAATTTGGAGACGCTATTTTTTTTGTTGTAGGCGTTGCTTTGATTGATTTGATGTTGCTTTAAGCTTTGAATTATCTCCTAGTTGTCTCTCTATTTCTGACGTCTATCTTCAGTCTCTCCTCAGCAGCATGACGGTCTCATCTCCATTTTAGTTTATGTGAATTAGGGTTAGCCTTAGGTCTTTTTTATAGAGTTTGTGAGTTGATTTAGACCGTCGATGAAGCTTGGTTCAATAATAGCCGTTCGTTTGAAGGAGAGACCAACCAGGAGCTGACACCTAGCCCTAGTGACAAGGCAAGGCTCAGAAAATCGACCAAACACAGACCTGGCCCGCCAGGGTGGGCTGGGTTCGACCTGGCTCAGGGGCCAGGTCGACACCCCAATCGACACCGCGTCGACTTGGCAGTCGACACGGGTTACCCAGGTCGACTGGCTAGCCCCAGGTCGACTGCCAAGTCGACCTGGGTGCTTTGGGTGGGAATTTTCCCGCCTTGGCCAATTGGGCCCGATTTTGAATTTTGAATTAGTTTTTCTGAGCTGTTTTCGTCTGTTCGAATTTTAAACCTAATTCTGAAACTTCAGGAAGCCATATCTTGGTCATACGGACTCCGATTTTCGAAAACTCGGACTCTATTTCGCGTATTTTTCCGAGACGAACGCAATGGCGTATCCCGTTTCCCTTAATTCTTTGATTTGAAATTAATTATACTTTAATTTATGAATTTCACGGTTATAGAATACACGGGGTGTTACAGAAGGAAGTTAACCCCTCTTCATTCCTAGATTCTGAGAACACGCAAAATAATTCAGGTAACATTCATTTTGAATTTGGGGTTATGTGTTAGAGAAAGCAAATACTGGCGATATTTCTAGAATAGTCAGAACCATTGATGGGAATGAATTAGTTGTTCAAAATGAAACTGAGAAAGTGCAAAGCGAAGTAGTACCAATTATGGCGGTTGCCAAACCAAATCCTTTGTTAGTTTTAACCAGCAATCAAAGTATTTGATTGAATGCCTCAATGAATCCAGTATTTCATTCCACAGAACCTGCTGCTGCCGTTAATCCCGCAGGCCCTTCCACTCCAACTACTTTGTAAAAGGATACAGAGAACAGTTATGCAAGGCCTTCTCATGCCGTAGTCAAACCAATACCATCTCCTGTGCTAGATACTCCCCCAAATGTTCAAATCAAACCGAGTTATGCTTCTTGCTTCTCGTCCCTTCCTCATTGTGCTGGTGAATATACTCCCCGTGTATTCTCTTCTTCTTTTTGAAAACCCGGTTCCTCCTCCAGACATTGTTCAAGAGGGTACTAATGTTTGGAAAGATCACTTGGTGGGATTCTTTCTTGATTCAGAAATTCCCTACCTTGATGTCCGTGCTTAATGTCGTAAGATATGAAATTTAAGAGGAGGCCTAAGTGTTAATGTCGTGAATGGTCTGTTCTACTTTAAATTTTCAATAATGGAAGAGAGAAGGAAGGTATTAGAATCAGATCCAGCAATAATAGGAGAAAAACCGTTTATTATTAGATCTTGGACTGTGTCTGTTGAGAGTGCTAGACAGCGGGTGCCATCTATTCCAGTATGGACTATCTTTACTAGAATCCCTTTTGTATTGCAGACTCTTCCAGGTTTGAATTGGCTAGCTAGCAGGATTGGGAAATTTAAATGTTTTGATATGAACACTGAGACGAGGAAAAATTTAGTTTTTGCTAAAGCTTTAATTGAAATAACACCCAACAAACCTTTACCAAACAAACTCAAAGTTTCTATTGATGGCTATGATTTCTATGTTGATGTTCAATTCTCTTGGCAACCAGAAATATGTACTAAATGCCAGTCTTTTGGTCACCTTCTTGACACGTGTAAGCTTGGAGGTCCGTCAAAGGCACGTCCTCCTCTCATGAAGCCTCCTCCAAGCTTTTGGGTGCAAAAGAAGAAGGCTGATGACAAGCTCGCTGATGAGGAACCAAGCATGGAAGCACAACTGAAAGGAAAAGATTCTACCGGTGTTGATGAATTAGTAAAGGATACAGATCGGGTCTGTGAGGATGAATTAAAGGGAAATGAAGGGATAACATAAGAAGGGGAAACTGAAGATGATGGGATATGTTGGATGTCGGATGATCGCGCTTGGGTACATGTGGCTTCTGGTATGAGATATGATCCCCATGAAAATGAATATTACAAATATGTATCGGACTTAGTGTTAGATGCTAGAAGATTGGAGTATAAGGTAGTGGAAGATAGTTTTGAGCTTATTCAGGAGGGTGATCTTGGTGAGAAGAATCAGGAACTTTTCCATGATTCGTCTTGGGATTGGGAATGCGAATTTCGCAGTCCTAATCTGTGTTTTGTACCTAACCTTGCTATACTATTTTATGAGTATATCAATGTAATAGGTAGTAGCAGTGACTCTTCCAGTTATTCCACCATTGAGGGGGATTGATTGTTAGGTCCTTGATAGTAGTTGAAACTTTATGTTTCACTCATGTTCTTTTTCTTTTAGTGTTCTGGCACTTCAAACCAGATGGAGTTTCTGTGCCTGTGCAGAACTCCACTTCTTTCTCTGTTTTTCTAATAAACAGTGGTACGACCACTATAATCAGGCTTAACTTGCCAAATAAATAATATGCAAGCCTCTTGCTCGTTGTCGTACAACATCCTCGCCTCGCTAAGCTCTGCTACCTGTAACCTACTACTTAGTCTGCTCATCCAAAACCGGATGAACAACAAAGGTAATAAGAGGAAACATAAAACCGAGAGTCAGATAACAGTCTTAGTGAGCAATAAAACAACTATCTAACATCATCAATAAAGTATATGAAAATATGTAGATTAACCAACCAATCTACCAAGACACCAGTGAAGAACCCAACCCCGTCTTCCCCACATCTGACAATGATATCCTTTACAAACAACATTCGAAAACAACTATACATTCATGGTGTTAGACCAAAACTTGGTGCTAACACCCGAATGCAGTGTGAAGACCTCACAATCACAAATCACAGAATGCAGATAAAGCAGTAAAAAGGGGGAACACACGAGGTTTTTATAATGGTTCGGCTCAAACCAAGCCTACGTCCGCTTTATATCTTCTTAAATCCTAAGAATTTACAAATATAATGCCGTCTCACAATCTGTGAGATCCAATTACATACAACATCCTTGTATTACAATAAGAAAAGAGAAGAGGTTTATACACGAAATCATTGTGTTAATTTTATTTGAGGAAGACACAATGTCCTTGTGTCGTTTATAATGGCAGCCGAGAAGTGCTAGTGCCAAAAAGTTGGAAGCAGTCCCTGAAAATGCCTTCCAATGGTGTCTTTATAGCCATTTACGGCAGGCGGTTCGTGGGCTACGTGGCACGCACCCCAAGAATCTCGAAATGTGGTTGAAAACATGGAGAAATTCTCTCCAAGTCATGCCACGTGTAATGAGATCCAGGTTCATAGGAGTAGGAATAGCCAAGAGAATAGGTCAATATATGTGCAAAAGCAGTTCCACACCAGACAGTTCGTGATCCTTATGTGCTCCACGATCGGGTTGTGGTCCAGGGTTCCACCACGAGCCCTAGGATAGGGGCGATCCCTAGGGGGCGAGTCCTAGGATGGCGAGCCGGTCTAGGAGGGTGAGATCCGATCCAAATTCCAAGCTATCGATGCTTCGTCACTTTATCTAAGTGATTGTCAGTCCACATTCAAGTCTGGAGTTATTCCAAATGATAAAATTCGTATTGGGACAATCCTTGCCATAGGATAGCCTAGCAAGTTGCCCCTCATAACACATCTTGCTAGTTGATGGAAGATGTGTTCTGGATAATCCAAGAAATTCATAAGCCATAGAAATCCTAGAATACCATGACCTCGCCGGGTCCGCCAGCTACAAATATAATCCATATCTATAAAGAGATAGAGGTAAAACAAACAAGATATTTGCTTTAAGGGCTCCTAATCATGTCTTCATTTTTTTCCAGGACACGGTCTTTAAATAATTAGTTTGCAGGACAGAAAACATGGCGACCCGTTTTCTTTTTTAAAAATATCGATCTCTTCAAATTAACCATGCCCCCTGATCACGATATCTCCGATTTTCAATATTTTCAAATTCGATCTGCCATCGTTAATTCTTTCAGGTGAGTTTTAATAATTTTGTTTCTCTTCATACTTTATAATTCGACATAATTTTTTTAAATTCTTGATATTTAAGAGGTGATTTTTTTGTTGATATTTTTTTTAATATCAGGTGATTTTTATAATTTTGAATTGAATCGTGGATTATCTTTTTACTGAGCGATTTTGAATTTTTAATTGAATCTGAAATTGAGTTATATGATATAGAAATGTGCTAATTTGTTCTTTATTTTTGTGGACTATGTTGTTCAATCAATGGAAGAGCAAACTCAAAGTTCAAGTATTCCTTTAGTTGAACATGCTGCTAAAAGGTATGATGTAATTTAGTTAAAACTTTAATATGACATGTGAAATGTGCTTTTAATGGTTGGTGAATTTAATTGTAGTTTTTGTGTAGTTATGATAAATTTTTTCATTAACAAAACAGAAGTGAAAAAGATAACTCGTTTCATCTTTTTTTTTAAATTGTCTTTAAAATAAAAAGATAAGCGGTTATTTGGGCTTCAATGGAAAATAACAATGATTTGTTATAGTTAATTTTTTTAAAAAAAAATTGGTTATATTGTGCAAAAGTTATGTTTTATATATAATTCAAATGATAAATGATTACTAGTTATATGTTAAGATAACACAACAATTGAATGTAAAGATAATATAACAATTATATGTAAAGATAACAGAACAATTATAATACAATTATAATTTTAAAATAATTTATGTTATTTTAACATTGTTGTATAATTTTGTATTTTATTCGATACCATAACAGTAGTAAAAAAGATAACTAGCTTTATCTTTTTGTAAAATGGTTTATAAAAAGGTTTAAATTTAAAGTTATTTACTTATTTATGTTTTGAATTGCAGGTCTGATATATCTATGATGGTTGTAGTTGATTTTAATAAGAATTCATTTAGTATTCGTCTTGGTTTGGATGCATCAATTAGTTATGTAAGAAGCAAGGTTTGTGAGGTTTGGAATACTTTTACTCCTTCATGTTTTGATGTGTTCTATGTTCGAGAGTCTAAAACTACTTACGTTGAGATGGATAGTGATCTACAAGCTATATTGTGCTCGTCATGGTTTAAAAAGGAGGATTTCTTGGTTTTTTTTATATGCTTAGAGAATAATTCAAATGTTGTTGCTATTGACAGTAGTAAATCAGTTCCGGTTGTTGGTATTGGAGAATCAAGTAGTAGTTTGATTGAATATGATGATGATTTAGATTTTGCTTATTGCCAAGACAAAAACTTGCATGGATTGTTGAAGAAAAATTCAAATTTAGAATTTTTATTGGTGTTAGACAAATATTTGATTCGGCTATTTGATTTGGTAGAATTGTAACTGCATATTGTTTAAAAAATGGATTTAAAGTACAATATGTTAAGAATCCTAAGGAGCGGGTGACAGTTCGATGTGCTGTAGATGGTTATTTATTTAGAATTCATGCTTCTTGCAAATTGAAGTAATTGGATCAGTTGATTGTTAAAAATATTCAGCTAAGTCATTCATGTGAAGGTGGATTTAGATTAGTCAGTAGTCCAGCTATTAACAGCGATCTTGTAAAAGCTTTGATTGTTAATTAAATACGTGATGAGCCGAAAAGGAAAAACAAGGATATTGTGAAAAGTTTTAGGAGAGATTATGATGTGGATTTAAGTTACTATTATGCTTATAAAGGTACAAAATTGGCTATTAGTGATATATATATGGTGATAAAAAAAATCATATAATAATTTAGTACGGTATTTGAAGGCAATTGAGAAATATAATCCGAAAAGTTATACAAGTATGGATGTGGATGAAGAGACTAACCAATTTGAGAGAGTATCTGTTTGCTACGAGGCTTGCATACTTGGATTTAGGTATTGTCGACCTATGATTTTTTTGGATGCAACTTTTTTAAAAGGTTGACGTGGTATTTTGATGGATTTTACTGCTAAAAATGGGAATCAAGGTACATAATGTTATTAATTATTTTCTTATTTAGTACATAATTACATATTTCGATAATTAATCAAGTTATTGTATTATAGTTGTAAGATTCAGTAAATAGGAACTTGTAATTTAATAGAAGAAAAAGATAGAACAATATATCTTTTTTATGCAGTTCATTAATTTTATCATGTTCTGTAGTATTATTGAAAATTTTAATTTTTATTGTTGGAAAGTTTATTTAGAATAGCTGTTTTATGTTTCAGGTTTCTTTCCATTGGCAATGACTCTTGTGCCTAAAGAAAATATAACAACCCGGAAAATCAGAACCAATTTAAAAAATTTATTTTGGCGATTTTAATGGATTTCGAATATTTAAAATGATTTATTTTAAATAATAACGATGGAAAATTTATTTTCGACGAAGTTAAAACAAATAATTTTATTTTAATTATAAAAGGAATTGAAAATGACGCGGTATTTTGAAAATTCAATTTCAAATTTCAATTGAATGTACAGGATTCAAAACAAACCAGATTTTAGTGAAACCAAAAATATTTGAATCTATTTGAAAATATCTTTCCAATGAATCTGAAAAATCCAAATTTCATAGCGGGAATAAAAAGTTATGTCTAGTTGAAAATTCAGAATAGTCGCTATGGAAATATAGCCCTTAGAAATGGTCATTTTGCAAACGACCTCCGTTTTCGACGAGACCACTTTTGTTAGATCTGGAATGTCAAATTATTGCTAGCACTACAAGAAAACATTGATTTAGCGTCGAATTTTTAGAAGCGGAAATTTCCGTCGCTAATTTGCGACGGATTTCCATGTGATCTGCAAGGGATAGTTTTTTGTTTTTTAACTTTTTTTTTCTTTTATTTATTACCGTCGTCTTCTGTCATCCCTCACTAATCCGCTGCAAATTGCGTCAAATTACCAACATAAAATTTCTGTCGCTATTTTCCGCTGCAAATACAGGCAGAATACCGACGAATATTTATTGAAGCTTATTTGCAGCAGAATTCCAACAGATTTGCAAGAGATGTTTATATTATTTTCTAAGATATACTTTAGTGTTATTTTTTAATAATTATTAACATGTTCAATTTTTAATAATTAATTTGTTCGAATTAATGATTTTTAAGTAGTAATAAATAATAATTTATGTTCTATAATAAATAACTTATAATCATTGCTTATTTAGAATTAGCAAAATAATCTTTGCTCATAACCAACACTACAACAAAAATACCATTTTACGACTAAGAACTTGCAACGGATCTGTAAAGCGTTGCGAAATGTCAAAGTTTTAACAACTTATTTAAAAAGACGTTGTAATTTATATTTTTAGATAGTGTTCATAAATAAATGTTGTAATAAAACCAAATTCTACAATGTTATTCTAAATGGTTGTTAATTCTTTTGTTTATAATGGCCGTTTTGCATTGTTCATATTTTGCTTTTTCATAATGCTAATGGGATGTAGTTAGATTTGACATCTTACAAACTTTTTTGCACTGTAAGTTTATTATATTTGCATTATTTATGAAATGTTTAATGGGTATTTATAATTTTATAATTTTTATTGTATTAACAAGATTTGCTGTCCGAAACTATTTTTGCAAAATGGTTTACAAATAATGTAGTTTTGTTTTTTATCAAGCACATTTTATTGTTTGTCTAATATCTGTGTGGGTTGAAAGGTTTTTAATGCAAAAAAAATTAGTCTCCGCATTTATTACCAATCCACATCTTTGATGCCCCTTGCCCTCAACCGTTAGATAAGTTATTAATCCAACGCTTCAGATCTCAATCAGAGCATCTATTATCAATCCACATCTTTGATGTCCCTTGCCCTCAACCGTTAGATAAGTTATTAATCCAACGCTTCAGATTTCAATCTGGCATTCTTACCATATCCCTTTTCCTCAGTTCTCCTCGCCCTCTTTCCTTTTGATTCGCAAAAAAAAAAAAAAAAAAAAAAATGCATAGATTTCCCTGACCTAATTGCAGATAAAGAGCTGATTTCTGTCATTTTCGTCACTTTCTGGTAACATCTTCCTATTTTCTTACAATATTTGATTTTCAAAACATTTTTTCTTGTAATTTCAATTTCGATTAGGCCTTTTTACTCTTTAATTTTCAACTTCCTTTCCAATTCTATGCCGTCAATATTCATAAATCAGATAGGGCTGAGATCCTATCTCGTATATTTCTATTCCTTTAAGCAAATAGCCCTGTCTAAATTAAGGCCTACCTAAAATTTCTGTCCAATCTGATATCTTTTGTTGGTGTCACCACTGACGATACTCGTTAAGTGGCATGAATAAATTAGATGTGAAAAGTAACAGTAAGTAGCTAAATAATTGAAAATTAGTAATTGAAAAATGGATGGGAAAGAAGAGATGGACCAAGCTTGAAAAGGAGAGCGTGTAAAACGGAAGCAACAATTACTGCCTTCAATTTAAAACTATGAAAGTTGACAGAGTCATTGGTTGGACATTCAATTAACTCAATTTTATAATTTTATCTTTTTTCTTATGCTTGCTGCATAAGGATATGTATTTTGTACATCTAAATTTACTCAAACCAAAGTATGTATTTTGTAACCTCATATTTGATTTATTCTTTTGTTTTATTTTTAATCTAGTGGTAGGTCTTAAAAACTGAAGTAGTGCATACATTTAGACTCTACTATTCAGGAAAAGTGGAGAGGTTAAGGAGGATAAAGGGAGCTATGGCAAAAAAAAAACCGTTTTTGAGGCAGCTTATGAATCATTGGTGGAGTGGAATGGATGATTGATGTTCCAAGTGATTTGTCTGCCAATTTTTTTTCCAAGGTCCTTTAGTAAACATTGTATCATAAGATCAGGACTTGAAGTTTCATACTAATTTAGAAGATATATTTGATATTATTGAGTAGTAAGCTTTGATATAGTGGAAAATGTAAATGGCATTTTGTGCAACTGTTTTGTGGTATATTGATTGGCAATCATATAGTTTTGTATAGAGTGGGGCATCAAAATTTGGAATTTAACGTAGAATAAAATGAGACTTTGGGTCCTTATTTGTATTGAAGGCCTCAATACTACATAGTTGTGTCTAGGTTCTTATCTTCGATATTGATACTAGTAAACCAACACACATATTTACATATGTGTGCACCACTTATTAATTATTATATGTCGTTTAAATCAAATTTATAACTTTATCTTAAGTATAAAACATACTGACATAATAACATTGACTAAACATATGCTGAGATTTGCATAATTTGGACCATCACATAAATACTTTTGATCCATGTATAATACAATATTTATGTGAAATGTAGAATTGTTTTAGAAAATGATTCTATGCAGGGCTGGCCACAGAATTTGAATTTTTTTCCCTTTCATTCTATTATCACTTTGTTTTCGAATTTAGAGCTCTGCTTTAATTGCTAATGTAGGTGGAGAGTACATTTTAATCATTAAACTGGATTTTAGGATTCATGTAGGAGATAGTCTGGAAAATTGTCAGCTTTGAAATTATTTGTATTAGGATATAGGTCTAAAAGATTAAGATTGAGCATGTCATTTTAATCTGTATGATTTGCAGGTATTGGAATCTTTGGCAGCTAAGTTTGGTCATGGTTGTGGCCATGGATTTTTGTTGGAGAATAATTGCGGTAGTCAAAGCTGCTAAAGTATTAGGCCTCACATTTGCTGAGGCATTTGAGAAACGTCCTATTGAACTTCTACAATTGCTATCGCTCAAAGCACAAGACTCGCTGGAACAAGCTAAGCTCTTGGTTCGAACTCATGTCATTTCTTCTTCAAGCATTGCTCGTGTACTTGCTGAGTCATTTCTTAAGGTATGGCTAATGTATATATTTATTTGGAGCAATTGCGCCGTGCATTGTTACAACATGGTATCTGGTTAAGCTGTAGGAAGACAACTGAAATGAAAAGATACATCTTTTTTTTGAAACAGAAAAGATACATCTTGTTAATTTTCAATAAACAGGCTTCTTAAATTCTCTGAAATGTTCTAATTTTAATATCATGCAAACATAAGAACGTGATTACTACACTTAGGTTGGCTAATAAGTAGCTCACGTACGTTTAAGGCTGTTATATGACTTCAGAAGCTGGAAAATTCTAGTATCTTACTTATGAATTTGACAATTACATGGCCAAGAAGATTGAGAAATTATTTGAAGTAGATGAAAACAAAATTTTATTCTTTGATAGATTTTTTTTTGATGAAATGACCAAAATGTTTAGATAATAAAGAAGTAAAAAAGCTTTGGAAAAAGGTTATTAGATGTACTTTATACTTGCACACAATATTTTAAAACTTTTCAAATATTAGTATGGTACTTTTATCTTTACAGAACACATTCTTGATATGGCTTTTTGAAGTAGCCTTACTCTACAGACAAACATTGCTTAAAACTAATTGTAAAAATATGCCTCTCCTTTTAAACTGGAGATGTGTGCTTGCACAGTTTGAAATTGCGCAAGCACATTTGTTTTTATAGCTTGTGCATTTTGAGAATTGCTCAAGCTGTAAACAAAAAAAAAAAAACATTTCCTACTTGTGCATTTTGAAATTGCACACGTAGGAATACATTGTCAAATTAAATAGCCGAATGAGTAACGGTTTCACTTCTTCCATCTTTTTAACAAAAAAAATCAATTTTATTCTACGTTAAATTCTTCCAATCTTCAAATGTTTCACTGCTAGTTGTGATCAATCAATGAAAAACTTCAGAGAATCTCGGAGTTGATGTGAACTTGGGTAAGGCTAGACTGTTAGACGATGCTATTACTTAGTTGTTTGCTTAGTAATTCACATAATTATTCCCTGTCAACAAATATTTTGAAATTTAACAACATGCTATCTGTTTTGATCAGTATTAGCGAACTTTGGAAACAAAGATGGTAAACTATGTCTTTTAGATAATTGGCTATTGGTGTCATCTTACATTTGTTTTGTTTTGTAGTTGATTCAGTGGTCTACGACCTATGTCAGAGTTCTACGTACTTAACATGTTGTGGGAAAAGAAGAACTAAAAGTGAGAAGAAGGTGAGGCTGCTATATATCTGGTACGCATTCATCGTTTTGTTTTATTTTTTGTGTTGACTACAAATCAACGTGTTTTCATGATGTGCTGCAAATATTTGCATGTGCACTTGTTACCTACTCTCTACGTACAAGGTACCATAGTGAAGTTTGTTATGCTATGAGAAGGATTGGTATCATCAACAAATTTATAACAGCTTCTCTGTTTTTTTTAAGTTAACTAGAATGATGCGTTAGTTGATTTAATGAGCTTGAATGGACTTCTAAAAGAAATTTGCTTCTTCTTTCTTTATCCCTTTAGTTCATTATATTTAAGTTAAATGCATTAATAATTAGAGCAACAACTTCATCTAGTTTTATTAATGGTAATTAAAAGTCTTAAGTGATGATCAATACACGTTGGTACCTTGACAGGTTGACAATTATGGTTGAAAATATTCAAAATATTATTGATTCCATTTTATTAGAACAATAATCCAGGAAACCTATATATGTGTGAGAGCACCTACTAGACATATGAATACCATAGTGCAAAGTAAGAGCATCAACTTAACTTAAAATTAGCTAGTGCAGTAACATAATTTGCAATCTTGAATTAGTAAGAGCATCAAATTAACATTTTGGCAGTAGAAACTTTTTAGAACCTGTGGGCATATATGTCAGGAAATGTAACATAATGCAAATAGAAAATATATGTCAGGAACTTTGTAGGAACTTTTTCTTTTTCTTTTTCCGTTGCCTGCATACAAAATAGAAAGAAGGGTGCCCCTTCCTTTCCTTTCTTTCATGCGTGTAGAGTAAAATGAATCCAATGGCAAGTGCCATGTAAATGAATGCATAGGAAGTAAAAGAAAAATGGGCTGACGTTAGTGGACCAAAAAGGCAAGAAGAAAAGAAAGAAAAGTGAGGGGGAAGGCTTGGGAAGAATAAAAGAAAATGAATCCCCCTTCCAGTTGCTTTTATTTTTACTTTTTCCTGGATGTGCTGTTTGAGTAGCTCCATTTGCAGGCAATAAAGAAGAATGAAAGATGGAAATATGAAGGATCTTCCTTGTTGCATGCATGAATTTATCAAGTGTGAGGTATTTTGTATTTTACTTCATTTTGTTTCATTCCAGAAAATTAGCAGGAGTAAAGAAAAGTGTCAAAAATAATAATAAGTTTCTCCTCCCTTTCCACTATGCCCATGCGCATAACGCACACATGAATCACACTCACGCGCTCATACATATGACATATATACCCATATCCACACACAAATATATACACACACAATATATATATATAATATATATATATATATATATATATATATATTGTGTGTGTATATATACATACATACATTCATTTATGGAACTCACACACATATCACTCAACCCAACACATCACAATCACGCATAAACACTCACAAAACTAGACACACATACACTCATACCTAGCATACCCATGTACTTCTGTTTCATGCACAGGCATGCATACGGCCATGCATCATCCATGAATGCAAAACAGTGTGGCTATCTAAAAATGCAAACGATTTTACTTTTCTCTTTTTTTTTTAATCAATGTAGAATGCAAACTATTTTACTATTTCAATGCTTATGTTTAAGCTGTGGGAGGTTGCAAAGTGTTGATGTCGCGTTATTTGCAGCTCCACTTTGGGCTGCTGTTTCGGTGGGTTGGGTCTAGAAGTCGAAACGGATTTTTGATTTTGCCGTGAAGAGAATTGGGGATTTTGATGGTAATGGGTTTTGGAAGCTGGGTTTTAATTCTTTAACTGGCAGAGGGAATGGAAAGGACTTGAAGGAAGTCGAAATGAGGTAAACATACTGATTTTGTTTCTGAGGATTTTTGAGGTTTTTGACTTTTTTGATGATATCATGGTTAAATGCTGTGTTTATAGTTTGGAGATGAAGGAAAGTGAAGAATTAGCAGTGAATATTGTTGATCTAAAGCATTTATATAAGCTAGCAGAAGTTACTGATGGAGGTCCGATTTGGCATCAAATGATGTACAAGGCTATGCCTGGCTTTAGTCATACAGCTTGGAAGAGAACATAAGGTATAATACTTTTTGCTTGCTCATATTTGTTAGTGTTATGTTTGGAAAGTTAGCATAGCTTATTCTAGCTAGGAATCACTGCTTCATAACATGTTCTACTGCACACTAATTTTGTGACGTTAGGGATATCACTGTTCAGTGTGTTTTGATGCATTTAAAGCACTCCAGAGTCAAAAGAATAACAAGGCAAAACTGCTCGGCAGTTTAGTTTACTGTTTTAACATGCAAGCAACCATTTCATTAATGTCCATATAGTACGATTAAGACTTAATCAGGAAACCTTTTTGGATGAACTATTACTAAGATGGTGATGATTATCATCAACATGTAAGTTGATTTTATCCATTTCAATTGACTAGCACACAAATGACATTTTTCTTTCCGATATTGAAGATGCGCCCTCCAGAATACAAAAGCAGTACTATATTTGATGATGCAACGCCAGAAGTAGTGAATGATTTCTTTTGGGATGATGAGTTTAGAACAAAGAACATATGGGATGACATGCTTCTTGAGCACACAATACTTGAAAAGTGTGAGAAAACTGGGACCGTGGTGGTTAGATGGGTGCGCAAGGTAATTGATCATTTTTAGTTAGATTTATTGTTTCTGTCCATAGAAAGGATTGGCGTTTGAATGTGCTTAATGGCTTCTGCATCTATATAGTTTCCATTCTTCTGTAGCAACCGAGAGTAAATCCTTAGTCGAAGAATATGGAATGTGGAGGGTACATATTATTGCATGTTTGTCAGATAATTACTCCAGAATTTTAGTACAACTTTGCTGGGTATATATCTTTTGCATGTGTAACAAGATCTCCTTTATTAGGACTATAAACATGTTAGTTTTAACCCTATCACATATGATATTGCTAATCGCTTGTGCTAGATGGCTACTGATTATCATACAGAAACATCCCATATTATGGATTTCAATAGATACCCTGGTTAGTTTTTATACTGGTGTTTTTACACTATTTTTGTGTAATCTCTTTACAGCTTCGCTCTCCTCAACGTTTACTGCTTCATTGTGTAATGGCTTCTCCTCAATGTTCAAAGCGTCATTGTGTTGACAATGAAGATGATGTTCATGAGCTACAAAAAACCGTTGAGGAAATGCGCTCAGACCTCGAGAATGAGAAGCATAGCGGATTAGGATTGAGGCAGAGAGAGAGAGCGTGAGCGAGCTAATTGCCAAAGATCTGAGGAAGAGCAGACAATGCTGGCACAACAACAAAAAGCAGACATAAAACTTTCAAGCACAAATGAAACAAATTATGACAATGTTTTAGAGAAACGATGAATCTGATTATGAAGATCCTTCGCCATCGTCATCTTCATGAGTTACTAATGTATGGTAGTTGGATATATTTTGTTGATGCTTCTTTTATGTGGTTTTTTTGTATGGGTATTATGAGTAAGGATGATGTTTTTATATGGAATACCACTAGAACTAGCTGAATAGTTTTGTTAGTTATAATTAAGTCTAGTGTATGTATGAATTGATGGATGATTATGGACGGTATTGTTTTTTGTATGAAGCTCTAATAAAAAAATATTGTTGTGATAACAAAAAACTAATAATTGCATTTACTTTTTTGTTAATATCGCTCATTTTATGTGCATGCATATATATATATATATATATATATATATATATATCGATTGGTAGCGATGGTTGAAAAAAAAAACAATATATAATCAGAACAGGAAGGGAATACCGACGGATTTTTATCAAAATCGACACTAAAACGTCGCTAAGCAAAAACTGATATTTTATGGATAGCGACGGTTTACTGACGGATAACTGGAATGCAAAATGTGTGCTATATATTCCGTCGGTAATCCCTCGCTAAATAGCATGCGTTTAGCGACGGAAAAATATTTACTGATTTTAGTATGTTATATATATTCGTCGGTAAAACGTCGGTGATTTTTTTTTAAATAAAATTATAATATAGCAGAAAACGACGGTGAAGTGACGGAGAATCGACGTTAATTTCCGTCGCAAAATTGTGCCTAAAATACCGACGTGTTTTTTAGCGACAACCGTATTCCGCTGCAAATCCATCGCTAACAGACATTTAGCGAGGGTTTAGCGACGGATTTTTCCGCTGCAAAATCAATGTTTTCTTGTAGTGTAGATTCCAATTTTTATTATTTTTGGAATCAATATGTGAGCATGACAAAGGAAAAAGCATTTTGACAGTTTCAGTCAATTTGGATCGACCAGAAAATGGCCGTTTTTCAAACGGTCTCCAAATTTGACGAAATTAGTTTTGTTAGGACCGTATCGTCAAAACATAGCTAGAATTATTTTTCTGGAAATTTTGGAATTAGTACGTGGCCCTGATAAATTGAAATGTACGTTTAAATTAAATATATATGGATTTATATCGTAATTTTAAAGAAAACTAGTTGAAACAGTCGAACTAGCTTTCGAAACATATCCCATTGTGTTCAGAATGGGGGTAATTAGCTAGGGGAGACAGCCGGTGGGTTTGATTTGGAGTTCGTATGGGTACACGGGTATTTTTGGAATTAAAATAAAAATATAAGGGCCAATGGAAATTTTTGAAACCCTAATATTATCTACTCAGAAACCGCCGCTCTCTCTCTCATCAGAAGGCGGAAATCGCTCCAACCCATTTCCCACTAAATCGTTCGATCTACACATCGTTAACCAACTCCACCACTGCAAAATGGAAGAGAGCTTTGAGATCTCTTAAGTGAACGGTCGTTACGGGCTTTCATGCTCTCAGGCGGTCGGATTTGGAGCTTAAAGCCGCCTGTTTTGGAGCGCGATTCAAGGTGATAAGGGAGGCCGAATTCGCCTGAACTCCGGGCAAGGGGAGGCACCGCTTCGCTGCTCGTCGAGGCGCATTCCGATCTCCCTCCGACGCCTTGAAACCCGCGCAAGGATGAAACCCTAAATCGAAGGCATAGGTTTGGTTAAACAGAAGACGGGTTTCAGAAGAGGGAAGGTGAATCCATTATCGTAAACAATGTATAAACTCCTGTATCTTCTTCATACGAGGTCATAAATTCGCGATTTTAGAAGCGTTGGGCTCGTATCAGAAAACTCTATGAAACCAAACTGACCGGGTCCAATTTGGAGCACATTGGGATTTCAGGCAATTTCAAATCAAAACAGAACAGAATTTCAGATAAAAAAACTGACGGAGTGGATCCCAATGTGAGAACTTCTCACTAAAATTAGTTCTATACAATTATTTATTATATAACTGCATATATGAACTGCTTCCCGTCATCCATAGACCATGGACGGCTTATTTGATTGTATTGTGTTGTTGTGATTGATTGTGATGTGAAATGGACTGTATAAAATATTCATGTGATGAATAAAATATTTGAATAGTAAAAATATAATTTTTATTGTATATATGGACTATATAAAATATTCATGTGATGAATAAAAAATTTGAACAATAAATATATATAAATTTTATTGTATATATGGGCTGTATAAAATATTCATGTGACGAATAAAATATTTGAATAGTAAATATATCATTTTATTGTATATATGGACTGTATAAAATATTCATGTGTTGAAATAAATATTTTATCATTAAAAATATAATTTTTAATGGGGTATATGAATGAAAATAAATATTCATTTACAAATCATATGATTTGCTTATGTGCACCCATTTAATTGACATTGATTGGGATGATAAATTTTACACATCACCCAACTGCACAAATAATAACCAGTATTTGTTGTTTGAAAACCCCACACCGGTATTGGTATGATATTTGACATATACTGATCCTAATAATTAGTGGTATGTCAATCGATGGGTTGACAGGCTGTGTTGAGCGTTATTTATTTATTTTTAACGCTTATACAGTTGTGTAATGCAATCTGGATGATGGTTGACTGTGTTTGATTATTGTTGTGTACATGTGTGTATGGAATCCATATAAATAAAATTATATGGTAATTGACTGTGCCTGATTCCAGTTCAGAAAGAATGAATATTTTAAAATAACAAATATTATAAAATAATATTCAGTAAAAGATCAAAATCTGATTTTGATGTCCGATTTGGGATGGACACGAAAATATTTAAATATATAAAGTCGTGTTGTTTAGATTTGCACCATTCTGACGCGAACGATATTTATATCGATTTTATTCATTTTTATAATGAATATCGAAATGTAGTTGATTTCAAAATCTGAAGTTTAAAAATATTATCATTTATATATTAATGATATGGAATATTCAATTTTGATTTAAAGTTGAATATGAAGTTGAAATCGTTTTAAAATGAATTTATAAACGATTTATAAAATACATTTTAAATGGAAATCGATGAAATATGTATTATATATATAATATAATGGCCTGAATAGAACGCGCCGAGTCGCGGCAGTTCACGAATTTCGACTATTGACTTCGAATGGACATTACGGGAGATCCGACCGTCGGATTCTCCTAAAAACGGAACTGTTGGGTTCGTATCGAAAAGAACTTTCTAAAGAATATTAGAGATTTGAAATCTAACGGTTGGATTTGGAATTATGTCCAAATCAAGTTTGGAAAAGGTCGTTGTAAGTGTAGTTCAATGGTCGTTTATGAAAATTGCCTGTACGGGCCTTGATAAAATTATTAAAAATATCAATAATTTGTGTAAAATCATAATAAATGATTTGGAAAGAGTTGGGATGAAAAATTCCATATTTGAAAAGATAAAATATATTTTTATCGAAATGAACTAGTTATGAACTAGAATTAAAATCCAAAATTTTTAAATAAATAAATGGGATTTAAAATGTGTAACAACCCGTATTTTTTAATAATAATCTGTTATAACATAAATTGAGGCAGAATTAAATTATAAAATGGGAATCAAGGGAAACGGGCTATGCCATTGCGTTCGTCTCGGAAAAATACGCGAAATAGAGTCCGAGTTTTCGAAAATCGGAGTCCGTATGACCCAGTTAAGGCCCGTTGAAGTTTGCAGAAAATTTCTAAGTAAAAACAGATTTAAATTTAAAATTAAAAACAAGGGTTTGGGCCAGCTGGGCCAAGGCGGGAAAAATCCCGCCAGGACTTGCATGTCGACAGGCCTGTCGACAGGGTCCTGGGCATGTCGACTGCCCTGTCGACAGCCCTGTCGACAGGGTGTGCCCAGGCAGTCTAGCCTGGTGCACCATTTTGATTTGGGCTGGGTCTTGGGGCTTGGTTCTAGAGGATTCCGAGATCTGACGGGCCAAAACTATCCTAGGGTTAATCCTATGGTCTAAATCACTCTAATCTTCTATAAATAAGCTCCTAATCCTACCCTAAAGCCTCATTAATCATTCTTGCAACCAAACTATGCCAAAATCCAAACTCTCATGGCCTCCACCCTCTTCATACAAATCCTAATTTAATTCCTAAGTGATTTAAATGCATACAAGCATATTTAGGCTTGTATGATCCTCCTTAGCTTGCATTGAAGGCTTGTTTTTCAATTGGCACCATAAAAGAGGAGTTTTGATCAAGTTTGCTTGCATTTGGGGGTTGTAATTAGTTGCATAAGGGGTTCTTTACATTTGCTATAGTCATTTGAGCCCGCATAAGCATTGTAAGCCCTCTTACCTTCACTTTGTAAACTCTAAAGTTAATATGTGGTGAAAATTGAGATTTATGTGAGTTTATTTGATTATGCTTGCTTATGCGAACTCACTATGCCATGTTTTACATGTTTCACAAGTTATGCATATGCGGATTTACTATGCCATGTTTTACATGTTTCACAAGTTATGCATGCATATGCGGATTTACTATGACATGATTTGCAAGTTTATTTGAGTATGCATGTTTATGCGAGTTTGCTAAGCTATGATTTGCAAGTTTATTTGAGTATGCATGTTTATGCAAGTTTGCTAAGCCTTGATTTGCAAGTTAAATGAGTTATGCATGTTTATGCATGTTTGCTAAGCCATGATTTACAAGTTAAATGAGTTATGCATGTTTATGCATGTTTGCTAAGTCATGATTTACAAGTTAATTGAGTCATGCATGTTTATGCAAGCTTACTAAACCTTGATTTGCAAGTTTAATTAGTTTTGCATGCTTATGCAAGTTTAAAATGACAAGTTGTGCATGTTTTGACAAGTTGTGCATGTTTTGACAAGTTGTGCATGTTTATGCAAGTTTAGTTGTGCATGTTTTGACAAGTTGCACATGTTTTGACAAGTTATGCATGATTATGGTAATATGCAAGTTCACTTTGCTAAGTTATGCAAGTTTAACACGTTATGCATGTTTATGGTAATATGCAAGTTCACTATGCTAAGTGGTGCAAGTCTAACATGTTATGCATGATTGTTGTGCAAGTTTATCATGTATGTTGTGCCAAGTTCCCTCTTCCTATCCTTTATGCGTTATTACGAATATGTAAGCGATAGAATGACGTTGGGGGTTTTGGGTAAACTTAAAATACATGAAAATATAAGATTGGGAATTTACCTATTAAGTTAGGTCTACCCCTTGGGAATTTACCTATTAAGTTAGGTCTACCCAAGTATTTGTTGACTTGTAATTATGTTTTGAAATAAAGTGGACATGACACTTAGAAAACATAAGTGTGGCCAACTCGAGGTTGGGTTGAGTTTGTAGCGTAATCCTACCCGGAACCGACCGGCTTAACTAGTGGCTACAAATAATAGGACCCAATGTGAGAAGTTGGTCATATGGTGCCAAAACCCGAGGTTAGACTAAGTTGTGGTGTAAACCTACCCGGACCCGCCCGGCCTAACTAGTAACCACAACAAGGTCTAATGTGAGAGGTTGAGGTGCATTAAACTAATTAATGCCTCATGATTAGGGTTAAGTCAGGGTCCACTAATACTTAACCAATTTGGGAATTCGGGGGATTAGAATGTGGTTAAGTCGTGAACCATTGGTTACACTTAACTAGTTTAATCCATTTGGGAGCTCAAGGGATTAGAATGGGGTTAAGCCACACTTAACCAGTTTAATCCAGGATTAGTGAAGGGTTAAATCACACTTAACCCTCTTGGGAAACCCTAGCAACGTGGTCTGTTCTAACAGTAATCCCAGTTTGGTATCATTCACAACCCTAGAAGCTAGGCTAGGGCGGGGCACGATTACTGGCAGATGTAAGCGACCAAAGGGCGATGGCCGAGTGGTACAGCGGTGCGGGTTCGGCGGGCTACGGACGTGCACGTAGTCCGATTTTGGACAAACTCGAGGCACGGGTACCAGTAGTTTAGGGCTGTGCATTATTGCTTAAGTGTCCGGGGTTGACACCCGAGGGCTTGATACACCCAAAGGTGGACCCAGCACAGACTAACTACAACCATATGTGGGCCATATGGACACCAACACTTGACGTGTTAGGTTTATAGGGAGCCGATCGACTAGACCGTGGGGCTGGACCTTATACTAAGGTCACTTCATGTTATTGGGCCAAAGTTCGGGCTACGGGATCAATACCTGTTATGTTGATTTGCTAGTACACCGTGGTGCAAAAACTTAACTCTGTTTATGCGATGACACCTCTATCTATCTTGTAGTTGATTTATTCATGCCAGTATGTTGTTATCTATGATCACCTCAGTTTCCATCATGATGTTAACTTTATTAGTTTATAGACTGATCGTAGCAGGGCTTACTCAGTCTTTTTGACTGACCCGTTTTGTTTCGCCTCTTTTCTTCCGTTTCTTCCCCCCCAGGTTCTCAGGGAGGGAATACTGGAGCCTAGCTTGGATTTTAGCTGCTTCCTTGGATAGCTCAAGTATGCTTTGGACTTGAGCCGCTATGGTTTATCACTCTTATTTGGGGATAGCACTTATGTATTTTCAGTTTATCAGATGATGTATTTATCTAGACTTGTAATTTTGGGAAAGTGACATTTTGATGTACCAGACTTGTGTTTTGAAATGGTTTATAAATCTTCCGCTGTTTTATTTACTTACTCTGTTTATTTACATATATATATATGTCATGTCCTGCCTTGCTATATCATTATGCATGTTTACCAATAATGCCCCTCCAAAGCTAGTGCATTCCTTTGCGAGTGACCCTAGTGGAGGCGGGGTGTTACATTTGGTATCAGAGCGAGGTTTACGAGAAGGGATAAAAAGGTTTTTAAAACTCTTTGAAAAACTATTTTCAAAACCAAGTATAAAGTATTTTCCAAAGAAAAGTCTAGTTTATTTTAAAGGCTATTCCCCAAAAAGCCATTAGCACTATCCTTTGATCCCTCGTTTGAAAACTCTTTTCTTTTCGTTTCCAGCATGTCTGAAAATCTCATCTTGCCCGAAGGAGTAACAATACCCGATTGGTTTCGTCGGTACTCGGAAGTCACGGCACCGGTCCCGGGTGTCTCTAATGATGTCCTTCCAGTCGAGGCCGCTGTTCCTCCTCCTCCTCCCATAGCTGATGTTCCTCTTCCTCCTTCCCCTCAGCATCCTCAAACTGACTTCGCAGAGATTTGCCAAGATTTTAAGGCGATGGGTTGCAAGAATTTCTTTGGAACCGAGACTTTTGTAGAGGCAAGGAATTGGTTGAAAGGGACCGAAGATCTTTTAGCCACCTTTGATATAGGTGACCGCAGGAAGGTTCTATTGGCAGTATGGTTGCTAAAGGAAGAAGCTGCACGTTGGTGGGTAGTCACCACCGCCACTAGGCCAATTGAGACTTGGGATGACTTTAGAGGAAGGTTTGGACTGAGATTCTTATCACTGAAGCAAAGGGACATGACTATTAGGGAATACATAGATAAGTTTAATCAACTGGCTCATGACGATTTATATTTGGTTAATACAGCTCAGAAGAAGGCCCTGCACTTTGCTCTAGGATTAAACGAGCCATTACGTGATTTGGCCCTGTCTCATATACCCTTGGGGGCGACTTTCGAGAATTTGGTGAATATGGCCCTACTTCAAGAAGAAGATAACAATGACAAGAAAGAGGTCAAGACGAATGAGTCTCAAGACAAGAGAGTAAATTCCGGGAAACGGGGCAAGAATAACCACAACCGCAAGAACAAGCCAAGAGGGAATAGGAAATGCAATTTCTGTAGTGAAGTTGGACATATAGCCAGGGAATGTAGGAAGAAGAAGAGAAAGCGGGGCGAATGCTTCATTTGTGGTGAGTTTGGACATCTCAGCAAGGATTGCCCGAGGAAACAAGGGCAAGGTCAGACTCAGTGTGCAGGACTATCTGGAGGGCGAATTCATCCCCTCAACCCCGTTCTTCCAGCTCATGATAGAGGTAGTGTTTCTGTTGAAAATCTTGTTTACATTTTCTGATTTTCCCTGTTCGAACTTTGTTTGATTCTGGCACATCGCATAGTTTTATTTCATCTGATCCAGTTGAAAGTTTTGCACCTAAGTACTAGTATAGTTGATGGTCCCGTATGTGTTTCAAATCCAGTTGGGGGTTCGGCCCGTTTGTCTATGGTCTGAGTGGATTTGAAAATTTCTATCTTGAGTATAGAATTCTCGTGGGATGTTTACATTCTCGGTTTCAGGGGATATGGGTTGGTTTTGGGCATGGAATGGTTGTCCTATTTTGGAGCCATTCTGGGTTTTTGTATATAGGGTTGTGAGGCTTATGACTCGCCTCAGCCGTACCCTTAGAAATTTCTAGCAACCCTAGGGGTCCCGTCATGTTATGTTATCTTGAATCCCTCAACTCGTCTATCGATAGTTTGCAATCTGGGAGGGTGGTCCGAGAATATCCTGATATCTTGGGAAAAAGGGGTTATCCCTAGACGTGGGATAGATTTCCGTATTTTCTGGTTGGTAATACCAAGCCAGCTTCGTGGCCGGCTAGGCACGTGACCTCACGAGATGAGAGTTAAGAAAGCAAGTCAAGGAGTTGCTTGAGAAGAACTTCCTGAGACGAAGCATTTTCGAGTAGGGTGCTCCAGTAGTATTCGTTACTGATGTGGACGGTTTGTGTCGCTTATATGTTGATTATCGTGAGATAACCGTTACCAAGGATCAATGATTTGTTTGATCAGCTTGTAGGAGCATCCGTTTTCTTTTGATCTAGCTACCGGATTCCATCAGCTTAGGATGGCTGAGAATGGAATTGACAAGACTGCGTTTAGGACTCTGGATGGGTTTTAGAATGGCTAGTCATGCTATTTGGTTTGACTAATACACCCGCATATTACGTGAACTTGATGGGTAGGGTGTTTAGGAAGTCCTTGAACAAGTTTGTCAGGGTCGTCGAAGACGATATTTTTATCTCCTCAAAAACAACGAGGAAGAGCATGCTAGACATCTCGAGAAGGAGATGGATACGCTTAGAGCCACCAGTTGAAGGTCAAGTTCTCCAAATGTCACTTTGGAGGAAAGAAGTTGGATTTCTTGGGCACATAGTTCCTAAGTAAGGCCTAGCGGTGGATTCCGCTAAAGTGGTTGCGGTTTAAAACCGGAAAACTCTGAGGAGGGCAATTGAAGTAAGAAGCCTCCTCAGTTTGGCTAGTTAGTTAGCATTCCCGGAGCTTAGACTTACTCTTCTGGATCAAGAAGGGGGTTTCGCAGGAAGAAGATCCGCAGTTGGTCAAGAACATGGACCAGTCGGTTCGAGGCGAGATGTTAAGTCACCTCACTAGATATATTATAGATGACAAGGGATGACTAAGGCACGATGAGAGATTATGTGTTCCTCGAGTGAAAGACTTGGTAAAGAAGGTCCTTGAAGATGCGCATCACTCGAGAAGGTGGCCGAGTTGGTCTCAGGATGCATGGTGTGCCACCAGGTTAAGGCCAAGTCATAGAAGCCCAGTGGGCCATTACCTCCATTGGAAGTTTCGCAAGGGAAGTGTGAAAACATCTCGATAGATTATGTGGATAGACTAGAAAGGGAATACGGGTATATGGGTAGACTCACGGAGAGTGCTCATTTCAGTCCGGTGAAGAGCGAGAAGGACTGCATCATGGTTAACAACGGTTTACCCTCAAGAAGTTGGCCAGTTTTGTAATAACCTACAGGAAGCCATGGGTAGGCAATTGAATCTAAGTATGGTCTATCACTCATAGGCGGATGGTTCATTTCGATTAAGCATGAGTTATAGAAAAATCACGTTTATAAGGGCAATTGGCAACGTGGATTGGTATTTTCAAGAAAAGTTCTGTTGCATGGAATACTTTATAGTAAGTAGACGAGATCCAGGATTCACTGGTGAATTTTGGAGAGCTGGCTTGAGATCATGAGGTTATAGTATGTTTAAGCCAGGTATACAGAAGGAAGAATAAGTGGAAAAGAAAGACGAGAGGCAATAATGAAATGACTTCCAACTCGAATTTGGGAAATAGGAGTTAGGAAGCCAAGGAATCATGAAGTGAAAGATAGTCAAAGCACAGTAGAGTTAAGCTCAAGGAAACGTAACTAAGAAGAGTGAAGACTAGATACGCGCATCATATCTCTTTTTAAGAGTGCATCCTTGATCCTTGTTTTCCGGTGGAACTTGCTTGCAAGTTATCTTTTGTATATATCCTCTCGGTCTCATTCTCGATCTTATTTCTGTTGTAAGCTCCATAAGGGGGTTAAGACTCATCGGTTAGTACTATATGTCAAAGCTTGAGTGGATTTCTTGTAAATCCAAAAAGGAGTTTATCTAGTTATCTAGTTTATCGTGTCTATCTTGTCATGAGAACCTTAGGTAGAAACCCTTTGGATGAAACATGTATTTGAAACATGTTATGCTTGATGGTTGCAAGTGGTTGCAAGTGTTTGCAAGTGGTTGCTCGTGGATGCATTATACACGATTAGGCACTAGATCGGCTCACACACTCCTCATATTGCATGTGCATGAGTGTTTATGCTTATTCTTGGATGAAATTCGTATGCTATCACATGGATGTTGCATATGGATGTATGATTGAGCACGCATGTAGATATTATACATTATGTTAGGAATTTGCATACATATGGATTCATTTCACTGACATACATGTGCATTAAGGAGGTTTACTGTATCAGTAACCGCCTGATTTACATACATATGCATTAAGGAGGTTTACTGTATCAGTAACCGCCTGATTTTTGCATTAGGTAAGTACATATACACACACTTTTGCATATGTTCATCCAGCATTTAGAATCTTGTAAGGACAATGATTGCTCGTGGATGATGCTTTGAGTAGATGGATGATTGGATGGTAGGATACGTTCTTCCTAACTTGAAGATTTCGGGGACGAAATCCTTTAAGGAGGGGAGAATGTAACAACCCGTATTTTTTAATAATAATCTGTTATAACATAAATTGAGGCAGAATTAAATTATAAAATGGGAATCAAGGGAAACGGGCTATGCCATTGCGTTCGTCTCGGAAAAATACGCGAAATAGAGTCCGAGTTTTCGAAAATCGGAGTCCGTATGACCCAGTTAAGGCCCGTTGAAGTTTGCAGAAAATTTCTAAGTAAAAACAGATTTAAATTTAAAATTAAAAACAAGGGTTTGGGCCAGCTGGGCCAAGGCGGGAAAAATCCCGCCAGGACTTGCATGTCGACAGGCCTGTCGACAGGGTCCTGGGCATGTCGACTGCCCTGTCGACAGCCCTGTCGACAGGGTGTGCCCAGGCAGTCTAGCCTGGTGCACCATTTTGATTTGGGCTGGGTCTTGGGGCTTGGTTCTAGAGGATTCCGAGATCTGACGGGCCAAAACTATCCTAGGGTTAATCCTATGGTCTAAATCACTCTAATCTTCTATAAATAAGCTCCTAATCCTACCCTAAAGCCTCATTAATCATTCTTGCAACCAAACTATGCCAAAATCCAAACTCTCATGGCCTCCACCCTCTTCATACAAATCCTAATTTAATTCCTAAGTGATTTAAATGCATACAAGCATATTTAGGCTTGTATGATCCTCCTTAGCTTGCATTGAAGGCTTGTTTTTCAATTGGCACCATAAAAGAGGAGTTTTGATCAAGTTTGCTTGCATTTGGGGGTTGTAATTAGTTGCATAAGGGGTTCTTTACATTTGCTATAGTCATTTGAGCCCGCATAAGCATTGTAAGCCCTCTTACCTTCACTTTGTAAACTCTAAAGTTAATATGTGGTGAAAATTGAGATTTATGTGAGTTTATTTGATTATGCTTGCTTATGCGAACTCACTATGCCATGTTTTACATGTTTCACAAGTTATGCATATGCGGATTTACTATGCCATGTTTTACATGTTTCACAAGTTATGCATGCATATGCGGATTTACTATGACATGATTTGCAAGTTTATTTGAGTATGCATGTTTATGCGAGTTTGCTAAGCTATGATTTGCAAGTTTATTTGAGTATGCATGTTTATGCAAGTTTGCTAAGCCTTGATTTGCAAGTTAAATGAGTTATGCATGTTTATGCATGTTTGCTAAGCCATGATTTACAAGTTAAATGAGTTATGCATGTTTATGCATGTTTGCTAAGTCATGATTTACAAGTTAATTGAGTCATGCATGTTTATGCAAGCTTACTAAACCTTGATTTGCAAGTTTAATTAGTTTTGCATGCTTATGCAAGTTTAAAATGACAAGTTGTGCATGTTTTGACAAGTTGTGCATGTTTTGACAAGTTGTGCATGTTTATGCAAGTTTAGTTGTGCATGTTTTGACAAGTTGCACATGTTTTGACAAGTTATGCATGATTATGGTAATATGCAAGTTCACTTTGCTAAGTTATGCAAGTTTAACACGTTATGCATGTTTATGGTAATATGCAAGTTCACTATGCTAAGTGGTGCAAGTCTAACATGTTATGCATGATTGTTGTGCAAGTTTATCATGTATGTTGTGCCAAGTTCCCTCTTCCTATCCTTTATGCGTTATTACGAATATGTAAGCGATAGAATGACGTTGGGGGTTTTGGGTAAACTTAAAATACATGAAAATATAAGATTGGGAATTTACCTATTAAGTTAGGTCTACCCCTTGGGAATTTACCTATTAAGTTAGGTCTACCCAAGTATTTGTTGACTTGTAATTATGTTTTGAAATAAAGTGGACATGACACTTAGAAAACATAAGTGTGGCCAACTCGAGGTTGGGTTGAGTTTGTAGCGTAATCCTACCCGGAACCGACCGGCTTAACTAGTGGCTACAAACAATAGGACCCAATGTGAGAAGTTGGTCATATGGTGCCAAAACCCGAGGTTAGACTAAGTTGTGGTGTAAACCTACCCGGACCCGCCCGGCCTAACTAGTAACCACAACAAGGTCTAATGTGAGAGGTTGAGGTGCATTAAACTAATTAATGCCTCATGATTAGGGTTAAGTCAGGGTCCACTAATACTTAACCAATTTGGGAATTCGGGGGATTAGAATGTGGTTAAGTCGTGAACCATTGGTTACACTTAACTAGTTTAATCCATTTGGGAGCTCAAGGGATTAGAATGGGGTTAAGCCACACTTAACCAGTTTAATCCAGGATTAGTGAAGGGTTAAATCACACTTAACCCTCTTGGGAAACCCTAGCAACGTGGTCTGTTCTAACAGTAATCCCAGTTTGGTATCATTCACAACCCTAGAAGCTAGGCTAGGGCGGGGCACGATTACTGGCAGATGTAAGCGACCAAAGGGCGATGGCCGAGTGGTACAGCGGTGCGGGTTCGGCGGGCTACGGACGTGCACGTAGTCCGATTTTGGACAAACTCGAGGCACGGGTACCAGTAGTTTAGGGCTGTGCATTATTGCTTAAGTGTCCGGGGTTGACACCCGAGGGCTTGATACACCCAAAGGTGGACCCAGCACAGACTAACTACAACCATATGTGGGCCATATGGACACCAACACTTGACGTGTTAGGTTTATAGGGAGCCGATCGACTAGACCGTGGGGCTGGACCTTATACTAAGGTCACTTCATGTTATTGGGCCAAAGTTCGGGCTACGGGATCAATACCTGTTATGTTGATTTGCTAGTACACCGTGGTGCAAAAACTTAACTCTGTTTATGCGATGACACCTCTATCTATCTTGTAGTTGATTTATTCATGCCAGTATGTTGTTATCTATGATCACCTCAGTTTCCATCATGATGTTAACTTTATTAGTTTATAGACTGATCGTAGCAGGGCTTACTCAGTCTTTTTGACTGACCCGTTTTGTTTCGCCTCTTTTCTTCCGTTTCTTCCCCCCCCAGGTTCTCAGGGAGGGAATACTGGAGCCTAGCTTGGATTTTAGCTGCTTCCTTGGATAGCTCAAGTATGCTTTGGACTTGAGCCGCTATGGTTTATCACTCTTATTTGGGGATAACACTTATGTATTTTCAGTTTATCAGATGATGTATTTATCTAGACTTGTAATTTTGGGAAAGTGACATTTTGATGTACCAGACTTGTGTTTTGAAATGGTTTATAAATCTTCCGCTGTTTTATTTACTTACTCTGTTTATTTACATATATATATATGTCATGTCCTGCCTTGCTATATCATTATGCATGTTTACCAATAATGCCCCTCCAAAGCTAGTGCATTCCTTTGCGAGTGACCCTAGTGGAGGCGGGGTGTTACAAAATGGTTTTAAAAATAACCAGAATTTCCAATTTTAATTGGAATGGATTTGAATCAAAATTATCTTCGGAATATTTTGATATTGTATTCCGTGATTATACGGACATTGTGGAGGAATTTGGAAGATATATATATATCGTTATTCCAATACAATATTTGTTGATTTTAGAATTTGATATTGAATATAAGCCGATATATTTTCTATTCAGAGCCTTGTATTTAATATCAAATGGGATTTTGGGTTTGTCGTGAACGGTGTCTTCGCTAACACTGTTCTTAAACCCAGTTAAGAAAAGATTAAATCTTTTTATTAAGATTTAATGAAGTTTACCAATTAATTAATATTTAATTGGAATTAAATTGAAACTGGTTTTTGGGTTATTGTGAACGGTGTTTTAAAAAACATTCGTTCTTTAACCCGATTAACAATAGAATGAGATTTTGGGTTTGTCGTGAATGGTATCTTTAATAATACTGTTCTTAAACCCAACGGAGTTTAGAAAATTAGAAACTAACTGGAGGTTAGCTAAGTTGAATGGTTTCCTAGGTATTGATCTGATGTTGGTTTCGGCCTTTGGGATTAATACTTAGGGAAATGTTCTATTACTAATTTACGGTTAGAGACTGATGGGATGGGGTCTTCAGTAAAATCGTTCTTAAACCTCGTGTGAAAAGAATAAAAATTTTAATAAGATGTAGGGAAGAACTACCAATTAGTTAACATTTAATTGGAATTGGAATGGAATGTGAATTGGGTTTATTGTGAAATGTGATTTGGAATTTATAAATCTTTTGTTAAAATTTAAAGGAGATTTTCCTAAGTAAAGTTTTCCAATTTAACGTACCAAATTGGAATTGAATGAAATTCGATTTGGTAATAATCGAAGTGAGCTTCTATAAAGGAAGACTGTTAATATATATAGAATTTAAAAGGCTTTGCCGTTATTCCATTTATATTATCGGTTGGATGTGGAAGTTTATATCGATTATATATATCGATCTATTTTCCATGAAAATTCCATTGTTAATGGAATGAGATTTTGGGTTTATCGTGAGTTGTGTTTTAAATGCCATTAGTTCTTTAACCCAGTTAAAGATAAGATTAATTCCTTAACTTTGAAGAAAAATCATTAACTAATGATTTTTGGAGATTAAAACTGAATTAGAGTTTTAATGAATCTTTAATTAGATTGAAATGTGAACTGATAACTAAAATTATCAAATTCAAGGAATGATCGAGAATGGAGTATCACCAGTTTTGCTCCAAGCGATAGTTAAATCTTTAATTAGATTTGAACGTAAAATGGTAATTAATGTTACCGATAACACCGTGGTGTTAGATATGAAGTATTACCAGTTTTACTTCATGGAATGAATAGGATTGGGAAATTAAACAAATGATTACTTCAATAGGGTTCGCTAATCCCGACTAGTTTGGATAAACCATAATTTGGTTTGAATTGATATGCAAAGGAAGATTAAAGAATAAATTTAAAGAATTTATCTATGATAAAATTAGTGGGAACCTTTCCAAAGGATATGAATATTTAAATAAAAGAATATTCAGAATTGGAATGAGGCGTATGTTGTGTTGTTATAACACTTGTTTATTATATACGCGAGTTATTCAGAAAGACCGGGTTTATCCCATTTTGAATAACTGATTCGACGATAAATCGAAGATGAAGACAGTGGTTGAAGACCAGAGGTCTTCATATTGTTTGGATGATTACTGATGTCTTGATTGGGCTGTACACCCAAGACAAGGTAATAAGTGGTGATCGTCCAGACGTACTTGGAGATCAAATGATATGCGAGGGCCACTCTCCTGTATTGGACATACGGGACGAGTAATAAGGTGCCTCCGGTTTCGTTCCAGCCCAGAACGAACTTGTAAATGGACTGTGTGTCTGACATCGGATTTCATTCTATGTGACTGATAGACGTCAGTTGCATGGCGTGAATTGCCTATGTGGCATGTTGAGATGCAAATGATCAAGACTTCTGTTGAAAAGCAGAGTCTTGTGGTTGATGATCAAAGCATGACTTTAATATAACATAGCTTTGTGTATGGCGTTGATTCGCGAGCCTGACACCCCGGCGTGAACCAGAAACGGGAGAAGACCTCAGGGAGGACATGCATTTCTTTCTAGCTAGGAGTGGTGTCTGGGTTTTGCATGCCCAGATGTTTTACTTATGTGGATGATAGATAGCGAGGCGCCTCAGTTATATCGGTCTCTGCGTAGCCGATGGATAGTATGGTCTTTATACAGACCAATTTTACGCCCCATAGGGCAAGGAAACGTAGTGTTCAGGCATTTTAATCAACATCGATTAGACCGGCCCTGACGATCCAAGGCTTGCCTGCGCGTTTGCCTAAGGTTCGGGCTAGAGAGTCTCGAAGCGATAAGGATGATCCCTTGCCTTGGTTCACAGATGGAAATCTGATTTCCAATATGTGACAATTTCGGTTTTGATTGTAGAGCCTAGTACTGGCGACATGATATATGGTACGCATGTCGTCTAGGGTTGATACATTTATATTTGAAGTTGTTTCATGTACTATGCACTAATAATAGTATCAAATGATTTGTTTTAAACGTACCAAGCATGTTTGGCTATTATAAGGGAAAACCCTATCATCCGGCTTGAGTTGCATTGTGTGATGGGACCTGGGTCTTATAATAGCTTCATTTTTTCAAAAAGCATTGCGCTGTTTTGTTATATGCACTGGTATTCTTGGGAGGAAACCCGTTCTGTGTTATACGGTGTGGTCCCTTGATATATCTGATTTTAAAGTAAAATTTTAAATAACTGTTTTAGTTCTCATACCAGTCACATGACTGACCTGGAGTTTATTGTTTTAACCTAAATTCTGGGTGCCCTTATTTTCCATATGGGCAGCTAGTAGTTGCGTTTTGCAGATATTATATTCACATGATCTTGGTTTACAGTTGGAACTATACTCAGAAAGCTCTGTATCCATGTATGCCTTCTAGTTGTGTTATGTTTTATTTTCCGCTGCGATGTAATGTAATTTAAATCTCTGATATTTTTCTTTTCTATATATTCATGTATACTCTGGATTATTCTTGTATTCTGATGAAATTGTTGTAATAAGCAATGAAATGTTCTTTTGTTTGTGTTCTGATTTGTCGTGTTCTCAAATTCAATCCAGGCTTGCCTTCATGGGGAGGTTTGGGTCATCTCAGAAAATGAAGAGTGTTGGAGTTGGTTTTAGACCCACTTAAGAGATACTCTAAGGTTTGCTAAACCGTTGACTTTTTTAAGTGATAAACATTGGGGTTTGTTGTTGAGTATTCCTAATTTTTTTCCAAATAGCCATCATTCTTACTGTCTACATCATATGCAAAGCAATATTGCTAGTATTGTTAAAAGTGGGAGGGGTGCTTGGGTAGGTCATTTGCTAGAACAGTGTGCTTTAGCTTCAAATGCCAATGAACTTGAAAAATCTATGGCTAAATTTAAAGAAATTAGGGGTGCAAAAGCTATTGAATGTTTGAATGATAAGTCATATGATCATTGGATTGATTTGTTTTTTCCTGGAAAAAGATATGGTGAAAATAAATCTAACGAAGTGGAGTGTTTCAATTCATGGATCTTGGATGAAAGAAGTCTGCCTGTAACTGCATGTCTTGATGGTATTCGGATTAAGCTTATGTTGCAAATATCCATTCGAAGAGAAGAGGCAGCTAACTAGAATATTGTTCTTTGTCCAAAAATGGAAGTTTGTTTGTTGAAATTGAAGGAGGAAGGATTTGGGTGGAGTGTTACTAAATCATCTAGGTATGTGTTTTTTTTTTGGATTATGATGTAAACAGTTAACAAATATTTATTTTTTAGTGCAGATTGTTTCTGAAAAAGATATGTGCATTTATCTTTTTAATATTTTGCTCATTAAGTTAAAGAAAAAGTTGAATGAGAAATATGTGAAAATAGGATAATTTTAGTATTATTTAACTTTGTACTATAAATTTAAGGATTTAAGTATTTGTAGTGTGATATTATGTAATGCATGAAAGAAATGCTTATTATGCAGATATCAGGATATTAAACACATTATGTAGGATTAGATGTTAACGTGGGATTTTTTTTAATGTAATAATGTTATTTATTTAAATATGCCTTATTTTGAATTTTTTAGATTTTTTTATGAAGTTTATTCTCCAACATCGCAAAAAGTAGATCTTAAAAATTGCATTATCAACTGCAATCAATGGAAAGTGAAGGGTTTTCCTCGTGCCCATGCTTTGAAGTGTATGTATATATATATATATATATATATATATATATATATATCAAAAATTCTGTTTATGATTATATTGAGCCGTACTTCATTATTGAGTATTATCATGCTGCTTATTCACATGCAATAAATCCAATTCCAACTTTTGATAAAGAAGCAATTGAAGCTGAAGAATCATGTATTGTTCTTCCTCGTAAAGCTGTTCGTGGAGCTGGTAGGCCTAAAGTGAATAGAATTGAAGGTGTTGATTTTCATGCCAACCGAAACAAATGTGGAAAGTGTAAAAAACTAGGGCATAATAGAAGAAGCTGTTCTTTGAATGATTGAACTGTTGTTCAAAATTCATTATATTTGAATGATTATTTTAAATTTAGTGTTACAGTTGAATAATATGGTAAAAGGAAATTTTGGTTATATAGATGTGATGAATGTTGATTTTTAGGAGTGATTAATGTTAAGAACTGATTGAAATTCTGTATGTTTTCGTTTAGTTTTGTTATATGATGTGGTTTAGGTTATTAAAAAGATATTAAATATTATCTTTTTAATTTATATTATGGAACTTGTTGTTTTGTTGAATGAATATTTGCTTATTTGGCCTTCTTAAATTCATGTTGTGTTATGTTGAATGATAATTTGTTTTTTTTTTTCGTTTTGTCGACGGCAAGGATTTAAAAAGATAACTGCATTTATATTTTCATGTAAAGGCAATAATTTAAGTTTGTTGTTTGTACTAAATTTAATAGGTTCATGTTGTCTGAGTATCTGTGTCCTATAAGGTATTTTTGTTTCAATACATTAGTAAATAATTGCACAATGATTCCACTGTTAAATTATTATCTTCTATGATTTATAGGATGAGGAAGATAAATATTTTTTGTTGTAATATATATACATTGTAATATATACAAGAGTGAATATGGTTTTATTAGTTTTCTATTTAGTCCCACATCATGGGCATAAGTTAACCATCAACTCCAAAGCCTATGTATATAAAGGATTCAATGTAATAGAAATATATATCTGAATGAATAGAAATGTCCTTCCTCCTTTAATTCTTCTGTTCTTATCTTGTTTTATAACACGTTATCAGCACGATTTGTTCGATTATAATAGAAAACTTGAAGTTTTGCTATAGTGTTTTAGGAACCGGAAGTTTCTAAATTGAATGTATTGAAATATGCAAATGGAATAAAAAAAAAATATGGTCAAGAGAGTAATTCCGTTGTGGAAGCGTTCTTCAGTTCTGTTGTGGCCAGGAAAATCCGGTTCAGATGATAATAGTAATTCATCATATCAAAGCGGATTCAAATTCAGATAGGATATCCGAGATCCACGAATTTCGGGTGCAGATCCACGAATTTCGGGTGCACAACAACCGCTAGAAGAAGGCAAAAAATAAAAGAGGTTGCACAACTCTATCTAATCGTCTCTGCTGCCAGTGCAAATTCATTTGATTAAGAATTCATGTATATGCTAAGCGGATTCTAAGGAGTACCTCAATCTTTGCTGTTCATCTTTTAGTTAAAAGATCTATATCAGATATATTTTTTGCAAGAACATAGTTTAATGTTGTGGAAAAACAAACACTATGATGTATATATAACAAGTATATACTGTATAGTCAAAGTTTAGTAAGAAGGAGCACGTTACAAAGTTGGGCAACACCAACAATTTAGAACTAAATATAAGACTACAAAACTAGGAAAACTGAGACAATGATGTAAACCATGATGTATAATAACCGTGCATTCAGTGTTTTATGATTGCGAATTCAATTTGATTTTTTTTTATTTCTCTCTTTAGATCTGTGCTTGCTAATAAAATATAGATAGCCTTTTGCTTCATGTATCAGTTATTGATAATGTTTCAATTACCTACCTCTATCAGCGTCTTCAATTATATTATATGTTCAAAATATTTTCTTTTGAATACTATTGGTCTGATCTAATAAAAATGATTGAATTTTGGCTTAGTGCATCCATTTACATGTTAGTCTGTGTTCTAGCCTTATCATACCATGATTCTATTATTATTAGCTCATTATTTGTATGTAGTATGGACAGGCGATGTGTTCATTTTGATTTGTTCAAACATGGATCCTGCATCCCTTTCAAACATGTGGCATTTGTATGCTTAATTACCAATCCCGTGTTATCCTAGAGGCTCATGCTTTAACTAGTTGCTGGAAAGAAAACTTGATTTTTTTTTACTGATCTAAACTACGTCATTAAAAAAATAAAATCGATATAAATGTTGGTTGGTTACAATTTTTCAGCTATAGATCCTATGTCGACTCGGTTTTAGACTTTTCAAAACTAATGTGCTGTATGATATTATTTTACAAAGTTTGCTCTGTGTTGGTTATGGAACGAAATTTAAGCATTCGAAAACAAGATTTTTTTTTCTTACAGTCAGGTATATTTGGTAATAGCAATGGAGGTGTACATGCAAATTATTTTTTCTCAGCCAGCACACGTGCACAATTCCAACTTTATGATATTGCTGCTTTGTTATAAAACAATGTAAATATTGTAGCCATTTATTTTCAATAACCTTGTTAGCAAAGCTAAGTGCTTCTTTATTGCTATAATTCAGAAGCACAGACAGTTATTTAAAACTCTGGTGATGCTCTGAAAAAGATAATTGTGGTATGTTGCATCTATAGAGTATAATATGTTACAAATAGATTTTTTTTTAATTATTTTAAGCTCTTTATCAGTTGTTTTTCTGATTGATATCAAATTAGGGATAAGGTGAATACACCATTACTTTCTAATTGATAAAAATTTGTTACATTTATTTTTATTATTATGGTTTATTGCTTGAGTGAATCAAGCACATGAAAATTGAAGCTACTTTTTGCTAATGTTTATTTTAAGTTAAGAGTTGATCTGGATACAGTATTGATATGTTTTCTTCGGTTGTTTGAACTTTTGTTTGGTTTTCTTGGTTTGACATTTGCAATTGGTAGTCAGACAATTTAGTTGATGGAATGAGCGAAGAAATTTGGACACAAATGAATACAGTCTATCATTGGACCTTTGTTTTTATGTGCATTTTAGTAATTGTGTGGTTGAGTCATAAACAACATAGTTTAGTCAGGCGCCTATGCTTCAAGTATTATTATTACTGCAACAACATGCAGTAAATCATAAAAGCAGGGATGTATTTTTAAATACCCTATAAACAATTTTGAAATTCACCTTCGGCCCTTCTCAAATGCAGACTTTACACTGCATATATTTTGTATTCTACACTGCTAGTTTTTGTAAAAGAGAATTTGCAGTGTACATGGGCAGCAAGAATACGCATTTTACATAAATATTTGCACTTCACCTTAGAAATATTTATTTTACAGATATATGTATTATTATTCGATGTATTTAGCAAGTATTATGAAATGCAATGGAAGAAATAAAACGGTTAGAACAACAACCTGAAGTTGTGCAAAAGAAACTTTAGGCTAGAAGTTGTATAATCCAAAATTGAAGACCTGAAGCCTTGAATTTTTTTTTTTGATAAAGTATACAAATTTGAAATCTTGATAATTAGCAAGAATGTAAGAACTTCTAAATTAGAAGTATGTTTAAAGATTTAGAACGAGAAGTTTATCATAAATTAATAAACTTGATATGCATATGTATGCGTATATATGTGCATAGGAACCGGAAGTTCCTCAATTAAAGAACTTGAAATAATTTATAATTTAAAAGCCAGTAGCTTTATTGAAACTGCGTGAAATAATAATATTATACTTCTTAAATAAGTTACATCATATGCGACAATGATAATGCATCGAAAGAATGCACAATTTTCAAACTGAGTTGTATATTGCTTATATATTTATATTTACATATTGTATTGAAAAATAAATTTTAACAACTTGAAGTTGTTTATATATTTTATTAGAACCAGAAGTTCAATATGGATTAACAACTCGAAGTTGTTTATATATTTCATTTGAACCAGAAGTTCAATACAGTTCCAAATCAGATATTTTGGATATTATGAAACGATCTTTAAGATTCACGTTGACATTGCTTGATAAGCAAAAATTATTGTTTGGAACATTATTAAAAAAAAATGTTTTAAAATCTATAACTTGAATGAGAAAGAATATGCAAATCAATTACATATGTAATACGTGGATGCACGTATATACACGTATATGCGATATTTAATTAACAAGCTGAAGTTGTTATAAACTCATATTATAATTTATGAAGTCGACTGACATCAATATTGAATGACCTCAAGTCATGTGCATATTCAAATGATAGAAAATTCCTCCAAGTCATTAGATCATTGAAGGGGAACAAGCAATACAATATGAATGCATCTTATCAAATAATAAGAGCATTATCCTCCAATAATTGAAATACATCTAATGTATTTGCTAGCTATGATGCTATAATGGATCAAAAATGAATCCAAAGTAGGTTTATTATTTAAAGTGACAATGTTTGTCAACATTGAGAGGGAGGATACATGAATCATCGATGTTAAATATTTGCTAACATATAGAATTATGCAAAGTATTAAGTAACTTGCATAAATGATCAATTATGTTCCTAGTAGACTTTCTCCAATATGCATTTGAATCCCCGAAAGATCAAAAGGTGTAAATCACAGCAGAAAATGTGGTATAAAAGTCAGTTCAAAATATTTTGGGAGTAAGTCACAAAGATGTCAAATAATGGAGGTGAGTGTTCTTGAAGAAACATTTAAGGGTGCTTTGAAAGAAACCCATGACATGATTATCAAATAACCCTAGAAGTGGTTTATCTACCTAAAGCATGATAATTTTTGAGATCTCAATGAATCATGTATAAAACTAACAAGAAATAATCATCGATGATAAATGAATAAATAATAAAGCGCTTATTTATAAATGGATTAAAAATCCCATATTAGAGAGAAACATGATTGGCCATCATGAAATTCTCCTAAATAAGATATATGGACCTATAGTCCATAAGATATGAACCTGTAGTTCATAAGATAAAATTAGAAATATATATAATGACAAAAGCACACGGAAGTTGATGAAGCATCATAGAGTGTCAACAACATGTTAAGTGCCATGAGCATTGTATTCTCAGAGATAATTGAATTGATTAAATTGGTGAAAGTGTTTAAAACGCTTAAAATACCCTGAAGGTTTAAACGATGAAAGTATACAAATTCCTGTTGAATTTAAATAACTTTGGTAGTGATAAAGACAAGAAATGTAGATTACAACATTCTTTTAAGTATTGTTGTGATGAAAATCTTGAAATAATTCATGATTAGTAGATCACCCTGCTTTCAAGAATTGTTGTAATGAAACTCTTAATATCCATTGAAGTGGTAGTTGCGATATACAAAAATTATTATGATATATAAGTTCATGAAGAACATAAATAACATTTGTTATTATAAAGAATACCAAGAACATGGATGATAGATTACAATATTCTTTTACGTATTGTTGTAATGAAAACCTTGATATACATCAAGGTGAGTAGATTACTTCATGCTTAGTGCTGTTGTAATAAATTTTTTGATATACTTCATTCTTCTAAGTATTGTTGTAATAAAAATCTTGATATACTTCATTCGTCTAAGTATTGTTGTAATGAAAATCTTGATATACTTCAAGATGAGTAGATTACTTCCTGCTTAGTAATGAAAGTTGTCTTATTCATCAAATATGTATTGCAACATGCAAGTCTGATTGAAACAGAAAATTATAGGCACCTGAAGTGTATTCATATATCTATACTATATTATAATTACTGAGTTTGCATTGGAGCACTCTGAGGCCTCCTCACTAATTTAAGCTGAACCGTCAAATTAAACGCGAAAAAACGTTGTCTACTCTGATTGAATAATCTACATCTCTACCCTTATCCCAAATCATCCCCTTTTTCCTTGCTTTTTTTCATTATTTTTTTCCATCTACTCCCCGTCTTCAACCTAGCCCTAAGTTGAAAGCGATCTGATTGGCTCCTAACGAAGCCTCGCTCCATTACTGCGCTATGTTTTTCTCCACCCTATTAACGGTGGCTTAGGGCTACCACTATTTCCCAAGCGCCCATCGATTTGCCCTAAAGGCATCAACAAGTCATCCGCTGAAGGTGATCTTTCTATCATGTTTCCACATCGTCCATTTATTTGCTTATCTGCCAATTTTTTTTGACTAATTACTTGCTAAAATGTATTTATTCTACTGAGAAGGTCCATGTAATGGATGGTTAAAATCAATGTTCTGCTTATAGTAATACCCTGTATAATAGTCCACTGAATCGATTTTTTCACCACTGATTTCCATGTGACAGTATCACTGAGTTGCTGGACTTGAATACAAGAAATACAAAGAATAAAACAATGAATTATGGTTTCTATCAATTACTGATTAAACTACGATGATATCTAAACCATGTCAAGTCAAGTTACTTGCTTCTCATATATATTTTTGTCCTAAATTATCACTATTATATGAAATATTTATTATTGAATCCTTATGATAATGCATGAACTCACTAAATCAACCAGCATTTATTTTGTTTGTAAAGCCATTCTTCCAGAATATTTCATTGTTTCCAATTTAGTCTACACACTGGGCATAAATCAACGAATTTATCTCATTCTAATATGCTAACATTAGCCATAAAGGCATTATTTATGATTTAGAAGATGATGATTTAGTGCCATAATTTTTTTTCATTTAACTGTTTAAGCATATTACACTCGAGTTAATTGTGTTAGGCTGTGAATATTTGATTTTCTTTCCTTTACATTGATATTAATCCAGATATAGATATTTAAAAGTTTCTTTTTATCCTTCATGCTTCCATACGTCAGGGACAAGGAAAAAAACTATATCTTTTGATCAAAAATATTAGATGTGTGTTTTTGTGTACAAATAAATATTTCGGACTAGAATATCTAAAGCTCGAAATATATAAAGTGAGAATACCATTGTTATGATTTTTGATAGATAATATCCTGCGTGCAATGTTTAGTGGTTATCTGTCTGCATTTTTAAATCGAATCCATCAGGCTTTATTTTTAGTTTTATTACTTAATTACTGAATCAATGAATCCATCTTACTATGTTAATAAATTAAAATTTTGAGTTAATGCTGTAGTTCCAAATATGTATTTTAACCTTGGACTGTTTGATAAACCTCACAAGAATAAAATATTTCGAAGATACAATAGAGAACATTGCTTCAAATTTTATTTTCTTCTTTCTTTTACCTTATCTATGTTTACCTTAAGCCACTTTGACAGTTGCAACATCCTCTCTTATTTGCTTTAAAAAACATGCATTTATAGTTTGTTCAATTTCAGCTTTAATATATTTTTTGTACCATTGCTTAATGTTTCCTACTGGTTATCAGGTAAACGTCGCTAAGGAGGGATTATATAATTTGGTGTAGGTAAATTGGTTATCAGCTGAGGCACTTTCTCTGATTATCAGGTAAACGTTAATGTATAGTCCAATTACCTGCACTTTAATCAAATTCGTTATCAGGTAAATGTTAGCCTTAGTTAGAATTTGATTTGCCCTCTTTAACTCCATGTCTATTAGGAGAGTCCTCATATAAAATACTATTGTTTGTATTTCTTTAATGTTGGTTAAAATAAAAATTGTTTTGAATTTCAAATTTGGTTGTGATTTCTGTATTTTTTTATTACTATTGTAAAACAACAAAATTTTGCTTTTCTAGGATCACTTTATGCAGTAATGTATGTAGGTGAACGTGTGCCTTTGTGCTCATATATTAACAATTCAACATTAAAAATATAATAATTTAATCTTACTTAGAACTTGATTCATTCTATGATGTTTTTCATTTGTCCATAAAAAAACCTTTAAACTTTTGCACCTGCTATACTAAGATACTTTAGATTCAATCACAGTGAATTTTAGTGGATGGTGCGAACTTTGTTGAAAAAAGCAGAGCTTTTTTTTAAAAAAAATTATACAATGCTTTTTTGCCTATAATTTGGATATTTTTTTATATAATTAAAGATTGTTATTCAAATATTTTGCTTTCTCAAGCAAGGATCATACATAATGTGCGATTTTAAGCAACAAAACATTCTCCTTTGCTTATCATTACAGTCGAATACTAGCATTTTTTACATCTTTGACCATGGATAATTTATTTTTCCATTTTTCCCGATGGCTATTTCAATTTCTTCCTCGACTTCCTGTGGTCCCCTGTATTTTGTGTTTTTGCTTTCGCCGGATAAAAAGTTGGAATGGTTAGTGAATTTGATGCATGCTTTTTGTTTGAGTTTTAGTCGTGACTAAGAGTAGTATTAAGGGTGTATGTAACGCTTTGACATATGTAAATTTTAGAGGAAATTCAGTTGTGGTTTCAATATATTGTCACGCACGGTTATGTATGTAAAAGTTTAGAATTACTATTTATAATATTGTTCAATGTCAGTGCTTTGAAATTTAAAGTTCTGCATTTCTTTTGTAGTTGATTCAGATTTTGTACTCATATTCTATGATTTGGTACTAAATTTCAAAGTTAATTTTTTTTATCTTACAGGATTTTCAACCATGAATTTTTTGGGTATATAAAACCTTAGCTATGGGCAAACTTAATTTTTCAAACCATTGACCTTAGACATTTCGAATGTCATGAAACTATGAAAATTTGAATTAGCATCTAAAAGGAGTTAATGTGCAGAAATGTCTGCTTAAGAATAATAAAAGAACAAATCGATATATTGCAAATTGAATCGGGGGATCAAATTGATTATAGAAACATGAGTTTAATTAGTCGATTTATTAGTGAACAAGGAAAAATATTATCTAGACGGGTGAATAGATTGACCTTGAAACAACAACGATTAATTACTATTGCTATAAAACAAGCTCGTATTTTATCTTTGTTACCTTTTCTTAATAATGAAAAACAGTTTGAGAGAGCTGAGTCGATCCCTAGAACGGCTAGTCCCAGAACCCGAAATAAATAGATACACTCTTAGAGTATTCTTCCTATTGATTCAAAACTCCAAGTGGAACTCAAGCTCAGATTGATGTTTTGCTCGAAAAACCTCGAATCCAGTGTGTTATAAGAAACAACAAATTATCTTTTAATTTCTTAAATTCATTTTTATTCCATCTTCCCGGAGTCCATTCTCCAGGGAATTCTATTCTGTTTTCGCTATTTATATATATATATATATGATATATTACTTTTTAATCTCTTTTATTTGCTAATCTTATTGGAAATCATGTAAAGACAATTCTTATTTGATATAGCTATTTGCGCAAGTATTTTATGATTAAGAAGCAATTGCTTCTTGTAGAGATTGTGTATTAATTTACTATAACTATAGAATACCATATTCTCACGAGCTGCTGCATTTATTCGAGTAATCCACAAACGACGAAAGTCCCTCTTTTGTCTGCCCCTATCCCGATGAGAGGAAACCAAAGCTCTCATTTTCTGTTGAGTAGTAGTTCGGGTAAGTCTTGAATGAGCCCCTATAAAGGTTGATGCAAATAAACGAATTTTTGTTCGACGTCTCCGAGCTATATATCCTCGTCTAACTCTGGTCATTGAATCAAATTAAACTTTAATGAATAACTAATTGATTTCTTTTCTTTCAGTCATTCTCTTATCCCCCTAGTTAATTAATACCAAAACAGATTATTCCGATATATAAAATATAAATTCCAATGGCTTTTGCTACTATGACCTTCCCAACCACGATTTTTTATTCTTTCCGGGTATTTCACCCGGAAAGAATAAATTCTAGCGATAGAAAAAAAAAATAGTGGGTTCCATCGTTTCTATGGTTACTTCGTAAACGGTGAGGTCCTCTCTATACACCGGAGCTTTTTCTTTCATTTAACCAAATGTTATTGTGAACTTGTATAGTTCACACTCCTTAGTTTAGCTCTACCAATCAGTAATAGTTCTTTTCACAAAGGGTTATCCATACAGTGACGACATTTAATTATGAAAGTTGGCTAGGTAGCTGATCTTGTTAGTCCGTTCTTTCAAGAATAGGAACATAACCTTTTTGCTTCTTATAGTACTCTTTCCTCCGCTTAATAGATAACTATTTTCTACCAATGGGGAATTACTTCTCATCTCAAACTGAGGTGATTGGATTTTCACCAATGGAAACCATAAATTTCATACACAAAAATATAGGTAGATGATGAATCTTTAGCTTTATAGATAGTAAGTTTTTCCATCCTATCTATCTTTATTCCTTGGTACTGGTGATTGGTACTTGAAAAATTGATGTATTTATTTTGTTTGAACTCATGATTTAAACGAGTCGCACATACACCCGAGTACATGTTCCCCATCGTTGAGGGCATCCCCTAAGTGCGGGGGATTTCGTGATATTTTGTATTGGCTGTCTTGTGTTTCTAATAAGTTGTTTAATTATCGGCATATCATACATATATATAATAAAATAGGTTGGTTTAGATCGATCTTAACCTGATTTATTGATGATTATGAATTATTTACATTCAATATCAAATCACGGAAAAATAGAATTATGGAGGGAATCATATATTTAGGCGAAATCCCCAATAGTTTCATTTTCGACCGCTACAAGATCAACAATGCCATGAGCTTGGGCTTCTGTTGCTGACATAAAAACATATCTCTCCATGTCTTCGGATATAACCCATAAAGGGTTACCTGTTCTTTGTACATAAACCTTTGTGAGGGTTTCGCGAAGTCTGAGTAGTTCTTCCGCTTCCAAGATAAGTTCCCCTGCTTGTGCCTCATAAAAAGAACTAGCAGGTTGGTGAATCATAACCCTGATAATATTGATCTAACATCATGCATGAACGGTTCTTCTATCTTGAAAAATTGGATTAAAGTAAGGACTAAAAAAAAACAAGAAAAAAAATAGAATTGAATGACGGACCGTACAGGCACCTTTTGTGCATTGCATACAGCTCTGCAATGGAATTTCCTTTTCCCCTTTCTATTTTATCGAAGAAAAAAAAAAGAATCCATCCGATCTAGATTGTTGAATGATCCATTTACCACCCTTCCTTTCATTCATATTGGAATGTAAAACAAAAATACTATGATGGTTCTGTTGCTTTCTATATTTATCTCGTCTGTGATTTAGCAATCCCAAAGTTTTTTTTTTTTTCGTACTCTTTTCTTCGTAAGAGAAATATCATAAAAAGGCTTCTGGTGTGGAAGAAAACGGTTTGTGACGCTGAAATGCACTCCCGACATAGAAGATCAAGTCGGAAATAACCTTTTTTCATACTACTATCTCGATAGAAAATATCGTGTTAGAAAAAACAATAATAGTTTGTTCATCTCGAACTCGAAGTGCCATGCTATTATTACCTATTATTCATATTCAATATGGCGAAGGCTTAGTTTTCTTCTTCTTCTTTTTTTAATAAAAACTCATTGGCGCCAAGCATGGGGGAATGCTAGACGTTTGGTAATTTCCCCTCCGACCAGAATGAAGGATCCCATTGAAGCGGCTAATCCCATGCATATTGTATGTACATCGGGCGAAACAAATTGCATAGTATCATAAATAGCGATTCCTGGTATTACCCATCCACAAGGGGAATTTATAAACAAATAAAGATCTTTAGTATCATCTTCTATACTGAGATATACCATGAGACCAACAAGTTGATTTGATATCTCGCTATCAACTTCTTGGCCTAAAAAAAGTAATCTTTCTCGATAAAGTCGGTTGATTAGGACAAAATTATATCCCTTTTGAACCGTACGCGCATCTTTGGGTGCATACGGTTCAAAAAAATTGCGAAAATAAAGAATCAATGTGTTGATTCCAATCCTATTTATCTTTTTTTAAGAGATTCCTGCTTTTCTAATGAAGGGGTTTTTTCTTCCATTAAAAAAAGAAAGAGTTTTTATCCTTTCCCAAAAACAAAAAAATAATTTACTGAACTTATTTGATTAACCTCTCATTGATGTATTGTTTCGTCGAGATTTAAATCACGATGTAATTTTCTTGTTCCTGAATGGGCCCTTTGAATTCTTTTAGGTTCATGTTCTACTCCGGGGAAAGATCTATCCGAATTCTAGTTGTACATATAGGACAAATGATTTCAGTACCACTTCTTTTTGCTACGAGTTTTTTTTCAATTCGTTTCATGTCTCCAAAAAACTATTCAACGGATTTATTATAATGGTTGGCATGGCAGTTTAAGAGTGCTTCTCTAATTAAATAAATAAAATAGAGGAAACTTCTATGCATAGCTACAAGCGGTAATTCTACATATATTACTATTACCCATTTGGTATTTTATGAGCAGAGCCTGGATACCCCATTTTTTAGTCTTTAGTCCAAGTTAACCATAAATTCTTCTAATTAAGAATACTGCTCCTCAATCTAAATTAATCTTATTTAACTTCACGCTACGCATGATTGATTCTTCAATCAATACAATATTTCTTGGGCGAAACAGAGGATATCTCGATCGGAGGAGAAAATGGGGAAATTCGATATGACCCAATATGTCTGACAAGTCGCACTATACGTCAACCCAAACTGCATCTTCCTCTCCAGGACTTCGAAAAGGTACTTTTGGAACACCAATGGGCATTAAATTAAAGAAAAAAATTTAAGTACTATACTTCACTTTAATATGGAAACGTAAGAATGAGTTTCTTGTCTTCTTCGAAGGTTTTTAGAGAAAGATAGAATTAAGAACTAAAAATATTAATTAAAGAGATAGGTCGTTCGAATAATAAAAAGGATCCATACATTCATTCCCCCAAAATAGGACTAATGCTCCCATTGCGTATTGGTACTTATCGGGTATAGAATAGATCTGCTTCTCTTTGTTCTTACGAACAGAATTCAGCCGTTATTTTCAACGGAATACAATAAAAAGTAACCTTTTCTCATACAGAATTCGCGGAAAAGATTAGCTAAATAAAGTCTATTGCAATGCGATAAAGTTACATAGTGTCTATTTTTCTTTGAGAAAGGGGTATTTCCATGGGTTTGCCTTGGTATCGTGTTCATACTGTCGTATTAAATGATCCCAGCCGATTGCTTTCTGTCCATATAATGCATACGGCTCTAGTTTCCGGTTGGGCCGGTTCGATGGCTCTATATGAATTGGCAGTTTTTGATCCCTCTGACCCTGTTCTTGATCCAATGTGGAGACAAGGTATGTTCGTTATACCCTTCATGACTCGTTTAGGAATAACCAATTCATGGGGTGGTTGGAGTATTTCAGGAGGAACTGTAACGAATTCGGGTATTTGGAGCTATGAAGGCGTGGCCGGAGCACATATTGTGTTTTCTGGCTTGTGTTTTTTAGCGGCCATCTGGCATTGGGTGTATTGGGACTTAGAAATATTCTGTGATGAACGTACAGGAAAACCTTCTTTGGATTTTCCCAAAATCTTTGGAATTCATTTATTTCTCTCAGGAGTGGCTTGCTTTGGCTTTGGCGCATTTCATGTAACAGGCTTATATGGTCCTGGAATATGGGTGTCTGATCCTTATGGACTAACTGGAAAAGTACAATCTGTAAGTCCAGCGTGGGGCGCGGAAGGTTTTGATCATTTTGTTCCCGGCGGAATCGCCTCTCATCATATTGCAGTAGGTACACTGGGCATACTGGCAGGCCTATTCCATCTTAGTGTCCGTCCGCCTCAACGTCTTTACAAAGGATTACGTATGGGCAATATTGAAACTGTACTTTCTAGTAGTATCGCGGCTGTTTTTTTTTGCAGCTTTTGTTGTTGCTGGAACTATGTGGTATGGTTCAGCAACAACCCCAATCGAGTTATTTGGTCCCACTCGTTATCAGTGGGAATAGGGATACTTCCAGCAAGAGATATATTGAAGAGTTGGTGCCGGACTAGCTGAAAATCTAAGTTTATCAGACGCTTGGTCTAAAATTCCCGAAAAATTAGCTTTTTATGATTACATTGGTAATAATCCGGCAAAAGGGGGATTATTCAAAGCGGGCTCAATGGATAGCGGGGATGGAATAGCTGTTGGATGGTTAGGGCATCCCGTCTTTAGAGATAAAGAAGGGCGCGAGCTTTTTGTACGTCGTATGCCTACTTTTTTTGAAACATTCCCGGTAGTTTTAGTAGATGGAGATGGAATTGTTCGGGCAGATGTTCCTTTTCGAAGGGCAGAATCAAAATATAGTGTCGAACAAGTAGGTGTAACTGTTGAGTTCTATGGTGGCGAACTCAATGGAGTCAAATATAGCGATCCTACTACTGTGAAAAAATATGCTAGGCGCGCACAATTAGGCGTAATTTTTGAATTAGACCGGGCTACTTTAAAATCTAATGGTGTTTTTCGTAGTAGTCCAAGGGGTTGGTTCACTTTTGGGCATACTTCGTTTGCTTTGCTTTTCTTTTTTGGACATATTTGGCATGGCGCTAGAACCTTGTTTAGGGATGTTTTTGCTGGTATTGATCCAGATTTGGATGCTCAAGTGGAATTTGGAGCATTCCAAAAACTTGGAGATCCAACTACAAAGAGACAAGTAGTTTGATACAAGACTGCTCTGGTACCTTTATCCTCTATCTCTATTTTTTTCTCGGGTACCCGAGAAAAAAATAGAGACTTGAATCAACTTCTTTTCGTTGATTCTTTCCGCTCTTTTTTTATGGTATGGTAAATGATCCCACTCAATCAAACGAATAGATGTGAAAGCTATAATTGTAAACCACGATCGAATCTATGGAAGCATTGGTTTATACATTTCTTTTAGTCTCGACTTTAGGGATAATTTTTTTCACTATCTTTTTTCGAGAACCACCTAAGGTTCCGACTAAAAAATAATGAAATAATTTTTCATTATAGAAACTGAAGTAATGGGCCCTCATATCAAGAGGCTCATTACTTCAACAAGTCTAGTCTCCGTGTTCCTCAAATGGATCTCTTAGTTGTTGAGAGGGTTGCCCAAAAGCGGTATATAAGGCGTACCCCGTAAAGCTTACAAGTAAACCTGATATGAAGATGGCGACTAAGGTTGCTGTTTCCATTTTTCAAAAATTTCAAGATTACAACGGATTTACGATAAGATCGTTTATTTATTTTCAATTACAACGGAATAGTATACAAAGTCAACCGATCTCAACCAATGATTAAATAGGATTTATGGCTACACAAACCGTTGAGGGTAGTTCTAGATCTAGGCCAAGACAAACTACTGTAGGGAGTTTATTGAAACCATTGAATTTAGAATATGGTAAAGTAGCTCCGGGCTGAGGGACTACACCACTTATGGGAGTTGCAATGGCTCTATTTGCAATATTCCTATCTATTATTTTGGAAATTTATAATTCTTCCGTTTTACTGGATGGAATTTCAATGAGTTAGGTTCATAAGAACTATGAACCTCTAGTTTTTCAATAAAAAAAATTTTATATTGAAAACTTGGATTTAGAGACCTTTTTGGTAGTTCGACTGTGGTATTTCTTTTTTCGGTATTTCCGGAATATGAGCGTGTGACTTGTTATAATTGATCCTATTGATAATACAGAGAACGGCCCTGTCATCTCTATTAAGATGATTCCATCCCGTCGGATATTTATTCTAATATCTGGAACACGGAATATTATAGAAAAAAGTAAAAAAATTATTCTAACTATGATTCATACCTATTATTTAGACCTCGCAACCGGACTAATTTTTTTTTCAGATGGGTATCCCCTAAATTAAATAAATTTTCTTTCGTTATACTTACGAAATTAATTTTACCTGAAGAACAACTTCTTTCTCTAGATTTTGTTGAGTTATTATATCCACTCATTGAAATTGAATAATTGATGATCAAATGGTTTTTACTCAAAGAACCCTTTTAATTAGCTTGGGATTAAATCATCGTGGTTCTTGTATGAATCTGAGGTTTTAATTGATTTATATATAGGGTCTTAACAAGGGAATTCCTATTAACAGTAAAACAAAAGTCGACCCGCATTACGCACAAAAAACAACAAATTAAATAACAAAAATAAACAAAAATAGGAAAGAGAAGATTCAAGGGGCCTGGAACGCTCAATATAAAGAAAAAGAAAGGTGTACGAGCTAACTTGATATTTTTGGCATTAACATAACAAAGAATAGATTTCGGATTTTTTTTTACTTCCTATCTTTGGTACAAATTGCATCGAGCAGCTAAGAAGTTTTGAACTTTCTATTGCATATCCGTCAAAATTGTTATTTGTGTGTTTCTGTTTGAGCCGTACGAGAGAAAATTCTCATATACGGTTCTCGAGGGGGGGGGGTCCTCTCGGATTCCCTATCTCAATAAAGGATATGATTGGTTCGAGGAACGTCTCGAGATTCAAGCGATTGCAGATGATATAACTAGTAAATATGTTCCTCCTCATGTCAACATATTTTATTGTCTAGGAGGAATCACGCTTACTTGTTTTTTAGTACAAGTAGCTACGGGTTTTGCTATGACTTTTTACTATCGTCCAACTGTTACGGAGGCCTTTTCCTCTGTTCAATACATAATGACTGAAGCTAACTTCGGTTGGTTAGTTCGATCAGTTCATCGCTGGTCAGCAAGTATGATGGTTCTAATGATGATTCTGCACGTATTTCGTGTGTATCTTATAGGTGGGTTTAAAAAACCCCGCGAATTAACTTGGGTTACAGGTGTGGTTCTGGCTGTATTGACTGCATCTTTTGGTGTAACTGGTTATTCCTTACCTTGGGACCAAATTGGTTATTGGGCAGTAAAAATTATGACAGGCGTGCCGGACGCTATTCCTATAATAGGATCTCCTTTGGTAGAGTTATTATGTGGAAGTGCTAGTGTGGGGCAATCTACCTTGACTCATTTTTATAGTTTACACACTTTTGTATTGCCTCTTCTTACTGCCGTATTTATGTTAATGCACTTCCCAATGATACGTAAGCAAGGTATTTCAGGTCCTTTATAGTTATAGCTTTATTTTATAGAGAAAACAAATCATAGATATTTGTAATTTCTGATATATCCTATCGGGAAGGAACAATAGTATTTCATTGCTACAAATATGTATTATTGAAAAAATAAGACATGTTTTTTGATACTTATCTTCAACTCCGAAGTAGTTTAGTTCTTATTTGATAAGAATAGTTAAAGTGGATTCTCCGAAGAGAAGATGGATGGATTATGGGAGTGTGTGACTTGAACTATTGATTGGGCCATGCCGATATATTATTTTATACCGCCACGTTGAAATTCCCAACCAAACGTGTCTCCGCATCCAACCACCACGTAAATCCCCCTATGTAGCATAGGATAAGCCGGTTCACTTGAGGAGAATTTTTTCTATGATCATGTCCGAATTATGTCATGCATGAACAGGCTCCGTAAGATCCTGTAGAATAAGTGATGTGGCATGATCCAATGTTTTATCTATCCCACTTACTTATTTATAGTATGGAAATGCATTCATTTCCTCTGCATCGACCTCGATCTATAATATGATACTATCGGAGTTAAATAAGGGATCTAAGGAAGAACAGAGGCTAGACTTTATTAGTAACAAGTAAAGACTTTGTATGTAAAAAAATCGAGATGTTGTGGGGGAAAAAACAAATAAAATCAAAAAGACATGAGACAGTCCAAAAAGCCCTTGATTATGATCAAATTTTTAAGCTTACTTGGATATTGAGCATTTATCTGTAAGAACTCAATTATTTGCACTGAATATGAATAGGTACAACTTCAGAAATGGGACCTAGTAAATCCTTTATCACTTACATAAAGTCATTCTATTTTATATGTGTGGATATCTATAAAATATAGTTTTTCTATCAATCTATTTATGTAATTCTTTTGAATCTTGCTCGAGCCGGATGATGAAAAATTATCATGTCCGGTTCTTTCGGGAGATGGATCCTTAAGAATTCACCTATCCCAATAACAAAGAAACCTGACTTGAGCGATCCTGTATTAAGAGCTAAATTGGCCAAAGGGATGGGGCATAATTATTATGGAGAACCCGCATGGCCCAATGATTTTTATATATTTTTCCGGTAGTAATTCTAGGTACTATTGCATGTAATGTCAGCTTAGCAGTCCTAGAACCATCAATGATTGGTGAACCTGCGGATCCATTTGCAACTCCTTTGGAAATATTGCCCGAATGGCACTTTTTTCCTGTATTTCAAATACTCCGCACAGTACCCAATAAATTATTGGGTGTTCTTTTAATGGTTTCAGTACCAACAGGATTATTAACAGTGCCCTTTTTGGAGAATGTTAATAAATTCCAAAATCCATTTCGTCGTCCAGTAGCTACAACAGTCTTTTTGATCGGTACCGCAGTAGCTCTTTGGTTAGGTATTGGAGCAACATTACCTATTGATAAATCTCTAACTTTAGGTCTTTTTCAAATTGATTCAACTGTGAAATACCACGATGTAGGTATCTAGGGAATAGTCGCTTCTAAAGTGAATCCTCCCTAGATACATGAATTTTATTATAATCTATTTCGCGAAAATACGAATTGTGTGTCGAAGACAAAAAATGAAGTTTTTTTTATAAAATTTTATAAAAAAAGAAAAAGATTTCTTTAAAATGAAAACTTATTCTTAGGTAAATTGATTGCGAAATGTTTCTGTAGAGTATCCAATATCCGTTTTACATCTTCTGTACGAAAATATTCAATTCTCATAAGATCCTCCTGACTGTTACTCAAAAGGTCCAATAATGTATGTATATTGGACTTTTTGAGACAATTATAGGCCCTAGGAGATAGTTCTAATTGGTCAATAAAAATACATTTCAATGGAATTCCTTTTTTGTTTTTCTTTAGCTTAGTTAATCCATTTTGAAAGGTAAAAGGAGGTGGAATAAACCTGTTTTTATTTTCATCGAAATGAATGTTCCTTTCCTCCGCATGCAGAAAAGGAATAAATAAATTAATCAAATTATGAGAAGCTTCATAAAGTGCTTCCTTAGGAGTTAAACTTCCATTCGTCCATATTTCTAGAAAAGGTATTTCTTGTTTTTCATTTCCATTTGCATAAGAATGAATACTATGATTTGCATTTCGAACAGGCATGGATACAACATCTATAGGATAACTTCCGTTTTGAGAGTTATTTGTGGGGTTCATACGGTATCCGCGATCTCTATTGATTTGTAATCCAATACGCAAATCAATTGGTTCCGTCAGGTTAGCTATATGCTGTGTTGCGTCAACTATTTCCACGGAAGGCGGTGAGATGATATCTTGAGCGGTGACGTATCTAGGACCTCTAACGCAAATGGATGCGTCTCTAACTCCATACAGATTACTTCTCAATACAATTTCTTTCAAATTTATTAAAATCTCATGTACCGATTCCTCAATACCTACTATCGTAAAATATTCATGTGGCACTTTCTCAGATTTAGCACGTGTGATACATGTTCCTTCTATTTCTCCAAGTAAAGCCCTTAGCATGGCAATACCTATGGTATCGGCTTGCCCTTTCATGAGCGGGGACATAATGAAACGACCATAATAAAGACACGTACTGTCTACTCTTGATTCAACACATTTCCACTGTAGTGTTCGAGTGGATCCTGCTATTTCCTCTCGAACCATACTAATATTATTATTTTATCAGATCATTGAATCGTTTATTTCTGTTGAAATCCATTTAATTCTTTTTTTTACACACGTCTTTTTTTGGGAGGTCTATATCCATTATGTGGCATAGGTGTCACATCACGTACGAAACTTAATAGTATACCACTTCTACGAATAGCCCGTAATGCTGCGTCTCTTCCGAGACCAGGACCTTTTATCATAACTTCTGCTCATTGCATACCTTGATCTACTACAGTACGAATAGCATCTAAAGCGGCTGCTTGCGCAGCATAGGGTGTTCCCCTTCTTGTGCCTTTGAATCCAGAAGTACCGGCGGAGGCCCAAGAAACCACTCGACCTCGTACATCTGTAACAGTTACAATGGTGTTGTTGAAACTGGCTTGAACATGAATAACTCCTTTTGGTATTTACGTCCATTTTTACATAAATTAATACGCCCATTCCTACGCGAACCAATTTTTTGTATAGGTTTTGCCATATTTTATCATCTCATAAATATGAATCAGAAATATATAAAAAGATATGGAGATATCCATTTTATGTTAAAACAAATCTTTTATTTTTACATAACCCCTCTTTGAGAAATTTTAGAAAGATTATCCTTGTCTCTGTTTATGTCTCGGATTGGAACAAATCACTATGATTCGTCCGCGCCTACGGACCAGTCGACATTTTTCACAAATTTTACGAACAGAAGCCCTTATTTTCATATTTCTTACTCCTTACTTTAATTTTGAATCTATTCCTTGGAAGAAAATAAGTTTCTTGTTTTTTTTCTTCAAATTGTATCTTTGATGAAAGGGATTTTTTCAAAAAGAATCTATCGAATCGTTCGAATCTTTGTTCCAAAGTCTATAAATTATACGTCCCCTGATAGCCTTATTTCTATTTTGATTCTACCCCCCGGCAGTGTTTGTATCAAACTGCGTCGGACCTTCCCCGAAATATAACCTAGAATTAGATCTTCATTATATAAAATATAAACGGATTCGGAGAGCATACCATTGGGAAATGATTCAGAAATTAAACCTTCATGAATCATTTTTTTTTATTCCAGGAAACATTTTTGAAGTATCAACTAATGGAAGAAGAGTTATATAACTCACCTTTACTCCCTATTTCACAAATAGGAAGTTAGAGATAAAATTAGGATACCAGAGGGGGATCACCATATATAACACAAAATTTCTCCCCCAAAATTTTCTAGTCTAGCTTCTCGATCTGTCGTTATGCCTCGAGAAGTGGAAAGAATTACAATTCCCATTCCACCTAAAATCTTAGGAATTCTTTTATAGTTGGAATAAATTCGTAGACCGGGTCGACTGATACGTTTTAAAATCGTTTTATATATTCCTTTCCTAGTTCTTTTATGACGCAAGGTTGAAACCAAGAAATTTTTATTACTTTCGTGATGTTTCCGAACATTTTCAATAAAACCCTCTCGTAGGAGTATTTTAACAATGTTTTCGGTGATATTTGTGGATACTATTCGAACTGTTCCATTTTTACTCATGTTAGCATTTCTTATAGAAGTTATTATATCAGCAATAGCGTCTCTGCCCATGACAAATTTTAATTATTGGTGCTTCTAATTTTGATATAATCAACATGTTTTTTTATTTGAATACTTCAAAGTATTCATTATTTTATTTAATTATATTTGAATTTTTTTTATTAAATTTAGTAATTTTAGTAAAAGTATATGCGTGAGACACAATCTATTAATTGGGTCTATTTCAGATATCCTACTAGAACAATATCCTAATTTGATCTATGACTATGAGTCTTTATAATACCTCAGGAGCCAATGAAACTATTTTAGTAAAATTCAACTGTCTCAATTCCCGAGCAATCGCGCCAAAAACTCGAGTTCCTTTTGGATTTCCTTCTTGATCAATGACAACCGCTGCATTGTCATCATATCGTATTATCATACCGTTGTCACGTTTGAGCTCTTTACATGTACGTACAATTACAACTCTCATTACTTCTGATCTTTCTAGAGGCATATTAGGCACTGCTTCTTTAATTACAGCAACAATAACGTCACCAATATGAGCATATCTATGATTACCGGCTCCTATGATTCGAATACACATTAATTCTCGAGCTCCACTGTTAACTGCTACATTCAAATGGGTCTGAGGTTGAATCATATCATTTTTATTTGAATTTATTATTTCAATGCAAAGAAGGAGGAAAAAGAAGAAATAGTATTTGTCTAGAAATAAAGAAACTCGTGGTTGTTTCTTCATCCCTTTTTCATATTTAGTTCTACATCCCTATCCTGAAATAACAAATTGAGTTTTTATAGGCATTTTGCACGCAGCTATTGAAATTGCTGCTCTGGCTACAGTTTCTGAGACTCCGCCCATTTCGTAAAGTATTCGACCGGGTTTAACAACAGATACCCAATATTCGGGAGACCCCTTTCCTGACCCCATACGTGTTTCTGCGGGCCTTACTGTAATAGGTTTATCGGGAAAAACACGTACCCATATTTTTCCACCACGACGTGCATATCGTGTCATTGCTCTTCGCCCTGCTTCTATTTGTCTAGCGGTAATCCAAGCGGGTTCAAGTGCCTGAAGAGCATATCTTCCGAAGCAAATATGATTATCCCGGCAGGATATTCCTTTCATTCTTCCTCTATGTTGCTTACGAAATCTGGTTCTTTTGGGGTTATAATTGATGGTTTTTTCCCACCTATACTACAGAACCGGACATGAGAGTTTCTTCTCATCCAGCTCCTCACGAATGAAAGGATTCGATAATATTACAGATGCACATGTATTTAATAACTAATACATTAAACTAAGTAATGGGATTTATTGATATTATATTTCATTTATTAGATAAGAAGCTGTATATACGGTTAGATTTGTCTATTTATAGATATAGATAATGTTTCTTTTTTATACTGGATCCTTATTTATTTTTTTCTTTTAATAAATTATTGAATCAAGACAATATTGGAATCCAATAAATAAGAAATAAGGGTTTCGCGGGCGAATATTGACTCTTTCGTTTTCCTGTTTTATTCGTAGGATCAATCCACAACCTCTCCGAGTAAAAAAAAAATTGTTCTTGGTTCATTCCGCCATCCCGCTTGCTCAATCATTTGGATTCTTTTAAATAGAATCTTATATAGTCACAGGTTTCGTCGTTCCTATAGCTTCTCCATTAATGATTAGGCCTGAACTCTGCAATGGAGCTCTCAACAAAATCTGTTTTCGAGTCAATCTCCTCAGTTTCTATTAACCGGAAGCTCTTTATTATTTATATATCATTTATTATTTATATATCAATCGATACAATATTAAACAATAAATATTAAAACAATATAAAATTAATGCTTTATTACATTGCCTTTTATTTATATGAGGTAATTCATAGACCATACATATTGGAATTATATATCATGGATATTTTTGTTCTCTCTTTCTATCACCTTTCCATTTATCCGCATCCCTTTATATATTTTTTTTCAAATCCACAATCATATTTTTTTGTTATGGAACAATTCCAGTTGCTACAACTATATGATTGATCCAGTCATATAGTGACTGTTTTTGGGATCTCGACAATATGAAGCAATAAGTTAGTTATTAGTTTTTAATTTATTTATTATAGTAGTTGTAATTATTTAATTAATATTAGGGATCAGTCTTTTTTTGATTCTACTAAAAACTCTAAAGAAAAACTAACGAGTCACACACTAAGCATAGCAATTATAAAAAAAAAGATTAATTTCTTTTTGATTCAACCTTATAGAATTCGAATTATTTTAATTTTTTTAACAGAAAAACAGAAAAAGTGTCTAGTTTTTTGTTCTATATATCACTATATTACTGGATAGAATGACAAAATAAATAAAGGTCTATTATTCTTCATCCACAAATATCCAAATTTTGAGGCCTAGTACTCCATGGATAGTTCGAATTGTATAGGAACAATGATTAATTTTAGCGCGAATTGTTTGTAGAGGAACCCTACCTTCTCTGATCCATTCGACACGTGCAATTTCTTTTCCGTCAATACGTCCTGCAATTTGTATTTGAATTCCTTTTGTATCTGTTTGTTCAGTTAATTCAATAGCTCTTTTCATTGCCTTTCGAAATGAAACTCTATTTCTTAATTGAGAAGCCATATATTCTGCAAGAATATTGGGGTCTCCATAAGGTTTTTCTATTCGTGTGATAGCAATGTTGATTCTTCGGTTCACAGAACGAAATTCTTTTTGTACATTCATCTGTAATTCTTCGATTCCTCGTGTTCGGCCCTCTATTAATAAATTTGGGAATCCAATATGGATTATAACCTGAATTAAATCAATTCTTTTTTTAATTTCTATACGCGAAATTCCAATTCCTTTGAAACCAGAGGATATTCTTTTATTTTTTTGTACATAGTTCTTTATACAATTTCGTATTTTATCATCTTCTTGTAGACCTACAGAAAAAAAATTTGGTTGTGCGAACCAAAAAGAATGATGATTTTGGTTTGTACCAAGTCTGAAACCAAGCGGATTTATTTTTTGTCCCATATTTTTTATTATATTATCTTTCCATCTATTTTTTTCTAAATATGAATCTAAATATTAAATTCATCAAAAGATAATTTTGATTTATCTTTTAATACAATTGTTATATGACAAGTCGGCCTTTTTTATCGGATAACTACGTCCTTGAGCTCTAGGTCTTAATTTTTTCATAAAAGAACCTCCATTGACTTCGGCTTTACTAATGAATAAATCGGTTACCTTCAAACCCATATTATGACTAGCGTTTGCTGCTGTGGAATAAACCAATTTTAAAATGGGGTAGGATGCTCGATAAGGCATAAGTTCCAATATCATAAGAGTTTCTTCATAAGAACGCCCGCGAATCTGATCAATTACCCTTTGCGCTTTGAAAACAGACATACATATATGTTGAGCTAAAACTTTTACTTCTCCACTCGAATTTGAGTTCTTTTTCTTTATAATAAGGTTATCTCCCGCCAATGAATGATAAGTATCTATTTTTTTTCAAATTAACGACGAGATTTATTATAGTTTCTCGCATGTCTCGCGAAAGTCAGAGTCGGCGCGAATTCTCCCAATTTGTGACCTACCATACGATCTGTTATATAAATAGGTAAATGTTCCTTTCCATTATGAATAGCGATTGTATGGCCAATCATTTTGGGTATAATGGTAGATGCCCGAGACCAAGTTACTATTATTTCTTTCTCCTCCCTCATGTTGAGTTTTTCAATTTTTCTTGATAAATGATTAGCTACAAAAGGTTTTTTTTTAGTGAACGTGCCACAGCTGATTACTCCTTTTTTTACATTTTAAAGATTGGCATTCTATGTCCAATAGAATATCTCGATCTAAGTATGAAGGTAAGAATAAATACAATAATGATGAATGGAAAAAAGAGAAAATCCTTTAGCTAGATAAGGGGCGGATGTAGCCAAGTGGATCAAGGCAGTGGATTGTGAATCCACCACGCGCGGGTTCAATTCCCGTCGTTCGCCCATCACATTATTTCAAATTCAAAAAATTCTATTTTCAATATTCCTATTTACGGCGACGAAGAATAAAACTATCACTATATTTTTTCCTTTTCCGACTTCTTCTTCCAAGCGCAGGATAACCCCAAGGAGTTGTGGGTTTTTTTTTCTACCAATTGGGGCTTTCCCTTCCCCACCTCCATGGGGATGGTCTACAGGGTTCATAACTACTCCTCTTACTATAGGACGCTTACCTATCCAACACTTCGATCCGGCTCTACCCAAACTTTGTTGATTCACCCCAACATTACCCACTTGTCCGACGGTTGCTAAGCAGTTTTTGGATATCAAACGGACCTCCCCGGATGGTAATCTTAATGTGGCTGATTTACCCTCTTTTGCGATCAGTTTCGCTACAGCGCCCGCCGCCCTAGCTAGTTGTCCACCCTTTCCAAGCGTGATTTCTATGTTATGTATGGCCGTGCCTAAGGGCATATCGGTTGAAGTAGATTCTTCTTTTAAAAACCCCTTCCCAAACTGTACAAGCTTCTTCCAAAGCATACGGCTTTCTAGATGTATAAGATGATATCTAGACAGATGGATCTTTATCTTATATGAATCGTATGATGAAGTACCACATGAGTGGATATATAGGAATCCAAATCTGCCGAATCACTCATGTATGATCTTCTACATCCTAGGTCTCCCCGTTCCATCATCTGGCTTATGTTCTTCATATAGCATTCAGACCGAATGACTCTATGAAACTACGTCTATACTTCCACTTATTACGGGTAACGTAGGAGACATCTCTATTTTTCCCCGGGGGAGGGGGGATCTTTATAATTACCACTGCTTAGCTTTCAATTCGCCTCTGACCATCAAATTAAATGTGAATAACCCGTCCTCCTCTCTTTGAAACAAGGGGCGCTTCCGGTTCTGTGCGTGCTTCAAACAATTTTGTCTTCTCCATATTACCATATCTCTAGAGTCAATAATTTTCTATGAGGAACTACTAAACTCAATCACTTGCTGCCGTTACTCAACAGTTTTCTGTTGAGGTCTATCCCATAGAGGTACTCAAATTGGATCAGTGATTGATTTCTAGGTTTCATCGTAAACCTAATTGGTTACTTCCAATTACGTAAATCAATAGTTCAAACCGCACTCAAAGGTAGGGCATTTCCCATTGATATAGGGACTTCTGTACCAGAAATAATGGTATCTCCAATTATAGTCCCTCTGGGGTGTAAAATATATCTTTTCTCGCCATCCCCATAATGTATGAGACAAATGTATGCATTTCGATTAGGGTCATATTCTATGGTTACGATTCTACCAGATATGTCTTTTTCATTCCGTCGAAAATCGATTTTACGGTATAGACGCTTATGACCTCCCCCTCTATGTCTTGCGGTAATGATTCCTCTGGCATTACGACCTTTACCACAATGATGCTGTCCACAGATCAAATTATTTCGTGGATTGGATTTCATTTTTCTGTCTATGGCTCTATTACGTGTGCTCGGGGTAGAAGTTTTGTATAAATGTATCTCCGTGTTATTAAGTATTTTGCTTTAAGTTCTTTTCTCTATAAGAGGTGGAATAAAATAACCCGGTTGAAGCGTAATGATCATACGTCTGTAATGCATTGTATGTCCCATAATAGGCCCTATTCTTCTACCCTTTCCTGGGAGTCGATGACTATTCATAGCTATTACCTTGACACCAAAGAAGAGTTCGACCCAATGCTTTATTTCTGTCCTAGTTGATCCTGATTCGACATTAGAAGTATATTGATTGTTCCCCAATAACTGAATACTTTTTTTTGTAAATACTGCATATTTGATTCCATCCATAACTCCATTTTCTTCCCTATGAGTTCCAGTATCGATAAGAATTCTAGTTCTTACTGTTCATATGGTATGGTATGAATATACCATACCAATTCGTTATGTATGGATGCTGAGATTCCATTGATACAGAGCCAATTCCAATAGACTTTTTGAACGTTCCCATTGGCGTGCATCCAGCAGGAATTGAACCTACGAATTTGCCAATTATGAGTTGGGCGCTTTAACCATTCAGCCATGGATGCTTAACAGGGCTCATTGTACATCGTGAATAACCAAATTCCAATTGAAATGAAATCTTTAGGAGGAATCAATGAAAATATTTAGGAGGAATCAATGAAACGATATCAATTCAAATCCTGGATCTTCGAATTGAGAGAGATATTGAGTGAGATCAAGAATTCTCACTATTTCTTAGATTCATGGATCAAATTCGATTCAGTGGGATCTTTCACTCACATTTTTTTCCACCAAGAACGTTTTATGAAACTCTCTGACCCCCGAATTTGGAGTATCCTACTTTCACGTGATTCACAGGGTTCAACAAGCAATCGATATTTCACGATCAAAGGTGTAGTACTGCTTGTAGTAGTGGTCCTTATATCTCGTATTACCAATCGAAAGATGGTCGAAAGAAAAAATCTCTATTTGATGGAGCTTCTTCCTATACCTATGAATTCCATTGGACCCAGAAATGAGACATTGGAAGAATCTTTTTGGTCTTCCAATATCAATAGATTGATTGTTTCGCTCCTGTATCTTCCAAAAGAGAAAAAGATTTCTGAGAGTTGTTTCATGGATCCGCAAGAGAGTACTTGGGTTCTCCCAATAAATAAAAAGTGTATCATGCCTGAATCGAACCGGGGTTCGCAGTGGTGGAGGAACCGGATCGGAAAAAAGAGGGATTCTAGTTGTAAGATAGCTAATGAAACCGTAGCTGGAATTGAGACCTCATTCAAAGAGAAAGATAGCAAATATCTGGAGTTTCTTTTTTTATCCTATACGGATGATCCGATCCACAAGGACCATGATTGGGAATTGTTTGATCGTTTTTCTCCGAGGAAGAAGCGAAACATAATCAACTTGAATTCGGGACAGCTATTCGAAATCTTAGGGAAAGACTTGATTTGTTATCTCATGTCTGCTTTTCGTGAAAAAAGACCAATTGAAGGGGAGGGTTTCTTCAAACAACAAGGAGCTGAGGCAACTATTCAATCAAATGATATTGAGCACGTTTCCCATCTCTTCTCGAGAAACAAGTGGGGTATTTCTTTGCAAAATTGTGCTCAATTTCATATGTGGCAATTCCGCCAAGATCTCTTCGTTAGTTGGGGGAAGAATCAGCACGAATCGGATTTTTTGAGGAACGTATCGAGAGAGAATTGGATTTGGTTAGACAATGTGTGGTTGGTAAACAAGGATTGGTTTTTTAGCAGGGTACGAAATGTATTGTCAAATATTCAATATGATTCCACAAGATCTATTTTCGTTCAAGTAACGGATTCTAGCCAATCGAAAGGATCCTCTGATCAATCCAGAGATCATTTCGATTCCATTAGAAATGAGGATTCAGAATATCACACATTGATCGATCAAACAGAGATTCGGCAACTAAAAGAAAGATCGATTCTTTGGGATCCTTCCTTTCTTCAAACGGAACGAACAGAGATAGAATCAGATCGATTCCCGAAATGCCTTTTTGGATCTTCCTCAATGTCCTGGCTATTCACGAAACGTGAGAAGCAGATGAATAATCATCTGCTTCCGAAAGAAATCGAAGAATTTCTTGGGAATCCTACAAGATCAATTCGTTCTTTTTTCTCTGACAGATGGTCAGAACTTCATCTGGGTTCGAATCCTACTGAGAGGTCCACTAGAGATCAGAAATTTTTGAAGAAAAAACAAGATGTTTCTTTTATCCCTTCCAGGCGATCGGAAAATAAAGAAATGGTTGATATATTCAAGATAATTACGTATTTACAAAATACCGTCTCAATTCATCCTATTTCATCAGATCCGGGACGTGATATGGTTCCGAAGGATGAACCAGATATGGACTGTTCCAATAAGATTTCATTCTTGAAAAAAAAATCCATTTTTGGATTTATTTCATCTATTCCATAACCGGAACAAAGGGGGATACACGTTACACCACGATTTTGAATCAGAAGAGAGATTTCAAGAAATGGCAGATCTATTCACTCTATCAATAACCGTGCCGGATCTGGAGTATCATAGGGGATTTGCCTTTTCTATTGATTCCTACGGGTTGGATCAAAAAAAATTCTTGAATGAGGTATTCAACTCCAGAGATGAATCGAAAAAGAAATCTTTATTGGTTCTACCTCCTCTTTTTTATGAGGAGAATGAATCTTTTTATCGAAGGATCAGAAAAAAATTGGTCCGGATCCACTACGGGAATGATTTGGAAGATCCAAAACTAAAAACAGCAGTATTTGCTAGCAACAACATCATGGAGGCAGTCAATCAATATAGATCGATCCGAAATCTGATTCAAATCCAATATAGCATCTATGGGTACATAAGAAATGTATCGAATCGATTCTTTTTAATGAATAGATCCAATCGCAACTTCGAATATGGAATTCAAAGGGATCAAATAGGAAATGATACTCCGAATCATATAACTATAATGAAATATACGATCAACCGACATTTATTGAATTTGAAAGAGACTCAGAAGAAATGGTTTGATCCTCTTATTTCTCGAACCGAGAGATCCATGAATCGGGATCCTGATGCATATAGATACAAATGGTCCAATGGGAGCAAGAACTTACAGGAACATTTGGAACATTTCGTTTCTGAACAGAAGAACCGTTTTCAAGTAGTGTTCGATCGATTATGTATGAGTCAATATTCGATTGATTGGTCTGAGGCTATCGACAAACAAGATTTGTCTAAGTCACTTCGTTTCTTTTTGTCCAAGTCACTTCTCTTTTTGTCCAAGTCACTTCCCTTTTTGTCCAAATCACTTCCCTTTTTCTTTGTGAGTATCGGGAATACCCCCATTCATAGGTCCGAGATCCACATCTATGAATTGAAAAGTCTGAATGATCAACCCTGCAATCAGTTGTTAGAATCAATAGGTGTTCAAATCATTCATTTGAATAAATTGAAACCCTTCTTATTGGATGATCGTGATACTTCCCAAAGACCGAAATTCTTGATCAATGAAGGAACAATATTACCATTTTTGTTCAAAAAGATACCAAAGTGGATGATTGACTCATTCCATACTAGAAATAATTGCGGAAAATTCTTTGATAACACGGATTCCTATTTATCAATGATATCCCACGATCGAGACAATTGGCTGAATCCCGTGAAACCATTTCATAGAAGTTCATTGATATCTTCTTTATATAAAGCAAATCGACTTCGATTCTTGAATGATCCACATCACTTCTGGTTCTATTGTAACAAAAGATTCCCTTTTTCTGTGGAAAAGACCCGTATCCATAATGATGATCTTACATATGGACAATTCCTCAATATCTTGTTCATTCGCAACAAAATATTTTCTTTGTGCGTCGGTAAAAAAAACATATTTTTTTGGAGAGAGAGACTATTTCACCAATCGAGTCACAGGTATTTGATATATTCATACCTAACGATTTTCTACAAAGTGGTGATGAAAAGTATAACTTGTACAAATCTTTCCATTTTCCAATTCGATCCGATCCGGTCGTTCGTAGAGCTATTTACTCGATCGCAGACATTTCTGCAACATTTCTAAGAGAGGAACGAATAGTCAATTTTGAAAGAACTTATTGTCGGCCTCTTTCAGATATGAATCTATCTGATTCAGAAGGGAAGAACTTGCATCAGTATCTTAGTTTCAATTCAAACATGGGTTTGATTCACACTCCATGTTCTGAGAAATATTTACCATCCGGAAAGAGGAAAAAACGGAGTCTTTGTCTAAAGAAATACGTTGAGAAAGGGCAGATGTATGGAACCTTTCAACGAGATAGTGCTTTTTCAAATCTCTCAAAATGGAATCTGTTCCAAACATATATGCCATGGTTCCTTACTTCGACAGGGTGCAAATATCTAAATTTCGCCCTTGTAGATACTTTTTCAGACCCATTGCCAATACTAAGTAGCAGTCAAAAATTTGTATCCATTTTTCATGATATTATGTATGGATCGGATATATCATGGCCAATTCCTCAGAGGATTCTTCCACAATGGACTCTGATAAGTGAGATTTCGAATAAGTGTTTACAGAATCTTCTTCTGTCTGAAGAAATGATTCATCGAAATAATGAGTCACCCGTTCCATTGATATGGGCACATCTGAGAGCAAGAAATGCTTGGGAGTCCCTCTATTCAATCATTTTCCTTCTTCTTGTTGCTGGATATCTCGTTCGTATCCATCTTCTTTTTTTTTCCCGAGCCTCTAATGAGTTATAGACAGAGTTAGAAAAGATAAAATCTTTGATGCTTCCATCATACATGATTGAGTTGCGAAAACTTCTGGATAGGTATCCTACATCTGAACTGAATTCTTTTTGGTTAAAGAATCTTTCTAGTTGCTCTGGAATAATTAGGAGATTCTCTGGAAGTGATACGGGGTTTTGCTTTTGGTGGCAACATGTTATTGGGTGGTGGTCCCACTTATGGGGTCAAATCAATATGTTCTAAGAAGAAATATTTGAATATAAATCTCATCGATCTCATAAGTATCATACCAAATTCCATCAATCGAATCACTTTTTCGAGAAATACGAGACATCTAAGTCGTACAAGTAAAGAGATCTATTCATTGATAAGAAAAAGAAAAAATGTGGACGGTGATTGGATTGATGATAAAATGGAATCCTGGGTCGCGAACAGTGATTCGATTGATGATGAAGAAAGAGAATTCTTGGTTCAGTTCTCCACCTTAATGACAGAAAAAAGGATTGATCAAATTCTATTGAGTCTGACTCATAGTGATCCTTTATCAAAGAATGACTCGGGTTATCAAATGATTGAACAACCGGGATCAATTTACTTACGATACTTAGTTGACATTCAGAAAAAGTATCTAATGAATTATGAGTTCAATAGATTCTGTTTAGCAGAAAGACGGATATTCCTTGCTCATTATCAGACAATCACTTATTCACAAACCTCGTGTGGGGCTAATAGTTTTCATTTCCCATCTTATGGAAAACCCTTTTCGCTCCGCTTAGCCCTATCCCCTTCTAGGGGTGTTTTAGTGATGGGTTCTATAGGAACTGGACGATCCTGTTTGGTCAAAAACCTAGCGGCAAACTCCTATGTTCCTTTCATTACGGTATTTCCGAACAAGTTCCTGGATAACAAGCCTAAAGAGTATCTTATTGATGATATCGATATTGATGATAGTGACGATATCCATATTGATGATAGTGACGATATTGATGATGACCTTGATACGGAGCTGCTAACTATGACGAATATGCTAACTATGTATATGACGCCGAAAATAGACCGATTTGATATCACCCTTCAATTCGAATTAGCAAAAGCAATGTCTTCTTGCATAATATGGATTCCAAACATTCATGATCTGTATGTGAATGAGTCGAATTACTTATCCCTCGGTCTATTAGAGAACTATCTCTCCAGGGATTGTGAAAGATGTTCCACTAGAAATATTCTTGTTATTGCTTCGACTCATATTCCCCAAAAAGTGGATCCCGCTCTAATAGCTCCTAATAAATTAAATACATGCATTAAGATACGAAGGCTTCTTATTCCACAAAAACGAAAGCACTTTTTCATTCTTTCATATACTAGGGGATTTCACTTGGAAAAGAAAATGATCCATACTAACGGATTCGGGTCCATAACCATGGTTTCTAATGCACGAGATCTTGTAGCACTTATCAATGAGGACCTATCAATTAGTATTACACAGAAGAAATCGATTATAGAAACTAATACAATTAGATCCGCTCTTCATAGACAAACTTGGGATTTGCGATCCCAGGTAAGATCGGTTCAGGATCATGGGGTCTTTTTCTATCAGATAGGAAGGGCTGTTGCACAAAATGTACTTCTAAGTAATTGCCCCATAGATCCTATATCTATCTATATGAAGAAGAAATCGTGTAAGGAAGGAGATTCCTATTTGTACAAATGGTACTTCAAACTTGGAACGAGCATGAAGAAATTAACGATACTTCTTTATCTTTTGAGTTGTTCTGCCGGATTGGTCGCTCAAGATC